>JBBGZY010000573.1:12890000-14230000 GCA_037952925.1 Lithobates clamitans
TTCTTTTGTTTATAAGACACTCACCTGTTGTGGTCACTATTTCACCCAATTCATAAACCTCTCCTAGTTCCACATCCTCTGGTTGTGGTGTGGGGATTTCCCCTTCTTTTGGAGGATGTGGGTTCCTGGTGTCCTCTGATGGCCTGAGTCTTTTTTCCCCTATGTGAATAAAAAAAAGGTATACTTAGCACACAGATATTTGAGGCCAAAAATATTAATAAGAATCATTGATTGGAAGTGTCGTACAATTGTCTTTTTTGACAGAGTTCCAAGCTAGGGACATTTTTTATTGTCCTAGCAAAAGCTGCAATACTTACCTATTTTGGTCAAGTTTCACACATGGAGACACCCCTAGTATCCACTGGAGCACCTGTGTGGGACAACCTAAAAAGTTTGTTCTGGTGTCCCACACTAGTGCTCCTGCGTCCAGATGTGTAAACAGCTGCTGAGTGTCCTCTCCTTACACTGAATCAAGTTTACATTTCATTCTAGTTGCAAACCAATGTAGACAACAATGTACTAAACTACTTTTAATATAAATAGTCATGACCAAATGTAGTTAACCTGCATCTGCCAAAAACATCGTATTAGTGGGTGAACGAACAATGTTTACTACGAACGATTACTGTGCCCACGAACCTGAAACTTAACATTTTAAACAGTACAGAAGAGCACATGGAACAGCATGCAAGTAATAATAATAATAGGAACACACGACAAATACTTACTTTTTTGCAGAACTCGCTTGATCCTTCTGTACTGATTGTGCTCCCTCAATTTCAGGTCTGACCAGCATTTCCTCAATTGATCCTTGGATCGTCGTACCCCAAAATTCTTGTGCAGACTTTTCACAACATTAGTCATGATCTTGGCCTTTCTCACATTTGATGCTGTCTTCATGCACTTGTTCTTTCTTCACCATGTGCTCTCCCACTGTGCCGAAAGAGAAGGGGCAGGGAATATACTATAAAGAAGGTCAGGGGCGGGTGGAGTTTCACGCATGCATAGTGTTTATAAAGCGTAACACACGTGCATCGTATGTACGATCTATGAGCAGAGGAAGGAGCAGCGGAAGCGTTGATCATGATAACGAAGGTACAATTTTAACTTGGTGCATTAGTGGCCTATACTGCTTATAGATTGAGGCCTATATTGGATAGGGATGAGCCGAACACCCCCTGGTTCGGTTCGCACCAGAACCTGCGAACGGACCGAAAATTTGCATGAACATTAGAACCCCATTGAAGTCTATGGGACTCGAATGTTCGAAATTAAAAGTGCTAATTTTAAAGGTTAATTTGCATGGTATTGTCCTAAAAAGGGTTTGGAGACCCGGGTCCTGCCCCAGGGGACATGTATCAATGCAAAAAAAAGTTTTAAAAACGGCCGTTTTTAATGATTTTAATGATGCTTAAAGTGAAAAAAAAGTGAAATATTCCTTTAAACATCGTACCTGGGGGTTGTCTGTAGTATGCCTGTAAAGTGGAGCGTGTTTCCCATGCTTAGAACAGTCCCTGCACAAAATGATATTTTTAAAGGAATAAAAGTCATTTAAAACTGCTTGCGGCTTTAATGTAATGTCGGGTCCCGACAATATGGATGACAATCAGTGAGACAAACGGCATGGGTATCCCTCCAGTCCAATACCAGGCCCTTTGGGTCTTGTATGGATATTAAGGGGAACCCCGCACCCAAATTGAAAAAAAGGAAAGGCGTGGGGCCCCCAGGCCCTATATACTCTGAACAGCAGTATACAGGCGGTGCAAACAAAACAGGGACTGTAGGTTTGTAGTAGAATCTGTTTGTAATTTTGAACTGGTACATTTTTAAAGTGTAGCTCCAGCCAAAAAATCTATTTTTAAGCTTTTTGGAAAACATAGGGAAGGGTTGTCACCACTGTGACATTTGTTTTGCTGTCTGTGCTCCTCTTCAGAAGATTTCATCTCACTTTCTGTCCCAATGACAAATGTTTTTAGAAAATTTGGGGTTTTTAGTGAATAAGGATTGGTGATAAAGCATCAGTGGAAAGGAGAAACCTTTTTTTCCCATATTAACTATTATGAACCGTACACACGGTCGGATTTTCGGACTGAAAATGTGTGATAGGACCTTGTTGTCGGAAATTCCAACCATGTGTGAGCTTCATCACACATTTTCCATCGGATTTTCCCACACACAAAGTTTGAGAGCAGGCTAAAAAATTTTCCGACAACAAAATTCGTTGTCGGAATTTCCGATCGTATGTACACAAATCCGATGCACAAAGTGCCACGCATGCTCAGAATAAATAAAGAGATGAAAGCTATTAGCTACTGCCCCGTTTATAGTCCCGACGTACGAGTTTTACGTCACCGCGTTCAGAATGATCGGATTTTCCGACAACTTTGTGTGACCATGTGTATGCAAGACAAGTTTGAGCCAACATCCGTTGGAAAAAACCCTAGGATTTTGTTTTCGGAATGTCCAATCAATGTCTAACCGTGTGTACGGGGCATTACAGGAGAGAATTTCCCTTACTAGGGGTAGATTTCATCTCACTTCCTGTTGTCTCCTTCCGTTTGCAAGTAGGAGTCGTTTGTAAGTTGGATGTTTGAAAGTCGGGGCCTGCCCTATATACTCTGCAGAAATTGTGGCCTTAGGTGTTGGTGTTGCCACAACACTGTAAGCCCTCACAGGGCCCTGCTGTGAAATATTAGATCAAGAATTGTAATTACATGCCCCTGTTGAACAGGGGCAGAAAAACTGGGCCTTTGGTGATGGTGCTGGTGCCACATCACTGTAAATCCTCACAGTTACTCTTGGTGGGCACTGAAACGTGCCCTGCTGTGAAATATTAGATCAAGAATCGTAATTACATGCCCCTGTTGAACAGGGGCAGAAAAATTGGGCCTTTGATGGTGCTGGTGCCACAACACTGTAAGTCCTCACAGTTACTCTTGGTGGGTGCTGGAACGGGCCCTGCTGTGAAATATTAGATCAAGAATTGTAATTACATGTCCCTTGAACAGGGACAGAAAAATTGGGCCTTTGTTTAGGCCGCTGCAGCATGGCCAACGTTGAGTGCCACCTGGTGGGCATGTCACAGATTAGGCGGTTCTTGGGCAGGATAAATTCCTTTTGGAGGTCTGCCAGCCGAGCACTGGCATTAAATGACTGGCAGAAATGCACACAGACTTTCCTGGCCTGCCCCAGGACAACCTGTAAGCCCGGGTACCTGCCCAAGAACCGCTGCACCACCAAGTTAAGGACATGAGCCAAACAGGGCACATGGGTCAGTTATCCCTGTCGGAGGGTGGAGAGGAGGTTGGTGCCATTGTCGCAAACCACCATTCCTGGCTTAAGTTGGCGTGGCCTCAACCACCTCTGAACCTGCCCCTGCATGAGCTGACAGAATCTCTGCCCCAGTGTGGCTCCTGTCCCCCAAGCACACCAGCTCAAGCACCGCATGGCATCTTTTGGCCTGCATACTTGCGTAGGAGCTTGAACGCCTTTGGAGCACCTCTGGTTCCGAGGACAAGGCACAGGAAGAGGCCATGGAGGAAGAAGAAGAGGAGGGGGTGGAGGAGAGAGGTGTGTCAGAATCACCAGTAGTGGCATTTTGGAGGCGTGGTGGCAGAACAACCTCCAACACTACTGCACCTTGTCCTGCATCCTTCCCAGCTGCCAGCAGAGTCACCCAATGCGCCGTGAAACTTAGGTAACGTCCCTGTCCATGCCTGCTGGACCATGAGTCAGGGGTAATATGCACCTTACCGCTGACCGCCCTGTCCAGCGAGGCCAAGACATTGCCTTCCACATGCCGGTAGAGAGACAAAATCGCCTTCCGGGAGAAAAAGTGGCGTTAGGGAATCTGCCACTGAGGAACCGCACATTCCACAAACTCACGGAAGGGGGTAGAGTCTACCAACTGAAAAGGTAGCAGTTAAAGTGCTAGAAATTTTGCCAAGCTAGCATTCAACCGCTGGGCATGTGGATGGCTGTGAGCAAACTTCTTTCTGCGGTGCAGCAGCTGGGGCAGGGAAATTTGCCTGGTACAATCTGACTTTGGTGTACCGATAGCAGATTGCCCACAAGTACTTGGCTGTGACAAACCTAATTCTACACCTTCATTCCTCTCAGTGCAGGTCTCAGAGAGGACTAAGGGTATAGTGGGGTTGGAGATCCCAGCTGATGAGGAGCAAGGAGAGGTCCTCTTTGTTCTTTGGTGTGGGTCTTTTAGGTACGCTTGCCAACGAACTGCATGGTAGGTCAACATATGTCTGGTCAAGCATGTGGTGCCCAAACGGGAGAGGTTTTGGCCACGCGAGATACGCTTGAGACATATGTTGCAAAAAGCAGCGGTGCGATCTGATGCACTCGTCTCAAAAAAGGCCCACACCAAAGAATTTTTGGAATAACGCGCAGAGACAGCAGCGCCCTGCACATGCAGAGCTCTGCGGTGTGATGCAGTCAGTGTGCTTCCCCTAGGATGGCCCCTGGAGGGCATCCTGCCTCGTTGGTGATGTGCCTCCTCCTCCTCCTCTCTCCTATCAGACACCCACATGGAGTCAATGACCTCCTCACCCCCTCCCTCCTCATCACTGGAGCAAAGCTGGCAGTATGCTGCAGCAGGGGGAACATGACTGCCCGATTGCTGTCCTTCTTGGGCACCCCCTCTATCTGGGCTCACGTTACTGCCTTCCTCTAGCTGAGTGCCTCATCGGAGCCTTCAAAACTCTGGGCATCCTCCTGGAGCATGTACCCAACACTGTGGTCAAACAGTTCGGGGGACTCCTCAGGAGGACATGGTGGGGCTAGGGAAGGAGCCACTGATGCCATTGAGCCGAGGGAAGAGGCCGCGTTGGCAGCTGCTTTGCCAGACAAAGTACCCTGAGCTTGGGTGAGAGAGGATGAGGACGGCTTGGTCATCCACTCAACCAAGTCTTCCGTATGTTGCGGCTCAACACGGCCAGCTGCCGAAACAAAGGCCAAGCGTGTCCCACGGCCACATGCTGATGAGGATGCACCGTGTCCACGATCAGCACTGTTGCCTCTAGACACAGAGCCTGCTTGCCCTCTTTTTTGGCTTGTGACTGTCTGCCTCTCCTTGTTGGCCTTCCAGACATACTATTGGCCTGCAGTGAGATGTAGCTGCACAAAACTGGGATGGATGTGTTTATATATATATATATATATATATATATATATATATATACCGATTATTCATTAGCTAGCAGAATCAACTGCCTGCCTGTAGTATTATTAGTATGAGAACACCTGCACTTGTCTTCAGGTAGCTATACTGTAGGTGCAACTGTGCAGGGTACACAGTACAGTAACTGGAAATACGTCAAGAGCCTACACAAGCACCTGGCTTCAGGTAGCTATACTGTAGGTACAACTGTGCAGGGTACACAGTACACTAACTGGAAATACTTCAAGAGCCTACACAACACCTGGCTTCAGGTAGCTATACTGTAGGTGCAACTGTGCAGGGTACACAGTACAGTAACTGGAAATACGTCAAGAGCCTACACAAGCACCTGGCTTCAGGTAGCTATACTGTAGGTGCAACTGTGCAGGGTACACAGTACACTAACTGGAAATACTTCAAGAGCCTACACAAGCACCTGGCTTCAGGTAGCTATACTGTAGGTACAACTGTGCAGGGTACACAGTACACTAACTGGAAATACTTCAAGAGCCTACACAACACCTGGCTTCAGGTAGCTATACTGTAGGTGCAACTGTACAGGGTACACAGTACAGTAACTGGAAATACGTCAAGAGCCTACACAAGCACCTGGCTTCAGGTAGCTATACTGAAGGTGCAACTGTGCAGGGTACACAGTACACTAACTGGAAATACTTCAAGAGCCTACACAAGCACCTGGCTTCAGGTAGCTATACTGTAGGTGCAACTGTGCAGGGTACACAGTACAGTAACTGGAAATACGTCAAGAGTCTACACAAGCACCTGGCTTCAGGTAGCTATACTGTAGGTGCAACTGTGCAGGGTACACAGTACAGTAACTGGAAATATGTCAAGAGCCTTGTCAGGAACGGTGTCATCTCCGGTTTCTCCTGCTGGTGGCACTATTACATTCAGCACCAAAAGGGTGTAATTCCAGTGGCCACCAGCGGGGGTCTCCCTGCCTGGACTGCAGACTTGCCATCAAGCACACCTGTCATGGTTTTGCTGGACTATATAAACCCGCCCTGAACTAACCTCCAGTGCTTCAGTATTCCTCTGCTAAGCCCTTGTCCCTGCCAGTACCTGCTCTTGTTCCAGCCTGTTCCTGTTTGTTCCTGAACCCCGTTTGTTTATCCTGACCTTGAACCCTGTTTCCTGTTCCCTGCTCCTTGGTCTGCTTCATTATTCCTGGTTTCTGTTCCCTTGTCGCTTTGGCCCATGCCTTATATTTTATTTCATGTTGGTTTCCTTGCTTGTGTATTATATTAGTTAGATAGATAGTTAGGTGGGTTTGGGGGTTTGCTGTGTTTTCACCATTTTCTTGTTTTTGGTTTGCTGTCTTGTTTTCACATGTATCTTTATCATTAATAATAAACATACTTTCTTTATTTACTTGTTTGTCCCTGATTCCTTGGTGCAGCCCAGCGATCTGATCACCTGCATTGGATGTTGTGTATAACATCCCCTGACAGAATACTGAAGCCATACAATCAGATCGGTTGCACCTGGGAATTGGGGCCTGAGTCCCAGCTATTTTTGAAAGATGGATTTTGAAAGTATTTTGTATTTATCGCTCTTGGCAACTGATGACAGAGACCTTTGTTATCAGACATTGGCTGCATACACTAGGGAACAGTTGTTAGAAGGCATCCGCCTAGCTCATGTTTTTATTGAGCAAGGCAGTTTTTTGTTTGAAGATGTGCAACCATTAATTTGGATCTGTACTGAGTTGGCCCTGTCTAATGTCGCTGAGGGAGGTGATGACTATACACCCCCTTTTAGTGCAGCTCAGGTAGAATCTTTAGTTTGGCTGTTGGAGGATGACTCAGCATTCTTTTTTGAACAATATTCAGCTTGTCCTCAGCAGGTGCTTGCAAAATGCATTGAATCAGTGCAGTCTCTGGTCAGACAAGCCAAGTGCAAACCTGATTCAGTGCAATCATTAATACAGGCCTGGTCAAGTCTGTTGCATTCAGCTTCTGTTAGCTCCAAATATACTTTTCTACCAATGAAATACCAGTACCCTGTTTCCTCCTGTTGTACCTACCCTGCCTTTAACTCCCCTGCTGCTTCTCAACTGCCTCCATCAGCTCCACTAAATCTCCCTTCAAAACCTACTCCCTCTGTCTTGCCATCCTTTCACTCTTCGCTTCTACCAGCTGCATTCCCTACCTACAGCCCTGTACCCACTTATAGATCCCCAGTGGCTAAAAGCAAAAAGAAGCGGAAGTTTTTTCCAACCCATACCATCATGCCAGTATCCAATCCTGCCTCCCCACCAGCTGATCTGTTCCAGCCTGATGTGCCAGCACCTGTGCCCACTGTCCAGTCTGAAGTTCCAGTACCAGCTGCCCGGTTTGAAGTTCCAGTACCTGCTATCCAGTCCGATGTACCTGCTGTTCAGCCTGTTGTGCCAGTACCTGCTGTTCTGCCTGATGTGCCAGCACCTGTGCCCACTGTCCAGTCTGAATGTCCAGTACCAGCTGCCCGGTTTGGAGTTCCAGTACCTGCTATCCAGTCCGATGTACCTGCTGTTCAGCCTGTTGTGCCAGTACCTGCTGTTCTGCCTGATGTGCCAGCACCTGTGCCCACTGTCCAATCTGAAGTTCCAGTACCAGCTGCCCGGTTTGAAGTTCCAGTACCTGCTATCCAGTCCGATGCACCTGCTGTTCAGACTGTTGTGCCAGTACCTGCTGTTCTGCCTGATGTGCCAGCACCTGTGCCCACTGTCCAGTCTGAAGTTCCAGTACCAGCTGGCCGGTTTGGAGTTCCAGTACCTGCTATCCAGTCCAATGTACCTGCTGTTCAGCCTGTTGTGCCAGTACCTTCTGTTCTGCCTGATGTGCCAGCACCTGTGCCCACTGTCCAGTCTGCAGTTCCAGTACCAGCTGCCCGGTTTGCAGTTCCAGTACCTGCTATCCAGTCCGATGTGCCTGTTGTGCCAATACCTGCTGTTCTGCCTGATGTGCCAGCACCTGTGCCCACTGTCCAGTCTGAAGTTCCAGTACCAGCTGCCCAGTTTGAAGTTCCAGTACCTGCTATCCAGTCCGATGCACCTGCTTTTCAGACTGTTGTGCCAGTACCTGCTGTTCTGCCTGATGTGCCAGCACCTGTGCCCACTGTTCAGTCTGAAGTTCCAGTACCAGCTGCCCGGTTTGGAGTTCCAGTACCTGCTATCCAGTCCGATGTACCTGCTGTTCTGCCTGATGTGCCAGCACCTGTGCCCACTGACCAGTCTGAAGTTCCAGTACCCGCTGCCTGGTTTGAAGTTCCAGTACCTGCTATCCAGTCCGATGTACCTGCTGTTCAGCCTGCTGTGCCAGTACCTGCTGTTCTGCCTGATGTGCCAGCACCTGTGCCCACTGTCCAGTCTGAAGTCCCAGTACCAGCTGTCCGGTTTGAAGTTCCAGTACCTGCTATCCAGTCCGATGTACCTGCTGTTCAGCCTGTTGTGCCAGTACCTGCTGTTCTACCTGATGTGCCAGCACCTGTGCCCATCGTCCAGTCTGAAGTTCCAGTACCAGCTGCCCGGTTTGCAGTTCCAGTACCTGCTATCCAGTCCGATGTACCTGCTGTTCTGCCTGATGTGCCAGCACCTGTGCCCACTGTCCAGTCTGCAGTTCCAGTACCAGCTGCCCGGTTTGAAGTTCCAGTACCTGCTATCCAGTGGGATGTACCTGCTGTTCTGCCTGTTGTGCCAGTACCTGCTGTTCTGTCTGATGTGCCAGCGCCTGTGCCCATTGTCCAGTCTGAAGTTCCAGTACCAGCTGCCCGGTTTGCAGTTCCAGTACCTGCTATCCAGTCCGATGTACCTGCTGTTCTGCCTGATGTGCCAGCACCTGTGCCCACTGTCCAATCTGCAGTTCCAGTACCAGCTGCCCGGTTTGCAGTTCCAGTACCTGCTATCCAGTCCGATGTATCTGCTGTTCTGCCTGTTGTGCCAGTATCTGCTGTTCTGCCTGACGTGCCAGCGCCTGTGCCCACGGCCCAGTCTGAAGTTCCAGTACCGACTATCCAGTCCGATGCACCTGCTGTCCTGCCTGTTGTTCCAGCACCTGCTGTTCTGCCTGATGTGCCAGTGTCTGTGCTTGCTGCCCAGTCTAAAGTTCCAATACCGGCTGCCCGGTTTGAAGTTCCAGTACCTGCTATCCAGTCCGATGTGCCTGCTTATCAGCTTGTTGTGCCAGCACCTGCTGTTCTGCCTGATGGGCCTACTGCCCAGTCTGAAGTTCCAGTACCTGCCGCCTTGTCGGATGTCTCGGTGCCAGCCCTCCAGCCTGATGTCTCGGTGCCAGTGTTCCAGTCTGAGGTGCCAGTGTTCCAGCCGGAAGTACCAGTGCCTGATCTCCAGCTTGATGAGCCCGCTGCCCAGCTCGATGTGCTTTTGCCTGCTGCCCAGCTCGATGTGCTTTTGCCTGCTGCCCAGCTCGATGTGCTTTTGCCTGCTGCCCAGCTTGATGCAGATGTGCCACTGCCCAGCGTGATGTACCTCTGCTTTCTGCTCAGCCTGATGACATGGTGCCTGCTAAAACTGTTCCTGACTGATGGCCATCTTGCCGCTGGGTCAATCCTGTCTGTCGCCTGGCTTAAATGTAATACTCCTGTGTGGTCTGCCTCCGATGGTTTCTCTCTTGTTACCCTGCTAATTTTCATTTCCAGATCCAAACTTCCTGACCCGGGTGGTGGGGTACGTGTCCTATTTTCAGACTCTGATGGCACGTCCCCCAGTGAACTAAAAGACTCTGGCCTTGGAAGTGCGAAGAAGTCTGCAGACTCAGTAGGGAAACATTTTAAGGTGTTTCTGCACCCACCCGGACTGTCGTTCCCAGGGCTGAATGGAGTGTCCGGAGGCCACTCCTTTAGGAGGGGGAACTGTCAGGAACGGTGTCATCTCCGGTTTCTCCTGCTGGTGGCACTATTACATTCAGCACCAAAAGGGTGTAATTCCAGTGGCCACCAGCGGGGGTCTCCCTGCCTGGACTGCAGACTTGCCATCAAGCACACCTGTCATGGTTTTGCTGGACTATATAAACCCGCCCTGAACTAACCTCCAGTGCTTCAGTATTCCTCTGCTAAGCCCTTGTCCCTGCCAGTACCTGCTCTTGTTCCAGCCTGTTCCTGTTTGTTCCTGAACCCCGTTTGTTTATCCTGACCTTGAACCCTGTTTCCTGTTCCCTGCTCCTTGGTCTGCTTCATTATTCCTGGTTTCTGTTCCCTTGTCGCTTTGGCCCATGCCTTATATTTTATTTCATGTTGGTTTCCTTGCTTGTGTATTATATTAGTTAGATAGATAGTTAGGTGGGTTTGGGGGTTTGCTGTGTTTTCACCATTTTCTTGTTTTTGGTTTGCTGTCTTGTTTTCACATGTATCTTTATCATTAATAATAAACATACTTTCTTTATTTACTTGTTTGTCCCTGATTCCTTGGTGCAGCCCAGCAAACTGATCACCTGCATTGGATGTTGTGTATAACATCCCCTGACAAGCCTACACAAGCACCTGGCTTCAGGTAGCTATACTGTAGGTGCAACTGTGCAAGGTACACAGTACAGTCACTGGAAATATGTCAAGAGCCTACACAAGCGACTAGCTCCAGGTAGCTATACTGTGGGTGCAGCTGTGCAGGGTACAGTAACTGTAACAGGGTACAGTAACTGGGAATACGTCAAGAGCCTACACAAGCACCTGGCTTCAGGTAGCTATACTGTAGGTGCAACTGTGCAGGGTACACAGTACACTAACTGGAAATACTTCAAGAGCCTACACAAGCACCTGGCTTCAGGTAGCTATACTGTAGGTGCAACTGTGCAGGGTACACAGCACAGTAACTGGAAATACGTCAAGAGCCTACACAAGCACCTGGCTTCAGGTAGCTATACTGTAGGTACAACTATGCAGGGTACACAGTACACTAACTGGAAATACTTCAAGAGCCTACACAACACCCGGCTTTAGGTAGCTATACTGTAGGTGCAACTGTGCAGGGTACACAGTACAGTAACTGGAAATACGTCAAGAGCCTACACAAGCAACTGGCTTCAGGTAGCTATACTATAGGTGCAACTGTGCAGGGTACACAGTACAGTCACTGGAAATACGTCAAGAGCCTACACAAGCGACTGGCTCCAGGTAGCTATACTGTGGGTGCAGCTGTGCAGGGTACAGTAACTGTAACAGGGTACAGTAACTGGAAATACGTCAAGAGCCTACACAAGCACCTGGCTTCAGATAGCTATACTGTAGGTGCAACTGTGCAGGGTACACAGTACACTAACTGGAAATACTTCAAGAGCCTACACAAGCACCTGGCTTCAGGTAGCTATACTGTAGGTGCAACTGTGCAGGGTACACAGTACAGTAACTGGAAATACGTCAAGAGCCTACACAAGCACCTGGCTTCAGGTAGCTATACTGTAGGTGCAGCTATGCAGGGTACACAGTACAGTCACTGGAAATACGTCAAGAGCCTACACAAGCACCTGGCTTCAGGTAGCTATACTGTAGCTATACTGTAGGTGCAACTGTGCAGGGTACACAGTACAGTAACTGGAAATACTTCAAGAGCCTACACAAGCACCTGGCTTCAGGTAGCTATACTGTAGGTGCAACTGTGCAGGGTACACAGTACAGTCACTGGAAATACGTCAAGAGCCTACACAAGCGACTGGCTCCAGGTAGCTATACTGTGGGTGCAGCTGTGCAGGGTACAGTAACTGTAACAGGGTACAGTAACTGGAAATACGTCAAGAGCCTACACAAGCACCTGGCTTCAGATAGCTATACTGTAGGTGCAACTGTGCAGGGTACACAGTACACTAACTGGAAATACTTCAAGAGCCTACACAAGCACCTGGCTTCAGGTAGCTATACTGTAGGTGCAACTGTGCAGGGTACACAGTACAGTAACTGGAAATACGTCAAGAGCCTACACAAGCACCTGGCTTCAGGTAGCTATACTGTAGGTGCAGCTATGCAGGGTACACAGTACAGTCACTGGAAATACGTCAAGAGCCTACACAAGCACCTGGCTTCAGGTAGCTATACTGTAGCTATACTGTAGGTGCAACTGTGCAGGGTACACAGTACAGTAACTGGAAATACTTCAAGAGCCTACACAAGCACCTGGCTTCAGGTAGCTATACTGTAGGTGCAACTGTGCAGGGTACACAGTACAGTAACTGGAAATACTGTAAAAACACCTACCTGTCAGTATATTAGGAAGAGAAGAACAGGATCTACAGGATCTAGCTAAACTGAACACAGTGCGCCCCTTTACAGGCATACTATAGACACCCCCCCAGGTACAAAATTTAAAGTGATATTGGACTTTTATTGTTTCACTTTAAGCATTATTAAAATCACTGCTCCCGAAAAACGGCAGTTTTTAAAACTTTTTTTTGCATTGATCCATGTCCCCTGGGGCAGGACCCAGGTCCCCAAACACTTTTTATGACAATAACTTGCATATAAGCCTTTAAAATTAGCACTTTTGATTATTCATGTTCGTGTCCCATAGACTTTAACCGTTTTCACGTGTTATAACAAATTTTTAGCCTGTTCGCAAGTTCTGGTGCGAACCGAACAGGGGGGTGCTCGGCTCATCCCTAGCAGCCAGGAGGTGGCGGGTAGGGATGGGCCAAACACCCCCGGGTTCGGTTCGTATCCAGAACATGTAAACAGACCAAAAGTTTGCGTGAACATTCGAACACCATTAAAGTCTATGGGACTCGAACGTGAGAAATCAAAAGTGCAAATTTTAAAGGCTAATATGCAAGTTATTGTCCTAAAAAAGATTTAGGGACCCGGGTCCTGCCCTAGGGGACATGTATCAATTGAAAAGTGTTTTAAAAACTGACATTTTTTTCGGGAAGAGTTATTTTAATGATGCTTAAAGTGAAAAAATAAAAGTGAAATATTCCTTTAAACATCGTACCTGGGGGGTGTCTATAGCAATGTTTCTCAACTCCAGTC
Organism: Lithobates clamitans; assembly: GCA_037952925.1. Taxonomy (NCBI): domain Eukaryota; kingdom Metazoa; phylum Chordata; class Amphibia; order Anura; family Ranidae; genus Lithobates; species Lithobates clamitans. Next base: position 12,903,145 of record JBBGZY010000573.1, read on the forward strand.
CTCAAGGCGCCCCAACAGGTCATGTTTTCAGGATTTCCCTCAGATGAAACAGCTGTGGTAATTACTAAGGGAGTGAAACTGATCAAATCACATAAGCAATATAATGGAGAGCCTGAAAAAATGACCTATTGGGGCTCCTTGAGGACTGGAGTTGAGAAACACTGGTCTATAGTATGCCTGTAAAGTGGTGCATGTTTCCCGTGTTTAGAACAGTCCCTGCACAAAAGGAATAAAAGTAATTTAAAACTGCTTGCGGCTGTAATGTAACATCGGGTCCCAGCAATATGGATGGAAATTATTGAGAAAAACGGCATGGGTAACCCCCCAGCCCATTACCAGGCCCTTTGGGTCTTGTATGGATATTAAGGGGAACCCCACACCCAAATTAAAAAAAGAAAAGGTGTGGGGCCCCCAGGCCCTATATACTCTGAACAGCAGTATACAGGCAGTCCAAACAAGACAGGGACTGTAGGTTTGTTCTTATGTAGAATCTGTTTGTAATTTGGAACAGGTACATTTTGTAAGTGTAGCTCCAGCCAAAAAATCTATTTTAAAGCTTTTTGGAAAACATAGGGAAAGGTTATCACCCCTGTAATATTTGTTTTGTTGCCTGTGCCCCTGTTCAGAAGATTTCACCTCACCCTCTGTCCCAATGACAATTGGATTTTGAAAATTTAGGGTTTTTAAGGGAAACAAGGATTGGTGATAAATCAGTGGAGGAGACACCTTTTTCCCATATTAACTCTTACAGGAGAGAATTTCCCTTCCTAGGGGTAGATTTCCTCTCACTTCCTGTTGTCTCCCTCCATTTGCAGGTCAGATTTTTGAAAATAGGGGACCGCCTGTATATACTATACGGCCTGCCCTATACACTCTGTGGAAAATTGGGCCTTGGGTGTTGGTGGTACCAGAACACTGTAAGCCCTCACAGTTACTCTTGCTAGGCGCTGGAACGGGCCCTGCTGTGGAATATTATATCAAGAATTGTAATTACATTTATGAATGATGCGACCTAACACAAACTGATTATGGCAGTGGCAAGCCTCCATCCCTAATATGTGTTAAACAGCAGAAAAAAGAAAGAAATGGGACTTTGAGTGAGGCAGGTCACTGAATAGATACCTTATTCAAATAATTTATAAAATTATTTATTAACCACTTGAGCCCCGGACCATTATGTTGCCTAAGGACCAGAGGTCTTTTTCCAATTTGGCACTGCGTCGCTTTAACTGCTAATTGCGCGGTCATGCAATGCTGTACCCAAACGAAATTTGCGTCCTTTTCTTCCCACAAATAGAGCTTTCTTTTGATGGTATTTGATCACCTCTGTGGTTTTTATTTTTTGCGCTATGAATGGAAAAAGACCGAAAATTTTGAAAAAAAATGATGTTTTCTACTTTTTGTTATAAAAAAAATCCAATAAACTCAATTTTAGTCATACATTTAGGCCAAAATGTATTTGACTACATGTCTTTGAAAAAAAAAATGTCAAGAAGCGTATATTTATTGGTTTGCGCAAAAGCGTCTACAAACTAGGGTACATTTTCTGGAATTTACACAGCTTTTAGTTTATGACTGCCTATGTCATTTCTTGAGGTGCTAAAATGGCAGGGCAGTACAAACCCCCCCCAAATGGGGCCCCGAAAACCAATCACCGCCTTCAGGATTTCTAAGGGCGTGAATTTTTGATTTCACTCTTCACTGCCTATCACAGTTTCGGAGGCCATGGAATGCCCAGGTGGCACAAAACCCCCCAAATGACCCCATTTTGGAAAGTAGACACCCCAAGCTATTTGCTGAGAGGCATGGTGAGTATTTTGCAGCTCTCATTTGTTTTTGAAAATGAAGAAAGTCAAGAAAAAACATTTTTTTTTTCTTTTTTCAATTTTCAAAACTTTGTGACAAAAAGTGAGGTCTGCAAAATACTCGCTATACCTCTCAGCAAATAGCTTTGGGTGTCTACTTTCCAAAATGGGGTCATTTGGGGGGGGGTTGTGCCACCTGGGCATTCCATGGCCTCCGAAACTGTGATAGGCAGTGAAGAGTGAAATCAAAAATTCACGCCCTTAGAAAGCCTGAAGGCGGTGCTTGGTTTTCGGGGTCCCGTACGCGGCTAGGCTCCCAAAAAGTCTCACACATGTGGTATCCCCGTACTCAGGAGAAGCAGTATAATGTATTTTGGGGTGTAATTTCACATATTCCCATTGCATGTTTGAGCAATATATAATTTAGTGACAACTTTGTGCAAAAAAAAAAAAAAATTGTCTCTTTCCCGCAACTTGTGTCGCAATATAAAATATTCCATGGACTCGACATGCCTCTCAGCAAATAGCTTGGGCTGTCTACTTTCCAAAATGGGGTCATTTGGGGGGGGGGTTGAACTGTCCTGGCATTTTATGCACAACATTTAGAAGCTTATGTCACACATCACCCACTCTTCTAACCACTTGAAGACAAAGCCCTTTCTGACACTTTTTGTTTACATGAAAAAGTTTTTTTTTTTTGCAAGAAAATTACTTTGAACCCCTAAACATTATATATTTTTTTAAAGCAAATGCCCTACAGATTAAAATGGTGGGTGTTTCATTTTTTTTTCACACAGTATTTGCGCAGCGATTTTTCAAACGCATTTTTTGGGGAAAAAACACACTTTTTTAAATTTTAATGAACTAAAACACACTATATTGCCCAAATGTTTGATGAAATAAAAAAGATGATCTTAGGCCGAGTACATGGATACCAAACATGACATGCTTTACAATTGCGCACAAACGTGCAGTGGCAACAAAATAAATACATTTTTAAAAGCCTTTAAAAGCCTTTACAGGTTACCACTTTAGATTTACAGAGGAGGTCTACTGCAAAAAGTACTGCCCTCGATCTGACCTTCGCGGTGATACCTCACATGCATGGTGCAATTGCTGTTTACGTTTGATGACAGACCGCCGCTTGTGTTCACCTTAGCGCGAGAGCAGGGGGCGACAGGGGTGCTTTTTTTTTTTTTCTTTATTATTTTTTTGCTTTTTTATCTTATTTTTAAACTGTTCCTTTCATTTTTTTTTTTAAATCATTTTTATTGTTATCTTGGGGAATGTAGATATCCCCTATGATAGCAATAGGTAGTGACAGGTACTCTTTTTTGAAAAAATTGGGGTCTATTAGACCCTAGATCTCTCCTCTGCCCTCAAAGCATCTAAACACACCAAGATTGGTGTGATAAAATGCTTTCCCAATTTCCCAATGGCGCTATTTACATCCGGCGAAATCTAAGTCATAAAATGCTCATAGCTTCCGGTTTCTTAGGCCATAGAGATGTTTGGAGCCACTCTGGTCTCTGATCAGCTCTATGCTATGGTCAGCTGGCTGAATCACCGGCTGCATTCTCAGGTTCCCTGTTGAGACAGGAGAGCCAGAGAAAAACACGGAAGACGGTGGGGAGGCATTCCCTCCCACAGCTTGTAAAAGCAGTCTAGAGGCTAATTAGCCTCTAGGATTGCTTTTACATGAAAGCCGACTGCTGGCTGAAAAGAATGATACCAAGATGATACCTAAACCTGCAGGCATCATTCTGGTATAACCACTCAAAGTTGTGAATGGCGTACCTGAAGACAAAAAAAGGTTAACAATAAAGCACAGTAAACGGTAAAGTATAAAAAATTGCATACCTGAAAAACAAACATGATAAAACATAATAACAATAAAACAATGCAGAATAGAATACAGTAAAAAAGAGCAGAACAATAGAGAGAGAATAGAGAGAGAGAGAACAATGAAACGACAACTATTTTTTTTTATTTTATATATATATATTTTTTTTTTTACACTTTTTTTGTAACTAACTTTTATAACTATAACCGGTTCCAGGTTCGGGTCTCTCAAAATGTGATGGCATCTTGGGAGACCCTGTGAAAGTGTGCCTAGTCTGTGCAGTGCTGTACCCTACGCTAATACTCAACTAGTGAATGGTAGCGTTCAAAACATTCACCAATGCAAAGACCAGGATTGTCAGGACAGGAGGGACAATAATAGCGGTTGTCACGCCTATATCCGCGCTTGCTGCAGACACAATATCTTTTTTGGGGGGGTTCGCTGGGTAGGGGTACTCGGGAGGACATAAAGAAAATGCCTCTCATGCAGCCGACTGCATTTGGTTGGGGATGTGAATGGGGGGAAGTACGGGCGCTGCAGAAGTGGTGGGTTCCCAATTAGGATTGGCGAATGCAGCAGGAAGGGCACTATGGGCACGACAGGCCTGTGTTTGTCTTTTCGGTGGCAGTGGGACACTACTTGTGCTTGCCACCTCACCAGCTTGAACTGCACTTATGGGACTCGCCACGTCACCAAGTGTTACTGCAGTGCGGGTTTGACTACGACCGGGCTGTACTAGGCCACTGGTGCTTGCCAGTTCAATAAAAAGCTACCAAAAAAACTGTTAGCGATCGCAGGGATCAGGCCTGACTCTGCGAACGCTGCAGTTATGCGTTTAGTGTTTTGTAAGTGACAGTGATCGATCGATACTGCACTTGGGTGGGCTGGGCTGGGCCGGGCGGAGGGGCAAAACGCAGGTGCTAGCAGGTATCTGGGCTGATCCCACTAACACTGCGTTTTTGGAAACCCTAAACTGCTGGGGATGCTAGTATAGATCTGATCGGATCAGATATTGATCCGTTCAGATACTATACCACTAAGGGAGGTGTACGGTGCGTGCGTGGGTGTTAGTGGTACTGGCGCTAACCTGACGCTGCTTGGGGCTGGTGCTTGCCAGTTCACCAAAATGCTACCAAAAAAACTGTTAGCGATCGCAGGGATCAGGCCTGACTCTGCGAACGCTGCAGTTATGCCTTTAGTGTTTTGTAAGTGTCAGTGATCGATCGATACTGCACTTGGGTGGGCTGGGCTGGGCCGGGCGGAGGGGCAAAACGCAGGTGCTAGCAGGTATCTGAGCTGATCCCGCTAACACTGCGTTTTTGGGAACCCTAAACTGCTGGGGACGCTAGTATAGATCTGATCGGGTCAGATATTGATCCGTTCAGATACTATACCACTAAGGGAGGTGTACGGTGCGTGCACGGGTGTTAGCGGTACTGACGCTAATCTGACGCTGCCTGGGGCGACGCATATCACCGCCGGGCAATCAGGGGGCTAAACCTTTATTCGGTAATAAACGGCGGGTGCCCTGACACTATAAAAAGTAAACGAACTAGCCAGCGTCACCCGTAACACTTATACGGTGATCAGTGGTGAAAGGGTTAACTAGGGGGCAATCAAGGGGTTAAAACCTTTATTAGGTAGTATATGGGGGTCCCTGACGCTATAAAACGCTGACGGTGAACCTAAATATTTACGTCCCTAACTAGCGTCACCAGCGACACTAATACATCGATCAGAAAAATGATCGCTTAGCGACACTGGCGACGGGGGGTGATCAAGGGGTTAAAACTTTATTAGGGGGGGTTAGGGGGGTACCCTAGACCTAAAGGGGGCTAACCCTAACTGTCCTAACACTGTAACTGTCACAAACTGACACCATGCAGTAATCAGAAAAAAAAAAAAAAAACTGCTTGGTGTCAGTTTGTGACGGGGGGGGGGGTGATTGGGGGGTGATCGGGGGGCGATCGGGGGGGATCGGGGTGTTTTGTGTGCCTGGCATGTTCTACTGTGTATGTAGTGTTTGTGCACTCACATAGATGTCTTCTCTCCACGGCGCCGGAATGGAAAATACAGAGCCAAGGAGAGATGACATCATTTCCTTTGCTGCTGTTTAGCATACAGCAGCAAAGGAATGTTCCCATTGGCCGGGATCACCGGGAGACAAAAGAGGACCGCCTCGGGCACCGGGGGGGGGGTCCGATTGGACCCCCTACCTGCGGGAGGCAAATCACGTGTATGTACGTGATTTTGCCTGCCCGTGCCACCTTGCCGACGTACATCGGCGTGAGGCGGTCCTTAAGTGGTTAATAACAAATCACAATATAGAGAGTGTCAGTCAGTAAATATAGGACACAATGTACTATGATACACTTGTAAGAATATATAATTGTTATACAGACTAAGGTAAAACATAGTCAGCATTACAGTTACATCAAAACACTCATCCATTCATAAAAATTCAATGAATATAATCGATTGCTCATGGTGAGCCAAACTTGTCTAAACATCAGTTCGATGTAACTCAACTTGTCCTGGCATCAGTTTGATGTAACTCGACGCACGTTTCATGGCTCATGCCAATCATCAGGAGTAAAATGCTCTGAAATTAAATCAATAATATCTATAAATATATAGGATATCCTTTAAACAGAGAACAATCTCTCAAAATAAAGGTGTGTAGCTTACAATACGGCCCAATGGTGGCGCCCAACCTTAAATCCAAGGGAAGACCATCCAAGCCAGAGACAGCAAACGGGTGAAGACCAGGCGACCATGTGAATCTAGTGTATGTTTAACAGTCCACACGGCTCTGCAGAAGTATAAAAATAAAACCAAGTGAAATAAAAGTAATAATTAATGACATAAGCCTATACCTGTGAGTGAATGAAGTGATGAATGGTGGTGATTGCTGTAATGATATGAAGTGTATTAGCTGAAAAACTACAGCCAGAGAAAGTGTATGTGTACATGTACCAACAAAAGATGAAACTGACATGGACATTCACTGTACTGTTCATTTAAGCACAAGAGACTCCATTTTGTACTCACTGTTGAAATGTGTTCTGTAACCTTTACCTAACACACAGTCACATCTCCTACTCCCCCCCTCCCTTCTCAATGTTTTATTTTTGCAATTGTTCTGTTCGCTAGCTTTTAATAATATATTTCTATTTGTTAGCTTTTAATAACATCTCACACCACCCCTTTCTTATCTATGTATAAAATAACATGTAATAATACATTTTGACACTGAACGGACATTTTAAACACAGTGATTGAGTCCTGTTAATCTGTTCCTGCAGCTGCAGTATTAACTTTGTTTTAGAGTCCCAATCAGAAATCAGTCATATCAGCTTGGCGAGGCAAATACCAGGATTTTGTCAGAGTCTCCAGAAGGAACCGCGCTTCGATCAGGATCATCGGGAAACGCAGACCTCAAATGCCGGCTAGGTAAGCTGCCCTTAAACTTGCTATATTTCTGCCTTTCCTGTGAATCCTTTCTGTCGGTTCTCAAGGAAACCAGACCACTCTCTTTTTGACCTTTCTGGTTGGGTAACGTGTGTGTGTGTGAATGTGTATGTGTATGTGTCCCCCTTCATGGGTTGGACTGTGTGTGGATAGGGAAAATCCTCTGCAGTTCCTTGTGTTGACTCCTTGTGGGCAACCTGGGTCAGAGGCGCATTGTAGGGTCAGATTAAACTCACAGAGAAGAGGAGACGAGGAGGGTCTCTTAATGAGTGTTTTGTCTATTGTCATAAACCCCTTCTATCCACTGAGATAAGTGGAGACTATTCTTGTAAATCTGCAGATTTGCTCTTCTATTTGTTTTAGAGGCAAAAGGGTATAGGCACAAGTAGAGAAGACTGGCCAGTCATTATGGGCATTAAATTTAATTAAGGGAATGAAGGGTGAGAGGCCTTCAGAAAATGCCCAGCGCAAGATGAGCGCTAAAGAATATATGAGCCGAAGGTACGGTTCCGCCTATACTGAGCCCCTAGATAAGTGGGTAGAATGGACAAAGGGAACAGCTAAACCTTTAAAATATGAAGGGACTTTTGATTTAAAAGTATGGCAAACTTTTCTGCATGATTATGGCCCACTACTGTGCAGTGAAGGAACGTGGAGAATAGATTGCACATGGGAGACAGAAGCTAAAGTAGCAAATCAAACTGGCTTGACGGTGATGTTTAATAAAAGTACTGCCCAAATTTACTACGTTTGGCCAGAAGACTCTGTAGAGGAGGACTCCCCACCTTATGTGGCTGCCAGTTTGGCTTTAAGGGGTCCACGCACAAAAGCAAAAGAATTAGATCACATGGAATACACAAAAGAAGAGCTGGGCAATATAGTAGAGAGCAGAGGCTTAACAGCCTCATATCAACCTACTAAGAGGGCTTTGGCTCGTATCCTAGAAACAGATGATTGGCATTAATCAAAAGGCACATATGCAAAACTAGATCTCTCTGAACTTAAGTCTTTGGCCAGAGAAAGAGAGATAGAATCTGAACTTCCAGAGCAAACCATAATTTCCAAATTGTGGCAGCAAGATGAAGAGAGAAGGAAGGGAGAGGCCACCCCTTTTGCCCCTGGCACAGAGCAATCTGCTGCAGTTTATCCTGTCAGAACCCAATTCGTTTTTGAAGGTAATGCTGTTGACAGTAAGTTTCAAATTAAATGGCATGTACCTTTTAGTACCCAAGATATGAGAGCCATATTAGAGGGATTGGGAGATCCTAGAGAGAATCCAATTGGGTTTGCAAACAAACTTACTTGTACAGGAAGCATATTAGGCTTCTGCTACTGACATTCATCAGCTTCTTATTAAAGCAGTGGGAAGCAACATGTCTGGCTATATACTTTGCGGTTTGTGAGAAATTGAAGGAAAAATTGCCCCAAATATATGGACAAACCAGATATGCTGAATTTATGAATGCTAAACAAGGGAAAGAGGAAGCAGCAGGGGCTTATTGGAGGCGGTTAAGAGATATGGCTGAGGAAGCAGGCATTAAAATAGAGGAAGAGAAGGCAGGAGAAACTGCAAGTCAATCTACACAACTGGTGAAACAAAGGTTTCTTGATGGTTTAATACCCCAGTTGAAAGAAAAGTTGTTCACAGCGAGGCCAGAGGCAGGCAATATGTCTATTCGAGATGTCCTGCCTATCCTGTTATGCATAGAAAACAGGATTAACCAAAAAGACAGCAAACCCAAGGTTATGTACATAGGGAAGCAGAGAGGAAGAGGCAAAGGTAATTTCAGAAATCATGGCAATTGGGGACCAATTATATGCTACAATTGTGATGGGGAAGGACACATAGCCAAATTCTGCCATCTTCCCGACCATAGACTGGAAACGAGTTTAGAGGCACCTCATGCTGATCCCAGTTCTCTGCTAAAAGCAGTGGATCAGGCATAGGAAAATGGCATGCCAGTATCAATCATGTTAAATAGGGGAGACAATGGTCCCGAGGCCAGAGTAAAAGTATTTTTACAAGAACTCCCCTTTCCTGGAGGAGAAACAGAATTAACCTGTTTAATCGATACTGGTGCAAGCCGAAGTGTTTTTAATATAGAGGACTTACCTCCAGGATTATTATCTACAAATGTTATCTCTGGTGTTGGCCTAACTGGGACCTCTACTGATTTGGTTGAGTCCAAGCCACTTAAACTCAGGTTAGGACAGCAAACAGAAATTGTCACTAAAGTGTTAGTTTCAGACACAGTTCCTACCAATCTTTTGGGAGCTGACATTCTGAACCAAATTTTAGCAAACATAGACTACACTCCTACAGGAGTCCAAGTGGTTAGTAGTCTGTCAGGAGAAGTTTTAAATTCTGCCTGTGGAGTATTTTTAATACAAGACTCCACTCCGCCATTTCCATCAGAATTGAAAGTGATTCCCACTGAATTATGGGCCACCAGCAACTATGATGTAGGTCTGCTGGATTGCACCCTAGTCATGATAAAAATTAAACCAGGAGCCCATCACCCACAGATTAAACAGTACCCACTGAGTATTGCTCAGACTGAGAGAATAAAGGATCAAATCACTCAACTGAAAGCAGCACGGGTTGTTGTACCAATTAAGTCCCAAGCCAATACACCCCTGTTCCCAATTGCAATGAAGCCAGACAAGAAAGGTGGGCAGGTTACATACCGCATGGTGCATGATTTGAGAGCCATTAACAATATAATTGAGGCAGATACCCCGATCGTGCCCAAGCCCCGCACTTAACTAAGTGGAATACCTGCCTCCAGCACCTGGTTTACAGTGATTGATCTTGCAAATGCTTTCTTTTCGGTGCCCCTGCATCCAGATTGCTGGCACCTTTTTTCATTTACCCATGATGCCCAAAAGTTAGCATGGATAAGATTGCCCCAAGGCTGTGTGAGTAGGCCCTCTGAATATAATACTGCGTTAAAGCACGTATTGGACCAATGGTCCCCCTCACACCCAAACACAGTTTTGCTTCAGTACATAGATGATTTGCTTATTTGTTCTGATACAAAGGACATTTGTAGCAGAGAAACAGTAAGCCTTCTCATGTTTCTCTATAACAGTAACAACAAAGTTAGCAAAGATAAGCTACAATACTGCCAAGAGAAAGTGATCTTCCTGGGTCACTGCATTTCACATGGAATCCATCACTTAATCCCAGATCAAGTTAAAACTCTACAAAACTTTAAAAAGCCAAGAAATGTACGGCAAATGCGTGCCTTCCTGGGGTTAGTGGGATATTGTAGGGACTGATTCCAAATGCATCAGAACTTATGGCTCCTCTATATGAGGCTACCACTAGAAACCCTTTCAAACGCACATGGGACAATGAATTGCAGATGAAGGAGCTTATTAAAATTTTGTCTGAAGCTTCCGCCATTGGACTTCCTGACTATACTAAGACTTTCTTGTTGTTCTGTCATGAAGTCAATGGATTTGCTGCAGGTGTACTCACCCAGCTACATGGAGACAAACAGAGGCCTGTGATGTATGTATTAGCCTCATTAGACCCTGTCATCAAAGGCTTTCCCAGTTGTATGCGAGCCATAGCAGCCTGCATTTTGCTGCTAGACAAAGCAACTGAGCTTTTTTTATATTCTGCCCTGATCCTGTATGTGCCACATGCAGTACAGGAAATCATGAATCAAGTAAATACCAGACATGTGTCTGCCAGTAGATTTGACAAGTAACAGTCTGCTCTTTTTGCTCCATCGAATTTAACAATTAAATATGTGTTACTTTAAATCCGGCTACTCTTCTTCCTATAATTGATGAGGAAGATGCAACAAATGGTATTGATGTAGAACCTGAGAGTTTTTCTCATGATTGTATGGCTCTGATGGAGGTAGAAAGGGCCTCTGTCACACCAGCAAAAGATGAGCCTTTATCAGATTGTGACACACACTTATTCGTAGATGGTTCCAGATTTTACACTGATGATGGTCAGCCACACACAGGGTTTGCTGTAACCACTACAGACACCATTTTACATCAGGAAGCATTGACGCCCCAGATGTCAGCACAGGAAGTGGAGTTGTGTGCTGTAGTCAAGGCATTCCATCTCCTAGAGAATCAAAGGGGAAACATTTACACTGACAGCAGATATGCGTTTGGAAAAGCTCACGATTGTTTGGAGAGCACAGAACTTTCTGACTAGTGCAGGGAAGCCAGTGAGACATGCAAAACTCATAGAGCGGCTATTTGAGGCTTTTCAGAAACCAGCAGAAGTTGCCATCTTGAAGGTAAAAGGGCATGCAAGGGGAAATGACATAACAGCCAGAGGAAATGCTTTAGCGGACCAAGCGGAAAAGGATGCTGCCCTTATGGCATTTGGAGTCACACCCACTGTAGGGGTCGTCCAGGTAGCGGGGACAGATTCCCCTCATCAAGAGCAGTGGGATGTAGAAACTTTAATTCAGTTGCAGAACCAGGCTCCTGATGAAGAGAAGGATAAGTGGATCAAATGTAATGCTACCCAAAATGAGCAGGGCCTGTGGAGCGCTGACAACAGGTGGTGTCTACCCAGGAGTTTGTACCCAATTTTAGCACAACTGGCACATGGTGTCAGTCATCTTGCTAAGGGCGCGATGGTGGCACTTACTGACTGCTATTAGATAGCACCTGGATTTAGTGCATTTGCAGCCAGGTTTTGTACTTCATGTCTCACTTGTGCTCTGTACAATGCAGGGAGGCCTGTCCATGTTCCCCAAAAGCATTCTCCTAAGCCAGATTTCCCTTTCCAAAGAATTCAAATAGACTACATTCAGATGCCCAGAATAGGCACCTATGTGTTCGCTTTAGTGTGTATTGACATGTTCTCAAGGCTTGGAACAAGAAGATCTGGATGCCGCACATTGGATGAAGTAGAAAACTTGTCTTTATTGTAAAGATAGGATCATCATAAATACAAGACCATCATGCAGAAAGTACAGGATTAGCTGATGCGTTTCACACTCGGAGCTGAGTGCTTACTCATAGCTAACAAATATTAAAAAGACTGACTCTTATATATCCTAAAAAGATACCACATGACCACCTGATTAAACAAAAAATAGATATCAGCTGAGAGCCAATTTGGTGAGATCTCGGCATCTGCTGACCAATCAGTGTGCTATCCAATAGGAAAAACTTTTTTAAAACAATGACATTAAAGTCTATAAGAAAAAGTGTGGACATGAATGTGTATTCATATGTATATAAACGAAAGATGATGTATATTCTTCCTTTGTATATATTTGTGTATTTATCTATTTATTTCTATTGTTATAATTATAGTGTAGTGGAACGTGATGAAGTATTAATATAAAAGTGTTGGGATAAAATGTAAAAATATAATAATGTATGAAAAAAGTGCAAAGGATGTAAAAAGATGAAAAAGTGTGTACATATATATATATATATATATATATATATATATATATATATATATATATATATATATATAAAGTGAAAAGGTAAAAATATATGGACAGGTAATGTGTGCAGTGAGTATATGTAAAAAGTGCATAGTCATAATAATATGTGTATGTTACATCAGAAAAATGAGTAATCTAATGGGTAATCACATGTAACAATAAATGTGACAAAAAACTAAAACCGTGTGGTAAAGAGTGAAGATGTGAATGCCATTGGTGTTGAAAGATAAGCTGAAATATGATAAACCACCAAGTAAATAAAATAACATATATATCTATGCATGGTGTGTTTTGCAGAGAGGTTTATTTGTCCAAGGAATATATAAAAAGTATAAAAAAATATAAAAAATAAATGAATAAGGATCGGCTCAACTAAAATGATGTCTTAGTGCTTGTGTCTGCCGACAGCGATGGTTAATAATAAAACGAAATCGGTCTATGTATGGGAATGTCAGAATAATTGAAGTGAGATTCTTCACAATATGCCGGAATAGTTAAAATGAGGTTCTCAACAGTATAGTATGGGATCGTAAGTAATAAACCCGGCCACAAGCGGGGTATATATGGGACTTTGTAGTATTGAAAATAGACGGCGGGATTCAAAGCAATGGAATCCCGCCGATCAGAGTAGCCACAATATGGTCAAATGTTACTGTGAATGTGTGCGGGGTCCCGGCTAGTTGCCTGTGGATAGGACATCGCAAGGAATGAGTGGAACTCTGCTGGCCAGAAAAAAGGTAAAACTGAACTGAGATAATAGACTCCATCTAAATGAGGATAAACATTAAGTATAATAATGAATAACCGGTCCAGGGTGCCTCATGTGAAGATGTATCTTTATATGTGAATGTCAGCAAATGCCGGGACCACTGGACAACTAACCATATTAATATCAATATTAGATAGTACATGTTGTAAACTTACTGATACAAAGCTCATATGTTAATACCGGCAAATAAAACAATTAAAAACAAGCACATAATGGGCATTTTTTCACACAAAGACAAAGAGAAACTTATCCCTGAACACCCTGTCATGCCCATATTCCACCATTTGCCTAAGGTCCACAAAGGACTTCACCCTCTAACAGGCCGACCTTTTGTAGCAGGAATCGGTTCACTAAACGAATGCTTAGGTGAATGGGTGGACTCTCAACTACAGCCCTTGGCAACCAGCCCGCCTGGCTACTTGAGAGATACCAAGCAGCTGCTTAACAAATTACAACATTTCCGATGGGAGAATAATTTCAGGTGGATCAGTTGCAATGTCACCAGTCTTTATTCTAGCATCCCGCACCATTTGGGTATTCAGGCAGTTGCTTGGGCTCTCAAGAAATCTGGCAGATTTTCACTCATTTTACAAGATTTTATTTTACAGGCGTTGGATTATCTACTTACACATAATTTTTTTATGTTTGACGGGGGCTATTTTTTCCAAAGGTGCGGGGCCTCTATGGGCGCTAAATTTTCGCCCTCTCTCGCCAACATCTTTATGGGTTGGTGGGAAAGGTCTCGCATCTTTGGACATGATAGCCCCCGCAGACTAGATACGTTTTTTTCCTGTCGTTTTATTGATGACCTCCTGTTCATCACATCAGTTGCAGATGCTGATTTAGAAACTTGGCTTTCATACTTCAACAATAACAACCTTAATTTAAAGTTCACAGGCATTTTACAACCTCACAGCATCGAATTTCTAGATGTTAAACTCACAGGCACAGGTAACTTCATTCACACCACTCTATATAGGAAACCCACTGCGGGTAACGCCCTCCTCAGAGCAGACTCAGCACATCCCAAACATACCATACGAGGTGTACCGTATGGACAATTCTTGAGGCTCAAAGCCTATGTAGTACCCCTGAAAACTTCCACAGAGAAGCACACCACATGGCCCAGCGGTTTAGAGACCGGGGATATGGCATAGCCCTAGTCAACAGAGCACTCAATAGAGCGAGCGCCATTCCTAGGCAGACACTTCTACAAGACAAATCTCATACCAGTCTCCCTTCAATTACCACCCCGGTATTCTCTACACCATACAGTGCAGAATTTAATCAAATAAGAAAGATAGTCACCAAATATCTTCCAATCCTATATAATGATGCTGCATATAATAACATCCTCTCCAGGGGTATCAAAGTGGTCTCCCGCAGGGCACCCACCCTGGGGAGTTCCCTTTCACCCAGCTTAGTGTCATCTGAACAAACCAAAGCTAATTGGTTAAATTTCAAGGGTAATCATAAATGTGGTAAAAAGGGATGCAACTATTGCAGTCACATAAAGAAGGGCAAGCAAGTTCAATCTTGCACCAATGGTAAAGTTTTCACCATCACTTCGTTTATAAACTGCAACACCCAGTTTATAATATATGTGATTACTTGCGACATGTGCCAGATCCAGTATGTCGGACGGACAACACGCCGTCTTAGAGACCGTTTATATGACCACTTATATGACATTGAAAAGGATAGATTAACCAACGTGGCAAAACACTGGATCTTTGTACACCAGAAAGACGTATCAAGCCTCCATATTCAGGGTATAGAAAAGGTAGTAACACCTACCAGAGGAGGCGACAGGTTCCAATTACTTTGCTTCACAGTAACATTTGACCATATTGTGGCTACTCTGATCGGCGGGATTCCATTGCTTTGAATCCCGCCGTCTATTTTCAATACTACAAAGTCCCATATATACCCCGCTTGTGGCCGGGTTTATTACTTACGATCCCATACTATACTGTTGAGAACCTCATTTTAACCATACCGGCATATTGTGAAGAATCTCACTTCAATTATTCTGACATTCCCATACATAGACCGATTTCGTTTTATTATTAACCATCGCTGTCGGCAGACACAAGCACTAAGACATCATTTTAGTTGAGCCGATCCTTATTCATTTATTTTTTATATTTTTTATATATTCCTTGGACAAATAAACCTCTCTGCAAAACACACCATGCATACATATATATGTTATTTTATTTACTTGTTGGTTTATCATATTTCAGCTTATCTTTCAAAACCAATGGCATTCACATCTTCACTCTTTACCACACGGTTTTAGTTTTTTGTCACATTTACTGTTACATGTGATTACCCATTAGAACACTAATTTTTCTGATGTAACATACACATATTATTATGACTATGCACTTTTTACATATACTCACTGCACACATTACCTGTCCATATATATATATATATATATATACACACTTTTTCATCTTTTTACATCCCTTGCACTTTGTTCATACATTATTATGTTTTTACATTTTATCCCAACACTTTTATATTAATACTTTATCACGTTCCACTACACTATAATTATAACAATAGAAATAAATAGATAAATACACAAATATATACAAAGGAAGGATATACATCATCTTTCGTTTATATACATATGAATACACATTCATGTCCACACTTTTTCTTATAGACTTTAATGTCATTGTTTTAAAAAAGTTTTTCCTATTGGATAGCACACTGATTGGTCAGCAGATGCCGAGATCTCACCAAATTGGCTCTCAGCTGATATCTATTTTTTGTTTAATCAGGTGGTCATGTGGTATCTTCTTAGGATATATAAGAGTCAGTCTTTTTAATATTTTTTAGCTATGAGTAAGCACTCAGCTCCGAGTGTGAAACGCGTCAGTTAATCCTGTACTTTCTGCATGATGGTCTTGTATTTATGATGATCCTATCTTTACAATAAAGACAAGTTTTCTACTTCATCCAATGTGCGGCATCCAGATCTTCTTGTTCCAAGCCTTGTTCCACTTAGCATTTAGCCAGCACCTGGGACTCTTCAACTCTGGAAGTTTCACATCAGCCTTACAACTGGGTCCGTGTCCACCTGAGCGGTGAAACACCCTCTTTGACATGTTCTCAGGTTGGCCCGAGAGCTGGCCAGTAGCTAAAGCAAAAACAACAGCAAAGAAAATTTTGAAAGAAATAGTTTGTAGATATGGAGTTCCTGAAACTATTGAGAGTGACAGAGGAACCCATTTTACTGGGGAAGTAATGGCAGAGGTAATGGAAGCCCTTCTCATACAGCAAGCTTTCCATACACCTTATCATCCACAAATTAGTGGTAAAGTTGAGAGACTTAATGGAATTTTGAAAAACAGATGTGCAAAAATTAAAGCAGATACAGGAAAAGGATGGGTGGAAGCTCTGCCATTAGCCCTATATTCTGTACAAACTACCCCTAAACAACCACACGGGCTGTCCCACCCAAAACAGGGCTATATTTTCCCCAACAGTTACAGGCTTCTCACTCTAGTCTGTAAGAATATGTTTAGATTTTGCAAATAACATTGAATAAAATACATGAAGGTGTTTATAAATCTATCCCCGACCCAGATTCTCTTTCAGGTATTCACAGAATTCAACCAGGTGACTGAGTAGTCGTCAAGTGACACGTCAGAAAGCCGCTAGAACCAAAATTGACGGACCATATTTGGTGCTTTTGACAACCGGTTCCGCTGTCAAGTTGGAAGGAAAGCCCACCTGGATTCACGCCAGTCACTGCAAGAAAATACTGAAGTGATGATATTCTTTGAAAAAATTGTGATGATGTTTCTTTTCTTTTTGTTGTTTGTGAGAACTGAGACATGCAAAAATAACCCTTTCATCCTAATGTTAAAATTGTATGCAACCCATAGCAACGCTAGTAACTGCTGTGTGTGTTCTCACTTACATCCCCTAACAGGAACAATACCCATGATAGCAATGCCTCTCAAATTCACTGATCTAAACAGGACCAGAATAAATGGCTCATACATAGTCTCCACAGCTAATGAGCACAGATCAATAACTTTGATGGTTTCAAAACAGATAAACACTCCACAGACTTGTTTAAACATTACATGCCCGCTTAACACTAAATGTACACGGTTGGGCAATTCAGATTGCACCGGAGCAAAAAATTACAGTTTTTGGAGGAAACTATGGTCGATATTATTATATCGCAGATCCAGAACTAAATAGAACCCTTTATAGTACAAATTGCTCACAGTTCCCAATATGTGAAAATATCGGTTACCTGAGATTCCATGTTATTGCTTCCAGTTTTTTAGGAGCATGCATACCATCTATACATAGAGGGTTATATTATATATGTGGAAATAAAGCTTACGCCTGGCTTCCTACTTATGTTACAGGTACATGTCATATTGGGAAGTTAGCACCTGCTTTGGCTGTTCGCAAAGATACAGTGCGACCAGATCAAAGTCCAGAATACCCTTTAGTGTTCAAAAGAGAGCTGTTCACTGAAGGCGACATGACATGGTCATGGTTCCCTTCCTGGACCGGATGAGGAATTGAAGCAATGAAAAGATTAAATAATTACACTAGAATTGTAGATGAGATTATTAACCTTACTACCACTGATATAGGTTTATTAAATGAAGAAATGGCTCAGCTTAAAAAAGTAGTATTAGAGCACAGATTAACGCTAAATTATCTCACTGCAGCTCAAGGTGGGATGTGTAAGGTATTTCACACTGACTGTTGTATATACATTTCTGATAATGAGGACATTATTAAAGGGCATCTTGCTAAGATAAGAGAACTACAGAATAAGGCCAGAGATATTGCAAAAGATGGATGGAACCCCTTTCAGGGTTTAGGAGGTTTTGTTGACTTTTTATATGGCATAGCAACATGGTTACAGAAACTAGGCGCTTACATTGTGATGTTCCTATTTCTCATATTTGTTATTTACTTCCTCATCAGGCTATGCCTCTGTGTGACTACCCGCTGTACCAACAAATGTACCACCAGCCCTGATGAACCCATAATTGTGAGAAAGCTAGGAGAGAGCTGAACAGGACGCCGTGTCTCTGCGCCAATGTAACAGGAGTTATCAGCAATCGGCTGAATGTAACGCGTAGGAGAATGGTGTCAAATAAACAAAAGGAGGAAAATGACATGGACATTCACTGTACTGTTCATTTAAGCACAAGAGACTCCATTTTGTTCTCACTGTTGAAATGAGTTCTGTAACCTTCACCTAACACACAGACACATCTCCTACTAAACGCTCTCTACTCCCCCCTCCCTTCTCAATGTTTTATTTTTGCAATTGTTCTATTCACTAGCTTTTAATAATATATTTCTATTTGTTAGCTTTTAATAACATATTTCTATTTGTTAGTTTTTAATAACATCTCACACCACACCTTTCTTATCTATGTATAAAATAACATGTAATAATACATTTTGACACTGAACGGACATTTTAAACAAAGTGAATTTGTTCCTGCAGCTGCAGTATTAACTTTGTTTTAGAGTCCCAATCAGAAATCAGTCATATCAAAACCAAAAAAAAAAAAAAAACAAAACCAAAAAAACAGAACCACCAAATAATGGTGGACTGTATAGTGGAACTAACAATCAACCCCAAAAAATGTTGTAGTGAATATGAGTAAACCTTAATTACCTTATGTGTGGTTCTGTGGCCCTAGGCATCCCTGAAATCCTACTTGTGTAAATGGTCCAAGTGAAATGGCCAGTCGGCCAGCCTGAGCAGCTTAAATCCCCGGCAAACGGCGGGTCCCTACCAACATCATGAGCCCCAATTAGATGGAAAGAGGGAATCTGTTCAATGCTCAGGCAAGTTAATGCACTGAGCAGGGCATTCAATCATGATGCCAATGCATAGGAGGCAAAACCCTGCCCCCCAACCTGTATACAACATTTTTTGGGGTTGATTGTTAGTTCCACTATACAGTCCACCATTATTTGGTGGTTCTGTTTTTTTGTTTTTTTGTTTTGTTTTTTTGTTTTTTTGGTTTCATCTTTTGTTGGTACATGTACACACACACACTTTCTCTGGCTGTAGTTTTTCAGCTAATACACTTCATATCATTACAGCAATCACCACCATTCATCACTTCACTCACTCACAGGTATAGGCTTATCTCATTAATTAATACTTTTATTTCACTTGGTTTTATTTTCATACTTCTGCAGAGCAGTGTGGACTGTTAAACATACACTAGATTCACATGGTCGTGCCTGGTCTTCACCTGTTTGCTGTCTCTGGCTTGGATGGGACTCCCCATCTCAGCCCTGGGGGGAGATGATCATCCTTGTCCCCTGTCTTTCCTTGGATTTAAGGTTGGGCGCCACCATTGGGCCGTATTGTAAGTTACACACCTTTTTTTTGAGAGAGATTGTTCTCCGTTTAAAGGATATCCTATATTTATAGATATTATTGATTTAATTTCAGAGCATTTTACTCTTGATGATTGACATGATCCATGAAATGTGCGTCAAACTACATCGAACTGATGCCTAGACAAGTTGAATTACATTGAACTGATGCCTAAACAAGTTTGGCTCACCATGAGCAATCGATTATATTCATTGAATTTTTATGAAAGGATGATTTTTTTTATGTAATTGTAATGCTGATTATGTTTTACCTTACTCTGTATAACAATTATATATTCTTACAAGTATATCATGGTACATTGTGTCCTATATTTACTGATTGACACTCTCTATAACATGATTTGTTATTAATAAATAATTTTATAAATGATTTGAATAAGGTATCCAATCAGTGACCAGCCTCACTCAAAGTCCCATTTCTTTTTTTTTCTACTATAATTACATTTACATGCCCCTGTTAAATTGGGCCTTAGGCATTGGTGGTGGTGCCACAACACTGCAACCCCTAACAGATACTCTTTGAGCGCAGGAACGAGCCCTGCTGCAAAATATTACAGCTAAAATTGTAATTACACGCCCTTGTTAAACAGGGGCAGAAAAATTGGGCCTTAGCCACTGGTGGTGGTGCCCAGAACCAAAAATGTTCTTAGAAGCTATCAACATGAACATTGAGGAGGAATAGGATAGTCACTCAGCATAACAGGATAGTCACACAGCATCAGCATAGGCAGTCTTCAAGTCTTCACTCACATTCATAAAAAAATTATTCGGTTACATCAGCATTAGGTGCTTGGTAGATGGTGATCCAAGACTGATTCATTTTTATGAAGGTGAGCCGATCAACCGAGTCGGTGGACAGGCACACTCTGTGATTGGTTACAAAGCCTCCAGCGGCACTGAATGTGCGTTCCAAAAGAATGATTGATGCAGGACAACCCAGTAGCTCAGTTGCATACTGTGCAAGCTCTGGCCATTGATCCATCCTCAAGACCCAGTAACCCAGTGGATTTTGATTTGAAAAGGTCTCCAAGTCTAATCTTGCCCCTAGGTATTCCTGCACCATGTACAACAGACGTTGGCGATGATTGCTGGAACCGATCAGACCTTGGGCCTGAAGACTACAAAATTGTCTGAACGCATCGGTCAGATGGCCACCTTTTCCATCGCGCCTTCTGTGACTGACCAAAGCCTCAGCAACATGTTGTCCAGGAGGACCAGGAAATTGTAACCTCCCAGGTTCTGGAAACGCATTGCACAAACCTTTCTGCAAGGCCTCCCGAAGCTGTTTCATCCTCTGCTCCCTCTGTGACATTATTAAAGGGCATCTTGCTAAGATAAGAGAACTACAGAATACAGAATTCTGGATAAGTTCCGCCACCTTACCCTTGTAACATGGATCAAGAAGGGTTGTCAGCCAGTACTGATCCCTCTCCTTGATACCACGAATCCGAGGGTCCTTTCGCAGG
The DNA here is from genome assembly GCA_037952925.1 of Lithobates clamitans. Classification (NCBI taxonomy): domain Eukaryota; kingdom Metazoa; phylum Chordata; class Amphibia; order Anura; family Ranidae; genus Lithobates; species Lithobates clamitans. The sequence continues at coordinate 12,924,363 of JBBGZY010000573.1, forward strand.
CTTTGCAGGATCAGGAAGGCCATGCAGCGTAGGTTTGCTGAGGCATTCGGCCCGGAGTCCTCTGGGACACTAAGGACGACCTGATCCGCAGCCACCTCCAGCCAGCCACGTACAAGTCCATGGGTTTCTGGGGCCTGAAAATGATCCCTTGAAGACTGCTGTTGATGCTGAGGGCCAGGCTCCACCTCCATGCTGACACAATCCTCCTCCTCCTCCTCCACTTCCTGTGTGATAGGCGGGCCTGCAGGAATACTGTCTGTATAAAGGGGGCCTTGAGAGGTAAGGAAGTCCTCCTCTTCCTCCCTCTGTTCTGCCTCAAGTGCCCTGTCCATTATTCCACGCAGCATATGCTCCAACAGGTAGACAAGAGGGACAATATCACTGATGCATGCACTGTCACTGCTCACAATCCTTGTGGCCTCCTCAAATGGTAACAGGACAGTGCATGCATCCTTGATCATGAGCCACTGGCATGGCGAAAAAAAGCCAAGCTCCCCTGACCCTGTCCTGGTGCCATACTTGCACAGGTAGTCATTGATGGCCCTCTGCTGTGTGTGCATCCACTACAGCATTGCCAATGTTGAGTTCCACCTGGTGGGCATATCACAGATGAGGCGGTTCTTGGGCAGGTTGCATTTCTTTTGGAGGTCAGCCAGCTGAGCACTGGCATAATATGACTGGCGGAAATGCCCACAGACTTTCCTGGCCTGCCTCAGGAGATCCTATAAGCCCAGGTACCTGCACAAGAACCGCTGTACCACCAAATTAAGGACACAAGCCAAACAGGGAACATGGGTGAAGTGTCCCTGTCGGAGGGCAGAGAGGAGGTTGGTGCCATTGTCGCAAACCACCATTCCTGGCCGCTGGCGTGGCATCAACCACCTCTGAGCCTGCCCCTGCAGAGCTGCCAGAATCTCTGCCCCAGTGTGGCTCCTGTCCCCTAAGCAGACCAACTCAAGCAACGAATGGTATCTTTTTGACTGAGTGCTTGCATAGCCCATAGAAAGCCTACAGAGCACTGCTGGTTCCGAGGACAAATCTGCACAGGAAGAGGCCATAGAGGAAGAAGAAGAGGAGGGGGTGGAGGAGAGAGGTGTGGCAGAATCACCACTACCGGCATTTTGGAGGCGTAATGGTGGAACAAGCTCCAACAATACTGCACCCTGTCCTGCATCCTTCCCAACTGCCAGCAGGGTTACCCAGTGCGCTGTGAAAGAAAGGTAACTTACTGCTGACAGCCCTGTCCAAGGAGGCCAAGACATTACCTTCCACATGTTGATAGAGAGCCGGAATGACTTTCTGAGAAAAAAAGTGGCGTTTGGGAATCTGCCACAAAGGTATCGTACATTCCACAAATTCTCAAAAGGGGGCAGAGTCTACCAGCTGAAAAGGCAGCAGTTGGAGTGCTAGCAATTTAGCCAAACTAGCATTCAGCTGCTGAGCATGTGGATGGCTGGAACTGAATTTCTTTTGCCGGTTTAGCAACTGGGGTAGGGAAATTTGCCTGCTACAATCGGATGTTGGGGTGCTGCTAGCAGATTACCCGCAAGTGCTTGGGACACCTAATTCTACACCTTCATTCCTTTCAGGTCTCTGAGAGGACTGAAGTTATAGTGAGGTTGGAGATCCCAGCTGATGAGGAGCAAGGAGAGGTCTGCCTTGTTCTTTGGTGTGGGTCTTTTAAGTACTGTTACCAATGGACTGCATGGGAGCTCGACACATGTCTGGTCAAGAATTTGGTGAACAAGCAGATGCTGTTTTGGCCACGCTTGATACACTTCAGACATATGTTTCAAACAGCAACGGTGCGATCTGCTGCACACGTCTCAAAAAAGGCCCACACCAAAGAACTTTTGGAAAAACGCACGGAGTCAGCACCACCCTGCACATGCGGAGCTCTGCGGTGTGAAGTAGTCAGTTGCCTGCCCTTAAGCTGGCCCCTGGAGGGCATCCTGCCTCATTGGAGATGTGCCTCCTCCTCCTCCTCTCTTCTATCTGGCACCCACGTAGAGTCAGTGATCTCATCATCCCCTCCCTCCTCGCCACTGGAGCAAACCTGGCAGTATGCTGCAGCTGGGGGAACATGACTGCCAGTTATTTGTCCTTCTTGGGCACCCCCTCTCTCAGGGCTCACGTTATTGCCTTCATCCTCAACCTGGGTACCATCATCAGAGCCTTCAAAAAGCTGCGCATCCTCATGCAGCATGTACCCTACACTGTGATTGAACAGTTCGGAGGACTCCTCAGGGCATGATGGTGGGGCTAGGGAAGGAGTGACTGATGACATTGAGCCAATGGAAGAGGCCATTTTGGCAGCTGCATTGGCAGACAAAGAACCCTGAGCCTGGGTGACAGAGGACGAGGAGGATGAGGACGGCTTGGTCATCCACTCTGGCAACACTTCTGCATGTTGTGGCTCAACATGGCCAGCTGCCGAAAAAAAGGACAAGCGTGCCCCACGGCCACGTGCTGAGGATGCACTGTGTCCACGACCAGCATTGCTGGCTGTAGACACAGAGCCTGCTTGCCCTCTTTTAGTGGCCTGTGGGTGTCTGCCTCTCCTTGGTGGCCTTCCAGACATACTGTACAATTAGATTAGCAAAAAAACCCCTGAAGTTTACTAAAAACAGTACACCAGGAATAGGCTTGGCTAGACTATATATATATATATATATATATATATATATATATATATATATATATATATATAATAAATGAACTGCAGCTCACTGAGTCACCTGCCTAAACATGTACTCCAGGAATGGCCTACTGTCAGGTATAGGCTTGGATTCACTAAAATGCAGTGGATATATATTTTATGAACTGCAGCTCACTGAGTCACCTGCCTGAAAGTGTCTTTGAACACGTACTCCAGGAATGGCCTACAGTCAGGTATAGGCTTGGCTAGACTATATATATATATATACAAGCCTGTATATATATGAAATACACTGCAGCTAACTGAATCAACTGCCTGCCTGTATATATACAGTCTATAGCAGTCTGACTGTATATATATATATATATATATATATACAAAATACACTGCAGCTAACTGAATCAACTGACTGCCTGAAGTATATTAGAAACAGTAGAGCAGGAACGGTCTGCAGTGAGATCTAGCTAAACTGGATACAGTGGATATATATATATATATATATATATATATATATATATATATATATATATATATATATATATATATAAAAAATATATATATATAAAATATATATATATATATATATATATATATATATATATATATATATATATATATATATATATATATATATATATATATATATATATATATATATATATATATATATATATATATATATATATATATATATATATATATGAACATCAGGTGGGTTACCCTCTTGTCTTGATGTCTTTGTTTGATCAAGGCACCGTCAAGGTGGACTCCCAAAACTCCACCATAAATAATAGAAAAAACTCATGGAACGATGCTTGATGCCAAAATAAGTGTCCTTTTACTGAAAAGTTAATCCATTAAATATTGCAAAATACAAGCAAGCCACTGTACAGTTCCGAGCACAACTCGCTCTTCGTCAGGCTTTTCAGGCTGTGTGTGAAAGGCAAAACCACACTGTGTTCTTTTATCCACACCCAGTCTGATACACACCTGTGTCACTTAACTAATTATTTTATACAAAACACCTAAAGACATTCCAATATTTAACCCTACTAAATAAACCTACTACCCTAAAACCATCCTAAATTCCCCAATAGGGGATAATTTACAAAACAAGTTCATCATCTTATATCTCGAATATCATCATCATATCACTTATGAACCAATTATATTATCTCATTTTGTTAGCTTGGTGTTTTGCAAATATTGATGAACAATCCATATATGTTACTATTCTTGTACATGTCTCAAAATTCTTCACGGATTCCAGTTGATATTCCACTATCTAGTATTTCCAACGGGAGCCTTGTGATCAATCTAAAGAAAATATAACATATTCAAAAATAGTCATACCTTCTAATCAATCTCGTACTGTAAATTTCTAAACAAACAAAAACAAATCATAGTCCCTATTCATACCATCAGGGTGTAGGGACTGTAATTTATTAATCCACCAAACTTCACGTTTTTTTAATTTCAAAATCCTATCACCCCCTCTTTTGTCTTGGGGAATCCCCTCTAAAACCATAAAACGTAAATCAGTGTCTTTGTGGCCCATTTCTGAGAAGTGACGCGATACAGGTAAACTTGATTGAGGATGTCTAATTGTGCTACGGTGTTGTGCGATACGGTCTTTCATTTTTTGGGTTGTTTCCCCCACGTACAGGAGATTGCAGGGGCATGTGAGAATATAAATCACATATGATGACTGACAGGTATAAAAGTCGTTAATTATTATTTTCTTGTTAGTTCTGGGATGAGAAAAGTTATTCCCTTTAATAACCAAATTGCATTGAATGCAATTAAGACAAGGGTAACAACCTTTTCTTTTACTACCAAGGAAAGTCATCTTTTTCTCATCCTGCGCGATCTCTTAGTGCGATCCGAATTTAAACCAGAAAGGCAGGATGAGAAAACGATGACTTTCCTTGGTAGTAAAAGAAAAGGTTGTTACCCTTGTCTTAATTGCATTCAATGCAATTTGGCTATTAAAGGGAATAACTTTTCTCATCCCAGAACTAACAAGAAAATAATAATTAACGACTTTTATACCTGTCAGTCATCATATGTGATTTATATTCTCACATGCCCCTGCAATCTCCTGTACGTGGGGGAAACAACCCAAAGTATTAAAGACCGTATCGCACAACACCGTAGCACAATTAGACATCCTCAATCAAGTTTACCTGTATCGCGTCACTTCTCAGAAATGGGCCACAAAGACACTGATTTACGTTTTATGGTTTTAGAGGGGATTCCCCAAGACAAAAGCGGGGGTGATAGGATTTTGAAATTAAAAAAACGTGAAGTTTGGTGGATTAATAAATTACAGTCCCTACACCCTGATGGTATGAATAGGGACTATGATTTGTTTTTGTTTGTTTAGAAATTTACAGTACGAGATTGATTAGAAGGTATGACTATTTTTGAATATGTTATATTTTCTTTAGATTAATCACAAGGCTCCCGTTGGAAATACTAGATAGTGGAATATCAACTGGAATCCGTGAAGAATTTTGAGACATGTACAAGAATAGTAACATATATGGATTGTTCATCAATATTTGCAAAACACCAAGCTAACAAAATGAGATAATATAATTGGTTCATAAGTGATATGATGATGATAATCGAGATATAAGATGATGAACTTGTTTTGTAAATTATCCCCTATTGGGGAATTTAGGATGGTTTTAGGGTAGTAGGTTTATTTAGTAGGGTTAAATATTGGAATGTCTTTAGGTGTTTTGTATAAAATAATTAGTTAAGTGACACAGGTGTGTATCAGACTGGGTGTGGATAAAAGAACACAGTGTGGTTTTGCCTTTCACACACAGCCTGAAAAGCCTGACGAAGAGCGAGTTGTGCTCGGAACTGTACAGTGGCTTGCTTGTATTTTGCAATATTTAATGGATTAACTTTTCAGTAAAAGGACACTTATTTTGGCATCAAGCATCGTTCCATGAGTTTTTTCTATATATATATATATATATATATATATATATATATATATATATATATATATATATATATATATATAGAAAAAACTCATGGAACGATGCTTGATGCCAAAATAAGTGTCCTTTTTTTTATATATATATATATATATATATATATGAAATACACTGCAGCTAACAGAATCAACTGCCTACCTGAAGTAGATTAGAAACAGTACAGCAGGAATGGTCTGCAATGAGATCTAGCTAACTGAACAAACTGCCTGCTCAAATTAAATGAAATGACACTCACTCTGTCTCTCTCTCTATCTATCTCTCTATAATGCCAGCAACACACTACACAGGGCTAACGTGCAGGCGGCCTTATATAGTATGGGGTGTGTACTTAATCATAGTGATCATAGTGCATGCTTGGCCAATCATCAGCCAGCAAAGCACTGCGATGACGCAGTGCATTATGGGCCGTGACACGCCGCTCGAATTTGGAGCGAACGGCCCATAGTGCATGCTTGGCCAATCATCAGCCAGCAAAGCACTGCGATGACGCAGTGCATTATGGGCCATGACGCGCCGCTCGAATTTGGAACGAATGGCCCATAATGTTCGATCTTCGCCGAACGATCTTACAGCTGATGTTCGAGTCAAACTCATGTTCAACTCGAACAGTCAGCCCATCCCTAGTGGGTAAGTGGCAGCCAGGAGGTGGCCGGGCCCAGTAGCCTGACCAAATACCAGGTCCCTCCCATCCACCTTCAAAAAAAAAGGCCCAGAAAGGAGAGGAACCTGGAGGAGGCAGCACTTGGGTTAATTTCGCAGGCAACTGCGGCCCTCAGAACCCCCCAATCTTCAAGAGGCCTATGCCTGCATGGCAGCCTGAAAAATGCAGAAAATGGAGGAGGGCCAAGGCCTCTTCTGTGGGGAAGTGATCTTACAAGCCCTAAATAAGGGTTGAGGGGCGAACTCACAAGCAAAAGCCATGTTTGTGAGTTCGACCATCGTCCTCCTCCTCCTCCTCCACCTCTTGCCACAACTCCAACACCAGAGCCACAGCCTGGAAGCAAGTATGGAAGGAAGCGTGGAAAGAAGACAAGAAAGTGATGGCCTAGGTTCAATATGGTCTGACAAAAGACATAGGCTGTTGTAAGACCACGGCCTGGGGACATATATGTCACCTGCTGCTGTTCCTGATCTCTTGGAGTCCTGGACCGGATTGTACTCACTATTATATGGACTCCTCGGGCTACCAATTTTTCCTGTAAAATAGTTGATGTGTGCCCTGGGGTACAAAGGCTTCACCAATTTCACCAGTTTATTCAGCGTTGCCTTCCTCTTTATTTTGTTATGACCCATAATAAATGTCTAGTTTTTTTCACAAATACTTGCCTATGTGTTTTACTTTAAAAAGGACAGTTTGTTTGTGAGTAGGCAGGTACATTTCAAAAATACTATGTCAAATTAACAAGGGACACCAACACCAAACAACTTCCTTGAGGTTAAAAAATGCAAGATAATGATAGTGTTGTGGTAACTTGACACACAAAGAGATAAAAAATATTATTGAGATCACTAGAAAAAAAAAAACAGGAGATCTTGATAAAAAAATAATTTTAAAAAATCACTATAAAAATAAATTCTAAACATTATTATGGAGATTTGACGAAAAAAAAAAAAAATATTATTCAGGAGATCACGAGAAATCAGTTTGTCAGTTTGTGTGAATATCAGCAGCAAAACAACTTCATTATTCTAGCATTATAAAGAAGAGAATGCGCTGCATTAAAAGATTTAAACATTTGCAGCGTGACAAATGTGCTATCACCATTATGAATGCTAGTTTTACCAGACCAAGCGCTTCCATCTCGTACTTCAGAGCATGCGTGGAATTTTGTGCATCGGAATTGTCTATACATGCTCGGAATTTACGAAAACTGATTTTGTTGTCGGAAAATTTGAGAACCAGCTCTCAAATTTCTGACAACAAGCTCCCATCGAACATTTGTTGTCAGAAATTCTGACCGTGTGTATGCGGCATAAGTCATTATTCTATGAGGTGAAAGTGGTAGAGTGGACTGGTTTTGTAAAGAGCGAGTTCAAAGGTTTATAGAGATCCGTGATTTTATGATGGTGTCGGTCCAGAAAGGTGTCCAGAAGGGAGGTTTTGGGTTTTGAAGTGTAAGTTTCTGGGGGGGCATATGCTGGCCACTAAACTGGTTGCTTGGTGGATGTGTAGTAGATGGTGGGTGGGTAACTTGAACAGATGTAGGACTTCTGAAGAGGGTAGGGGTTTTCCTGAGGAAGCATCAAATAATTGGGCAAAAGTGCAAAGACCGCGTGAGGCCCGTGTGGAGAATGCCGAGTGATGCTGCGCCGAGGAAACAGAGGATGGTCGCATATAGGAAGATGGCGAGCCATATGAGGGGAATTTTTTTTTCCAATCTCTCTACAGGCCACCAGTGTGTCCCAGATAAGAAGGTTATGTTTCACTGGGGGCGGTATCGATCTGGTTCCACAGTGCAGGAACGCAGGAAGACCACAGTAGCCTGACATTTGAGTCTCCAGTTCATAGTTTGAGTATCTGGAAGCTTTTTGTTGTCCAGCCGTACTCTCAAGAGACATGATAGATTATAGAGCCGAATATTTGGAAGATTGACTCCCCCTTCATGTTTTGGAAGGTAGAGTTTCTGTAGAGATATGCGAGGTCTGCGACCTTTTCATAGAAAGATGGAGAAGGCATTCTGTAGTTTCTGAATAAATAAGATTATTGACAGACTAAAGCTATGTTACTCCTCCTATACTACTGTGATTATCACAGTTATATGTACATAGTAGTGCCTGAATCAGTGACATATTTTGCATCATATTATCATCGATATATATTTATATTGATTATATTTCATTTCTTTTCTTTCAGGTTATTCTATACTATAAACAACAAACACAGAAAAAACAAAAGACAATGTGTTTCAATGTGTTTTATTTTATTTCCATAAACTCATGTTTTTAACATGCATTTGTGTATATATATATATATATATATATATATATATATATATATATATATATGCACAATGGTACTTGGTTTTTTAGCTGTTTACTTTTTCATTTGTGAATTTATTCTTTCATTATTCATTTTTCTTTTTCATATTTTTTTTTCACTTTTTCATCTTTTGTTTATTGATTTTATTTGTTTAAAATGTTAAGTATGAAATATTACATATTATGTTTGTTCATCGTGCATTTTTGTGTTGCAGGATGCATCAGATATGTCTATCAGGTTATTTTGGGATGCCGTATTTAAGTTAATTTATTAACATATATATCCCATGCACCTACGTATCTATGTGGGTGGCCTATCAGAAGGATTTCCATTTGATCAAGCTTTTTCTCATCCCCATATATTTGGATGGTCATTTCATCTTCCAACAGCTATGACTAAGCACCCCATAGTGGTGTGAAACATGTCAACATGAAAACAAACATTTTTATTGATCCTGCGCCTCTGATGCCTTTTTACCAAAATAGTTTTTAAACTGTCTTCAATAAAGGTGTCAACAGAGTGCGGCCGTCCAGTCTTTTCTTCGATTCATTCCTACATTCAGAGCCAGCACCTGTTTCCATTAGCAGGTGCAATGCATTATGAGATGTCTGCCTAGAGCGGTGTTCTTTTGTTGTTAGCATCTTAGTAACGTTTTAGGAGCTATAGCATTTTTGCAGTTCCTTTAAAAAAAGAGAGCAAAAAGCTAAAAAAACACTATTAGGAGCATTTAGCAGCATTTAGCAGCATTTCTGCTGGAAAAACGCTCCAAGAAACTCTACAAAAACTATTTTTTTCTGCTCTTTGACGCTGAAGCTCAAAAGATGCTAATAGCCTAAAGTAGTGTGCATGGACACATAGGACAATGCTATTTAGTGTCTAGGAGCAGAAAAAATGCTAATAACAGCTTCTAGGAGCTTTAAAAAATGCTAGCGTGCATGGAGCCTAAATATAACCTGGCTTGCCCTGATTGGTGCTAGTAAAGGTGTTTTTTTATAACCTTCATTTTTTTAGCATGTGGAACCGGTATTGGAATTTTATGATTCTCTGTACTTCTTATCCAGGTTACAGGTGATCACTGAAAATCAGAGATAATCTCTTATTTGGGAACACAAATAGCATTAAAAAAAAAAAAACTTTACTCAAGTGGGGAAAGCGTAGACCATTTGTTTAGCTCTTATTTCTGCATATGTCTGTAATTCTGTGTCTATCCTTTGCAGTCTGTGTTCATTTGTGTTCATTTGTTCATTTGTGTCTGTAATGCTTTATCCATCAGTGTCTTATGTTCCTATGTTCATCCGTGCCTATGGAAGTGTGAGTGTTGCTGTATTAAAGGACTATCATTAGTATTGCCTTTGGCTCCCCTTCAACTGAGCTTTTCTCCATTACTGAATTACCATGTCTTGTTCTGCGCTGTCTGTATGGGGATGGCCACCTTAGTAGAGGCAGTGCTTTGCTTCTTCATGTTGAACCACCCCGCAAGGAGAACAGTGAGTAGCATGGTAATGGCATAACCAATTCACTCTAAATCTCCTGAGACTAGTGGTTCCCACTATAGTTTAAATGAAAAAAAAAGGTTTGGCCAAGGTTTCATTTTATCCATCTTATCTTACATGTTTGTCTCTGAAACAACCCTGTTTCTGCATTATGGGAAATAACTGTTTCATACTAAACTTTCTGGTGGGCATTCAGTAAATATTTTAAAGATCTCTGTGTCCTGCTGCTGCTATCATATACTCCTAGGTGTGTTGTATGTGACATTCCATTCAATACAAAATACATTATAAGCTGACAGGGTTGCTTTAAAATAAAAAGGTCATTTGAGTTTGGTCGAAACCCATTAGCTTGATTTACTGACTGGCATCAAATGCATGAGATCTCTTGGCTGTGCCCATCATCTCAACCATTACAAACCAAAGCCAGGGCTGCTTCATAAAAAGGGAAGAAAATGCAATGAGAGTAAAGATAAAACCTACTGCTTAAAAGTGCTTAGATTAAATTTTCTTTAAAAACTCCACTTTTTTTATTCCAATAATAACATATGATTAACTGGATGTATTTACTACTACTACCCTGTTTCCCCGAAAATAAGACCTAGCGTGATTGTCGGTGATGGCTGCAATATAAGCCCTACCCCCCAAATAAGCCCTAGTTAAAGTCCTTGTAGGTTTTATTTTCAGGGTAGGGCTTATTTTCGGGGAAACAGGGTAGGGCTTATTTGGGAGGTAGGGCTTATATTGCAGCCATCACTGTCAATCACGCTAGGTCTTATTTTCGGGGGAAACAGGGTAGGCAAGAGTGAAATATTCAAAGAAAGTAAAGCAAAGTCATTTGGATTTTTAGTGATCATGACCTGTTAAAATTTCGCTGTCATACTAACTTGTGTCCTTGCCAACCCAACCTGATTTTATCTTAATGTTATGCCATCAGTTTACAAAAAACTATTTTCCCTGCATTCAATGCATTGGGGAATAAAGCTCTTCTAAAAGATATATACATTCACTTGAGCTTTTCCAATCTAATAGGTTACATACAAATCACACTAAAGCCTCTTGCACACAGACATAATAAATACTGATATTTATATGCAATATTTTGTGGGCAGAAAGCTTCTGAGTAAAAGCATTTTATGTTCCAAAAGATCTTGTGTACACATGCATACAGGCATACTGTATGTATGTGTATAAAAGTCAAATTCTTCTTATTGCAATCTATTAGACATGTGCATTCATTATGGTCCGAATGCATTTTCGTCCGAGTCTCTGGGATTTTCGTGTTCATTTTAACAAAACAATAACGAACACGCAGAATCCTAAATCCGAAAGATCCGAAATAAAAAAAATGCTTTATTTTCGTATCCATTATATTTTCGTATCGTTGCGACAACAGTTTGATATTATAGAGACAATAGTAAAAGAGCTGTTATGCCCCGTACACACGACAGGTTTTGCTGTCGGAATAAACTCTGAAGGTTTCTCCGACGGAACTCCGACAGAATTCATAGGTACAAATGTGTTTTTTTTTTCTTTTTGCTTGTGTGCAAGATGCCTAATGTAAAATAATTTATTGGCAGACTTTGATGGTTATAATTTGTCGTAAATATCACAGGGTATGAAAATTACATAAATGCGCGTTCCGGAAATTAGATTTTTTTTTTTAATTTTCAGTTTCTGTGTAGCATACATTTAATAAATGAATGTAGAATTCAACGGTTACTACTGTATTAGTCCCTGCAGATGAGCAGACCTAAGATCTTACCGATAGCGCCCTCATTTCACTTTAGCTGGATTTCAAGAGATTGTGAAATATCAGCAAATGCTATCCCACATATATTAAAATTACTGCAAGGCAATGATCATAGTTGGCTTTCCTTGATATATTGTTACTATACTGGAAGTAGTAACTTTATTTGTTTGATTTGCTGCATCTTTCTAAAAAGCCTTCATAAAAATTCCACATTCTTTAAATTATACTATATACATGCTTTTATTTTCCCTAAAGTACTTTGAGAAAAAAAGATTAAAGCAAATTGTTTGGTTTAAGAGCCTCCTTTGTTCTTGCATTGTACCTTGAATATCCGAACATAGCAAAGGTGTAATCAAATGAAGACAGTGAAAAAAAAAAAAAAATTATGCTATACTCTTTATCTTGTTTATATAGCAACATAGCCGTACATTGAAATGTTATGCATCAGAGCTGCTCAAAGCAACTGTCAAGTTTCGCAAGGGTTCTACCATATTTTGTCATCTGTCACAAAGAAACATTTGTCACGCTCACAAGATTTGACACAAGCTGATCGACTGAATGTAAGATACCATGTTACAGTCATGAAAAACGTTCAAAGTATTGTTACTAGAAACTGCCAACGTGCAAATATTTTTTACATTTATTATTGTTACAGACAGTGAGTCTCATTTATTCAAGAGTTTTAAAGGGTCCACCCAAAAGATTTTTTTACCCATCGTGAAGCCTAGCAGTTTTTGTTATCCCACCCACTTTCCGTGTTGCAGCTTCCCGATGCATCCTCAACAATAGAGAATAAAGAATCCACAGGCAAAGTTAGAACCCCATATTATGTATGTAGCACTATCCCCGCAGGACCAGCTTGGTAATTTGAGCTCTCTGTTCTGCATCTCGACTCCAAGAACAACTTCAGTCCCTCTCGCACATCTGGCTGAGTGAAAGTTACTGCACACGCTTATAGGAACACAGTTGTGGATACTTTTATCTTGACACTGAATTGGTATCATGAAATAGACACAAGACTGTTTAGAGGTAAATAAACTCAATGTATTGGTATGGTTTAGAGTGAATAGTGGTTTGAGCTCAAATGAGCATACAGAGAAAAGACTCAGACACAGTCTGCTACACAATGTGTTCTCTAAGCAAACATGACTTAGGTTAGAGTTCTGTACCACTGTACGGGGGCGAATAATATCCCAAACCAGATAAATCGGGGTGTAGGAACAGGTTCCACTGGGGCTTAGACAGTTGTAGCATGCCGTGAGTCCTAGTGTTAATGAACTTAACTTTGGCGCCGTTTACAAGGGAAGGGAGGGGGGTGGCAAGGCGGGTAGAAGATAAAGGGAGGGTGGGAAGAGTAGAGAGGGTAAGGGAAAAGAAAACAGGGGGAAAAATAGCACACTGAAAGTTGTTATTGCTTACATATTTATTGATGTTTGTAATTACCACATCGCACAGCAGATAGGCGAGGTATTTAGCTCTATTTTTGCCTTTGTAATATGTTTCATTGTCTTTGCTAATTGCACTTTAAATACAATATGCCACGAAAAGTATGACTCTTTTTATATTGCTATCAATAAAAAGATTTAAACAAAAAAAAAAGAGTTCTGTACCACTAGACTGGAACCAACTCATAAATCAGCAACATAAGCAATATGTAGTGCATATAAACATTAACTGCAATGTAAATAATAATACTATAAATAATACAGAGTGCACTCTAATGCCCTGTACACACGGTCGGACTTTGTACGGACATTCCGACAACAAAATCCTAGGATTTTTTCCGACGGATGTTGGCTCAAACTTGTCTTGCATACACACGGTCACACAAAGTTGTCGGAAAATCCAATCATTCTGAACGCGGTGATGTAAAACACGTACGTCGGGACTATAAACGGGGCAGTGGCCAATAGCTTTCATCTCTTTATTTATTCTGAGCATGCGTGGCACTTTGTCCGTCGGATTTGTGTACACACGATCGGAATTTCCGACAACAGATTTTGTTGTCGGAAAATTTTATAGCCTGCTCTCGAACTTTGTGTGTCGGAAAATCCGATGTAAAATGTGTGATGGAGCCCACACACGGTCGGAATTTCCGACAACAAGGTCCTATCACACATTTTCCGTCGGAAAATCCGACCGTGTGTACGGGGCATAAGAGAATGGATAGAATATAGTGCAATATTCCCTGAGAGGCAAATCTTAGCATAAGCAATAAGTGAAGGTCTCTTTGTAGCAGCTGTAAAGCGACAGTCTTTTAGCCGGCTAGTTTTGGCACCCAGTTGTACCTTTGGTGCACATGGAGATAATCCTAATCTAGCCTGCAGGCAGCAAGAAAGCTACTATATGGCTGTATGGTCAGTTAATAAAGGGTTCAGTCTCTCTGTCTAGCAGTAAATAGCAAATCCCCAAAGCAGCAGTTCACCGGCTCCAGCAATTTTGCAGCTTACCATCCAGTTAAACACACAGTGATTAGTCCACTCTCTGCCCTGCATCCAGGTGACTTTGGCTGTTGGCACACCTGGACTCAGCACTCCGGATCCTGCTCAGGCTGCCGTTATGCAGCAATGGTGCTGCACACTGGACAGCGATGGCAAGAAGAAGCTGTGTCCTGTACAGCCTTGGGTTATTTAACCAAAGGTCCACCCAGGAAGGAGTGAAATAAAGTGATATAAAGTTAACAAAGATTATATTTAATCCACAATCTATGATGCAGAAATTCTTGGTAACAGTATACTAACAGAATAATTGTCCTCCACCACGTGATTCAGAAAGACACCTCTCCCATCAGAGTGAAACTCACAGGAAACCTGTGTCTCTTATTCGCATATAGTGCTTGTGCCTTAATTCCCGACTTGCTGTTCTCCAGGTGCATCAATCCATCATGTTACACCATTATCAAGAATTTTTGCATTATGGATCATGGATTAAATATAATCTTTTTGGATTTTATATCACTTTATTTCAATCCTTCACGGGTGGACTTTTGGTTCTAAATTGAGTCACAGCGCTACTAGAAAACTTTGAGATACATTATTCTGTACTTGAAGTTAATTTATTATTATTTTCTTCAAGTTTTAATGTGGCAGTAGTGACACTTCTGATTTATTTTATTCAGGTTTGTGTGATATTTGTGATATCTTCTTAAGTGCAGGGTACATCGTGATTGTTTTAGTTCAAAACTCTTGATTACAGTCGAGTGTCTCTCTTCTGGACTACAGTTCCCTCAATGCAGCGTTTCCTGACTCATTCTGTTAGGCTGCTTTCACACTGAGGCGCTTTACAGGTGCTATAGCACTAAAAATAGTGCCTGCAAAGCGCCTGTAAAGCGCCTCTCCTCTCACTCCAGTGTGAGAGCCCGAGGGCTTTCACACTGGAGCAATTCCCTTGCAGGACGCTAAAAAAAAAAAAAAAAACTGCAAGTAGCATCTTTGAAGAGCTGTAGGAGCGGTGTATACACCGCTCCTAAAGCATCCCCGCCCATTGAAATCAATGGGCAGCATCGCCGAAGCGCCAGCAAAGCGCTGCTGCAGCTAGCGGCCAAAAAGCGCTGCAAAAACGGCGGTAAAGCGCTGCTAAAAATAGCGCCACTTTACCGCCGATGCCCTAGTGTGAAAGTGCTCTTAAACTCTTCCTGCTCAGCAGTTGCCTCTTCTTGCTGATATAGCTAAGAACCAATTAAGCACCGCAGGGCAGCAACCACAGAGAGCAGCTGCAGTCAGTGTTTCTCTCACTCTCCATTCTTAGCCAAGCACCTGGCTACCCATAGCATGTAGTCAAAATTTAATTAAATATAAACAGCTTGGTGCAGCTCTGCATAGAAACCAATCAGCTTCCAGGTTTTTTTGATTAAGCTTAATTGAACAAGCTGTAGTTAGAATCTGACTGGCTACCATACACAGCAGTACCAAATTTTGCACTCTCCAGTTTTAGTAAATCAACCCCATTGTCTTCACGTTTACTTTGGTGTGGAATTAATATAACAAATGACAGGAGTATGTTTATTTAAATACATTAGCAAAAATGTGTTTTTTTTTTTATGAAACCCCCCATAATGGCCACAGCAGGTATAAAGGTCAGAAAAATCCAGTGCAGAGATCTCACCAACTGAGTCTTTGAAAGATATACCTTCTGGTTTAACCTTCCAGCACTTACCAAAAAATGAAATGTTAATTTTGGATGGATGAACCCTTTAAGAGAGAACTGTTTTAGCTGTTCATCTTTAAAATGGTTGTAAAGACTGAAGGTTTAATTTTACTTTCATGCATTCTATGCATGAAGGTAAAAAACCTTCAGTATGCAGCTTCCCCTGCAGCCCCCCTAAATACATACCTGATCCCAATCCAGTGATATGCACAAGAGCTGCTGGTGTCCTGGCTCTCTGCCTCCTCATTGGCTGAGACACAGCAGTGGGATCCATTGTCCGCTGCTGCTGTCAATCACAGCCAGTGAAGAGGGACCGGTGAGCAGGGCTGAGTCCAGTTCTGTGTGTTTTACAGTGGGAGCACACACAAGTGCCCCCATAGCAAACGGCTTGCTTTGGGGGCACTCAAGGGGGAGGGGCCAGAAGCACTGGCAGGGGACACAAGAAGAGGAGGATCGGGACTACTTTGTACAAAACCATTGCACAGAGCAGGTAAGTATAACACCAGTCTAGAAACATACATACATACACCAATCAGCCAAACCATTAACCCCCCTCACAATATTAATGAGGAAAAGTAAAAGTAAAGGAGCGCCTGGTATCCGGTAAAGGCAGGTATTAAAAGGTTTTTTTTTAATTTGAAGTCACAGTAATAAATTGAGGCCAACGCGTTTTGGGGGACTAAAGACTCCCCCTTTATCAGGGCTGCTATTGAAAGTTGTAGAAAAAATGTTCTGTTAAGAGGTTGCCTTTGGCACATAGATCAGACCAATGGATGTCAAAACGCTGACTGTGTGTTCAAAAGCACATTGGCCTTAATTCAATACTGTGACTTCAAATGAAAAGTTTTTAATACCTGCCTTTACCGGATACCAGGCGCTCCTTTACTCTTACTTTTCCTCGAGCATATGTGAAGTCGACCTTAAGGCCGTTACACGAGGTAACAGCCCAGGCACCAACAGGGCCAAACACCTCCATTTTCCTCCAACCGGGCACAAACCCCTGGCATCTAACTCTTCCCATCTACCCACATCTACATACCTTACAGCAGTGACTGATCAAGTCAGTCTAGCGTGATCTACACCTCTTTTCCTAAGCCCTCATAATATTAACACCACCCACCTAAATTTGCGTAGGTCCCCCTTTTGACACCAAAATATTACTGACCCATTGAGGCAACGACTCCTGAGACCTCTAAAGGCATGATGTGGTATCTGGCACCAAGCTGTCAGTAGCAGATCCTTTAGGCTGGGTTCACATATGCTGCGGCCACGGCTCACAGCATGGGGTCCCGTGCGTCCCTGTTTACTGATTCAGGTGCAAATCAGGTGTGAATTTTTGCCTGAATTCACACCTGTATCAGAACCAAAAATGCACAGGACCCTTTTTAAATGCGGACCATGGCCGCCCCAGGCCTGTGTAATGCTAATTGGATGCGAAAACCGCATCCAATTTGCATATGTGTGAACCCTGCTCAAGCCTCCACTAGCTTCCTTTCTTCCTATAGTGCATTCTGGTGCCATCTCTTCCCCAGGTAAGTAATACTTACGAGTGGTTTTAATCCTTTTTCAGCCGCCAGCGGGGGGTTAAAACCACACCGCTAGCGGGCGAATACAGGATGTAAAAGAAAAGGTGATTCATCAGACCAGGCCACCTTTTTCCAAAAGAAAGCACTTACTGCTTGTTAGGACCATGTAAATAGTTTTTTGTACATAGTCTGGGCTTAATGCATTTAAAAAAACTGCTTTTTTGTAGATAGAGCAAGATCTGGTAACCTAAAAATGAAGGCAATCATTGGGGAAGGAAATATGCACTTTTTGAAATATGTAAAAAGTAAAAGACATTTACTGGGGCTACGCAGTAGTCATCCCCCTTAAAGCAGAGTTCCATGCTAAAATCAAAGTAGGTGTGATCCAATCGAGCACCCCCCACCACCACCACCGTATTTGGATAACCTTTTTTTTTTTAGGCGTTTTGTACCTTGTTTTGTTTTTCCAGCAGGGCTTCCGTCCTACACTGCCGCGGTGAGGTACATCATCTCCAAGTTTAGATCGGCCCCTCCTCCTGCCCCCGCTGCCTTCTGGGACCTGTTTGTGTCCCAGAAGATGAAGGGGCTATTCAGAAAGCACAGCACTACTCATGCATGCACAGTAGGAAACCAGCTGTGAAGCCTGAAGGCTTTACTGCCAGTTTCCCTTAGTTGCAATGCGTGTGCCTGAACCCCAGCCAACCTTCAGGGGGGCCGAAATCGCGAGATCCATTGACAGGTAAGTGTCCTTATATTAAAAATCAGCAGCTACATTATTTGTAGCTGCTGACTTTAATTTTTTTTTTAAGAGTCTGGAACTCAGTTCTAAAAAGATGCTGTTGGCTGTGCAGCTTAGACCAGCCCTGTCAGCAGGGAAAGTCTTTGTCTATATTTCTGCAGCACTTTAACAACATTTTATTAAATCATGGCTTTAATATCAGTTTATAAATATTTTTTCACCAATGAATATTGTTAGCTTATGTGCTCTTTAGGTATTAGAAATTATTTGAATTTTTAGACTGGCATTTTAGATTGTTCCAAAACTAAAGTATGGCTAAGCTGGCACGTGAACTACACAAGGGCCCAAAGAGTGAGGGGGAATGTGATTCTAGTTATAAAAATAAAAATAAAAGAGAGAGAAAAGAGACTCCTTTTTAGACAGCTGAAAGCACTACAATTCTTCCATATGTAAATCTTGCTATTTTCCCTGTTTATTATTTTCTTGGCAGGTTTAGACAGTTATGGCAGATCTCTACTTCTATTTAAAAATGTAGAGATATATGAACAAAATTATCTTCAGAAACAAACAAAACCCGAGATGATTTTTCAAAGTAAAACTTGGTTGCCAAGCTGATATAACATACTTTTTGATGGTTTACTTTCTTTCTCTGTTATGAAAGCATGGTTATACTGAAATCCATGGGCGTAGCATAAGGGGTTGCAGGGGTCACAATCGCAACCCCGCCCCTAGCTCCAGGGGGCCCCTGCAGCCTCCTTGTCATATTATAATATTCCCCACAAAATCCAGCTCCGATCTGCCCTAGGGCCCCACAGCCACGCTCCAGTACTGGGCTTCTACTTTGCTTTCCACAGTCCACACCCCTCTGTTCCCATTGACTGGGGAGAAGCTGTGAGCCATTTCCTGAATGGAGAGGAGCACGAGGTGAGAACAGCCCAGTATGGGGAGGTATCTGTGCTGCGTGCTGGCAACATGGAATGGTAATTAAGCTCAGCGAGGCAAGAGGAGGAGAGTGCTGTCCTGTAGCCATGATGGGACCGATGTCACTGGTGAGGTATGACACTGCTCAGTGTCTCCTTGTCACCAGCGGGATTCTCTGTACCCCCCACCCAGGGATGTCTACTTACCCCACTTCCCTGACAACTGGGGAAAAGACACGCACCTCCGGGAGGTGACCTTCCCCAACACCTACCAACACTGACAGAGAAACCTTCAGAAATTGCTAAAACAAATCCCTTAACACCTCCTCAGGGGGGCCTTAAAGGGCTGCAGGCTCCAGATTTTGTGTCACATGGCTTTGCCCTCCCACATCTAAGTTGCCCCCCCCAAAGCCCCCTGACCTTCCCCTCCACCCTGCATGCTATGCCCGGCTGCTCTGCTCCTTTCCCATTACAGCACTCTATACTGTTCCTCCTCCGCAGGGCTGAAATCATATTCCTTTACAACACAGCCAGTTAGCCATGATCTACACAGGGTGTATCTGCCTACTGCAACTACACTGCCGTTCCGACCTGAGAATTTCACAGGTCAGAAGGGCAACATAAAATCCAGATATACCCTGTGAAGACTGACAGACTGTGTGTAAAGGAAAGTGATTTCAGCCCTGTGTAGTGTGGAGGGGGAGCTGTATACAGTTGGGAATGGAAAAGGAGCTCTGCCAAGTGACCTGCCAGGGGTCCCTGTCCTCTCATTCTCCAGTGGTGATCCCTGTCCTCTGATTCTCCAGTGGTAATCCCTGTCCTCTGATGTAAAGAAGAACTCTGGAAACTCTTAAGCCACTTTGAGCATGCAGTGGATGTATCTGCACGCACGTTGCAAGCAGTGGGGGGGGCCAGGTCAACTTTTGCATCATGGCCCACAAGCTTCAAGCTACGCCTCTGCTGAAATCTACAATACTAATACTTAATACTTATACAAAAACTTCTTTTGTGATTACTACAAGTGATTAAATGCTTAAAACAGTATACCTATTGGGATACCAAGAAATACATTTTAAAAAATGTTAAAAAGCAGCATCTAATATGGCATAAGAAAATGTAATTTGATGTCCCCAATTGCCTGCCATTTTGTATTAAATTATGCAGGCAGTACCATAGGGCTATGTATTGATTGGACCCCCAAGTGTGTGAGGGGTGGTGGCATTATAAAAGGAGAGCAGATGGATATATGACAGCTAAAAGCCAACTCTTCTCCAGGTTCCAATGATAAATTCAGTTTGCTACCTTTTTTGTGATAATTCACTAGCTGATGTGAGGCAAGTCTCTCCATGGCCTGGAGAGAATTTAAAAGAAAAAAAAATGTCACGTTGATATAAAAAGTATACCAGGTTCACCTAAAGATCAAGAGTTGTGATAGTTCCAACTGAAGCATTATATGTTTTAACACATGTTGTGTGAGTTCTACTGCATGTTCAGTGAAGAGATAGCCCAGAAGGATCATTTGGACAGAAGGATGTAATTATTATTTACAAGCAAACTGGCTAATGGCTGAAATAGGAGTCAGTGTATTCTATTGGGGTATTATTTAAAATGATGATATTGGTGGAATATATAAATATGTAAACATTATCGGTATATTCAATGATAGTTATTCATTATTTGATTATGCATCTATATATACAGTGCAAATATAAGTACTTGAATCACTTGTATTACTGTATTAGTGATTTAAAGAGTTTTTAAATATTTTTTTAATTCTTATAAGTACCCTGACTGTCTGAAATGTAAGGCCATAGAGATTTAATTTTGAGATTTTGATTCAAACCCATAATGATAAAGCATATTGTAGTTTAGTTCCATATGAATGCACGCTGAGTCAGAAATGCTTTTCACAAATCTGAATTATCTACAGATGCATTTCTCTGAGGGCAGTATGTCCTTTATAACTATTTTGTTCTATTGCTTTTTTGTAGAATGAACATATTTCAAAACATGTATTTCAAAGTAAATGAATAGGGGGAACATCTAGTGATATTTACCTAGCTTTTTCAAGGTTTTCAAAGCTACAAAAAAAGTTCCCTTGACAAATCAAAGTAATTCAGAAAAATATCCGTGGAAATGGATCACAGATAGTTCATAGTTTTATGATAACCAATGTAATAATTATTTTGTTTTAATTCATTATTAAAGGCCATCCTCTATGATATGACATGATCAATTCAGATTTTGAGTAGGGTTTAGTGAAGAAGAGACAAGTGGTGCTTTTACACAAGTTTCATATGTTATTCAAGTTAGCTTTCAAAATGAAAGCAGCTATCTGATTAGTGCCAAGCATGGTGAATGAACCTGGGATTTTCTATGCTTTTGCAGCTGCTGCTTGTCAGTGATCCTGGCATTTAGTGCTACTAAGCTTATTGTTCACTGTAATTCCCAAGTCTTTTAGCCCCATCCAAGTATATTCTTTTCTATTCCAGGCTGATGCATATAGTAATGTCCATTTTGCTTTTTTACCACTGCAGCTGGAATGAAATAAAAATTCCCGGGATTTTCTAGTATGTGGAGCATGTGACCCACTCTCCTTTATTCCATAATGTAGTGCTGGATGCCAAGCACCACTGAGTACTGTCACATGAAGATTGAGTCCTTAAAAACATGCAAGCTCCAACCAGAGTGACTTGGAACTCTAGTATCTCACATTTTTGTAAATATTTTATTATATCTTTTCATGTGACAACACTGAAGAAATGACAGTTTTTTACAAATGTAATATAAAGTAGTGAGTGTACAGCTTGTATAACAGTGTAAATTTGCTGTCCACTCAAAATAACTCAACACACAGCCATTAAAGCCATTAACCACTTCAGACCCAGAAGGAATTACCCCCTTCCTGATCAGAGCACTTTTTACAATTTGGCACTGTGTCGCTTTTACTGCTAATTGTGCGGTCATGCAATGCTGTACCCAAACAAAATTTGCGTCCTTTTTTTCCCACAAATAGAGCTTTCTTTTGATGGTATTTGATCACCTCTGCGGTTTTTATTTTTTGCGCTATAAATGGAAAAAGAGCGAAAATTTTGAAAAAAAAAACAATATTTTCTACTTTTTGTTATAAAAAAATCCAATAAACTCAATTTTAGACATTTAGTCCAAAATGTATTCAGCCACATGTCTTTGGTAAAAAAAATGTCAATGAGCGTATATTTATTGGTTTGCGCAAAAGTTATAGCGCCTACAAACTAGGGTACATTTTCTGGAGTTTACACAGCTTTTAGTTTATGACTGCCTATCTCATTTCTAGAGGTGCTAAAATGGCAGGGAAGTACAACCCCTCGCCCCCAAATGACCCCATTTTGGAAAGTAGACACCCCAAAGAAATTGCTGAGAGGCATGTTGAGCCCATTAAATAATATTTTTTTTGTCCCAAGTGATTGAATAATGACAAAAAGTTGTCACTAAATTATATCTTGCTCACACAGGCCATGGGCATATGTGGAATTGCACCCCAAAATACATTTAGCTGCTTCTCCTGAGTACGGGGATACCACATGTGTGGGACTTTTTGGGAGCCTAGCTGCATACGGGGCCCCGAAAACCAAGCACCGCCTTCAGGATTTTTAAGGGCGTAAATTTTTGATTTCACTCCTCACTACCTATCGCAGTTTTGAAGGCCATAAAATGCCAGGACAGTTCAACCCCCCCCCAAATGACCCAATTTTGGAAAGTAGACACCCCATGCTATTTGCTGAGAGGCATGTTGAGTCCATGGAATATTTTATATTTTGCCACAAGTTGCGGGAAAATGATAAACTTTTTTTTTTTTTTTTTGCACAAAGTTGTCACTAAATGATATATTGTTCAAACATGCCATGAGCAGATGTGGAATTACACCAAAAAATAAATTCTGCTGCTTCTCCTGAGAATGGAGATACCACATGTGTGGGACTTTTTGGGAGCCTAGCTGCGTACGGGGCCCCGAAAACCAATCATTGCCTTCAGGATTTCTAAGGGCGTAAATGTTTTATTTCACTCCTCACTACCTATCACAGTTTGGAAGGCCATAAAATGCCAAGATGGCACAAACCCCCCCAAATGACCGCATTTTGGAAAGTAGACACCCCAAGCTATTTGCTGAGAGGCATGGTGAGAATTTTGCAGCTCTCATTTGTTTTTAAAAATGAAGAAAGAAAAGAAAAATATTTTTTTTTTCTTTTTTCAAGTTTCAAAACTTTGTGACAAAAAGCGAGGTCTGCAAAATACTCACCATACCTCTCAGCAAATAGCTTGGGGTGTCTACTTTCCAAAATGGGGTCATTTGGGGGGGTTTGTGCCATCTGGGCATTCCATGGCCTCCGAAACTGTGATAGGCAGTGAGGAGTGAAATCAAAAATTTACACCCTTAGAAACCCTGAAGGCGGTGCTTGGTTTTTGAGGTCCCGTATGCGGCTAGGCTCCCAAAAAGTCTCACACATGTGGTATTCCTGTACTCAGGAGAAGCAACAGAATGTATTTTGGGGTGTAATTTTACATATTCCCATTGCATATTTGAGCAATATATCATTTATTGGCAACTTTGTGCAAAAAAAAAAAAAATTGTCTTTTTCCCGCAACCTGTGTCACAATATAAAATATTCCATGGACTCGACATGCCTCTCAGCAAATAGCTTGGGGTGTCTACTTTCCAAAATGGGGTCATTTGGGGGGGGGGTTGAACTGTCCTGGCATTTTATGCACAACATTTATAAACTTATGTCATACATCACCCACTCTTCTAACCACTTGAAGACAAAGCCCTTTCTGACACTAATTGTTTACATGAAAAAAATATTTTTTTTTTGCAAGAAAGTTACTTTGAACCCCAAATATTATATATTTTTTTAAAGCAAAGGCCCTACAGATTAAAATGGTGGGTGTTTCATTTTTTTTATTTTAATGCACTAAAACACACTATATTGCCCAAATGTTTGATGAAATAAAAAAGATGGTCTTAGGCTGAGTACATGGATACCAAACATGACATGCTTTAAAATTGCACACAAACGTGCAGTGGCGACAAACTACATACATTTTTAGAAGCCTTTACAGGTTACCACTTTATATTTACAGAGGAGGTCTACTTCTAAAATTACTGCCCTCAATCTGATCTTCGCGGTGATACCTCACATGCATGGTGCAATTGCTGTTTACATTTGACGCCAGACCAACACTTGCGTTCGCCTTTGCACGCGATCAGGGGGGACAGGGGTGCTTTTTTTTTTAATTATTTTTTTGCTTTTTTTCTTATTTTTAAACTGCTCCTTTCATTTTTATTTTTTTATCATTTTTATTGTTATGTCAGGGAATGTAAATATTGCCTACGATAGCAATAGGTAGTGACAGGTACTCTTTTTTGAAAAAAATGGGGTCTATTAGACTCTAGATCTCTCCTCTGCCCTCAATGCATCTGACCACAGCAAGATCAGTGTGATAAAATGCTTTCCCAATTTCCCAATTGCGCTGTTTACATCCGGCAAAATCTAAGTCATGAAATGCTCGTAGCTTCCGGTTTCTTAGGCCATAGAGATGATTGGAGCCATTCTGGTCTCTGATCAGTTCTATGGTCAGCTGGCCGAATCACCGGCTGCATTCTCAGGTTCCCTGTTGGGACAGGAGAGCCAGAGAAAAACATGGAAGACGGTGGGAGGGGGGGACTTTCCCTCCCACTGCTTGTAAAAGCAGTCTAGAGGCTAATTAGCCACTAGGATTACTTTTACATGAAAGCCGACTGCTGGCTGAAAAGAATGATACCAAGATGATACCTAAACCTACAGGCATCATTCTGGTACAACCACTCGAAGTCCAGCAACATACCCGTACGTTGCTGGTCCTTGTTGGGCATATATTGTAATTTTTTTTTTTCATCCAGCCTGTGGGCTGAACAAAAAAAAGAGATTGATTAGTGGGTATGCCCACCATTAGAATACCTCTCTTCATCCACCCACTTCTAATGATGAGCATACATGCACCATTTATATATGCCGAAGCATGGGGGCATCCACCCCAAAAGGTAAAAGCAAATTGCTCCTCTGCCCCTGCTGCCCCCATGCTTCGGCATATATCACCTTCGACAGCGCTGGAGTCACGGCTTTATGTATCGTAGGAGCAAACACTGTTGCTGTCAAGATAAATAAATCCGCGCTGCAGCTGAATGGCGTACCTGAAAACAAAAAAATGGTTCACAATAAAACACAGTAAACAGTAAAGTATAAAAAATTGCATACCTGAAAAGCAAACATGATAAAACATAATAACAATAAAACATTGCAGAATAGAATACAGTAAGAAAAAGCAGAACAATAGAGAGAGAATAGAGAGAGAGAACAATAAAACGACTATGTGTGACAAGACAACTATTTTTGTTTTTTTTATTTTACATATTTTTTTGTGTTTTTTTTTTTTACACTTTTTTTTGTAACTGTAACTTTTATAACTGTAACCGGTTCCAGGTTGGGGTCTCTCAAAATGCGATGGCATCTTGGGAGACCCTGTGAAAGTGTGCCTAGTCTGTGCAATGCTGTACCCTACGCTAATATTCAGCTAGTGCATGGTAGCATTCAAAACATTCACCAATGCAGGCCAGGATTATCAGGACAGGAGGGACAATAATTGCGGGTGACACGCCTATATCCGGGCTTGCTGCAGACACAACATCTTTTTTGGGGGGTTCGTTGGGTAGGGGTACTCGGGAGGACATAAAGAAAATGCCTCTCATGCAGCCGACTGCATTTGGTTGGGGATGTGAATGGGGGAAGTACGGGTGCTGCAGAAGTGGTGAGTTCCCAATTAGGATTGGCAAATGCAGCAGGAAGGTCATTATGGGCACGACGGGCCTGTGTTTGTCTTCTTCTTGGTGGCAGCGGGGCACTACTTATGCTTGCCACCTCACCAGCTTGAACTGCACTTATGGGAGTTGCCACGTCACCAAGTGTTACTACAGGGCTGGTTTGACTACGAGCGGGGTGTACTAGGCCGCTGGTGCTTGCCAGTTCACCAAAACGCTACCAAAAAAACTGTTAGCGATCGCAGGGATCAGGCCTGATCTGTGAACGATGCAGTTATGTGTTTAGTGTTTTTTAAGTTACAGTGATCGATCAATACTGCACTTGGGTGGGCTGGGCAAAACGCAGAAGCTAGCAGGTATCTGGGCTGATCCCGCTAACACTGCGTTTTTGGGAACCCTAAACTGCTGGGGACGCTAGTATAGATCTGATCGGATCAGATATTGATCCGTTCAGATACTATACCACTAAGAGAGGTGTACGGTGCGTGCGTGGGTGTTAGCGCTACTGGCACTAACCTGACGCTGCCTGGGGCTGGTGCTTGCCAGTTCACCAAAATGCAACCAAAAAAAACTGTTAGCAATCTCAGGGATCAGGCCTGACTCTGCGAACGCTGCAGTTATGCGTTTAGTGTTTTGTAAGTGACAGTGATCGATCGATACTGCACTTGGGTGGGCTGGGCTGGGCCGGGCGGAGGGGCAAAACGCAGGTGCTAGCAGGTATCTGGGCTGATCCCGCTAACACTGCATTTTTGGGAACCCTAAACTGCTGGGGACGCTAGTATAGATCTGATCAGATCAGATATTGATCCGTTCAGATACTATACCACTAATGCCCCGTACACACGGTCGGATTTTCCGATGGAAAATGTCCGATCGGAGCGTGTTGTCGGAAATTCCGACCGTGTGTGGGCTCCATCGGACATTTTCCATCGGATTTTCCGACACACAAAGTTTGAGAGCAGGCTATAAAATTTTCCGACAACAAAATCCGTTGTCGAAAATTCCGATCGTGTGTACACAAATCCGACGGACAAAGTGCCACGCATGCTCAGAATAAATAAAGAGATGAAAGCTATTGGCCACTGCCCCGTTTATAGTCCCGACGTACGTGTTTTACGTCACCGCGTTTAGAACGATCGGATTTTCCGACAACTTTGTGTGACCGTGTGTATGCAAGACAAGTTTGAGCCAACATCCGTCGGAAAAAATCCTAGGATTTTGTTGTCAGAATGTCCGAACAAAGTCCGACCGTGTGTACGGGGCATAAGGGAGGTGTATGGTGCGTG
The DNA here is from genome assembly GCA_037952925.1 of Lithobates clamitans. Taxonomy (NCBI): domain Eukaryota; kingdom Metazoa; phylum Chordata; class Amphibia; order Anura; family Ranidae; genus Lithobates; species Lithobates clamitans. Next base: position 12,951,711 of record JBBGZY010000573.1, read on the forward strand.
CGTGGGTGTTAGCAGTACTGGCACTGAACTGACGCTGCCTGGGGTGATGCAGATCCTATCTGACCCTAAAACCTAACTTATATCACCACCGGGCGATCTGGGGGTTAAACCTTTATTAGGTAATAAACGGCGGGTGCCCTGACACTATAAAAAATAGGCTAACTAACCAGCGTCACCCTTAACAGTTATACGGTGATCACTGGTGAAAGGTTTAACTAGGGGGCAATCAAGGTGTTAAAACCTTTATTAGGTAGTATATGGGGGTCCTTGACGCTATAAAACACTGACGGCGAACCTATATATTTACCTCCCTAACTAGCGTCAAAAGTGACACTAATACAGCGATCAGAAAAACTATTGCTTAGTGACACTGGTGACGGGGGTGATCAAGGGGTTAAAACTTTATTAGGGCGGGTTAGGGGGTATCCTAGACCTAAAAGGGGCTGACACTAACTGCCCTACCACTTCTAACTGTCACAAACTGACACCAATGCAGCAATCAGAAAAAAAAAAAACTGCTATTGGTGTCACTGTGACACTGTATACAGCAGCAGAGGAAGATTCTTATTCGTTGGGAGCGATCGCAAGGGGTTGGCCACGAATGAGTGAACGCCCCAGGCACCGGGGGGGCGCGATGCACCCCCGCCTGCAGGAAGCAGATCACGTACCAGGTATTTTTTTTGGATTTTGCCTGCCCGTGCCATTCTGCCGCAGTATATCTGCGTTAGGCGGTCGGCAAGTGATTAATGTCTAAACCACTGGCAACAAAAGCGAGTGCACCCCTAAGTGAAAATGTCCAAATTGGGCCCAAAGTGTCAATATTTTGTGTGGCCACCATTATTTTCCAGCACTGCCTTAACCCTCTTGGGCATGGAGTTCACCAGAACTTCACAGGTTGCCACTGGAGTCCTCTTTCACTCCTCCATGATGACATCACGGAGCTGGTGGATGCTGTTCTCCTCACCTGGCTGCTGCCACACACGCTTGACACCATCTGAACAAAATACGTTATCTTGGTCTCATCAGATCACAGGACATGGTTCCAGTAATCCATGTCCTTAATCTGCTTGTTATCAGCAAACTGTTTGCAGGCGCTCTTGTGCATCTTCTTCAGAAGAGGCTTCATTCTGGGACCACAGCCATGCAGACCAATTTGATGCAATGTGTGGCATATGGTCTGAGCACTGACAGGCTGACCCCTTCAACCTCTGCAGCACTGCTGGCAGCACTCATACGTCTATTTCCCAAAGACAACCTCTGGATATGACGCTAATCACGTGCACTCAACTTCTTTGGTCGACCATGGCGAGGCCTGTTCTGAGTGGATCCTGTCCTGGTAAACTGCTGTATGGTCTTGACCACCATGCTGCAGCTCAGTTTCAGGGTCTGGGCAATCTTCCTATAGCCTAGGCCATCTTTATGTAGAGCAACAATTCTTTATTTCAGATCCTCAGTGAGGGCTTTGCCATGAGGTGCTGTGTTGAATTTCCAGTGACCAGTATGAGAGAGTGAGAGTAATAACACCAAATTTAACATACCTGCTCCCCATTCACACCAGAGACCTTGTAACACTAATGAGTCACATGACACAGAGGAGGGAAAATCGTTAATTGGGCCCAATTTGAACATTTTCACTTAGGGCTGCACTCACTTTTGTTGCCAGTGGTTTAGACATTTATCTCTGTGTGTTGAGCTATTTAGAGTGAACAGCAAATTTACACTGTTATACAAGCTGTGCACTTACTACTTTACATTGTAGCAAAGTGTCATTTCTTCAGTGTTGTCACATGAAAAGATATAATAAAATATTAACAAAAATATGAGGGGTATACTCACTTTTGTGAGATACTGTACATAGAGCTTCTTCTTCTGCTCCTGTAGGCAGATGGAATGGATGAGATGTGAAGCAAAATTAAGCATGAGCAGTGGAGATGGCAAGCATTTAAAGCAGAACTAAACTCCTTGATAATCTTTACCCTTCAGTGAAGTGACATCTTCAGGCTCCCTCACCAGTGATGACATTTTCACCCAAGCTTCCCTGGCCATCTTGGCTGAACCAGGATCACTTAACTCCTAGGTATGTACACAACTACACAACAGTTAATTCACTCTGGCACTGAGGCATTTTGAGAATTTAAAGAAGTTTGAGAGCAGGAAGGAAAGAAGGTTTTATTGCAAGAAAAGGCATACTGTATGTTCTGCAGTAAAAGAAAAATGTTTCCAACTATTTCAATTGTATGTGAGCCTGTTGTCTTGCCCTATGAGGGCAAAGCACAAGTTCATTTTAAAGTGCACCTGTGCCCAGAATATGAACAATTGATCATTTCTTAAGCAATAAAATAACTTTTAAAATAAGCCATCTCTGACCTCTGGGTGCTTGTACTGTGAAGTAATTCATTCTTAAAGGTCCCCAAAGATAACAACAAAAATTCTACTGTGAAATTTAAAGACAAACTTCTCCACTATGCCTATAGTTACAGAGGTGAATACAGACTTGTTTTAACTTGCTTTTTACTGCTTGTTAAAATTATGTAAATAGTGTGCATAATCTGGGCACAAGTTCACTTTAAGAATTAGCTGTGTGGTGTCTAAATAAGTGAAAAAAAAGGGAACCAAAGCTGTTGCCTATTACAAGAAATACCATGTTAGCTTTCACACTCTAGGAAAATACAGGTTTATTATCTCCTTGTTTAAACTTTTGCAGTTTTTTTTTTTTTTTTTGGAATGTGTTCAGCCTGGTTTTGGCTGGATCCAAGAATAGCCCTGTTTATAATTCTCTGCTTTCTATGCTGGATGCAGTTTTCTGCAAACAAAATAACATGGATTCAGTAACATTTTTCAGATACATAAAGTAAAAGTAACCTGGTTGCTGAGTTGTTGAAAATTAATCATTTGGATATCTGAAGTGGGAATACAAGGGCTTTTAACTTAGAAGGACACACATCTAATTAGGTTTATTTTGGCAGCCATCCTGGTTATATTTAGAGGAACTGGACTACTCTATCAACAAATGACCAGTTATTGGTTTTACAGTGTTCCTACTTACTGCTGTTAGCAGTGTCATTTTTCTTTCATTTGTAAACTATAAATACAGTGTTTAATCTAGATTTGATTCCAAAACAGGCAGCAAATCCAGGTAAGAAATTAGGGAAAACCAAAAAAGAGGACAACCCTTATAACTTATGCCATTTAGTAGATAATAGTCACTCGCCCGGTGCCACTCCTTAGATAAAGAGACAAGACAAAGCATACATGAAAAGTTAAATTCCAGGGAGAGTCACAAAGGAGATGACCTCCCTGGAACAAAGACAGCTACTGTGGATATAGTGGGCAATGATGAGAGAGTGTATAAAAATTCAAAGTTTATTAGAATAACAAAAGCTATAAATTACACAAAAATATAATCCTATAAGAAAATTAAAGGATGCTGGTCCATCAAACATCAATAAAAAGGCACAACAGATGCAAAGTAGCATGTGGTATGCCCATGAAACAGAGACATAGACAATGGACAAACAATGACATACAAATAACACATACGGAGCAGGCGCCTAAGTTACCACAGATGCACAGAACCCCTATGGCAAACCGCCAATAAAGTAATAAAAGACAAAGTAAATGAACTACAGAGGGAGCTGTGATTACGTCAAATCAGTGACGTAATCACGGCTTGCAGACGCCGCTACAGTAACCTCCCAATCTAAATGGGAGGTGGGGATCTTTTGAAAAGGAAAACTGAATCCTCTTAGATGGAACCGCTAACAGTGAGGCTATTACCTGCCATATGACACTGCCACAGCCTGACTTCACAGACCAGCTGAGTGTCAGCAAACACGCAAACACGCGACATTGCACGATCTAAACAGCACTTGTGGTTTAACCCTCCTACGACGGTCGGAGAGGCTACGGAGCTGGCTTGCTGCTGTGGAAGTGCAGGAGATCTTGGCTGACATCCCTGTAAAAGGAAAGAGGGGGGTAATGTAACCAAAACCATCACCTGTTTACACTTGCATTTTTTGCACAGATTTCTTGCAACACATGATCTGCATGGCCTGGGTATGAATGTAGATTTCGGGACAACCCGCAGTGATGGACATTAAGCCACTGTTAGCTGATATACATTGATAGCTAAAGGCATGTTTAAATTACCATCATCTACCTCATCCCGATAAAAGAGGGGTTCCCATTTAAAAAAAAAAAAAAAATTAAAAGTCAGCAGCTACAAATACTGCAGCTGCTGACTTTTAATTGGACACTTACCTGTCCCAGGGTCCAGCGATGCGGGGGATTGAAGCCCCGCTCGTCCCCCCTCCGCTCGGCAGCATTCTAACTGTGGGCACCCGGCTGTGGCTTCACAGCCGGGCACCCACTGCGCATGCGTGAGCCGCGCTGCACGCTGTCACTGGCCCCGCAATCATCTGGGACCGGTCACGTGTCCCATATGATTGACAAGAGGGATGGGAGAGAGGCGATCTCCCTTCCTGCGCCGAGGGAAATGATGTCACCAGCCCAGGCACCGAAAGAGGCAGACTACGAGGGACCCCCTAGCAACAGGTATTTAGAGGTGAGTAAAAAAAATTTTTCTCCAAATGTTTTTTTTTTATTTTTTTTAAACACATTACTATTTTTTTTTTTTTTTTTGGGGGGGTGGAACTCCACTTTAAGGCTGTTATTATTTGGCAGTGGTCATCTAAGCACTGTGTGATTATCTATTCACTCCTTATTTGAATATATCCTGCTAGAGACTTTTGAACTCCACATTGTTTATTTATCTTCTGGAATGGATATTTTTGAATGAAATGCCTTGATCATGCGCATGCAACTTTATGATTTGAATTTTTTTCATCCCAATTCAGTAAGAGCTTTTAGTACATTGTGGAAACTCTACAGAATAGCAACCTCCTGTGTAGTAGCACACTCCTTGGCAGCAATATCATCACTAGTTCTCCACCACCCCGGGGGCCACGCATGCACAGTATCCCTCTGTAGTTCATTCACTTTGTATTTTATTTCCTTATTGGCGGTTTGCCATAGGGGTTCTGTGCTTCTGTGGTAACTTAGGCTCCTGCACCGTATGTGTTATTTGTATGTCATTGTTTGTTCATTGTCTGTGTCTCTGTTTCATGGGAATACCACATGCTACTTTGCATCTGTTGTGCCTTTTTATTGATGTTTGATGGACCAGTATCCTTTAATTTTCTTATTGGAGTATATTTTTGTGTAATTTATAGCTTTTGTTATTCTAATAAACTTTGAATTTTTATACACTCTCCCATCATTGCCCACTATATCCACAGTATCTGTCTTTGTTCCAGGGAGGTCATCTCCTTTGTGACTCTCCCTGGAATTTAACTTTTCATGTAAGAAATTAGGGAAACCTTAGTACTTTAATGGTTAAGAGATTGCAGGTTAGTTTCCCTGCAGTTTCCTGTGATATCATTGCTGGCACGTCCATAGTTACTATTGGTTCAAAGATGGGCAATGATGATTTCCATTTTTTTAACAGGGCCACATTTCATTAGTTTAGAGCGACCAAACATTGAAAGGTGAATTCTCATTTGTTTCCACACTGTTCCTTCAACCCACTTAACATTTTACTGCTACGTATAAGGATAATATGCAAAGAACAGTAATGCAAAGCAACCAATCATATTTTCCTTTATAGAAATCAGGTAAGTGGAAGATGTTTGCATTTGGTTGCTCTGGGCTAATGGAAGTGTTGGTGATGGGGTTACAGGAAGGGTTAGAGTGTAGTTTACAGTTATGGCTAGTGTTAGGGTTACAGGGAGGTTAGCATTATGCCATGTACACACGGGCGGACTTTTCAGCATCAAACGTCCGACGGTCTTTCCAACGGACTTTCGAACGACCAGACTTGCCCACACACGAACGGACTAAGGTCCGTACGAAAGTCTGTTGGTATAAACGTGATGACATACGAAGGGACTAGAATAAGGAAGTTCATAGCCAGTAGCCAATAGCTTGCATCCTTTTTTGTCCGTCGGACTAGCATACAGACAAATGGATTTTTCGACCGGACTCGAGTCCGTCGGAAAGATTTGAAACATGTTCCAAATCTAAAGTCCATCTGATTTTTGACAGAAAAAGTCAGCTGAAGGTCCGATGAAACCCACACACGATCGGATTGTCCAACTAATTCGTTCTGTCGGACCTGTCCGGTCGAAAAGTCCACCCATGTGTACACGGCATTACAGATACAGGGAGGGTTAGTGTGAGGGTTACAGTATAGTTAGTGTTATGCCCCGTACACACGGGCGGACTTTGTTCGGACATTCCGACAACAAAATCCTAGGATTTTTTCAGACGGATGTTGGCTCAAACTTGTCTTGCATAAACACGGTCACACAAAGTTGTTGGAAAATCCGATCATTCTGAACGTGGTGACGAAAAACACGTATGTTGGGACTATAAACGGGGCAGTGGCCAATAGCTTTTATCTATTTATTTATTCTGAGCATGCGTGGCACTTTGTCCGTCGGATTTGTGTACACACGATCGGAATTTCCGACAACGGATTTTGTTGTCGGAAAATTTTATATCCTGCTCTCAAACTTTGTGTGTCGGAAAATCCGATGGAAAATGTGTGATGGAGCCTACACACGGTCGGAATTTCCGACAACAAGGTCCTATCATACATTTTCCGTCGGAAAATCCGACCGTGTGTACGGGGCATTATGCCGCGTACACACGAGCGGACTTTACGGCAGACTTTGCCCGGCGGACTTTTCGACGTACTTTACGACGGACTTTCTGAATGAACGGACTTGCCTACACACAATCCATCAAAGTCCATCGAATTCGTATGTGATGACGTACGACCGGACTAAAACAAGGAAGTTCATAGCCAGTAGCCAATAGCTGCCCTAGCGTGGCTTTTTGTCCGTCGAACTAGCATACAGACGGCGGACTTTTCGACCGGACTCAATTTCGACGGATTAATTTAAAACATGTTTCAAATCTAAGTCCGTCCAACTTTTGAGAAAACAAAGTCCGCTGGAGCCCACACATGATCGAATTGTCTGACCAAATCCCGTCCGCCGGGCAAAGTCTGCCGTAAAGTCCGCTCATGTGTACGCGGCATAAGATTTACAAGGAAGGTTATTGTTGGGGTTGCAAGGTTGTAAATATTAGGGTTACAGTGAGGGTTAGTGTTATAGTTATAGGCATGTTTTAGTTGCAAAAAAGGTTAGTATTAGGGTTACATGGTGGTTGACATTTAGGTTGTAGGGAGGGTTAGTGTTAGGGTTATAGGGAAGTTAGTGTTACAGATGGTTAATAAAAGGGTTACAGGGAGGAGTAGTGTTAAGGTTACACAAAGGGTTAGCATTAGGGTTGAAGAGTTGGTTGGTGTTGAGGTTACAGGGAGGATTAATGTGAGGGCAAATGTTAGGGTTGTAAGGTAAATTTTGTTAGGGATACAGGGAGGAAAATGTGAGGGTTAGTGCTAGGGTTACTGGAAGTACTAGTGGGAAATTTAGTGTTGGAATTTTTGGAAGTGTGAGGGGAGATTATGGACTTATGGTAGGATATAACCTCCAGGAGCAATACAGGAGAGCATTACATAGTAGCAGCACCAAGCTTCTGTCACTAAAAGCTGCTATATCACCTTTATTAATAAATGACTGATTACTTTATTAATTTTTATCATTTGTGATGTCAGCAGTTATAAAAGTCAACAGAAATAAAGGAAGGCAAATTACCAATGGGCAATTTTATTTCAGCTGTCTGTTTCCTGACTGATTTAGGGTATTCTTGTGCAAACAGATGAATAATTCTTAGAAGCCTGTGTGTTCATTGTTCTGCCTTTTAACACAAAATCAACTTACAATCAATGGTGAATAAAGGATTATCATCTTGCCTAATTGGACATTGATTAGTGTTTTCTGAAGCGCTGAATGTAGTTACTGTGCAGATGGTTACTGTGCAGATGGTTAAATGGATCATAACTTATAAATAAAATATTTATGAATGCAGTATGTGCCTGTTGGCACCCAGTATTCGGCAATATTTAGAAGGATTCTTGCCAGGTGCATACCACAGACTTGAATGTTATGACATCATTGTGGTAATCATGATAGCTGACATGTTAAAGTGGTCTACACATGATGGATGATGTAGATTGTCACTTGGTCTAATGAATAGGGCTATGTGAAACCGAGACTTTTTCATGAAATTTCAGTGAAATTTTGGAAATTGGAAACATGTCACCTTTTTTCGCTAAATGCATTGGAGTCAAAAGGAAAAAGCAGAATAAAGGGGATTTTTAAAAGATTTTTAAAAGCGATTGTAAAGTAAATGTTTTTAATAAACAAACATGATATACACTATATTACCAAAAGTATTGGGACCCTTGGCTTTATACGCACATGAACTTTAATGGAATCCCAGTCTTAGTTCATAGTTGTCCCACCCTTTGCATCTAGAAAAGCTTCAACTCTTCTGGGAAAGCTGTCCACAAGGTTTAAAAAATTGTGAATAATTAGTGCGCTATTTTCAAAGAACAAGGTAAAATAAAATATCACAGTGCAACTTAAATAAATTAATAAATATAGTGTAAATGTGCATGCCCAAAACTACACATGCATATGATGGGTTAAATGGACACCTACATGCATAACTTTAAAAATGACAAAAAATGTGTTGATCTCATAATAAATATACTTGCTGGTGAAATAGTGGATTCAAAGTTGGATATAAATTTATTGCACTTTATTGCATTAAATGTCCCAGATCCTCATACAAAAAATCTGAATTTTTTATTTTTTCAGGGGAAGGGGTTCTTTCCTTGCAGGAGATGTTATGCCTGTATAAATACCAATCAAAAGGGATCTAAGTGCAATAAATTTATATCCAACACTACCAAAAAAGAATATGAAATAAATGACTTTATATCATGTCACACAGAAGAAGTAGTGAACATGCTCGAGTGTTCGTGTTCCTTACAATATATTGGAAGAACGAAACGACCATTATGGAAAAGATTAATGCCCCGTACACACGGTTGGAAAATGTGCGATCGGAGCGTGTTGTCGGACATTCCGACCGTGTGTGGGCTCCATCGAACATTTTCCATCGGATTTTCCGACACACAAAGTTTGAGAGCAAGCTATAAAATTTTCCGACAACAAAATCTGATTGCGTCAATTCCGACCATGTGTGGCCAGTTCCGACGCACAAAGTGCCACGCATGCTCAGAAGAAATTCTGAGACGGAACAGCTCGGTCTGGTAAAATGAGCGTTCGGAATGGATACAGCACTTTCGTCACGCTGCAATGCTTTAAATAGTTTAATACAGCGCACTCTGTTCATCTTTATAATGTGAGAAGAATGAAGTAGTTTTGCTGCTCATATTCACACAGACTTCTCATAAACGTATTTCTTTATTATTTATCGGGATTCCCCCAATATATTTTGATTTGTCACATCTGACCAATTTGTTTTTGGTTGTTTTTAATTTTTTCAATTTTTTTTTCAAGGCTGTTTATTTATTTTTTTGGGGGGGGTTTGTATTTTTTTCAATAGCTTTTCTTTTTTTTCATTTTTTTGATTTTTACTCCAGAATATTTTTGTGTGTGTTTTGTGTGTCATGTTACCACAACACCATTGATATCTTGTATTATTTAATCTCAATGAGATTGTTTGGTGTTGGTGTCCCTTGTTAATTTCACATTGTATTTTGAAATGTACCTGCCTCCTCACCAACAAACTGTTTTTTTTTTAAGGAAAACACACATAGGCGAGTATAATTGAAACAAAAATTCCTTTATTAAGGGCTCACAACCAAACAAAGAGGGAGGCAATGCTGGAGAAAGAGCAGAAATTGGTGAAGCCTTTGGCCCCCAGGGCAGACATCAATTCTTTTCCAGCAAAATTGGTGGCCTGAGGAGTCCATATGTAAGGGAGTGCAATCTGGTCCAGAAGTCCCAGAGATCCGGAAAGCAGCAGATGACATCTGTGTCCCCAGGCTGTGGTCATACAAGAGACTGCATCTTTGGCCAGACCAGACTGAACCCAGGGCCATCACTCTCTGGTCTTCCTTCCACGCTTCCTTCCACACTGTGGCTGTGGTGGTGGAGTTGTGGCAGCAGGAGGAGGAGGAGGATGGTCCAACTCAATCACGTCGGTATTGGATGTGATTTCGCCACTCACCCCCTTAGTTAGGACTTTATAAATAAGTTTCTCACACATGAGGCGTTGACCCTCCTGCATGCCCTACAGTTTGGTGGCAGCTATGCAGGCAAAGGCCTCTTCAGGAGTGGGTAAGGCTCTGAGGGATGCAGAAGCCTCCTGAATCAGCCTGAGTGCTGAATCCTGAACGTGACTCCCCTTCCTGGGTCTTTTGTATGGAAGGCGGAGGGGAGGAACCTGCGATTCAGTCAGGCTCCGACTGGTCCCAGGCTTCTCCTGGCTGCCACTTAGCCACGCCTCTTCCTGGCTGCCACTAACCTCCACCTCCTCCTGGCTGCCACATTCCACAGCCTCCTCCTGTGTGCCACATTCCACAGCCTCGTCCTGGCTGAGGTCTTCCTGTGTATGAAAAAGGGACATCGTTTTAGTTTTTTCTTCATAAATCACACACAATTTTCACCTCATGACTGTTGCAAATTGAATGTTCACAAATATAACAAACTATCCTTCTGAGCCCAGCATTTTTTATTCTTGTCCCAATTATTTTTGGCCACTACTGTCTATTAATATGTAAAACACTTTCTTAAATCAGCAATTAGTGATCAATAATAACATCTAGTAAAGATCATTTATTTATTGACCAGAAATCTGTAGAAGAATTCTATACCTGACTGCATCTGGGTTCCTCCACTTTTTCCTGGCTGGAAGTCCCAGGTTGGACATCGGAAGCCTCAGCTGGGGTGGAAGGAAGAGTGGAAGGAAGGGTTGAGAGGGATTCCCTGACTCCAGTCTGATCTGACAGAAATCGCAGTCTCTCATAGTACCACAGTCTGGGGACATAAACGTCATCTGCTGCAGCTCTGGATCTCTGGGAATCTGTGACCTTCTTGCGCTCCCTAAGATAAGTGCTCCTCAGGCCACCAATTTTGGTTTTTAAATAGGGGATGGTTGCCGTGGGGACCACCGGCTTCACCAACTCCAGCAGTTTCTCCAGCGCTGCCTGCCTCTTTTGTTTATTATTATAATGTGGATGTTTCACCTGCCACATACAGGGCAATTCCCTGTACTTGTCTATGAACAGGGGGAGGAAGTTGTGGTCATTGAAGCCATCCATTTTATCTGCAAAACACAACACGAGACAAACCCTAATTTCAGGCAAAACTCTCCTAATCTTGTTACAATATAGGCCTCAATCTAGAAGCAGTATAGGCCCAAGTTTAGATCTTACCTTCGTTCTCACGATCGGTGCCTCCGATACTCCTTCCTCCGCTCACAGATCGTACGTACTACGCACGCGTGTTACGCTTTATACACACTGCGCATGCGTGTACTCCGCCCGCCCCTGACATTCTTTCTAGTCTATTCCCCGCCCCTTTTCATTTGGCGCAATGGGGGAAGAGCACATGGCGGAGACACAGCAGGTGCGTGCTAATTATAGCAACGAGGAGGAAGGGGAGGAAAGCCCAGAGCCTGAAATGTCTGGATCCAAAAGGAGACAATTTAAGGCATCAAATATGTCCTTTGGGGAGATGTTGGAGATGGTGGACATCCTGAAGAAGGGCGACTATGACGGGAAGTATGGACCTTACCCCAACCCCAATGTCAGAAAGGCCAATATCATGGCGAAAGTAGTCAAGAGTCTGCACCGGAATTTCGGGGTACGGCGATCAAAATATCAGCTCAGGAAACGGTGGTTGGACCTCAAATTAAGAGAGCATGAGCAGTACAGAAAGATCCGGAGAGTGCTGAAAAAAAGTAATTAGTTGTCCTGTGTTTCGATTCTTTTTATGTTTAATACGTTCGTGCTGCTCCATGTGCTTTTCTTAACTGTTATCCATTTCTAAATGTAAACTTTCATGTTCATGGGCACATTATTCGTTCGTATCAAACATTTTTTGTGCGGCCTAGAAAACACCATTGTTTTGGCCATATGCATTTGCCCACATTTTTTAGGGCCTACTTGTCTGAAACTAATTTGGTTGTGTAGATGTGATTGTTACTAGAATGAAATGCAAAAAAGATTCTGTGTAAGGAGAGGACGCTCAGCAGCTGGTTACACATCTGGACGCTGGAGCACTAGTGTGGGACACAAGAACACCCTTTTTATTAGGGGTCCCACACAGGTGCTCCAGTGGATACAATAGGGGTGTCTCCATCTTTGAAGCTTGTACAAAACAGGTAAAGTATTGAAGCTTGACAAAGGACACTAAAAATTCTACATCTTGGAACTCTGCCAAAACAGACAATTGTACCCCACTTCCAAGCAATGTTTCATATTTATAGTTCTGCCATCAAATTTCTGTGTGCTAAGTATACCATTTTTTTTTACATAGGGGAGAAAAGACACGGAGGACACCCCTAATCCGAAGAGACCAGAGACCCCCCACCTCTGGAAGAAGGGGAAATCTAACCAAGCAACGCAGAGCAGGAGGAGGAAGACGTGGTGGAAATTGGCACCACAACAGGTGAGTGTCTGCGACCACAGGCTCAGGTAAGAGATGGATGCCGGCATATTTATAATGCATGTTTTTTTATTGTTTCTCTCTTTTTAGGTGATCGTGATGTTGTGGATCATTGATGTTTTGGGGAGAGTTTAAAACCCCACAAAATCCCTTTGTTTTTTGGTGTGCTACAATTTTTAAACTTTTTGTGTCAAATTATAGAAAAGCCAAATTTTGAAGAGGCACACAGTGTGTCAACATGTGCTATCTGCCATCACTGGAGATCAATGGACGCGTTTTGGGGGTGCAACCCCTTACTCCCCCATGATGGCAGCTAGCACATGTTGACATTCGGCTATTTGTGTGCATCTTCAAAATTTGGCTTTTCCGGGGGTGACTTCACCCCATCTGAACGCAATATCAAACACAGTTCCTAAATACTCATGTCTGATATTGCCTTCAAGTTCTACCGAATGTGAACTTTGTGAGTTCAAGATTTGTGTCTTTCTTGTTGGTTTTAAACATGCCTGTTTTATCTCAAATTGACATTTCTACTTTTTCTAATGTGACCCCCAAAATTGTTATACAACAAACATGTTGGTTTGTTTTAAAAACCTTTTCTAAATGCACATTTGATTGTGCAGGTATTAAAAAGATTGATAATCAAGAATGTGTGGATTATTGTCTCAATGCTCCAACACTTTTGTGGTGCTCTAATTGGTGTTTTCTGTGACAATGGGTGTTATTACCTAAGGGCAAATCCACTTTGCACTACAAGTGCAGTTTCAAGTGCACTTGTAGTGCAAAGTGTCTTTGCCTTTAGTAAATAACACCCAACAGTGCTTTGTAAGGTTACACAATCACGCCATTTTCAGGACTCACCACATTTCTGTCAGGGTCAGCTAAAACAAACACAAGCAGTAATTGTCACCAAAGATTTGCTTTTTTTTTTTTTATTTGAAAATGGTTTTACACATTGTCTGGCATATTGATAGCCCCCCTACCCGCAAAGTATTCAAGGTAGGATAATGTGATTCAGTTTGTACTCCGCCATATGTATGGGTGTAAGAAATAGGTGGAACGGCTGGCCATGATTCCAAACGTGTTCTCCACCACTCTTCTGGCTCTGGCCAGCCGGTAATTAAAAACCCTCTGGTCCAGGGTGAGGGTCCTCATCGGGAATGGCCGCATAAGATGGTCCCCTAGCGCAAAATCTTCATCCGACGAAGACGAATGGGAGTCCTTCCACAGTGTCTTCTGGAGGTGGCAAGTCCAAGCTGCCATTCTGGAGATGCCTGTAGAACTCCGTCTGGGCAATGACTCCACCATCGGACATCCGGCCATTCTTCCCCACATCCACATACAGAAATTCATAAGTAGCCGACACCACCGCCAACATCACAATACTATTGAACCCCTTATAATTATAATAGTACGACCCCGAGTTGGGTGGTGGGATGATGTGGACGTGTTTCCCATCAATTGCCCCTCCGCAGTTAGGAAAGTCCCACCGCTGGGCAAAGTGGGAGGCCACAGTTTGCCATTCCTGTGGCGTGGAAGGAAACTGTGGAGTAAAAAAAAAACTAATTAGTCTTTTTGCACATAAACATGGAAAGCAGATTAGACACAAACATTCTTGGCCAACATCAAGATACCATTTATTTATGGGAATTTTTAAAAGTATAAGGTACACCTATCAGATTCCCCCTCCCCCCCCTCTCATGGGCCATTTCTAACATTATAGGGGGGGAGGAACTCTTGGACAGGTAACCCTCTCCACTTCATTGAGAGATGAATGCCTATATAATGTGTATTTCTTTGAACAGCCCCTCCTTAGTTACACTATTGGCAGCCCACTGGGCAGGTAAGAAGTGTCATAATACAAAGATATAAAATCACACTGTACATATTTGAGCACATTTGGACATTCTGCTATTACCTATCAAGATAATAATAGGATACCAAAACTTTAAACAGTACCATTTGAAAGTATACAGGCAGGCCCTTGCACTACATGCTTTGGGGAATTCATCCATAAATCTGAGCACAAAAGACGTGGGTATAGTGTGTATGGGTTTGGCAAAGTCAGCAGATAGATGATTGAGGATAGATAGAGAATTGTTATCAGTTGGGGGGAGGGAGGGTTCAAAATAATTCAAAAAAAGCCTCTGGCACTCTGCCTGAATTTGAAGCACCAATCACATTTCAAAAGATTTTAGGGGTGTTTGGGGTAAAGCACTACTATGGAGCTGATAAAATACATTGTTAAGTGACTACACGAGGTGAATATAGGGCAGGAGACCATGCTGGGGAGGTAAGTGAAGGCAAATATATATGAAGGCCAAAAAAATAATTACATAAAAATCCAGCATGAATGAGGACAAAGGGGACATTAACAGCATATTCCAATCATGGTAATTAGGGAATGAGGAAAGAAATACAATATATTATCAAACATTCTATACAATAAAATGTGATAAAGGATAAATCTTACCTTAATATACTCCTTCTGCAGGACCTGGATGATGGCAGCACAGGTCTCTGGGATAATGATCCCCAGAGCCTAGGGGGAGATGCCAGTCGAGAACTTGAGGTCCTGCAGTTCTCCCCGTCGCCAAGTACCGCAGGGTGGCGACTAGCCTCTGCTCCGGAGTGTTGGCTTGCCTCATGCAGGTATCTTGCCTGCTGATATATGGGGTCAGCAAAGCCAACAAACGGTGAAATATGGGGTCTGTCATCCGGAAAAAGTTCCTGAAATCATCAGAATTATTCTCATGGATCTCACGGAGCAAAGGCATATGACAGAACTGGTCGCGCTGAAGCAACCGATTCTTGGTCCATGAAAACCCTCCCCACCCTGTTCATGGACTGGACTTGTGTCAAGGTCAGGACCCCAACACCAAGCCCCCGCACAGCACGAACTCTACGAGGAGTACGTATACGCCACATGGCTAGAAAACGGTTGGCTGCTCAGAACGAAGTAACAGAACGCACTGAAGAACAGCAAGGCCTGTGAAGAGCGACCTGAAAAACAGTAACGAACGAACAAGAACAGAATGACAAGAGTCACGTGTCACTTGCTGCACGCACTGAAGAGCAGATACAAACCCACAAGCACAAACTGAACAGCAGAAAACGATCTGAAAACCACGAGTCTGAAAAAGTGCGAATCGTCTCTCACCAAACTTTTACTAACATGAGATTAGCAAAAGGAGCCCAAAGGGTGCCGTGCTTGGTTCTGAACTGGCTTTTTTTGGACTCGTCGTACGTGGTGTACGTCACCGCGTTCTTGGCGATCATTAAT
The DNA here is from genome assembly GCA_037952925.1 of Lithobates clamitans. NCBI lineage: Eukaryota > Metazoa > Chordata > Amphibia > Anura > Ranidae > Lithobates > Lithobates clamitans. The sequence goes on from JBBGZY010000573.1 coordinate 12,967,605, forward strand.
TCCGACAACTTTGTGCGGCCGTGTGTACGCAAATCAAGTTTGAGCCAACATCCGTCGGAAAAAATCCATGGATTTTGTTGTCGGAATATCCGATCAATGTCCGATCGTGTGTACGGGACATTAGGGAACACGTACAAAACATCAAAGCAGGTTTCCCCAAACACAGTGTTTCCTGACATTTTTTTGAATACCATGAAAAAAACGCAGAGATTTAAAATTTTTGGGCTATCGAGAAATATAAGCTACATTGGAGGGGGAGTCACAAAGTAAGGGAATTAAGTAAAAGTGAATCAAGATGGATATATGAAATCAAGAGTTTTGCGCCAGCAGGATTAAATATTGAATTTGATTTAAACTGCTTCATATCCAATTTTTAAAGATATTATTGAAGGAAAGGGGAGGTTAAAATAATTGACGTTATATTTAATTATATATTTTTCAGGATAGCCATTTGAGCCATTGTTTATTAAACATCTCACCAAGATCTGACATAGACCATATAATTCACAAAAAAAGGCATTTTAAATAGACCTTTTAATTTGTTTTTAAATGTATTTTAATATTTCTATTTATATTTTAATAGTAAAATGTATTTATTTAGTTATTTTAAATGTAATAATCAAAATGGTAATTTATGACCATATGTTACCCGTTTGGATTTGTATTTATATTATGTAATCATTAAACAGTACCAGTAAGCTTCACTGTGCTCAGCAATCTGAAGCGTGCAATAACATGATGTCACTATGAATTCCATATCACTATGGCAACTTGGATGTTCTGTGGGGCTAAATAAAATCCTCCACGACTGTGACAAGGCCAGATTCCCTTGAGAAAGTCACGTGGCCTGTGACACAACGCATCAAGAGGAGGAGCCAGTGATGTCACTCCGATGCTCGGAACAGAACGGAGGTGAAGTGAGGAGAAGCACGCCTGAGCTTATGAGCCTGACTGATTAAACACGCTCAGTTATAGCTGGATACATGTGAGTGAACCCGTTGACACTTATCCGAATAGTTTGTTTGCCACAGTGTTGTGCGATGAGTTTGTTTTTCTTTCTTCTAGTTCGAGATCAATAGCTTGGGACAACAGTAGCAGCTACCTAATCGTGGGGAGTGAGAGAAGGATACTATGGGAGTGAATGAGGAACTTGAAAGGTGGAGGTTGAATTGATTGATTGAAAGAACTGATCGGCATATGTATGTGCAGTTTCACTAAGTTTTTAGAAAAAAATATTCGTGTACCAAGATCTATTTAACATCCATCAGCAGTGCATTTTGAATCCACTATTTCACCAGCGAGTATATTTATGAGATCAACACATTTTTTGTCATTTTTAAAGTTATGCATGGAGGTGTCCATTTAACCCATCATATGCATGTGTAGTTTTTGGCATGCACATATACACTATATTTATTAATTTATTTAAGTTGCACTGTGATATTTTATTTTACCTTGTTCTTTGAAAATAGCGCACTAATTATTCACAATTTTTTATGGTTTTATAGTGTGGGAACACTTATATTGGTTGCAGCTGTTTTTTTGAAAGGATAGTTCACGTAGGTTTGAACCACATCAGCGCTCAAGTATTTCACAATTTGTCCACAAGGTTTAGGAGTGTGTCTAAGGGAATGTTTGACCATTCTTCCAGAAGCGCATTTGTGAGGTCAGGCACTGATGTGGATTAGAAGACTGGCTCAGACCCCTCAGCTTTCTAACTTCCATGTGTCTCTTTTCATGTATACTTTAAGGAGACACTGAAAACTACTGTGTTGGTAACCCAATGAAGCAGCAACTCCACCCCTCCTGGTCATGTGACAGTCTTCAGGCTTAATGATCGGCCCATCACAAGGAGCACAGGCAAGGGAGGAAGTGATGAGGAGCACCGCGGACCAGGAAGTGGCAGATTAGGGGACTACATAGCAACAGGGCGTTTCTGATGTTTAATATTGGGGATACTAAAACATCAGAGAAGGAAAAACACCCCTGGACGGAGGATCGCTTCCTGGACTCGCCATCGCAGGATTTTCTACACATGCCTTTTACCCCTGCAGGGGTTAGGCAGTCCGGTGAGTGTAAGCATGAGTGGGGGTGCAGTGAAGGACGGGGGCAACACCAGTCAATGCTGAAACCACGTTCTCTTCACTAGAAGGATACACTTTAGGACCTTGATTTTGGACACTTACTGCTTTTTACAGATTTTTTGTTTTTTCATACACATTTTTTTCACCTTTTCACGAATTGCTTTGTTGGACTTTTTATGCACACATGCTGGGGATTTCTTACTGCCATAACTGTTTGTTCCTTATTGCCAAAACTGTTTTATTGCCATAATTGTTTATTTCAGAGTTCTTGTTTTTTACTTTTGGGCACATTCCTATACATATATAGGTAGTTGGTATATATTGAGACATTGGCACATATACATATATTTATAGGAGCCAATTCCCCTGTTTATAGAAATTTTTGACAGGTATCCTGTTCCCACTTCCAGGAATTTGAGCCACGGCCCATGACATCACCGCGGGGCTCCCTCCTCCTCCCTCCTCCTCCCTCCTCCTCTCCCGGTCACCAGGCCAGTGAGAGAGAGGAGCGGGGCCTCACGCATGCGCAGTAGGGTTCCTGGCATGAAGCCGCAAGGCCGCAATGGCGGCGGCAGCACCCGACATCGCTGGACTCCAGGACAGGTAAGCATCCTATTGTTAACCATTTGCCAACCGCCGCATGCCGATGTACATCGGCACAATGGCACAGGCAGGCATAAGGGCTTACCCCCCCGGTGCCTGCGGCGGTCGGATTAGCGTCAGGAACGATCCCAGCTGAGGGGGGGGGTCACTGAATCATGGCCACCCCCTCGCAATCGCTCCTGTCAAATGACAGGCTTCCTCATGTTCTGTAATGTAAACAGAAGCGGAGGAAGTGATGTCATCGCTCCTTGTGAAGGCTTTTCCAAAGACATCAAGTAAGTTTGCACCAACACTACACTTCCAGTAGAACACGCAGGCACACTTTTCACCCCCCAATCACCCCCCGATCACCCCCCTGTACCCCCTGTCACAGTGACACCAATAGCAGTTTTTTTTTTCTGATTATTGCATTGGTGTCATTTGTGACAGTTATAAATGGTAGGGCAGTTAGTGGTAGGCCCCTTTAAGTCTAAGGTACCCCCCTAATCCCCCTAATAAAGTTTTAACCCCTTGATCACCCCCCATCGTCAGTGTCACTAAGCGATCATTTATCTGATCGCTGTATTAGTGTCACAGGTGACGCTAGTTAGGCAGGTAAGTATTTAGGTTTGCCGTCAGGTGTTTATAGCATCAGGTACCCCATATACTACCTAGTAAAGGTTTTAACACGCTGATGGCCCCCTAGTTAACCCTTTCACCAGTGATCACCGTATAACTGTTACGTATGACACTGGTTAGTTAGTTTTTTATAGTGTCAGGGCACCCGCCGTTTATTGCCTAATAAAGGTTTAACCCCCTAATTACCCGGCGGGTGATATAAGTTAGGTTTTAGGATCAGATAGGGTCTGCGTCGCCCCAGGCAGCGTCAGGTTAGTGCCAGTACCGCTAACACCCACACACGCAGCATACACCTCCCTTAGTGGTATAGTATATCTGAACGGATCAATATCTGATTCGATCAGATCTATACTAGCATCCCCAGCAGTTTAGGGTTCCCAAAAACGCAGTGTTAGCTGGATCAGCCCAGATACCTGCTAGCACCTGCGTTTTGCCCCTCCGCCCAGCCCAGCCCAGCTCACCCAAATGCATAATCGATCGATCACTGTCACTTACAAAACACTAAACACATAACTGCAGCGTTCGCAGAGTCAGGCCTGATCCCTGCAATCGCTAACAGTTTTTTGGTAGCGTTTTAATACAGTTGCTAACAGTCAGGAGCTTTTTTACCTGTGAGTCTCACTACTGTACCACTAAATTTAGAGCCCAAAATGGAAAATCGAAGGTACAGTAGTGAAGAGGCCTACACGTTTCTGAGCATGACAGATAGTGAAGAGGAAGTCACTCATCTGTCAGATTCAGGCTCAGAATACGAACCTGTAGACAGCAGCGGCTCCATGACAGATAGCTCTGGCGACGGAGTTGTGGTCCCTGCCAAGGTCAGGCGTACCAGACCCCAATCTTCTTCTTCTGCTGTTGAGGTGCAAGAACTGCAGGTCTCTCGTATGGAGCAGAAAAGTACTAGTGCCGCTATTCCTTCTGGTGAACTGGCAAGCACCAGCGGCCTAGTACACCCTGGTCGTACATCCAGCACTGCAGTAACACTTGGTGATGTGGCGAGTCCCATAAGTGCAGTTCAAGCTGGCTAGGTGGCAAGCACAAGTAGTGTCCCGCTGCCACCAAGAAGAGGAACACAGGCCTGTCGTGCCCATAGTGCCCTTCCTGCTGCATTCGCCAATCCTAATTGGGAACCCACCACTTCTGCAGCACCCATACTTCCCCCAGTCACTGGCCAACCCAGCATTCAGGTGGAAACAGTTGATTTTACGTCACTTTATTTTTATTTGCTGTTTTTCACCGAAGATCTCTATAGATCTATTGTGGACCAAAGCAATTTGTACGCTGGTCAACACATCGCCACTATTCCAGTCCTCCCTTGCCAGAGGTTGGAAACTAGGGATGAGCTTCGTGTTCGAGTCGAACCCATGTTCGACTCGAACATCGGCTGTTCGACCGTCCGTCGAATTGCGAACGTTATGGGCCGTTCGCGCCAAATTCGTGTGGCGCGTCACGGCCCATAATTCACTGCGGCATCGCAGTGCATTGCTGGCTGATGATTGGCCAAGCATGCACTATGACCCGCATGCTTGGCCAATCACAGCGCCGTCAGTAGAGAGAGCTGTAATTGGCCAAAGCCAGGGTGGCTTTGGCCAATTATGGCTCAGGGGATTTAGTACACGCCCCACACTATATAAGGCCGCCTGCACGGCGGCCCTGTGTAGTGTGTTCCGGTGTGCTGATAGAGAGAGAGACAGACAGTGTCATTTGATTTGAGTTAGCTAGATTAGGCTAGATCTGTTCCTGCTATTTACATTTAATGCAGTGCGTCCTGCTCACAGTGTTCAGCTAGATCCGTTCCTGCTATTTACATTTAGGGCAGTCAGTGCGTCCTGCTCACAGTGTTCAGCTAGATCCGTTCCTGCTATTTACATTTAGTGCAGTGCGTCCTGCTCACAGTGTTCAGCTAGATCTGTTCCTGCTATTTACATTTAGTGCAGTTCGTCCTGCTCACAGTGTTCAGCTAGATCCGTTCCTGCTATTTACATTGAGTGCAGTGCGTCCTGCTCACAGTGTTCAGCTAGATCTGTTCCTGCTATTTACATTTAGTGCAGTCAGTGCGTCCTGCTCACAGTGTTCAGCTAGATCTGTTCCTGCTATTTACATTTAGTGCAGTCAGTGCGTCCTGCTCACAGTGTTCAGCTAGATCCGTTCCTGCTATTTACATTTAGTGCAGTGCGTCCTGCTCACAGTGTTCAGCTAGATCCGTTCCTGCTATTTACATTTAGTGCAGTGCGTCCTGCTCACAGTGTTCAGCTAGATCCGTTCCTGCTATTTACATTTAGTGCAGTGCGTCCTGCTCACAGTGTTCAGCTAGATCCGTTCCTGCTATTTACATTTAGTGCAGTGCGTCCTGCTCACAGTGTTCAGCTAGATCCGTTCCTGCTATTTACATTTAGTGCAGTGCGTCCTGCTCACAGTGTTCAGCTAGATCCGTTCCTGCTATTTACATTTAGTGCAGTGCGTCCTGCTCACAGTGTTCAGCTAGATCCGTTCCTGCTATTTACATTTAGTGCAGTGCGTCCTGCTCACAGTGTTCAGCTAGATCCGTTCCTGCTATTTACATTTAGTGCAGTGCGTCCTGCTCACAGTGTTCAGCTAGATCCGTTCCTGCTATTTACATTTAGTGCAGTGCGTCCTGCTCACAGTGTTCAGCTAGATCTGTTCCTGCTATTTACATTTAGTGCAGTGCGTCCTGCTCACAGTGTTCAGCTAGATCTGTTCCTGCTATTTACATTTAGTGCAGTCAGTGCGTCCTGCTCACAGTGTTCAGCTAGATCCGTTCCTGCTATTTACATTTAGTGCAGTGCGTCCTGCTCACAGTGTTCAGCTAGATCTGTTCCTGCTATTTACATTTAGTGCAGTGCGTCCTGCTCACAGTGTTCAGCTAGATCCGTTCCTGCTATTTACATTTAGTGCAGTGCGTCCTGCTCACAGTGTTCAGCTAGATCCGTTCCTGCTATTTACATTTAGTGCAGTGCGTCCTGCTCACAGTGTTCAGCTAGATCCGTTCCTGCTATTTACATTGAGTGCAGTGCGTCCTGCTCACAGTGTTCAGCTAGATCTGTTCCTGCTATTTACATTTAGTGCAGTCAGTGCGTCCTGCTCACAGTGTTCAGCTAGATCTGTTCCTGCTATTTACATTTAGTGCAGTCAGTGCGTCCTGCTCACAGTGTTCAGCTAGATCCGTTCCTGCTATTTACATTTAGTGCAGTGCGTCCTGCTCACAGTGTTCAGCTAGATCTGTTCCTGCTATTTACATTTAGTGCAGTGCGTCCTGCTCACAGTGTTCAGCTAGATCCGTTCCTGCTATTTACATTTAGTGCAGTGCGTCCTGCTCACAGTGTTCAGCTAGATCCGTTCCTGCTATTTACATTTAGTGCAGTGCGTCCTGCTCACAGTGTTCAGCTAGATCTGTTCCTGCTATTTACATTTAGTGCAGTGCGTCCTGCTCACAGTGTTCAGCTAGATCTGTTCCTGCTATTTACATTTAGTGCAGTCAGTGCGTCCTGCTCACAGTGTTCAGCTAGATCCGTTCCTGCTATTTACATTTAGTGCAGTGCGTCCTGCTCACAGTGTTCAGCTAGATCTGTTCCTGCTATTTACATTTAGTGCAGTGCGTCCTGCTCACAGTGTTCAGCTAGATCCGTTCCTGCTATTTACATTTAGTGCAGTGCGTCCTGCTCACAGTGTTCAGCTAGATCCGTTCCTGCTATTTACATTTAGTGCAGTGCGTCCTGCTCACAGTGTTCAGCTAGATCCGTTCCTGCTATTTACATTTAGTGCAGTGCGTCCTGCTCACAGTGTTCAGCTAGATCCGTTCCTGCTATTTACATTTAGTGCAGTGCGTCCTGCTCACAGTGTTCAGCTAGATCTGTTCCTGCTATTTACATTTAGTGCAGTGCGTCCTGCTCACAGTGTTCAGCTAGATCCGTTCCTGCTATTTACATTTAGTGCAGTGCGTCCTGCTCACAGTGTTCAGCTAGATCCGTTCCTGCTATTTACATTTAGTGCAGTGCGTCCTGCTCACAGTGTTCAGCTAGATCTGTTCCTGCTATTTACATTTAGTGCAGTGCGTCCTGCTCACAGTGTTCAGCTAGATCTGTTCCTGCTATTTACATTTAGTGCAGTGCGTCCTGCTCACAGTGTTCAGCTAGATCCGTTCCTGCTATTTACATTTAGTGCAGTGCGTCCTGCTCACAGTGTTCAGCTAGATCTGTTCCTGCTATTTACATTTAGTGCTGTCAGTGCGTCCTGCTCACAGTGTTCAGCTAGATCTGTTCCTGCTATTTACATTTAGTGCAGTCAGTGCGTCCTGCTCACAGTGTTCAGCTAGATCCGTTCCTGTTATCTTCCTACTGACAGGCAGGCTTGTCTGGTTACAGTATATAAAGCTACCTGAAGAAAATTACAGGTGTTCTATCCCAGCTTAGTGCAGCTACAGGCCATTAGTATGTCTGGAAGGCCAAGAAGGAGAGGCAGACATTCACAAGCCAATAAGAGAGGGCAAGCAGGCTCTGTGTCTAGTGCTGGTCGTGGAGACGGTGCATCCTCATCAGCCCGTGGCCATGGGACACGCTTGGTCTTTTTTTCGGCAGCTGGCCGTGTTGAGCCGCAACATGCAGAAAACTTGGTCGAGTGGATGACCAAGCCGTCCTCATCCTCCTCATCCTCTCTCACCCATGCCCAGGGTGCTTTGTCTGGCAAAGCAGCGGCCTCTTCCCTCAGCTCAATGTCATCAGTGACTCCTTCCCTAGCTCCACCATGTCCTCCTGAGGATTCCCTCGAACTGTTTGACCACAGTGTTGGGTACATGCTCCAGGAGGATGCCCAGAGTTTGAAAGGCTCTGATGATGATACTGAGCTCGATAAAGGCAGTAACATGAGCACGGACAGAGGGGGTGCCCAAGAAGGACAGCAATCTGGCAGTCATGCTCCCCCTGCTGCAGCATACTGCCAGGTTTGCTCCAGTGATGAGGAGGGAGGGGATGATGAGGTCACTGACTCAACGTGGGTGCCTGATAGGAGAGAGGAGGAGGAGGAGGCGGCACATCACCAACGAGGCAGGATGCCCTCCAGGGGCCAGCCTAAGGGCAGCACATTGACTGCATCACACCCCAAAGCTCCACATGTGCAGGGCGCTGCAGTCTCTGCGCGTTATTCAAAAAGTTCTTTGGTGTGGGCCTTTTTTGAGACGAGTGCATCAGATCGCACCGCTGCTATTTGCAACATATGTCTCAAGCGTATCTCGCGTGGCCAAAACATCTCCCGCTTGGGTACCACATGCTTGACCAGACATATGTTGACCTGCCATGCAGTTCGTTGGCAAGCATATCTAAAAGACCCACACCAAAGAACAAAGAGGATCTCTCCTTGCTTCTCATCAGCTGAGATTTCCAACCCCACTAGACCTTCAGTCCTCTCTGAGACCTGCAGTGAGAGGAATGAAGGTGTAGAATTAGGTGTGTCACAGCCAAGTACTTGTGGGCAATCTGCTTTTGGTACACCGACGTCAGATTGTACCAGGCAAATTTCCCTGCCCCAGCTGCTGCACCGCCGAAAGAAGTTTGCTCCCAGCCATCCACATGCCCAGCGGTTGAATGCTAGCTTGGCAAAATTGCTCGCACTTCAACTGCTGCCTTTTCAGTTGGTAGACTCTGCCCCCTTCCGTGAGTTTGTGGAATGTGCGGTTCCTCAGTGGCAGGTACCCAAACGCCACTTTTTCTCATGGAAGGCGATTCCGGCTCTCTACCGGCATGTGGAAGGCAATGTCCATGCCTCGCTGGACAGGGCGGTCAGCGGTAAGGTGCATATTACCGCTGACTCATGGTCCAGCAGGCATGGTCCAGCAGGCATGGACAGGGACGTTACTTAAGTTTCACGGCGCATTGGGTGACTCTGCTGGCAGCTGGGAAGGATGCAGGACAAGGTGCAGTAGTGTTGGAGGTTGTTCCGCCACCACGCCTCCAAAATGCTGATTGTGACACACCTCTCTCCTCCACCCCCTCCTCTTCTTCTTCCTCCATGGCCTCTTCCTCGGAACCAGCGGTGCTCCGTAGGCGTTCAAGGGGCTACGCAAGTACGCAGGCCAAAAGATGCCATGCGGTGCTTGAGCTGGTGTGCTTGGGGGACAGGAGCCACACTGGGGCAGAGGTTCTGTCAGCTCTGCAGGGGCAGGTTCAGAGGTGGTTGACGCCACGCCAACTTAAGGCAGGAATGGTGGTTTGCGACAATGGCACCAACCTCCTCTCTGCCCTCCGACAGGGACAACTGACCCATGTGCCCTGTTTGGCTCACGTCCTTAACTTGGTGGTGCAGCGGTTCTTGGGCAGGTATTTGGGCTTACAGGATGTCCTGAGGCAGGCCAGGAAAGTCTGTGTGCATTTCCGCCGGTCATATAATGCCAGTGCTCGGCCGACGGACCTCCAAAAGGAGTTTAACCTGCCCAAGAACCGCCTAATCTGTGACATGCCCACCAGGTGGAACTCGACATTGGCCATGCTGCAGCGGCTGCACACGCAGCAGAGGGCCATCAATGAGTACCTGTGCGACTATGGCACCAGGACAGGGTCAGGGGACCTTGGTTTTTTTTCCCCACGCCAGTGGGCCATGATCAGGGATGCATGCACTGTCCTGTCACCATTCGAGGAGGCCACGAGGATGGTGAGCACTGACAGTGCATGCATCAGTGACACTGTCCCCCTTGTCCACCTGTTGGAGCACACGCTGCGTGGAATAATGGACAGGGCACTTGAGGCAGAACAGAGGCAGGAAGAGGAGGACTTCCTTAGCTCTCAAGGCCCCCTTTATCCAGACAGTGTTCCTGCGTGCCCGCCGATCACACAGGAAGAGGACGAGGAGGAGGAGGAGGAGGAGGAAGATTGTGTCAGTATGGAGGTGGAGCCTGGCACTCAGCATCAGCAGTCTTTAAGGGATCAGTCCCAAGGAACACATGGGCTTGTACGTGGCTGGGAGGAGGTGGCTGCGGACGTTGTTGTCCTTAGTGACCCAGAGGACTCCGGACCGAATGCCTCAGCAAACCTACGCTGCATGGCCTCCCTGATCCTGCAAAGCCTGCGTAAGGATCCTCGTATTCGTGGTATCAAGGAGAAGGACCAATACTGGCTGGCAACCCTCCTTGATCCACGTTACAAGGGTAAGGTTGCGGACCTTATCTTGCCATCGCAGAGGGAGCAGAGGATGAAACATCTTCGGGAGGCCTTGCAGAAAGGTCTGTGCAACGCGTTCCCAGAGACTGGGAGGTTACAAACTCCTGTTTCTGGACAACGTGTTGCTGAGGCTTCGGTCAGTCAAAGAAGGAGCGGTGGAGAAGGTGGCCGTCTGACCGATGCGTTCAGACAATTTTTTGGTCCGCAGCCCCAAGGTATGATCGGTTCCAGCAACCATCGCCAGCGTCTGTTTTACATGGTGCAGGAATACCTAGGGGCAAGATCAGACTTGGACACCTTTCCCACCGAAAATCCTCTGGGTTACTGGGTCTTGAGGATGGATCACTGGCCAGAGCTTGCACAGTATGCAATTGAGCTACTGGCCTGTCCTGCATCCAGCGTTCTTTCGGAACGCACATTCAGTGCTGCTGGAGGCGTGGTAACCGATCACAGGGTGCGTCTGTCCACTGACTCGGTCGATCGGCTGACCTTCATAAAAATGAATCAGTCTTGGATCACCACCAGCTACCAAGCACCTGATGCTGATGTAACCGAATAATTTTTTTCAGATCCCTTCAAAGACTGCCTATGCTGATGCTGAGTGACTATCCCTGAGTAATTATCCTCTTCCTCCTCAATCATCACGCTGATAGCTTGTAAGAACATTTTTGGTTCTGGGCGCCACCACCAGTGCCTAAGGCACAATTTTTCAGCCCCTGTTTAACAGGGGCGTGTAATTACAATTTTTGATGTAATACTTTGCAGCAGGGCTCGTTCCTGCATTCCAACTAGAGTGTCTGTGAGGGGTTGCAGTGTTGTGGCACCAGCACCAGTGCCTAAGGCCCAATTTTTCTGCCCCTGTCTAACAGGGGCGTGTAATTACAATTTTTGATGCAATACTTTGCAGCAGGGCTCGTTCCTGCGTTCCAACTAGAGTGTCTGTGAGGGGTTGCAGTGTTGTGGCACCAGCACCAGTGCCTAAGACCCAATTTTTCTGCCCCTGTCTAACAGGGGCGTGTAATTACAATTTTTGATGCAATACTTTGCAGCAGGGCTCGTTCCTGCGTTCCAACTAGAGTGTCTGTGAGGGGTTGCAGTGTTGTGGCACCAGCACCAGTGCCTAAGACCCAATTTTTCTGCCCCTGTCTAACAGGGGCGTGTAATTACAATTTTTGATGCAATTCTTTGCAGCAGGGCTCGTTCCTGCGTTCCAACTAGAGTGTCTGTGAGGGGTTGCAGTGTTGTGGCACCAGCACCAGTGCCTAAGGCCTAATTTTTCAGCTCCTGTTCAACAGGGGCATGTAATTACAATTCTTGATCTAATATTTCACAGCAGGGCCCTGTGAGGGCTTACAGTGTTTTGGCCACAGCAACACCTAAGGCCCAAATTTCTGCTGAGTATATAGGGCAGGACCTTACTTTCAAACATCTAACTTACAAACGACTCCTACTTGCAAACGGAAGGAGACAACAGGAAGTGAGATGAAATCTACCCCTAGGAAGGGAAATTCTCTCCTGTAAGAGTTAATATGGGAAAACAATTTCTCCTTTCCACTGATGCTTTCCAATCCTTGTTCCACAAAAAAACCCAAATTTTCAAAAAACATTTTTCATTGGGACAAAAAAGTGAGGTGAAATCTTCTGAAGAGGAGGAAAGACGCAAAACAAATGTCACAGGGGTGATAACCCTTCCCTATGTTTTCCAAAAAGCTTAGAAAAGATTTTTTGGCTGGAGCTAAACACGTTAAAAATGTTCAAAATTACAAACAGATTCTACTTAACAATAGGGATGAGCCGAACACCCCCCGGTTCGGTTCGCACCAGAACCCGCGAACGGACCGCAAGTTCGCACGAACGTTAGAACCCCATTGACGTCTATGGGACTCGAACGTTCGAAATCAAAAGTGCTCATTTTAAAGGCTAATTTGCATGGTATTGTCCTAAAAAGGGTTTGGGGACCCGGGTCCTACCCCAGGGGACATGTATCAATGCAAAAAAAACTTTTAAAAACGGCCGTTTTTTCGGGAGCAGTGATTTTAATGATGCTTAAAGTAAAAAAAAAAAGTGAAATATTCCTTTAAATATCGTACCTGGGGGGTGTCTATAGTATGCCTGTAAAGTGACGCGTGTTTCCCATGTTTAGAACAGTCCCTGCACCAAATGTCATTTTTAAAGGAAAAAATCTCATTTAAAACTGCTTGCGGGTTTAATGTCATGTCGGGTCATGGCAATATGGATGAAAATCAGTGAGACAAACGGCATGGGTACCCCCCAGTCCATTACCAGGCCCTTTGGGTCTTGTATGGATATTAAGGGGAACCCCGCACCCAAATTAAAATAAGGAAAGGTCCCTATATACTCTGAACAGCAGTATTCAGGCGGTGCAAACAAGACAGGGACTGTAGGTTTGTTGTTAAGTAGAATCTGTTTGTAATTTTGAACATTTTTAATGTGTTTAGCTCCAGCCAAAAAATCTTTTCTAAGCTTTTTGGAAAACATAGGGAAGGGTTATCACCCCTGTGACATTTGTTTTGCGTCTTTCCTCCTCTTCAGAAGATTTCACCTCACTTTTTTGTCCCAATGAAAAATGTTTTTTGAAAATTTGGGTTTTTTTGTGGAACAAGGATTGGAAAGCATCAGTGGAAAGGAGAAATTGTTTTCCCATATTAACTCTTACAGGAGAGAATTTCCCTTCCTTAGGGGTAGATTTCATCTCACTTCCTGTTGTCTCCTTCCGTTTGCAAGTAGGAGTCGTTTGTAAGTTAGATGTTTGAAAGTAGGGTCCTGCCCTATATACTCAGCAGAAATTTGGGCCTTAGGTGTTGCTGTGGCCAAAACACTGTAAGCCCTCACAGGGCCCTGCTGTGAAATATTAGATCAAGAATTGTAATTACATGCCCCTGTTGAACAGGAGCTGAAAAATTAGGCCTTAGGCACTGGTGCTGGTGCCACAACACTGCAACCCCTCACAGACACTCTAGTTGGAACGCAGGAACGAGCCCTGCTGCAAAGTATTGCATCAAAAATTGTAATTACACGCCCCTGTTAGACAGGGGCAGAAAAATTGGGCCTTAGGCACTGGTGCTGGTGCCACAACACTGCAACCCCTCACAGACACTCTAGTTGGAACGCAGGAACGAGCCCTGCTGCAAAGTATTGCATCAAAAATTGTAATTACACGCCCCTGTTAGACAGGGGCAGAAAAATTGGGTCTTAGGCACTGGTGCTGGTGCCACAACACTGCAACCCCTCACAGACACTCTAGTTGAAACGCAGGAACAAGCCCTGCTGCAAAGTATTGCATCAAAAATTGTAATTACACGCCCCTGTTAGACAGGGGCTGAAAAATTGGGTCTTAGGCACTGGTGCTGGTGCCACAACACTGCAACCCCTCACAGACACTCTAGTTGGAACGCAGGAACGAGCCCTGCTGCAAAGTATTGCATCAAAAATTGTAATTACACGCCCCTGTTAGACAGGGGCAGAAAAATTGGGTCTTAGGCACTGGTGCTGGTGCCACAACACTGCAACCCCTCACAGACACTCTAGTTGAAACGCAGGAACAAGCCCTGCTGCAAAGTATTGCATCAAAAATTGTAATTACACGCCCCTGTTAGACAGGGGCTGAAAAATTGGGTCTTAGGCACTGGTGCTGGTGCCACAACACTGCAACCCCTCACAGACACTCTAGTTGGAATGCAGGAACGAGCCCTGCTGCAAAGTATTGCATCAAAAATTGTAATTACACGCCCCTGTTAGACAGGGGCAGAAAAATTGGGTCTTAGGCACTGGTGCTGGTGCCACAACACTGCAACCCCTCACAGACACTCTAGTTGAAACGCAGGAACAAGCCCTGCTGCAAAGTATTGCATCAAAAATTGTAATTACACGCCCCTGTTAGACAGGGGCTGAAAAATTGGGTCTTAGGCACTGGTGCTGGTGCCACAACACTGCAACCCCTCACAGACACTCTAGTTGGAACGCAGGAACGAGCCCTGCTGCAAAGTATTGCATCAAAAATTGTAATTACACGCCCCTGTTAGACAGGGGCAGAAAAATTGGGTCTTAGGCACTGGTGCTGGTGCCACAACACTGCAACCCCTCACAGACACTCTAGTTGAAACGCAGGAACAAGCCCTGCTGCAAAGTATTGCATCAAAAATTGTAATTACACGCCCCTGTTAGACAGGGGCTGAAAAATTGGGTCTTAGGCACTGGTGCTGGTGCCACAACACTGCAACCCCTCACAGACACTCTAGTTGGAATGCAGGAACGAGCCCTGCTGCAAAGTATTACATCAAAAATTGTAATTACACGCCCCTGTTAAACAGGGGCTGAAAAATTGTGCCTTAGGCACTGGTGGTGGCGCCCAGAACCAAAAATGTTCTTACAAGCTATCAGCGTGATGATTGAGGAGGAAGAGGATAATTACTCAGGGATAGTCACTCAGCATCAGCATAGGCAGTCTTTGAAGGGATCTGAGATTTCAAAAAAAATTATTCGGTTACATCTGCATCAGGTGCTTGGTAGCTGGTGGTGATCCAAGACTGATTCATTTTTATGAAGGTCAGCCGATCGACCGAGTCGGTGGACAGACGCACCCTGTGATCGGTTACCACGCCTCCAGCAGCACTGAATGTGCGTTCCGAAAGAACGCTGGATGCAGGACAGGCCAGTAGCTCAATTGCATACTGTGCAAGCTCTGGCCAGTGATCCATCCTCAAGACCCAGTAACCCAGAGGATTTTCGGTGGGAAAGGTGTCCAAGTCTGATCTTGCCCCTAGGTATTCCTGCACCATGTAAAACAGACGCTGGCGATGGTTGCTGGAACCGATCATACCTTGGGGCTGCGGACCAAAAAATTGTCTGAACGCATCGGTCAGACGGCCACCTTCTCCACCGCTCCTTCTTTGACTGACCGAAGCCTCAGCAACACGTTGTCCAGAAACAGGAGTTTGTAACCTCCCAGTCTCTGGGAACGCGTTGCACAGACCTTTCTGCAAGGCCTCCCGAAGATGTTTCATCCTCTGCTCCCTCTGCGATGGCAAGATAAGGTCCGCAACCTTACCCTTGTAACGTGGATCAAGGAGGGTTGCCAGCCAGTATTGGTCCTTCTCCTTGATACCACGAATACGAGGATCCTTACGCAGGCTTTGCAGGATCAGGGAGGCCATGCAGCGTAGGTTTGCTGAGGCATTCGGTCCGGAGTCCTCTGGGTCACTAAGGACAACAACGTCCGCAGCCACCTCCTCCCAGCCACGTACAAGTCCATGTGTTCCTTGGGACTGATCCCTTAAAGACTGCTGATGCTGAGTGCCAGGCTCCACCTCCATACTGACACAATCTTCCTCCTCCTCCTCCTCCTCCTCCTCGTCCTCTTCCTGTGTGATCGGCGGGCACGCAGGAACACTGTCTGGATAAAGGGGGCCTTGAGAGCTAAGGAAGTCCTCCTCTTCCTGCCTCTGTTCTGCCTCAAGTGCCCTGTCCATTATTCCACGCAGCGTGTGCTCCAACAGGTGGACAAGGGGGACAGTGTCACTGATGCATGCACTGTCAGTGCTCACCATCCTCGTGGCCTCCTCGAATGGTGACAGGACAGTGCATGCATCCCTGATCATGGCCCACTGGCGTGGGGAAAAAAAACCAAGGTCCCCTGACCCTGTCCTGGTGCCATAGTCGCACAGGTACTCATTGATGGCCCTCTGCTGCGTGTGCAGCCGCTGCAGCATGGCCAACGTCGAGTTCCACCTGGTGGGCATGTCACAGATTAGGCGGTTCTTGGGCAGGTTAAACTCCTTTTGGAGGTCCGTCAGCCGAGCACTGGCATTATATGACCGGCGGAAATGCACAGAGACTTTCCTTGCCTGCCTCAGGACATCCTGTAAGCCCGGGTACCTGCCCAAGAACCGCTGCACCACCAAGTTAAGGACGTGAGCCAAACAGGGCACATGGGTCAGTTGTCCCTGTCGGAGGGCAGAGAGGAGGTTGGTGCCATTGTCGCAAACCACCATTCCTGCCTTAAGTTGGCGTGGCATCAACCACCTCTGAACCTGCCCCTGCAGAGCTGACAGAACCTCTGCCCCAGTGTGGCTCCTGTCCCCCAAGCACACCAGCTCAAGCACCGCATGGCATCTTTTGGCCTGCGTACTTGCGTAGCCCCTTGAACGCCTACGGAGCACCGCTGTTTCCGAGGAAGAGGCCATGGAGGAAGAAGAAGAGGAGGGGGTGGAGGAGAGAGGTGTGTCACAATCAGCATTTTGGAGGCGTGGTGGCGGAACAACCTCCAACACTACTGCACCTTGTCCTGCATCCTTCCCAGCTGCCAGCAGAGTCACCCAATGCGCCGTGAAACTTAAGTAACGTCCCTGTCCATGCCTGCTGGACCATGAGTCAGCGGTAATATGCACCTTACCGCTGACCGCCCTGTCCAGCGAGGCATGGACATTGCCTTCCACATGCCGGTAGAGAGCCGGAATCGCCTTCCGTGAGAAAAAGTGGCGTTTGGGTACCTGCCACTGAGGAACCGCACATTCCACAAACTCACGGAAGGGGGCAGAGTCTACCAACTGAAAAGGCAGCAGTTGAAGTGCTAGCAATTTTGCCAAGCTAGCATTCAACCGCTGGGCATGTGGATGGCTGGGAGCAAACTTCTTTCGGCGGTGCAGCAGCTGGGGCAGGGAAATTTGCCTGGTACAATCTGACGTCGGTGTACCAAAAGCAGATTGCCCACAAGTACTTGGCTGTGACACACCTAATTCTACACCTTCATTCCTCTCACTGCAGGTCTCAGAGAGGACTGAAAGTCTAGTGGGGTTGGAAATCTCAGCTGATGAGGAGCAAGGAGAGATCGTCTTTGTTCTTTGGTGTGGGTCTTTTAGATACGCTTGCCAACGAACTGCATGGCAGGTCAACATATGTCTGGTCAAGCATGTGGTACCCAAGCGGGAGATGTTTTGGCCACGCGAGATACGCTTGAGACATATGTTGCAAATAGCAGCGGTGCGATCTGATGCACTCGTCTCAAAAAAGGCCCACACCAAAGAACTTTTTGAATAACGCGCAGAGACTGCAGCGCCCTGCACATGTGGAGCTTTGGGGTGTGATGCAGTCAATGTGCTGCCCTTAGGCTGGCCTCTGGAGGGCATCCTGCCTAGTTGGTGATGTGCCACCTCCTCCTCCTCCTCCTCCTCCTCCTATCAGGCACCCACGTTGAGTCAGTGACCTCATCATCCCCTCCCTCCTCATCACTGGAGCAAACCTGGCAGTATGCTGCAGCAGGGGGAGCATGACTGCCAGATTGCTGTCCTTCTTGGGCACCCCCTCTGTCCGTGCTCATGTTACTGCTTTCATTGAGCTCAGTATCATCATCAGAGCCTTCCAAACGCTGGGCATCCTCCTGGAGCATGTACCCAACACTGTGGTCAAACAGTTCGAGGGAATCCTCATGAGGACATGGTCAGTAGGAAGATAACAGGAACGGATCTAGCTGAACACTGTGAGCAGGACGCACTGTACTAAATGTAAATAGTCTAGCTGCCTGACCGTGGTACTAATAGGATCAAAAAGAACACCTGTAATTTTCTTAAGGTAGCTTTATATACTGTAACCAGACAAGCCTGCCTGTCAGTAGGAAGATAACAGGAACGGATCTAGCTGAACACTGTGAGCAGGACGTACTGCACTAAATGTATATAGCAGGAACGGATCTAGCTGAACACTGTGAGCAGGACGCACTGCACTGAATGTAAATAGCAGGAACGGATCTAGCTGAACACTGTGAGCAGGACGCACTGCACTAAATGTAAATACCAGGAACGGATCTAGCTGAACACTGTGAGCAGGACGCACTGCACTGAATGTAAATAGCAAGAACGGATCTAGCTGAACACTGTGAGCAGGACGCACTGTACTAAATGTAAATAGTCTAGCTGCCTGACCGTGGTACTAATAGGATCAAAAAGAACACCTGTAATTTTCTTAAGGTAGCTTTATATACTGTAACCAGACAAGCCTGCCTGTCAGTAGGAAGATAACAGGAACGGATCTAGCTGAACACTGTGAGCAGGACGCACTGTACTAAATGTAAATAGTCTAGCTGCCTGACCGTGGTACTAATAGGATCAAAAAGAACACCTGTAATTTTCTTAAGGTAGCTTTATATACTGTAACCAGACAAGCCTGCCTGTCAGTAGGAAGATAACAGGAACGGATCTAGCTGAACACTGTGAGCAGGACACACTGTACTAAATGTAAATAGTCTAGCTGCCTGACCGTGGTACTAATAGGATCAAAAAGAACACCTGTAATTTTCTTCAGGTAGCTTTATATACTGTAACCAGACAAGCCTGCCTGTCAGTAGGAAGATAACAGGAACGGATCTAGCTGAACACTGTGAGCAGGACGCACTGTACTAAATGTAAATAGTCTAGCTGCCTGACCGTGGTACTAATAGGATCAAAAAGAACACCTGTAATTTTCTTAAGGTAGCTTTATATACTGTAACCAGACAAGCCTGCCTGTCAGTAGGAAGATAACAGGAACGGATCTAGCTGAACACTGTGAGCAGGACACACTGTACTAAATGTAAATAGTCTAGCTGCCTGACCGTGGTACTAATAGGATCAAAAAGAACACCTGTAATTTTCTTCAGGTAGCTTTATATACTGTAACCAGACAAGCCTGCCTGTCAGTAGGAAGATAACAGGAACGGATCTAGCTGAACACTGTGAGCAGGACGCACTGTACTAAATGTAAATAGTCTAGCTGCCTGACCGTGGTACTAATAGGATCAAAAAGAACACCTGTAATTTTCTTAAGGTAGCTTTATATACTGTAACCAGACAAGCCTGCCTGTCAGTAGGAAGATAACAGGAACGGATCTAGCTGAACACTGTGAGCAGGACACACTGTACTAAATGTAAATAGTCTAGCTGCCTGACCGTGGTACTAATAGGATCAAAAAGAACACCTGTAATTTTCTTAAGGTAGCTTTATATACTGTAACCAGACAAGCCTGCCTGTCAGTAGGAAGATAACAGGAACGGATCTAGCTGAACACTGTGAGCAGGACGTACTGCACTAAATGTATATAGCAGGAACGGATCTAGCTGAACACTGTGAGCAGGACGCACTGCACTGAATGTAAATAGCAGGAACGGATCTAGCTGAACACTGTGAGCAGGACGCACTGCACTAAATGTAAATACCAGGAACGGATCTAGCTGAACACTGTGAGCAGGACGCACTGCACTGAATGTAAATAGCAAGAACGGATCTAGCTGAACACTGTGAGCAGGACGCACTGTACTAAATGTAAATAGTCTAGCTGCCTGACCGTGGTACTAATAGGATCAAAAAGAACACCTGTAATTTTCTTAAGGTAGCTTTATATACTGTAACCAGACAAGCCTGCCTGTCAGTAGGAAGATAACAGGAACGGATCTAGCTGAACACTGTGAGCAGGACGCACTGTACTAAATGTAAATAGTCTAGCTGCCTGACCGTGGTACTAATAGGATCAAAAAGAACACCTGTAATTTTCTTAAGGTAGCTTTATATACTGTAACCAGACAAGCCTGCCTGTCAGTAGGAAGATAACAGGAACGGATCTAGCTGAACACTGTGAGCAGGACACACTGTACTAAATGTAAATAGTCTAGCTGCCTGACCGTGGTACTAATAGGATCAAAAAGAACACCTGTAATTTTCTTCAGGTAGCTTTATATACTGTAACCAGACAAGCCTGCCTGTCAGTAGGAAGATAACAGGAACGGATCTAGCTGAACACTGTGAGCAGGACGCACTGTACTAAATGTAAATAGTCTAGCTGCCTGACCGTGGTACTAATAGGATCAAAAAGAACACCTGTAATTTTCTTAAGGTAGCTTTATATACTGTAACCAGACAAGCCTGCCTGTCAGTAGGAAGATAACAGGAACGGATCTAGCTGAACACTGTGAGCAGGACACACTGTACTAAATGTAAATAGTCTAGCTGCCTGACCGTGGTACTAATAGGATCAAAAAGAACACCTGTAATTTTCTTCAGGTAGCTTTATATACTGTAACCAGACAAGCCTGCCTGTCAGTAGGAAGATAACAGGAACGGATCTAGCTGAACACTGTGAGCAGGACGTACTGCACTAAATGTATATAGCAGGAACGGATCTAGCTGAACACTGTGAGCAGGACGCACTGCACTGAATGTAAATAGCAGGAACGGATCTAGCTGAACACTGTGAGCAGGACGCACTGCACTAAATGTAAATACCAGGAACGGATCTAGCTGAACACTGTGAGCAGGACGCACTGCACTGAATGTAAATAGCAGGAACGGATCTAGCTGAACACTGTGAGCAGGACGCACTGCACTGAATGTAAATAGCAGGAACGGATCTAGCTGAACACTGTGAGCAGGACGCACTGCACTGAATGTAAATAGCAGGAACGGATGTAGCTGAACACTGTGAGCAGGACGCACTGCACTAAATGTAAATACCAGGAACGGATCTAGCTGAACACTGTGAGCAGGACGCACTGCACTGAATGTAAATAGCAGGAACGGATCTAGCTGAACACTGTGAGCAGGACGCACTGCACTGAATGTAAATAGCAGGAACGGATCTAGCTGAACACTGTGAGCAGGACGCACTGCACTGAATGTAAATAGCAGGAACGGATGTAGCTGAACACTGTGAGCACAACGCACTGCACTAAATGTAAATACCAGGAACGGATCTAGCTGAACACTGTGAGCAGGACGCACTGCACTGAATTTAAATAGCAGGAACGGATCTAGCTGAACACTGTGAGCAGGACGCACTGCACTAAATGTAAATACCAGGAACGGATCTAGCTGAACACTGTGAGCAGGACGCACTGCACTGAATGTAAATAGCAGGAACGGATCTAGCTGAACACTGTGAGCAGGACGCACTGCACTGAATGTAAATAGCAGGAACGGATCTAGCTGAACACTGTGAGCAGGACGCACTGCACTAAATGTAAATACCAGGAACGGATCTAGCTGAACACTGTGAGCAGGACGCACTGCACTGAATGTAAATAGCAGGAACGGATCTAGCTGAACACTGTGAGCAGGACGCACTGCACTAAATGTAAATACCAGGAACGGATCTAGATGAACACTGTGAGCAGGACGCACTGCACTGAATGTAAATAGCAGGAACGGATCTAGCTGAACACTGTGAGCAGGACGCACTGCACTGAATGTAAATAGCAGGAACGGATCTAGCTGAACACTGTGAGCAGGACGCACTGCACTAAATGTAAATACCAGGAACGGATCTAGCTGAACACTGTGAGCAGGACGCACTGCACTGAATGTAAATAGCAGGAACGGATCTAGCTGAACACTGTGAGCAGGACGCACTGCACTAAATGTAAATACCAGGAACGGATCTAGCTGAACACTGTGAGCAGGACGCACTGCACTGAATGTAAATAGCAGGAACGGATCTAGCTGAACACTGTGAGCAGGACACACTGCACTAAATGTAAATAGTCTAGATAGAAGATAACAGGAACGGATCTAGCTAAACTGAATACAGTGTATATATATATATGCAACACCTGGGATGCATATATATACACAATACACTGTAAGTGCAGCTAACTGACTGACTGTTCTGCCTAATCTATCTAACTCAAATCAAATGACACTGTCTCTCTCTCTCTCTATCTCTCAGCACACCGGAACACACACTACACAGGGCCGCCGTGCAGGCGGCCTCATATAGTGTGGGGTGTGTACTAAATCCCCTGAGCCATAATTGGCCAAAGCCACCCTGGCTTTGGCCAATTACAGCTCTCTCTACTGACGGCGCTGTGATTGGCCAAGCATGCGGGTCATAGTGCATGCTTGGCCAATCATCAGCCAGCAATGCACTGCGATGCCGCAGTGAATTATGGGCCGTGACGCGCCACACGAATTTGGCGCGAACGGCCCATATCGTTCGCAATTCGGCGAACGACCGAACAGCCGATGTTCGAGTCGAACATGGGTTCGACTCGAACACGAAGCTCATCCCTACTTAACAACAAACCTACAGTCCCTGTCTTGTTTGTACCGCCTGTATACTGCTGTTCAGAGTATATAGGGACCTTTCCTTATTTTAATTTGGGTGCGGGGTTCCCCTTAATATCCATACAAGACCCAAAGGGCCTGGTAATGGACTGGGGGGTACCCATGCCGTTTGTCTCACTGATTTTCATCCATATTGCCATGACCCGACATGACATTAAACCCGCAAGCAGTTTTAAATGAGATTTTTTCCTTTAAAAATGACATTTGGTGCAGGAACTGTTCTAAACATGGGAAACACGCGTCACTTTACAGGCATACTATAGACACCCCCCAGGTACGATATTTAAAGGAATATTTCACTTTTTTTTTTTTACTTTAAGCATCATTAAAATCACTGCTCCCGAAAAAACGGCCGTTTTTAAAAGTTTTTTTTGCATTGATACATGTCCCCTGGGGTAGGACCCGGGTCCCCACACCCTTTTTAGGACAATACCATGCAAATTAGCCTTTAAAATGAGCACTTTTGATTTCGAACGTTCGAGTCCCATAGACGTCAATGGGGTTCTAACGTTCGTGCGAACTTGCGGTCCGTTCGCGGGTTCTGGTGCGAACCGAACCGGGGGGTGTTCGGCTCATCCCTATTGGAAACCAATTACGGTTTCCGAATTTAAGATCTTTCTGGGCCTATCCCTCCTCATGGGCATAACCAAAAAGAGTTAGTTGCGATCATATTGTTCCACTGACCCAATTCACCATATAAAGTGCAGCGCAAAATCATGAGAGAAACAAAAGTCCTAAATAAGGCAAAAATTTCTCTTCTGAAATGTTTCTTCTTGCTATAAGACACTCGAGGTTCAGCGGGTGATGTCAGACTCCGCCCCCGTACGCGGCGTTACGTCCAATGGACTTCGTCAGCAGGGGTCAGCAGGGGCCATTGGACGTAACGCCGCGTACGGGGGCGGAGTCTGACGTCGCTGTCATCTCACAGTCTGTTGTATCCCCGCCCCTGGATTTTTATGAGTTTTAAATAGCGCTTTCTACACGCGCTTTTACACGGATTGTATCCTGATGTGTCATATGTAATAAAATACTT
The DNA here is from genome assembly GCA_037952925.1 of Lithobates clamitans. NCBI lineage: Eukaryota > Metazoa > Chordata > Amphibia > Anura > Ranidae > Lithobates > Lithobates clamitans. The sequence continues at coordinate 12,991,214 of JBBGZY010000573.1, forward strand.
ATACTTGAGCCATATGGAACGCTCATAGATTCCCCTTCTTTTTTCCTATTTTACCGCACCTTGGAGGTATTTCATCACCTGTTACACTGGAGGATAAGCTGTTGGCTCTCATCAAAGACCATCAGATCATCTGATCCGATGTAACTTTGATGAACCTCGAGTGTCTTATAGCAAGAAGAAACATTTCAGAAGAGAAATTTTTGCCTTATTTAGGACTTTTGTTTTTCTCATGATTTTGCGCTGCACTTTATATTGTTTGTTCATTATGTCATTTTGGGCTTGGTGTTAACCCTTAAGTGTCCAGCTTGCATTAGATTTAGAGTTTTCTGCGTTGATGAGTCCCTGATTTTTTTTGTTTTTTGTTTTCTGGCCGCTTGTCAGTCAAACAGTGCCTTCCCAGCAAGAGTGACAGATACGGGGTAAAGATGTATAAGCTCTGTGACAGGGCCACAGGCTATACATGTAGTTTTATGGTTTACGAGAGAAGAGATAGTCACGTAGAGCCGACAAACTGCCCTGACTACATAGGAAGAGCTGGCGAGATTGCGTGGGACTTGGTGTCACCCTTATTCGGAAAGGGGTACCACTTGTACGTGGACAATTATTACACGAGCGTGCCACTTTTTAGTCACTTGTTTGATCATCAGATTGGAACATGTGGCACCGTGCAATCTAATCGCCGGGGCTTTCCCCAGGGGCTTGTAGATTCCTGTCTTAGGCTGGGGGAGAGAGCCTGCTTGAAGTGTAATAACTTGCTCGCTATGAAGTGGAGGGATAATAAGAATGTTTTCGTTCTTACATCCCTTCATGCAGACACGACTGTCCAAATTACTAAGGTGACTGGTGCTGTGGAGAAACCCCTCTGTGTCCACGAATATAACCAAAATATGGGAGGGGTGGCCCTTAACGACCAGTTGTTGGCACCGTACCTAGTTGCCCATAAGGCCAGACACTGGTATAAAAAAGTGTCTGTATACTTATTTCAATTGGCTTTGCTGATCGCTCATGTGCTATACAGAGCTTCAGGATGGACTGGATCCTTCCTTAAATTCCAGGAAGAGATCGTCAGAGCCCTTCTGTTTCCAGACGGTGCTCCACCTCACCTTCCCCAACCAAATGCAGTAAGCCGGCTGCATGAGAGGCATTTTCCTTGCCTTGCCATGTCCTCCTGAGTACCCCTACCCAATGAGCCCCCCCAAAAAAAGTTGTGTCTGTAGAAAGCGCGGATATAGGCGTGACACCCTATTGTCCCTCCTGTTCTGACAATTCTGGTCTTTGCATTGGTGAATGTTTTGAGCGCTACCATACACTAGTTTAGCTTTAGCGTAAGGTACAGTATTGCACAGACTAGGCACACTTTCACAGGGTCCCCCAAGATGCCATCACATTTTGAGAGACCCGAACCTGGAACCGGTTACAGTTAAAAAAGTTACAGTTATAAAAAAAAATGTTAAAAAAAAACATACACAAAAAAATATAAAATAAAAAAAACTAAAATAGTTGTTGTTTTATTGTTCTGTCTCTCTCTCTATTCTCTCTCTATTGTTCTGCTCTTTTTTACTGTATTCTATTCTGCAATGTTTTATTGTTATTATGTTTTATCATTTTGCTTTTCAGGTATGTAATTTTTTTTTATACTTTACTGTTTACTGTGTTTTATTGTTAACCATTTTTTTGTTTTCAGGTACGCCATTCAGTTGCAGCGCGGATTTATTTATCTTGACAGCAACAGCGTTTGCTCCCACGATACATCAAGCCGTGACTCCAGCACTGTCAGAGGTGATTTCACCACCACAGTTAAAAAAAGAGCATATATGCCGAAGCATGGGGGCAGCAGGGGCGGGGGAGCGATTTGCTCCTACCTTTTGTGGGTGGATGCCCCCATGCTTCGGCATATATAAATGGTGCATGTATGCCCATCATTAGAAGTGGGTGGATGAAGGGAGGTATTCTACTGGTGAGCATACCCACCGATCAATCTCTTTTTTTCATGCAGCCCACAGGGAACCCGAGAATGCATCCGGTGATTCGGCCAGCTGACCATAGAGCTGATCAGAGACCAGAATGGCTCCAATCATCTCTATGGCCTAAGAAACCGGAAGCTACGAGCATTTCATGACTTAGATTTTGCCGGATGTAAACAGCGCCATTGGTAAATTGGGAAAGCATTTTATCACACTGATCTTGGTGTGGTCAGATGCTTTGAGGGCAGAGGAGAAATCTAGGGTCTAATAGACCCCAATTTTTTCAAAAAAGAGTACCTGTCACTACCTATTGCTATCATAGGGGGTATTTACATTCCCTGAGATAACAATAAATATGATAAAAAAAATTGAAAGAAACAGTTTAAAAATAAGATAAAAAAGCAAAAAAAAAAAAATAAAGAAAAAAAAAAAAGCACCCCTGTCGCCCCCTGCTCTCCGGCAAAGGCGAACACAAGCGTTAGTCTGGAATCAAATGCAAACAGCAATTGCACCATGCATGTGAGGTATCACTGCAAAGGTCAGATCGAGGGCAGTAAGTTTAGCAGTAGACCTCCTCTGTAAATCTAAAGTGGTAACCTGTAAAGGCTTTTAAAGGCTTTTAAAAATGTATGTAGTTTGTCGCCACTGCACGTTTCTGCGCAGTTTTAAAGCATGTTGTGTTTGGTATCCATGTGCTTGGCCTAAGATCATCTTTTTTATTTCATCAAACATTTGGGCAATATAGTTTGTTTTAGTGCATTAAAATTTAAAAAAGTGTGTTTTTTCCTAAAAAAATGTGTTTGAAAAATCGCTGTGCAAATACTGTGTGAAAAAAATTTGAAACACCCACCATTTTAATCTGTAGGGCCTTTGCTTTAAAAAAAATATAATGTTTGGGGGTTCAAAGTAATTTTCTTGCAAAAAAAAATATTGTCAGACACAAAAAGTGTCCGAAAGGGCTTTGTCTTCAAGGCGGTTAGAAGAGTGAGTGATGTGTGACATAAGCTTCTGAATGTTGTGCATAAAATCCCAGGACAGTTCAAAACCCCCCCAAATGACCCCATTTTGTAAAGTAGACACCCCAAGCTATTTGTTGAGAGGCCTGTCGAGTCCATGGAATATTTTATATTGTGACACAAGTTGGGGGATAAAGACAATTTTTTTTTTTTTTGCACAATGTTGTCACTAATAGGGATGAGCTTCGAGTTCGAGTCGAACCCATGTTCGACTCAACATCGCCTGTTTGACCGTTTGTCAAATTGTGAACGATATGGGCCATTTGCGCCAAATTCGAGTGGCGCGTCATGGCCCATAATTCACTGCGGCATCGCAGTGCATTGCTGGCTGATGATCAGGGGGTTTAGTACACACCCCACACTATATAAGGCCACCTGCGTGGCGGCCTTGTGTAGTGTGTTGCAGCGGCGGAGAGAGATAGATAGACAGAGAGACAGTGTCATTTGATTTAAGTTAGATAGAGTAGGCAGGTCGAGTCAGTTAGCTGCACTTACAGTGTATTGTGTGTATATATGCATGCCAGGTGTTGTGTATATATATATATATATATATATATATATATATATATATATATATATATATATATACACTGTATTCAGTTTAGCTAGATCCATTCCTGTTATTCTCTTCCTAATATACTGACAGGCAGGCAGGTGTTTTTATTATTCACAGTCAGTGTACTGTCTACCCTGCACAGTTGCATCTACAGTATAGCTACCTGAAGACAAGTGCTTGCATTCTTCTGATCCTATTAATAGCACAGGCAGGCTCTTGAAGTATTTACAGCTAGTGTACTGTGTACCCTGCACAGTTGCACCTATAGCTACCCTGAAGACAAGTGCTTGTGTTCTTCTTCTGATCCTATTAATAGCACAGGCAGGCTCTTGAAGTATTTACAGTTAGTGTACTGTGTACCATGCACAGTTGCACCTACAGTATAGCTACCTGAAGACAAGTGCTGGTGTTCTTCTTCTGATCCTATTAATACCACAGACAGGCAGCTTGAAGTATTTCCAGTTAGTGTACTGTGTGCCCTGCACAGTTGCACCTATAGCTACCTGAAGACAAGTGCTGGTGTGCTTCTTCTGATCCTATTAATACCACAGGCAGGCATTCTGCTAGCTGCTGTATAATCAGTATATATACATCCCAGTTTTGTGCAGCTACATCTCACTGCAGTGCAGGCCATTAGTATGTCTGGAAGGCCAACAAGGAGAGGCAGACAGTCACAAGCCAATAAAAGAGGGCAAGCAGGCTCTGTGTCTAGAGGCAACAGTGGTGGTCGTGGACACGGTGCATCCTCATCAGCACGTGACCATGGGACACGCTTGTCCCTTTTTTTGGCAGCTGGGCACGTTGAGTTCCTGGGTTCCGCATGGTAGAGTGGATGACCAAGCCGTCCTCATCCTCCTCATCCTCCCGCACCTAGGCTTAGGGTACATTGTCTGGCAAAGCAGCTGCCAACGCGGCCTCTTTCCTCGGCTCAATGGCATCAGTCACTCCTTCCCTAGCCCCACCACGTGGGTGCCTGATAGGAGAGAGGAGGAGGAGGAGGCACTTCACCAATGAGGCAGGATGCCCTCCAGGGGCCAGCTTAAGGGCAGCACACCGACTGCATCACACCGCAGAGCTCCGCATGTGCAGGGCGCTGCTGTCTCTGCGCATTATTCCAAAAGTTCTTTAGTGTGGGCCTTTTTTGAGATGAGTGCATCAGATACCACTGCTGCTATTTGCAACATATGTCTCAAGCGTATCTCGTGTGACCAAAACATCACCTGCTTGGGCACCACATGCTTGACCAGACATATGTTGACCTACCATGCAGTTCGTTGGCAAGCGTACCTAAAAGACCCACACCAAAGAACAAAGAGGACCTCTCCTTGCTCCTCATCAGCTGGGATCTCCAACCCCACTATACCTTCAGTCCTCTCTGAGACCTGCACTGAGAGGAATGAAGGTGTAGAATTAGGTGTGTCACAGCCAAGTGCTTGCGGGCAATCTGCTATCGGTACACTGACGTCAGACTGTATCAGGCAAATTTCCCTGCCCCAGCTGCTGCACCGTCGAAAGAAGTTCGCTCACAGCCATCCACATGCCCAGCGGTTGAATGCTAGCTTGGCTAAATTGCTAGCACTTCAACTGCTGCTTTTTCAGTTGGTAGACTCTGCCCCCTTCCGTGAGTTTGTGGAATGTGCGGTTCCTCAGTGGTAGGTTCCCAAACGCCACTTTTTCTCAAAGAAGGCGATTCCGGAATGTGGAAGGCAATGTCTTGGCCTCGCTTGACAGGGCGGTCAGCGGTAAGGTGCATATTACCGCTGACTCATGGTCCAGCAGGCATGGATAGGGACGTTACCTATCTTTCACGGCGCATTGGGTAACTCTGCTGGCAGCTGGGAAGGATGCAGGACAAGGTGCAGTAGTGTTGGAGGTTGTTCTGCCACTACGCCTCCAAAATGCTACTACTGGTGATTCTGACACACCTCTCTCCTCCACCCTCTCCTCTTCTTCTTCCTCCATGGCCTCTTCCTGTGCTTTGTCCTGGGAACCAGCTGTGCTCCGTAGGCATTCAAGGGGCTACGCAAGTATGCAGGCCAAAAGATGCCATGCGGTGCTTGAGCTGGTGTGCTTGGGGGACAGGAGCCACACTGGGGCAGAGATTCTGTCAGCTCTGCAGGGGTAGGCTCAGAGGTGGTTGACGCCACGCCAGCTTCAGCCAGGAATGGTGGTTTTGACAATGGCACCAACCTCCTCTCTGCCCTCTGACAGGGACAACTGACCCATGTGCCCTGTTTGCCTCACGTCCGTAACTTGGTGGTGCAGAAGTTCTTGGGCAGGTACCCGGGCTTACAGGATGTCCTTAGGCAAGCCAGGAAAGTCTGTGTGCATTTCCGACAGTCATATAATGCCAGTGCTAGGCGGGCTGACCTCCAAAAGGAATGCAACCTGCCCAAGAACCACCTAATCTGTGACATGCCCACCAGGTGGAACCCCACGTTGGCCATGCTGCAGCTGCTGCACACACAGCAGAGGGCCATCAATGAGTACCTGTGTGACTATGGCACCAGGACAGGTTCAGGGGAGCTTGTTTTTTTTCCCCACGCCAGTGGGCTATGATCAGGGATGCATGCACTGTCCTGTCACCATTTGAGGAGGCCACGAGGATTGTGAGCAGTGACAGTGCATGTATCAGTGACACTGTCCCCCTTGACCACCTGTTGGAGCACACACTGCATAGAATAATGGACAGGGCACTTGAGGCAGAACAGAGGCAGGAAGAGGAGGACTTCCTTACCTCTCAAGGCCCCCTTTATCCAGACAGTGTTCCTGCGTGCCCGCCAATCACACAGGAAGAGGAGAAGGAGGAGGATTGTGTCAGCATGGAGGTGGAGCCTGGCACTCAGAATCATCAGCAGTCTTCAAGGGATCATTTACAGTCCCAAAAAACCCATGGACTTGTACGTGGCTGGGAGGAGGTGGCTGCGGATCATGTCATCCTTAGTGACCCAGAGGACTCTGGACTGAATGTCTCAGCAAACCTACGCTGCATGGCCTCCCTCCTCCTGCAAAGCCTGCAGAAGGATCCTCGTATTCATGGTATAAAGGAGAGGGATCATTACTGGCTGGCAACCCTCCTTGATCCACGTTACAAGGGTAAGGTTGCGGACATTATCTTGCCGTTGCAGAGGAAGCAGAGGATGAAACATCTTCAGGAGGCCTTGCAGAAAGGTCTGTGCAACGCGTTTCCAGAGACTGGGAGGTTACAAACTCCTGTTCCTGGACAATGTGTTGCTGAGGCTTCGGTCAGTCAAAGAAGGAGCGGTGGAGAAGGTGGCCGTCTGACCGATGCGTTCAGACAATTTTTTATTCCGCAGCCCCAGGGTATGATCGGTTCTAGCAACCATTGCTAGCGTCTGTTTTACATGGTGCAGGAATACCTAGGGGCAAGATCTGACTTGGACACCTTTCCCACCAAAAATCCTCTGGGTTACTGGGTCTTGAGGATGGATCACTGGCCAGAGCTTGCACAGTATGCAATTGAGCTACTGGCCTGTCCTGCATCCAGCGTTCTTTCTGAATGCATATTCAGTACTGCTTGAGGCTTTGTAATCGATCACAGGGTGTGCCTGTCCACTGACTCGGTCGATCGACTGACCTTCATAAAAATGAATCAGTCTTGGATCACCACCAGCTACCAAGCACCTGATGCTGATGTAACCGAATAATTTTTTTGAAATGTCAGATCCCTTCAAGACTGCCTATGCTGATGCTGAATGACTATCCTGTTATGCTGAGTGACTATCCTCTTTCTCCTCAATGATCATGCTGATAGCTTGTAAGAATATTTTTGGTTCTGGGCGCCGCCACCAGTGGCTAAGGCCCAATTTCTCAGCCCCTGTTTAACAGGGGCTGAAACATCCATATTTCTTGGAACTGACATTACATAAAAGCCACAAGCAGTTTTAAATGACTTTTATTCCTTTAATAATGTCAATTTGTGCCGGGACTGTTCTAAGCACGGGAAACACGTGCCACTTTACAGGCATACTATAGACACCCCCAAGTACGATATTTAAAGGAACTAGCTTATAACCCGTTAACAGATTATGACCAGCTTTCATAAGTGCTTGCAGTATATGTGCATTCGGGTGAATGTAGCTTAAGATATTCGGTATATATGAGCTATTTATTCATCCATTCTATCTCCGAGTCTATCAATGGAGTTTCCGGCTTCCAGGAGATGACCCGCGTTTGGGTTGCTTTTTGTTATTATATTTATTATAATTAATTATTCCTTCTTGCATATTATTTATGTATTTTATTCATGTATTTCAATCAATTAATTACATGTATGATTAATGTAACATTAATGGGTGCTTGGACAGAAACATCTGAGTGACTAATCTCGCTCGGGTGTAAATTCTGGCACTGCTACTTTTGGTTGAACATTCATATTAACAGCCTTAACCTATGGACAAATTGCTTTTCTAAGCTGACTCTGACTCGGCCAATAATTAAATTAGGTTGAATTATCCATAACAACGAGTTTAAAGATACCTAGTGACAGGCGTCTATATGGGTTCGGTGGATGCAGAAGGTACACTTCGCCCATGTGATCTCGTAGGATGCAGAAGGTTTTTTTTATTTTAGCTATTGACCGTTATGGTCCGATTGGCTTGTCTGTGTGTTCAGTTGCAAATTTGCACCATCATGCTGATCGGGATACTAATTGGACATTTCACATATACGGTACCTATTCTTCTCTTTTCCTTTTGCCAATATGGGAATGAATATTATTGGCAACATCGTATCTCTCTTTTTTGATGTTTGATATATTCATCTTGTCCAATTGACATTGTTTATGATGAAATTGGCCCTATACACTAGGTCATTATGTGCAGGGTAGTTACCTGTGTGATCATTACCGGCAGAATGGGTTAAGCCTGTTAAGTGATGTTGATCGTACAAGATATATAAAGGGGGTAGTCGTGCCGTATAGCCACACCCTCAGATCATGTCCTAGATGACGAAACGCGTCAGAAAGTGGCTACAGGACTACTCTTGATACTACTTTGTGTGAAGCTGACTCTGTTTGAATATCACGTTGCTCAACTGACGTTTAGCTCCGCGGTTGTCATAAGGATGAGTGACAGTGTATTTTATGCTTCTGTTTGCCATTTTAAATGTGAGTGTATTTGCTACAGGGGGGCGAGATTCAATAAAACCTTTATCAACGGGATTACACTATGGAGCTCTTTTTTTCTTTTATATATGAATGAGCTGTCCCGAATAGTGGATTGATCTGCCTGCCAGCTATTGATCGTCAGCTATCAGTGATGCCTTTGGAGGAAAACCGTTGAACACGAGCCCAGTCTTCCTACATGCTGTTTTACCTGCTTTGGTCAGGTAAGGTTTGAGTCTATAGGGGGATTCTACTGTAATCGATATACATGGTGAAAACGGAAGGGGGTCTATGTGTGCTGTTTCAACACTCCATTTGTATCTAATCCACTCACAGAGGTCCCACTCATCACACATTGAGAAGGATATCATACAACCCGGTTACCAAGTCTCTCTGTGGATGATACATGTTTTTTTGAACCTTGTAATTAGTTGAACTGAAGGACTTTTTTTTGGACCATTTGTAAACATTATTGGTCTTTGTTAGCGCTGCTTTTTTCAAGATTTATTTTGTGAACATTCTATAAGATTTATCTTGTGAACATTCTATAATATTTAATATAATATTTAAAGGAATATTTCACTTTAAGCATCATTAAAATCATTAAAATCACTGCTCCCGAAAAAACGTCCATTTTTAAAACTTTTTTTTGCATTGTCCCCTGGGGCAGGACCCGGGTCCCCAAACCCTTTTTAGCCTTGAAAAATTATCACTTTTGATTTCGAACGTTCGAGTCCCATAGACTTCAATGAGGTTCTAAAGTTTGTGCGAATTTTCGGTCCGTTCGCAGGTTCTGGGGGTTTCGGCTCATCCCTAGTCACTAAATGATATATTGCTCAAACATGCCAAGGGCATATGTGAAATTACACCCCAAAATACATTCTGTTGCTTCCCCTGAGTACAGGGATACCACATGTATGAGACCTTCTGGGAGCCTAGCTGCGTACGGGACCCCGAAAACCAAGAACCACCTTCAGGGTTTCTAAGGGTGTAAATTTTTGATTTCACCTCTCACTGCCTATCACAGTTTCGGAGGCCATGGAATGCCCAGATGGCACATACCCCCCCAAATGACCCCATTTTGGAAAGTAGACACCTCAAGCTATTTGCTGAGAGGTATGGTGAGTATTTTGCAGACCTCGCTTTTTGTCACAAAGTTTTGAAAATTGAAAAAAGAAAAAAAAAATTTTTCTTTTCTTTCTTAATTTTCAAAAATAAATGAGAGCTGCAAAATACTTGCCATGCCTCTCAGCAAATAGCTTCGGGTGTCTACTTTCCAAAATGGGGTCATTTGGGGGGGTTTGTGCCATCTTGGCATTTTATGGCCTTCAAAACTGTGATAGGTAGTGAGGAGTGAAATCAAAAATTTACGCCCTTAGAAATTCTGAAGGCTGTGATTGGTTTTCGGGGGCCCCGTACGCGGCTAGGCTCCCAAAAAGTCCCACACATGTGGTATCCCCGTACTCAGGAGAAGCAGCAAAATGTATTTTGGGGTGCAATTCCGCGTATAACCATGGCATCTGTGAGCAATATATCATTTAGTGACAACTTTTTGTAAAATATTTTTTTTGTCATTATTCAATCACTTGGGACAAAAAATAAAAAATTCAATGAGCTCAATATGCCTCTCAGCAATTTCCTTGGGGTGTCCGATTCTCTTACACCATATGAAACCTCCGCCACATATGGTTGAATTCATATTTTTTGAGCATTAATACATCATATTTATGGGGGTTTACAGTTTTTTATACATTTCATATTTTTGTATTATACAGGTTTATATACATTTTCTACACAGATTTACACACATTTTTTATAGGATGATATTAGACCTCTCCACATCTTCTTTTTAATATTGCGCTTCAGATGGAGTTTTCACCATGTAAATAGGGATATAGGATGTTTTCAGATACCAGCACAGCATTTCACTTTGCATTAATGTCGGTGGGTGCAACAATGAGGGCACACATGCACATACACTGTGGGCTGGTAGCCCCAGTTGCTATATTATCTTTCGGATTTTACACTTATTACCGGTATGGATGTTTTTATTTTATTTTTAGTTTTTATCATGTTTTAAATTTTTATCTTCATGTCCTTGTTGTTTTGAGGCTTTTTTCTTATTTTCCTGGCACTCTAATACTATACGGAGGTGCCTGACCATGCTCCTTTATTGTTTTCCACCAGGGGGCACTTAGGTCTATTTTTTTGCTTTTGTTTCCCCCTCCCTACAGCGATCACACATATATTCCCCGCTGGGTGGGTGGGACGTCACCGTTAGCCTCTTCCCATTGGACATTGCGGCGCCTCCTTGTAGTATTTGGGACGTGTGGTGTACCAAGATGGCCGCGCCTCAGATGACGTCTTGATGACGAAACACGTAAGGCGTGGTCACATGGTACGCATGCGTCACTCCTACGTTTGACTCTGTATACTTCCGGTTTCGGTAGTTAGGCTGTTGGAACGCACGCCGCTACCACGCTATCTCAGCTACTATCAGCTTCCAGCTAGCCAGGGGAGCAGTGTTAGCTCCTATTTTTTAACTTCATCATTTTTTTGGTTAATAAAACTTTTGTTTTACAGACTTACGCTATGAGGCCTCCTTTTTTCTCCATACACATGGATTTACTCCGGTGGATACCATCATAAGGAACAATGTGGATTAAGAGGGAAGGAGTTCATGGAACCTGAGAGGGGAATTTCGGACGTCCAGGATTCCGGCCACAGGATCTACTTATGCCCTTCACCCCTGCAGGGGTTGGGGTTTCTGGTGAGTGAGGGCACAAGTGGGGGCCTACAAAACACGGATCACATCAGTATTGAAAACCTACTGGGGATTACAAACCTGCTGGGTACACATACCATTTGTGTACAGGGATTTCCTTTACATTTATTGGACTATTTTTATTGGTGCACATAAATTATTTCACTTTTTTTGGTTGCACATATCCACATATTAGTTTATTCCATTTTCAATATTTTAATTTTATTTTTTTTTGTATTGATTCATTCAATATATATACATATTCTGTTTGCATTTATATTCTTGATTCTCACAGTCCATGTTAGAGGAATTACAGATGCTTACTATTTAACATTTTTTATGTCACTTGGACTAATTTACATATATTTTTTATGTCACTGGGCACGTTAGTGGGATTTTCAAATGCTGATATTTTTTAATGTCACTTTTATTTATTTCACATGTATTTCTATTTTTTACTAATGGTGGTGATTTGCACATTCACATCTTACGTGATATACGCAATGGAATAGGTTGCAGTATTTTTGCAGGAATTTCTCACCAAGTTTGTTGTGGACTTTGGTGTACACTTTTCACACATTGTTATTTTTCTTTTTTAATATTTTATATTTTTTTGGTTTTTCCAATTGTCTGTGAACAGCGCCATTCCCCTATTAGAACATATTGTAGTACGTGGATTTCACTTCGGTGTTTTCCGTTTGCCCGGGGGGCTGCAGTTCCTTGTTGTTATTGATCCTAAGCGCGGAATATTTGATTTCCATTATCCTTGGGGTGTCTACTTTCCAAAATGGGGTCATTTTGGGGGGGGGGTTGTACTGCCCTGCCATTTTAGCACCTCAAGAAATGAGATAGGAGGTCATAAACTAAAAGCTGTGTAAATTCCAGAAAATGTACCCTAGTTGGTAGACGCTATAACTTTTGCGCAAACCAAAAAATATATGCTTATTGACTTTTTTTTTACCAAAGACATGTGGCTGAATACATTTTGGCCTAAATGTATGACTAAAATTGCGTTTATTGGATTTTTTTTATAACAAAAAGTAGAAATATCATTTTTTTTTTCAAAATTTTTGGTCTTTTTCCGTTTATAGCGCAAAAAATAAAAACCGAAGAGGTGATCAAGTACCATCAAAAGAAATCTCTATTTGTGGGGAAAAAAAGGACGCAAATTTCTTTTGGGTACAACATTGCATGACCACGCAATTAGCAGTTAAAGTGACGCAGTGCCAAATTGTAAAAAGTACTCTGGTCAGGAAGGGGGTAAAACCTTCCGGGGCTGAAGTGGTTAAAAGCCAGCAGCTGCAGTATGTGTAGCTGCTGACTTTTATTCTTTTTTTTGGGCAGAACACTGCCCAAACCATCATGTGTTCTAACTTGTACCAATACATTGAGTTCATTTGCCACTAAATGATCTTGTGTTTATTTCCTGGTGCATATTTAAAGCCAAGTTAAAGGTATCTATACTCATGCTCTTATAAGTGTTTGCATTAACTTTCAGGTGTTGAGTCAGGGCTGAGGTTGTTCTTGGAGTCAAGGCACAGATAGCAGATAGCCCAAACTACCAAGCGGCTCATGTGGGGGTAGTGCTATCTCAGATTCATTTTAACCACTTCAGCTCTAACATCTATATAGCCCCTATGGACAAGAGCACTATATTATTTTCTTAGGGCAAACAAGGCTTTCTTTTGTTACTTCTGTTTGGAGAAACTGATTACTTTATGCAATTCATAGACAAAAAAGTATTAAAATCTTAAAAAACTCTTTTTTTTCTAATTTGATTAGTGTTAAATTATGACTCTGGTACAAAACCTTGCAAAGTTATTTAGAAATCAAATATATATATATATTTCTTTTTAATATGAGTTTTTTTAATGTGACACAAAAACATTAATGAACAAAGCAAACAAAAAAAATCTAATTATTATTAGAAAAATAGAAAAACACCAACTTTTTTATTGTTTATGGCACTTTCAGTGACCGGGTGCCACTCAACATCAATAAACCTAATTCCTTAAGAATGTAAGTCCAAGCTCTCATGTTTTGTTTTGTTTTTAAATATTGCAACTAGGTTATGCTTATCTCCAGCCTATGATTGGACAGGGAAAGGAGACGCAGCAAACTGATGAAAACATTCTTCTATCTCCTCCTGTTATGCCCCGTACACACGGTCGGACATTGTTCGGACATTCCGACAACAAAATCCTAGGATTTTTTGCGACGGATGTTGGCTCAAACTTGTTTTGCATACACACGGTTGCACAAAGTTGTCGGAATTTCCAATTGCCAAGAACGCGGTGACGTACACCACGTACGACGAGACTAGAAAAGGCCAGTTCAGAACCAAGCGCGGAACCCTTTGGGCTCCTTTTGCTAATCTCGTGTTAGTAAACGTTTAGTGAGAGACGATTCACGCTTTTTCAGACTCGTGGTTTTCAGATCATTTTCTGCTGTTCAGTTTGTGCTTGTGGGTTTGTATCTGCTCTTCAGTGCGTGCAAGCAAGCTACGCGTGACTTTGTCATTGTGTTCTTGTTCGTTACTGTTTTTCAGGTCACTCTTCACAGGCCTTGCTGTTCTTCAGTGCGTCCTGAGCAGCTGACCGTTTTCTAGCCATGTTGCGTATACGTACTCCTCATAGAGTTCGTGCTGTGCGGGGGCTTGGTGTTGGGGTCCTGACCTTGACACAAGTCCAGTCCATGAACAGGGTGGGGAGGAGTTCATGGACCAAGAATTGGTTGCTTCAGTGTGACCAGTTCTGTCATATGCCTTTGCTCCTCGAGATCCGTGAGAATAATCCTTATGATTTCAGGAACTTTCTCCGGATGACGGACCCCGTATTTCACAGTTTGTTGGCTTAGCTAACCCTCTATATCAGCAGGCAGGATACCTGCATGAGGCAATTCATCACTCTGGAGCAGAGGCTCGTCGCCACCCTGCGGTACTTGGCGACGGGGAGAAGTCTGCAGAACTTGAAGTTCTCGACAGGCATCTCCACCCAGGCTCTGGGGATCATTATCCCAGAGACCTGTTCTGCCATCATCCAGGTCCTGCAGAAGGAGTATATTAAGGTAAGATTTTTATCCTTTAATATCACATTTTATTGTATATAATGTTTGATAATATATTGTATTTCTTTCCTCATTCCCTAATTATCATGATTGTAATATGCTGTGTATGTCCCCTTTGTCCTCATGCATGCTGGATTTTTATGTAATTATTTTTGTTGTCCTTCATACATATTTGCCTTCACTTACCTCCCCAGCATGCTCTCCTGGTCCTATATTCACCTCATGTAGTCACTTAACAATGTATTTTGTCAGCTCCATAGTAGTGCTTTACCCCAAACACCCCCTAAAATGTTTTTAAATGTGATTTGTGCTTTAAATTCAGGCAGAGTGCCAGAGGCTTTATTTTGGGGGTCCCCAAATAATTTGGAACCCTCCCTCCCCTTAACTGCTAAGTCAGCTGATAACAATTCTCTATCTATCCTCAATCATCTATCTGCTGATTTTGCCAAACCCATACACACTATACCCACCTCTTTTGTGCTCAGATTTATGGATGAATTCCCCAAAGCATGTAGTGCAAGGGCCTGCCTGTATACTTTCAAATGGTACTGTTTAAAGTTTTTGTATCCTATTATTATCTTGCTAGGTAATAGCAGAATGTCCAAATGTGCTAAAATGTGTACAGTGTGTATTTATATCTTTGTATTATGACACTTCTTACCTGTCCAGTGGGCTGCCAATAGTGTAACTAAGGAGGGGCTGTTCAAAGTAATACCCATTATGTAGGCATTCATCTCTCAATGAAGTGGAGAGGGTTACCTGTCCAAGAGCTCCCCCCTATAATGTTAGAAATGGCCCATGAGAGGGGGGAGGGGGAATATGATAGGTGTACCTTATACTTTGGTCTTTAAAAATTCCCATAAATAAATGTTATCTTGATGTTGGCCAAGAATATTTGTGTCTAATCTGCTTTCCATGTTTATGTGCAAAAAGACTAATTTTTTTTGTTTTCCTCAACAGTTTCCTTCCACGCCACAGGAATGGCAGACTGTGGCCTCCCACTTTGCCCAACGGTGGGACTTTCCTAACTGCGGAGGGGCAATTGATGGAAAACACGTCCACATCATCCCACCACCCAACTCGGGGTCGTACTATTATAATTATAAGGGGTTCAATAGTATTGTGATGTTGGCAGTGGTGTCGGCTACTTATGAGTTCCTGTATGTGGACGTGGGGAAGAATGGCCGGATGTCTGATAGTGGAGTCATCGCCCAGACAGAGTTCTACAGGCGCCTCCAGAATGGCAGCTTGGACTTGCCACCTCCAGAAGACAATGTGGAAGGACTCCCATTCATCTTCGTCGGATGAAGCTTTTGCGCTGGGGGACCATCTTATGCGGCCATTCCCGATGAGGACCCTCACCCCGGACCAGAGGGTTTTTAATTACCGGCTGGCCAGAGCCAGAAGAGTGGTGGAGAACACGTTTGGAATCATGGCCAGCCGGTTCCTCCTATTTCTTACACCCATACATATGGCGGAGTATAAACTTAATCATATTATCCTGGTGTGCTGTGTTCTACACAACTTTTTACGGCAACATTCTGGCAATTATGCTAGCTTAGTTGGGCCTGAGGCCGGAATTCAAAATGAACCAACCCTGACGGCGCTTGAAAGTGGCCGTCCTGGCTTGCCCTCCCTGAGTGCCCTTGATGTCCAGCTAAGATACCTTGAATTCTTTGCGGGTAGGGGGGCTATCAATATGCCAGACAATGTGTAAAACCTTTATCAAATAAAAAAAAATTAAGTAAATCTTTGGTGACATGTACTGCTTGTGTTTGTTTTAGCTGACCCTGACAGAAATGTGGTGAGTCCTGAAAATGGCGTGATTGTGTAACCTTATACAAAGCACTGTTGGGTGTTATTTACTAAAGGCAAAGACACTTTGCACTACAAGTGCACTTGAAACTGCACTTTTAGTGCAAAGTGGATTTGCCCTTAGGAAATAACACCCATCGTCACAGAAAACACCAATTAGAGCACCCCAAAAGTGTTGTAACAATAATCCACACATTCTTGATTAACAATCTTTTTAATACCTGCACAATCACATGTGCATTTAGAAAAAGGTTTTTAAAACAAACCAACATGTTTGTTGTATAACAATTTTTGGGGTCACATTAGAAAAAGTAGAAATGTCCATTTAAGATAAAACAGGCATGTTTAAAACCCACAAGAAAGACACAAATCTTGAACTTACAAAGTTCACATTTGGTAGAACTTGAAGGCAATATCAGACATGAGTATTTAATAACTGTGTTTGATATTGCGTTCAGATGGGGTGAAGTCACCCCTGGAAAAGCCAAATTTTGAAGATGCACACAAATAGCCGAATGTCAACATGTGCTAGCTGCCATCATGGGGGATCAAGGGACATGTTTTGGGGGAGCAACCCCTTCCTCACAGCTACTTTATTATTGAGGAAGGGGTTGCACCCCCAAAACGCATCCATTGATCTCCCGTGATGGCAGATAGCACATGTTGACACACTGTGTGCATCCTCAAAATTTGGCTTTTCTCCAATTAGACAAAAAATGTTAAAATTGTAGCACACCATAAAAAAAAGGGATTTGGAGGGGTTTTAAACTCTCCCCAAAACATCAATGATGTTCTTATTTTTTTGAAGAACATCATTGATGCTTTTCTTGATGTTTTCCAAGTCCCTATTACACCCCATGATCTCCCCAATCAGGATCTGTGCACTTTCCGAGGTGAAATGCCCTGGATCCACAACATCACGATCACCTAAAAAGATATAAACAAAAAAAAAAATGTATTATAAATATGCCGGCATCCATCTCTTACCTGAGCCTGTGGTCGCAGACACTCACCTGTTGTGGTGCCAATTTCCACCACGTCTTCCTCCTCCTGCTCTTCTTGTCTTTGGGGGATTTCCTCTTCTTCCAGAGGTGGGGGGTCTCTGGTCTCCTCAGATGAGGGGTGTCCTCAGAGTCTTTTCTCCCCATGAAAAAAAAAATGGTATACTTAGCACACAGATATTTGATGGCAGAACTATAAATATGAAACATTTGGTGGCCTGAGAAGCACTTATCTAAGGGAGCACAAGAAGGTCCAGGATTCCCAGAGATCTGGAACTGCAGATGACATTTATGTCCCCAGGCTGTGGTACTATGACAGGCTGCATTTTCTGGCAGGTCAGACTGAACCCAGGCCAGCACTCTCCACTCTTCCTTCCCCCCCAGCTGAGGCTTCTGACGCCCAACCTGGGCCTTCCAGGCAGCAACATGTGGAGGAGCCCAGCTTGAGCCAGGTATAGCATTCCTCTAAATATTTCTGCTTGTTCAATCAATGATGTTAACTAGATGTTAGTTTGAAGTACTAATTTATGATTGTGATTGATGATGCAAAAACTAAAACCATGTCCCTTTTTCATACACAGGGAAGTCTCAGCCAGGAGGTGGCCGGGCCAAGCAGGCTGCCTGATATCCAGGTCCCTCCCCTACACCTTCAAAGACAAAGTGGCAGGAAGAGGAGTAACCTGGAGGAGGCTGCCATAGGCCTCTTTTGGAAGGCTACAGAGGCCCTGAGAAGCCCCCACTGTGTGGAGGAGGACTTTGCTTGCATAAATGCCTGCAAAATGCTGCAGATGGAGGAGGGCCAACGACTCCTGTGTGAGTCCTTAATTTTGGAAGCTCTCAATAAGGGGTTGAGGGGCCAAATAACATCTGCTACCCACATTTGTGACCTCACACATAGTCCTCCTCCTCCTCCAGGTCCTACTCCTCCTCCTCCTCCTCCTCCTCCTCCTCCTCCTCCTCCTCCAGGTCCTACTACTCCTCCTCCTCCAGGTCCTACTCCTCCTCCTGCCACATCTCCAACACCATAGCCAAAGCCAGGAAGGAAGCGTGGAAAGAAGACCAGAAAGTGATGACCCTGGGTCCAGTCTGGTCTGGCAAAAGATGCAGCCTCTTGTAGTAGCACAGCCTGGGGACACAGATATCTGCTGCTTTCCAGATCTCTGGGACTTCTGGACCAGACTGCACTCCCTTAGATATGGACTCCTCAGGCCACCAATTTTGATGTTAAATAATTGATGTCTGCCCTGGGGGTCCAAGGTTTCGCCAATTTCTGATGTTTCTCCAGCGTTGCTTCCCTCTTTGTTTGGTTCTGACCGCTTAATAAAGGATTTTTTGTTTCAATTATACTCGCCTATGTGTGTTTTCCTTCAAAAAGGACAGTTTGTTTGTGAGGATTCAGGTACATTTAAAAAATACAATGTGAAATTAACAAGGGACACCAACACCAAACAATCTCATTGAGATTAAATAATATAAGATATCAATGGTGTTGTGGTAACTTGACACATAAAACACACACAAAAATATTAGGGAGTAAAACTAACAAAAAAATAGAAACAAAGATCAGCCTTTAAAAAAATACAAACCCAAAAAAAACAAAAAACAAAAAACAGCCTTTAAAAAAAAAAAAAAGAAAACAAAAAAAATTTTTGTCAGATGTGACAAATCAAAATATATTGAGGGAATCCCGATAAATAATAAAGAAAGAAGTTTGAGAGAAGTCTGTGTGAAAATGAGAAGCAAAACTACTTCATTCTTCTCACATTATAAAGAAGAAGAGAGTGTGCTGTATTAAACCATTTTTTACATTGCAGCGTGATGAAAGTGCTGTATACATTGCGAACGCTAATTTTACCAGACCGAGCTGTTCCGTCTCGGAATTTCTTCTGAGCATGCGTGGCACTTTGTGCGTCGCAACTGGCCACACACGGTCGGAATTGACGCGATCGGATTTTGTTGTTGGAAAATTTTATAGCCTGCTCTCAAACTTTGTGTGTCGGAAAATCCGATGGAAAATGTCGGATGGAGCCCACACACGGTCGGAATGTCCGACAACACGCTCCGATCGGCCATTTTCCATTGGAAAATCCAACCGTGTGTACAGGGCATTAGTATGTTTTTTATGACATAGCAAATCATGACTGCAAATCTTTAACATGGCCTCTGTTAGTTAGCTTGAGCTATAAGTTTCATTAATTGTCCACCTATATTCATAAACCATGGAAGATTGATGTGTCTTTAGGAGTTCATGAAGACAATGCAGTAATGAACACCTAATGCTGGTGATTCCAAGATGACAGCCTCGTATATAGTAATAAATTGAGTTTGCAGTCACATTTCAGGATCAACTGCATAACAGATAATATTAAGCTTAGCTGTAAATGCTTGTGGTCCAGTTTGATGGTGATTAATAGCTTCTGCAGTAGTTGGATTAGATGGTTTTAATTTACTTTGCAGCAAACAGCTATGATTCTTAAATGCTGAGATTAGCATACCATTTAGAGAATAAGGTCAGTGGTACATTTAAATGCAGTACTAAAACTGAAGCAAAGTAAACTACAGATACATCAGTGGGACCTTACATTTAAAAAAGCATAAGTCTTTTGCATTGGTTCCAGTTTTCTTTAAGAGGTTGGTGCCTATTAGGGAAGAAGATGACACTGTGCCAAGCAGTGGCGGCCTGTCCATAGGGGTGCCCGGGCGCCACCCCCCCTCCTGTGTAGTCACAAAAAAATGGGCGCCGGACACAGTGCACTATGGGAAGCACCACATCAATGCAATCACGAGATTGCAGACATGGCACTTCATTTGTGGGCTTCTAACCTGCCTTGTGGCGCAATACAAAGCGCCGAGTAGCTTCCGCTCGTAGAATCACTACGGGTGGGAGCATTGTTGTTTAAATCTTGAAGTTACTTCTGGGTTTCATGTAATAGAGGAAAACCGGAAGTGACACCGGCAGCTCCGTTTGGCCCGAGTAGAGCTGCTGGAAGCCAGGTAAGGTAATGAGATCTCACGTGCCATGCAGCATGAGGGTCGTTTTACCCCCTCTCCACATATCTACAACAGTCTCCACTTATCCAGGAAGGCTTCCAGCATGGTTTTGGATTTTACCTGTGGGCATTGCATTTTTAACTTTAGGCACTGATGTTGGATATAAGGGCTTGGTTCACAATTGGTGTTTTATTCCACCCAAAGGTGTTCAGTAAGATTGAGGTTATGGATCTGGGCAGACCACTTGAATTTTTCTGTGTCAAACTCTTCAGATCATGGAGTTGGCCTTGTGGGTAGTCATGCTGGAATTTAAATTAGCCTTCACCAAACTTTAGCACAAAGTTAGAAGTGTACAATTGATCAAAATATCTTAGCATGCATTTGGAAGGTATGCTGCATACACCACATATCAGCCATGACATTTTTTTAATGCATTGACCTTTCAGAAGTATAACTTTGGTTTCTAAGACTTATATTTGGTGTGTACACATATGTTTTATTTTCTGGATAGTATGTACAAACATATATCATTATTAGGGCCGGTTCACACTGGTGCGCTGTGCGGGATCTCATGTGATTCACACCACACTGCAGTGCAAATCACATGCAATGTCCGTGCAGTGCGATTTCAGCCATACATATAGTATGGCTGAAATCGCATCGCATTTGGACTAAACTCGCACAGGACCCTTTTTTTGGTCCCCACCAGAATCGGATCGCATGGGTGTTCACACCTATGTGATCCTATTCATGCCTGAACTGTCAGTTCGCAGTGCGATATGCGAGCTGAAATGGGGGTGTCATTAATATTGTATGACACTCCCCAGCAGTTTGCATATGGCAGTGTGACCTGCCGTGCGAGTCGGGTGCAATGCGGGAACTCAGAACTCAGAATGCATCTATCTCAGCTCTAGTCTCCATTGTATCAACATCTAAACCCTGATATAATGAACAGAAAAACTATGTTTCATGCTTTCCATTTTGCATGTTGTGTTCTTTTCTGTATTCCTAATTTCAATTAATATGCCATGGAGATCTTACCTTTCATCTAAGCTCAACAAAATTTGTGTTTAGAGGCTCAGCAAGGATTGCTTTAAATTATGGAGTTCTTAAAGGTCAATGATTTAGCAGTAAAGCTTAAAAATTGTACAGACACATTTCAATCTAAGTATAGGGAATTATGTTCTATGTTTGTAGCATAAAACCTTAATAGATTACATGCCCATTTTCGGTTTAAGATTAAGGAGTTGTCAGCTCAAAACTATTATTTGAGCTTTGTGCTAAGGCTGACAGTAGAAGAAAGAATTTAAGTAATATTTATTCCCTCTATCCCTATCAGGAACCATGAAACAGACAGAGATGAAAATGCAGTAAAAAGAACACCTTTTAATAAAATGGTAAAAATGGTACAACTGCTAAACGTAGTCAAAACATAGCCAGGGTTTGGTAGCCAAATCGGGTAGTCAGAACAAGCCAGTAAATCGGGAAGCCAGAGATCAGCGTGATCAGAGGCTGCAGACAGGATCAGGAACCAGAAGGGATGTCAGCCAGGCAAGTCATCAACAGGAACACAGCAGAGTCTCTAGATATGTTGACCAAGGCAAAAGAAATTGATTAAATGAACCAGGCAGTTTAAATAGCCAGAAGGGGCTGGCTGTGGGCCTGACTGATGAGCAGGAGATGATCAACATGTGAGCCACTCTGGAACAATGAGTACTGGCAATTAACCGACAGTTGAGTAACCTGAGCACAGAAAAGGAAGGGCTGAGAGCTCAGCCCTGACAGTACCCCCTCCTCAACTACCCCTCCCCCTCGGAGGACCACCAGGTTTGAGGGGAAAATGTCTATGGAAAGCACAGAGGAGGACAGGAGCACGTATGTCCGAGGATGAGACCCAAGAGTGTTCCTTCAGACCGTACCCTTTCCAATGAACCAGTTACTGTATGCACCAATGGAACCTATGGGAGTCAATGATCGATTGTACCTCATACTCCTCATGGTTCTCCACCTGCACCTGGCGAGGACATGGTACCGAGGTGGTGAAGTGGTTGAACACCAAAGGTTTTACTAAGGAGACCTGGAAAACTTTCAAAATACGCATGTTAGAAGGAAGGTCTAATGCGTAAGCCACTGGGTTGATCCTATATAGAATACACAAAGGCCCAATAAATTGTGGTGCCAGTTTCAATGAGGGAACATGAAGTCAAAGGTTACGAGATGACAGCCAGACCCTCTCCCCAGCCTGGTAGGAAGGGGCAGGTAGGCATCAGCAGTCAGCATGGAGTCTGTACCTCCCACTGGCACGTTGCAAGGACTCCTAGACCTGCACCTAAGTGGAACGAAGATCGCAGAGATGCTCCTCTAATGCAGGAATTCTTTGAGGAACTAATGAGTGAGGCAACATGGATGGTTGTAAACCATAATTCACCATAAATGCCATTTAGAGCACTATTGTGAGCAAACTCAGCTCAAGGTAGGAGGTCTGACCAGTTGTTATGGTGGTCAGAAATATAGCAGCGTAGAAACTGCTCCAAGGCTTTGTTGGCTCGTTCTGCGGCCCCATTGGACTGCGGTTGATATGCAGAGGAGAAAGAAAGCTGAATTCCTAACTGTGCACAAAAGGCTCTCCAAAACCTTGAGACAAACTGGCTACTCCTGTCAGAGATGATAACCTTGGGTAGCCCATGTAACCGAAAGATCTCCTGAGCAAAAATGGATGCCAGTTCTTTGGATGTGGGCAACTTCCTTAGTGGAATTCAATGTGACATTTTCGAGAACTGATCAACCACCATAAGAATAACTGTGTTGCCCTGGGAGTTGGGGAACTCCACAATAAAATCCATAGACAGGTGGATCCAAAGCCTCTCTACAAGCAGTTACAAAGGCGGTTACATCAGCACAGAGACTAGGCCACCAGAATTGCTGAGAAATATCCCAAATTAGTTGATTCTTCCCAGGGTGGCCAGCCGCCTTGGGAAATTAGTAAGTCTGGAGCAAAGCAGTGCGCAGATTCTCAGGGACCAAGTTGCAGTCACCAGGTTTCTCGGGAGGAGACTGGATTTCAGTGGCATGAATTCTGTCACCCAAAGGTGAGGTGAGACTGGTGCATACAGTAGCCAGAATACAATTGGGAGGTATTACAGGAACAGGCACCGACTCAACCTTGGAAGCAGAGGAAAACTGTTGCGACAATGCGTCAGCCCTTCAATTCTTAGTACCAGGTAAGAATGAGACTGTAATTGAAGCTTGACAGAAAAAGAGCCCACACTCTTCTGGGAGATATGCTTGTAGCCTCAGACAAGAATGTGAGATTCTTATGGTCAGTCAAAATGGGGACCGGCACAATGGTACCTTGAAAGAGATACCTCCATTCTTTAAGAGCTAAAACGATAGCTAACAATTCTCTGTCCCCAATCTTGTAATTGCAATCTGCAAGAGACAATTTCTTAGAAAAGTAGCCACAAGGATGCATAGCACTCTCAGAGGTAGGACGTTGAGACAGAAGGGCGCCCACTCCAGTCTGACATGAATCAACCTCAAGAATGAAGGGTAGCGTAGGATCAGGATGTGCCAACACAGGAGCAGAAACAAAGGCAGCCTTGAGAGACTGAAAGGCTTTAATGAAATCCGGAGACCAATTCTGTGGGTTACTGTCCTTTCTGGTCATATCAGTCAGGGGTTTGACTAGAGAAGAGAAGTTCAGAATAAATTTCCGATGATAATTGGCAAAGCCAAGAAAATGCTGTAACAGACGTAGATCTCCAGGTCGAGGCCACTGTAGAACTGCAGATAATTTCTCTGGTTCTATTAAAAAACTGGCAGCAGAAATGTCATAACTCAGAAATGTAACCTGTTCACGATGGAACTCACACTTCTCCAACTTTCAATGCAGGTTATTATCTCTCAGCCTCACTAGAACACGGGAGACATCTGTGTGGTGGCTCTCTAGGAATTTAGTATATATGAGAATTTTGTCTAGATAAACCACCACACATTGCTGCAACATATCTTGGATGACATCATTGATTAACTCCTAAAAAACTTCAGGAGTGTTGCAAAGACCAAATGGCATTACAAGGTATTTGAAATGTCCTGTCCTGGTGTTAAACACAGTTTTCCATACGTCGCCCTCCTTGATTCTCACAAGATTGTTTGCCCCTCCCAGATCGAGCTTCATGAAAAACGTTGCTCCCTTGAGGCGGTCAAATAATTCTCGAATCAACGGAATCGGGTAGGTGTTCTTAATCGTGATGCGATTGAGACCCCTATAATCGATACAAGGTCTCAGCTCTCCACTCTTCTTTTTCACAAAGAAGAGGCCAGCACCAGCAGGAGACAAGGATTTGTGAAT
Source organism: Lithobates clamitans (assembly GCA_037952925.1). Classification (NCBI taxonomy): domain Eukaryota; kingdom Metazoa; phylum Chordata; class Amphibia; order Anura; family Ranidae; genus Lithobates; species Lithobates clamitans. Next base: position 13,015,863 of record JBBGZY010000573.1, read on the forward strand.
GAACCCTCTAGAAAATGCATCAGCAACATATTTCTCCATAGCTTTATCCTCCGAGACAGACAAAGGGTAAACTCGGCCATGGGGAGGCATAGCACCAGGTTGAAGGTGAATTGCACAATCATGCGACTGGTGTGGAGGCAAACTACCGGCTTGACCCTTGTCAAAGACATCACTAAATTTGCAGTACTCCTCTGGCAAGGAGGAGAGGGAAGAGGTGCACAAGACCTTAGCCACTTTCCGAAAACATGTCTTGTGGCGACCAGGAAGGAACCTCAGCACAAAGCCAATCAAAAGAGGGGATGTGCCTCTGTAACCAAGGATAACCAATAACGAGATAATGAGGAGAGGAAATGACTTGAAATTGGATTATCTCATGGTGAAGAGCCCCTATGGCCATGGTCAACGGAGCAGTCTCATGACTTACATGGGCAGGCTGTAGAGGTCCTCCATCAATAGCCTCAATGGCAAGTGGAGTGGCATGAAGCTGCAGCGAAATCGAATGCTTAGACCCAAAGGCACTGTCTATGAACAGGTCTGCAGCACCAGAGTTGATTAGAGCCTATGTATCGATGGACGACTCAGACCACAAAATTGTAACCAAAACTAGAGGCTTATCCTTTAAGGTAACCGGGGACGTAACAACGCCACCTGAGGTCTGTCCCCAATAGGACCTCAGCTGCAAGCGTTTCCCGGACGGGTAGTACAAGACTTCAAGAAGTGACCTGGCCACAATAAAGGCACAATCTCTCCCTCCTCCTAAGGCCATCTCATCTGCAGAGAGACGTGTGAAGCCCAACTGCATGGGTTCTACTTCATTGGCAGACTCGGTACCAGGAGGTGAGGGAGGCAAGGGTGGGACTGCAAAGCTCGGAACCAAACATACAGGAGGCTTCTGCAAGTGCTCTTTAACCAATTCCTGACCGGCTAATGTACATTTAAGGTGGCAGGTTGGCTCCCCTGCGCAAATCACTGTACCTGTATGTCGGCTCCTTTAAAAACCATAGCAGGCGCGCGTGCACGCCCGCTGCATGACGGGGGACCCGATACGTGTGGCTGGCGGGCGCGATGTCCGCCGGCCACCCGCGATCGTGGGCACGAGAGCCAGAATGGGGATTTGTGTGTATGTAAACACACAAATCCCCATTCTGACAAGAGAGGAAAGACAGATCTGTTGTTCCTAGTAATTAGGAACAGCAATATGTTTCCTCCTCCAGTCAGTACAGTACCCCCACAGTTAGAAACACACACGAGGGAACACATTTAACCGCCCCCTAGTTTTAACCTCTTCCCTGCCAGTGACATCTACACAGTAATCTGTCTGTTTTTTAGCACTGTTCGCTGAATAAATGTCAATGGTCCCAAAAAAGTGTCAGAAGTATCCGATCTGTCCGCCGCAATATCGTAGTCCCGCTAAAAAACGCAGATCACCGCCATTACTAGTAAAAAAAAAATAATAATAAAAATGCCATAAATCTATTCCCTATTTTGTAGACACTATAACGTTTGCACAAACCAATCAATAAATGCTTATTGTGATTTATTTTGACCAAAAATATGTAGAAGAATACATATTGGCCTAAACTGATGAATACATTTTTTTTATTTTTTTTATTTTGGGGATATTTATTATTGCAAAAAGTAAAAAATATAGTTGTTTTTTCAAAATTGTCGCTTTTTTTTGTTTATAGCTCAAGAAATTAAAACCACAGAGGTGATCAAATACCATCAAAAGAAAGCTCTATTTGTGGGAAAAAAAGGACATCAATTTTGTTTGGGTATAACATCGCACGCCCGTGCAATTGTCAGTTAAAGCGATGCAGTGCCGTATCACAAAAAATGGTCTGGTCATTACCCACTTTCGGAGCGCCCGCCGTCGTTTTACGACGCTACTTTGAAGAGGAATATCGTTGTTATGGCAGCAGCTAGCTGCCATAAACCCGGTATCCTCTACTTCAGCACGCGGTCCGCTTCAAGATAAAAGTGGTCTCTGCGGCGGATTCGCAGGAAGATCACTTTTATTGGCGACGGGAGGGGGTCGCATCTGCTCCCTAGCTTGGCATGGAGACGAGTGAGGGGTGAGATGTCCCCCACCCGTCTCCATATAATTGCAGGGTGGAAGCAATGTCAAAACGTCACTTCTGCCCGTAGCTCTTAAAAAAACATTTTTTTTTTCAAATTACATTAAAAAAAAAAAATTATTGCATTTTTGTGGAAATATGAGATCTGAGGTCTTTTTGACCCCAGATCTCATATTTAAGAGGTCCTGTCATGCTTTTTTTTCTATTACAAGGGATGTTTACATTCCTTGTAATAGGAATAAAAGTGACACTTTTTTTTTTTAAAAGAACAGTGTAAAAACTACAAAAAAGTTTGTCGCCATTCCACGAGCGGGCGCAACTTTGAAGCGTGACATGTTGGGTATCAATTTACTCAGCGTAACATCATCTTTCACAATTTAAAAAAAATTGGGCCAACTTTACTGTTGTCTTATTTTTTTATTAAAAAAGTGAATTTGTTTCCAAAAAAAGTGCGCTTGTAAGACTGCTGCTCAAATACGGTGTGACAAAAAGTATTACAATTACCGCCATTTTATTCTCTAGGGTGTTAGGAAAAAAGTAATTTTATAGCAAAAAAAACTTGCAAACACCAAATCTCAGAAAGAGGCTTGGTCCTTAAGTGGTTAAGGGGGAAAATCCTTCTGGGTCTGAAGTGGTTAAAGGAAGGTCTCTCACGGAGTCTGGAGTCAATGAGAATGGCAAACATGATCAACTTCTCCAGATGTGTAGGAATGTCTCGGGCAGATATCTAATCTTTGATGTTATCTGAGAGACCATGAGAAAAAGCAGCCATGAGGGCCTCATTGTTCCAAGCGATCTCTGCTGCCAGAGTGGCGTAATCGGCAAAAGTTCTCGTACTTTGTTTGATGGGCATGAGGCTCTTGGCAGCAGAAGTGGAGTGTGTGGGAATGTCAAATACCCTTTTGAAGGAAGCAACAAACTCTGGGTAACTCAGGACAATAGGTTTTTGCGTCTCTCATAGAGGGTTTGCCCGGGCCAAGACTCTTTTAGAAAGCAAAGAAATGGTGAAGCCTACTTTGCTTCTGTCCGTGGGGAAGGCCTAGGGCAGCATCTCAAGGTATATCCCAACCTGGTTCAGAAACCCTCTGCATTGAACAGGATCGCCCCCAAATCGCTGGGGAAGCAGAGCGGAACCAGACATACCTCTTACAGAGGTAATATTTGAGGCGGGTGACTGCACAGAGACTGTAATGCTATGGCAAACTGATCCATGCGGTAATCCTGCCTTTGGGTACAATATCACTTGATCCATAACTCAGAGCAGATCTACACAAGGTATTATCACTTAAAGTGCATGTTCACAAATAACAAATCTATGGTGTTCTGATCTCTGTGGAACTACAAGTCCCAGGATGTCCTGTCCAGAGGCGTAACCACAACCTTCAGGGCCCCGGTGCAAGAAACCATGAAGGGCCCCCCTGACCACATCCCGGAGCCCTTTCTCATGTTCTGCAGGGGGCCACCTCCTGCCATCTTGATGTCCCCGCATGGTGGTGGAATGCCAGAGCCCAGTCGCAAGTGCAACCATTGAGACCCTGGCAGTTCTGCCACTGACCTTACTATTACTAGGAGGCGTTTTGGAGGATGTAAGAGAGTACTCTGGAAGATATAGGGGGGCCCTCTAGAGGTACTAAATGGTACCTCCAGAGTGCCCCTTTAATGCAGTAGTGGCAGTAGTAGTAGTGGTGGTGGGGGGATGGGATCAGTGGCGGTGGTGGGATCAGCGGCCGTGGTGGGGGGATGGGATCAGTGGCGGTGGTGGGATCAGTGGGGGGATGGAATCAGGAACAGAGGGATGGTGGTGGGGGAGAGTGGGATCAGGGACAGAGGGATGGTGGGGTATTAGGGACAGAAGGATGGTGGGGGTGGGGAATGGGATCAGGGACAGAAGGATGGTGGTGGGGGGAGTGGGATCAGGTACAGAGGGATGGTGGGTGGGATAGGATCAGGGACAGAGGGATAGTGGGTGGGATAGGATCAGGGACAGAGGGATGGTGGGTGGGATGGGATCAGGGACAGAGGGATGGTGGTGGGGTGGGATGGGATCAGGGACAGAGGGATGGTGGTGCGGTGGGATGGGATCAGGGACAGAGGGATGGTGGTGGGGTGGGATGGGATCAGGGACAGAGGGATGGTGGGTGGGATGGGATCAGGGACAGAGGGATGGTGGTGGGGTGGGATGGGATCAGGGACAGAGGGATGGTGGGTGTGATGGGATCAGGAACAGGGGGATGGTGGGTGGGATGGGATCTGGAACAGGGGCAGCTAGCACAGTGAAGCTGATGGCAGATCAGCCTAGTGTCAGGTTTCCTGGAGAAATCCGCTGTGTCAGTTGCATGTTGGGTTCTGTGACTGAATGGCTGTGACAGGACTGTGCTCAGTAGTATGATGCTGACGAGTATGCACAGATCTCCTGTTCACTGCAGAGTAGACTTTAGTGAACCGAATATCAGGGTTGCCTGGCGCGCTCTCTCTTACCTTTCAGCTCTGCTCCATGCAAAGAACGGAGCTGCCGACTTCACTTCAGGTTTTTGTCTATTCCATGAAACCCGGATGTAACCTCTAAATTTAAACAACAATGCTCCCGCCCGTAGTGATTCTATGGGCAGAAGCTAATCGGCGCCTCGGATTGCGCCGCAAGGCGGGTTAAAAGCCCGCAAATGAAGCGCCACATCTGCAATCTCGTGATTGCATTGACGTGGCCCTTCCCATAGTGCACTGTGTCCGGCACCCGGACACAGTGCACTTAGTTAAAGGACATTTTTTTGGATTTTTTTTCTTTAGGAGGCCGTTTTAAAAAAAAAAAGTATTTTTTTTATTTATTTATTTTTTTGGGTGACTACAGGAGGGGTGGGAGGTGCCCGGGCGCCCCCCATGGATGGGCCGCCACTGCTGGAATCTTTTTATCCTGCATCACTAATAAATAATTGTTTATCACTGCATAGCCACTGGGTTGCTGACTTTGATCTCATGAAGTTAGTTTTGCTTCTACCTCTGCACAGGCATGCTTAGGAATTAATTGATTGTAATTAATTATGAGCATGGCCCTGTTAACCCTCTTGTATGTTATTGTATTGTAACTGTATTGTCTCCTTTATTAAGTGTTCTTGCATAGCAAGACCACTTACTGTTATCTCACATATATTATTATTCCTATTATAGCCAAATTTACCACTCTAACTCCTCCCACAGCTTTTATACTACATAGACAGTAATAAACTGAAACGGATTGTTTCCGATTGGTGTGCTATTACTTTGTGAAAGGTTTCGCCAAATGGTTCACGAAATATCATCATTTTTACAGCGAAATTGGTCCCATAGGAATGAATGGCGAAATGTTCAAAACTAGAGTGGGAGGTGACAAAAGCTGAAAACCCCATGATCAGCTAAAACATTATGACCACAACATGATCAGCCAAAACATTATGACCCCCCCATGATCAGCCAAAACATTATGACCACCCCATGATCAGCCAAAACATTATGACCCCCCCATGATCAGCCAAAACATTATGACCCCCCATGATCAGCCAAAACATTATGACCACCCCATGATCAGCCAAAACATTATGACCAGCCAAAACATTATGACCACCCCATGATCTGCCAAATAATTTATGACCACCCCATTATCAGCCAAAACATTATGACCACAACATGATCAGCCAAAATATTATGACCACCCCATGATCAGCTAAAACATTATGACCACCCCATGAAAAAAATAAAAATTAAAAAAAATAAAAATTTTTGAAAAAAAAAAACATTTTTGAAAAAAAAATCATTTTTGAAAAAAAAAACATTTTTGAAAAAAAAACATTTTTGAAAAAAAAAAAAAAATCATTTTTGAAAAAGCTCTTTCAGCTAATGATGGGACTTCTTCAACTTTTTTACTACTATTTATACTTTTTAAAATATTAAGCTTTTTAACACTTTTCACAGTTAATCCAGCCACTCCAACCACACAACAGTTACTCAAGCCACTCCCCCCAGTTACTCCGCCCACTCCAGTTGTAGACTACTGTAGGTGGAGGCAAGAACACTTCACACAATTTCCACAGAAATTGTAGCTTTTCTAGTATAGTAAAGTGCTGCACAAACTGTTGACACTATATAAATCCTGTATAATAATAATAATAAACAAAGACTAAAATAATTGTAATGTACTAACATGGATGAAATCTTCAATGGGTTCCACCACCATTAGCCCCTTCCCTCCTTACCCACCCCAGTTGTGTCCATATTATTAAGTCTAAAATGTTACATCTGAATTATCTGTGGCTCTTGCACTACACCAAACTGCAAAGTATGCTTTCTAGATATCTCACAACAGTACTTTGCTTGCTCATGTACCACAAAGCAAATACTACTGTGAAACATTATTTGATTAATTTGAACTGTGACTTAAGCAGTCTTATATTTTTGTAGGCTCCAGCTACATCTTTTGTACTGTGAACTCTATGCTTGTTGTAATTACTTTGGATGCTGTTGTTAATTAAAGAATGTAATAAAACTATATTGGATTCATCTTCGATAACTAAATTGCCTCTGATGCTGGGTTCACACCTATGCAAATTGGATGCAAGTTTCTCCGCATCCAATTCGCATAGCAGGAGATTGTGACCTGCTCTCTATGGAGCCTGTTCACACATCTCCACTGCAGCTCCAGTGCGAATTGCACAGGAGTCCTGTGTGTCTTTTTGGTCCATTTCAAATCCAAATTCAGCCCAAAATTCGGGCTAAAATCGGACCTGAAACGGTGAATGGAGACACACCAGACTCCTGCTGTGAGCCGCATGTGGCTTAGATGTGACCCCTGCCATACTGTCCATACAGGCTGGGTCTTAGGAGGTACATTGTTTACATATAGCCACATTTAAGACAGACAATGAAGATTTCTGGCTACTAGAGTCCCCAAAAGGTGTAAAGAAAGCAGACATTTCTGCTTGTAGGAAGACCTGGCAGACACAATGCAAGTCACCTGCAGGGACCCTGTCTGGAGGCACCCTGGCATTAAGGCAAAAATAGTACTTATGTTAGGGAACAATAACTAGCAATGAAGGGGGCCTAAATGATTTCAAGACGTGTTTTTTTTTCATAGTCCCCCTATATACTGTTATACATAGACATGTGCAGAACAAAACAATTTGTTTAATTTCTGTATTTACATAAATTTGTTTAGTTAGGGGGGGCAGGAGGCGGAGCCTAGCGGAGCAGACATGCATTGTTAGAGCTCCACACCGCTGAGGAGAGAAGAGAAGGACAAAGCGGAGCCTGCAGGCTCAAAAGGTATCCATTTGAACCTTTTTGCCCCAGGGAACAAACTGTGAAAGTTTGGGCAGGAAATATGGTACTGGGAGGAAACCGTGGCAGAAATAAAAATCACCTCACAAAGAGCTCACTGGCACTCACTGCAGCTGAAGCAGCTCCAGTCACCTCACAAGATACAGCATCAGGACGCTCTCACAGACAGAAAATGTCACAGCAAGACTCTCCATTTGAGTCAGATACAGAACAAATCCTCTCACAAACTTCTCCACAAGCCTCCTCAGTATCCCCAGTAATATTATTACAATTTGAAAAGATGCTTCATAAGGCTTTAAAACAAACCTCAGACCAAATAACAAAAAGCCTAACCAAAGAAATAAGAGAGCTGGGAAACCGCACCGCAGCCTTAGAAATAAAAATGGATGAAATTGAAATTACAACCCAAGAAAATATAACAGAATTGGAACAATTAAAAAAAGAGAATTTAATACTTCAAACTAAGCTTGAAGACTACGAAAATAGAGCCAGACGTTCAAACTTGCGCATAAGGGGAATACCTGAAACTGTGACAGACCTGCAATCTACTATTACTGCTCTATTACAAGAACTAAAGCCAGATATCCCTATTGAACGTTTAGAATTGGACAGAGTACACAGAGCCCTCACAGCCAAAAAGAAAGATGGACCCCCACGTGATATAATCACAAAATTTCATTATTACAGAACGAAAGAACAAATACTAATTGCTGCAAGAGAAAAAAAGGAACTTAATTTTCAAGGACACAATTATCAAATTTTTGCTGACCTATCCCAACTTACTATTACTAAAAGACAATCCATGAAACCCCAACTAATGGAACTGCAACGCCACAACATTATGTATCAATGGGGCTTCCCCTTTTCAGTCAGATTTAACTACCAAGGTACAATTTACAGAAGCAGATCAGCAGATGAACTACAACAAACCCTTTTAAAATTAAATCTGATAGAACCCACAAGCAGCAACTCTCCCACACGCAGAAGAATGGCATCATCTTCACCTTCAGGCAGCACCCAGAAAATTTCAGAACAAAATGAGAATCATCATTCTCACAAAAGAGGCCGTTATGCCACATCATCCATGGACCAAGAAGATTCAATGGACTGACATCCTAATTCCTGATATCTCTTCATTTATTATACCAAGAGATGGTTCTCTATAAAAAACCTATATTTATAACTGAATGTAACTGCATTCTAATCACACACTGTGTGGGATCATGTTACATTCCAGTTATATTTCTTATTACTTCTGATTCATATAGCCTTAGAATATATAAGTGAAATAAGGAAATTCTTGTTCAGTTATATATTATCAGGTAATAACAATAGATTTATTACTTTTTAGGACAAATATGTTCAATAATCCAGAAGTAATGGAAGCTTTTTCTTTCTTTTCTTAAAACAAATATATTATTACCTAACTAGTTCCTAGAATTATGTTTTTGTTTATTCTAATCTGAAGCAATACAACCTCAATTTTATGAGTTAACATATCTAAACAGTTACATATGAATAAAATATGTAATTGTTTACTCTAAAAGGGTTAAAATCCCAAAATAATTCAAACTATCTTCATCAATACCAAAGTTATTAACAGTACCTTTCTAAGTGAATTATTTAGCCTAGGGCAAGACTAACCATATACAACCACCCTGGAATAAATAATTTCAACAAAAACTATATTCTGCACTCCAATTAATGAAACATCATTTTGATGTCTTTTGACATTGCACTTCTCTCCTGTAAGCGGAAGATCCGTGTACCCCCATTAGCCCTCCTCATTCTCCCAACCATATTACGTGGGAGTGTGACGAAGGCACTTATTCCCCTGAGAGAGATTCTTATTCTCTTTCACGGGTAAATTGTGATTACTTGCAAAAAATAATTTGTACAATGTATCATCTAATCTCATATGTTTTTTGTTTACTCTTTACTCCAGAATTCACTGGTTTCTTTTCTATCTATTCATCTCTTCAGTCCACACAGGTTGATAATAAACTGACGAGCGGGACAACCTTGTGGACCATACCTCTACCTTTCAACCCTTTTTCTTCTTTCTCTTTCCTTTTCTCCACCTTACGATTAAAGCTCATTATCAGAATTTATTTGACCTATATACACTCTACTTGTAAACAATATGTATAGTAGGTATAAATCATTTAAATACCTACAAAAGTAACTAAGGAAATGATATATATCTTTAATTTAGGTTTACGTGAACACAATGTTTAATATTTGAAATTTCATGATATTTACCTATATAAACCCTACTGTAAAACAATGAGCTTACTTTATAGATCCTTGTAAACTTACTTTATGTATCTTTATAACATTGTATACTCAATAAACTTCTTTTGACAAGGAAATTTGTTTAGTTAAATTAGTTTCATTTGTTTAATTTGTTTTTGGAATTCATTTCATTTATCCATTTTCAAATCGATTTTTGAATCAATTTCAAATAGTTTTCTAAATCGAAAAGTTTTCTATTTCGAATCCTTTTCGAATTCGAACAGTTTTCAAATTCAAATAGTTTTCCAACTTTCAAAGAGAATAAAATAGAATAGAAAATAAAGCAGCAGAATAGAACAGAATAGAAAGAAACAGAATAAGATAGAAAAGAATATATAAAAAACCCAAAGGTTAAAGCTGCGCTAGAAAAAGAAATCTATTAACAAAAATAAATGTGAAGCTGTCAGCACCTTAAAGTCCAATACTAAACTCAAATACAGCAAAATAAAATAAAGGTGCAGCGCTAGTGTAATGAAGTGAAAAATATGTAATTCAAAAAAGTAATGGTGAAAATACTCACAATTGGTAAAAACTAAAGCAAATATCACACTAAAAATTACTAAAGGCGATACCCCAGCTGATTCTTAAGCATTAGTAAACCAAAACCAAAAGACATTTGTTTAAAAAATAAAATAACTAATAATGAGAGTAATGGTGAAAAAACTCTCACATAAAAAACTAAAACAGATACCATAAAAAAAAACTTGTGAATAATAAATACAAAAAACACAGAAATTAAGTGATAAGTATAAAACAAGCAATTTCTCTTTTTTCATGTTTTATACTTATCACTTAATTTATGTGTTTTTTGTATTTATTATTCACATTTTTTTATGCTATCTGTTTTAGTTTTCTATGTGAGAGTTGTTTCACCATTACTCTCATTATTAGTTATTTTATTTTTTAAACAAATGTCTTTTGGTTTGGGTTTACTAATCCTTTAGAATCAGCTGGGGTATCACCTTCAGTCATTTTTAGTGTGATATTTGCTTTAGTTTTTACCAATTGTGAGTTTTTTCATTACTTTTTTAAACAACATATTTTTCACTTCATTACACTAGCCCTGCACCTTTATTTTATTTTAGAAAAGAGTATAACCGAAAATAAAATAATATAATATAATAGAGTAAAACAGAACAAAAAAGGGTAGAAAATAAAAGAACAGAATAGAATTGAATAGAATAGAATAAAAAAATAAAGATTATAACCATCCTTTGAAATTCAAATAGAATAGAAAAGAATAGAGTAGAATATAATAGAAAATAACACAATAGTAAAGAAAAAAAAAACCGAATAGAATGAATATAACCATTTTCCTATTCTATTTTCTATTCTATTCAAATTCAAATTGATTGAATTTTGGGAAATGGTTATATTCTTTCTATTCTAATCTATTCTATTCTATTGTTTTTTTAATTATATTCTTTTGTTGTTTATTCTTTTCATTTCTTTTCTATTCTATTATTTTCTTTTCTATTCTTTTTTATTCAAATTCAAAAATCGAAATTCGAAATTCAGATGAATGAAGATGGTTATATTCTTTCTATTTTATTATATTCTATTCTGTTGTTTTTTTTCTATACTATTCTGTTATTTTCTATTCTATTCTAATCTATTCTTTTCTATTCAATGCAAATTCGAATTGATTCTATTTGAATTTTGGGAAATAGTTATATTCTTTCTAGTCTTTTTTTTATTCTATTCTTTTCTATTCTATTATAGTCTATTCTATTTTATTCTTTTATTTTCTATTGTATTCTTTTCTATTGTATTCTTTTCCAATCTATTATGTATTCATATTCATTCTATTTGAAATTCGAATTTCAGAAGATGGTTATATTCTTTCTATGTTATTCTATTCTATTGGTTTCTATTATATTCTAGTCTATTCTGTTCTTTTATTTTCTATTCTTTAATTTCCTGTTATATTCTTTTGTACTCTATTATTTTTTCTATTCTATTTCTTTATTTTCTATTCTATTTTATTCTCTTTGGAGATTGTAAAACTATTCAAATTCGAAAACTTTTCAAATTCGAATTTCGTCCAAATTTTTTTTTTTCGTTATTTCAGATTAGTTTAAATTCGATGCTATTGTAATTTGGAAATTTGGATACACCCCGATTTCCTAATAATGAAAATTCATTCAAATTTTTATTTGAAACAAAACGAACCGCACATGTCTAGTTATACTTTAACCTACACAATCTTAGTTTATCTTGGTTCAGATGGTAAACTATGCACAGCATCTTACTTTTCAATTTTTTTGTATACTTTATATCTTGCACTTTTGTAAACTCCCATATATGTTACAAAATTCCAACTTCTGCAGTATACATCACACTTTAGAGTATCAGTTACTTATATGCTTTGATGAGCTTCTAAATATGTTGAATGAGGTTCTGAGAGTCACGGTACAATGACTAAGGTGGTCGATTACATTTTGAAGAACAATTCTGGTACATCTCAGAGAGGGTAGCCATGTGTTTCATGAGCATACAACAGCAGTATCATTGGTGAGATTTCCTTTTGATATGCAGAATCAAATTCTACCCACACTTTTATTTGTAAAAATGACATTGCTTAACACTTGTTGTCATGTAGTTATATGTGTAGTATTATATGTGTAGTATTACTTCTATGAATTCATTTAGATTCAGGTGTTGCCTATTTTTATTGCTAAGGTTTGTTTCCTTCAACTATCTCCCTTGAAGACTGGCTGAAAGAGTATTACTTTACTGGCAGGGTGCTAAGAAACCATTTTATGCATGTCTAAGGTGACTAACTGAAGGTCTGGCGTAGAATACATATTAGATCAATTGAAAATGCTACTAAAATGTTGTGCTTTCCAGAGAGCTTTTTCCAACAGGAAACATCACAGCAAAATTGCCAAATAACATTAAAATGTTTATTTATTTATTTTTTGGAACAATTCATGTTTTTTCTTTATTTTTTTAATGTGTTGAATTGTTAAAATTGGTTACTCATTTTAGTTAGAAATGTCAATCCATTTACAGAGATGACACACAGCTAGACAAATACATAGACAAAGGTAGAAAGATAGATAGATAGATAGATAGATAGATAGATAGATAGATAGATAGATAGATAGATAGATAGATAGATAGATAGATAGATAGATAGATAGATAGATAGATAGATAGATAGATAGATAGATAGATAGATAGATAGATAGATAGATAGATAGATAGATAGATAGATAGATAGATAGATAAGGCATTTGCTCCTAATATGTACCTTGCACTAAAAAATTAAAATGTAATTCCCCATTTATAGCTTAATTTTTCTATGTTTCAGAGTTAAACAATTTATTAGCTGATTTTAATATCCTGCAAAATGATATTTGAATTAAATCATACTTGAGCATTGTCAGGGCCGTGTTGCATCCAATGAAGGATGTGTAATGCCCGGATGGTATTATCTCTGGCCTCACGGCCCTTCATAAATCCCATCTGATCAGAGTGAACTAGTTTCACTATATGATCCTGTAACCGAAGAGCAAAAATTTTTGCTAAAACCTTAGTGTCTGAGTTCAACAAGGAGATGGGTCTGTAGTTTGCGCACTGTTGGGTATCTTTCCCTGGTTTAGGAAGTATCGTTATGTATGCCAACAAGGCCTCTGGAGGTAATGGTTGTTCGCAATAATTGAATAAAAATAGCTACATAACGGTCCTCCTAATCTGGTAATAAATTTCTTATAATATGAATTGGTAAGCCCATCTGGTCCTGGGCTTTTACCTTTTGGCAGACTCGATATTAGTTCGTTTAATTCATTAATAGAAACTATTAGGTATGAAATTATCGATTTTGTGCCCGAATAAAGAGGTCCTTAAAAAGAACAACAGTACTAAATAAAGTCAGCTTTTGTAAGTTGTATGAAGGCAAAAGAGCTTAAAATAGAAGGCTGGCCACCTCTGAAATATCACATAACTGGTAGCCACTTTTGCATTCCATCTAGTCTCTTTAAAAAACTTATGAAAAAGTACCACACATAGCTAAACTTCAAGCCAGGACATTCAGATTTCCATATCTTTTATCAATTTGACCTGATAAGTACAGAAAAACATCAGCTGACCTGCCTCACAAAAAGCAGACTTCATTTAGTACTGTTGTTCATAGACATCTTTATTCAGATGTGTAATGAGTAATTTACCTAAAAGCTAATTCTTAAAGCAGAGTTCCTCCCAAAAATGGAACGTTAAGTGAAGGTGACCCCCTTACATGCCAAATTTGGCATGTCATTTTTTTGGGGGAGGAGGTACCCTGTTTTTATGGGCACCCAGCTCCCACTTCCTCCCCTGGCTCCACGGCGCCAGAAGAAAGTTCACCTCTTCCCACTCCCTCCCTGCAATTTTCTGGGACACATCACAGGTCCCAGAAGATTGCCTGGCCATTTACAGCGTGCAGCACATGCGCGCCTGGCTGTGAAGCCACAGCCAGGAGCCCACAGTTAGAATGCCGGTGCCTCGGAGAGGAGGGGGAGAGGGGGAGAGGAGCGAGGCTTACTGCACCCACATCACTGGACCGTGGGACAGGTGAGTGTCTGATTATTAATAGTCAGCTGCTACACTTTTTGTAGCTGCTGACTTTTAAATGGGTGGAACTCTGCTTTAGGTATGATTGAATTTTCTGTTGTGGGCTGACACCGCACAGGTTTTTGTGGGCTGAAAATCACAAGAAATAGTGTCATCGTTTCTCAATAGTCTTTTTCTAAACTGAATTGGTTCCCCATCCACATCTTTAAAACATATTGTTCTATAGTTTAAGATAAGAACTGGTTGGTCTCCTTAAAGCGGAGTTCCGGTGAAAAAAAAAAAATTAATTGATCCTAGCATTATTACAAATGAAATACAAAAACGATTATACAATGAGCATGATCAATTTTTCAAAAATATAAATTTCTTACTAGAATATTTTCTGCCTCAGTTTGTGGCCGTTGCCATCATGATTGTGGGCATGTGGGCCAAAGCCCAATCGAGATCTCTTCCTGGATTAGTTTTGGAGAGGTGCATGCTGGGTAACCAGCATGCACATCTCGATCTCGCGCATTCGCGATTCACCAGCCGTAGCACCGAATGTTTCTAAAGTTGCCATAACAACTGATGTCGACAGAGGAAGGTCCCGCCCCATTGTTATGGCAACATCATAGTACTGCCCACAGACTCCTCCTGGGAAATGATGACACATCATTTCCCAGGAGCACAGATGAAGGAGGAAGTGACAAGTGACGAGGAACTCCGCAGACCAGGAAGTGGCTGATTAGGAGGACTACTACTACTATTAGGAGGATTCTGGTAAGTATGAAAAAAAACATTTCCTCCAAATGTTTTTTTTAGGTTTAGAGGAGTCCTATTCTGAAAAAAAAAATTTCAGGGTGGAACTCCGCTTTAGGATAACACAGGATAAGTGAACAACATACAGGACAGCTCTACAATTCTGACATGTTCAACAGATATAACAAAATCCTCATCAATGGTATATTTTGCAGATTAAAAAGGAGTAAACAAGAATAGTTATGTAATTAATGATAGTTTACATAAACGGTATACATACCCTTCAACTATAATGGGGTCACTCAGATCTCTGAAATCTGAAGAGTAATGCCCTGTACACATGGTCGGACATTGAACGGACATTCCGGCAACAAAATCCATGGATTTTTTCCGACGGAAGTTGGCTCAAACTTGTCTTGCATACACACGGTCACACAAAGTTGTCGGAAAATCCAATCGTTCTGAGCACGGTGACGTAAAACACGTACGTCGGGACTATAAACGGGGCAGTAGCCAAAAGCTTTCGTCTCTTAATTTATTCTGAGCACACGTGGCACTTTGTGCGTCGGATTTGTGTACACACGATTGGAATTTCCGACAACGGATTTTGTTGTTGCAAAATTTTATAGCAAGCTCTCAAACTTTGTGTGTCGGAAATTCCGATGGAAAATGTAGGATGGAGCCCACACACGGTCGGCATTTCCGACAACAAAGTACTATCACACATTTTCCGTCGGAAAAGCCAACCGTGTGTACAGGGCATAATGCTATTGAGCATTCATTTTTTTTAATGGAATGATCTTTATATTCTTAACACTAAAGATTTCCTTTGCATGAAATCTTTCTTGTATGAAAAAAAGAGATCCATCCACCTCATCAAAATTCTCTTATTGCTATAAATACTTAGGAAAATGTGGATGCTGTTTAAATTTCCAAGTTAATTTGCTCGTTATGTTCATCCTGGAGTTGTTACCAAAGCCAGCTTTGTTTGTTATGCTTACACTCAGAGCTTTCTGATTGCTGCTAATGCTTCTTAAATGATGGATAAAATCATCAAATATTTCTGAATTGAGTGGGGATTATCCTTTATCAAATTGTCATATGGGAGCTAAACATCCCCAAGTGCTTAGTCTGTGTTTCAATTGATTTTGGGTCCCTGATTGTAGCTGTTGTGATGTCTTTATCTATATACTGCCAATTTCTAATAAAAACACGATGAGATCATTCAAAATGGGTAAATTGCATGCAGGGGAGGACTGGAAACTTTTGGCCTGCTAAGTAAACACAACCAACTGGACTTTGGTAGGAACAGTTTTCTGTGGGCTGAGGAATGTGCACCACACAAAGTGTGCCATGATTCTGCAGTAATTGGATGCCATTGTATAAGGCGGGAAATGTTTTAAAGCTGAAGTTTATTCTTATATATTGCCTTTCACTGGTAACTCATTCTCCCCATCAACCTGCTAATGACCTTTTTTTTCCATTTTAAAATTTTTAATGATTTTTAGGTAACCAAAATCAAATAGACCAAAGATAAGGTGAAACAGAGCTGTGCTTTATATAAAGGGTGCTTTCTACATGGCTGATGAAAAAGTAATTAACAGAAAGCATGATAGTACAAGTAAAGTAGATCATAATAATAAGACAGTAATGCAATGTTACAATATCACAAGAGTCAAAGGCACTATCTCGTGAGAGTCAGAGGGGCCAAACAAAGTTAAACAAGAGAAATATTTGTAAAAGGATGACATATCCACTTAACGTACTGTGACTACCAATCAACCCTTGATTTATAAAGCTTATCAAAATGCACATATGAGAGTGATCTAGTAGCAAGAAGTTTTTCATACTGGTAGTTTATGTTGAGTTGGGTCAAAACTTCCAAAGGATTTGGGGGAAAATGACTTTTCCAGTGCCTAGTAATGACTAGTTTACCTACTACCGAGATATAAGTAACCCCTATCCTAAATGTATGAGGGGAGTTCTCTATGCCTATGTGTAGAATTGCCAGCGTAGGATTCGGCTGTATCAATATGCCTGTGATTTTCGCAATAATTTGGAAAATCTTGTGCCAATAACTAGTAAGGCTGCTACACACCAGAAAATGTGAATAGTACCCGGGTATCCATATTTTCTCCAGCAGAAAAAAGATTGAGAGGGGGAGTACCTTGCCAGCTGGAACAGAGTTCTGTACCACCTAGCCACTATCTTCTGGGTTAACTCCCAATGATTAATACAATGGGAGGCTATGTAGTTTATAGTGAAAAGCTAGGGTCCATTGAATCTGTTCCTAAATCTGATTCCCACACTATCATGGGGGGGGCGGGTTAAGAAAGTGATGTTTTTGTTGCAAAGTAGTATACAGTAAGGAAATCCCCCTGTGTGATATCAATGCTTTGGAATAGTAATTCCAAACCCTTCAGTTAA
This sequence comes from Lithobates clamitans, assembly GCA_037952925.1. NCBI lineage: Eukaryota > Metazoa > Chordata > Amphibia > Anura > Ranidae > Lithobates > Lithobates clamitans. The sequence continues at coordinate 13,033,259 of JBBGZY010000573.1, forward strand.
TGTGGATTGTTGGAGGAGGATGCTTAATGAAGAAGGCAGACAAGCGCGTCTGCGTAAATTTGGATGATTTTGGGAGATCATTGTGAGGTCAGCAAAGTGAGAGGTTTGAGTACACCATTTTCTAGTAGATCTTCTACTCAAGAAACACCAGTGTCCACCCAATGCCTATCTGAAAAGCAGGGGATCAATAGTTCCAGCACTCAGACTGGTATTTTATTTATAGTACAATCTGGATCTAGACGTGACTGACAATTGTTCTCCAGGCCATAATAGCCCCTTCCCGACGAGCGTACGCAGCAGTGGCAGCTGGTGAAGTTTTAGGATGGGGGGCGCTGGACCCCGCCCTTCCTTTTTGACCCCTCCCACTTGGTGAAAATGGGCGTGGTTTCAGCGAAGTAGTGGGCGTGGCTCTAAGGTGGTGTAGTTAGCGTCTGAGATGAACGAGGGATGGAGGGAGTGGGAGAGAGGAATGAAGGGACAGCAGCCCCAGATCCTACACAACAATAAAAATGTGTATTCTAGAAAGTTTAACAATCAGCAGATAAAGATACTCCAAACACCTGGTGTTAGCACTTCAATCATCCCGGCACCATGGTTGTTATGGTGTCAGGATGATTGAAGCGCATTATTACTATTATTACATTGTAATATAAAATGAAATCATTCAACTCACCAAAATGCAAAATCAGTGGGAGACCCGAGTGTGTCGCCTGCCACCAGATGCCATCAGGTGTCCCCAGCGGAGTCGCTCCTTACATGCAGCCTGTGTCACACAGAAAGCAACCAGCTGTGTGTAGAACATCTTATGTAGGACATGCCATGAATTACATGTTGTACATAGCATGTTCTTCTACACATAACATGACATACACATGACATGCCCCCCACATGACATACACATGACATGCCCCCCACATGACATACACATGACATGCCCCCCACATGACATACACATGACATACACATGACATGCCCTCCACTTGACATGCCCTCCACATGACATGCCCCCCCACATGACATACACATGATATGCCCCCCACATGACATACACATGACATGCCCCCCACATGCCCCCCACATGACATACCCCCCACATGACATACCCCCCCACATGACATACCCCCCCACATGACATGACATACACATGACATACACATGACATGCCCCCACATGACATGCACATGACATACACATGACATGCCCCCCACATGACATACACATGACATGCCCTCCACATGACATGCCCTCCACATGACATACACATGACATACACATGACATGCCCTCCACATGACATACACATGACATACCCCCCACATGCCCCCCACATGACATACACATGACATGCCCCCCACATGACATACACATGACATGCCCCCCACATGACATACACATGACATGCCCCCCACATGACATACACATGACATGCCCCCCACATGACATACACATGACATGCCCCCCACATGACATACACATAAAGCAGCCCAAACATATGTGTAGTCATGTGTAGGACATCATGCTGCAGACACCCACTCCTGGCTAGAGACAACACCTCGGATTGTAAGGACTTGTTGCTGTCATTATGGGATGGGGATGGATTCTCATTAGGTGACCAGTCACTGAATGGAGGCTTTAATTTGAGTGGGGTGGGTGGGGGAGGGAAGGAGGTCATTAGAGCAGCTGAAAAAAAGTTCTTACCTTCCCCGGCCGGCCATCCTCATCATTCTCTGTATCCTCTCCTCTGTCATGCTGCTGGTGTGGATGGAGGGATCACCAGCCAGATTCCAGTGCCCGGAGAGTCAGTCTGCAGTCCTCATACTTCCTGTTTCCTCTGTCTCTTGGGCGCAATGAGACAGAGAAAACAGGAAGTGACATCAAACAGAGATGTCAATCAAACCGCCCGGCCGTAGTACAAGCGCCGGGCGGATGCTACTTGGCGATTCGGGAAGCGCCCCAAGGCGGGCTAAACGTCCGCAAATGCAGCGCCACGTCTGCAATCTCGTGATTGCACAGTGTAAGCTATTTCAGCATAGTAGAGAAGCCTATAAAATTGTGCAAGACTGAGGTTAAGGCTGGAGTTCCACTTTTAAGTGCATGGTTTAATGTAACACACCTTTTCACAAAAACTTTTTTTTTTTCTTCCAGCATTAAGATTGACCTTTGTGCCTCCCTGCATTCTGTCAATGACATCTCAGAGGTGCAAAAGACAAGACGTAGACCCCTTTCACACTGTGCCACCACCGGCATCAGCGGTAAAGCGGCACTATTTTTGGTGCTGCTTTACTGTCATTTTAGCGGCGCTATGCGGCCGCTAGTGGGGCGGTTTTAACCCCCTGCTAGCGGCCGAAAAGGGGTTAAATCCACCCACAAAACGCTGCCGGAGTGGCGTTTTGCTGGCGGTATCGCAGCGCTGTCCCATTTATTTCAATGGGGAGCAACGGTGGAGGAGTGGTGAGTTCACCGATCCTTCACCGCTCCAAAGAAGCTGCTGGCAGGACTTTTTCTGACGCCCTGCCAGCGCACCGCTCCAGTGTGAAAGCCCTTGGGTTTTCACACTGGAGTGAATGGAGCAGATGTTTTAGGGTGGTTTGCAGGCGCTATTTTTAACTCTATAGTGCCTGCAAAACTCTCCAGTGTGAAAGGGGTCTTACTTCTCCCAGGTTCTATAATTCAAATATTTGAACAGAAAGCAAATAGACGTATGTCTGAAATGGGGAATATCTCCAATCAGGGCCACCAGCCCATCATGCTGTATATTATTTCTACTGGCCCAGGAGGCAAATGATTTCCTGTTCCCCAGCTTAGTTCTCCCTTACTTATATATGATGTTCGGATATGATATGGTAAGAACAAATGTCTACAACAAATGTCTACTACTACACCATGTATTTTTTGAATGTACTCTTAGTCATAATATATGCAGAGTTTATCTAAAAAAAGTCAATCATTAGCATATCAAAATGCAAAAAATAAAGTGCAGCGCTAGGTTTAAACACAAGATGATCCTGTGCATAAAAACATACATGAAAGTAAATATAACACTGTATTATTAACCACTAGGTGTCAATTGACGGGAAGGCATCCCTGGATGTCCTCCTGTTTACTCCTTCCTTGCGCAGCTGCCATGGGCGCGCATCGGGGAAATTCTGTGTTGGCCGTGTCCCTTGGACACAGCCAATCACAGATCGTGCTAAATGGCCATTTAGCACTCAATCAGAGTGTCCAATGAGAGATGATCTCAAGTGTAAACATATGAGATCATCACTCATTGCTGGCTCTCCCTCCTCGCACAGAGACCGCATGTGAGGAGGGAGAGCTTTGTAGCTGCAGATCTGTGAGTGCCAACTGTTTCAATTACAGTGAAAACACAGTAAAATAAAAGCCCAAATAGTGCCCATACAGTGCCACATCAGTGCCATTGGTGCCACGGTGCTCATCACTGTTAGTGTCACAGTGCCATCTGTCATCAGTGCCATCTAACAGTGCCATTTGTCAGTGCCATCTGTCAGTGCCATCTGTCAGTGCCTTCTGTCATCAGTGCCACCTGTCAGTGTCACCTGCCACATCAGTGCCACATTTCATCAGTGCCACGTGTCATCAGTGCCACGTGTCATCAGTGCCACGTATCAGTGTCATTTGCCACCAGTGCCACATCAGTATCACATGTCATCAGTGCCACATATTAGTGCCATCTGTCATCAGGGTCACGTAATCAGTGCCATTTGTCATCAGTGTCACATGTCATCAGTGCCTTCTGTCATCACCAACAATGTCTAGAAGATTATTTTCAGCCGAGAAGGCGTATAATATTCTTGCGGCCGATGAGAGCAACAGGGAGCTCTCCGCTTTGGATTTCTCCTCAAATTCAGATTCTGAGTCTGATGTTGACTACGAGCCTGTCCTAAGCAGTGGAACACTGACAGCTTCACAGGAGGATGAGAGTCCGCCTGCCAAATGAAGGCGTTCTGGTGAGGAGGCAGTGCCATCCACCAGCACCGTAGTGGCAGCCATCAGCACCGCATTACCTTGACAAAGGCCAGGTACCAGTGGGGTGTCACCTCAGATTGATTTTTTTCCATTTAATTTTTACTGAGGACATGCTAGGATCAATTGTGGGCCCACTACAACTTGTATGCACAACAATTCATAGCAAGTAAATAAATAAATGTAGCGCTATGTGTAAAAATATACATAAATATAAAGTGCAAATCTCTAAAATAAATCTTACATATAAATACATACTCTATAAAATGAAAAAATGAAGAAATAAAACATGAAAAACTCTTCTTGTGATCAGTGTATCCACACAATTCCACTACAGTGATTGTTCGTCCTCAAAAGGAGTGCACACCACCACCAGTAAAAATGTGCGCTCACCTCCCAGATGAGTCAAAACTCATATGCCTATCTCCCCACGAGCTCTTTGCTCTCACTTCCTCTTCCCAATCAGAGGTGGGTAATCCAGATGGCTCTTTTCTTAATGGTAACTCAGCTCATTAACATCCAAAGAAACAAATCACCTCCCAGCTTGGCTCAAGATTCCATGAGTTCAGGACATGTAAATAATAAGTATGGAGACCATAGTGTTCTCCGTATAAAAATTTATTTAAAGCCCCCAAACAGACAAGTTGAACTTACAAGATAAAAACTTTTAAAACCACATAAAAACCTCCAGAGTGGCACCACTGTGTCCACATACACAGTGCCTGGCTAAACGTGACTATAGTTCTTCTAGACGTGTATCGGCCAATCACAGGCCTTCCTCAGTAGATCTCTCATGGTATACGAAGGGAAGGACACCCAGATGCATCCCCCTAGTTGCCCAGACTACAACGGATCAAGCGGGAAAGTCGTTTGGGAACTCATAAACCCACTCCTGGAGAAAGGCTACCATTTGTGTGTAGATAACTTTTATACAAATTTGCCCCTGTTCTGCAACCTTCACAGAAAGAACTCTCCAGCATGTGGCACTGTAAGGACGGACAAGAAGGGCTTTCCTCAAAGCCTCATCAACAAGAAGCTAAGAAAAGGGGAGACAGAGAGTTTATAGAATGAGGAAATTCTGGCTGTGAAGTGGAGGGACAGAAGGGATGTCTACGTGTGTTCTTCCACAACAATTTATTCGTTGAGATCACCAGGAGGAATGGCCCAATCCAAAAATCAACATGTATCCATGAATACAATATGTTCATGGGGGGTGTCAACTTCAATGACCAAATGCTCGAATCCTACCTTGCCACAAGACAAACATACCAGTATATATATGTATGTATAAAAAAGTTTCAATGTATTTGTTTAATTTGGCCATATAAAACAGCTATGTTATCTATCTACCTTGGCTACCAAGAGGAAATCACCACTGCCCTTGTATTCCCGAACGGACCACCAGAAAACATTTGATCCGATGTGATTAGCAGACTCTCCAAGCTCCACTTTCCCAATAAAATCCCTCCCAGACCAACAGGCCAAAAACATCAGAAAAAATGCTGGGTGTGCACCAAAGGAAGAGTTAGAAGAGACATCACTTATTATTGTCCCCAATGTCCTTCCCAACCAGGCCTCTGCATAGTTGACTGTTTCCGCCATTATCATATTTCACTAAGTATGGTAAACATAACCCTCACTTCCTGCAATTTACCTTCACACCCATTATGCCTCTACTTGCTCTGTAACTTACCCTGGCTTGTTATTCGACCGCGCTTCTGCCTACGGATTCTGTTCATACCTCTGCCTGATTTGGAACTGACCCTGGCTTGTTATTCGACCACGCTTCTGTCTACCAATTCTGTTCATACCTCTGCCTGATCTGGAACTGACCCTGGCTTGTTATTTGACCATGCTTCTGCCTACCGATTCTGTACATACCTCTGCCTGATCTGGAACTGACCCTGGACTGTTTGACTATGCTTTCTGCCTGCCTCTTGGACTGATCTTGTACCCTGCCACTGGACTAGTGGGATTCATAACACAGGGGTCTCACATATGTGAGGGGCCCCAGAATTGTTTTTCTGGATGAAGAAAACTATTTTTTTGTTTTCTCATTCCTAGATTAGGGTCTGGAGATTTGGAGGGTTCAAAGAGATTTGGGTGGAAGAAGCCTCTACCCCTGTCACCATTCTGTCCTGAACGAGGCCCTACTTCTGCCTGCTGCCTGTAGGACCTATGCCATCATGCCTCTGCCTGTCGCATGAACTGACCACACCACATGGACCATGTTCCTGCCTACTACCAGGGGACCAATATTTTGGCTTTGCTGACAATCTCTGCCTGCACTGATCCTGGACTGTATATGGACAGTATCCCTGCCTGCTGCCTGTACTGACTATTGACAGTATTCCTGCCTGTTGCCTGGACAATTCCATTCGCTTTTGCTGACCAAGTCCCTGCCTGCTCTCTGCTGCCTGGACCAGTGCTATCCTCCTGTGGACAACTGCATTACTAAAATCACAGGTAATCTTTTGTTTACCCTTTGCTCAGCAGAATGTATTTTGGGGTGTAATTCTTGGGATGTGTATGCTATGTGTCCCTAGAACACCTGACGGTGTTCCTTGCATGTTGGGCCTCTGTATGTGGCCAGGCTGTGTAAAAGTCTCACACATGTGGTATCACCATACTTAGGAGGAGTAGCAGAATGTATTTTGGGGTGTCATTTTTGCTATGTACACGTTATGTGTTAGAAATATGTTATAAATTGACAACTTTGTGTAAAAAAAGTGTTTTCATTTTTTTCCACATTTTCCAAAAACTTCTGGAAAAAAAATTAACCATTCAAAAGACTCATTATACCTCATAGATTATACGTTGGGATGTTAGCTTTCCAAAATGGGGTCATTTTGTGGGCGTTTCGATTGTCCTGGTGCTCCAGGGCCTTCAAAATGTAATAGGTGGTTGACAAAATGAGATGTGTAATTTATGCTCCTAGAATGCCTGAAGGCACTATTTCAATGTTGGGCCTCTGTATGTGGCCAGGCTGTGTAAAAGTCTCACACATATAGTATCGCTATACTCAGGAGGAGTAGCAGAGTGTATTTTGGGGTGTCATTTTTGCTATGTACATGCTATGTGGCTATGCCACACTACTACTATCCCTCTCTAGCTACGAATAAGCATCCAAATGATGTGAAATGCGTTAGAGGTCTACCACCCTGTACATCTCTGCAATTGACTGTATTGTTGGATTTTATTGAAATAAAGATGTCCTTATCCCAGAGTGCGGCTATCCAGGATTTCTTTCTACCTCACTACATGCTATGTATTGGAAATATCTTATAAATCGACAACTTTGCTTAAAAAAAATGTGGTTTCATTTTTTTCCACATTTTCCAAAAACTTCTGGAAAAAAATTAACCCTTCAAAAGACTCATTATGCCTCATAGATTATATGTTGGGGTGTTAGTTTTCCAAAATGGGGTCATTTTGTGGGCATTTCCATTGTCCTGGTGCTCCAGGGCTTTCAAAAGTGTAATAGGTGGTTGACAAAATGAGATGTGTAATTTATGCTCCTAAAACCTTTAAAGGTGCTATTTCATTATTGGGCCTCTGTATGTAGCCAGGCTGTGTAAAAGTGTCACAAATGTGGTATTGCCATACTCAGGAAGAGTAACAGAATGTATTTTGGGGTGTCATTTTTGCTATGTACATGCTATGTGTTGGAAATATCTTTTAAATGGACAACTTTGTGTAAAAAAAAACGCGTTTTCATTTTTTTCCACATTTTTCCAAAAATTTCTGGAAAAAAATGAACTGTTGAAAAGACTCATTATGCCTCATAGATTATACATTGGGGTGTTAGCTTTCCAAAATGGGGTCACTTTGTGGGCACTTCCATTGTCCTGGTGCTCCAGGGCCTTCAAAATTGTAATAGGTAGTCAACAAGTTAGATGTGTCATTTAAGCTCCTAAAACATCTGATGGTGCTCCCTGCATGTTGGGCCTCTCTATGTGGCTAGGCTGTGAAAAGGTCCCACACATGTGGTATTGCCATACTTAGGAGGAGTATCAGAATGTATTTTGGGGTGTCATTTGTGGTATTCACATGCCATGTGAGAGAAATAACCTATTACAATGACAATTTTGTGAAAAAAAAATCTTCATTTTGCAAAGAATTGTGGGAAAAAATGACAACATCAAAAACCTCACCATGCATCTTACTAAATACCTTGGAATGTCTACTTTCAAAAAAGGGGTCATTTGGAGGGTATTTGTACCTTCCTGGCTTGTTCGGGTCGCAAGAAATGAGATAGGCCACCAGTACATCAGGTGTGATCATTTTTTTTATGATTTGCACCACAGCTTGAAGACTCTCTAACATTCACACAGACCAAATGATATCCACTAATTTGGGTTATGTTTACCAAAGATATGTAGCAGTATAAATTGTGACCAAAATGTATGAAGAAAAATTAATAATTTGCAAAATTTTATCACAGAAACTAAGAAAAATGCATTTTTTTCAAATTTTCGGTCTTTTTTCATTTATAGAGCAAAAAAATAAAAAACCCAGAGGTGATCAAATACCACCAAAAGAAAGCTCTATTTGTATGAAAAAAAAGGACATTTGGGTACAGTATTACATGACTGAGTAATTGTCATTCAAAGTGTGAGAGCTCCGAAAGCTGAAAATTGGTCTGGGCAGGAGGGAGGTTTAAGTGCCCAGTAGGCAAGTGGTTAAAGTGCAATATGACCATAAACATTAAATAGCATAAATTCAAATAAAGTCCAACTATACAGTGCACATATGATGAGTTGTATTATACGCAACAAAAATATTTAGTTTTAGTGCGATCCCATGTGACAAATGCAAGGTGAAAACAAAGTTGCATAAAAAATGCACAAAAGTGCAAACAATATGCTAATTGTAAAGTGCAACACTAAGTTTGGGCACAAAAAGACTCTATGCATGAGAACATATGTGAAGAAAATATTTTGTTTTAGTGCAATCCCATGCGACAAATGCAAGATGAAAACAAAGTCACATAAAAACGCACAAAAGTGCAAACAGTATACAAATTGTAAAGTTCAACACTACATTTGGGCACAAAAAGTCTCTGTGCATGAGAACATATGTGAAGAAAATATAACCCAATAATAAATATGTAATGTGACCATAATCTTAAGTAGCATAAATTCAAATAAAGTGAAACTATTCAGTGCAAATGTGATAGATTGCGTTATATAAAACAAAAATATTTAATTTAGTGCAGTCCCATGTGACAAAACAGAAGGAAACCAAAGTCGCATAAAAAACGTACGAAAGTGCAAAACTATATGAATGAAAAAAATTTGTTCATAAATTGCTGAAATCCAATATGTGACTTCACAGTGCAGCTTATAATGTAGATTGAGTGCTCATCACCATGTTTCCCATAGCCTCATTAAGATAAAAGGCTTACCAGAAAGCCTGCGACCTCCCTTATTCAGGGGGTTCAAACAGCGCTTTTAGTGAAATCCAGGATTTGCCGATGGAAGACTTCAGCATTCCTCTCACTTATGTTCTCATGCATAGAGTTTTTTTGTGCCCAAACTTAGTGGTGCACTTTACAATTTGCATATTGTTTGAACTTTTGTGCCTTTTTTATCGACTTTGTTTTCGTCTTGCATTTGTCGCATGGGATCGCACTAAAACTAAATATTTTGGTTGCGTATAATACAATTCATCATATGTGCACTAATTGCACTTTATTTGAATTGATGCTATTTAATGTTTATGGTCATATTGCACTTTAATAATACAGTGTTATATGTAAGAGGGGGACATTGAGGCCAATATATGGTCCTCAGGGACTGTTAACGGTGCTTGAGTCAGGTAATGTATCCAACATATCATAAAATCATATTTTATTAGACAATCTTATAAAAGGAAACAGACATAATCAAGGACAATATACCATATAAAAAGAGGGGGGGTGGGGGAAAAAAGGTAACCCTTTGATTTACAAATTAATACCACTTTCTCAACATGTTTCGCTTGCATAAGCTTCTTCAGGAGATATATTTGTGATATTAAGGTCAACTATAAGAAATAGAAAGAATATCCATAAATCATACATATACATATCTGCTTATACCTCATGAAATCATAATATTAGAGTATAGACAATATACAAAATAAATCTGGTAATTAGATCTACATCTGTGTAAAACATTATATATATATAAATAAAAAAAAAAAAAAAAAAAAAGGGAGGGGAGGGAAAAAAAGGGGAAAAGGGGAAAGGGAAGGGAGCGGGATTTTTTGCATTATCATCATTCAGCTCAAAGGAGCTTACCTGTAGAAAGAAATCTACAAATCACATGGACATTGTGTAATGGCAAAATGCTTCCTCCTTGATTCTCACCTCACTAGGGAGGCATGCAGAGAGAGATAAAAATCTTTGAATATAAACTCTTCTTTGAAAGAGAAAAAAAGAAGAAAATGGAAAAAAGTAAGTCTAAGTGGTTTAAATAATTAGCGATGATACTTCTATGTGAATATAAAATAATTTCAATCCAGGAATACCTCAATAGAATCAATTCAGGATAAAAAACATTATATATATATATATATAAATAAAAAAAAAAAAAAAAAAAAAAAGTGCGTTTTTAGAACCATCTTTCTACTTTGGTTAGCAATTTTGCAATCTACCATCTTTTGGATGCATTTTTCTTTTTATCCTGAATTGATTCTATTGAGGTATTCCTGGATTGAAATTATTTTATATTCACATAGAAGTATCATCGCTAATTATTTAAACCACTTAGACTTACTTTTTTCCATTTTCTTCTTTTTTTCTCTTTCAAAGAAGAGTTTATATTCAAAGATTTTTATCTCTCTCTGCATGCCTCCCTAGTGAGGTGAGAATCAAGGAGGAAGCATTTTGCCATTACACAATGTCCATGTGATTTGTAGATTTCTTTCTACAGGTAAGCTCCTTTGAGCTGAATGATGATAATGCAAAAAATCCCGCTCCCTTCCCTTTCCCCTTTTCCCCTTTTTTTCCCTCCCCTCCCTTTTTTTTTATTTTTTATTTATTTATATATATATAATGTTTTACACAGATGTAGATCTAATTACCAGATTTATTTTGTATATTGTCTATACTCTAATATTATGATTTCATGAGGTATAAGCAGATATGTATATGTATGATTTATGGATATTCTTTCTATTTCTTATAGTTGACCTTAATATCACAAATATATCTCCTGAAGAAGCTTATGCAAGCGAAACATGTTGAGAAAGTGGTATTAATTTGTAAATCAAAGGGTTACCTTTTTTCCCCCACCCCCCCTCTTTTTATATGGTATATTGTCCTTGATTATGTCTGTTTCCTTTTATAAGATTGTCTAATAAAATATGATTTTATGATATGTTGGATACATTACCTGACTCAAGCACCGTTAAAAGTCCCTGAGGACCATATATTGGCCTCAATGTCCCCCTCTTACATTTAAAGTGAATTTCTGGGATGTGGTGCTATTGAATTTTCCTCTCTTTCCGTAATTTTTTTGTAATACAGTGTTATATTTACTTTCATATATGTTTTTATGCACAGAATCATCTTGTGTTTAAACCTAGCTCTGCGCTTTATTTTTTGCGTTTTTATTTTGTGCCCTGTATCTGGGTTATAGTGCTTAGCTGCAGGTCATTAATTGACAGATTTTTCACATTGTTTAATTCATTTATCACTTAGCGCAGATATATAATTTTTTATTTCTATTAGCATATCAAAGAAAGCCATTGACAGAGATTCGGTCTATCTATAATTAAATAATAGTGTTATGCCACTAATGGAAAATACTAATTATTTAATGTGAATGGACAACAAATATTACATTTCTTGTATCTATGCATTAAGCCACGACAGGAATGTAAATGAGATATTAAACATATTAAACATGCATCAGTTATTATATACAAAAAGTTCAAGCCCATTTCTTTTTTTTAGAACAAAGCAGTAAAGATTAGTAAAGCGTATACCAGGAGGCGCGCAGAAGGGTTACTAGACATGAATTTAATTATAAAGAAATGAAAAGAAATTAATTAATAAAGATGACAATGAAAAATTTATTAATGCATCAGTTATGATTTCTATCACTATTCCTGCTGGACTATATCCATGGCTGTTTCAAAATACAAACTAGGCAGCAATAAAGAAAGACAAAACAGAATACAACTGGAAAAAACAAAGCAAGGAGAGAGATTTAGGAATACTTAATGAAACTAAGTAGCAGCCTTCAATGCCAAGTACCAGCTGCAAAAGCAAACAAAATATTGTTTAGTGTAACTAGGGAGAAAAATATAGGGCATCAGTGGTTCATGGAAGAAACTGTTATCATCAGTTTAAGAAAAAGTGTTTTTTTTACGATACGAGGAGTGACACTTCCCCAAAAAAATGTAATCTAAAACGTGGCCTGAAAGATGACACAAGTCTTTTACATTCAAATTCACTGTGTAACAATATGTGACCAGCTATCTACAGTATATGAGTGGACCAATATTGTTGACAAGCTTTGTTAAGCAAACCAGATATCAATTGTAGTGTAGTTATCTCAAAACCAAAACAGGAAACCAAAAATGTTTTGACATGTATGAACATGAAGATATAAAAATATGATGTTATTATATTGTAGTAATGCATACAATACAGTATCTCACAAAAGTGAGTACACCCCTCACATTTTTGTAAATATTTTATTATATCTTTTTATGTGACAACACTGAAGAAATTACACTTTGCTACAATGTAAAGTAGTGAGGGTACAGCTTCTATAACAGTGTACATTTTCTGTCCCCTGAAAATAACTCAACACACAGCCATTAATGTCTACACCGCTGGCAACAAAAGTGAGTACACACCTAAGTGAAAATGTCCAAATTGGGCCCAATTAGCCATTTTCCCTCCCCAGTGTCATGTGACCCATTAGTGTTACAAGGTCTCAGGTATTAATGGGGAGCAGGTGTCTTAAATTTGGTGTTATTGCTCTCAATCTCTCATACTTCCCCCTGGAAGTTCAACATGGCACCTCATGGTAAAGAACTCTCTGAGGATCTGAAAAAAATAATTGTTGCTCTACATAAAGATGGCCTAGGCTATAAGAAGATTACCAAGACCCTGAAACTGAGCTGCAGCATGGTGGGCAAGACCATACAGAGGTTTAACAGGACAGGTTCCTCTCAGAACAGGCCTCGCTATAATCGACCAAAGAAGTTGAATGCACATGCTCAGCGTCATATCCAGAGGTTGTCTTTGGGAAATAGATATATGAGTTCTACCAGTATTGCTGCAGAGGTTGAAGGGGTGGGGGGTCAGCCTGTGAGTGCTCAGACCATACACCGCACACTATATCAAATTGGTCTGCATAGCTGTCGTCCTAGAAGGAAGCCTCTTCTAAAGATGATGCACAAGAAAGCAAACAGTTTGCTAAAGACAAGCAGACTAAGGACATGGATTAGTGAAACCATGTGTCTGATGAGACCAAGATAAACTTATTTGGTTCAGATGGTGTTGAGCGTGTGTGGCGGCAGCCAGGTGAGGAGTACAAAGTCAAGTGTGTCATGTCTGCAGTCAAGCATGGTGGTGGAAGTGCCATGGTCTGGTGCTGTATGAGTGCTGCTGGCACTGGGGAGCTACAGTTCATTGAGGGAACCATGAATGCCAACATGTACTGTGACATACGGAAGCAGAGCATGATCCCCTCCGTTCGGAGACTGGGCCGCAGGGCAGTATTCCAACATGATAACGACCCCAAACACATTTCCAAGATGACCACTGCCTTGCTAAAGAAGCTGAGGGTAAAGGTGATTGACTAATCAAGCATGTCTCCAGACCTAAACCCTATTGAGCATCTGTGGGGCATCCTTAAACAGAAAGTGGAGGAGCGCAAGGTCTCTAACATCAACCAGCTCCGTGATGTCGTCATGGAGAAGTGAAAGAGGACTTCAGTGGCAACCTGTGAAGCTCTGGTGGACTCCATGCCCAAGAGCGTTAAGGCAGTGCTGGAAAATAATGGTGCTTTTAAGAAGGAGCGCGGCCTTCACATCATTCATTGCCTGCCCGCTTAGGAAACGCGTCGCACTCCAGTGACGTCACCCCCCTTCGCCTGGATACCGGCTTGCGCTCCAGACCTCCTGTTGGCACACACTCCACCGCGGCCGGCAGAGAACCATTCAGCGGTGTCTGAGAAGATGTCACAGGAAATGTCACAGCGCACCTCCATCGGTACATAGAGGGACAGACTGCACTGAGGATTCCCCTATTGCTGGGACTACATTTATGCCTATTTTACACTTCCTAAATGTGAGTTGCCATTTGTCTATCAATGTTTATTAAATGTTTTTAAGAAAAATCTGCACCCAGAGGCGCCTCTCCTCTCCTTCTTGTTGTTTTAGTACACTGGGAACTTGGTTTCTGTTCCCCCCTGGACGGCTGCCGTGAGCGTGGATTCTCCCCCCCCCCCATACGAATCCCCCCCCCCTTTTTTGCTCCATCCTTCCTTTGGTTTCCATCATTACCCTGATTTTCATTCATTTATTTATCTTAACCTTTTTTGGACTTCCTGCCATAACCATTATATTGATTGCGGACTTGAGGTTCCTTCATCTGTATGTATACATCACTATGCTCATTCAGCACTTTTACCTATCAACCTAGGGATAACAATTGTTTTAGTTTTGCGCCTTCTACTTGTATACAGAAAAGGGAGGTGACCAACTAGTTTAGGAAAGAGAGCCGTGCCACGTCCAATAAATTATAAACACAAAACAAAGGGTTCCCCTAGGTGGACTTTTCCGGCACTTGCAAAGGAAAAAAGTGGGGTATGTAAAAATACAAGACGTTTGTATATAATAAAAAACATATAATTTTATTCATATTGAAAGTACAATTGATAAAAACAAGCAATAGATATCTAAGGTAACATAGTAAGACTACATAGTAACCATGATAAGCAACACAAAAAAAGTAGTGATGAAAAGCTCTTCTCAAGCCCGACGCGTTTCGGGGTACTTAATATCTGTACGGTCCTTCTTCAGGGGCATGGTTGAGAGAGAAGGGTTCATCTAGACTAATTGAAAAGGGATGAAAAGGGGGGGGGGTCAGATGATTGGTAAAGCAATAGTATTAGATGAAAGGTTGGGATGATCAATTGATCACCTACCTGGAGATATATGATTATTTGCTTGTGAAGATTTCTAAAAACAAAGAGGACCACGGAACGAGGGCAGGGTATGGCAATAAGCAGTAATGTTGTTTCCCTTTTGGGATAAAGGTTTTACACAAATGAATAAAAACGGACCATTGTAAGAACCCCTGCTAGTGGTAAATGGTTTGTCCCAACATTCTGACTGGCATTTACTTCCTGAAATGCATCTGCCCTTAGCTCAGACATGCAGGCAGAAGGGCATGTGTATCCCTTGTTTAAGCCCCTCTTCCAATCCTCGCCCCCAAAAAATGCCTATGCAGACTCCTGGGATGACATCATTTTGGCCTATGCCAGAAACCAGGAAGCAAAAAAATGTTAAAAAAATAAATAAATTAATTGAAAAAATATATACCTTTCTATTTATTTACTACTACTAACAGCATAAGGATTAAAAATATTTACTGTTGATTGAGAGAGTTTAATTCCACTCTAAACAAAGGATGATACTTGCAACCACAGCAATGTACGCAAATATTTATTGTTTGTCTTTTTTTCTAACATCCGAGATAGTAGGGGACTCAAGAGATGATTGTGCTTGTATAGGGAAAATTGTACAGAAATAATTCACTGATAGCCTAGATAGAATGTATCTGTCAATATATTGAGTGCAACCAGTGGCAGGCTGGTGCTCCAATTTTTTGGGGGGTGCATACAAACTGAAAAATACTAAAAAAAAAAAAATCAATTGCAGCCACTGTGCCATCAAACACATCCACTGTGCCCATCAAATGGCACCCGAAAAGGGGCCAGGCGCCTGGATGGGAGGTGGCAGAGGTGGCCGTGGATAGATTCATGCAATTCATGTATCTGTCCATTGGTCATAGAGGGGGTGGCTGGAGAGAGGGGACAGCGCCCGTGCGCCCTTATGGATGCACCGCCACTGAGTGCAACCATGTAATTAAATCACTGTCTATAATATAGAAACTCCAGAACAAACAGCTAAAAGCATTATACAATAACTGTTAGCAACATGGAATTACATACATAATCATTTTATTAAAATCAGGCAAGACAACTATTCAAATTACTTAATGCTAGGTCTTTTGGCTGACCCAAATTTAATAACCTAACAACAGACTAGAATATACTATGACTAATTTGTGAAAATAATTATTCAAAACAATATGTAGCAGAGCTGTATTTATGTTTTAATGGGCTACTGTATGTACTAGAGATTAGGAGCTAGGTGACAGGGGTAGGTGTTAGAACAAAAAGTAGTCTAAAAAAAACCCCACAAAATAACATTCAATATATGAAAATTTAAATCTGTGTAATGTGTGGCTTTGAAATGGAATAACTATATTTTAGTTTTTTAGTTTTCTTTCATAAAATCACAGAATGGACTTTGACATCCTAATGTGTTCACAACACCACAAATCCCTAAGCAAAATCTAAACGAATTAGGTAGCAGATTGCAGCACTCAAACCCACCTACAGTACAGCATCCAAGCTGTCTTCTGCTTCAGCTCTCATCTCAATGTTCATGCAGAACAATTGAAGCGAGGGATAAGTAAGCCCATGGATGGAAAGTGGGGTCATAGAAGTGCGCACTAGGGTTATGTGGAAAGTTATACAAACAATAACATTACATGTGAATGTACGTACCCAGCTGTAGATAGTTGTACAAACCTAATTTAGAATAAAATCTTTAATGCCTTTTGGATGCTATAGTTACTTAAAAGACAGTCCCAATTTCTGATGCTTCATATCATCTTTAACTTTAGGGTTTTGGCATATCCATGCCATTTCAATGTCACACTGGTTGCTTTGGAGTCCTGTTCTAAAGTGGTTTAGTGGAAGTCATACCAATGCGTAGTAGTCAGGGAGCAGCCTAGCAGCTCTTCTTTTGGTTCCACAGGTTTGGCACCTTTGTAAGAACACACCTGTTATACAGACTGACTCTTCCCCCCACCCCTCCATCCCCATGTTCACTGTTGCATCTAGATGAAATTGCCCAGTAGTTTCAGTACAGTGGATGATTTAAAAATCATGTCTTGAGCCACTGATTCTTAGCTTGAGCATCAAGAGGCTGTCAAGGTAGGGAAAAAATGTGGATTCTAAAAAGCTTGAGGAACTTAATTGGAGAAGAAGTGACATCACCCAACCTCACTCTAAATCTTCTGAGAGTAACAGTCAGATCCCATTCACACCCAAGTGTTTGTAGCTCAAAGATCTAAAATGCTCAACATCCAAAATCTCAGATATTTTAAAGGCGACTATAGTCTGAAGCTCCATAAGCTACATGGGCTACTTTTGAGGCAGATTTAGGCATTTTTTGCTCCATAGTCATTAATGGCAATGCCTGAAAACACTCAAACTGAGCATTTTCAAGTGTATTTCAGGCATTTTTAAGCCTGTAAGAACAGGTCTCCTCCCCTTAGTGTTTTCTATTAGCTAAAAAATTAACGCTTGTGTAAGCTGCAAAATTGCTTAATGCCTGAAAATTGCTCTTCTCAGGTGTGAATGTAGCCTCAGAGACATAAGTGTCTTGAATTTCACATGGAAGATATACAGCTATACAGCTATGAGGTTTAAGGCAATGGAAATGCACCGCTATTTTTTAGTAGAAACTAAAGACAAATAGCAGATTTTCAGGTTCCTGCTTAGGCACAATTAAAATTTCTAGATGTTCCCTATAACACAGCAAATCTTCTCTTTTTGAGTTCAGCTCCAAATTAGGGATGTAATCTTTTTTCCATGCACTGATTAATAGGATTAATGTGAACAACATGTTCCCAAGTAATTGTCATTCCTTTAACCTCAGGTTTAAGAAAACTTGTTAAACCATAATGGACTTAAAACTTTCTTTCAACGCCCATTCACAGATTTTAATTCCCTTCAAGAGAACCTGAATATTAAATTAATTCTAATAATTATAGCATTACAAAGTTTACAAAGGGCTCTTCATTAAATTTATTATTTAACTTTCTTTGTGTGATGCTATAGGTATAATTCAGAGATAATCGCAGGGTCTCAGACCAGAAAAAAATGTTCTAGTGCAGCACACTTTAGCAGAAAGGGGGAATTAATTTGTTGAGAGATTGGCAGGTCTCATCAGCAGGGAAGATGTTAAGAGGTCCAACATGCATGCAAAGTTTCGAACACATGTCATTTTGTATCCCAGGGACTGGTTCAAGTGGTTCAGTATAATTTGAGCATAGAGTTATTTCTGATTGAAAATTGAAGGACTTTTTCAAGAAAAGCAATTTGTGTGACTAATTACAGCTTGTGTGCAAGTCTACAAAGTATCTAGGCATACTTGTTTCTTCTGCTTAGCTCACCCACTCCCTCATTTTATAACCTTCTTTATAACTGCATATAGTTATTTGGTATCTCCATAAAATTCAAAGAAATAGAAAATTAGAAAAAGTACACTTGGAAATACAGAGGATTTTTTAAATATGCATAGAAAGCGGGAGAGAAACTATTAGTCACTGGGAAAAAAAAAAACCCTTCTGCTTGTTAGGCCTTTTAAATCAAGAATGATATATATATATATATATCAATATTTACTTTTGTGAGATACTGTATATACTCTGCATTCAGTGTATATACAGTGCAGGCAGTCTAGTGTGTATATATATATATATATATATATATATATATATATATATATATATTATATATATATATACACACAGTATCATACAAGTACTTACAAGTATATATATATATATATATATATATATATATATATATATATATATACATACACACACACAAGTGGTTAAGGGGAACCCTATGACAGAAAAAAAATGGTATCGGTCCCCCCCCCAGTCCATACCAGGCCCTTTGGGTCTGGTATAGATTTTATAGATTTTAAAGATGATGAGGGCATGTGACCTGGTATGGTTCAGAAGGCCTGTCCTCCAGGCTGCAAGCTCGGATAAGGGTCTAATATGGATTTTGGGGGGAACCCCACACCATTTTTTTAAAATCCATACCAGACCCTAGGGCCTGGTATGGACTGGGGGAGGGGAACCCACGCCAATTTTTTCTTTGATTTTTATCTATATTGCCAGGAGCCGGCTTTACATTACAGCCGCGAGCAACTTTAAATTACATTTTTACCTTTAGATATGTCATTTTGCTGCGGCTCTGTAAAACACATCACATAGATGCGCCACTTTACATGCAAACTAAGTGGCGGTTCACACAGGGGCGACTTGTCAGGCGACCTAGCCGTCTGACAAGTCGCCTCCCGTTCTGGACTACAGAACCGTTCTAATAGGAGCGACGCAAGTCGCTCCGACTTAGAAAAAGGTTCCTGTAGCATTTCTGGGGCGACTTCAGGCGACTTGCATAGACTTCTATACAGAAGTCGTTTTGCAAGTCGCCGTGGAAGTCGTGTGAAGGTCGCCTCGGTGAGGTGACCTGCAAGTCGTACCGCCCCTGTGTGAACTGGGGCTAAGGGGACACCAGGCATGATGTTTAAAGGAATATTACATTTTTATTGTTTCACTTTAACCATTATTAAAAACACTTCTTCTGAAAAAACTGTAATTTTAAAAACTTTTTTTTGAATTGATACATGTCCCCATACACTTTTTATGGCAATAACTTGCATATAAGCCTTTAAAATTAGCACTTTGGATTTTTCATGTTCGTGTCCCATAGAGTTTAATAGGGTTTGCATATTCGCACAAACTTTTCTCCTGTTCGCATGTTCTGGTGCGATCCGAACAGGGGAGGGTGTTCAGCCCATCCCTAATATTGACCCACTGGTTTCATTACCTACAGAGCCACTGATATACAACAAGTATATAGATTGCACATTTTCATATTTTACCCTGCCATTTAAAGAATATGTTACCCCAACATTTCACATTCTCAATATTTTCCTATTGAATTATGCACTTAAAAAGTGTTAAAAAGTATCCTGCACTCTTTGTATTTTTTCCTATGTGAAATACCTAGTGTTCCTGTTAGTCCCCCTGCTGTTTCTCCACCCCATTAGTTTTGTATGCCCCTCATGCAACTTAGAACAGAGGTTATGTGATATTAAAAAAAGGAAAAAAAAAATGTTATTTTTTTTTAATATACACAAATGTTTTGCCTTTTATTTTTTTACTTTAAACTATAACTAAAGGCTAAACTTTTTATTTTTATTTTTTTTTTTTAGTTTTGGATAGAGGGTAGATGGGTTAAAACAACTATCATTTCTTATTGCGGTCTGTGCTCCTGTTAGGGAGAATCATCCTCTCTGTTTTTCCTGTTTACCATTATCATTGAAAGTGAAAAATCTCAAATTGTGGGTTGTCTGCAGAAAAGTAATAGAGGGGAAATCTTCCACTACTAGTTCTGGTGACCTTGAGGTCCTCAAGAGATTCCTTTAATTTGCAGGGATTTCCTCTCACTTCCTGTTTGTCTATGGGACAGGAAGTGAAGACAAATCTCCCCAATGGGACAAAAGATGGCAAAAATAAACCTTACAAGGGTTATAACCCTCCCTTACTCTATCCAAAATGAAAAAAAGGTTTTGTCTATAGTTCTACTTTAAACTGAACGGTTTGATTTATAAGGTAAGGGTACATATGTACTATAACTGTAGTCTTTATTTAAAACATCTCTACAAGTTCCAGAAACTATCCAGAAATTAAACATGTAATGAAATGCATCTCAGCAGGTACAGTGCATCTGGAAAGTATTACAGCCTTTTTCCAAAATGGATTAAATTCATTATTTTCCTCAAGATTCAACAAACAATACCCCATAATGACAATCTGAAAGATGGTTGTTTGAAATCTTTGCAAATTTCTTAAAAACAAAAACCAAACAATCCCATGTACATAAGTATTCACAGCCTTTGCCATTACACTCAACATTGAGCTCAGATGAATACTGTTTTCACTGATCATCCTTGAGACGTTTCTACAACTTGGAGTCCACTTGTGCTAAATTCAGTTGATTGGACATTGGTTTGGAAAGGCACATACCTGTCTGTTCAAGGTCCCACAGTTAACAGTGCATGTCAGAGCACAAACTAAGCCATGAAGTCCAAGGAGTTGTTTGTAGACCTCCGAGACAGGATTGTATCGAGGCACAGATCTAGGGAAGGGTACAGAAACATTTCTGCAGCATTGAAGGTCAAAATATGCACATTGGCCTCCATCATCCATAAATGGAAGAAGTTTGGAACCACTAGGACTCTTCCCAGAGCCAAACTGAGCCAAACCGCATGCCCTCAAGATGAGGGGTGGGTGCTTTGGGGCATGGGGGGGCACCCTGCGGCCCCACCCACCCCAAAGCACCTTGTCCCCATGTTGATGAGAACAAGGGCCTCTTCTCGACAACCCGTTGGTTGTTGGGGTCTGTCCGGGTGATGACCACGCCCCCTTATGACGGCACAGTCCCAGCATGCCCCGGGACAGTGACCTCATAAGGGGGCGGGGTCACCGCCTATATAAGTCCATTGCGGAGCGTTCAGAGACCATTCCAGCTGGAGAGAGCGTCGTGTCAACATCTCTGGAAGAAAAGAAGAAGGCAGAAGTCCGGACCACCGCTAGCAATTGAACTGCAGAAGATAGCGGAGGAGGCAGCAGAAGATCAGGACACCGGGAGGAGACGCCGGAGAGACCCCCGGAGTCGGAAGAGGACCCCCGAAGTCGGAAGAAGACCCCCGAAGTCGGAAGAAGACCCCGGAGCTGCCTAATAAATTACTTTAAAAACCTGTGTATTGTGTTTTTTATTGACACTTTTTTGCCTAGGTGAATGGGTAGGGGTACCATGTACCCCATAATCATTCACATAGGGTGGGGGGCCGGGATCTGGGGGCCCCCTTATTAAAGGGGGCTCCTGGATTCTGATAAGCCCCCCGCCCGCAGACCCTTTTTCCATAGATTATTTGAATCTACAATACAATTGCAACATAGAGAATTTTGCTAATGCATTTTCACAAATTTAATCAGTGCAGAAAGAGATCAGAAATGTTTTGCCCTGATGCAGATTTGAAAGCAGTAGATTATAGGCAATTAATAGTGTTGCGTAAAATAGGGACAGGGAAGAAAAGGATTAAATTGGTGAGCAAATTACTTATTGGTGTTATATCTTTCAGTTGGATGTTATAAGTTGCACTAAGTAAATACAGTTGGATAAAACAAAAACTGTGTCTGTCTTCATTTCAGGCTGAAAAGCAACAAAATGCGATTATTTTAAAGGGAGTGCTTCTTTTCTATACACGCTGTAGCTGTCACACTATTTGTAATTTCCAAACTGCACCAGATGACTGGCACATATACCTAATTAAACAATTCTTCTTCATGGTTCAATTAGGCAACAACTTCTTACGCTACCTCTCCACCCCCAGTCTAATTTTTGGAAAATAAATTAGCCAAATCATTTGTGTCTGAATAGTGGAGAGCTAACCTAACAAGCATTAATGGTGTTATCACAAAAATGGTTGGCCAAAATGAGCAATCCTTTCTTACGTTACATAGTAAACAGTGTGTATTTCAGCCATGTATTTAGCTGCTTGCCTGGAGTCCCACTTTAAGGTGGTTTTAAACCCAAAACCAAAAATGTAATATATTGCTGCTTACCAATCATTAGATGAAGTGGCTACATTTATTTTCATTTTGTAAGCTATTTTCCTTTGTAAAGCACATCACTACAATACAGAGGTTTTACTGCAAAGTAACCATAAAAAAAGGCAAAGCAAAACAAGGGCACAGTAATAATGTAGTGGCTGATGGAACGAAACGCCTTGCCTGATCAGGACTCAGGCATCTGACATGCATGGAAGCAGTGGCGTCTCCAGCTTTCATATTTATGGGGGGCACATTGGGGGATAGGGACAAAAATAGGGGGGCAATATAAAATGCAAATATAGATAGATAGATAGATAGATAGATAGATAGATAGATAGATAGATAGATAGATAGATAGATAGATAGATAGATAGATCTATATATATTTTATCTATCCTGGGGCCCTTTACCCCTTTACTACGATCCCACAATGGCCCTTTCACATGTTCTGCAGTGAGTTCCCTTCCTACTGAGGCCCCCCCAGGGTGACAGAGAACAAGAGATATATGTCACCAGCATACCAAGAAAAAATAAGGGCCCAAAGCAGTGGGAGAACTATCAGGGTTGCAAAGGTTGTCTTGCCACCGGGCCCTGGTGTTCTGTCACGGTGGGGTTCCCCAGCCTCCTCTTGCTGTCCTGCCCCTGCTATTGACAGCGCTGGTCCTGCATCTCTTGGAATTTACAGGCTCATTCTCCTGTCCTAAGGACGGGAGAAATCAGCCTGTTTTTTCAGTAACTGAGAGTCCTGGTGGAGTCCTTCCTGCAACTCGCTCTTCTCCCTGTCAATGAGGATGCAGGGGAAGGAGCAGATCGGGCGGCCGTGGTTGTGTGAGCGCTCACATTATGCAGTCTCAGCGAGGAGAGGGAGGAGGGTGGAATCACCCGCAGGAGCTGACTGGGGATGTTCTCCCTCTCAATAGAGACTGTGTTACCCCAGCGGTGGCCTGAGTAAGATGCGGCACATCCGATATGAATACAAACAAAAAGAAATAGCCTTTTTGTAAAAAAAAAAAAAATAATAATTTTTTTTTTTTTTTGGGGGGGCACATGGTGGGGCCCAGCATAATGTTGGGGGGGGGTCAGGGCCCCCTCTGGCCCCCCCTAGGGTCGCCATTGTATGGAAGAGGTTTAAGTAGTGGGGCTTTTGCAGGCAACAGGTACAGTATTATGGCATGGACAACAGGAGAAGTATTAACCTTTACTTTAAAGGAAGCCCTTTCTTTAACAATTAAAAAAAATGACAGAGTAACTTCAAAGCCAAAAGCCTCAGTTGACCAATTAACTATTTTTTTTTTACTTTTTCCTACCTCATAGAAACATAGTTCACAGTCAAGCATTGATGTCAACAAAGATAAATTTGAAAAAAAAAAGAAAACAAAAAGGAATGTAGTATGTTTGCAGCTATGACAAATTATTACTCCAGTTTTTCTTTTAATAAGCGCACTCAATATTTTTGCACAAATACCAATTTAATCTTTTTCTTCCCTGTCCCTATTTTACGCAGCACTATTGATTACCTGTGTTCTATTCCGGGTTTTTTTTCTCAGAAAATAGGTGCTGGAACTCAACCACAACCCCCCCCCACACACACACATAGCGCAGTTCAGGGGTGCGCTACACACATAGCGCAGAATTCAGGGGTGCGCTACACACAGAGTGCAGAGTACATACTTTTTGCACAGCTGCTTACCTCTGCATCCCCCATTCACATCTCACTTTCACCCCTCTTCAGCTCTGACCTCTGCATGCAACCCCCCCCTTCTGGCACCTCCCCGCACACTGTAGATGGGTCTGCCTCTCTCACTTGCAGGGAGTATATCCAGTGGGAGTGTCGGATTCTGCACTGCACTGCACGGCACCTGCATCTCCCTGGTCCCCATCCTGCACTCAGTGGGAGCCACCCAGGAGATCAGATTTGTGGGAGCCATTGGGAGACAAGCTGTTACTAGTAAACACAGAAGCCTAACTTCTTTGTCTACAAGTGCTAGTGGTGAGCAGGGAACAGAGGGCCTGATTCAGAGGTGGTGGAACTGAGTTCCACCAATTTCCAGCTGAAAAAAAGCCCTGGTTCTACTGCTTTCAAATCTGCATCAGGTCAAAACATCTGATCCCTTTTTACACTGGTTAAATTTGTGAAAATGCATTAGCAAAATTCTCTACGTTTCCATTGTATTGTAGATTTAAATAATCTATGGAAAAAGTCTAGCCTTGCTTGTCATACAGGAAGCAGCAGGAATTAAGGGAAAATAATGGAAAATAGATGTACTACATAAGTGTTTACCAACTTTTTTATAATATGCTACCTTTATGTTTACCAAGCATCTGCTTGTGAAAAGCTGTTTATTTTCCACAATTTATATACATAAGCTACCGCTTACTCATCTTTTTAAATAAAAATAACACCCCCTTTGTAGAATTGCTGGTCAATAAGGTTTTTTCAGAAAGCATTACACATGGATAATGAGCTTTATTTGTGACCGTGTGACTGTAATTTTCTAATCTAATTGGACTAAACTGAAAACACCCCCAATTTTTTTTTTAAATAAGTACCCTTATACTAACCTGTTTGCTTTGTGAATTGAGCCTATTGACTACTAAATGTACAGTATGTTCAAATGAATTAAGAATAGAATTAATACACTACTGATTCCTGTATGTAATTAAGGCCAGATTTCCACAAAGTAAACAAAGGCCATAACCTAAGGCAGCAGGGTTGCTAGGGTCACACAGCAATGCACACATCAGATTGCTGACTCTCTAAACCACATCCTCATGTATAATAAAATATTCCTGACTGCCGCTCTTCAAGCATTCCAGCCCGGTCCCCATAGTTGCTGTGCCTGCACAGTTTGTGTAGTCTGCTGGTGGTATAATTTTCTGTGTACTTACAGTTCATCAACTTTGGATCCATACACTTAAAACTTAAGGTGGTTCTAAAGGCAGAATTTTTTTTTATCTTAATGCATTATGCATTAAGATAAAAAAAACCTTCTGCGTGCAGCAGCCCCCCTCAGGCCCCCTAATATTCACCAGAGTCCCAATTTGATCCAGTGATGTTGCATAAGAATCTCGTCAGTCTGGGACTCTCCCTCCTCATTGGCTGACACAGCAGTGGGTGCCATTAGCTCCCGCTGCTGTCAATCAAAGTGAGTGAGCCCATGAGGAGAGAGAGGGGACAAGATGGAGCCGTGGCTCCATGTTTGAATAGACACACAGAGCAGACAGAGGCTTGGCTTGGGTGCCCCCATAGGAAGATGCTTCCTGTGGGGACACCCAGCAGGAGGGAGGGGCCAGGAGCGCCAGCAAGGGACCTGAGAAGAGGAGGATCAGGGCTGCTCTGTGCAAAACCACTACACAGGGAAGGTAAGTATGATATGTTTGTTATTTTTAAACAAAATCAAGACTTTAATACCACTTTAAGTGAAAGTTATAAGGGAGACAGTTTGCCATACCTTACTTGTCTTCTGTTCTAGGTGTATTTGCACAGAATAGGCAAACAACTGTCTCTTTTACCTCCCCACCCATTCTGGGAATGCTTTAAAGGTCAGCTTTACTTTCCTTAAAGGATAAGTTCACCTTTAAAACATGTTATGTGTTACCGTATTTAGGGTGGAACATGAATTATGTTCCAGCTCCAGCATCCTCTCCGTCTGATCCGCCTTTCCCTATGACGCGGGCAAGGGATCTTCTCCCTGCACCCGCTGTCACAATTTGAAAATAGCGTGGCTGTGCAGTGCTCCGTCCACACAGCTGCGTCATTCATTCACACTTTCCTGTGAAAGAATAGACTACAAGTACTGTCATCCATTGATGTGGACAGCTTGTAGTCAGAGGTGGCTCTCTAATTAGGCAAATTAGGAGGTCATCTAAGGCCTCGCACTTACAGGGGCCTTGCAGCCCCCTAATTTGCCTGACATGTGTGTGTAAGTGGGAGGGAATGTCCCCTGGTTGGTGTCCCCAAGCTGGTGGGATGAGCGAGTCGTGCCAGTAAAGAGTCTCTAGTATACAGTACAGCGCTGCTATATCACCAGCAGCAGCATGTCACCGATCTGAAGTCTCCCCTTTCTGCTTCTCTCGACACTCTTCAGCGGCCCCCCCCTAGTGTCCTCCAGCGCCACCTGCAGACAGATTATAGAGGCGGAGCTACTGTCCGCTGCTGAAGCCAGGAGGGATGCATGCAAGCACGGACATGCAGGAGTCCATTTTGTCAGGTGTGGAGGGAGGTGAGCTGGCAGCTTTGTGGGAGCACTTGAGACTTGTATGCAGGAACTTGAGATGGGGGAGGGGCAGTGAGATCAATGTCTGTAGCAGGGTAGGAGACCAGTTCTGGTGCTGTGCTGCTAACATTTCTCAATGCATGCCACTGCAAAGTGGCCTCTGCAGTGCTGGAGCAATAAATTAGTGTTCATTCACACCTTATACCACTTTTATACCATCTACACCCCTCCCATGTCATAATTAGGGATGAACTTTGTGTTTGAGTCGAACCCATGTTCAACTCGAACATCGTCTGTTCGCCCGTTCGCCGAATTGTGAATGCTATGGGCCGTTTGCGCCAAATTCGTGTGGCACGTCACGGCCCATAATTCACTGCGGTATCGCAGTGCATTGCTGGCTGATGATTGGCCAAGCATGCACTATGACCCGCATGCTTGGCCAATCACAGCGCCATCTGAACAGAGAGCGGTAATTGGCCAAAGCCAAGGAGACTTTGGCCAATTATGGCTCAGGGGATTTAGTACACGCCCCACACTATATAAGGCCGCCTGCTGGCGGCCCTGTGTAGTGTGTGTTCCGGCGTTGAAAGAGATAGACAGAGAGACAGTGTCATTTGATTTGAGTTAGATTAGGCAGAACAGTCAGTCAGTTAGCTGCACTTACAGTGTGTTGTGTATATATATGCATCCCAGGTGTTGCATATATATATATATATATATATATATATATATATATATATATATACACTGTATTCAGTTTAGCTAGATCCGTTCCTGTTATCTTCCTACTGACAGGCAGGCTTGTCTTGTTACAGTATTTACAGCTACCTGAAGAAAATTGCTGGTGTTCTTTTGATCCTATTAGTACCACAGTCAGGCAGCTAGACTATTTACAGTTAGTGCAATGCATCCTGCTCACAGTGTTCAGCTAAAACTACAAGTTAGTGGGGTGCGTCCTGCTCACAGTGTTCAGCTAAACCTACAAGTTAGTGGGGTGCGTCCTGCTCACAGTGTTCAGCTAAACCTACAAGTTAGTGCGGTGCGTCCTGCTCACAGTGTTCAGCTAAAACTACAAGTTAGTGGGGTGCATCCTGCTCACAGTGTTCAGCTAAACCTACAAGTTAGTGCGGTGCGTCCTGCTCACAGTGTTCAGCTAAAACTACAAGTTAGTGCAGTGCGTCCTGCTCACAGTGTTCAGCTAGATCCGTTCCTGTTATCTTCTTACTGACAGGCAGGCTTGTCTTGTTACAGTATATACAGCTACCTGAAGAAAATTGCTGGTGTTATTTTGATCCTATTAGTACCACAGTCAGGCAGCTAGACTATTTACAGTTAGTGCAATGCGTCCTGCTCACAGTGTTCAGCTAAAACTACAAGTTAGTGGGGTGCGTCCTGCTCACAGTGTTCAGCTAAACCTACAAGTTAGTGGGGTGCGTCCTGCTCACAGTGTTCAGCTAAACCTACAAGTTAGTGCGGTGCGTCCTGCTCACAGTGTTCAGCTAAAACTACAAGTTAGTGCTGTGCGTCCTGCTCACAGTGTTCAGCTAAACCTACAAGTTAGTGTAGTGAGACCTCTGCACAGTGTTCATCTAAAGCTACAAGTTAGTGCAGTGCGTCCTGCTCACAGTGTTCAGCTAAAACTACAAGTTAGTGCTGTGCGTCCTGATCACAGTGTTCAGCTAAAACTACAAGTTAGTGTGGTGCGTTCACCTCACAGTGTTCAGCTAAACCTACAAGTTATTTTTATGCGAGCTCTGCACAGTGCTCACCTAAAGCTACCTGTAGAAGGTTGGTGGTGTTTTCTTGATCCTATCACTACCACAGGCAGCTAAAAAAGCTACAAGTTAGTTTTTTGCGAGCTCTGCACAGTGTTCTGCTAAAGCTACCTGTAGAAGGTTGGTGGTGTTCTCATACTACAGGCGGGCAGTTGATTTTGCTAGCTGCAGTATCAGTACATATATATATCCCAGCTTAGTGCAGCTACAGGCCATTAGTATGTCTGGAAGGCCAAGAAGGAGAGGCAGACAGTCACAAGCCAATAAGAGAGGGCAAGCAGGCTTTGTGTCTAGTGCTGGTCGTGGAGACGGTGCATCCTCATTAGCACGTGGCCGTGGAACACGCTTGGCCTTTTTTTCGGCAGCTGGCCGTGTTGAGCTGCAACATGCGGAAGACTTGGTCGAGTGGATGACCAAGCCGTCCTCATCCTCCTCATCCTCTCTCACCCATGCCCAGGGTACTTTGTCTGGTAAAGCAGCGGCCTCTTCCCTCGGCTCAATGTCATCAGTGACTCCTTCCCTAGCCCCACCATGTCCTCCTGAGGAGTCCCTCGAACTGTTTGACCACAGTGTTGGGTACATGCTCCAGGAGGATGCCCAGCGTTTGGAAGGCTCTGATGATGATACTGAGCTTGATGAAGGCAGTAACATGAGCACGAACAAAGGGGGTGCCCAAGAAGGACAGCAATCTGGCAGTCATGCTCCCCCTGCTGCAGCATACTGCCAGGTTTGCTCCAGTGATGAGGAGGGAGGGGATGATGAGGTTACTGACTCAACATGGGTGCCTGATAGGAGAGAGGAAGAGGAGGAGGAGGAGGAGGCGGTACATCACCAACGAGGCGAACTGCAGGGCGCTGCAGTCTCTGCGCGTTATTCAAAAAGTTCTTTGGTGTGGGCCTTTTTTGAGACGAGTGCATCAGATCGCACCGCTGCTATTTGCAACATATGTCTCAAGCGTATCTCGCGTGGCCAAAACATCTCCCGCTTGGGTACCATATGCTTGACCAGACATATGTTGACCTGCCATGCAGTTCGTTGGCAAGCGTATCTAAAAGACCCACACCAAAGAACAAAGAGGACCTCTCCTTGCTCCTCATCAGCTGAGATTTCCAACCCCACTATACCTTCAGTCCTCTCTGAGACCTGCACTGAGAGGAATGAAGGTGTAGAATTAGGTTTGTCACAGCCAAGTACTTGTGGGCAATCTGCTTTTGGTACACCGACGTCAAATTGTACCAGGCAAATTTCCCTGCCCCAGCTGCTGCACCGCCGAAAGAAGTTTGCTCCCAGCCATCCACATGCGCAGCGGTTGAATGCTAGCTTGGCAAAATTGATAGCACTTCAACTGCTGCTTTTTCAGTTGGTAGACTCTGCCCCCTTCTGTGAGTTTGTGGAATGTGCGGTTCCTCAGTGGCAGGTACCCAAACGCCACTTTTTCTCACGGAAGGCGATTTCGGCTCTCTACCGGCATGTGGAAGGCATTGTCCATGCCTCACTGGACAGGGTGGTCAGCGGTAAGGTGCATATTACCGCTGACTCATGGTCCAGCAGGCATGGACAGGGACGTTACCTAAGTTTCACGGCGCATTGGGTGAGTCTGCTGACAGCTGGGACGGATGCAGGACAAGGTGCAATAGTGTTGGAGGTTGTTCCGCCACCACTCCTCCAAAATGCTAATGATTGTGACACACCTCTCTCCTCCACCCCCTCCTCTTCTTCCTCCATGGCCTCTTCCTGTGCTTTGTCCTCGGAACCAGCGGTGCTCCGTAGCCGTTCAAGGGGCTACGCAAGTACGCAGGCCAAAAGATGCCATGCGGTGCTTGAGCTGGTGTGGTTGGGGGACAGGAGTCACACTGGGGCAGAGGTTCTGTTAGCTCTGCAGGGGCAGGTTCAGAGGTGGTTGACGCCACGCCAACTTAAGGCAGGAATGGTGGTTTGCGATAATGGCACCAACCTCCTCTCTGCCCTCCGACAGGGACAAATGACCCATGTGCCCTGTTTGGCTCACGTCCTTAACTTGGTGGTGCAGCGGTTCTTGGGCAGGTACCCGGGCTTGCAGGATGTCCTGAGGCAGGCCAGGCAAGTCTGTGTGCATTTCCGCCGGTCTTATAAAGCCAGTGCTCGGCTGACGGACCTCCAAAAGGAGTTTAACCTGCCCAAGAACCGCCTAATCTGTGACATGCCCACCAGGTGGAACTCAACATTGGCCATGCTGCAGCGGCTGCACACACAGCAGAGGGCCATCAATGAGTACCTGTGCGACTATGGCACCAGGACAGGGTTAGGGGAGCTTGTTTTTTTTTTTCCAACGCCAGTGGGCCATGATCAGGGATGCATGCACTGTCCTGTCACCATTTGAGGAGGCCACAAGGATGGTGAGCAGTGACAGTGCATGCATTAGTGACACTGTCCCCCTTGTCCACCTGTTGGAGCACACACTGCGTGGAATAATGGACAGGGCACTTGAGGCAGAACAGAGGAAGGAAGAGGAGGACTTCTTTAGCTCTCAAGGCCCCCTTTATCCAGACAGTGTTCCTGCGTGCCCGCCGATCACACAGGAAGAGGAGGAGGAGGAGGAGGAAGATTGTGTCAGTATGGAGGTGGAGCCTGGCACCCAGCATCAGCAGCAATCTTTAAGGGATCAGTCCCAAGAAACACATGGACTTGTACGTGGCTGGGAGGAGGTGGCTGCGGACCATGTCGTCCTTAGTTACCCAGAGGACTCCGGACCGAATGCCTCAGCAAACCTACGCTGCATGGCCTCCCTGATCCTGCAAAGCCTGCATAAGGATCCTCGTATTCGTGGTATCAAGGAGAAGGACCAATACTGGCTGGCAACCCTCCTTGATCCATGTTACAAGGGTAAGGTTGCGGACCTTATCTTGCCATCGCAGAGGGAGCAGAGGATGAAACATCTTCGGGAGGCCTTGCAGAAAGGTCTGTGCAACGCGTTCCCAGAGACTGGGAGGTTATAAACTCCTGTTTCTGTCAGTCAAAGAAGGAGCGGTGGAGAAGGTGGCTGTCTGACCGATGCGTTTTGACAATTTTTTGGTCCGCAGCCCCAAGGTATGATCGGTTCCAGCAACCATCGCCAGCGTCTGTTTTACATGGTGCAGGAATACCTAGGGGCAAGATCTGACTTGGACACCTTTCCCACCAAAAATCCTCTGGGTTACTGGGTCTTGAGGATGGATCACTGGCCAGAGCTTGCACAGTATGCAATTGAGCTACTGGCCTGTCCTGCATCCAACGTTCTTTCGGAACGCACATTCAGTGCTGCTGGAGGCTTTGTAACCGATCACAGGGTGCGTCTGTCCACCGACTCGGTCGATCGACTGACCTTCATAAAAATGAATCAGTCTTGGATCACCACCAGCTACCAAGCACCTGATGCTGATGTAACCGAATAATTTTTTTTGAAATCTCAGATCTCTTCAAAGACTGCCTATGCTGATGCTGAGCGACTATCCCTGAGTAATTAAACTCTTCCTCCTCAATCATCACGCTGATAGCTTGTAATAACATTTTTGGTTCTGGGCGCCACCACCAGTGCCTAAGGCACAATTTTTCAGCCCCTGTTTAACAGGGGCGTGTAATTACAATTTTTGATACCATACTTTTCAGCAGGGCTCATTTCGGCATTCCAACTAGAGTATCTGTGAGGGGTTGCAGTGTTGTGGCACCAGCACCAGTGCCTAAGGCCCAATTTTTCAGCCCTTGTTTAACAGGGGCGTGTAATTACAATTTTTGATGCAATACTTTGCAGCAGGGCTCATTTCAGCATTCCAACTAGAGTGTCTGCGAGGGGTTGCAGTGTTGTGGCACCAGCACCAGTGCCTAAGGCCCAATTTTTCTGCCCCTGTTTAACAGGGGCGTGTAATTACAATTTTTGATGCAATACTTTGCAGCAGGGCTTGTTCCTGCATTCCAACTAGAGTGTCTGTGAGGGGTTGCAGTGTTGTGGCACCAGCACCAGTGCCTAAGGCCTAATTTTTCAGCCCCTGTTCAACAGGGGCATGTAATTACAATTTTTGATCTAATATTTCACAGCAGGGCCCATTTCTGCACCCACCAAGAGCGAGTGAGGACTTACAGTGTTGTGGCACCAGCACCACCACCACCAAAGGCCCAATTTTTCTGCCCTTGTTCAACAGGGGCATGTAATTACAATTCTTGATCTAATATTTCACAGCAGGGCCCATTTCTGCACCCACCAAGAGCGAGTGAGGACTTACAGTGTTGTGGCACCAGCACCACCACCACCACCAAAGGCCCAATTTTTCTGCCCCTGTTCAACAGGAGCATGTAATTACAATTCTTGAGCTAATATTTCACAGCAGGGCCCTGTGAGGGCTTACAGTGTTGTGGCCACAGCAACACCTAAGGCCCAAATTTCTGCTGAGTATATAGGGCAGGCCCCTACTTTCAAACATCTAACTTACAAACGACTCCTACTTGCAAACGGAAGGAGACAACAGGAAGTGAGATGAAATCTACCCCTAGGAAGGGAAATTCTCTCCTGTAAGAGTTAATATGGGAAAAACATTTCTCCTTTCCACTGATGCTTTCCAATCCTTGTTCCACAAAAAACCCCAAATTTTCAAAAAACATTTGTCATTGGGACAAAAAGTGAGGTGAAATCTTCTGAAGAGGAGGAAAGACAGAAAAACAAATATCACAGGGGTGATAACCCTTCCCTATGTTTTCCAAAAAGCTTAAAAAAAATTTTTTGGCTGGAGCTAAACACGTTAAAAATGTACCCGTTCAAAATTACAAACAGATTCTACTTAACAACAGCAGGTTAAAACACAGTGACATTCAGCCTTGCATAGGTTTCTAATATACCTTCTATACACCAACAGTCCCGGGCGATATTTGGCCACTCTGAGATGTTATGTGACTTGCTCTTGGTAATAATAGCACATATCATACTGTGCGGTTTCTATATTCCCCCATACTCAACAGAGACTCTCTGCTTTATATATCCATCTAACAAACTGCAGGAATGGACTTTGGTAAAATTAACGATTTATGCATGCGCATGCTATATACACTTTTAAGTCCCCCTGACCCACTTATTAAGCTGTAGTAATAACATAGCTAATGTGGATGTTAATCAGCGAGTTTTTGAGTTAGACAACAACCTGTTTATATCTACTCCACTCTCCCCATCTCCCCGGGGGACCACGCATGCATAAGGTTCTTTTGTTCATTTTTTTTTTTATATATATCATTTAATCCTTTTGATTTGGCAATTGGCCACAGGGACCTTATGCATCTGTGGGATCACAGGCGCCTGCACTTTATATGGTTTCTTTAAGTGTCTATATGTGTGTTACTGTTTGATGTTTTTGTGTTGCTGGTTAATGGGCGTACCCTGTGCTGCTTGCACTGGACGGGCCCATTAATTTGTGTCTGGTGGATCAGCTCCATACATGTGTCTAATTGTCAGTGGTATATTTTTTGTATATTTTAGATCTCTCAAATAAACTTTTACATTTTTATATACACCATTCTCCCGTTATTGCCCACCATATCCATAGTAGCCACCTTTTGGACCGAGGGAGATCACTCCCTTGTGCTCCTCCTTGGTCCTCTCCCTTGTTAGTATACTTAACAACAAACCTACAGTCCCTGTCTTGTTTGCACCGCCTGTATACTGCTGTTCAGAGTATATAGGGCTTGGTGGCCCCACACCTTTCCTTATTTTAATTTGGGTGCGGGGTTCCCCTTAATATCCATACAAGACCCAAAGGGCCTGGTAATGGACTGGGGGGTACCCATGCCGTTTGTCTCACTGATTTTCATCCATATTGCCAGGACCCGACATTACATTAAACCCGCAAGCAGTTTTAAATGAGATTTTTTCCTTTAAAAATGACATTTTGTGCAGGGACTGTTCTAAACAAGGGAAACACTTTACAGGCATACTATAGACACACCCCAGGTACGATATTTAAAGGAATATTTCACTTTTTTTTTTTACTTTAAGTATCATTAAAATCACTGCTCCCGAAAAAACGGCCGTTTTTAAAATTTTTTTTTTGCATTGATACATGTACCCTGGGGTAGGACCCGGGTCCCCAAACCTTTTTTAGGACAATACAATGCAAATTAGCCTTTAAAATAAGCACTTTTGATTTTGAACGTTCGAGTCCCATAGACGTCAATGGGGTTCTAATGTTCGTGCGAATTTTCGGTCCGTTCGCAGGTTCTGGTGCGAACCGAACCGGGGGCTGTTCGGCTCATCCCTAGTCATAATACCCACCTCCATACACTCCGCAACCCTCTCATGTCATACTACCCATCTCCATACACTCCGCACACCTCTCATGTCATAATACCCACCTCCATATGCTCTACACCCCTCTCATGCTATACTACCCACCTCCATACATTCCGCACCCCTCTCATGTCATACTACCCACCTCCATACAATCCGCACCCCTTTCCTGTACATACTACCGACCTCAATACACTCCGCACCCTTCTCCTGTATATACTGCCCACCTCCATACACTCCGCACCCCTCTCCTGTACATACTACCCACCTCCATACACTTCACACCCCTCTCATGTCATACTACCCACCACCATACACTCTGCACCCCTCTCATGTACATACTACCCACCTCTATACACTCTGCACCCCTCTCCTGTACATACTACCCACCTCCATAAACTACGCATCCCTCTCCTGTACATACTACCCACCTCCAGATGCTCCACACCCCTCTCACGTCATACTACCCACCGCCATATGCTCCGCACCCCTCTCATGTCATACTCCTCACCTCCATACACTCCACACCCCTCATGTCATACTACCCACCTCCAGGGCTCTTTTTCAGCGGGAACGTGGGAGAACGCAGTTCCGGCACCTCTTGGACTGACTGCATGTAATGGCAAGGGGTGCTGGGGTCTGCTGCAGTGTATTAATGCTCACTGCTAGGGATCTATTTTTGCAAAGGGGGTCTATTGTTGCTGGGGAGGTCAATTGTTGCTGGTAGGGGACCTATTGTTGCTGGGGAGGTCTTATGTTGCTGGGGGGTCAGTTGTTGCTGAAAGAGATCTACTGTTGGGGGAGGGGTCTATTGTTGATGGCAGCCAGACAGACTATTAATCCTGGCTGTGCGGAGATCTGTTGACGCTGCCTGGAGTCTATTGTTGCTGGCGGGGAAATTTTGTTGTGGTTGGTCCATTGTTGTTAGGGGGATCAATTGTTGCTGGCTGCAGGGGATCTATTTTACTGTTTTTCTTGATATCATTACCAAATTCCATACAAATTACTTAGCACCTCAAAATGATACTTGTTCTATATTGTCTAAAAGGGAGGGTACTGGGAGGTGGGTAAGGGCGGAGAAAAGGGGTGACTCAGAAAGGAGGAGTTCCTGCACCTATTATCTGAGAAAAAAAGTCCTGCGCACCTCCATACACTCCGCACTTCTCTCATATACATACTACCCACCTCCATACACTTTGCACCCCTCTCCTGTACTTACTACCCACCTCCATACACTTCACACCCCTCTCATGTCATACTACCCATCGCCATACATTCCGCACCCCTCCATACACTCTGCATGCCTCTCCTGTATATACTACCCACCTCCATAGACTACGCATCCCTCTCCTGTACATACAACCCACCTTCAGATGCTCCACACCCCTCTCACGTGATACTATCCACTGCCATACACTCCGCACCCCTCTCATGTCATACTACTCACCTCCATACACGCCGCACCCCTCTAATGTTATACTACCCACCTTCATACACTTCGCACCCCTCTCATATACATACTACCCACCGCCATACACTGCGCACCCCTCTCATGTCATAATACCCACCTCCATACACTCCGCACCCCTCTCCTGTACATACTACCCACCTTCATACACTCCGCTCCCCTCTCATGTCATACTACCCACCACCATACACTCCCCACCCCTCTCATGTCATACTACCCACCGCCATACACTCAGCATCCATCTCCTGTACATACTATCCATCGCCATACACTCCGAACCCCTCTAATATCATACTACCCACCACCATGCACTCCGCACCCCTCTCATGTACATACTACCCACCTCCATACACTTCCATACACTCTGCACCCCTCTCCTGTACATACTATCCACCTCCAAACACTCTGCACCCCTCATGTCATAACACCCACCTCCATACACTCCACGCCCTTCTCATGTACATACTACCCACCTCCGTACACAGCAATGCACACATCAGATTGCTGACTCTCTAAACCACATCCTCATGTATAATAAAATATTCCTGACTGCCGCTCTTCGAGCATTCCAGCCCGGTCCTCATAGTTGCTGTACATGCACAGTTTGTGTAGTCTGCTGGTGGTATAATTTTCTGTGTACTTACAGTTCTCCAACTTTGGATCCATACACTTAAAACTTAGGGTGGTTCTAAAGGCAGAATTTTTTTTTTATCTTAATGCATTATGCATTAAGATAAAAAAAACCTTCTGCGTGCAGCAGCCCCCCTCAGCCCCCCTAATATTTACCAGAGTCCCAATTTGATCCAGTGATGTTGCATAAGAATCTCGTCAGTCTGGGACTCTCCCTCCTCATTGGCTGACACAGCAGTGGGTGCCATTAGCTCCCGCTGCTGTCAATCAAAGTGAGTGAGCCCATGAGGAGAGAGAGGGGGCAAGACGGAGCCGTGGAATAGACACACAGAGCAGACAGAGGCTTGGCTTGGGTGCCCCCATAGGAAGATGCTTCCTGTGGGGGCACTCAGCAGGAGGGAGGGGCCAGGAGCGCCAGCAAGGGACCTGAGAAGAGGAGGATCAGGGCTGCTCTGTGCAAAACCACTACACAGGGAGGTAAGTATGATATGTTTGTTATTTTTAAACAAAATCAAGACTTTAATACCACTTTAAGTGAAAGTTATAAGGGAGACAGTTTGCCATACCTTACTTGTCTTCTGTTCTAGGTGTATTTGCACAGAATAGGCAAACAACTGTCTCTTTTACCTCTCCGCCCCATTCTGGGAATGCTTTAAAGGTCAGCTTTACTTTCCTTAAAGGATAAGTTCACCTTTAAAACATGTTATGTGTTACCGTATTTAGGATGGAACATGAATTATGTTCCAGCTCCAGCATCCTCTCCATCTGATCCGCCTTTCCCTGTGACGTGGGCAAGGGATCTTCTCCCTGCACCCGCTGTCACAATTTGAAAATAGCGTGGCTGTGCAGTGGTCCGTCCACACAGCTGCGTCATTCATTCACACTTTCCTGTGAAAGAATAGACTACAAGTACTGTCATCCATTGATGTGGACAGCTTGTAGTCAGAGGTGGCTCTCTAATTAGGCAAATTAGGAGGTCATCTAAGGCCTCGCACTTACAGGGGCCTCGCAGCCCCCTAATTTGCCTGACGTGTATGTGTAAGTGGGAGGGAATGTCCCCTGGCAAGGCCGGACTGGCCAACCGGGATACCGGGATATCCCCCGGTAGGCCGGTGGTCTGGCTACCCCTGTGCGGCCGCCGGCCGCTGTGAGGGCAGCGGCGCCTGAAAGAAAAATGGCTGCGGGGGCCGGGCCGACGTGCAACTGCGCAGGCGCCAGCGCTGTTCCGAGGTTGGCCGTGCTCGGGAAAACCCGTACACACTCGGCAATTTTCGGAAGTGCGGGCGCATGCGCAGTGACACGATGGCGCCGAGCGGCGCCATTTTCAAAGGTAAAGCGGCTGCAGCGCTCAGTGTCTGGCGTCTGGTGGCCTGTGCCTCTTCCTGCGTCCCCCCACAGCCTCTGACCTCCTGCCCGCCCCCCCCTGCAGCCTCTGACCACCTGTCCCCCCCCTGCAGCCTCTGACCACCTGTCCCCCCCCTGCAGCCTCTGACCACCTGTCCCCCCCCCTGGAGCCTCTGACCACCTGTCCCCCCCCTGCAGCCTCTGACCACCTGTCCCCCCCCTGCAGCCTCTGACCACCTGTCCCCCCCCCTGCAGCCTCTGACCACCTGTCCCCCCCCTGCAACCTCTGACCACCTGTCCCCCCCCTGCAGCCTCTGACCACCTGTCCCCCCCCTGCAACCTCTGACCACCTGTCCCCCCCCCTGCAGCCTCTGACCACCTGTCCCCCCCCCTGCAGCCTCTGACCACCTGTCCCCCCCCTGCAGCCTCTGACCTCATTGTCCCCC
This sequence comes from Lithobates clamitans, assembly GCA_037952925.1. Taxonomy (NCBI): domain Eukaryota; kingdom Metazoa; phylum Chordata; class Amphibia; order Anura; family Ranidae; genus Lithobates; species Lithobates clamitans. The sequence continues at coordinate 13,072,129 of JBBGZY010000573.1, forward strand.
CCCAGCCTCTGACCTCCTGTCCCCCCCCCCCGCAAGCCTCTGACCTCCTGCCCCCCCCGCAAGCCTCTGACCTCCTACCCCCCCTTCAGCCTCTGACCACCTGTCCCCCCTGCAGCCTCTGACCTCCTGCCCCCCCCTGCAGCCTCTGACCTCCTGCCCCCCCCTGCAGCCTCTGACCTCCTACCCCCCCTGCAGCCTCTGACCACCTGTCCCCCCCTGCAGCCTCTGACCACCTGTCCCCCCCTGCAGCCTCTGACCACCTGTCCCCCCCTGCAGCCTCTGACCACCTGTCCCCCCCTGCAGCCTCTGACCTCTTCTCGTCCCCCCCTGCAGCCTCTGACCTCCTGTCCCCCCTGCAGCCTCTGACCTCCTGTCCCCCCTGCAGCCTCTGACCTCCTGTCCCCCCTGCAGCCTCTGACCTCCTGTCCCCCCTGCAGCCTCTGACCACCTGTCCCCCCTGCAGCCTCTGACCACCTGTCCCCCCTGCAGCCTCTGACCACCTGTCCCCCCTGCAGCCTCTGACCACCTGTCCCCCCCTGCAGTCTCTGACCACCTGTCCCCCCTGCAGCCTCTGACCTCCTGTTCGCACCCCCCTGCAGCCTCTGACCTCCTGTCATCCCCTCCTCAGCCTCTGACCTCTTCTCGTCCCCTCCTCAGCCTCTGACCTCTTCTCGTCCCCTCCTCGTCCCCTCCTCAGCCTCTGACCTCTTCTCGTCCCCTCCTCAGCCTCTGACCTCTTCTCGTCCCCTCCTCAGCCTCTGACCTCTTCTCGTCCCCTCCTCAGCCTCTGACCTCTTCTCGTCCCCTCCTCAGCCTCTGACCTCTTCTCGTCCCCTCCTCAGCCTCTGACCTCTTCTCGTCCCCTCCTCAGCCTCTGACCTCTTCTCGTCCCCTCCTCAGCCTCTGACCTCTTCTCGTCCCCTCCTCAGCCTCTGACCTCTCCTGTGGTCCCCTCCGCAGCCTCTGACCTCCCCTGCACCATCCGCAGCCTCCGACCTCCCCTGCATCATCTGCAGTCTCTGACCTCCTGTCCCCCCTGCAGCCTCTGACCTCCTGTCCCCCCTGCAGCCTCTGACCTCCTGTCCCCCCTGCAGCCTCTGACCTCCTGTCCCCCCTGCAGCCTCTGACCTCCTGTCCCCCCTACAGCCTCTGACCTCCTGTCCCCCCTGCAGCCTCTGACCTCCTGTCCCCCCTGCAGCCTCTGACCACCTGTCCTCCCCTGCAGCCTCTGACCACCTGTCCCCCCTGCAGCCTCTGACCTCCTGTTCGCACCCCCCTGCAGCCTCTGACCTCCTGTCATCCCCTCCTCAGCCTCTGACCTCTTCTCGTCCCCTCCTCAGCCTCTGACCTCTTCTCGTCCCCTCCTCAGCCTCTGACCTCTTCTCGTCCCCTCCTCAGCCTCTGACCTCTTCTCGTCCCCTCCTCAGCCTCTGACCTCTTCTCGTCCCCTCCTCAGCCTCTGACCTCTTCTCGTCCCCTCCTCAGCCTCTGACCTCTTCTCGTCCCCTCCTCAGCCTCTGACCTCCTGTCGTCCCCTCCTCAGCCTCTAACCTCCTGTCGTCCCCTCCTCAGCCTCTGACCTCTTCTGTGGTCCCCTCCTCAGCCTCTGACCTCTTCTGTGGTCCCCTCCTCAGCCTCTGACCTCTTCTGTGGTCCCCTCCTCAGCCTCTGACCTCTTCTGTGGTCCCCTCTTTAGCCTCTGACCTCTTCTGTGGTCCCCTCCTCAGCCTCTGACCTCTTCTGTGGTCCCCTCCGCAGCCTCTGACCACCCCTGCATCATCCGCAGCCTCTGACCACCCCTGCATCATCCGCAGCCTCTGACCACCCCTGCATCATCCGCAGCCTCTGACCACCCCTGCATCATCCGCAGCCTCTGACCACCCCTGCATCATCCGCAGCCTCTGACCTCCCCTGCATCATCCGCAGCCTCTGACCTCCCCTGCATCATCCGCAGCCTCTGACCTCCCCTGCATCATCCGCAGCCTCTGACCTCCCCTGCATCATCCGCAGCCTCTGACCTCCCCTGCATCATCCGCAGCCTCTGACCTCCCCTGCATCATCCGCAGCCTCTGACCTCCCCTGCATCATCCGCAGCCTCTGACCCCCCCTGCATCATCCGCAGCCTCTGACCTCCCCTGCATCATCCGCAGCCTCTGACCTCTCCTGTACCATGCGCAGCCTCTGACCTCTCCTGTACCATGCGCAGCCTCTGACCTCTCCTGTACCATGCGCAGCCTCTGACCTCTCCTGTACCATGCGCAGCCTCTGACCTCTCCTGTACCATGCGCAGCCTCTGACCTCTCCTGTACCATGCGCAGCCTCTGACCTCTCCTGTACCATCCGCAGCCTCTGACCATCTCCTGTCTTATATCACGTCTGCAGTCTGGAGCGGAGTCAACAGTGGGAGTGCCTCAGGGATAGGGGTCATGGGAGAAGTCAGACATGTATGGACTGTGGAGAGGAAACTATGGGATAAAACCAGAGCCACCGAGCTGGAGCCGACTGACTGAGCCCTGCATGGTGCACCTGAGAGGAGGTCAGTGACAGCGCCGCCAGGCCTACCTGAGAGGGAGGGGGGTCAATACAATATTGTAAGGGGGCACTGATATATAGGTTTCCCCCTATATCAGTAAACCCCCGTACCTTAGTGTTTTCTTTCTGCAGAAGGTGGTCTCTGGTCACCAGAGTCCTCCCCACATTCCCAGAGTTCCCCTTTACATCATAGTCTGCAGGATTCCACCTTACAGTGCAAGGGGGGACTCTGATGTAAAGGGCAATGCTGCAGACCCTGATGTAAGTGAGAACTCTGATGTAAAGGGGAAAGCAATGGACTCTGATATAAGTGGGGTCTCTGGTCACCAGTGCCCCCCTTTTATATCAGAGTTTCTGCTTAGATCATGATCTGCAATGTTCCCCTTTATGTCAGAGTTCCCTTGCACTGTAAAGGGGAATCCTCCTGATATATGGGGGGAACTCTGTGTTGGGTTATATTAATCTGACCTTCATGTAAGAGGAGAAATATGGTTTTTGACTTTTGTTTAACTTAACACATTGCTAATAGCAGTTTATAGCTTAAATATTGATATTTGCACTGAAACCTGCCATTTACGGCACCTTTTTTTTGCAGTATCAGTAAAAAATGTGCCAGTAAATGCCATGATTTTTTTGCCAGTAAAAAAATAAAAAATTGCTGCTGTTTGTAAATTCCATGTCTCTCTTATCTATATATAATACACTCTTCAAATGTGCTTTAAAATGCATGGTTTTCCCTTTTGTGAACAAAAAAAATAACGACGTTATGCGGTTGGGCTGGTATAAAAATACTATGGGGCTGGTATGAAATTATTTCCAGGGCTGGTTTTTATTCCCAGTCCGGCCCTGTCCCCTGGTTGGTGTCCCCAAGCTGGTGGGATGAGCAAGTCGTGCTATATCACCAGCAGCAGCACCACACAGACCTGAAGTCACCCCTTTCTGCTTCTCTCGACACTCTTCAGCACCCCCCCCAGTGTCCTCCAGCGCCACCTGCAGACAGATTATAGAGGCGGAGCTACCGTCCGCTGCTGAACCCAGGAGGGATGCATGCAAGCACGGACATGCAGGAGTCCATTTTGTCAGGTGTGGAGGGAGGTGATCTGGCAGCTTTGTGGGAGCACTTGAGACTTGTATGCAGGAACTTAAGATGGGGGAGGGGCAGTGAGAGCAATGTAGGGTAGGAGACCAGTTCTGGTGCTGTGCTGCTAACATTTCTTAATGCATGCCACTGCAAAGTGGCCTCTGCAGTGCTGGAGCAATAAATTAGTGTTCATTCACACCTTATACCACTTTTATACCATCTACACCCCTCTCATGTCATAATACCCACCTCCATACACTCCGCAACCCTCTCATGTCATACTACCCATCTCCATACACTCCGCACCCCTCTCATGTCATAATACCCACCTCCATATGCTCTACACCCCACTCATGCTATACTACCCACCTCCATACATTCCGCACCCCTCTCATGTCATACTACCCACCTTTATACACTCTGCACCCTTCTCCCATATATACTGCCCACCTCCATACACTCCGCACCCCTCTCCTGTACATACTACCCACCTCCATACACTTCACACCCCTCTTATGTCATACTACCCACCACCATACACTCTGCACCCCTCTCATGTACATACTACTCACCTCCGTACACTCTGCACCCCTGTCCTGTATATACTACCCACCTCCATAGACTCCATACCCCTCTCTTGTACATACTACCCACCTCTATACACTCTGCCCCCCCTCTCCTGTACATACTACCCACCTCCATAAACTACGCATCCCTCTCCTGTACATACGACCCACCTCCAGATGCTCCACACCCCTCTCACCTCATACTACCCACCGCCATACACTCCACACCCCTCATGTCATACTACCCACCTCCAGGGCTCTTTTTCAGCGGGAACGTGGGAGAACGCAGTTCCGGCACCTCTTGGACTGACTGCATGTAATGGCAAGGGGTGCTGGGGTCTGCTGCAGTGTATTAATGCTCACTGCTAGGGATCTATTTTTGCAAAGGGGGTCTATTGTTGCTGGGGAGGTCTATTGTTGCTGGTAGGGGACCTATTGTTGCTGGGGGGGTCTTATGTTGCTGGGGGGTCAGTTGTTGCTGAAAGAGATCTACTGTTGGGGGAAGGGTCTATTGTTGATGGCAGCCAGACAGACTATTAATCCTGGCTGTGCGGAGATCTGCTGACGCTGCCTGGAGTCTATTGTTGCTGGCGGGGAAATTTTGTTGTGGTTGGTCCATTGTTGTTAGGGGGATCAATTGTTCCTGGCTGCAGGGGATCTATTTTACTGTTTTTCTTGATATCATTACCATATTCCATACAAATTACTTAGCACCTCAAAATGATACTTGGTTCTATATTGTCTAAAAGGGACGGTACTGGGAGGTGGGTAGGGGCGGAGAAAAGGGGTGACTCAGAAAGGAGGAGTTCCTGCACCAATTATCTGAGAAAAAAAGTCCTGCGCACCTCCATACACTCCGCACCCCTCTCATATACATACTACCCACCTCTATACACTTCGCACCCCTCTCCTGTACATACTACCCACCTCCATACACTTCACACCCCTCTCATGTCATACTACCCATCGCCATACATTCCGCACCCCTCTCCTGTACATACTACCGACTTCTATACACTCTGCACCCTTCTCCTGTATATACTGCCCACCTCCATACACTCCGCACCCCTCTCCTGTACATACTACCCACCTCCATACACTTCACACCCCTCTCATGTCATACTACCCACTGCCATACACTCTGCACCCCTCTCATGTACATACTACCCACCTCCATACACTATGCATCCCTCTCCTGTACAAACTACCCACCTCCATACACTCTGCATGCCTCTCCTGTACATACAACCCACCTCCATAGACTACGCATCCCTCTCCTGTACATACTACCCACCTCCAGACGCTCCACACCCCTCTCACGTGATACTATCCACTGCCATACACTCAACACCCCTCTCATGTCATATTACTCACCTCCATACATGCTGCACCCCTCTCATGTCATACTACCCACCTTCATACACTCCGCACCCCTCTCATGTCATACTACCCACCACTATACACTCCCCACCCCTCTCATGTCATACTACCCACCGCCATACACTCAGCATCCCTCTCCTGTACATACTATCCATCGCCATACACTCCGAACCCCTCTAATATCATACTACCCACCACCATGCACTCCGCACCCCTCTCATATACATACTACCCACCGCCATACACTGCGCACACCTCTCATGTCATAATACCCACCTCCATACACTACGCACCCCTCTCCTGTACATACTACCCACCTTCATACACTCCGCACCCCTCTCATGTCATACTACCCACCACCATACACTCCCCACCCCTCTCATGTCATACTACCCACTGCCATATACTCAGCATCCCTCTCCTGTACATACTATCCATCGCCATACACTCCGAACCCCTCTAATATCATACTACCCACCACCATGCACTCCGCACCCCTCTCATGTACATACTACCCACCTCCATACACTCTGCACCCCTCTCCTGTACATACTATCCACCTCCAAACACTCTGCACCCCTCATGTCATAACACCCACCTCCATACACTCCACGCCCTTCTCATGTACATACTACCCACCTCCATACACTCTGCACCCCTCTCCTGTACATACTACCCACCTCCATATACTCCGTACCCCTCTCTTGTACATACTACTTACCTCCATACACTCCGCACCCCACTCATGTCATAATACCCACCGCAATACACTCCGCACCCCTCTCCTGTATGTACTACTTGCCTCCATAGACTTTGCACCCCTCTCATGTACATACTACCCACTGACATACCCTCAACTTTCCTTTACTACACATGTTCACTAGGGATAAGCCGATCACCCCCCGGTTCAGTTTGCGGCAGAACATGCGAACAGTCCAAAAATTTGTGCGAACACGCGAACATCATTAAAGTCTATGGGATTCAAGCGTGAAAAATCAAAAGTGCTAATTTTAAAGGCTAATGTGCAAGTTATTGTCATATAAAAAGTGTTTGGGGACCCGGGGCCTGCCCCAGGGGACATGTATCAATGCAAAAGTTTTAAAAATGGATGTTTTTTCGGGAGCAGTGATTTTAATAATGCTTAAAGTGAAACAATAAAAGTATAATATTCCTTTAAATATCATGGCTGGGGGTGTCTATAGTATGCCTGTAAAGTGGCGCTTTTTTCCCATGTTTAGAACAGTCCCTGCACAAAATGACATTTCTAAAGGAAAAAAAGTCATTTAAAACTGCTTGCAGCTGTAATGTAATGTTGCCCCCCCAGCCAATTACCAGGCCCTTTGGGTCTGGTATGGATATTAAGGTGAACCCCGCACCCAAATTAAAAAAAAAAAGTCCCTATATACTCTGAACAGCAGTAGTATACAGGCGATCCCCAGGTTACAAACAAGCTAGGGACTGTAGGTTTGTTCTTAAAGAGGGAGTCCACCCAAAAAAAAAAATTAAAAGCCGGCAGCTACAAATACTGCAGCTGCTGACTTTTAATACATGGCCACTTACCTGTCCCAGGGTCCAGCGATGTCGGCAGCCGACGCTGATAAATCGCTCAACTCTCGGCAGCTGCCGCTGCCATCCTAGGTGAGGGAATCAGGAAGTGAAGCGTTGCGGCTTCACTTCCCGGTTCCCTACTGCGCATGCACGAGTCGCGCTGCACGTCGTAACTGGTCCCCGCTATCTCCTGGGACCTGTGTGTTTCCCAGGAGACAGCGCAGAGGGACATGAAGAGGCATAGACTCCCGTGGGAGTCTATGCCCGAAGTGGGTGTAAATACCTGTCTTAGACAGGTATCTGCACCCCCCTCCCCCCTGAAAGGTGCCAAATGTGACACCGGAGGGGGGGGGTCCGAAAAGCGGAAGTTCCATTTTTGTGTGGAACTCCGCTTTAAGTTGAATCTGTTTGTAATTTGGAACAGGTACATTTTTTAAGTGTAGCTCTAGCCAAAAAATCAATTTTTAAGCTTTTTGGATAACATAGGGAAGGGTTATTATCACCCCTGTAACATTTGTTTTACTGTATGCTTTAAAAACAGGGGTTTAGCTGCACACATTTGCAAATACATGCATAAGCTGCAGGCCACGGCAAGGCACCTTGTATCCTGCAGACCCTAACTCAAACTTTGAAGAGTCTCCACAGTGGGAGCACATGTTGGGCTCCCTCCAGTCATCTGCCCTTCATCTATCCATTAGAATGCATGTGCTCCCACTGTAGAGACTCTTCAAAGTTAGAATTAGGGTCTGCAAGATACAGGGTGCCTTGCCGTTGCCTGCAGCTTATGCATGTATTTGCAAATGTGTACAACTAAACCCCTGTTTTTAATGCATACTGTTAGGCAGGTTAATTCGGTTGGTCGCAGGCTGGTTGGTAAGTTGAGCTTGGAAATTCTTTGGTTTTATTTTACATGCGTTTGCCCTTCCAGTGCTCCTTGCTGTGAAGATCAGTTATAGGTGGGTGCAGTGAACTTTTTTGTATTGTTGACACATTGGTTAAGCAACGCACTGACACCTTTGCTGCCATTGTGCATTGTGCTGGGTGTTCAGTGTGCTCCTGCGCCTTTAAGGAGGGTTGGGCTCCTTCTAGTCATCTGCCCTTCATCTATCCATTAGAATACATCTGCTCCCACTGTGGAGACTCTTCAAATTTAGAGTAATGCTGCGTACACACGACCGGACTTTACGATCGGACTAAAACAAGGAAGTTCATAGCCAGTAGCTAATAGCTCAAAAAAACCAAAAGAAATTACCGCGCTTCCCTACACCCCCAAGCTGCAGTTCTAATTCATAGGTAAAAGAATCAAATATATAGAAAAACAGTTAACAGAACCGCGCTAAAAAATGATATTAAAAATTATAGTGGATAAATTCCCATCGACCAAAATATCTCAAATAATGTGTTGAAATCAAAACAACATAATATATTCCAAATCTAAATGTCAACATACCATGATTAAGATTAATTGATTAATGGGTACTGTGACTGTATTAAAAAACTTTAGGTAAATAGATTATAAGAAGTGATAAAAAGATTGAGTCCGTGACTAAGAGTGATTTCAAATGGAAACAGTCCTTATTGTAGATAATTCCACCAGTAGTGATTGAAGCTTTAATGGACTAAAAAACACCTCGTGAAAAAGGATCCACCACCTATAAAGATGTACGCTTACCAAAGGTAAGCTTAATCAAAGCTTATGTACAAATTCCACTCTGCAGGGACACCACCATCAGTCTCAGCATGGAGGGAGGATCACCCGGAATTCTCTGTCATAGAGGCCAAAACTCAGCAAAGGAACCCAGGGAAATGAAAAACACATCCTCCATAGTGTAAATCCGCATAGCAATTTAATAGGCAAAAAATAAAAGTAGCACACTTACATAGAAGCATCAATTATACAGCATGTATCGTATAGCAGCCGGCCGGCCTGCCTACACCCGTTCACAGTGAAAGGGAAACGATGACGTCAGCGCGTCTGCCTTCCGACGTACGTTTCGTCCTATTGGACGTTGTCATAGGAACTAATAGCTGCCCTAGCGTCGGTTTTTGTCCGTCGGACTAGCATACAGACGAGCGGACTTTTCGACCGGACTCGAGTCCGTCGGATAGATTTGAAACATGTTTCAAATCTAAGTCCGTCAAACTTTTGAGAAAACAAAGTCCGCTGGAACCCACACACGATCGAATTGTCCGACGAAATCCGGTACGCCGGACCAAGTATGCCATAAAGTCCGATCGTGTGTACGCGGCATTAGGGTTTGCAGGATATAGGGTGCCTTGCCGTGGCCTGCAGATTATGCATGTATTTGCAAATGTGTGCAACTAAACCCCTGTTTTTAATGCATACGGTTAGGCAGGTTAATTCGGTTGGTCACAGGCTGGGTGGTAAGTTGAGCTTGGAAATTTTTCGGTTTTATTTTACATGTGTTTGCAATTCCAGTGCTCCTTGTTGTGAAGACCAGTGACCCTTTTTTGTAACAGTTCTTTTGCTGTCTGTGCCCCTGTTCAGAAGATTTCACCTCACTTTCTGTCCCAATGACAATTGGATTTTGAAAATTTTGGGTTATTAGGGAAACAAGGATTGGTGATAAAGCATCAGTGGGGAGATACCTTTTTCCCATATTAACTCTTTCAGGATAGAATTTCCCTTCCTAGGGGTAGATTTCTCACTTCCTGTTGTCTCCCTCCGTTTGTAAGTAGGAGTCGTTTGTAAGTCGGATGTTTGAAAATAGGGGACTGCCTGTATATACTATACGGCCTGCCCTATACACTCTGTGGAAAATTGGGCCTTAGGTGTTGGTGGTATCAGAACACTGTAAGCCCTCACAGTTACTCTTGGTAAGCACTGGAATGGGCCCTGCTGTGAAATATTATATCAAAAATTGTAATTACATACCCCTGTTAAACAGGAGCAGAAAAATTGGTCCTTAGGCGGTGGTGGTACAACACTGTAAAGCCTCACAGATACTTTTGTTGAGCGAAGGAACAGATCCTGCTGTGAAATATTAGATCAGAAAATGTAATTACGCGCCCCTGTTTAACAGGGGCAGAAAAATTGGGCCTTGGGCAGTGGTAGTGGTGCCACAACACTGCAACCCCTCACAGATACTCTTGTTGAGAGCAGGAACGAGCCCTGCTGTTAAATATTTGATCAAAAATTGTAATAATGCGCACCTGTTAAACAGGGGCAGAAAAATTAGGCCTTAGGTAGTGGTGGTGGTGCCCTGATGTCATGAAGATCCTGCCAGTAACCGGCATCCCAGGCGCACAGGAACCCGGCCACGGGTCCCATTGCGCAGGCGCGCGCGTTTACGGGTGCGGTCACGCACGGGCACGCGCGCGCACTCCCGCTGGTGTCAGGCGGGCTATTTATACCTGCCTGTCATACTCCATCCCTGCTGTCTGCTCTACAGCGTTCTGTGAGTGTTACCTGATCTGATCTGTGTTTCCTGTTATCTGACCCGGCTTCCTGTTTGACAATCCTGCTATTTGCCTGCACCAGACCCTCTTGGCTTGCCTGACCATCCCTCTGCATTACCCCTGGTACCTCTGCTGTCCGAACGTTACTGACCACCGGCTTGTTGACCCTCCGCTGTGTTCATCAGCTTCCAGTCTGCTATTACCTGCTGTTGTTCCTGGTTCCAGTCCAGCTTCCAGTCTGCTATTACCTGCTGTTGTTCCTGGTTCCAGTCCAGCGTTCCAGGCTACCTTCTGCTGTGTTCCAGCCCAGCGTTCCAGGCTATCTTCTGCTGTGTTCCAGTCCAGCGTTCCAGTCTATTACCTGCTGTTGTTCCTGGTTCCAGTCCAGCGTTCCAGGCTACCTTCTGCTGTGTTCCAGCCCAGCGTTCCAGGCTATCTTCTGCTGTGTTCCAGTCCAGCGTTCCAGTCTATTACCTGCTGTTGTTCCTGGTTCCAGTCCAGTGTTCCAGGCTATCTTCTGCTGTTGTTCCAGTCTAGCTTCCAGTCTGCTATTACCTGCTGTTGTTCCTGGTTCCTGTCCTGCATTCCAGTCTCTGTCCTCAGTCTACTCCTCAGACTACTGACTCCAGAGGGTGCCACCACTACTGGACTTCAGCAACTGTTGATGCTGCCAGGCACCCATACCACTCTTCACTCCTGGCCCTCTGGCTCCATTCCAGGGGAACAGGAGTGGGAGCTGTAAGGGAGGTCTTTTCCTGCACTTCAGGCTCACAACCTACCAGGTACGTGACAGTAGCAGACAGCCATGTCTGAGCCTGAGCAGGGAACGTCTCCCATGGAGGAACTCTGTGCACACCTGGCAGGATTGGCTGAAGCAGTCAAAAATCTGCAGCAATGATACACCAGACTGGAGGAACGAGTGTTAACCCTGTCTAACCCCATTGGGGCCCAGGGAGCTTCCTCTGCTCCTGCTCCTTCAGTTGGGCCTTCCTCAACGGTGGTGATGCTCCCTCCGGAACCTAAGGTTCCCTCACCTGAACGTTTCTTTGGAAATCGCCATAAGTTCAGAGCCTTCCGCAACTCCTGCGAACTATTTTTTGCTCTTCAGCCACGTACCTTTTCCCTGGAGGCTACAAAGGTGGGCTATGTGATTTCTCTACTCTCTGGTGACCCCCAAACCTGGGCCCATCGCCTCTTAGAGCAAAAGGACATATCTCTGACCAACCTCTCCACTTTCTTTGACGCACTAGGCCAGTTATATGATGACCCCCAGCTATCTGTAACTGCAGAGGCGGCTCTACACTCCCTTCAACAAGGTCGCAGAGCAGCAGAGGATTATGTGGCTGAATTCAGGAAGTGGAGTGCGGATACTAACTGGAACGATGCGGCTCTTCGTTATCAATTTCGATTGGGACTTTCTGATCCTCTGAAGGATGAACTGGCCAGGGTGGGTACACCACAGACTTTAAATGCTTTAATCGATCTAGCTATCCAGATCGATCGACGCCTACGAGAGCGCAGGTCTGAGAGAGCTATGGGGTCTTCTCGTCCAACTTGGGTTACCCCTAAGGTTCCCCATCACCCATCATCAACACCACCTACCTCCACGCTTAACTTACCTGAGCCAATGCAGTTAGAAGTCCTGCGGCCTTCACTCACCCCAGAGGAACGACAACGTCGTCGAGCAAATAACTTGTGCCTGTATTGTGGGGAACCCAGGCACTATGTCAGGAATTCTGAGAAGCTATCATCATGAAAATTGAGGAGGAATAGGATAGTCACTCAGCATATGCAGTCTTCAAGGGATCCCACATCCATAGAAAAATCATTCGGTTACATCAGCATCAGGTGCTTGGTAGCTGGTGATCCAAGACTGATTAATTTTTATGACTGTGAGCCGATCAACAGAGTCTGCAGACAGGCGCACTCTGTGATCAGTTACAAAGCCTCCAGCAGCACTGAATGTGTGTTCAGAAAGAATGCTGGATGCAGGACAGGCCAGTAGCTCAATTGCATATTGAGCAATCTCTGGCCAGTGGTCCATCCTTAAGACCCAGTAACCCAGTGGATGTTCTGGTGGAAAGGTCTCCAAGTCTGATCTTGCAACTAGATATTCCTGCACCATGTAATTCAGACGCTGGCAATGGTTGCTGGAACCGAGCAGACCTGGGCACTGAGAACTGAAGAATTGCCTGAAGGCATGGTTTAACCGGCCACCTTCTCCACCGCTCTTTCTGTGACTGAACAAAGCCTCAGCAACACGTTGCCCAGTACCAGGAAATTTTAACCTCCCAGGCTCTGGAAACACATTGCACAAACCTTTCTGCAAGGCACCCCGAAGATGTTTCATCCTCTGCTCCCTCTGCGAAGGCTGGATAAGTTCTGCAACCTTACCCTTGTAACATGGATCAGGAAGGGTTGCCAGCCAGTAATGATCCCTCTCCTTGATACCACGAATCCTAGGGTACTTTCGCAGGCTTTGCAGGGTCAGGGAGGCCATGGCATTCGATCCTGAGTCCTCTGGGTCACTAAGAAACACATGATCCTCAACCACCTCCTCCCAGCCACGTACAACTCCATGGGTTTCTGGGGACTGAAAACAATCCCTTGAAGACTGCTACTGATGCTGAGTGTCATCCTCCATCTCCATGCTGACACAATCCTCCTCTTCTCTTCTTCTTCATGTGTGATCGGTGGGCCTGGAGGAATACGAGTATCTCGATAAAGGGGGCTTTGAGAGGTAAGGAAGTCCTCCTCTTCCTCCCGCTGTTCTGCCTCACGTGCCCTGTCCATTATTCCACAAAGTGTGTTCTCCAACAGGAAGACAAAAGGGACAGTATCACTGATGAATGCACTGTCACTGCTCACCATCCTCGTGGCCTCCTCAAATGGTGACAGGACAGTGCATGCATCTTTGATCCATAGCCAAGCTTTCCTGACCCTGTCCTGGTGCCATACTCACATAGGTACTCATTGATGGCCCTCTGCTGCATGTGCAGCCGCTGCAGCATTGCCAATGTTGAGTTACACCTGGTGGGCATGTCACAAATGAGGCGGATCTTGAGCAGATTCTCTTTGAATGTCAGCCAGCCAAGCACTGGCATTATATGACCGTCGGAAATGACCACAGACTTTCCTGGCCTACCTCAGGAGATCCTGTAAGCCCGGGTACCTGCTCAAGAACCGCTGCACCACCAAATTCAGGACGTGAGCCAAACAGGGAACATGTGTCAAGTGTCCCTGTTGGAGGGTGGAGAGGAGGTTGGTGCCATTGTCGCATACAACCATTCCTGGCTGAAGCTGGCATGGCGTCATCCACCTCTGAGCCTGCCCCTGCAGAGCTGACAGAATCTCTGCCCCAGTGTGGCTCCTGTCCCCTAAGCAGACCAACTCAAGCATGGCATCTTTTTGCTTGAATGCTTGGGTAACCCCTTGAACGCCTACGGAGCACCGCTGGTTCAGAGGAGAAATCTGCAGAGGAAGAGGCTATAGAGGAAGAAGAACAGGTGGAGGTGGAGGAGAGAGCTGTGGCAAAATCACCACTAGCATTTTGTTGGCGTGGTGGTGGAACAAGCTCCAACAATACTGAACCCTGTCCTGCATCCTTCCCAGCTGCCAGCAGAGTTACCCAGTGCGCCGTGAAAGAAAGGTAATGTCCCTGTCCATGCCTGCTGGACCATGAGTCAGCAGTAATATGCACCACCCTGTCCAACGAGGCCAAGACATTGCCTTCCACATGCTGGTAGAGAGCCAGACTGGCCTTCCGTGAAAAGAAATAGCGTTTGGGAACCTGCCGCACATTCCATAAATTCACGAAAGGGGGCAGAGTCTACCAGCTGAAAAGGCAGCAGTTGCAGTGCTAGCAATTTGGCCAAGCTAGCATTCAGATGCTGAGCATGTGGATGGCTGGGACCGAATTTCTTGCGATGGTTTAGCAACTGAGGTAGGGAAATTTGCCTGCTAAAATCAGATGGAGATGTACTGATAGCAGATTGGCTGCAAGTATTTGGGACACCTATTGCTATACCTTTATTCCTCTCAGTGAAGGGGGGGGGCGGCCGGGAATGGTCAGTTAAAACCACCCAGCTCGCGCCCTTGTCCTCGCCCGGTGTGGCCCCGCCACCAGCGCCGTCCGTCTGGCTGGCCTGATTCTCTTTTGGGTCTTGGCAGACTCACCGTCGGGGACCATGGGGTGGAGGGAGGCCCGCCTTCTGAGAGGACTGGAGGTATAGTGGGGTTGAAGAACCCAGCTGATGAGGAGCAAGGGGAGGTCCACCTTGTTCTTTGATGTGGGTCTTTTAAGTACTGTTGCTAACTGACTGCATGAGAGGCCGTCATATGTCTGGTCAATCATGTGGTGCCCAAGCGGCTGCTGTTTTGGCCATGCTTGATATGCTTCAAACATATGTTGCAAACAGCAATGGTGCGATCTGCTGCACATGTGTCAAAAAAGGCCCACACCAAAGAACTTTTCAAAATATGTGGGGAGTCAGCAGCACCCTGCACCTGCTTAGCTCTGCGGTGTGATGCAATAGAGTGGCTGCCCTTAAGCTGCCCCTGGAGGGCATCCTACCTCATTGGAGATGTGCCTCCTACTCTCTTCTCTCAGGCACCCAAGTTGAGTCAGTGACCTCATCATCCCCCCCCTCGTCATCACTGGAGCAAACTTGGCAGTATGCTGCAGCTGGGGGAACATGACTGCCAGTTTCTTGACCTTCTTGGGCACCCCCTCTCTCTAGGCTGATGTTACTCCCTTCCTCAACCTGAGTACCATCATCGGAGCCTTCAAATCGCTGTGCATCCTCCTGCAGCATGTACCCAACACTGTGGTCGAATAGTTTGGTGGACTCCTCCGTGCATGATGGTGGGGCTAGGGAAGGAGTGACTGTTGACATGGAGCCGATGGAATAGGCTGCTTTGGCAGCTGCATTGGCAGGCAAACTACTCTGAGCCTGGGTGACAGAGGATGAGGAGGATGAGGACGGATTTGTTATCCATTCCACCAACTCTTCTGCATGTTGTGGCTCAATAACATGACCAGCTGCAGGAAAAAAGGACAAGTGTGCCCCATGGCCACGTGCTGAGGATGCACCGTGTGCATGACCAGCACTGTCCGCTGTAGACACAGAGCCTGCTTGCCCTCTTTTAGTGGCCTGGGAGCGTCTGCCTCTCCTTGGTGGCCTTCCGGACATGCTGTAAATTTTGTTTAGCAAAAAAACACTAAACTGTATTGTGTACTGTGTACACCACCAGGAAAGTAGTAGCAACTGCACTAGGGGTGCACAGTACTGTGTACACCAACAGAAGAAGTGTAATAACAACTATGGGTACACTGTATGTATTGTGTACACCACAAGGAAAGTAGTAGCAACTGCACTAGGGGTGCACGGTACTGTGCACACCAACAGAAGTTTAATAACAACTATGGGTACACTGTATGTATTGTGTACACCACCAGGAGCGTAGTAGCAACTGCACTAGGGGTGCATGGTACTGTGCACACCAACAGAAGTTCAATAACAACTATGGGTGCACGCTATGTATTGTGTACACCACCAGAAAAGTAGTAGCAACTGCACTAGGGGTGAACGGTACTGTGTACACCAATAGAAGTGTAATAACAACTATGGGTGTACTGTATTGACCACCAGAAAAGTATGACCAACTGCACTATGGGTGCACAGCACTGTATACTGTGTACACTGCCTGAAGTATATTAGAAACAGTACACCAGGAACGGCCTGCAGTCAGATATAGTTATTCAGCTAACTGAATAACCTGCCTGCCAAAAGTATATTAGAAACAGTACACCAGGAACGGCCTGCAGTGAGATATAGCTAAACTGTATGCAGTGGAGATACAGTTGAAATAAAAAGTATGTGAACCCTTTTGGAATGATATGGATTTCTGCACAAATTGGTCAAAAAATGTGATCTGATCTTCATCTAAGTCACAACAGTAGACAATCACAGTCTGCCTAAACTAATATCACACAAAGAATTAAATGTTACCATGTTTTTATTGAACACACCATGTAAACATTCACAGTGCAGGTGGAAAAAGTATGTGAACCCTTGGATTTAATAACTGGTTGAACCTCCTTTGGCAGTAATAACCTCAACCAAACGTTTCCTGTAGTTGCAGATCAGACGTGCACAACGGTCAGGAGTAATTCTTGACCATTCCTCTTTACAGAACTGTTTCAGTTCAGCAATATTCTTGGGATGTCTGGTGTGAATCGCTTTCTTGGGGTCATGCCACAGCATCTCTTCATCTCAGGACTCTGACTGGGCCACTCTCGAAGGCATATTTTCTTCTGTTTAAGCCATTCTTTTGTTGATTTACTTCTATGCTTTGGGTCGTTGTCCTGTTTGCAACACCCATCTTCTGTTGATCTTCAGCTGGTGGACAGATGGCCTTAAGTTCTCCTGCAAAATGTCTTGATAAACTTGGAAATTTATTTTTCTCCCTGGGAGACTCCACTGCCTGCCATAATTTTACTTGAAGCGCTTTTTTTACTACTGAAATGTAAGTTGTGTACTTATTTTAATAAATTTGCTTTACAAAACGGTATTATGCTATGTGGCCCCCCTTCCTTTATTTTCATATGGGCTATCCCTCTGAGATGATCTACGGGAAGGTTTGCCATCCATTTTAAAGATAGTTCCGTCAGGAGTCTGGATATGTTTGGAGTTTTGTCGCCATCCAGTTGAGAGGTCCTTCTTTTTGATTGCCTGTTGATGATACAAGCTAGATTGACTCATTGAACGTACGTTCCTATGAGTTCAATCCTTCTGGTAAGCCTTCACTTTTCTCTATGTGGAGGGTCCATCACACATACACCTTTGCATGCATTATCCACGTGGTGAATAAGGAATTATATACCTTTTGGACTAACATCAGTCTTTTGCAGTCTAAGAAACATCCGAGGAACATCAGAGACTTTACTTGTTAATTTGTCACACTTCGAATTTATTGTTGATCGACATAGACGTTTTTTTCATTTTCATAAATTTATATAAGTTATATCATTAAGCTTCCTAAAATCTATAGCGCTACACTTGTCTATGCACTTAAATTTTGACAAAATCCTTGTTTGTTGTGTGAGCTGCTGTCCTGTTGGGTAAGCGCAGGGTTAAACTTTTCTCTTCTTTCTTCCTCTGTGGTATCCTCCCATGAAAACCATTCTTGTTTAGTGTTTTACATATCGTAGATTCGCTAACAGGGATGTTAGCATAAGCCAGAGACTTTTGTAAGTCTTTAGCTGACACTCTAGGATTCTTCTTCACCTCAATGAGCAGTCTGCGCTGTGCTCTTGCAGTCATCTTTACAGGATGCCCACTCCTAGGGAGAGTAGCCGCAGTGCTGAACTTTCTCCATTTATAGACAATTTGTCTTAATCTTAATTCTTAATCGTAGGTCTTCTGAGAGCTCTTTTGTGCGAGGCATCATTCATATCAGGCAATGCTTCTTGTGAAAAGCAAACCCAGAACTGGTGTGTGTTTTTTTATAGGGCAGGGCAGTTGTAACCAACATCTCCAATCTCATCTCATTGATTGGACGCCAGTTGGCTGATACCTCACTCCAATTAGCTCTTGGAAATCTCATTAGTCTAGGGGTTCACATACTTTTTCCACCTGCACTGTAAATGTTTACATGTTGTGTTCAATAAAACATGGTAACATTTAATTCTTTGTGTGTTATTAGTTTAAGCAGACTGTGATTGTCTATTGTTGTGACTTAGATGAAGATCAGATCACATTTTATGTCCAATTTGTGCAGAAATCCATATAATTCCAAAAGGGTTCACATACTTTTTATTGCAACTGTATATATATATTAAATACACTGCAGCTAACTGAATCACCTGCCTGCCTGAAGTATATTAGAAACAGTACACCAGGAACGGATTGCAGTCAGATCTAGCTAAACTGGATACAGTGGATATATATATGGACCGTTATGCGCCGCTCAAATTTGGCGCGAACAGCCCATAATGTTCGGTTTTCGACAAACGGGCAAACAGCCAATGTTCGAGTCGAACTCATGTTCGACCCGAACAGAAAGATCATCCCTAATATTCACCATCATTGTATGGTGCCATCATAATGACATCATGGGCAAAGTAATGCACTGGGGCCCCTACTATGTAGATTGTGACCTGTAACCATACACATCGCATTGCAGAAAACAGTGAGTATGGCTAAATTATGCTACATATTGGGCATGGCTTTTTAGTGATTAGAATTTTTTTTTTTACAATTGTTTTATTGTTATTTTGTAAAATGTTATTTTTTTTTTTTTTAGTCTGAGTTTTTTGGTTTGTTTGGTGAGATATCAGGGAGTCTAAACAGACCCCTGAAGTCCCACTTTTGAGACAGAGAAAGGGACTGAGAAAACACATTTCCCATTCCCTTTTTCTGTAGCCTTAGATACATAAATGAACAGGAGGCAGAGGCTCCTGTTAATTCATAAACCGAAGCAGAGAAAACAGTTATGAATGAACAATGAACAGTTATGAATGAACACAGTGAGTGATCAGTACCGATCACTCACTGTGTTTATTTAGAAAAGGAAAGGGCTGGTAAAAATTACATATTTACCAGCCCCTTTTCCTGAAGCAGAAGAGAAGAGGGGGGAAGCTGGCAGCGCTGTGTGGGGGGCACACAGTTATTTTCTATTGCTTTAATTATTTTTCCCATTATGGGCCCGAGTGGGGCCTCATGTCCAAGTTTTGCCTAAGGCCTCACAAAGCCTAGAGCTGCCTCTGCTTGTAGTTCTCAATGAACTACGAGTGTGCTGGTGAGCTCCCTCGTAGTTCATTAATCTTCCTGCTCTCATGTAACTGCCTGCCCATATCAGAGGTATGGTCAGACAGCTATCCTGAGAGTCTGCACCCCCGATATGCTGATCATAGGTGCAATGCTCTGCAGGCTCCTTAAAAAAAAATTATAAATTCACTTTTTTTTAAACTGCAAAAAAAGTGCACTTATTATTTATTTAATTTTTTTGGTAAACTTAGCCTTTAAAATGTATCTATTGTCTATTATCTATATCCATTTCCTCAATTTCAATTAATTCTAGCTCATTCTAACACATACTAACCTCCATGCTGCAGCATTGATCTGAGGTCACCGCTCTCTGCTCTGCCTCTTCAGTGCTCACTGGAGCACCTGGCAGGAGAGGAGGCTGGCACAGCTTTCTTCAGGTCTCAGCTGAGCGATGGATTGACTTTGGTACAATCAGCCTGAACCAGGTGAGATTCAAACCATCTATGGCTGCTTTACAAATAGGCATTTTCCCTATTTGTCCAGCAGGATATTATTATCAAGCCGGCAGATAAGGAAGGTTCCGTGGTGGTAATGAATAGGGATAATTATGGGAAAAAAGTGTTGAAACAATTATCTGACACTTCAGCATATATGCCTGTACAAGCCAATCTTACTGCATTGATACAAAGTAAATTGAAGTGTGTAACTATTAAAGCATTGAATCAAAAATTGATTGATAATGACACTAAAATGTATTTAATCTCTAGGTATCCAATCACTCTGTGTTTTTATAGTTTACTGAAGATACATAAAGATCCTGTACATCCCACCAGAGGCCCATGGTGGTGATGAGCATGTCGTTATGTGTACCTGGAGTATGATATTTGGAGAAGATTCTTTCTCCTTTGATAATGCATAGAAAATCGTATTTCTTTGTTGTACATTACTGAACACAGAGCAGGCTCTAAATCATGACTCAGCGACCCACCAGTGATGTCATCATGCCAGACGCCGCGTTCCAGCCCTCACCATCATGAATCAGCCAAATCCAAGCCTTGTTTTCATCTCTCAGGCTGCAGAGATCCTGCTGGCCAGGATACTCCTCCTTCAAACCTACCTATTTGCTGGGCGAACGCTGCTGCACAGGGTTGGACGCCACATCAGTCTGGATGGACATGTGCCTTACCTACCTAACTTATATGTAAGTGGATAATGCACCTGTATTATATTAAAATGTTACAGTTCTAACCTAGAGGTGCCTGTCTCTCTTTTTTCTGCATATCTGCTCTCAACTTCCCCAACAAAGGCTTGCCCTGCTTTCTGGGCTGTTACACTATATACAGGTATTCTTCCTCCATCTCAGCCTTTCTCTGAATTTATACTGAGTAGTCTGAGTAGTCCACTTAAAGGACTTACTTGATGGACTCATGTAATAATATACATACTATCTGGCAGCGCCACTATCCCAAATTTCTCTTGTCTAAATCATAATGACCTGGGTTATGTGCTATTTATATTTCAATGGACGCTGGCAGAAAGTCGGCGCTAAACTCTACAGATAAAGAACCCTGTACAGTTTTGTACTGACCAAAGAGTTTCCGGTAGGGTGCTGTACAGGTTGAAGGCAGTGGACCCTGAAATAATGGGGGATCTAGTACCTGGGGGTCCAGAGTGACATAGCCCACCATGATGGGTGAAGATTGGTTTCTTGACCTACTGGCAGGATCCTGAGGCAGGAGATGGTGAGTGCCTGCAGTTGGGGCCACTCAAACCCCTTTCACACTGGGACGGTTTTCAGACGCTTAAGTGCTAGAAATAGCCTCTGCTAAGCGCCTGAACACCACCTCTCATTCATTCCAGTGTGCCTTTTCACACTGGGGCGTGCGCTTGTGGGATGGGAAAAAAAAGTCCTGCAAGCAGCATCTTTGGGGCGGGTTGAGAGAGTTGTATACAGTGCTCCTAAATCGCCCCTGCCCATTGAAATGAATGGGCAGTGCTTTCAAAGTATCTTAAAGGCGCTTTGAAAGCGTCACAAAGCTGGAGTTTTTAACCCCTTTTTTGAGGCTAAAAGTGCCCCGCTAGTGGCAAAAAAGTGGCACAAAAGCGCTCTTAAACAGCAGTAAAGCGCCGCTAAAACAAGCGGCACTTTACCACGAACACAGCCGCGGCCCCAGAGTGAAATGGGTCTTAAAGAGAGAATCACAGATAGGGCTATAATTGTGAATTCCATGTTTCTCTGAGTTGCATAAATAAATACATGTATTTATTTCATTGTGTACAGTGTTGTGTTAGGCGCCCGTCTTCTCCTTGTGGCCTAGGCTCTTGGAGGTGGCTCAGTGGAGGTCCTCGCCGGCGGTTAATCAATTACACATACACACATTAGGTATGCTGAATGATTACAATATTTTATTCCAGGATTCGCTGTTTTATGCTGTTTTTACAAGACTCTGCCCCAATTGGGGGCCAATCAAAATGATACATATTAGCATATGCAGTAATTTCTTAATCTTGTGATTTTCCATACATTAATAATGCCTTCATCTTGTGATCTTAAAATGTTAACCCCTATAGTTCAAGTTAATAGGTCAAAAGATTCCTTATTTTCTGTCACCGTCTGCCGGACCATGAGATGTCCAACCACAGCTTCCTTAAAAACTAATTCTAGCTGCTGTTGGCCCTCCTATACCCAGCAACAGTGTACAGAGGTAAAAACCACAGACAGATGTTTCCTCAGATGGAGACATAAAAGAGGAAAAGACAGACAGGGTGATATTGCAATGAGATAATTCAGTAAGTAATACTTGTCATAAGACAGTCTGTCACATTCACTAAAATATACCAAGATATTTTTCTAATTATTAAGCAAATAAGCAAACCCTGAACATATCTCATGAACAGGGTGAAATCAACAATTAATCAATAATGAAATGTATTATGGAATCTCCTTACAATCCTCCCTTTGACCATTCGATATCATCGAAATGGTCATTCTACCTTTTCGTCACGCCTCAAGGAGTCATATTCCTCGGCTACCTTTTCGTCATGCCTTAAGGATTCATATCCCTCGGCCTCATTTTCCTGGTTCTCGTACCATACCGTGGGATCTCTGGTAATGGAAGTCAGCTTCATGGTTTCGGAATGTGCTTCGCTACCCTTTTTGTAGAGGCATTTAAGTAACATGAAGCATGCATACAAGAACAATATGAAAAGCAGTATGGTAAAAATTGTCATTGCAGTGTTCTTAAACCATGAAGTGAGACCTCCCAAACTGAACCGGTAGAGAAAGACATTTCTCAAAACCAGACTTTTGTGCATAACTGTACTTAAACTTCAACAACAACATCTTGTCAGTGAAACCTGAAGGGGGTTCAGTGGGGGACATACTTCTTTTATATTTTATACTAGGTGCTTTGGCTGTCTGGGCCTTTCCACATATCCCTTTTAGTAGCCCTAAACCTTCTGGATGATACACACAATTCACTATTAACCAAGTAGGTAAGAATACTATCAGAATCAGACATGTCCAGAGGCATAATGTTTTTCCTGACACAAAGGTAGAAATCATTTTGTCAGGTACTGTGTGCAAAGTTCTGTTACTCTGTTTCTTCTTGTTGGTGGGGGATTCGTCTCGTCGTCCAGAGAGATTTGTTTTATGACTTCTTGAATGTCCTCCAAATCTGGTCGCTGTTCCTGAAGAGAGAAGTCTTGGGATGCTGGTGGAGGGTCAGGAGTCTGGGGTTGCTGTGGACACTTCTTTAACCGGCTGGCGTGGATCCAGGTGTTTCCTAGATCGGTCAGTACAGCAGTTCTGGAAACCTTCTCTATCTTCCAAGGTCCAGAGAAAATGGGTCCAACCTTCTTTTTGTGTGCCAGTTGTTTCACCAGTACTTTGTCTCCTGGGAGGAAGGGATGAGTAGGTTCTGTTGAAAGAGGAGAAAAGGTGACAGAGACTTGTTCGTTCATATCCTGTAGCATACTTACCAGATTTTTCACGTACATTTCCTGTTGAGAATAGATGTTAATGTCAGTGTTTTGATCTAAAAGGGGCAGCTCTATGTTTGCAGGAACTCCCATCAAAATCTCAAAGGGCGAGAGTTTTGTTCTAGCATGTGGTGTTGTCCTGATCTGAAATAGGACAGAAGGAAGGTAATCCAACCATCCTTTCATGGTGCCCCCCGTAGCCTTTTTTAACTTGTCCTTAATGTTCCTATTCATTCTTTCCACTACTCCTGCACTTTGTGGGTGGTAAGGGATGTGCAGTTTCCACTGTAAGCCTAGTAGCTTAGCTAAAATCTGTGTAACAGAGGAGCTGAAGGCAGGCCCTCTGTCTGACCATATGGCCGTTGGTATTCCGAACCTACAAACCCAATGGTTCAGTAGGCATTTGGCAGCAATTTTAGCAGTCTCACCTGTACATGGAATACCTTCAACCCAACCTGACCATTTGCATACGATCACGCAAAGGCATTTCAAATTGCCTTTTTGTTTGGGCATGTGTGTGAAGTCTATTTGCAAA
Organism: Lithobates clamitans; assembly: GCA_037952925.1. NCBI lineage: Eukaryota > Metazoa > Chordata > Amphibia > Anura > Ranidae > Lithobates > Lithobates clamitans. The sequence goes on from JBBGZY010000573.1 coordinate 13,095,943, forward strand.
TCTGTTAGGGGACCCAGGGGTGAGGGCAGGTGGCCATGTAATCCATGATTTTTCCCTTGGACATTGTTTTGTGCACAGGTCAGACAACTGACTGAGCTATTGCCAGTTTAAGTAGCACAGTGCTGAATAGCAAAAAATGCCCTGGCCATGAAGGGCGTAAAACCTTCAGGAGGTCAAGTGGTTAATGTTCACTGAACCCTGCTCGAACCAACTCCAGGTATGTTCGGCTCATACCTATCCCTGACCTAGAGCATGCAGCGAGGGAAGTCTGAGCCAAGACATAACTTCTGATCAGCATACTTTTTCTGGATCAGTGGCTAAGAAAGCACTGAAGTCATTGAATCAGCAAGACATCAACCTTATGCCCTGTACACACGATAGGACCTTGTTGTCGGAAATTCCGACCGTGTGTAGCCTCCATCACACATTTTCCATAGGAATTTCCGACACACAAAGTTTGAGAGCTTGCTATAAAATTTTCCGACAACAAAATGCTTTGTCGGAAATTCCGATCGTGTGTACACAAATCCGACACACAAAGTGCCACGCATGCTCAGAATAAATTAAGAGACAAAAGCTATTGGTACTGACCCGTTTATAGTCCCGACGTACATGTTTTACGTCACCACGTTCAGGACGATCGTATTTTCCGACAACTTTGTGTGACCGTGTGTATGCAAGACAAGTTTGAGCCAACATTCGTCTGAAAAAATCCATGAATTTTGTTGTCGGAATGTCCGATCAATGTTGGACCGTGTGTACAGGGCATTAGAATGAGAGGTCAGCAATGGCAATCTTTGTCAGTTTAGGTTTCCTGTAATGCTGAGGATTAGCTTGTGGGCATATATGCTCATTCTAATGTCCTCTATCAGTACCCTAGAAATGATGATTTAACCAATGGCCTAGATATGTTTGCTTCTGTGAATTACACAACAACTTAAACTATCATTTGAAATGCAGCAATGTCTATGTCAAAATTAGAAAAATGTCTTTTCTGTACAGTGTTCATAGAAGCAAGCCCCCCTCCCTAACCCTGAGGATACTGAGGATGATGCACAATACATTACCTCTTTAAGCATATGCTCAATAAACAGATATTAAATCAATAATGCATACAGGATTGGAGGTCTAAATTAGAGCAAAAATGATGTTTAGACATGTCAGTTTGAAGTGCACTTCCGATTCATCAAAAAGTAAACACATTAATTTATAATATACTGTATTTACTTACAATAAATATTAACAAAAAGGTAAACTAATCTCACTGATTTTTTTAAATGTATTTTCTTTCTGGGTTACATGCCCATTTTGGAAACAACACTGACCTCTTTTGACAAGATTCTTTGTATAGCAGGACTGTCTTTGCATGGCAAAAAAAGTTACATTAATGGGGGCAGTTGCCATTTGTACTGTTGGTTATTTTGTGAGGGGGAGCACTGGATACCTTAGCTGCCATTGTGCTATTTGCTGGGTGTCCATTGCACCCCTGTGACTTTAAAGAGGTAGGCTTCCTCAAGGCATACCTGCCCTCAATCTATCCATTATTATATATGTTTTCCTACTATAGAGGCTCTCAAAATGTGTAGAGTTTGTATTACAGAAAATACTGGGGTGTCTTGTCGCAGCCTCTGCAGCTTAAACATGAATTTGCAAATATGTGCAAACTAAACCCCTTGAAACATGAACTGTTAGACAAGACAATTTAGTTTGTTGAAGGCTGGCTGGTAAGTTGAGCTGGGAATTTTTCTTTGTTGTTGTTTGAAATGCGTCACCCTTCCATGTGCTACTTGCTGTTAAGGCCAGTTATAGGTTGGGGAGTTGCCATTTGTTTGTACATCATTGGAGATGCAACAGAGTATGATTTTGCAGGCAAGAAGACACCACTACCTAGTATTGTAGTAGGTCGGGTAGACAATACATGTGTTATCATTTAATAGTACATGGGGACACTGCAAACTGTATCGCGGTGATAGTATAGTTTGTGACTAAGCATGAGCTAAATTTGGGGTTTTCACGTTTTTGGCATTTGGGCAAAAAATTGGGCCATTTTGTCAAAATGTTACTATTTTTGTGAAATACATTGGAGTTAATAGGGAAGGCTAAATAAAAACTAAAATCTAGGCAGATATAAGACACAAATTAATGCAGCTCTGTAATTGTTAATACATAATGAAATGCATTTGTTTTAAATGCAAGCAGTGTAATTACCTAGTTGATAATGGGTATAATTTAACAAGTGATGGCGTCAAACAAATACATTTTCAAGTAATATTATGAAAAAGCTGCCCCTTTTTCAAGTGAACAAATCACCTATAAATAGATACAATAAGCAAAATAAAAAAGGATGGCGCTAATTCATCAATATATAAATAAACATTAATTGCATCATAAATGAATACAGTAGTTATGTGCATATATTAACAAAAAAATCCTAATAGAAAAGTCAACACACCAAAAAGGAAAAATGTGTGTAGCAGTAGGTGATCTTAATTGTCCGTGCTCCACCAACACTTGTGTGGGAGAAAAAACAAACTCACCAGATGCTAAATCATGAAAAGCTTGTGTGAAAATCAAATCCTTAGAAGGATAGGTAACATCAAGGAGGGTTGATCTTTTAACTTAGTAGTATCAGCTGGTATATCTGTGGATTCATATCAAGGCAGTAACTCAAAAAGAAACAAAGTTCATCACATAGCGCAATATAGCTTTTGCAAACTTGAAATAAACAGCTAGATTGCGCACTTACATTTGTCGGTGCTATAGGCTAGCACTAGCATATACAGCCAAACAGCGGGGATACATGCCAATCCTGAGACTCTAGGCGTGCATTCCAACACACCAGAGACTGTAACCAGCCGTACCGGAAGTGACGTCAGTGCGGGCGAGCGCGCACAGGGCCGTTTTTTTGACTGGACATGCTGGGCAGTTGCCCAGGGGCCCCACTTGTCTGGGGGGCCCCATCCAGGGCCGATCCTCATTGCTGCAATCTGCTGCTTAAGTTCACTGACTGCACTGGTTGCTCACTTGCTATAATCGCCAGCTGCCCGGCGTCTAGCTAGCAACCAGTGACATCAGTCAGAGGCCTCGGCCGCCCCAGCATTCATAGCACGCTGCGGCCGCCCAAGCTGCTAGAAAACAAGCTCCGCCCACCTCTGCCATGTTCTTCATGCAGCATGGAGAGGGAGCGGAGCGGAAAGACGGCCCTTGATAGCTGGTGCTGCCTTGCTGCTGTGAGTGACACACTGTACTGCACCAGGCCGGCGGCCTCAAGTAAGTCTAAAACTGTCTACTTAAGTAAGTTCAAGTTGTGCATTAAACACAGCCACTGTCTGTGGCCCTCAAAAGCTGCCACTGTGCCCTTCAAAGCTGTCACTGTGCCCAGCCACTGTGCCCATCAAACACAGCCACTGTGCCCAAAGCTGCCACTGTGTCCATCAAACGCAGCCACTGCGCCCATCAAACGCAGCCACTGTGCCCATCCAAAGCTGCCACTGTGCCCATCAAAGCTGCCACTGTGCCCATCAAAAGCTGCCACTGTGCCCATCAAACGCAGCCACTGCGCCCATCAAACGTAGCCACTGTGCACATCAAACGCAGCCACTGTGCCCATCAAAGCTGCCACTGTGCCCATCAAACACAGCCACTGTGCCCATCAAATGCTGCCACTGTGCCCATCAAACGCTGCCACTGTGCCCATCAAACACTGCCACTGTGCCCAGCAAACGCTGCCACTCGTGTTATATTGTCCAAACCTTGTGTTACTGTTTAAACACTGATTTTGTTGGAAGTACCAATAAATATAGCCTTATTGATAATTAGCATTTTTATTCTCATGCGCGATTGTGTAGACAGGGCCCCAGTGCACTGTATTGCCCGGGGGCCTATAATGCTCTTAAGATGGCCCTGAGCGCGCAGCCTCAATGCATTTTGTGTTTCCACGTCTTCAGGTTGCTTTTATGTGGAGCTTTGATATTAGCTCCAGTAGAAGCAATAAACATGAAACATGCAATAAAACTAAATATACAAGTGTATAAAACAAATATTTTTCTGTATTTTCTTACTAGAATTTGTTTGCTATGTACATGTATATGTGTACATACAGTATGTGAATCTCATGCAGCTGTGCATGGCAGCCAATCAGCTTCTAGCCTGATCAATTAAGCTTTTGTCAGGAAGTGCCTTGTGGAAGGAACAATGCTGCTGGCCGAGCTGGTGTACATCTGAGTGCGTCGGTGCGTGTGCTTGCGCAATTCTTGGCCAATCGGCCTATTTAAACAGGATGTGCAGACAGGACCAGTGCTGTCTGATCTGCAGCTTCCTGTGACCCCTGCTCCTTGTAAATCTACTTCTGTGATCTACCTCCTGAATTACCCGGCCTACCTTTGGACTCTCCCTGCCTTTTGCCTGCACCTGACCCCGGCTCGTCTTTGACCTTGATTCTGCCTGCTCCTTTAAGTACTACACTGCTACCCGGCCTGTGACCCGACCTGACTGTCTATTGCACCTGCTCCAGCATCTCCTGTCTGTGTGAAGCTCCAGTCTGCCTGCACCTGCTTGAGATCCATATCCTTCTGGGCTGGACCACTGTCTGTCAGCCCCAGCATCTGGGTGTGTGTGCCCGGATATTGGTTTATCCAGTTTCCAGCCTACCTGCTGTTCCGATCCTTTACCTTGCTAGTCCTCATCTGTGCAGCATCAGGAACCCTGGAGTGGCCATTCTGACAGCTGACCCGCCAGGCACTCATACCATTCTGCACTCCCGAGCCGCCTGTCTGATCTATCAGGGGCTGCGAGACAGATAAGTAAGGGAGGCCTTCCTCTGCACCGGGCTCATCCATCAGGTACCTAGAAACGTGACAGCATTAACAATAAAACCCGTAAGCTAATTGGTCTCTATGCAGAGCTGCACCAGATTTTGCACTCTCCAGTTTTAATAAATCAACCCTTTTGTATTTTTCTGTACTTGCAGGATTTTAAAGGGATAAACCATGGGGAAATGTATATGTATTGCAGAAATGTAATGCTTTTTTTTTTTTTTACATTTTCCTTGACATACGCTTTAGTATATGTTTAAAAAAGTAAATCTGCTTTTACATTTACTGCATGTACTGTATATGAATACAGTATACACTATATTGCCAAAAGTATTGGGACACCTACCTTTACATGCACATGAACTTTAATGGCATCCCAGTCTTGGTCCGTAGGGTTCAATATTGAGTTGACCCACCCTTTGCAGCTATAACAACTTCAACTCTTCTGGAAAGACTGTCCACAAGGTTTAGGAATGTGTCTATGGGAATGTTTGACCATTCTTCCAGAAGCGTATTTGTGGGGTCAGGCACTGATGTTGGACAAGGTACGTTATCCGCGAACTATTATATATATCAAAAAATTGATCAATCCTGATGTATTGAGGTCCTAAAATGCCAGGACAGTGTAAATCCCCCCAAAATGATAGTAGACAGTCCAAGGAATTTAGTAAGCGGCATGGAGAGTTTTTTAAGTTGTACTTTTTTGTCATAATTTTTTAGAAAATTAAGAAAAAACAAAATTTACAATTTTTTTTTTTCTTTTTACATACCGTCACCAACCAGTGCAGTACCACATCATCATTTAACTGCTGTGGCGGAGATCAGGGACACTGATGTGACAGTATGAAAAAAAATTATAATTTTGTTTTTTTTTTTTTATATTGCATTTTTTTTAACACACTGTGACCAGAGCAATATAATTTTACCATAATAACATTGTACTAGTCTGGGGAAGTAATCAGATTTTTTTTCTTTACACATTATGTTTGCTTATAGCAGTGAATTACATTGCTATAAGCAAGCATTTTACTAGGTAAAACTGATTCATTCAAATTGTTTTGTTGTGATTAGCTGTTATTGGTCCCAATGTGTAGTTTTAAAGTATATAGATACATCTGATTGAAAGGCATTTCTGTTGATTTACCCTAATATTTATTTAGGTGGTGATCAGATGGCCAGGAATTCCTATTTTGGGTCTCTGGAAATAAATTTGGATTTACTCAATGGATCAATTAACCTTATCTGAGACATTTTATTCTTACTCACGAGTCAATTCCAGATACCATATTTATCGGCGTATAACACGCACAGATGTATAACACGCACCTTAACTTTAAGAGGGAAGTTTCAGCAAAAAAACTTTCCACAGACCCCTAACCCCCTGAGCCCCCTGCATGGTACACAGACCCCCTGCATAACATACAGACCCCCTGCATGGTACACAGAGTCCCCTGCATGGTACACAGAGTCTCCTGCATGGTAAACTGAGCCCCCTGCATAACACACAGACCCCCTGCATGGTACACAGAGCCCCCTGCATGGTACACTGAGCACCTTGCATGGTACACTGAACCGCCTGCATGGTACACTGAGCACCCTGCATGGTACACTGAGCCCCCTGCATGGTACACTGAGCCCCCTGCATGGTACACTGAGCCCCTGCATGGTACACAGAGCCCCCTGCATGGTACACAGAGCCCCCTGCATGGTACACCGAGCCCCCTGCATGGTACACCGAGCCCCCTGCATGGTACACCGAGCCCCCTGCATGGTACACAGAGCCCCCTGCATAACACACAGGCCCCCTGCATGGTACATTGAGCCCCCTGCATGGTACACTGAGCCCCCTGCATAACACACAGACCCCCTGCATGGTACACTGAGCCCCCTGCACGGTACACTGAGCCCCCTGCATGGTACACTGAGCCCCCTGCACGGTACACTGAGCCCCCTGCATAACACACTGAGCCCCCTGCATAACACACTGAGCACCCGCATGGTACACAGACCCATTTCATTATAAAGCCCCCCTCCTCTTCTGCACTCCCAGGAGACCCCCAGTCTCCTGGGATGGCATTGCCAGCATTCTCTGGATCAGAGCTATTGAATACTTGCATTGCCAGTGCTGCCAGCCCCTTCTCATGCACCGCTCCTCCTGTGTCACTTGTGGATCTTTTGAACACCTCCATTGGTGCCGTGGACCCGGTCATGTGACATATCTCTGCTCTGAATCATTGACGGTCACATGACAGCTCTTCTCCTCCAATCACAAGCTACACTCGAGGAAGGGGGCGGATTGGGAGGAGGAGAGAGGCGTTTGTGGAGGGGTTTGAATTGCCATATAATGGCATGGGGGAGCGGTGTGTGGGAGGGGACTGGCAGTAATGTTATCTGGGGGTGTCATGGCAGCACTGTCCCAGGGCCCGGAGAGGCAGACGGACCGCACGATCCCCCCCCCCCCCCCGTTGGTTAAAAAAACAGATATCGACGTATAACACGCAGGCACAGTTTACCCTCTGTTTTCAGGGTAAAAAAGTGCAGTTACACTCATAATAGTATGGATGAGGTCCACACCAAATAATATTACTATGGTCTTAATTCTCTCATGTTCTCTCATTTTGTTCATAGAATATTTGAGAATGATGCATGACTGATCAAGATATACATTTTTTAAGTAATAATTATTGATCCTCAAAAAACATATAGTAAGTATCACAACATAATTTTCTTTCTCATTTCTGAATCATTCATTTAGGCTTGGTTCACACTGCCATGACCTGGCCAGATGACTTTGGCATTAATTTAATGCGACTTTAGTGCGACTTTGCCGTGACTTTGATGCAACTTCGGCGCGACTTTGAAGCAACTTCAGGGAATGCCTGTGTAATCTTCCTGTAATGTCGGATCCAAATCACATCAATTAAGATGAGGATCCAACTTTAATGCGACTTCCATTCAATTGTATGGGCTGAAATCGGATAGAAGTCGGACCAAAGTAGTGCAGGAACCTTTTCCAAAGTCGGACAGACAGAAGTCAGACCAGTTAAGAAGGCTCTCATAGGGAAACATTGATTATTATTTTTTTTTTTTTTTTTTTTTTGTCATGCAACATGTGCTCTCAGAGTCGGAGCAATTGTTGCATCAGTATGAAGCCATGTTCACATTGGTGAGACATGAATGACTTCGGATCCGACTTTGCCCTATGACTTCAGATCCGACTTCCATGCGACCTTAATGAACAGGATCCGATTTTGATCTGACTTTGAGATGAGTGCGACTTGTCCTTTGACCAATCAAAATAACTCCTTTGGCTCTGGAATGGATGAAACCTCCCATCAAATGTATTAAAAAAACAAAAAAAACCCCAAATCCATATGCGGCCCTTCAGTCTGCCAAAATATGAAAAAAACGGCGTGCCCCCCCAAAATCTGCACCAGACCCTTATCGGAGCATGCAGCCTGGCAGGTCAGGAAAGGGGGGTTGCCCTCAACATGGGAGGGGGTGGGGGCCCCCAGATCCCGGCCCCCTATGTAAATGAGTATGGGGTACACAGTACACCTACCCATTCACCCCAAAAAACAGTGTAGTGTAATAAAACCATGAGATGGTTTTTGATAAGTCCTTTATTAAAAATTACTAATGTCCCCCCCGTGGTAGCTCCAATGTCAATCTCCTCCGCCAGTGCTAGCTCCCACCATTCTGTCAGCTCTGGTGTCTGGCAGTACTTATATAACTTTGGGGCGTGGCCATCAGGTGATGTCATTGCCCCTTGTGACGTCACTGACCCATCATGCCCGGGGCAGTGACATCACAAAGGAGCGGGCACTCCGAAGGACATCACCTGATAGCCACACCCCATAGTTATATAAGAATTGTCAGACACCGGAGCTGACAGAACGGTGGGAGCCAGCGTTGGACAAGGAGCAATTTTTTTCAACGCTTTATCATGCGACTTGTGAAGAACGGTTAGAGCGATTGTCACACCACTGTGAACCAGGCCTGAACTGGGCCTAAATCATAATTTATATTCCCATTTTTGAGTGTTATAACAATACATATACTGTATGTAATAAAATGATTCTTATCATGATTCAGTCCTTCATATGGTATGATGTACTGTAGATCAGTAAACTGGAAAGTGTTTGAACATTGTACTCTTCTCATTTCTAAAGTGTCCATTAGCTTTGGTAAGAGTCTTATTTCATTAAGGTGATGGGACACTTAAGGTGTTACGTTGTCTGGAGTGCAACACAAACCCTGACTGGGGGGAAAAAAAACTAATCAAAATCAGATCTAACAGGTTATAACTGTCCAGGATGGATAGTCTGCAGCTGAATGATCCAAGGTGACTGGACTACTGATAATATTAACACAACACAATTTATCAGCGTAAGAAAGCCTCCACCTGATGATCTCTACCGGCCTAATGGGGGCCAGTTGAGTGTGAATGGGATTACAATGTTCCTTGAAAAGACCTATCACAGGCCCATGGATGGTACAGTTTAGTAAATCAGTCAGTTGTATGGGGTTAATAATCCCTACTGAAAATCAAGAAAGCCATCTATATGAAAGTAACTGTCATGGTTAAGCAGTAATGTTTGTCTGTCAGCTTACCTCTCTCCATGTGTTCCTTTAGAGGCCAGCCACTCTCACCTGACTGCGTTTGTCTCTGTTACCGACCTTGGCATGTTCTCGACTATTCCTGTCTGCTCGTGTCCCTGACCTTTTGGTGTGTCCCCGACTATCCCTGTTTAACTGTGACCCTGAACCTTTGGGGTGTACTCTGTTGTCCTTGTCTGCTAGTTGCCCTGAACTTGGCTTATTCCCTTACTAACCCTATCCTCCTGTTGCCTACTGTGGGCGTGAGCTAGGAGACCCTGGGGGTTGCGAACTGGAGCCAGTTGCAGCCAAGTCCATCCTCACCACTAGAGGCTCTGGTGAACACCTGCTGGCTCTTAGACTCCGCGCCCTAGGGAATCTTACGCTCTAACCCCGGTGGAATCCGTGTTAGTGTTCCAGTGGCCCTGCCTTCTCTTACCACCCTGACTCCCATCCCCAGCAGTCAGCTGTAGGGTCCACTACCTTGCGGTGCACTTCTGGTCCCAACGGTGTGAATCTGTCGCCTGGCCTCAGGTGGCCTGACAGTTTGATCAGCGGTTCACGTGTCGCTTCCTGCAGCTGATCCATTGCAAGGCATAGTCCACAGACTTGAGATCCAGAAATCTAATCAGATCCAGGTGATGTGATTCCCTTGGCCTCCCGTTTTGAACAGGTTCAGGCCTCATTAGAACCCCCGGTTCAACAACCTCAACCGCTAACTGCTGCTTCACCTATTGCACCAGTCGCAGCCACACATTCATTACAACTGCCAGCTCCGGGCTGCTTCTCTGGGGATTCCAAGGCCTGAAGGGGGTTCCTTAGCCAGTGCACAATTCATTTTGAACTCCAGCCCCAAAACTTCCTGTCCGATCGGGCAAAGGTAGTCTATATTATATCCCACCAGGCGTTAGCCTGGGCTGCTCCTCTGTGGGAACTGAATGATTCAGTGGTTTCTAGCCTGTCTGATTCCTTGAAACTTTTTCGGAATATCTTCGAGCAACCGGGTCGTGTCTCCTCAGCGGCCAGCGCTCTTTTACGCCTCTGTCAAGAGTCCACTTCTGTGGGACAGCACGATCTTCATTTTCGTACTTTGACTGCTGAGCTGAGCTGGAATAATGAGGCCCTAATTGCAACCTTTTTACATAGCCTCTCTGATAGAGTGAAGGATGAATTAGCAGGAAGATCCCTCCCTGCTGATCTGGACGGTGTCATCACCTTGTGTAACCAGAACGATATTCGCTTTCAGGAGAGGTCCCTGGAAAAAAGACACCAGAACTCCCTGTTCTTTAGACAGCCTGAGCTCCCTGTCCCTTCTCTTCGACCCGAGGAGCACCTCCTGCCTGCTGAGGAACCTATGCAGCTGGGCCGGACCAAGCTATCTCCCGAAGAACGTGCTAGACGCAGAGCTCTGGGCCTGTGCCTCTACTGTGGGGTCAAAGGTCATTTTCGTGACATTTGTTCTCTTTGTCTGGAAAAACGCTCAGGGCTAATACATCTGGAAGGTGGGGTATTAGACCTTGAAATATCATCTTCACCTTCTCGTCTTCTCCTTTCTGTGTTCCTTCATGTCGGCGCTTCCTCTCGTTCGGTCTCGGCATATCTGGATTCCGGAGCCGCTGGCAATTTCATGGACTGGGGAACTGCATCTTCCATGAGACTTACCCTTTTGCCCCTCACAACGCCATTGGTGGTCTTGGCGATTGATGGCACTGTTCTCCCAGGGGGCCCTGTCCGCTTCCAGACCCTCCCTGTTAAGATGTCAATAGGGACACTCCACCATGAGTGGATATCCTTCCTTGTCTTATCTAAGGCTTCATCTCCTATCATATTAGGTCTTCTTTGGTTACGGCAACATTCTCCACACGTTGACTGGACTGCTGGACAGATCCTGGCTTGGGGTTTCTCCTGTTCCTCTTCTTGCCTACTCATGTTTGCCCCAAAGAAGAAACATCCTGTTGCCACCATCCCAGTATCTTCTGCTCTTCCCGCTGTATATAGCGATTTCTGGGATGTGTCCTGCAATAGTCAGACTGATACACTCTCTAGGTCATGTGGCACTCTGGATGAGGAGCCCACCTATGAACCTGAGCCGATCATTCACTCCAGTTTGCATAACCACTTACCTTTGCCTGTCCCTAAACTCCCTCGTACACACACCCAGGTTAACTCGTCCACCAGTTCCACCGTCGCTAAGCCCTGCGATGCAATTGTGGTAGTCGCTGCACCTGGTGATGCTATTCACTTGGCCTCTTCACCAGTTACGTCAGTCCAGTCTATGCCCAGTGAGCTTCCTGCTTCTTCTTATTCAGGACCTTTTGTAACCTGGCCTCACCCTACTACTACATCCATTCAAACCTGTTTAAGAGGCTCAATCCATCCTTTGGATAGACTGCCTTATTCAGCCAGGTGGGGTTTTCAATCTTTCCTTCTGGGCTCTCTGCATTTTGCTTGTGTTTCAGCTATCCAGCTTGACTCTTGTGACATGTCACCTTCTAATCAACCTGGCCTCAGGGATCCACTGACCTCTGCCCAGTCTGACGGTCAGGTGCTGGATGCCCAGCTCATCTTTAAGGGTCTGGGGGACCCTGCTCAGACTCCTGATGGTCTTCTCATGCCCTTACCCATTCCTAAGAAGCCTTTAGCCCTCAATAAGTCCTCTCGTCCTCTACTTACCTTGGTTTTGGTCTCTGAGGATAATCTAAAGTACAAGGTTAGTCAAGTTCTGGATTCCTGGCTCCATAGAGGCATTCTTCAGTACCTCATACATTGGAAAGGTTTTAGCTGAGGAGAGGTCTTGGATCACTGCATCTGAGATCTTTGTGCCTCGTCTGTTGAGGAGGGTTTATCTGGAGTTTCCCTTTAAGCCTGGGCCCAGGCGGGGGAGGGGGAGGGGGAGGCCTCGTAAGAGGGGGGTACTGTCATGGTAATGCAGTAATGTGTGTCTGTCAGCTTACCTCTTTCCATGTGTTCCTTTAGAGGCCAGTCACTCTTACCTGACTGCATATATAATCTTCCCTCAGCATAGTTCTACCTCAGCCTCTAATTAGGAACAGTATTATTAACCTGTGTATTGCAAGCCAACCTTGCTGATCAACCATTGTGTGTTTGGCTTCCTGTTTCCTGCTTGCCGTGTGCTCTGTTTGTCTCTGTTACCGACCTTGGCGTGTTCTCGACTATTCCTGTCTGCTCGTGACCCTGACCTTTTGGTGTGTTGCCGACTATCCCTGTTTGCCTGTGACCTTGAACCTTTGGCGTGTACTCTGTTGTCCTTGTCTGCTAGTTGCCCTGACCTTGGCTTATTTCCTTACTATCCCTATGCTCCTGTTGCCTACTGTGGGCGTGAGCTAGGGGACCCTGGGGGTCGCGAACTGGAGCCAGTTGCAGCCCAGTCCATCCTCACCACTAGAGGCTCTGGTGAACACCTGCTGGATCTTAGACTCCGCGCCCTAGGGAATCTTATGCTCTGACCTCGGTGGGATCCATGTTGGTGTTCCAGCGGCCCTGCCTTCCTTTACCAACCTGACTCCCATCCGCAACAGTCAGCCGTAGGGTCCACTACCTTGCGGTGCACGCCTGATCCCAATGGTGTGCATCTGTCACCTGGCCTCAGGTGGCCTCACAGTAACTATATAGACTGATGAAATTGGAGCCTTGTAGTCTATAAATAAATATTTATTCAAAAGCAAAAATTGCCAAAGCACAAATAAAAATACTTGCTAAAATCAAAAATCAACATGTCCATAAAAACAAAACCAAGGTGATGTGTGAGGCAAGACAAACAGCCAGCTTTAAGAATAGATAGAGACAGACCTGGATGGATCTATCCTTCTGACACCTCTTGGCCAGGGAGGTGGATGGAATCCAAAGCTGACCAGCTGGTCGAATGGACAGGGAGAATTGGGATGCCACCCTCAGAGGGGAAGAGGACCTACCCCTCTGTGCTGCTGATGCTGAAGCAAGATGTCACATGGCAAGATGGTCTTGATGACGGTACCACTCACTCTCCCCAGGATCCGGCCCTAAAGCAGAGGGAGATGCGAGTGCTGTCCATTGTTAAGCCATGAGTCTGGAGGCAACAGAGCTGGCGGTGGAGAAGGAGCCGTCTGTGGCATACAACCAACCTTGAACAACCGTAGGAGCCCATGGAAAAGCTATAGGATTGATCCACTGGAGGAGCTGCTATTGTATAGCATGTACATGTATAGCATCAAGTCATAACCATAGGAATGATGTGTTTCAAGGCCATGCCCCTTTCTCAAGTTAACTTGTGGATTGCCAGAGTGTGATAATAAAGAGTAGAAAGGCTCAGGATTGGATAAGAGAGAAAGACACAATTGAATGGGCCAACCCACCCAAGTCTATCTACCTTTAAGCACTACATATGACAGACACTCAATTGGATCTAATAAAAAATTTTACATACAAAAATAAATTCACAAAAATTATCAAAATTGTTATATAAAAGCATGTAAATATATTAATTGCAACTTTTACAAATATACACAGGTTTTAACAAGTTCTATGGTTTGATGCCTATAACCAGAGTTACCTTATATAATATAAGTAGTGCACTGCACAGGACCCCAAATATATAAAATATGTATAAATATATATGTGTGACAGACTCACCCAGGACAGAGGCTTTTGGAGGGGACTGAATACCTGCCTCTTGCCTACCGACTATGGGCCCTGGCATTTGAGGGAGCTACAAGCATTTAGGAGGATATTCTGTTATGTAATGCAAAAGGACATTATTAAAGAAGCCATGATGGTCTCTGCCAGCTTGGGACTCAGTGGACAGATGTATGTGAAAGGAATGTTGATTAAGGAGATTTGGTAAGCCCGGGTCTTTCACCCAATAGTTTATTGTGCTCATTAACACACCTTTGTCTCCTAGCAAACTATTGGGGGATGTGTTTAGACCTTTGTGTATTGTAAGTTGTGAGTTAGGAGATGGCAAGGCTGACCTGAAAGGTCATATGTCTGAGTCACCAAGTCTGGGTAAATGATTAGATAACTAGCTCATGTTAATTTGGTTTCTGATTACAGTTTGTATTGTCATCCTGCTGTATATATTTGTGTGAGATCTCAAATAAATTAGGCTATTTCTGATGTACTCCAAGACTAGTGTTGTCTGGTTCTTGGAGGTTACTATAGCCAGATCCATTGCTCTCTCGTTCCAGGACTTAGGAAGCGATATACTGAAGGAAGCACTCAAGAGGAGTGTGGGACGTTCCGTCACAATTTGTATTATAAAAATAATGTATGCAATATATAAAAGATAAGATGTGTATATACAGTATCTCATAAAAGTGAGTACACCCCTCACATTTTTGTAAATATTTTATTATATCTTTCATGTGACAACACTGAAGAAATGACACTTTGCTACAATGTAAAGTAGTGAGTGTATAGCTTGTATAACAGTGTAAATTTGCTGTCCCCTCCAAATAGCTCAACACACAGCCATTAATGTCTAAACCACTGGCAACAAAAGTGAAACATGAAAAGATATAATAAAATATTTACAAAAAAGTGAGGGGTGTACTCACTCTTATGAGATACTGTGTGTATATACATATTTATGTATATATATATATATATATATATATATATATATATATATATATATATATATATATATATATATATAATTATTATTATTATTATTCAGGATTTATATAGCGCCGACAGTTTACGCAGCGCTTTACAACATTAGGGCAGACAGTACAAGTACAATACAATTCAATACAGGAGGAATCAGAGGGCCCTGCTCATTAGAGCTTACAATCTAGAAGGTAGGGTCAAGTTATACAAAAGGGTAATATCTGTGGGGGATGAGCTAATGGAGAAAATAGTGCAGTTGTTAGATGGAGGCAGGATAAGCTTCTCTGAAGAGGAAAGTTTTCAGGGATCGCCTAAAAGTGGATAAATTTGGAGACAGTCTGACAGATTGGGGTAGGGAGTTCCAGAGGATAGGCGAGGCTTGGGAGAAGTCCTGGAGGCGGATATGGGAGGAGGTGATGAGGGAGGTAGAGAGCAGGAGGTCTTGGGAGAAACGGAGATGGCGATTAGGTTGGTATTTTGAGACTAGGTTAGTGATGTAGCTGGGGGCACAGTTGTGGATGGCTTTGTAACTTATTGTTAGTATTTTGAATGTAATTCGTTAGGTGAGTGGTAGCCAATGGAGGGATTGGCAGAGAGCGGTAACAGACACTGAGCGGTTTGTAAGGTGGATGAGTCTGGCAGCAGCATTCATGATGGACTCAAGGGGGTATAGTCTATTTAAAGGTAAGCCAATGAGGAGTGAGTTGCAGTAGTCAAGGCGAGAGATAACCAGGGAGTGAATCAGGAGCTTTGTGGTTCACTGGTTAGAAAGGGACGTAGTTTAGAGATGTTACGGAGGTTGAGGCGGCAAGCTTTGGAAAGTGATTGGATGTGGGGCCGAAAGGAGAGTTCAGAATCCAGGATAACACCTAGCACCCTGACATGTGGGGACGGGTGGATGGTTTTGACATTGCTCTTGACAGACAAGTTGAGTTTGAGGAAGTGGTGTGACATCCATACAGATATGCCAGTTAGTAAGTTAGTGATTTGTGAGGAGACTGATGGGGTGAGTTGAGGGGTGGAGAGATAGATTTGTGTGTCATCAGCATAGAAATGATATTGAAAGCCGTGAGAGGTTATCACCTGACCCAGGGAAGAGGTGTAGATTGAAAATAAAAGAGGTCCAAGAACAGAACCTTGGAGGACCCCAACAGAGAAGGGAAGAGGAGTGGAGGAAGTAGAATTGTAAGTGACACTGAAGGTGCGTTGGGATAGGTAGGATGAGAGCCACTGAAGAGCACAGTCACGGAGACCGAGGGAGTAAAGTTTTTTGAGGAGGAGGGGGTGGTCAACCGTGTCAAAGGCAGCTGAAAGATCCAGAAGTAGGAGTACAGAATAGTGTCCGTTGGTTTTTGCAGTTAGTAGGTCATTTGTGAGTTTTAAAAGAGCAGTTTCTGTGGAGTGTTGAGGGCGAAATCCAGATTGAAGGGGATCAAGAAGGTTGTTTTTAATGAGGTGGTCACTCAGTTGGTTGTAAACCAGGCCTTCAAGGAGTTTAGAGGAAAAGGGGAGCAAGGAGATAGGGCGTAGGTTGTTAGGATTGGTGGGGTCCAAGGATGGCTTTTTAAGTATGGGGGTGACCAGTGTATGTTTTAGAGCATTGGGGAAGATGCCAGAGGTAAGGGAGAGGTTGAAGATGTGGGTTAGAGAGTGTAGGATGGGGTCAGAGGGTGACCGTAGCATTTGAGAGGGAATCGGGTTCAGGGGACAGGTGGTTAGGTGGGCGATAGAAAGGAGTTTAGCAACTTCCTCTGTAGTAGCAAATTTGAATAGGGGGAGTGTCAGTTGTACCTGTTGACATGGGGTCTTAGCTGGGGGAGACACCTGTAGAGCGGAGATTTCATCGCGGATTGTATCAATCTTGTTTTTGAAGTGATTAGCGATTTCCTGGGCAGTGAGTAAGTCAGTGGGTGGAGGCAGTGGAGGACAAAGTAGAGAGTTGAAGGTAGAGAAGAGTTTAAGGGGATTGGATGAGAAGGTATATATATATATATATATATATATATATATATATATATATATATAAATATATATATATATATATATATATATATATATATATATATATATATATATATATATATATATATGTCAAAAAAAATATACATATATGATAAAGCATTGCAAACCTACCACCAAACGAAAAACAGACATCATTGTTGTATGTATATGCATAAAATAGGTACATTATGCATATGCAAGCCACATTTACAATAATGGTGGTAAGAACGTTCTAAGCTAATGTATTATGTGTAAGTGATAGGATCCATATATGCATGCACTTGATCCTTGTTATGTTCCTTCGACACAGGCTCTCTCAGGGTGTTGCTAGCAATGCTGCCAGTATCTGCTCAGCATTTTACACACAGGCTGGCTTCCTGGTACAGCCCTCCCCCAGCATGCATCAGGAGAAAGGGGTTAAGGTTCACAGTGATTCTGAATAAACATTACACCTCCTCTTTTTCTTGAAGAAAAAAAAAATAAAACAAAAAAAATATATATATAACAAGAGAACAAATAAACAAACCATAAAATACTCAACACATAAAGAACAATGCAAACAGGATCAGTTCAGCAAGTAGTATCTTAGTATCTCCAACTCAGTTCTGTGGCTTCCGCAGCACTTCAGGAGCCCTTTGTCTCCATTTCCTGACCTTCGATGTATCCCGTAAGATTTCAGTGCTTTGCCAAAAGGGAGTTTGATGTCTTTGGCGAGCAGACTTACAAAGTGGCAAAGGACTGGAAGGAATAGAGTCGGTCAAGGGTTCTGGAGATCACAGTGGGTGTCCAACAGACCAATAAGTCTCTGCGACTCCAGGCACATGTCTGGACTCCTAAGGAATATGGTCACCAACCATTTCAGGGGTTGGTTGTAAACTTTTGGGATCATGCCAGACACCATGCCATATGTCACCAGTAGAGCCCTGAGTAGACTCTGGTGGTTGGTTAGAAAGAGGGGTCGGGTTTGTCTCTAGTGGTCGGCAAATGCGGTTCCTCAATTGCTAAAGGTGTCGTTGAACATAAACGCCATTCTCCAGGTGAACAAGGTACATTCTTCTTCCAAGAGGTCCATCAATTATGCCAGGAAGCCAATTTGCCAAAACTCTGTGATTCCGAAACCATACAATATCACCGACACAGAATCCAGAACGGCCTGGTGTAGGAGGTGTTGGTGACTATTCCAATGGACGGACTAAATAAAGTTTGGTGCGGAGATGCCTGCCAAACATGAGAAAAGCAGGGGACAGCCCAGTAGTAGCGTGTTTTGTGTTTCGGTACATGGTCAAGAATAGGGATGAGCCGAACACCCCCCCCGGTTCGGTTCGCACCAGAAGCTGCGAACGGACAGAAAATTTGCACGAACTTTAGAACCCCATTAACGTCTATGGAACTTGAATGTTCGAAATCAAAAGTGCTCATTTTAAAGGCTAATTTTCATGGTATTGTCCTAAAAAGGGTTTGGGGACCCGCAATGCAAAAAAAGTTGTAAAAACGGCCGTTTTTTCGGGAGCAGTGATTTTAATGATGCTTAAAGTAAAAAAAAAAAAAAAAGTGAAATATTCCTTTAAATATCATACCTGGGGGGTGTCTATAGTATGCCTGTAAAGTGGCGTGTGTTTCCCGTGCTTAGAACAGTCCCTGCACAAAATGTCTTTTTTAAAGGAAAAAAAGTCATTTAAAACTGCTTGCGGCTTTAATGTAATGTCGGGTCCTGGCAATATGGATGAAAATCAGTGAGACAAACAGCATGGGTACCCCCCAGTCCATTACCAGGCCCTTTGGGTCTTGTATGGATATTAAGGGGAACCCCGCACCCAAATTAAAAAAAGGAAAGGTGTGGGGCCACCAGGCCCTATATACTCTGAACAGCAGTATACAAACAAGACAGGGACTGTAGGTTTGTTGTTAAGTAGAATCTGTTTGTAATTTTGAACGGGTACATTTTTAACGTGTTTAGCTCCAGCCAAAAAATCTTTTTTAAGCTTTTTGGAAAACATAGGGAAGGCTTATCACCCCTGTGATATTTGTTTTGCTGTCTGTGCTCCTCTTCAGAAGATTGAACCTCACTTTTTGTCCCAATGACAATTGTTTTTTGAAAATTTGTTTTTTTTTGTGAAACAAGGATTGGTGATAAAGCATCAGTGGAAAGGAGAAATGTTTTTCCCATATTAACTCTTACAGGAGAGAATTTCCCTTCCTAGGGGTAGATTTCATCTCACTTCCTGTTGTCTCCTTCAGTTTGCAAGTAGGAGTCGTTTGTAAGTTGGATGTTTAAAAGTAGGGGCCTGCCCTATATACTCAGCAGAAATTTGGGCCTTAGGAGTTGTTGTGGCCACAACACTGTAAGCCCTCACAGGGCCCTGCTGTGAAATATTAGATCAAGAATTGTAATTACATGTCCCTGTTGAAAAATTGGGCCTTTGGTGGTGGTGTTGGTGCCACAACACTGTAAGTCCTCACTCGCTCTTGGTGGGTGCAGAAACGGGCCCTGCTGTGAAATATTAGATCAAGAATTGTAATTACATGCCCCTGTTAAACAGAGGCAGAAAAATTGGACCTTTGGTGGTGATGCTGGTGCCACAACACTGTAAGTCCTCCCTCGCTCTTGGTGGGCACAGAAACGGGCCCTGCTGTGAAATATTAGATCAAGAATTGTAATTACATGCCCCTGTTGAACAGGGGCTGAAAAATTGGGCCTTAGGCACTGGTGCTGGTGCCACAACACTGCAACTTCCCACAGAAACTCTAGTTGGAATGCAGGAACGAGCCCTGCTGCAAAGTATTGCATCAAAAATTGTAATTACACTCCCCTGTTAAACAGGGGCTGAAAAATTGGGCCTTAGGCACTGGTGCTGGTGCCACAACACTGCAACCCCTCACAGATACTCTAGTTGGAATGCAGGAACAAGCCCTGCTGCAAAGTATTGCATCAAAAATTGTAATTACATCCCCGTTAAACAGGGGCTGAAAAATTAGGCCTTAGGCACTGGTGCTGGTGCCACAACACTGCAACTTCTCACAGAAACGCTAGTTGGAATGCAGGAACGAGCCCTGCTGCAAAGTATTGCATCAAAAATTGTAATTACATGCCCCTGGGGCTGAAAAATTGGGCCTTAGGCACTGGTGGCGGCTCCTAGAACCAAAAATGTTCTTACAAGCTATCAGCGTGAATATTGAGGAGGAAGAGGATAATTACTCAGGATAGTCACTCAGCAGCAGCATAGGCAGTCTTTGAAGGGATCTGAGATTTCAAAAAAAATTATTCAGTTACATCAGCATCAGGTGCTTGGTAGCTGGTGGTGATCCAAGACTGATTCATTTTTATGAAGGTCAGTAGCTCAATTGCATACTGTGCAAGCTCTGGCCAGTGATCCATCCTCAAGACCCAGTAACCCAGAGGATTTTCAGTGGAAAAGGTGTCCAAGTCAGATCTTGCCCCTAGGTATTTCTGCAGCATGTAAAACAGACGCTGGTGATGGTTGCTGGGACCAATCATACCTTGGGGCTGCAGGACTAAAAAATTGTCTGAACACATTGGTCAGAAGGCCACCTTCTCCACCGCTCCTTTTTGACTGACCAAAGCCTCAGCAACACGTTGTCCAGAATCAGGAGTTTGTAACCTCCCAGTCTCTGGGAACGCGTTGCACAGACCTTTCTGCAAGGCCTCCCGAAGATGTTTCATCCTATGCTCCCTCTGCGATGGCAAGATAAGGTCCGCAACCTTACCCTTGTAACGTGGATCAAGGAGGGTTGTCAGCCAGTATTGGTCCTTCTCCTCGATACCACGAATACGAGGATCCTTACGCAGGCTTTGCAGGATCAGAGAGGCCATGCAGCGTAGGTTTGCTGAGGCATTCGATCCGGAGTCCTCTGGGTCACTAAGGACGACATGGTCCGCAGCCACCTCCTCCCAGCCGCGTACAAGTCCATGTGTTTCTTGGGACTGATCCCTTAAAGACTGCTGCTGAAGCTGAGTGCCAGACTAAACCTCCATACTGACACAATCCTCCTCCTCCTCGTCCTGTGTGATCGGCGGGCACGCAGGAACACTGTCTGGATAAAGCGGGCCTTGAGAGCTAAGGAAGTCCTTCTCTTCCTTCCTCTGTTCTGCCTCAAGTGCCCTGTCCATTATTCCACGCAGCGTGTGCTCCAACAGGTGGACAAGGGGGACAGTGTCACTGATGCATGCACTGTCACTGCTCACCATCCTCGTGGCCTCCTCAAATGGTGACAGGACAGTGCATGCATCCCTGATCATGGCCCACTGGCGTGGGGAAAAAAAAACAAGCTCCCTGACCCTGTCCTGGTGCCACAGTTGCACAGGTACTCATTGATGGCCCTCTGCTGCGTGTGCAGCTGCTAAAGCATGGCCAACGTTGAGTTCCACCTGGTGGGCATGTCACAGATTAGGCGGGTCTTGGGAAGGTTAAACTCCTTTTGGAGGTCCGCCAGCTGAGCACTGGCATTATATGAAATGCACAAGACTTTCCTAGCCTGCCTCAGGACATTCTGTAAGCCCGGGTACCTGCCCAAGAACCGCTGCACCACCAAGTTAAGGACGTGAGCCAAACAGGGCACATGGGTCATTTGTCCCTGTCGGAGGGCAGAGAGGAGGTTGGTGCCATTGTCGCAAATGACCATTCCTGCCTTAAGTTGGCGTGGCATCAACCACCTCTGAACCTGCCCCTGCAGAGCTGACAGAACCTCTGCCCCAGTTTGACTCCTGTCCCCCAAGCACAACTGCTCAAACACCGCATGGCATCTTTTTGCCTGCATACTTGCGTAGCCCCTTGAACACCTACGGAGCACCGCTGGTTCCGAGGACAAACCACAGGAAGAGGCCATGGAGGAAGAAGAAGAGGAGGGGGTGGAGGAGAGAGGTGTGTCACAATCATTAGTAGTGGCATTTTGGAGGCGTGGTGGTGGAACAACCTCCAACACTACTGCACCTTGTCCTGCATCCTTCCCAGCTGCCAGCAGAGTCACCCAATGCGCGGTGAAACTTAGGTAACATCCCTGTCCATGCCTGCTGGAGCATGAGTCAGTGGTAATATGCACCTTACCGCTGACCGTCCTGTCCAGCGAGGCATGGACATTGCCTTCCACATACCGGTAGGGAGCCGGAATTGCCTTCCGTGAGAAAAAGTGGCATTTGGGTACCTGTCACTGAGGAACCGCACATTCCACAAACTCACGGAAGGGGGCAGAAGCTACCAACTGAAAAGGCAGCAGTTGAAGTGCTAGCAATTTTGCAAAGCTAGCATTCAACCGCTGGGCATGTGGATGGCTGGGAGCGAACTTCTTTCGGCGGTGCAGCAGCTGGGGCAGGGAAATTTGCCTGGTACAATCTGACGTCTGTGTACCAAAAGCAGATTGCCCACAAGTACAGTACTTGGCTGTGACACACCTAATTCTACACCTTCATTCCTCTCAGTGCAGGTCTCAGAGAGGACTGAAGGTATAGTGGGGTTGGAAATCTCAGCTGATGAGGAGCAAGGAGAGGTCCACTTTGTTCTTTGGTGTGGGTCTTTTAGATACGCTTGCCAACAAACTGCATGGCAGGTCAACATATGTCTGGTCAAGCATGTGGTGCCCAAGCGGGAGATGTTTTGGCCACGCAAGATATGCTTGCGACATATGTTGCAAATAGCAGTGGTGCGATCTGATGCACTCGTCTCAAAAAAAGGCCCATACCAAAGAATTTTTGGAATAACGCGCAGAGACTGCAGCGCCCTGCACATGTGGAGCTTTGGGGTGTGATGCAGTCAGTGTGCTTCCCCTAGGCTGGCCCCTGGAGGGCATCCTGCCTCGTTGGTGATGTGCCTCCTCCTCCTCCTCTCTCCTATCAGGCACCCACGTTGAGTCAGTGACCTCATCATCCCCTCCCTCCTCATCACTGGAGCAAACCTGGCAGTATGCTGCAGCAGGGGGAGCATGACTGCCAGATTGCTGTCCTTCTTGGGCACCCCCTCTGTCTGTGCTCATGTTACTGCCTTCATCTAGCTCAGTATCATCATCAGAGCCTTCCAAACGCTGGGCATCCTCCTGGAGGATGTACCCAACACTGTGGTCAAACAGTTCGAGGGACTCCTCAGGAGGACATGGTGGGGCTAGGTTAGGAGTCACTGATGACATTGAGCCTAGGGAAGAGGCCACTGCTTTGCCAGACAAAGTACCCTGGGCATGGGTGAGAGAGGATGAGGAGGATGAGGACGGCTTGGTCATCCACTCGGCCAAGTCTTCCGCATGTTGCAGCTCAACGCGGCCAGCTGTCGAAAAAAAGGCCAAGAGTGTCCCACGGCCACGTGCTAAAGAGAATGCACCTTCTCCACAACCAGCACTGTTGCCTCTAGACACAGAGCCTGCTTGCCCTCTTTTATTGGCTTGTGACTGTCTGCCTCTCCTTGTTGGCCTTCCAGACATACTAATGGTCTGTAGCTGCACTAAGCTGGGATATATATATATATATATATATATATATATATATATATATATATATATATATATATATATATATATGTACTGATACTGCAGCTAGCAAAATCAACTGCCTGCCTGTAGTATAAGAACACCACCAACCTTCTACAGGTAGCTTTAGCTGAACACTGTGCAGAAATCGCACTACACTAACTTGTAGCTTATTTAGCTGCCTGCAGTAGTGATAGGATCAGGAAAACACCACCAACCTTCTACAGGTAGCCCAAGGTGAACACTGTGCAGAGCTCACCAAAAAATAACTTGTAGCTTATTTAGCTGCCTGCGGTAGTGATAGGATCAGGAAAACACCACCAACCTTCTACAGGTAGCTTTAGGTGAACAATGTGCAGAGCCCGCACTACACTAACTTGTAGCTTATTTAGCTGCCTGCGGTAGTGATAGGATGAGGAAAACCCCACCAACCTTCTACAGGTAGCTTTAGGTGAACACTGTGCAGAGCTCGCACTACACTAACTTGTAGCTTATTTAGCTGCCTGCGGTAGTGATAGGATCAGGAAAACACCACCAACCTTCTACAGGTAGCTTTAGGTGAACACTGTGCAGAGCTCGCACTACACTAACTTGTAGCTTATTTAGCTGCCTGCGGTAGTGATAGGATATGGATAACACTACCAACCTTCTACAGGTAGCTTTAGGTGAACACTGTGCAGAGCTCGCCAAAAAATAACTTGTAGCTTATTTAGCTGCCTGCAGTAGTGATAGGATCAGGAAAACACCACCAACCTTCTACAGGTAGCTTTAGCTGAACACTGTGCAGAGCTCGCAAAAAAATAACTTGTAGGTTTAGCTGAACACTGTGAGGAGGACTCATTATACTAACTTGTAGCTTTAGCTGAACACTGTGCAGAGGTCACACTAAACTAACTTGTAGCTTTAGCTGAACACTGCGAGGAGGACGCACTACAATAACTTGTAGCTTTAGCTAAACACTGTGAGGAGGACGCACTACAATAACTTGTAGTTTTAGCTGAACACTGTGAGGAGGACGCACTACACTAACTTGTAGCTTTAGCTGAACACTGTGCAGAGGTCGCACTACACTAACTTGTAGTGTTCGCTGAACACTGTGAGGACACACTACACCAACTTGTAGCTTTAGCTGAACACTGTGAGGAGGACGCACTACCCTAACTTGTAGCTTTAGCTGAACACTGTGAGGAGGACGTGCTAAACTAACTTGTAGTTTTAGCTGAACACTGTGAGGAGGACGCACTACACTAACTTGTAGCTTAAGCTGAATACTGTGCAGAGGTCTCACTACACTAACTTGTAGTTTTAGCTGAACACTGTGAGGAGGACGCACTACACTAACTTGTAGCTTTAGCTGAACACTGTGCAGAGGTCGCACTACACTAACTTGTAGTTTTAGCTGAACACTGTGAGGAGGACACACTACCCTAACTTGTAGCTTTAGCTGAACACTGTGCAGAGGTCACACTAAACTAACTTGTAGCTTTAGCTAAACACTGTGAGTAGGACGCACTACCCTAACTTGTAGCTTTAGCTGAACACTGTGCACTACACTAATATGTAGTTTTAGCTGAACACTGTGCAGAGGTCACACTAAACTAACTTGTAGCTTTAACTGAACACTGTGAGGAGGGCGCACTACACTAACTGTAAATAGTCTAGCTGCCTGACTGTGGTACTAATAGGATCAAAAGAACACCAGCAATTTTCTTCAGGTAGCTGTAAATACTGTAACAAGACAAGCCTGCCTGTCAGTAGGAAGATAACAGGAACGGATCTAGCTAAACTGAATACAGTGTGTATATATATATATATACAACACCTGGGATGCATATATATACACAATACACTGTAAGTGCAGCTAACTCACTGACTGTCCTACCTAATCTAGCTAACTCAAATGAAATGACACTGTCTCTCTGTCTATCTAAGTACGTCGGAACACACTACACAGGGCCGCCGTGCAGGTGGCCTTATATAGTGTGGGGTGTGTTCTAAACCCCCTGAGCCATAATTGGCCAAAGCCACCGTGGCTTTGGCCAATTACAGCTCTCTCTACAGACGGCGCTGTGATTGGCCAAGCATGCCGGTCATAGTGCATGCTTGGCCAATCATCAGCCAGCAATGCACTGCGATGACGCAGTGAATTATGGGCCGCGACGCGCCACACGAATTTGGCGCGAACGGCCCATATCGTTCGCAATTCGACGAACGATCGAACAGCCGATCGACTCGTACACGAAGCTCATCCCTAGTCAAGAACTCCAGCAGCTTCTCCTCTGACAGCCCGACCTGGTCCTGAGTGGACAGTAAGTGCTTCCTAAACGTCTGCACAAACTGTTCTGCCAGCCCATTCGAGGCTGGGTGATAAGGAGCTGTTCTGTAGTGTTGGATGCTCAAGCCACTGAGGAAGGATTAAACTCATGCGATGTAAATTGAGTTCCATTGTCCAAGACTATGGCTGTTGGCAAGCCATATTGGGCAAAGAGCTTCCTTAAGACTAGAATGGTAGCAGCTGAAGTAGTAGAAGGCATTTGAAATACCTCCGGCTATTTTGAATGTGCATCTACTACGATCAAATACATTTTACCCTGGATTGGGCCACCAAAATCAAGATGGAGTCTTGACCACGGGTCTGCCGGCCATGGCCAAGGTAGCAGGGTCCTATTCTTTTGTGGTCGCTGAGCTTGACAGCACCCAGGACATTGAGCCACATAATCTTCAACTGCTGTATCCATTTGTGGCCACCAAACATAGCTCCGGGCTCACTGCTTCATGCGCACCAGGCCAGGATGGCCCTCATGCAGTATCCTTAGCATGGTTGGTTGCAAACACTGAGGTATAATCACTCTATTGCCCCATGGTAGGCAATCAACATTAGTCACAAGCTCACATTTTCTGGCAAAGTACGGACTAAATTCACCTGGGACTTTCTCTGGCCATCCAGCCTGAACATACGAGAATATCTGAGACAGGAAGGGATCTGTGGCTGTATGTCTGGCAATTAGGGAGGTGGACATGCAGGACCGTGGCCTGTGTACTTCCACTATGCATATGTCTGTAGGTGGGTGGTCTCCAATTGGCAATCTGGAAAATGCATCTGCATTGCCATGGGCTTCATGCGAGTGGTATCTGATAGAATAAAATAGTATAAGCTCCCAAGAATAAAGCGTACCTTTGTAAGCGAGATGCGGTTGTTGTAGAAATTCCTTTCTGAGGATTCAGTATGGACAACAGAGACTTGTGGTCAGTGATAAGTGTGAACTCCCGACCATAGATGTACGTGTGAAATTTTTTGTGGCCCATACAATGGCCAAAGCTTCCTTGTCTATCTGGGAGTAGTTTTGTTCTGCTGAGGTTAAAGTCCTGGAGGCAAAAGAAATGGGGCGCTCCGTGCCATCTGGCATGACATGGGAAAGCACGCACCCAGTCCATAAGGTGAGGCGTCACAAGCCAAGGTGACGTGTTTCTTTAAAATGTAGTGGTCCAGAACCTGAGAGAACAGAATGAGCGCTTTAGAAAGCCAAAAAGCTTATTTACATTTGTCTGTCCATATCCATTTAGCCCTTGCATCCAGTAAGCGATGTAGAGCTGGTGTGCTAGGATTGGCAAGAAATGATGGTAGTAATTTAGGAGGCCAAGGTAGGACCTGAGCTGTGTGACATTCTGGGGAGTAGGGGCATGGGTAAGGTCTTTAACCTTTTCTTCAGTAGTGTGTAACCCATGCCGGTCCACAGTGTGGGCACAAATTTCCAGTCGAGACTTCAGAAATTCGCATTTTGAAAGATTGACACATAAACCATACCGTTGGAGTCTCTCTAGCACAGCTTCAACATTCTTTCTGTGTTCTTCATCAGTGGGAACAGTGATGAGCATGTCATCTAGTAGACATTGGGTGAAAGGTATGCCTGCCAGGACCTCATCCATGACCTGCTGCCAGGTGGCTGGAGCTGGGGCTATGCCAAAAACCATGCGGTTATATTGGAATAATCCTTTATGGGTGTTAATGGTCAACAGATGACGTGAATCTGGGTGTACTTACAGTTGCAGGTAAGCTTGCTTTAAGCGTATTTTTGTAAACTTTTGCCCCCCAGCCAGTGAGCCAAATAGATCTTCAAGTCGAGGCAATGGATATTGATCCACAAGAAGTTGGTTGTTCAGGGCAACCCTGAAGTCGTCACAAATTCTAATGTCTCCATTCTTTTTCTTGACAGGCACAATTGGTGATGCCCATTCACTTCTATCAACTTTAGTTATGATCTTTTCAGGCAATAAGTGGTCCAGCTCTGCTTCCTCTTTCTTCCGCAAGGCAAAGGGCACTGATCTTGCCTTACAAAAACGAGGTGTAGCATCAGGCTTTAAGAGAAGGTGGACCATTTTTCCTTTTACTGAGCCCAAAGAGTCCTCAGAAACCTCCTTAAAGCGTGACTTCAGGGATTCCACCCAATGGTCTACCTCAGAAAGCAATGTACATTGGGCAATGGCAAGAGGGGGCATGCCCAGGGCTTTGATCCAGTCCCTACTATACAGTGGAGGACCTACTTTACTTACAACATAAAGGCGTAGAGTTTGACTGCCCTTGCCTAATGTCACAATGGGTTTCACATAACCTAAGGGCTGTAGCAGTTCCTTGCAGTAGGTTTGTAGCTACATGAAACAGTCCAACATGCTGGACACAGGTCTCCTCATCAGAGCTGGAGCCGTTACTGTCAGGATCCACATGAAATGTCTGTTTACGTCTACCTTTTTTGGTAGCGTTCAGGGAGTGTGAGCTGCGGCAAACACGCCCAATATGACCAGTCTTTCCACAAAGAAAACAAATTACATCCTTGAACTTGCAAGCAGGTGCACTGTTAGAAGGGTTACCACAACGGTAGCAAGTTGGCATCCTAGAGACAGAAGAATTAGGGTGGCGAGGTTTAGGTTGATTTGGAGACGGCTGTCGTGGGTATTGGGTGATAGCAGTGGGGAATATTTCTTCTCCCTGGCTTGCAGGAGGTTCAGGTGGCGCCTTCAGTAGTGTGGCGTCCCGTGTAGCTAACTCCATGATTGTAGCAAGCTCCGTGGCTTTCGTCAGAGTCAAGTCGGGTTCTGTGAGTAAACGTTTCTGTATGGCTGAGTTGCAGAGTCCCATGACAAACACGTCGAGGAGAGCCGTCTGCAGGTAGTCTCCAGACTGACAAGTGGCAGCTAGTTTACGTAAAGCAATGATATAAGTCTTTATATCCTCCCCGGCATGCTGCCTCCTACTGTAAAATTTAAACCGCTCTGCGATTTCTAATGGCTTTTGGTTGAAGTGCTCATGTAGCCTCTGAAATAACTCAGGCAGGGGCTTAGAGGTAGGCGTGTCTGGACGAGGGTGGGATGACTGTTATGACCCTTCGACACAGGGTCTCTCAGGGTGTTGCTAGCAATGCTGCCAGTATCTGCTCAGCAAGTTACACACAGGTTGGATGCACTTCTTAACCAGGGAAAGGTTTATTACTCACTCAGAAAGCGATGTACATTCTTACATGCAGGAGTCTTATACAACAGGTCTCTCTCTCAGTATCTTGTTGCTGCTTCCAGTCCCACACACACTGACTGACTTCCTGGTACAGCCCCTCCCCCAGCATGCATCAGGAGAAAGGGGTTAAGGTTCACAGTGATTCTGAATAAACATTACAATCCTACACTCTCTTACACATAATTCAGAGTATTGTGTACAATTCTAAATCTTTGTTGAGACCTCCTGGATACAAACATTTCAGTTTGTACATCCAGTAGGTCTCTTGGCTGATCAGCTTTAAAAACCTCTAGTTTTCAGGTAAACTAGATGGAATTGACTGAATGGTAAAGACCTTTAAATCTGAAATGTTTTTATTGTGTTTCTGAGCAAAGTGTCAGTGTACACTATGATCAGGTGAACCCGCCACAATCAACCTGTGCTGGTCACCAATTCTTTTGCGAAGGGTACTTTTCCTACGTCCAATGTATATTAACTTACATGGACATATTATTCCATATATTACATATTCAATGGAGCATGTGATTAACTGTTTGATAAAATAGACCACACCTGCAGTGTTCTGGAAGGACAACTGGCCATGTGAGGTAAACTGGCATGTCAAGCAAATTGGCTTTCTAAACTGAAAGATGCCAAACTGATGATCAAAGGATGGCCTAAAGGCAACCCCCCCCCCCTGGACAGCTTGCTGGAGGCTAAATGGTTCTTTAGATCGCAAGCTTTCTTAAAAATTATCTTTGGGGCCTTCGGTAACACAGGAGCTAACTTGGGATTGTATTCCAAAATGTACCAATATTTTTTGAACACGTTTGACACCTCTGTAACTGTGAATATTACTATATAACTGTATATAACTGTGAACCAATCATATGTTTACTCTGCTCTACATAATCCTCTACTCTGCTGCAATTCATTTTTAATCTGCAAAATTGTCCAGACGGATATTTTCTTTCCATTTGGGGTGGCGGCAACTTTCATAATGTAAAAAGAAGTTCCCATCAGTGGGGGGGGGGGGTGGTTTCTAGTGATGATCTTATCCCGATCGTGGGTAAGCTCCAGGCCCAAAAATACTAAAGACACTGGATCTACTATATGAGTAGTATGTCTAAGTCATTATCCCATATCACAATGATATTGTCAATGTACCTTCTGTACATGACGAGATGTTCAGAAAAAGAGTTGTTGTTTCATATGTGCATGTCCTTTCAATAGCGCATGGTTAGGTTTGCATAACATGGGGCATAATTAGCCTGCATGACAGTTGTATATGCAAGTAGAACTCATCCTTGAAGAAGAAATAATTATGTTTGAGACTGAATTTAGCACATTCTGTGATGAACCTAGTTTGTTTGTAATTAGTGTTGTCCTCTTTGGTTAAGAAGTATTGAAGTGCTTGCAGACCAGCACTATGGCGCATGGACATTAATAAGGAACTAAAATCCAATGGAGCCCAGATGTAACTATCCTCACATGTGTATATATGTAGAATAGAATAAGATAGAATAGAATAAGATGTCCCAAGTCGCGAATGTATGAGGGTAATCTGGAGACTATTGGCTGGAAGAAATAGACTATATAATAGACAATTCACTTGTCAGACTGTTGGTACTAGCAATGACGGACCTACCTGGTGGGTCCACCAGACTCTTGTGGACTTTGGGGAGGTGGAAAAAGCAAGGGGTCTAACAGACTTCAGGCAACAGGAATTCCTATTCTTTTCTAGATATGGTATCATCACGTAAGGTCTCTTCTACAGTTATTGTCATTTTTTTCTGAAACAAAGGTAGGACATCCATAGTAAGGCATTTATACATTGGCTTATCTAAAAGTAGGCAGTATGTTTCCTTCAGTTCAGATAGTCCTGCTTGTTTTGTATTACTAGACTACCTCCTTTGTACGCCTATTTGATCACAATTTTTTCTCCTCGAGTGAGGCTGCTGTGTTTCTTATTATCCTGTGCTTAGGATTTACTATATGTTACCCCATAAAAGTCTTAAATATACGGCCCTTTTGAATTATGAGGGTAGAAGACTGATCTGGGTCTAAAATGGGTGGGGACAATATCAGTATAAAGTAGTTTTTCAATATCCTGAGAAGGGACAGCCCCTCAGATAATAATTCATTGAGAATATCAATTGCTGACTGGTCGCTATCTTAAAATGGAGGGGCTGTGTCATTGCAAAATGGAATCAGGGGCGGTACGCTATTGGGTTCTTGTTTAGAAAAATGTCGTAATAAGGTTAATTTTCTAATAAATTTGTTAAGGTCTTTAAATAGATTGTAAGCATTTGGGCCCACATCTGGTGCAAATTCAAACTTCTAGACAGTAAAGAATATTCATCAGTAGTTAGAACATGATCTGAAAGGTTATATATTTTAATTGTATTGTTGAGATGGGAGTTTGAAATTCTCACCTGCTACAGGACTGTGCCAGGAATCTTTCCTGTATGAATCTGATCAGGACTGGGATCCATATGGTCACATTGTGCCTGTGTTGTATTAATCTGGTTCCCTCTTGGGACTAAACTGTGTGGACAATGGCTCACTGAAATTAGCCTCTATGTTAGGTAATGTAGAACTCACAGTGGGGTGAATCCTCCTTGTTAGAATGTTTTTTATTTTTCCGCTGTTTCTTGTGTATCTTATGAGTAGTCCTAAAGGCAGGGCTTTTTTTCAGTGGGAACTTGGTGGAACTCAGTTCCACCACCTCTGGCTCAAACCCTTGGGGGGGGCCTGCTCACCACAATCACTTGTAAACAAAGAAGTCCGGTTTCTGTGTTTACAAGTGACAGCTCTGCACTCTGTGTGTAACCCCCCTGACCTCTGCACTCTGTATGTAATGCAATTCTAGTATTTAATGGCCCTTTAAGACCCTCCTACTGTTTCTGAAATTTGACTGACCACACCCATTATTTGATGTGATTTGGAGGGTGTGTGTAGGAGAGGGGTTTTGGGGGGTCGTGGTTGAGTTCCAGCACCTATTGTTTGAGAAAAAAAGCCCTGCCTAAAGGTACTATTAATGCTACCTGAATTTTATGTTGGAAGAGGGGGACCAGATTCACACTGGTCATTGTTCTTCTTCATTTTAAAACCTCTGGGGTTGGTCTGATTATAGATATAAGAAAAAAATAAATGTGCTCGGTGTATGTGAAACAATTCAAATAAATGATGATGTGACAGCCGCAACGTTTGAACATCTGAAACATCTGAATAGAAGTTTTTTGTGAGGCATTAATGTGAGCCCCTAATGGCTCACAGAAAAACGTCCATTCAGATGAAACGTACATCAGCAGGGCAGGAATAGCAGTGACGTCATCACACTTGTGAGAGTGCTATAACGATTTGTATTCCTAATGTCTGTGATGACTTATCTGTTGTAAGTAGAATTTTAATAAATTAGTATGCAAAAGTTAAGTACAGTGCTGCGCTAAAGGGAGTAAACAGCAGCCGACACACCTGTAGACTCAGGCTTAAAATAACATTAAAAAATTCAAAAAGTGTGGCGCTATAAACTCCGTAAATAAGGAATAAATAAAATGAATCTAAATAATGAACACTCTAAAATGTTGAGTGATTACAAAGCAAACATTTCAGTGTGAACCAAAAAGTGCTTACGTGAAGGGAATGTGATAGGTAAACAAAACTTAAATACATTCACTAAATCCGATAATAGGTGAAAAAACATCACAAAATAATAATAAATATAAAGTCCATGTCATAATAAGTGAGAAAAAAACTGTGATGATGGTGCATAAACGATGATGAACTGGTGTCTCCTGAGCATGCGGAGGGGTTGTTTAGACCAAGCAACCTGGTAGGTGAATGGACCACAGGGAGACCAAACGTGCACAAAGGATTGGAATCAGTGCCAGGACCGTCACCAGGAATCATGGAGGCTTACCAGAAATATTGGCCTGAAATAGCGTATGCCAAGACAGGTCAAAAAGGCTTGATGACCGACAGGTCTGAATATAACAACTGGTCAGATGTCGTCGTCACACAGAAAAGGGGGGAAGGGAATCAGCACGGCTTCCTCTTCACTGGATACACCATAAGCCAAGCGAATGGTATGTGTGGCATGTGAGGAGAAAAACACTCACATAGCGTGATAACGTTTTTAAACTTGGATTTATTAAAAAATGAATAAAAACAGACTCACATTTTTTGAAGAAGAAAACAGCATGTAAATCATGTAGCGGTAGTCATGAGAGGTCCACCCGACATGTTTCAACTAAACAGTCATCATCTGATGATGACTGTTTAGACTGTTTAGTTGAAACATGTCGGGTGGACCTCTCATGACTACCGCTACACGATTTACATGCTGTTTTCTTCTTCAAAAAATGTGAGTCTGTTTTTATTCATTTTTTAATAAATCCAAGTTTAAAAACGTTATCACGCTATGTGAGTGTTTTTCTCCTCACATGCCACACATACCATTCGCTTGGCTTATGGTGTATCCAGTGAAGAGGAAGCCGTGCTGATTCCCTTCCCCCCTTTTCTGTGTGACAACGACATCTGACCAGTTGTTATATTCAGACCTGTCGGTCATCAAGCCTTTTTGACCTGTCTTGGCATACGCTATTTTAGGCCAATATTTCTGGTAAGCCTCCATGATTCCTGGTGACGGTCCTGGCACTGATTCCAATCCTTTGTGCACGTTTGGTCTCCCTGTGGTCCATTCACCTACCAGGTTGCTTGGTCTAAACAACCCCTCCGCATGCTCAGGAGACACCAGTTCATCATCGTTTATGCACCATCATCACAGTTTTTTTCTCACTTATTATGACATGGACTTTATATTTATTATTATTTTGTGATGTTTTTTCACCTATTATCGGATTTAGTAAATGTATTTAAGTTTTGTTTACCTATCACATTCCCTTCACGTAAGCACTTTTTGGTTCACACTGAAATGTTTGCTTTGTAATCACTCAACATTTTAGAGTGTTCATTATTTAGATTCATTTTATTTATTCCTTATTTACGGAGTTTATAGCGCCACACTTTTTGAATTTTTTAATGGAATTTTAATAAATTGCCCGTTTTTAATTTGGACCTTGCTCAATGAGTTTTCCTTTTCTTATATAACTAATGGTAGGATTGACTTCTGTGGATACCCTGAGGTTTTTATCACAGGCGTGTTTTCACCAGCGGTTCCACGTGGATGGTCTGCACCTGATGTGAGGGGTTATAAAGCTCAAAGATGTGAGTATAGACCTTGATAGGTCTTTGGATCCTGTAAGGAGATATTTTTGCCTGACCTATTCAGACACTGGGTGATGCACTGAATATAATGAACTTTGCAGAATAATAATATATGGACTTTGGTCTCACAATTTATTGTTTTGTTAATTACATGCTATTTTTTCAATTAGACAGCGCAACAATTTTTATTTATATATCTGTCGGTTTGATTATAGCTGAATGGTTAATTTCAATTGTAAATATGACCTTTTTCATAGTCCTCTTGAGTTTAATAAGTTTAGTGGAAATGAGACTTCAAGTTTTTTTTAAATTGCTTGTACATACCTGCGACTATTTGGCTATTTCAATACCTCAAACCTGGCATGTATTAGGTTTAGCATATGTTGTAGCTTCCTGTCTTTGTTGTATAATAACCTGCATCCACATTTTGTTGCAGAAGTAGATGTCATTTCCTCTCCAGGTCAGGATCCAGAAAGTTGCATCACTTTCATATAGATGGCTTTTGTAATTTCCAATAGGGATAATTAACCCCATACAACTAACTGATTGATTGAATTGTACTATCTATGGGCCTATGATATGTCTTTTCAAGGAACATTGTGAGCTCATTCACTCAACTGGCCCCCATTAGGCGGCTAGAGATCATCAGGTGGAGGTTTTCTTGCGCTAATAAGTTATGTATGGCATCTGGAGAGTTAACTGACCTATAGAGATCAAGATTGCATACAGTTTTACTTCTAATTTAGGAATGTTTATTTTCACAGTTTTGGAATGTCATAATCTGGTCTACATAGAAAGACATGTTCACCAATGCCAGGAGTCTGGCGGAAAAGATGGGAGAACAAGAGCTACTGTTGTACAAGGAGGATTTAGATTTTGTAGGAATTTCAGAGACTTGGTTCAACAGCTCCCATTATTGGCTGGCAACCATTCAAGGGTATTCTCTATATCATAGGGATTGAGAAAAAAAAGTAAAAAAGGGGGAGCGGTATGCCTATATATCAAAAATTATGTACAAGTGAATGTAAAAGACGACATCACTAATGGAGCAAGGGAGGAGGTGGAATCCTTATGAATAGAGCTACAGAGGGAGGAAACTAAGGGGAAAATAATACTGGGAGTGTGCTATAGGCCCCCTAACTAGAGGGAAGGAGCAGAGGCGGACCTCCTATCACAATTTGGATTAGTGGCGATAGGAAGTGTCCTTATAATGGGGGATTTTAATTATCCAGTCATAGACTGGGTGGAAGGAACCAAGCATTCATCTAAGGCTTGCCAGTTCCTAAATTTTTTGCAGGACAATTTCATGGGTCAGATGGTAAATGCACCAACTAGAAACAAAGCGTTACTAGACCTACTGATTACCAACAATACAGACCTGATCACGGATGTGGAAATACGGGACAATTTAGGAAACAGTGATCACAGGTCAGTTTCAATATAAATCACACAAATAGGAAACATATGGGGAATACAAAAACACTGAATTTTAAAAGAGCCAACTTCCCTAAACTATGATCCTTGCTGGAAGATACTAAATAGGATAAAATCTTAGGAACAAAGAACACGGAGGAAAAATGGGTTTGCTTTAACAGTGTATAAAATAAGAGTATTATCCAGTGCATCCCAATGGGAAATAAATTTAAAAGAGCTAATGAAAGTCCTGGGTGGCTTAACTTCAACATAAGAATGCATATAAAAGCAATGGAGAAGGCCTTTAAAAATACAAGGCTGAGGGATCATCAGCATTTCAACTTTACAAAGAATACAACAAGAAATATAGGGGTGCAATCAGGGTGGCTAAGATAGAACACGAAAGGTACATAGCGGAGGAGAGTAAAACAAAAACCCCAGGAAATTCTTTAAGTACATAAATAGTAAGAAAGGGAGGTCAGTTCATATTGGTCCCATAAAGAATAATGAAGGGAATCTGGTTACTAAGGATGGAGAGATGGCAAAGGTGTTGAATTTATTCTTCTCCTCAGTCTTCACAAAGGAATCAAAGGCTTCAGTAACCAAAACTGCAATGTTTTTCCTCATGACACGTAACAGGAAGCACCCTCATGGGTAACAGAGGACAGAATTAGAAATAGACTTGAAAAACTTAACATTAATAATGTCTGGGGACTAGATGGCTTGCACCCAAGGGTCCTTAAGGAACTCAGTCAAGTAATTACCAGACCATTGTTCCTAATTTTTACGAACAGACTACTGACTGGAATGGTACCAGCTGATTGGAGAAAAGCCAGTGTAGCACCAATATTTAAAAAAGGGCCAAAATACATCCCTGTGAATTACAGACTAGTTAGCCTAACATCAATTGTATGCAAGCTCTTGGAGGGGATGATAAGGGTATTATTTACAAGAGTTTAGTAATGACAACAGTATCATTAGCAGTAATCAGTATGGATTCATGAAGAATCGTTCTTGCCAAACCAATCTATTAACCTTCTATGAGGAGGTGGGCTGTCATCTAGATAAAGGAAGGCCCGTAGATGTAGTGTATCTGGATTTTGAAAAAGCATTTGATACAGTTTCCCATAAACGTTTACTGTACAAAGTAAGATCCATTGGCATTGACCAGAGGTTAAGTACATGGTATTGAAACTAGCTACAAGGGCGAGTTCAGAGGGTATTGATAAATGGGGAGTACTCAAAATGGTCTGGGGTGGAAAGTGTGGTCCCCCAGGGTTCTGTCCTGGGACCAATCCTATTTAGTTTATTCATAAACGATCTTGAGGTTGGGATAAACAGCTCAATCTCTGTATTTGCAGACAATACTAAGCTAAGTAGGGTAATAACTTCTCCGCAGGGTGTGGAAACCTTTCAAGAAGATCTGAACAAATTAATGGGTTGGGAAACTACATGGCAAATGAGGTTTAATATAGAAAAATGTTAAAGAATGCATTTGGGTGCCAAAAATATGAATGCAATCTACTCACTGGGGTTAGAAACTCTGGTGGAATCTAGGATGGAAAAAGACCTGGGGGTCCTAGTAAATGACGGGCTCAGCAATGGCATGCAGTGCCAAGCTGCTGCAAGCAAAGCAAACAGAATATTGACATTCATTAAAAAGGGGATTAACTAGATTAGTTATGAGGAAAAGTTACGAGACTGAACTTATTCTCTATGGAGAAAAGACACTTGAGAGGGGATATGATTTCAATGTACAAATACCATACTGGTGACCCCACAATAGGGATATAACTTTTCCGTGAAAGGGAATTTTAATAAGACACGCAGTCATTCACTAAAATTTGAAGAAAAGCGTTTTAACCTTAAACTACGTAGCGGGTTCTTTACTCTAAGAGCGGTAAGGATGTGGAATTCTCTTCCACAGGCAGTGGTTTCAGCGGGGAGCATCGATAGTTTCAAAAAACTATTAGATA
Organism: Lithobates clamitans; assembly: GCA_037952925.1. Taxonomy (NCBI): domain Eukaryota; kingdom Metazoa; phylum Chordata; class Amphibia; order Anura; family Ranidae; genus Lithobates; species Lithobates clamitans. The sequence goes on from JBBGZY010000573.1 coordinate 13,133,535, forward strand.
AGCACCTGAATGACTACAACATACAGGGATATACAATGTAATACTGACATAAAATCGCACATATAGGTTGGAGTTGATGGACTTGTGTCTTTTTTCAACCTCGCCTACTATTTAACTATGTAACATACCAAAAAAGTTTTGGGATAGGCACACTGTCTGTACCACTGCACCCCCTCAATCATTTTAAGTATATCTAAAGCCATAAATGTTTAAAAAAACTTTGGTTAGAGGATTAAATTATTAGAACCCTGTCAGTTTTTTTTTCATATCCTGTTGGGAAAATTTCCCCTTCATTTTTTGTCCTGTATTCACAATGGGACAACTCAGCTTGTTTTGGTGAAGAATCAAATTTTGGGATTTTTCTTCACTTGCAGTCTCTGTAACAATGGTCATCAGGACAATTAGGCCCCATACACACTATTCGATTTTCTGCAGATTTTTTATTCAGATTTACCAAAACCATATAATATGAGGTCAAACCTTACGAGTTTCAGTTTGTATGCAATCAGGCAGGCCCTTACACTACATGGTTTTGGTAAATCTGAAGACAAAAATCTGCAGAAAATCTAAACGTGTGCATGGGGTCTTAGAGAGAGAGAGAATCTCCTCAACAGGACATGGGCTGCAATAAAAATCTGATTGGGTTTCCAAACCTTCACCACCCCATCCAAACTACAAACGTTTCAGCTTTGGATATGCTTAATGTAAAACTAAAGGCAATTTTTTTTTTAGTTTTGGATATAATGGAGAGGGATTAGAACATCAGTCAGGTTTTGATTGCTGTTGAGGAAAGTAGACAAATAGTGCTATAGGGTTATCTCCCTGGTATTACATTCTTAAAATATGGATTATTGCTTGATTTTTTTCCCTTTGAAAAAGTCATAATTGTGTGACAAAACGCGTCAGAGTGTGTGCCACATAACATCATAATTTCTGGCGGAACCAGAAGGAAGCCTTCTTGGTAAAGGATCTGATGCCTAGGCTCATCCTTAAGGGGGCAATTTATATGTAAAAGAGGTGATAGTAGCTATGTGTAAGTGACTATGTGCACTTATATTGTGAGTGTTATTATTACTCTTCTGGGCAATAAATGTGATCAGTGTTTTTGTATATTGTACAATGAGAGTATTTATGTTTTTCCTGAGCTGAAGTGGAGGTATTTGGATGAGTGCTGGTGGTGCATATGAAGACAGCTAGAACCAGGGTGATGAGGAGTGTTGGCCCTACCACTGACCCAGTGGTTGTTGAGGTCTGTGGGTGGAACCCTTATCATAATCTGGAAGCCCCCTTTAACAAGGGGGCCCCCAGATCCTGGCTACCCCACAGGAATGAGCATGGGGTACATAGTACCCATACTCATTCACCAAAAAAAGTGTCTAAAGTAAAAAAAAAAAACACAGACAGTTTTTGACAAGTTCTTTATTAAACCCCCCCAAAAATAAATGCTCCTTTAAGTAGATCCAACATCAAATACGATGGACGCTGGCCACCAAGAAACACGAAAAAAAAAATCCCACTGGCCACCGAACACATTCACTCTCATTTCCCGTCACTCGACAGATGACAACTAAACATGGAGGCGGAGTCCTCTGGATGACCTGCCCCCATACTTACCTGTCATTTATCTGTCCCCATATTGAAGGAATGTGGCCTGGCAAGGGTTTCCCTCAAAATCCATACCAGACTTGCAGGACCTGGTGAGGAATGAGGCAAACCCACAGCCTCCACCAGCTCCTTAACTACCAGTGCTATTCCGAATGAAACAAAATGAATGCCGAAGATACAAAACAAATTCCGAAAACAGATAGGTCTATCAACTAATGCATACAAAAAGGAACTTTTTAAAGTGGTTGTAAACTCTCCCCACAACTTTGTCCCATGTAAATCAGCATAAAAAACCCTAATGAACACTGCTTGTAGATATCGCCTTACCTGCTTAGTATTGTTGTAATCCTTTATGTTCTTTAGAATGACGTCACTGAGCATGCCCAGATCTCCCCTGATTTATGGCACAGTCTGTGTACTTATCTATCTATTATCAGGACTTCCTACGGCACACCACTGCAATCCCAGGAGACTTCATAATCACTCAGAGCTTCCTCCTACACCCCATGTGACCATGTGACATCACATGGAATGTAAACCAGGGCATCGGACAGCATTACTGCAGCTTTATCAGCTGAAGTTGACAAGACTGACACAGGCAAACACTAGATTATTGACACAAGTAAATACTATGAAATAAATCAAGTCAGCTATTAGCTGAGAAGCAGTGTTGCCATAGAAATGTTGGATTGAGAAGGAGGCTTGATTAAAAGTACAGGAAGTGTTCAATGTAAGGGCGGAAATACACTCCACTGTGGACTCTGAAAACAATACTTAAGATGGCGCTGCCTAACCACTGGAAACAAGTTTTTTAAACTTTCTTTAAACAGTAAGTAATATGCGATTTGGGCTGGATTACAGTGGCTATAGTTTGATAATGACTTATTATAATGGACTAAATGAAAAGAAGCATCAGAGTGGGAGAGTTTACAAAACTATATTTTCCGGCATGCATATGTCTAGTTGGAAGGTGGAGGAGCACATCCTGTGGTGGTGATTTAATATTGTCAACACACATACTGTACGGTGAAGAAACTACACGCAACACAATTATAATAATATTTATTTAAGAAACTTTTGAAACTTATGGTTGATTCATATAGGAGTATGAACACATATATAATTGTGTTTATTTGAGTTTATATGTACTGTATGTGGTTTATATGATTCTGTATTAATTATTTATACACAGACTTTGTAAGGTAAACATTCATGTACTGTATGTACTGTATACACAAAGATAAAATTGATTTGATGTATGTTATTGACAATTTATAGATATAGGGTGGTTGTGCGGCACTTTATTTGTTTAGAGATTCTTAAAATATTAATGTTGATGTAAATGATCTGGCTCCCAGGCAGGCAGCTTCTGCACCCCAGGGGTCTGCATGGTCTTCTTGGCTTGTAGTATAATGTAACAAAAATGGAAATTGAAGCGTCACAACACTGCTAAGAGGTAAAGATGCAATTTTGTTTTCTGATAAAAGTCAGGGGGATAATCCATCAAATAGCGGAAGCATTTTGGGAGTCTGAGAATGCCCTGTACATCAGGGCTTTACTGACAACAATGTGAATAGACTAGAAGTGAACTGGACCTTTAATTTTATTTTTTTTCATTGTGACTACAAGCACGGCCTTGGCACACCAGCTGCTTTAGTCCCCTAAAATGTGTTGGCTACTTTTTGGATTGTCCCTCTGACTTTAATCAGAATAAAGTTGTTGTATCTTTACATTTAGCAGTGGTGTGACACTTCGATTTCCATTACACTATAAGCCAAGGGTTTTATTGATTTCTATTGAGTATATACATCCTTGCCACTGTCCTGGTGATAGTTATTACCAAGAGTGAAAGTGAAGAAAAATCCAAAATCTTGAGTTGTCACCAGAACAAGAATAAAGGGTAAATCTTCCAATGGGGATACTAGTTCTGGTGCCACTTCCAACAACCAGGAATTTCCCTCATGTTGGAGTAATTTCCTCTAATCTGCTTTTGCGGCTGTAGGACAGGAAGTGAAGGGAGATCTCCCCATTGTGACACAAATACCAAAAAGCTGACAGTGAATATAACCCTTCATTATGCTAGGTTCACATGTGTGTGCACACATATCCTATTTATTTGAATAGGCTGCTTACCTGCTAATAAATGAAGGGAACGAAGTCCCTGGCCCTTTTGCGACACAATGAGGTTTTGTGTGTGCAAAAATGTACATGTGTATAAGATGTGTGGGGGTGCCGTTAAGAAATAATGGCTTCCAGCATGTTTCTATGTGCATTCGTAATGCTTGTCATTGTGCACACATTTCCCAGCTGCACATATGTGACCCTAGTCTTACACTATCCAAAATGAAAAAAAAGTTTGGGCTTTAGTTTAGTAGTGTTGAAATTCCAATAGAACTTTTGGACAGCAACTGAAGTGCAGCAAGAACCTATTGTTTAAGTATGAAGAGCTAACAAGAGAAACATATTCATGCAGATGGTTCTGCAGTTCATTTTGCAATGACAATTGTTCATGAGTATTTTTTTCTTTTAACAATAGTTTTTTATTAATTTTTCCAAAGTTTAACAAGAAGAAAATATAGATTACATTCCAATTTTTCACAATAACAAACAATCATTACAGCTCAGAGATACAGGTAGACTTTTCAAGGTTTTAATAGGTTTGACAAACATAAGGACAAAACATTGATTTTGGCTCGAAGAAAAAGTCTAGGTTCCAGGCTTTTTAATACAGATTTTGCCATCAGAGTTACTGGGTCATATGAATACTGCTGCTCGGGACCACCGGGTCCAGGAAAGCCATCCCTTTTGAGTTTTCCCCATCAATCCCCTACTAGAGGCAAAATGTTAGCTCATAGTCATAATGTAGATTGACCATATCAGGAGTACTTTCTATAGTAGGCGACTGACTGGTTTTCCAGAGTCTGGTTATACTCAGTCTGGCTGCTAAAAGGATATTCATTGTAACCCTCCTCAATGGATTGGAGATTGTTTCAACTGTCAGGTTTAGTAATGCTAATGCCGGTGTGGAAGGTGATTGGCTTTGTGGGATGTCTGACAATATGTAAAAAATTATTTTCCAATATGTTTGTATGGAGGCACAAGACCAAAGGATGTGGAGTAGGCCTCCTTTAGCCGAGTTGCATCTCCAACATAGGTCCAAAGCTGTGTTGTTGAATGACACCAATTTAGAGGGTGTAAGATACCACCGTAGTGATGTTTTTTGTGTGAGTTCCCAAAGCGCGGAATTTTGAGTAGCTTTGTATATAAAGCGAAAAATAGTTTTTTTGCCCTGCCATAGTAATTTGTTGTTTGAGAGTTGGAGTTTGGAGGGATTTGAAATAATATGCCAGGATAGTGATGGGAATGGTTCGAAACAGGTAGAGTAATTGAGGTAGATGTAGCACTTTGAAAGCTGCGAGTCTGCCTGACTATGCCAGTTCGTATTTAGCTAATTGCTGGACATCTTTTTGGAGTTTGGTGAGGAATGGTTTAAAGTTATAATTAAAAAGATTTTTTGTTGATTTTGTCAGTTGCACCCCTAGATAAGATATATTTGTTTCTGCCCATGTAAATGGTGATTGGGCTTGGAGTAGATTTCTGGTAATGGCGTCTAGGCCTAGGTCAAGGATATATGATTTTGTTGCATTAACTTTATAATAGGAAATTCTACTGAACCATTGGAGGGTATTTTGTACTTCTACTAGGGAAGATGTTGGGTTGGTTAGCATGAGGACGACGTCATCCGCGAATAGACTTATCTTGTGTGTTTTGTGACCTATTTCAAAGCCTGCTATTTAAGGGTTTTGTCTGATGTGCTCCAATGGCGATAATAGACACCCCTGGCTGGTTCCATTGGTTATGACGAGTGGTTGGGATAGCATATCTGCTGAGAATACTTGGGCTGAAGGGGTGGTGTATAGTGCAAGTAAGGCATTCAGTATTTCGCCCCTGAAACCAAACTTCTGGAGGACTTGCTGTAGGTATTTCCAATGTATTCTATCGAACGCCTTCTTTGCGTCCAGATATAGGAGCAGAGAAGGTGTTCCACTGGTTTTGGCGTGGGGAATGATGTCTCCTTGTGGCGTCGGATGCTTGTCTGCCAGTTGTAAAGCCGGATTGGTCTCTATGGATTAGTGTGGGCATGATGTTGATTAGTCGATCGTTTTTGCGTAGATTGTCAGGTTTAGATTCAGAAGCGAGATTGGGTGAAAATTTTGGGGGGCTGTTGGTTCTTTTCCCAGTTTAGGGAGGGTGATAATCAGCGCTTGTAGGGATTCACTAGGGAACTTTGAAGATGAGGCCGCATCATTGAACAATGCAGTTAAGTGTGGTGCTAATTGTTGGGAAAATTGTTTAAAGTATTCCCCTGTGAGGCCATCAGGGCCTGGTTCTTTACCTAGGGGGAGGGTTTTTATGGTCGCTATGATTTCTTGTTCTGTGAAAGGGTCATTCAATTGGGATAGTTGTTCTGACGTTGAAGTGAGTTGAGTGATGGGAGTCTAATGTGCTGGAGGAACTCATGGATATCTTCAGAGGAGGGTTGGTGTGTGTCAGGGTCCCGCTGCAAATTATATAGGTCACTGTAATAGTCACTGAAAGCATCAGCTATTGCTTGGGGGTTCCTAAGCTTCTCTTTCAAGTGAGCGTGGTTTAAGTGATCTATTTTATTTTTAGTTCTCCTACCTTTGATACGTTGTTCAAGGGCTTTACCTGCCTTATTGGACGTGGAGTACGAAGTAGCTCTTAGTTTTCTCTTGGTATTTTCATACGAATGGAGAAGATGGAGTCTAAGTTCTTGTCTAAGCGATAAGAATTGTGCTGAGTGTGTTGGTTGGGGATTGGTTTTATTTAGACTTTCTAGATTGGCTATTTGGGAGGTGAGGGTGTCAATACACATTGTTCTTTGTTTTTTGTGATGAGAGCTGAGTTTAATCAGTATGCCCCTTATATACGCTTTGTGCGTGTTCCACACCACACCTGGTTCGGACACCGAGCCTATGTTGAGTTCAAAATACTCAGTTATTTGATCGTTTATTTCTGGAGAGTATGAGGGGTGTTGCAAGATGTATTTATTTGCTCTCCAAAGAAATATATTTTTTTGTTGTGGAGTATCTGATATAGAAATGGTGATAGGGGCATGGTCTGACCAAGTCGTGGTGTGGATTACAGCTGTGCTGATGTTTTGGAGCAACCATTTATCTGTGAGGAAGATATCTATACGTGAATAGGTCTTATGGAAAGGAGAGAAGTACGTATAGTCTCTCTCCGCTCCATGAAAACAACGCCACACGCCAAACAAATCTTGGGTAACAATGAAGTTTTTCAGGGGGGATTCTCAGCATTTTGTTGCAGAAGTGGAGTCTAATTGGACTTCTGGTATTCGATTAAAGTCCCCACAAATGATTATGTGGCCTTGTTTTAAGGGTTGTACAATATGCATACGTTTACGAAGAAATCACATTTGTTTGATATTTGGAGCATAGATATTTACTAGTGTATAAACATTTTTGTTGATGGTACATATAAGAATAATGTCACGTCCTTCAGGGCCAGAAACAATTTGCTTTAGGTGAAATATGACTGAATTTCTTACCGCTATCAACACTGAAAGAGGCCGAGTAAACATGAGGAAAATGTCTGTTCGTATACGTAGGTATAGCTGTAGATTTAAAATGTGTCTCTTGTACACAGAGGATGTCACATTTTAGGTCTAGGGCTGTTTTCCAGAGTGAATGTCTCTTTGCTGGGTGGTTGAGCCCATTCGGATGGAGGGACAACACTGTAATTGGAATTGTCTGTGTTGTATGGTTAGTTGGAGAATTATACAGACTTACAGTTAGGTGTAGGTTGGTGGTCTCCTTGGATCCGGGGGTCGATGTGCACTCCGATGTGCCTGGTGCGGACGAAAGTCACTCTAGACAGGCGAGGTTGTGGTTGTAAACAACAATGTTAACAAGTAGGACTGAGTAACAATGAAAATTGGAACTTATATATAGCTGTAACAAGGTGGATAGACCACCGGTTAGAATGGTATGTGGAGTAGAGAAGGTAGATTTTCAACGAAGCCACTTCGGGGGGTAACAATGTCAAACTCAACTGGAATAATAATTTGAAAGGCTGGTAGCCAGGGAGAGGTTATAATGTGCAGATAGATAGGCCCCATGGGGTTTAGAATAGAAGTTTTGCTCTGGTATCATGGTGGCCTTGGGTGCGTCGGGATGAATGCGGTTGTCTTTGTTCCAGCGGCGGATTATATTCACGTGGTGGATCAGGGATAATTCCCCAAGTGTGAAGGAGTTGCATACCTTTGTGGAGTGTATGGATCATGTGTGATGCCCCATTTATCATTATTAGCAGTGTTGCTGTATAACACCATTTAAATTGAATCTTGTGATTGTGGAGGCCTTTAGTGATCGGATTGAGTTGTCTTCTCAGCTGCAATGTGTATTTAGAAAGGCCAGGGAATAGTAGTATTCCATTGTATGGTTGTTTCTCGCTGCTGTGAGGAGCTTTTCTTTTATGTGGAAAAAGTGTACCCTCATTAAGACATCTCTAGGGACTGAGGCTGCAAGGTGAGAGGATTTAGTGATTCTGTGGATTCGATCGACTATCAAATCTTTGGGTGATGCATCAGGGAGTATCAAATGCATAAGTTCATTGGCATATTTAGGGAGGTCTGTCTGCAAGATGGTCTCAGGAACTCCTCTCAGTTTTACATTGTTCCTCCTGGATCTGTCTTCTAAGTCGGTCAGTTTGGCCCTAACCCAGGATTGCTCTTCTTTCACTTTAGCATAGGTATCAACTAAATCATTTACAGTTGTGGTGCATTCTTCCATGCTGTTTTCTAAGTGAGACACCCTTTCATCTATGACATGCATGTCTGTATTTATTTTAGTGAAGAGGGATGAAAGGTCTGACATCAATGAGGACTGGAGTGATAGTAGCATGTCCTTTAGTGTGGTGTCGATCACAGGCTGCCCTGTGGTGGGAAAAGAGGCCATGGATGATTGTAAGGCCTGGTTCGCCTGGAAGGGGCTGAAAGCCTGGGTCTCTATTTGCGCAGGTGGCGGTGGTGGTGGCTCCATCCGCATACGGGCTTTCGCCGAGCTGCCTGTGACAGAATTTTCCCATTTTTTATGTGTAGGAGATGTGGGTGGGTATTGGTGGTCTAGATTCTCCGGGATTTCATCCGGGAGATCCGTATAGGCCTCTGGAGTCGCAGTCGCGGCCGCGCCGGCACCATTTTGGCTGGGACTGACCTTGTGTGGAGGTTTGAAGAAGGCCATCAGCTTCTGTGGATAATGCTTAGTCATCCGCTTCCGTGACATGGCTGGAAAGGTTGTGCAGACTGTGAGGAGGTAGGATGGCCATGGATTGTCCGCTGATTCAGGCCTGTGTTGCTCTGGTGCTCTGGCGCTGGCAGACCACACCCCTAACGTTCATAAGTCATTTTTATGTAACAGCCATCTGATTGCTAAAACAACATCATAAAATATTACAGCATTACAAAAATGTTAGATATGTTCAATACAAACAGGCAGGTATCTTTGTTTTGTAATTGTGTCCATTTTCTTTCCTATTTCTCTTTCATCTTCTTTCTTTTATTGTTTTTGTGTAAAAACACTTTCAAACACAGCCATCTCTGTCTAGATGTATGATATAACAGTTTATGTTGTGTACAGTATATTCATAAAATATCTTATAACTGGTTGCCATAGTAATGAAAATAGCTTTTGTTATATGGTGCGAATTGCGTATAACAGGACAAAAAGGATGCTTTACATTCATTGAGGAAACAGGGTGTTCTTGTTGCTGAACAAACAATGTGAATGGTGCATTAGAAGGTTTAGATGGGTGTCAAGGACCTCACTTCCAGACAACCAGTCCAAAATTTTCTTGGTCTCTTCCTTAAGTCCTGACAACCCAGCTAATTGAAATATGTATACCTTATAGACTTTATCTGCACTAGAACCTGGGCAATAGTGGATGTGTACATTATTATTAATATTATTATTATTATTATTATTATTATTATTATTATACAGGGTTTATATAGTGCCAACATTTTGCACAGCTCTTTACAACATGGGGCAAACAGTACAGTTACAATACAATTCAATACAGGAGGGATCAGAGGGCCCTGCTCATTAGAGCTTACAATCTAGAAGGAAGGGTCAAGTGGAACAAAAGGTAACAGCTGTGGGGGATGATCAGATGGAGAAAATTAAAATAAAGTTCTTAGGTGTGGGTAGGATAGGCTTCTCTGAAGAGAAGGGTTTTCAGGGATCGTCTAAAAGCTAATAGAGTAGGAGATAATCTGACAAATTGGGGTAAGGATATCCATAGGATTGGAGAGGCTCTGGAAAAGTCCTTGAGATGAGCATGGAGGAGGTGATGAGGGAGCAAGAGAGCAGGAGGTCTTGAGAAGAACGCAGAGAACGATTAGGTTGGTATTTTGAGACTAGGTCAGTGATGTAGCTGGGGACAGAGTTGTGGATGGCTTTGTAAGTAGTTGTTAGTATTTTGAGTATAATTTGTTGGGTGAGCAAAAGCCAGTGGAGGGATTGACAGAGAGGAGTAGCAGACACAGAGCGATTGGTAAGGTGGATGACTCAGGCAGTGTACATCGAGATGGAGCTTTGTGGTGCTCCCAGCTTAATTGTCTAACATAAGTGTTTTTCTTTAGCGTTTAAGGGTAGTGTTAGGTATTAGGTTAAATAAGAGTTAAGGATGTATTTATCCAAAATAGCATAGCAATTTGCCCAGTGAAAGTGAATGTACATTCATTCTCTTCTTTGAAAGGGGGCAAAAGTCAAATGTTTTTAGTCTATCTCTTGTGCTAGTCAAATGTTTTTAATTGAATTAAAATGTAAAATATCACATTTGGCCACTAGATGGCCCTAAGTATAATCGGAATTTCCTATGATACCACCATTTGACTAAAAGTGGTATTTTCATTTTAAATCAATGAGAAACATGCACAGGAAATAGCCCAATAACCCAATTTCGCCCCATTCTCACAGAATATATTTACATGCACTTTCACTGGGTGAATTGCTATGCAAATTTGTAGATAAATACGCTCATTATTTTTAAGCTTAAGGGTTAAAGTGAACCTATGATTTTCCCAAAGCAATTAGTTCTCTTAACTGCTGACCTCCCAAGTTGTACTTACTCATCTTGCCTTTGCTCCCCTTCTTCTCTATTCTGTTGTATTCGTCAGAGAAAGTAGCTTTGTGCAAGTGCCAAGTTGTAACTTGGTGCTTATGCAGGGATAAAGACTTTCTACCTGCCCCCATTGACAGCTGATCTAGAGGAAGTAAGATAAACACCTATAAAACACAAAAACCCCTTGAAAGCCCACATGATTGTTTTGTAGTGTCCGTTTGTGTTCTGCTGAACAGATGATTACAACAGGCTAATATCAAAGCAAAATAAGGTACTTGGTTTGTAATTAAAATAATTCCTGGATTTCAGTTTAAGTAACCATTTTTGGGGCTTAGGTAGAGCGTTATAACATATCTAAATCCAAAACCAAAAATGTAATATATTGCAGCTTACCAGTCCTCAGATGTGGTAGCTACATTAAAGTGTAACTAAAGGCAAACCTCTTTTATTTTTAGATAGAATGGAAAGGAATTAGAAAGTCTGTCAGTTTTTATCGCTGTCTGTGCTCCTGAGAGATTCGTCCTCTCTATTTGTCTTGTTGAACGTTATTATCAAAAGTGAAAGTAAAAGAAAATCATATGTTTTGGGTTGACTCAAGAACAGGAATAGAGGGGAAATCTTCCAATGGGGGCACTTGTTCTGATGACCCTGGTGACACCCCAAGATTCCTTCAAATTGGAGGGATTTCCTCTCACTGTTTTGGCTATGGGACAGGAAGTGAAGGGAACCCTCCCATACGAGACACAGATAGACAAAAAACTGACAGGTGTAACCCTTTATTAGGCTAGATTTACATATGCGCATGGCTGTTTGTGCGCACATCGTGGGTACAACAGTCCAATTATTGGAATGGACTGATGTACTCACAAAAATTGTGGAGAAAGAAGTCCCCAATCCAAAATGAGAAAAAAGTTTTGTCTTCAGTTCTACTTTAACTTTATTTTTTAGCCTTTTTTACCTTTATTTTCATCTTTTGATCCTGTGAATAACACACTGATTGCCTCCCTATAGCTACACTAATTTCTCCACTATATTTATGGAGGAAGCCATGGTTGTCACCCAGGCTGGACTTTAAAAATGTCTGCCACTGTTAAAGTCCATTGCAGGATGGATTAGTAGTTTAAAACAGAAAGTTTAAAACAGGAAGTTACAAGGACACTGCTTTTTTGACAGGATCACCGGGTATTTGCGGTACTTGCTGAAAATGTTCCTACCCTGAAAAAAAAAAATAATGCAGCCACCACATCTATGGACTATTAAAGTGGAACTAAACCTATCTTTTAGACAACTGCAAGCAGGCAGCTTTTTATTGCAGAAGAGACATGCTACTGTATGTCTCTTCTGCAATAATACAAGTTTATCTGCCTATTTGCAGTTTTCTACTGAATGTACACTAATCTGCAATACAAAGCACAGCTAAGCAAATGTTCCTAGTGCGCTTCGGCTGCCTGACTCCCGTGAGTGTAAGCGGGATTATGTAATCCCCCGGCAGACAATCAAGAGGCCAAAAAACCTGTCACCTAGGGAAAGCTTGATGACAGGCAAGGGATGTAAGGGCCTCATCGCTGGAAGGTGGAGGTGAGTATAATGCAGAGTGTGCAAGCTGCAATATATTACATTTTGTTCTTGGGTTTAGTTAAAGCGTTTGTAAAGGCAGAAGGTTTTTTTATCCTAATGCATTAGGATAAAAAGCCTTCTGTGTGCAGCAGTCCCTCTTAGCCCCCCTAATGCTTACCTGGGGTCCCTCTCTGTCCATGAGTTTTTATGACATCCAAAATTCTCCCTCAAGATTGACTAAGACACAGCAGTGGCGCCATTGGCTGCCGCTGCTGTCAATCACAGTCAGCTAGCCAATGAGGAGAGAGAGGGACGGGGTGGGGCTCTGTGTCTAAATGGACACAGGGTGCTGTGACTCGGCTCAGGTGCCCCCATAGCAAGCTGCTTACTGTGGGATCACTGAACAGGAGGGAGGGGCCAGGATCACAGAAAAGTGACCCGAGAGGAGGAGGATCTGGACTGCCCTGTGCAAATCCACTGCAACAGAGCAGGTAAGTATAACATGTTTGTAAAGTTTTTTTCCTATAAAAATAACAATCACTTTAAGCTTTACAGAACCCGAAACCCTGTAAGCTACCAGCCCTGGGATTTCAGTACTGAAAAACAATATACTGTCTCTCTGATTACTCAGACAAGGGCAGACTAGCCCTTTACTTTTTATGGATCATTAACAAATTTAAATAACCCTTCAATTGAGTAACTGTTACATTGTTATTCAATGAAAGTACACCATGCTATACTTATGGTTTTAATTTACAAATACCGTGTTAAACCTCTTCCTTAATAAACACAAATTGGATTATGCATACTGATATTTAATTAGGCTAAAATGGAGCTTGAAACTATTTTAATAACTTCTATAATACAAAAGTCAACACACAGAATAAAAAAAAACTTAGCAATTTTATATCCTGTGGTCTGAGATAAAACCTTCATCTAAATGGAAATATTTGCGCACAGGAGTAAACAAAATCATTTAGTGATTTAGAGAGAATGAAGGACAAGGAAAGAACACATGTACAGGAACTTGCAGCAGCTGATCAGATTATGGTGTTATTTGTCTAGTAAAGTTCAGAAAGTGACAACAGAGACAGCTTGCAAAGATAAGCTAGGCATGATAATATAGACATTTCTTTGGAATTCTTTATGCAGAAAGTCTAGAATTTAGTTGAAACGTTTTATTGGTCACCTTAAAGAAGAACTTCACTGTTCCCATTCATTCTTAAATTCCTGATTACCAAAAGTTGGGTTGTCCTCAATTCAGATGCTCACCCAACCAGTGGATGCAGTGTTGTCCAGGTGTGATCCACTTTTCCATTGACATCACCCAGGTCCTGCTCTGCCATCTTCTTCAGTGATATTGTGAGACAGCTGTCTATTCTGTGCTCAAGCAGATGCCCCTGATGATGTGCCTCCAAGCCCACCCTCCTCTTTAGTCTGCTGGCTTCAAGCCATTGCTTCCTGGGATATCTGACATGCAGGAGGCACTGAGATCATTATTTTTGCCTAGGCAAGAATGAAGAGGAAAGGTCAGAACAGTAAAAAGGTTAACAAACAAACAAGCAAAAACAAAATACAAACACTGAGTTTTTAACCACTTCCCGCCCGCCCTATGGAGGATTGACGTCCGGGAAGTGGTTCTGTTATCCTGACTGGGCGTCATATGACGTCCAGCAGGATAACATGCCGCAGCGTGCCCCCGGGGGCGCGCATCGCGGCGATCGGTGGATCGGTGTGTCAGTCTGACACACCGCTACACCGATCAGCCGTGTCCAATCACGGCTGATCACGCTGTCAATAGGAAGAGCCGTTGATCGGCTCTTCCTCACTCGCGTCTGACAGACGCGAGTAGAGGAGAGCTGATCGGCGGCTCTCCTGGCAGGGGGGGTCTGCGCTGATTGTTTATCAGTGCAGCCCCCCGCAGATCACCACACTGGACCACCAGGGAAGGGGCAACATGTGGATGGCCAGGTATGTACCCCATGGCCATCCACATGTGCCCAGTGTGCCAAATCTGTTCCAATCAGTGCCCACAAATGGGCACTGATTGGCACCATTATGTTGCAGTGATGCCCAGCAATGCCACCCTTAGGGGCATCAATGCAAACAAGCAGTGTCATCAGTGCCACCCATCAGTGTCCATTCGTGCCACCTGTCAGTGCCTATCCATGCCCATCAGTGCCCATCTATCAGTACCCATCCGTGCCCATCTGTGCCAACTATCAGTGCCACCCATAAGTAACCATCAATGCCACCTATGAGTGCCCATCAATGCCACCTATGAGTGCCCATCGGTGCCACCTATAAGTGCCCATCCATGCCACCTACGAGTGCCCATCAGTGCCGCATACCAGTGCCACCTATCAGTGCCTATCAGTGCCACCTATCAGTGCCCATCAGTGCCGCCTATCAGTGCCCATCATCAGTGCCCGTCAGTGCCACCTCATCAGTGCCACCTCATTGGTGCCACCTCATCGGTGCCCATCAGTGCCGCCGTATCAGTGCCCATCAGTGCAGCCATATCAGTGCCCATCATTGAAGAAGAAAACGTACTTATTTACAAAAAGTTTTAACAGAAACAAAGAAAAATTTGTTTTTTTTCAAAATTTTCGGTCTTTTTTTATTTGTTGCGCAAAAAATAAAAACCGCAGAGGTGATCAAATACCACCAAAAGAAAACTTTATTTATGGGAACTAAATGATAAAAAAATTTGTTTGGGTACAGTGTAGCATGACTGCGCAATAGTCATTCAAATTGCGACAGCGTTGAAAGCTGAAAATTGGCCTGGGCGGGAAGAAGTCTAAGTGCCTGGTATTGAAGTGGTTAAAGATGCAAGCATTCAGAACACCTTAGGTTTTTTTCTTCAGGCTTTATACTGTAAATTGAAATGCATTTTAAACAACCCACTTTGGGCTATTTGCACATAGGGCTGTCATGCTACTGTGCATCCTTCCTGCCATTTTAGTGTACCCAGGGAACACAGGTACAGCATCCAGCCTGCAGCTGGATAGGGTTGAACGCTGTACTGAACAGTATTTACATTTAAGGCCCTGTGCATTCTGAAATGCAGAAGACCTCAGTCACGCACATTTATCCCTACAGCATTTAGCCCTATCCAACCGCAGCCTGCCATAGACTTTAAAAGGCTGCAGGCAGCAGGGCTTGACCCTGAGCCTGTCTCTTCCAGGACTTTAGTGTAACTGCAGCAGCTATATGACTCCATATGCCAGTGGCCTTAAAGTTATGAAAGAACCTTTTATAGTATACCTGTATTTTTAGCAGAATGATTCTTTATATGCAGTTTCTTTTCCCCCAAGAAGTGCACCACTTAACTGTCCTCAATTGATGGAGATATTCCTTGTAGAGCCACTGGGTGGGACTACTGTGGGGCTACTGTGGGGCTGCACAGCTCCTTTACAAAACATCTCTCACATGTGTAGTAGATTTCCAATTCATTTAGGAAACCTGGGGATCTTTAAGGCCAACGGTTAATGGGTTCTCCAAAAAAATTGCAGTGCTCATACTTCTGGCCTGTGAATGTCATTACTTAAAGTTGTTACACCTATATTATTTTCTATACTCTGTACAAGTTACTTCTACTTCCTATTCCTGATATGATATACTCAAAAGACTGCAAGTATATGATGGATCCCCGGGCTTACTAACTACATCCATGTTACAGGACGAAGCCAGAAAGATTGGAAAATCTACTGTGCATTTGATCACCAGCCAGGAGACTTTCTGTAAAGAAGCTGGACAGCACCCACAGCAAAGATCTCCATGGATCAAGGCCTTGTGTCATGAACAGGTGTGACCAGACTGTGTGGACTGCACAGAGATAACCCAAACGCATGTAAATGAAATAAATAATATTTATTAAAATAAGTGATAAGTGAGAAAAATACAGATAGTGCAAAACCAACACAACAACCCCACTACAAACATCAATATATATAGCAAGGGAAAATACCGAGATGACAGATGTCAGCCAGGCCAGGGTCATACACAGCAGGTCAGCAGGAACAAGGGATATACCAGAGACATAAACGTTAGCCAAGCCAAGGTCATACACAGGAGATCAGCAACTGAACAAGGGCAGGTTGGGAAAGGGAGATAATGGATGGGATAGGATACAGGCTCAGGAACAGGTTCAGGGTCCGATACAGGTTTACAGGCTAACAGGTTCAGGATACAGGTTCAGGATACAGGTTCAGGATACAGGTTCAGGATACAGGTTCAGGATACAGGTTCAGGGCACAAGGAAGAAAGAAACCAAGGCAAGCATATGAGGGCTTGCCGGGTATTTATATGACTGACTATAATTGACTTCAAGTCACACCTGAGCGCAGAGGGTGCTATTTGCTCCACACTGCTGGAATGCACCCGCTGGTGGACACCGGTACTACGGCCCAAGGATGCAACAGTGCCACCAGCAGGAGAGACCTCTTACTGCAGGTCCCAGGTGTTGGAAGACACCCGCTGGTGGACACTGGTACTGCGATCCAAGAGGCCAATAGCGCCACCAACGGGTAAACCCTCTCATGACACCTTGCTTGGGGAAAGGAACCTGTCACTTTATGGAAAACTTTGTTAAAAGTACAGTTCCTACAGGCATTGGACAGGAACTTGTCTTACATACAAACGGCAAGGAATTGTCGGCCAACAAACACAAACGTAGTGACTTACTAGACGTACTACGAGCCAATAAAGAGGAAGTTCAATTGTCATGCGCCACCCTTTGGGCTCCTTCTGCTAATTACGTGTTAGTAGAAATTTGGTGAGTGTTAAGTCGCGCTTTTCATTTCGCGCTTTTCAATTTGCGCTTTTCAGTTTGTTTCTGAACTGCCATTTGTCAACCAGCCATGTTGCAGAATTGGAGGAGATATTGTGTTATTTATTATTGGCCTTGGAGTTATTGCTTTGACCCGAGTCCAGTCCAGGAACAGGAGGAGAAGGATTTCTTGGACCAAAAATTGGTTGCTTTATTAAGCATGACCAATTATGTCATATGCCTTTGCTGCAGGAGCTCCAAGAGAATAATCCAGATGATTTTCGGAATTTCCGGATGACGGACTCCTGCTTTCACCAACTTTTGGCATTGTTGACCCCCTATATTAAGAAGCAGGACACATGCACGAGGCTTTTATTTTATTTTTTGGTTGAATAATGATTTGATTTGGTATATTTTCTATATTTTTAGATGCATAGAATGCACTTTTTGGTTCTATTGGCAGATAGCTTGTCCAATTATATTTGTTTTCTTTTTTTATGCACATTAAAATAATTGTGTAGAATAATACTTGTCTATATGTTTTACTTCAAATGACAGTTTGGGAGTAGGCAGTTACATTTTAAAAAATACAATGTAAAATTAACAAGGGACACCAACATAGTTGAATCTTTGATCTTAAAAACTATGGGATATTGGTGTTGTGGTAACTTGCACCAAAAAAAAAAAAAAAAAAAAAAAAAAACAAGCATAATAATATTATTCTTGATATCACTAGAAAAAAAAAAGCATTTGCCATAACTCCATCAGTATCACCAACAAAGCAGCTTCATTATTATCACGTTAACTAAGAACAGAATGTGCGCTGCATTTCGAGATTTTATAATTTGCCGCGTCACAAATGTTAATTCTCCATTATAAATGCTAGTTTACAAGACCGACGGCTTCCAGCTCGTCCTTGCTTCCGAGCATGCGTGTTTGTACTTTGGACTTTTGTCTGACGGACTTGTGTACACACGATCGGAAAATCTGACAACAGACCATTGTCCGCAGAAAATGTTAAAGCATGCCATCCAACATTTGTCCTCAGAAAATCTCACAATTGTCTGATGGAGCGTACAAACGGTCGGATTTTCCACCAACAGCCTGTCATCACACAATTCCCGTCGGAAAATCCGAATGTGTGTACAAGGCTTTAGACTATAGCACTGACTAAAGAACAATTTCACCAATTATAAAAGACGAGCTGGATAAAGTATATTTTTTTGTAATAGCAAGCAATAATTCTGAGATTTTATGCATCATAAATGAAAGGGAGGAGGATGTAATATATGCCCACAGGAGACCCCAGCTAGTCCTGTGGGCTAGATATATTGATGACATCCTCCTCCTATGGGATGGCGATGACCTAGAACTACAGGAATTTATGTCCTCTTTAAATTTGATTGATCGTGGCATACGTTTGAGTTTTGAGATGAGTCAGTCTCAGATTAATTTTTTGGACTTTACCTTGACTATCAATGACGGTATTATGTCCACTTCTACTTTCTTCAAAACCACTGATCGCAACTCCTATATCTCAATGGACAGTTGCCATCACCGTCCTTGGCTTAATTCATTACAAAAGAGCCAATATATGAGATTATGTAGGAATTGCTCTGATCCACAAGAATTTTTGGTTCAAGCTAATATCCTAACTGATAGATTCTTTAAAAAGGGATATACTATGGATAGCTTGGTACCTGTGCTCAATGCAGTTAAAGGGATGAATAGGGAATCTTTACTCCAAGAAAAACTTAATTCTTTTCATAATATAGGGGTATCTTTTGTGACCACCTACTCCCTTCAGCATAAGAGCATTAAAAAGATAGTTTCCAAACACTGGCATATTGTCAACAATTATATTATTTTAAAAGACGTACTACCGGATAGGCCTCAGGTAGTTTTTAGAGGGGCCCTCTCAATTAGGAATATAGTTGCTCCCAACATCTTGGATCCCCCTACTAATACGTTGACTTTCTTTGACCAATTAAATGGATTCTACCAATGCAGAAGGTGCCGTGTTTGCTCTTTCAACAGCTGCACACAGAGAAGAACTTCTAAATTTAAGTCTACAAGCACTCAGGCACAACATTCCATTACCCCATTTATCACCTTTTCTACAGTGGACGTTGTTTACCTATTGTAGTGCCCATGTGGCCTGCAATAGGATGAACCAAACGCCCCTTACAGGTGTGGCTCAATGAGCATATTACTAATATTAAGTCCGGTTTCAAAAAACATTCAGTGTCAAAGCACTGTCTTCTGGTACACAGTAGGGATCCTTCAAACACCCTCTTTTTGGGTATTGACAAGTTTAGTCCCAATTGGCAGGGGTGTTCCCTAGTACGTGAGATTTCAAAACTAGTAATGTCATGGATCCATAGGGTGAAGACCTATGTGCCGTATGGGTTAAATGTCGATGTCGATATTAATGCCTTCATTGATAATTCTTAGCTGATTTTATGTAAAGTTGATCTGAGTCACGTTGGTGGGTCTATTTAGCTCACTAATGTGGGGGTTCTGTGGGTTAGTTTTTTTTTTGTTTTTTTTAGCATTATTTCTATTGATAAATCTATATTTATATTTATTTTTTATTTTATTTTTCATTTATTTTTTGTTTATTGGCACCCAACTAATTATAAGTTTGGTGAGCCATATTTTTATTTTTGAATTTTTTATTTTTACTTATTTTTGTCATCTTAAATTTGATCAGCCTTGTTGAGGGGTTGTACTTATTATCACCATTAAATTATATTTTTTAATATTCAATATTTAATAATAATATTCAAATTTACCATTGACACTGGTGGTCACATGGATTTATGCACTGGTAATATAACGTTATTAATCTATTTTTCTATTTTTTATTAATTTGCTATTGGGAATCTTCATAAAGCCACATAAATTTAATTCCCATGGCCCATTCTTATTTATATTTCACATTGAATGTTCATTTCACAATATACTGTTTTGTTTATCTATACACGTTTTTTTCCAATACATCAGTAGTGTAGCGGACGGGTTGCCCACATCTAAGATGGCGGTTTTTGACTCTACCTACGGGACTAGGAACGAGGTCTGGTGTGTATTTATAAGGTGGTGGTTCAGCACGCACCCGTTCCCCATTGACAACGTCAACTTATGACGAAACGCGTCTGGAGAAGGATACATGCTGAAGTGACCACGCCGTTTCACTAGGAGGACACGATTTGATTTGCAGCCGGCCGGCTCTGTTTGTATTAGCGCGATTTTACTTTCGTTTTAAATGTAAATGCAATACTATTTTTTATTAACCACTTAACAACCGGCCCATAGGCGAATGATGGCTGCAGGGCGGTTGCTTAACTCTGGGAGGACGTCATATGATGTCCTCCCAGAATTCCCCTCTCGCGCACCCCCTGGGGCGCGCACCTGAGCACATCCGTGGCCGCCAGGTCCAGAGGACCCGGCGCATCACGGATCCCGGTAAATGGCCACTGATCGCGGCCATTTACCATGTGATCGCGCCGTCAAATGACGGCGCGATCACATGTAAACAGACCGGCGTCATCTGATGACGCCGGTTCCTCTCCTCCCCTCCTGTGTACCGATCGGTACACTGTGGAGGAGAGGGAGATGGATGGATGGCTGCAGCGCTGTGGGCTGGATGTGTAGTGCCCACAGCGCTGCACAGAGACATCCAGCCATCCATCCATCCATGCTCAGCCATCCCTTCTGCTGTGCAATACTCTGCAAAGCCCACATTACTCTGCAATACCCCCATAATACTCTGCAAAGCCCACATTACTCTGCAATACCCCCATAATACTCTGCAAAGCCCACATTACTCTGCAATACCCCCCATAATACTCTGCAAAGCCCACATTACTCTGCAATACCCCCATAATACTCTGCAAAGCCCACATTACTCTGCAATACCCCCATAATACTCTGCAAAGCCCACATTACTCTGCAATACCCCCATAATACTCTGCAAAGCCCCACATTACTCTGCAATACCCCCACAATACTCTGCAATACCCCCACAATACTCTGCAATACCCCACATTACTCTGCAATACCCCCACAATACTCTGCAATACCCCCACAATACTCTGCAATACCCCCACAATACTCTGCAAAGCCCTGCCATACCCCGCATACCCCGCCATACCCCGCCATACTCCCCCATACCCCGCTATACCCCACCATACCCCGCCATACTCCGCCATACCCCGCCATACCCCGCCATACTCCACCATACCCCGCCATACCCCGCCATACTCCACCATACCCCGCCATACTCCGCCATACCCCACCATAATCTGCAATACCCCGCCATACTCCGCAATACCCCGCCATACTCCGCAATACCCCGCCATACTCCGCAATACCCTGCCATATCCAGCCATACCCTGCCATGCTGAGCCATGCTCGGCTGTACTCTGCCCCTGTATGTGGCCAGGCTGTGGAAGTCTCACACATGTGATATTGCCATACTCAGGAGGAGTAGGAGAATCTATTTTTGGGTGTCATTTTTGGTATGTACATGTTATGTGGTAGAAATATTGTATAAATGGAAAACTTTGTGTTAAAAAAAAATGCGTTTTAACCACTTCCCGCCCGCCGGCCATCATACAACGTCCTTGACTTTGTGCGGGGATATCTGAATGATGCCTGCAGCTACAGGCATCATTCAGATATCAGCTTTTTCAGCCGGCGATTCCCTACACCATAAGAATGATCATAGCGGCTGTTCCACTGCTTGATCGTTCTTACGGGAGGTGAGAGGGGATGTCCCCCCTCCCGCGCTTCTACCAACTCACAGCTACGATCGAAGCCAGGATCGTTTTTTTTTTTTTTTAATTTCAGGGTTCCCAGCCTAGAGGTGAGATGTGGGGTCTTATTGACCCCATATCTCACTGTAAAGAGGACCTGTCATGCCATATTCCTATTACAAGGATGTTTACATTCCTTGTAATAGGAATAAAAGTGTTCAAAATGTTTTGGAAAAAAGCATCAAACTAAAATAAATAAAGTAAAATGAACAATTAAAAAAAAAAAAAAAAATTTAAAGCGCCCCTGTCCCTGTGTGCTCGCATGCAGAAGCGAACGCATACGTAAGTCCCGCCCACATATGAAAACGGTGTTCAAACCACACATGTGAGGTATTGCTGCGATCGGTATAGCGAGAGCAATAATTTTGGCCCTAGACCTCCTCTGTAACTCAAAACATGTAACCAGTAAAAAATTTTAAAGCGTCGCTTATGGGCATTTTTGAGTAGCAAAGTTTGGCGCCATTCCACAAGCGCATGCAATTTTGAAGGGTGACATGTTGGGTATCTATTTACTCGGCGTAACTTCATCTTTCACATTATGCAAAAACATTGGGCTAACTTTACTGTTTTGGTTTTTGTAAAGCACAAAACAGTTTGTGCTTTACAAAAAACGCGTTAAAATATGCTGCGCAAATACCATGCGAGATAAAAAGTTGCAACAACCGCCATTGTATTCTCTAGGGTCTTTGCAAAAAAAACATATATAATGTTTTGGGGTTCTATGTAATTTTCTATCTAATAAATGATGATTTTTACATGTAGGAGAGAAATGTCAGAATTGGCCTGGGTGCTCCAGAATGCCTGAAGGTGCTCCCCTGCATGTTGGGCCTCTGTATGTGGCCACGCTGTGTAAAAGTCTCACACATGTGGTATCGCCGTACTCGGGAGTAATAGCAGAATGTGTTTTGGGGTGTAATTTGCGGTATGCATATGCGGTCTGTGAGAAATACCCTGCTAATATGACAATTTTGTGGAAAAAAAAAGTAATAAAAAAAAAACCTTGATTTTGCAAAGAATTGTGGGAAAAAATGACAACTTCAAAAAACTCACCATGCATCTTTCTAAGTACCTTGGAATGTCTTCTTTTCAAAAAGGGGTAATTTGGGGGGTATTTGTACTTTTCTGGCATGTTAGGGTCTCAAGAAATTAGATAGGCCGTCAGTACTTCAGGTGTGATCAATTTTCAGATATTCGCACCATAGCTTTTGGACTCTATAACTTTCAAAAAGACCAAATAATATCCACTGATTTGGGTTATTTTTACCAAAGATATGTAGCGGTATAAATTTTGGCCAAAATATATGAAGAAAAATTACTAATTTGAAAAATATTATAACAGAAATGAAGAAAAATTTATTTTTTTACAGATTTTTCGGTCTTTTTTCTTTTACGGCGCAAAAAATTAAGAACCCAGCGGTGATTAAATACCACCAAAAGAAAGCTCTATTTGTGTGAAAAAAAGGACAAAAATTTCATATGGATACAGTGTTGCATGACTGAGTAATTGTCATTCAAAATGTGAGAGCACCAAAAGCTGAAAATTGGTCTGGTTCAGGTGCGCATGCGCGGGAGTTCCAATATGGCTGCTTGAGCCAGGAGCTCCGCTCCACCCCGGACCGCAGAGCCACACTACAGCAGCCACAGCCCTCAGCGCCGCTTGCCGCTAAGCCATCCGTGTCAGGGACCCTCGGAGGAGACAGCGAAGATGTCCGGTCCCCCAGTGAGGAGAGATCTCGGCCCGCTATTCGACACGGCGGGAGCGGACGGGAGTCCCAAGATGGCCGCCAGCACGGACCTCACACAGCCACACGCGGCCCAGCACCCCAAGGCTCCTGAACACAGGCCAGTACTAACCCCACCGACACTCACTTATGCCCAGGCAGCACAGGGGCCCCCAACCGTCCATCAGAACCCCCATCAAGGCTCCCAGAAACCCCACACCTCTGCCAAGGCCTCCACAGGCTCCTCAAGCCTGACACACCAGGAGATGTCTCCTCAGGCCCTACCCATACAGGCCCAGCTCTCAGGGGCAGCTCACCTGTCCTCAGGCTTCACAATCACTGACTTTACACAATTGCAAGAAGACATGTTTATTAAATTCTCCTCATTACTGGAGAAAGGCCTGGCCAGCACAGCACATCAGATCACTAATACGATCAAAGCTGACCTATCAAATATAGGCTCAAGAATAGAAGCAATAGAGGAAAAGTTGAGAGCACGGTCTCTAGAACGAACCAAAATGCAGCTCACCTACAGTCTATTCAAGAACAACTCGATGTGGCCCTATCCAGGATAGACGAACTCGAGAACAGGTCCAGGAGGTATAATTTCAGAATTAGAGGCCTCCCAGAAACCTTCACGGATATTCCCTCCACGGTTCAGGACATTATCTCTGAACTCATTCCTAATATCCCCACTCAGCGCCTCAAATTAGACAGGGCACACAGATCCCTTGGTCCCCCCAGACAAGATGGCTCACCCAGAGACATAATAGTGAAACCACACTTTTTTGCGACCAAGGAGGAGGTCATGCGACAATCTCGTCAGAACCCCAAACTGCAACACAGGGGACATCAGATCCAGATTTTTGCGGATTTAGCTCCCTCCACTATTCAAAGACGCAGAACTCTAAAACCACTTCTCTTGGTCCTATCACAAAGGGACATTAAATACCGCTGGTCCTTTCCTTTCGCAGTAAAATTCACATCTCAGGGTAAAACCCACTCTTTTTCCAGTCTCCCAGAAGGTGAAAAACTGCTGCTGTCCTTTAAATTCATCTCACAGGAAGCTCCAATGGACTTTACTGCATCCTCATCAGGCTCGACAAAACGCCCTCCACCAGGCAACCCTGTGTCCCCCCTGTGGAATAAGAACATGTCCAAGAGGAGCAAGGATGGAAAACCCCCATAAGGCATGGCTGGTCTCTTATCTTTTCTCTGTCCCAACAGGGACTTTTTTTGGGGTGGTGGTCCCAACAGTTATCGGAGCTGGAGCTCCACACCCCATTACGGTTTAAAGGCTTGTTAAGCCCATCACCCGAATTACACCACCCAATGCACTTTATAGCACCAATTCCCCCCGACGAAAAACACCTCCACAGGGGAAAGGAAGCAACTCTCCATGACCAGAATATCTTCATCCTGCCCTATAGCGGAACTGTCCAGCGGACTCAGATGCCCTCCAGCAGACGTACGGATTTTCGGGACAATAGTCCTTGCGGACTGTAGAGTTGATTTAGTCTTACTGGGACTTCAGTACCTAGCTCCGCTCTAGTATAGGGCAAGATTGCTTGTATGTCTAGCTAATAATGACCAAAAGTATGCAAGATATGCTTAGAGGGTAGGGGTGTTTTTACCTCTACAGTGTAGAGCCCGGGTCGTTTAGGTAGCCCACCAAGTCAGATTTGGAGTAGGTGGGGGTGGGAGTGCTACAGCGGGTGGGGAGTTTTCGTTTTTGATTTAAGCATTACGGTATCTTACTAGTTAACCTGGCGTGCAGTGCCATGAGTACAGGGCTGTTTGAACCTTACTACAGTTGTTCTTTTTCGTTAGTGTGTAAGTATTAATATTTTACCTTGACAAAGAAAGGGTCCGGGGTGGATCCCTTGTGCCTCCTCTCATTTCCGAAGAACCTTTAGTGTCCTTTGGATTTGGGACTTCAGTCGGCCTCCCAGGTGGACTGAAGGTTAAATTTGGGAATATTGCGGAAAACTTTCCACAAGATCCCAAGGGTCATATTTGGAGACCCATGTCGCTATTATCGTTGTTCTTATATGTTTGTTTGTCCTTCTCTTCTCTTTGTATCTGCTCATCCCTTTTCTTCTTTCCAGCCGTCCTGCGGGCAGGTGCCTCGCACCTCTCAGAGATAAACATAGAAGACACCCATTACGTATCTTCCCGGCAAGATATGGAAGACTTCAATTGGTGAGTGACTGCCTGATCATGAGTCCCCCTCCCCTCTGCTCAAATGACTGACACACTTACACTAGGAAACGATCTCAAGGTGGCCTCTCATAACGTCCAGGGCCTGAATTCCCCTAGAAAAAGAAGACTAGCCTTGGATCACTACAAATCTTTAAGACTTGATGTAGTTCTCCTTCAGGAGACTCACTTTCCCATCCGGTACACTCCCAAGTTCCTTCACTCTTATTATCCATCCTTCTTCTTAGCGAATGCCCCTAACAAGACTAAGGGGGTGGCAATCCTACTTTCCAAAAACAGCAAATTCTCCTACATTTCTGATTATAAACATCCGGAGGGAAGATTTGTTGTGGTGAAGGGTACCCTGGAAGGAGTTTTATACACGATTATGTCATATTATGCCCCGAACAAGGGTCAAGCATCCTTTTTCCAGGGACTCCTCAGTACAATAGAACCCCTATTAGAAGGGAAGGTCATTATGGGAGGAGATTCAAACGTGGCGTTTGACCAGGGCTTGGACAAAACTAGACCCCCCAAGGACCAGCTCACATGCCCCACGAAATTAAGCACCAGAATAGCTAAGCTGCTACATAACCACGGACTTATAGACATCTGGAGGGAACTAAACCCCAAAAGTAGGGACTACACACACTTCTCCGCCCCCCACCAATCTTACGCCAGGATTGACCACATACTTATCCCATCTTCACTTATACCCCTCTCCAAAAAAGCTGCAATATTGGACACAGCCTGGTCGGACCATTCATTGGTCCTCCTCAAGCTGAGAAATGTCCTCTCGGGGCGAGGTGGATCCTACTGGCGCCTAAATGAATCCCTGCTCTCTGACCCTCGCTACTGTAAGGAGATAGCAGACTCCATTAAAGAATACTTTACCCTGAATGACATAGATAATATCTCCCCAGAGACCCTTTGGGCCGCCCACAAGGCAACCATTAGAGGCACTCTAATCAGGATCACGACTCAATATAAAAAGGAGCGCTTGATAGATATTCAACGCCTTGAAAAAACATTCCTCTCCTTCAAAGCAGAACACAAAAAACACCCGAACAGGACTATTTCAGAAAGGTTAGACGCGACTAGACTTGAGCTGAACCTCGCCTTAACGGCCAAAGCAGATGTGTGGAGCCAAATTTTACTGCCAGAAAGACAGATTCGGCTCAGTGTTAGCCTCCAAACTCACCCCGAGGTTTTCGATCCTCCTCCTTCCCTAAACTAAGAATCCCAGGACAACCCACAACAGCTAACCCGAACAAAATAATGTCAGCCTTTCATGAATTTTATGAAAATCTCTACAAATCCCCCCAATCAGGGAAGGGCCCTGTAACCACTGCCTTTCTGGACAATTTGCAGATCCCTTCGATCTCCAAAGATTGCAGGGATCTAATGGAAGGAGCCTTTTCAGTAGAGGAGGTCAGAGCGGTTATAAAAGGCTTGAAGCCCGGATCAGCCCTAGGGCCAGATGGCCTCTCGGTCCCCTACTACAAACAATTTGGAGAAATTTTAGCTCCTTACTTGGCTTAATTTTTCAATTCCATTAAAACAGGTACCCCCCTGGATACACAACTTAATACTGCATTTATCTCGGTCATCCCAAACCCAACAAAAATCACGAGGAAGTGGAAAATTACAGGCCGATCTCCCTGATCAATAATGACCTAAAAATTCTCACCAAAATCCTTGCCAACCGCCTCTCATCTTTTATTAATCTTTATATACACAAGGACCAGGTTGGTTTTATACCAGGGAGACAAGGCCCGGACCAAATTAGGAGAGCAATAGACATTGTCTCCATCCTCCAATCAAATTGGGAAGGGGGACCGAAACAGGAAGGATTTCTCCTCTCGTTGGACCTCCATAAGGCCTTCGATTCTATCGAATGGCCTTATCTTTTCTCCTTACTGGAGAAATGGGGCTTCGGTCCCAGTTTTCTTGGGACCCTTAAAGCCTTATACTCCACTCCAAAAGCAGTAATTCGCTTACAAGGCCATTACTCCAAACCTCTCTCTATAGCGAGAGGCACTAGACAGGGTTGCCCTCTATCCCCTTTAATTTTTGCCATTGCGATTGAAACCCTAGCAATCGCAGTCAGATCGGACCCCAATATACTAGGAGTGAAATGCGGCGAACAAGTCCACAAATGCGGGCTATTCGCCGATGATATGCTCTTATTCATCACCTCACCACTCACTTCCCTCCCAAATCTGTGTAAACTCCTAAAGGAGTTCTCACGGATCTCGGGCTTAAAGGTAAATTACTCAAAATCATCCGCCCTGAACATTTCCCTCAAATCACATGTGGTCTCTTCCCTCTAGAATGCCTTTGAGTTTAGATGGAGCGACACTTTTATTGACTATTTAGGAATCAAGCTCACTGCAAAAACGGAGCTACTTTATTCGGCCAATTTCCCTCACACATACCGCAAACTAGAGACAGATCTAGGCAACTGGGCAAAGGGAGGAATCTCTTGGCTAGGTAGAGTTAATGCAGTCAAGATGACATTGCTACCTAGACTCCTTTACCTTTTCAGGGCCCTCCCGATAAATATTGTAAAAGATCATCTATCTGCTTTCCAAAGAAAAGTTATCAAGTTTATCTGGGGGGGTAAGGGACACAGACTCCAGCAAAATACCTTATTCTTATCCAGATCACAGGGGGGCTTAGGTCTCCCTCAGCTCTTCTGGTACTATCAAGCTGCCAGACTCGCCCAGTTATCGGTAGTGTATGCGAAGACAGAAAAACCAGACTGGATCCAAATAGAGAGACAGGCTGTACCATCCCACACCCTAGATTTCCTATTGTGGGTCCCTCCCAGAAAGCGCCCCTCGATTCTCTCTCCAACTCTCTCTCAATCCTTTAAAGTATGGGACTCTCTAAGAAACAATCGGGGCTTGATTTCAAATTGCCACCCACTTGCTCACATTTTCAATAATCTGGACTTTGTTCCAGGTCTAGACATTAAAGCATTCCGTTGGTGGTTGGATAAGGGGATGTACCGGATCGGACACTTCTATATGAGTTTAGGCCCTATTACCCTGGCCTTTTGTGTGAGCCACTTGGAGATACCTACCTCGGAGCGATTCAGATTTCATCAAATTCGTCATTTCCTCGCCCACAATGGGGAGGCAAAATCTGCCCCCCTCTCATTCACGCCATACGAACTCTGGTGTGGCAGGTCTTCAGAGCAGAGGGGAGGCATTACCGTAATCTATCAGTCACTCGCCAATCAGTCAACCAAGACTCCTTATATGCTAGCATGGGAGTCGGACTTATCCATGCAGTGGGACCTAGATAAATGGAGGGTTACCTTTTTCAGGGCCTATAGGGGCATTAAGAATATTTCCATGATAGAGTCTAGTCTTAAGGTGATTACTAGGTGGTATCTATCTCCTGACAGATTAGCCAAAATGTTGCCCTCGGCAGACCCGAGGTGTTTTAGAGGTTGTTTACTTAGGGGCACGCTGGCTCATATATTCTGGGAATGCCCAAGATTGAGGACATTCTGGAATAAGATTTTCCTCTTGATCAAGAAAATTACCAAGGCCCATAACCCGAAAGCACCAACTATGGCGCTCTTAAATGTCAATTTGCCCGGGGTTCCGAAGCTTGCCCGCAAACTAATCCACTTTATTTTTCTGGGCGCGAAGCTCACCATCGCCAAGGCCTGGAAGAAACCCAAAGTGTCCCTTAAGGCGGCGATCCGGAAAATCTCCTGGATTATGGCCCAGGAGAAGCTCGCTAGCATTCTCTACAACACAAAAGACAAATTTGAGGCTATTTGGGAGCCCTGGGCAAATTTCATTGGTGTTTCCCTGATTCCGGGCATGCAACCATAACTCAGCTGGAGGTAGCGGGGATGCGGGGCATCTCCCCGCAGGATGGCTCCCGTATCTCTCCTCTCTCTCCTTTCCCCCCCCTTATCCATTTCACACTCTTTTCTCTCTCTTTATTTGCCTTATGTTTTGAATTGCAGACAGTCCGATGGTTTTAGTGACACTTATGATCTCAGATGGTTTCTGTCCTAAGGGGTTAAAATACTCTGATGATGTTTCCCTACCTGGAAATCTACATTTCAGCAATGTTTGCTGGGGGGTTGGGGGGAGCTGATGGAGGTTTTGCCGGTCACAGTGTGTTCCCTTTTGGGGTGCCGACGGAATCCCTCAGGCCTCCTCCAACTACTCATTGAATAGTCTAGGGATTTATCTTCTCTTTAGTTCTTCTTTTTAGGTCATCGGTGTTGTTCTTTTAGATTATCTGTTATAACCACAGGCCGGGTCCTAACCCCTAACATTTGTTTTGGTGTTTTTTTGTTTTTTGTTTCTTTTGCTTGAATTGCCTACCCCATTGGGGTCTAACGGTATGAGATATGACTACTCTGCCTACATCATTCATTGACTGTACAACTTGTTCATTGAAAAAAACAATAAATATTTTGAAAGAAAATTGGTCTGGTTAGGAAGGAGGTTTAAGTGCCCAGTTGTCAAGTGGTTAAATATGTGGAAGCAATATTACGCTATGGTTGGTTTTTTCCCTTATACCCCGCTGAGATACTGAGATCTATCGGAGTTCCATGGCATCGGGGTGTGTGGAGTATATAGGCAACCAATCCATATCCATACCTGTCCAGACGATCTTTCCATACAAGTAAAGGCCTTGGCTGGGCTATAGGGGTCTGCTGGGTTTTGCTTGCCATCTGGTAAGCAAGTTTTTTATACGATGGTGGCACTTATTTGTGGATGAGTCTCACTTGGGTGTTTGTTGGGATGCATTTGAACTGTTACTCATCCATATCTTGATACCTACAAGCCATTGTTGGATTGAATCTTCACACAGCGCAGCTTCTCTTTTCCATTCTGTTTTTCTGTATCTCACAATAAGCTGCTGCTTTTTGGACTTTCCTTTTTCCTTTTTAATTATTACTGTAAATTTTGATCTAGCACTTTTTTTTTTTAATTTATCTTTTCCATAAATGAAAGAGGCTTCTACAATGGTGTAGAAGTCATGCACACAATCAAAACAAAATGGGGTACATTTCTCTAATTGATAAATACTTACTTTAGATTATTTCCAAAATCTAGCATGAAGAAACAGTACACTGCAAGCACAAAGGTCAGGAACAGTGCATCCCATTGAAACTATAGATACAACCTTTCTTTGAAACTGTTCAAGAGACAAAGTTAAAAGAGCCAGAAGTGCCATATAGATTGTTGTTATCCCCACCAAGCAAACTGAGTAGCTGTAAACCCTACTTGAATGGCATTTAGTTAGCTAAAGCACTCATGATTCATAAACTTTTGGCCTTTGTTTCAATGTTTTCACCTTTTATTTCATCCATTGCTGCATATGAACGCTTCTGATCTCCCACTGACACTTTGTAGCTTTTGCTTCCTGCCTACATGCATGCCCTCTAGCAACTGCTGCATATATGTTTTGCAGTATATTTCCTGATGGTATCAACATACCGGTGCAATTAAGCTTTTTAGGCGTTCTAAAGTGAGCTGTTTGCTTTCTGACTGTCTCTCTCTGACTGACACTTCATAGGACCTAAAGAGAGTAGTCAAAGGCACAAGATAAGTTACTGATCTGACTTATTTAGCTAAGTGTGCATATTGAAGCTTGAGCTACTTGGTTTGAAATTAAAAAAAATCAACAGAGCAGCTAAGAATAGAAAATTACACAAAAAGGAAACATTATATACTGAAATGAAATATTTATTTTTCTGTCTAGAAATTCTTTCTAGAAATTGTATTTATTTAACACTATAAATAAAGAGTTAACATGTATTCAAAAATACAATATATTTCCTGTATGCAAAGCAATACTTTTAGTGGTCTGTATGCATGATTTACATTTTAGAATTATTTAGAATGATTCCTGCTGGGTATCCCCTTGTTGATCTACTACTCCTTTGCTCATGTTTGTGGGTAAGTGTCACTCACTTATCTTTTTGCTTTTCTCCTTTCCAATCCTTTTGTCCTCCTTTTCCCCTACCACCCCCCCCCCCTTCACGACCTCATTTTAATATACAGATCCGTTACAATTGAATTTTTGTGTTGGTGCGCATTCTAACCCATGGTTTACAATACAGGACAACTCTTGGCAGTTGACTATTATTAACTATGTAAGCCGCTACTAAATGCCAGCATTGTTTACCTTTTGTCTATGGTGGACCGTTGGTACACTTACCGTCTAACTATTTTGTACTTTAAATCTATTGTATAGTCTGTCTTTGCCACTGTGGTGGTGGGGTTTTAGACGTGTCTGTGTCCCTACATCCATGTTGTGCCCCACTCCATTTTCTTGATACACTAGCCAGACCCATAAACAATTTTATTTGAATACAGCATCGCATGACTGCGCAATTGTCAGCTAAAGAAACGCAGTGCCGTATCACAAAAAATGGCCTGGTCATTGAGGAGGCAAATCCTTCCGGGGCTGAAGTGGTTAATCTGTGTTTAAATAAAATACCTATTTTTAGATGACTATGTGTGTTGTGGTACATATAAAGTCCATTTGGAGTCTATTGGTTTCATTTTGTCTATAATTGAGGATGTGACACATTCTCTTTATATTAGCATCCACAGTACCACCCTGCGGGATGCCTTTTTTAATATTAGAATGATTCCTGCTCAAAGCTGTTGATAGCAATACAGAGAGGTTGCATGTATGTCATTCATATTATATATACCTCCTTGAAGGTAATTTGGTTATCATCTCCATATACTTTACAACATGGTCCAGCAGCGAAGGGTTTAATGGACCTGTCTATTATCTATTATTCAACCAGTTCACCAATGCTTGAGAGTATATCAAAAGTCAATGCAGTAACAACAGTCTGTTTCTATACTTGGCATTTACATCATGAATTGCAAGTGACCATCATTATAATTATTGTTATTATTATGTTTTTGCCTAAAGAATGTCATGCAGGCAAGCTTCTGTCAGTAACATAATCTGATTTGCAGTCCATCCACAAAAATACACTGGGATGTTGTTTTGCTAAATTCAGTTTTTTTTTGTTTTGTTTTAGAGAAATACTTGTTTAATGAATAACACAGCCTACGCACACCATAATACAAATTGTAGCTCATGCACAAAAATTAGACTAGGCTGTTGTCATGCTAAATTTTACTACATTTTGGAGATATGCTTGTTTAATAAATAACAAATCCACCCTGCATCCAATGCTGCTTTTATCTGCCGAGAAGACATTGAAAATGTAACAGCCCACAGGTCAACATACTGCTCGTCTCAAATTCACATTACACTTTGCTATGGCTCATTAACCTCCAACAGAGATGTCTTCTTGAGCAATGTCACCTAGCTTTCCTTACTACAGTTTTCAGAAAAAATTATATATAGAAAATCATTATTTCAATACAGTATAAAGGACCACTAATAGGGGTTTAAAATGATTGCCACAATGTCAAAGTGGTTTTAAAATGGACCTTTCAATAACTTTATATGTCTGTATGAATACGTTTTTGACATGCAACAGTATACATTTTCAAAAAGCTCCACCAATTATCATTAAAAGATACTCCTTGATTTCCAGGCAGATGAATTTGCATAGGTTAGGTCATTAGTGAGCTGCAGGCAGGAAGAAGCATTTTCTTACTCTCCTCTCCCTCGATGATCAGACTGTACATTGCAACAAGGTGACAGACTAGAGCAGGGGGTGATTTAAGTCATTCATTTGTTAACACAGCCAAGAACTGCACAGGCACCAGGATTTATATTATTGTGCCATTTCTTGGTTGGTGTCCCAGTCTAGGAAGTGAATGCTGACCCTGGATAATGGTGCTTGCTGTAAGCAGGTAAGCAGACCTGGCATATGCCTAATGTGTAAGAATACGCCAGCTCATATTTGACTAATTCAGGGGAAGTATATCTAATTGTACAAGGTTAGATGTATAATATTTCATGAAAAGTTTGATACATTGTTAATCTCACAAGTAAAATTTTGCCTCCCATTAAAGAAATATCTGTCTTCAGTCCCTTTTCTCTGTCTCAAAAAAGAGACATTAGGGGTCTGTTTAGACATGCGTCCAGACATGTGTCTAAATCCCCCTTGCCTCTGAAGCGCAATCCGTGTTCGGATCGCGCTCCAGAGGCTACTGACAGTCAGTGAGAAAGTGATGCCTCCTCACCACCTGTGTGTGTGGTTTTTTTTTATTTGTAATGCTAAATACCTTCTTTGCCCAGCACTGCTGTGTGGTCACGTGTTCTCCCTCCACTCTTCTCCCAGATCTAAGGGAGTACAGTGGAAGGGGCTGAGATTCCCCTTCGACGTATGCAAGCTGCATACGTCCTTAATTCCCGGATATAAGGAATGGGAATTAAACCAGATTCAGACATAACTGCATCTAAAAAGGTCTAAATATAAAAAATATAGAGGTTAGATAAATAAAGGGGACCAAACTCTAAAATGCTACAGGGGACTGGATCTGGGGCCAGTTATGTCTGAATCCAGTTTAATTCCCAGTTCTTATATCTGTTTCCCCTTGGGGATCTTACCAGGTATTCAAGGTTGTGGTACTTTGTGATTGAGCATTATTGTGTTATGGTATTTTGGGAGGTTATGGACACTCCTGACATTATGATTGTTAAGGCCTTTCCTCCACAGTGGGTAGGAGAAGGCGGCTTGGCACTGTGCAACATCCCGGCCAGGATGCGCATGCACCCGCCGCACCAGATTGCAGGGCCATGTGACGGGGCTGAGATATTTCAGGATAAGGCTCATTGGATTGGCGGGGAGCCGTGGCATGAACAGGCTTGGTGTGTTTGTCTTAAACAGCTAAGTGAGCTTTAATCTGAGAGTACCTTTTTAATGCATATGGAATAATTATTTTGGCAGCAACTTACATACCTTTAAAAATGCAAACATTGGAACAAACACATCTAATAAATAATGTGAATAAAAAAGTCCAGTGCCAAAATATGATGGTGAACATTAACAAAAGTTCTTATAAAGTAGGTGAAAAAATGAGTGCTTCAAAAGGAAATCCAAGTGTCATCGATGACAATACAGTGTTAAATCCAGAGATACAAACAGACTCCACCACCATGTGCAATGGCCGCTCACCTTTAGTCCAGAGACAATAGGCATCAAGCTGCATATGAAATAAGGAAAATAAACCTCCATATGGTGTAGTATATAGTAGCATTTATTTAAAAGACAATGTGTAGACTTACAGTTAAAATAGCAGTATAGCAGGATAAATTCCATAAGCATCGTGGACAAAAATTCTTTCATACCCTATACCAGGGATATGCAATTAGCAGAACTCCAGCTGTTGCAGAACTACAAGTCCCATGAGGCATAGCAAGACTCTGACAGCCACAAGCATGACACCCAGAGGCAGAGGCATGGTGGGACTTGTAGTTTTGCAACAGCTGGAGGTCCGCTAATTGCATATCCCTGCCCTATACCATACTATGCCCTATTACAATAAGAAATGGTCACCATGGCCAGATCATTGCACTATTTTTGCATGATCCCCGTACCCACCCTTAATTGTATATGCAAGGATAAGTCAATGTTGATGTTTTTATATCCTAGATTTGAAAATATACAAGTATCAAAAACACCACCACCCTCATCTTATCAAGTGATTGATACATTGTTACCATTTTGACCATCATTGTCAAGTTTCACAATTTTTGACAAAATTTTTGTGTTTAACTGTTGCTAATGCTAAATGCTAATGTAAAATGTCAATCTCTTTGTACCACCTTTTGCAATCTTCTATTAAAAAAGTTTGTAAACAAAAAAATAAAATAGCAGTATAGTGAATAGTAAAAGTGACCAAGGGGTCACACATCAGCAAGACGCTGTAGAAACTGAACTTCTTGCTTCAGCCGTAACCAGACGTGATGTCACCCGGCTCCTCCCGAAACGTTGAGGCACTAACATGACCTTCTCAAGGGTCTGAACCCCTTGGTCACTTTTACTATTCGCTATACTGCTATTTTAACTGTAAGTCTACACATTGTCTTTTTAATAAATGCTACTATATATATACTACACCATGAGGAGGTTTATTTTCCTTATTTCATGTGCGATGATTTGTGACAAACTATATTCTATGGAGATAGCTCCAGCAGCTTGATGCCTATTGTCACTGGACTGAAGGTGAGCGGCCATTGTACATGGTGGTGGAGTCTGTTTGTATCTTTGGATTTAACACTAGATTGTGATCGGTGACACTTGGATTTCCTTTTGAAGCACTCATTTTTTCACCTACAGGAACTTTTTGTTAATGTTTACTATTATATTTTGGCACTGGACTTTTTTATTCACATTATTTATTAGATGTGTTTGCTCCAATGTTTACATTTTTATTGATATATTCTTATGTCATTGATCACTGTTATTACCAGGGCTTTTTTTCAGGGGGAACTTGGTGGAACTCAGTTCCACCACCTCTGGCTCAGACCCTTTGGTGCCTGCTCACCACAATCACGTGTAAACACAGAAGTCTGGTTTCTGCGTTTACAAGTGACAGCTCTGCACTCTGTATGTAGTGCAATCCTGGTACTTAATGCCCCTTTAAGACCCTCCTACTGTTTTTGTGAAATTTGACTGAACACACCCACTATTTGATGTGATTTGGAGGGTGTGTGTGTAGGGGGAGGGGTTTTGTGGGGCCGTGGTTAAGTTCCAGCACCTATTGTTTGAGAAAAAAAGCCCTGGTTATTACTGTTTGATTTAGTGCTGCTCTTTTATTAATGATTTATTTACCTGTATTGGTGTTGGTGACACTTTAGGAGTTGGTAGCTTTTTTCTCATATTCACATATCGCTTATATTCAACATATACTTTTTTTATTTATTTCATATCTGCACTCACACTTTGAGTAGTGCACAAGTCTTTTCATTTTAACTTACATACCTTATTTTTCCCTCAGTTTCTCTGGGGGCAGTGCTTGCTTGGAATCGTGCCCTGGGTGGACTGGAGAAGCTGAATCCTTAGTATGTTTGGCTATGTACCCCTAAAGGTAATACATTAACAGACATATGTGGTTTATATGTTTTCACCTTGCTCAAACCCTGCATTTGTTCTATAACTTAATGTGCATGCGGTAGCCTAGGTTTACCTATAAGATGACTTTTGTCAGTTCCCTATACACATTCATTGGTTTTCATATTTTTTCATTTTTTCATGATTTTCAGTTGTTACTGGTCTGATTTTCTCCTCCTGCGGCCAATATATCATTACCTCGCTTTCTTCTCTGGGCGTGTCTCCACTTTGAACTTTTATTTGAATCTATGGACTTTGATGTCACACAGTTTTTGAATTGATATACATACAGCTATAACAAATTGGTAAGATGCCCCCCACCAATCTTTATATTATATTATATTCATCATATTATTGTGTCAATGCTGTGTACACATGCTCGGACTTTTCAGCAACAAAAGTCCGATGGCCTGTCCGACTTTCAATGGACTTTTGGCGGACTTCCGACGGACTTTCTGACGAACGGACTTGCCTACAAACGATCTTACAAAAGTCTGACAGCCTAGTATGCGGTGACGTACACCAAGTCCAACAAGACTATAAAACGGAAGTTCAATAGTTCATACGACACCCATTGGGCTTCTTCTGCTAATGCCATTGCTCTGTGAGATCCTTGAGAATAATCCTGAGGATTTCAGGAACTTTCTCCGGATGACGGAAACCGTTTTTGACCGTTTGTTGGCTTTGCTGACCCCTTATATCAGCAGACAGGATACCTGCATGAGGCAAGCCATCACTGTGGAGCAGAGGCTAGTCGCCACGGTGTGTTACTTGGCGACAGGGAGAAGCCAGCAGAACCTTAAGTTCTCGACAGGCATCTCCCCCCAGGCTCTGGGGATCATTATCCCAGAGACCTGTTCTGCCATAATTCAGGTCCTGTAGAAGGACTATATTAAGGTAAGATTTA
This sequence comes from Lithobates clamitans, assembly GCA_037952925.1. NCBI lineage: Eukaryota > Metazoa > Chordata > Amphibia > Anura > Ranidae > Lithobates > Lithobates clamitans. The sequence goes on from JBBGZY010000573.1 coordinate 13,171,321, forward strand.
TCCTTTAACATCACATTTTATTGTATTTAATGTTTGCTAATGTAATGTATTTCTTTACTCAAACACTAATTTCCATGATTGCAATATAGTGTGAATGTCCCATTTGTTCTCATGCATGCTGTAATTTTTTAATGCTCTTTTTTGTCCTGCATGCATATTTGCCTTCACTAACCTCCCCAGCATGCAATGCTGGGCCCATATCCACCTAGTCTACTCACTTAATGTATTTTGTCAGCTCCATTGTAGTGCTTTACCCTAACATTTATCCAAATGTGCCCTTAACTTGATTTAGAATCCCCTCCCCCCCCCCCCAAAAATGTATCAGAATGGTCTGTGTGTCCTTAACTTGATTTAGAACCCCCCCCTTAAAATGTATCCAAATGGTCTGTGTGTCCTTAACTTGATTTAGAATCCCCCCCCCCTAAATTTATTAAAATGTTCTGTGGGGTTGATTTACTAAAAGCAAATAGATGTTGCACTTTGCAAAATGTAGTTTAACTCTGCAAGTGCATTTGCTCCAGGGCTTACTAAATGAGCAGAAGCTCTGCTGATTTCCATCATCCAATTGATTTTGGAATTTCCCTTGCATGTGATTGGGTACTCTTTGCAACATGAAGCCTTACCTCATTTACTAAGCTCTGGAGCAACTGCACTTGCAGAATGCAACAACTGCACTTTTCAAAGTTCACAGTCTTATTGCCTTTAGTAAATCAACCTCTGTGTGTCCTTAACTTGATTTAAAATTTCCACCCCCCCTGAAATGTATCAATGTGCCATCAGAGGGGGTGAGGAATCTGATAAGTGGGCCTTTATATTTTAGTCTTTAAATAATATTACAATTAATGTTATACTGATGCTGGGCACTAATGTTTAATGTGCTTGCAATGTTATGTTCAAAATTACTGATTTTTGTTTTTTCTTGTTTGACTCCCCAGTTTCCTTCAACGCCACAGGAATGGCAGACTGTGGCATCCCATTTTGCCACCCGTTGGGACTTTCCCAACTGTGGAGGGGCTACAAATGGGAAACACGTCCACATCGTGCCACCACCCCATTCGGGGTCATACTATTTTAATTATAAGGGGTTCCATAGTATTGTCTTAATGGCGGTGGTGTCGGCACAATATGAATTTCTGTATGTGGAAGTGGGGAAGAATGGGAGGATGTCAGATGGAGGAGTCTTCGCCCAGACAGAGTTCTACCAGCGTCTCCAAAATGGTGGCCTGGGATTGCCACCTGATGCCGATAACATGAAGGGCTCCCCTTTGTCTTCATAGCAGATGAAGCCTTCGGTCTAAGCAAGCACCTCATAAAGACATTCCCCCAAAGGACCCTCACCCCGGACAGGAAGGTTTTTAACTTCCAGCTGGTCAGAGCAAGAAGAGTTATGGAGAATGCTTTTGGGATTATGGCCAGCCACTTCCGCCTGTTTCAGACAGCTATCCACATGGCGGAATACAAACTAAATCACATTGTCCTAGCGTGCTGCATTCTGCACAATTATTTACACAAGCATTCGACCAATTATATGGTATCACTTGGGCCTGAGGCCGGACTTATAGAGAATCCTCTGACAGGCCTGGATACTGGCTGTACTGGCTTGGCCCCCCAAAGTGCCCGTCAAGTTCGGGATCAATATGTTGAATTTTTTTACGGGTAGGGGGGCCATTGCAATGCCACAGAATCTATCATTTTTTAAAATAAAAAATACTGATGAGATAACATTTCTAATTATATTTATTGCTTGCCTTTCTGTTTGGCTTTCTCCTAGGTTATCCTAGAGCACTTGTAGTGCCAAGTGTATTTTCCTTTAGTAAATAAGCACCATTGCCACTGTAAACAACAAATAACTTCCAAAACTGGTATTGAGCATTGAAAGAAGGAGCCACACATCTTGTTGATTAATAACATAATTTTTATTAATCTGCGCACATTCACATGTGCGTTTGGTAAAATTTTAGTTTTAAACAATATAATTATTAATTTTTTTAGAAAATAATTTTAGATTATTTTTTTTATATTTTTTTATTTTGACAAACGCCTTTTTTTTTATTTTTGATTTGATTTGATTGATTTGATTTTTAGATAAACAAACAGGCCTCTATATAACTTTTTTTTTTTTTTTTTGAAAAACAAACAGGCCTATATATATTATTATTAAAAAAATCAAAGGCCCAGAATGGGATCAGCAAACAAGGGAATGAAGTACATGATCAGTGTTTTTTTGGGTGAAAAAGGGATTTAGATTCTCTCAGAATGGTAATTTTTTTAATTGTTTGAACATTGCACTAACACCATATTGCATAGATGCAGCACTGAAATGCATGGATGCAACACTAAATCGCATGGATGTTTGTTTTGAATTATCTATTAATGTTTGAAAATTGCACAAGCTTTGTGGAATATTTGCAATACACATGCTGATTGGAGCACTTTTACCTATTTTTTTATTCATTGAAGTTTATTGCACATTAATGTATAGTATTAATAGATTTTGTATATTTTGTTACGCACAATATCACTTTATTAATATTTTAGTGCAAATTTCTCACATTTTTATTTTGATAAGCGCAGCGTGTGTACAATTTGGGATTTAGATTCTCCCCAAAACATCGATCATGTACTTCATTTCTTGCTGCATATTGTCCAGCCGATTCCGCATTAGGTCTAAGGTAGCGCACATGGCATCAATATCCCCATTCCAGGCCATGATCTGTCCAATTAAGAGTTGTGCACTGTCTGTGCTAAAAGATTCCCCTTCCACATCACCTAAAATTAAAGGAAAAAAATGATGTATTTAGAAATATGCAGCCATACATAGATTACCGTAAGCTGGTGTGTCAGACACTCACCTGGTGGGGTGCCCATGTCGCCTACTTCCTCCAACTCTCCTTCATACACATCCTTGGGGGTGGCGCTGGTGCTTGCTTCTTCCCCTTCCACAACCAGATTACTTAAAAAATAGATGATAAAAAAGGTATTTCAAAATATGCAGCCATACATAGATTACCGTAAGCTGGTGTGTCAGACACTCACCTGGTGGGGTGCCCATGTCGCCCACCTCTCCTTCCTCAACATCCTCTGTGAGGCTTGGGCTGATGTTGCGGTTGGGGTTCACTGGGTTCAGCTTGTCTGAGTCTTTTCTCCCCTATGTGAATGAAACAAAAGCTATACTTAGCATACAGATATTTGAGTCCAAGAATAGTAATATGAAACATTGTGGAGAAGTGGTGTACAAATTGTCTGTTTGGGCAGAGTTCCTAGTTGAAGACATAATTAAAATTCCCTTTGAAACAAGCTGGAATACTTTACCTTTTTTGGCCACGTTTCACAGATAGAGACACCCAACCAGTGTGTGTATGTATATATATATATATATATATATATATATATATATATATATATATATATATATATATATATATATATATATGTGTGTATATATATATGTGTATATATATATATATATATGCATATGTATATATGCATATGTGTATATATGCATATGTATATATGCATATGTGTATATATGTTTGTATATACATATACATACATATAGTGTTCACTACAAATGATGTTTACTACGATCATTTAACGTTCTAAACTCATACTATAAAGAAAAGCACATGAGCAGTATGCAAGGTAATAAACAGAATATGAACACATGACAAGAACTTTTTTTAAGCACTTTATGGATTCGTCTATACTGATCCGCCTCCCAGAGTTTGAGGTCGGACCATCGTTTCCTCAGCTGATCTTTAGAGCGCCGTCCCCCCAAAATGAAGATGCAAGGTCTTCACCACTTTCGCCATTATTTGTACCTTTCGGAAATTAGGCTGTGCGTACGGTCCATGCTTTCCATCATAATCTTTTCTTCTTAAAATTGCCACCTTCTCCACCATCTCTTCAAAGGCCATATTGGAGGCCTTAAATCTCCACTTCCCGGATCGGGACGTTCCGGACTCTGGGCTTTCCTCGCTACCTGAGGTAATAAACACCTGCTGTGTCTCCGCCATTGTTGCACCTACTGCGCACCGTAGAGAAAAGGGGCAGAGAATATTTGTTAAAAAAGAACGTCAGGGGCGGGCGATGCAGGCGGAGTTTCACACATGCACAGTGTATATAAAGCTACTAGGCATGTGTCATATGTACGTTCTGTGCGTGGAGGGTAGGGGAACTGAAGTTACAAGCGTCCGAAACGAAGGCAAATTTTTGTAACTTTGTAGCAGCCTATATTGCTTAAAGATTGATGAGGCCTATGTTTTTGATAGCATTTATTGAGAAGTACAGGGAGATGAGGAATCTGTGGGAGGTCAAATACCCTCAATATTAAATTAAACCAGTAAGGAAGTCAACGCTGGAGAGACTTCTCGCATTTGTGCAGACTTTCATCCCAGAAGCAACCGTGGAGATTTTGAAAAAGAAAATTGGGATCTTGCGAAATATGTATAGGAGGGAGCATAACAAGATCCAGAATTCCCTGAGATCAGGAGCATCAGCAGATGATGTATATGTACCCAGGCTGTGGTACTACGATAAACTATGTTTTCTTGATGACCAGACTGAAGCCAGGGCATCACTTTCAACCCTTCCCTGCACCCTTCCCTCCACCCTTCCATGCACCCTTCCCTCCACCCTTCCATGCACCCTTCCGTCCACCCTTCCCTCCACCCCAGCAGAGGCTGATGAGGACCAAGCTGGGTCTTCCATCCTGGAAGAACCGGATGTTACCATCTGGAGTAAGGTAAATTAGTTTTATTGGTAATAGAAAAAGCTAACTCCGCGCCAATGGTGACAATAATTGAAAAATGTGAATAAAAAATGAAAAATATATAGATAAGTTTAGGTGCTGAAAAACTAAAAATCAATAAAAAATTCAATAGATAACATAACCCAAGCTGCTCCCCAGTTTGAACATAAATGATCAAAGGATAGATATATAGATAGGGGGCGCTAATGATTAATCAAAAAAATAAAAAAAATAAAAAAATTGAATTATAGTGCAACAAATGTGAATTGTGCTTAATATGTACCTTGTGTACTACGAGAAAAAGAAAATAGATTTGTATACATAGTAACAGTGGGATTGAGCCATAATCCACAGAAACCAACACAATAGCAACAATACAATAGTGTAATAATGGTAATTAACAGTGAAAAATAAATTCTAAATAAAGTGATATCTTCCAAGATGTGCCAGTTCCTTGCTGTTGATAGAAAAAAGTTCCTTCACCAAAAGACAAAAAAAAATACACCTTGTGGAAATGGATATCTGCTTACCAGATACCAATGACCCCTTTATTTAAAAAGAGAGTCACTAGCCCTTTTGCAGGATTGTGCCTGCTGATAAGGAGATTTTTGTACCTACCTCACTTATATGGAGTGATTAAACCTTTTCCTATATAGGAATTAAAAAGGAACGATAACAGTGCGAAAAGATAAACAATTACATTTATTTATACAGAAAAGGAAAGTTAGAGATTACCAAATACAAAGTGGAGGATACAACCGTAAAACAGAGACCAATGATACAAAATATTGCTATAATGGTCATGCACATGCTAGCTGGAGATTATTAATATATTAAGGCAAAATCCTACAGTAGAAAAGATTACAGAAAAGAAAAGAGACAGAAGATAATAGAGATACATTGTATAGAGAAGTCTTACGTAACCATCCTTCATCTAGACCGTCAGCACAAGAGCATGGGCAGTGATCTGTGTTGCAATATATACACTTGTAAACCCCCCCCTTCCTTCCATATGCCAAAACTGCTACATTGAATCAATGGGGGTGGGGGGCTCTCTTACCAGCTACCATATCCTGACCAGGTTATTCCTGTTCCCTTCACACCTCCCACCTCCTTTGAAGTGACACTATACTATCAAATGGTCAGATAGCCACTCCAGATAACATTCCACAGCAGGGCAAGATGTCTCTGTTGATTCCAAACTAGGATTCTCAAACTATAGTCATTGAAAAGTCACTGCAAGTAACATTAATAATAAAGTCCATCACCTTCAGGGCCCAAATCTCCACCACAGTTCCCCCTGAAGTTCATTCTTGAACTTATGTCCTCCTTCAATGATTCTGTACCCACCCACAACAGCCCAGAAGCCCCGACACTTCCCCACCACCACTGCAGCCTCCGCTTCCTTTCTTGAACACCCCGGAACTCCTCAAGGTAGGCTTAAGACAGCAAAGAAATCCTGGTGCCTTTGAGACTTCACATCCAAACCATGAGTGTCTGTACTGCAATGTTTCATCGCCCCTCTGCCTTGGAAGAGCGGAACTCCAACATTGATGGCAGGATCCTGGCATATCTAGTCCTGTATCTTTGTAAGACCATGTAACGGTTGCATCGATTGGATCGGACCGCGAGACAGCACTTTTCAGCATGGTGAAGGAAAGTCCAGGAAAGTCTTTTTGTGACACATTTATCTCAAGAAATAACTTGGTGGTCGCTGCTTCTTCAGGTGGGGTCGGGCGGGCCTCCAGACAGTCGTGCATGAATACAAAAAGAGAGAGGAGAACGTTAGTGTACAGATATTGGAGAAATGCTGGACAGGAGCAGAGTGTTGGCCATTAAGACTGAATACTTATAAAGGGTGTAATGTGGACGAGTAGAGTGGGTTCCCCACAGGGTACAGATTCTGAGCAACAGCCAGTATCATCCATGGCCCTTGATGGTAGGGATAGACAATACTGTCTGTTATTGCCAGGTCCCTGGGTTCACCACACCTGCTCACGGGGCTCAGGTTAAAGTAGTAGGTAGACTAGGGGAGGTGAAATTACATTAAGACATAAAACTGGATGTCCAGGGATACTTTAGTTAAAATATGGTACGTGCGGGCAGGCAAAGTCTTTTTTAAACAAAAATGATATGACTGAGTTACATTATCTTGAGAAGATAGATTATAGAAATCAAAGGAAAAAACTCAGAGAGCATAATATTAAAAAAGAAAAAGGAATGGAAGAGAGGTGAGTAATGAAAATGAACAGGAGAAATAGTGGAAATGAAAAAAAGAACAAAAAACGAAAAAAACTACAGATTGAACGCTGCTCCAACCAAGACTGTTAAAGAGCCTTGAATCTGTATATAAAAAAAATGAATCCTCTGCCATTAGCAGTATTTTTGCAGGTCAGGCACACACATATTAACAACAAAAGGGAGAGAAAAATAATTTAAAAAAAATTAATAAAAATGATTAAAACTTTTGGAATTTAGGTAAACCTGACTGCACTTTATTACTAAAAATTGAAGAGGCTTATCCATGGAACAAGAAAAATATAGTTCTAGGGTCCTCTCTTAAATGCGCAACTTCTTTGTACTGGTCTGGATTGGATATGGCTTCCTCAGAGATTTGTTTCTGAGTTAGTTAGCCTTTCTGTTCCTTGAGAGAAGATACCTTGTTGAGGTACACATTCTCATAGCTTTGGCATTCATTCTCCTGATAGTAGCGCACATTATTACCTGCATCAGGAAAAGCAATAAGGCTGCACAGGTTAGGACAACAACAGGGTGGAGCAAAATGTTTAGGAAAGCTGTAGCGTTCAGACTATACCCAAATAAACTTTCCCACCAGGAAATCTTAGCGTCTGCGTCTAAAGCGTGGGATACTTGGATCAGTCTATTTTGATCATGGATGAGTCGTATGGTGGCTTGTTTTTCAGCATCTCTTAGTACATTTAATATTTCATCCTGCTGTCCAAAATCCATCAGCCAAGATTTTAACTCAGCCCCAAATCCCAGAGGAAGTTTCTGTAGGTGTAAGGGGATGTCAGGTTTGCTATAAAACCTTTCTTCAGGGGTGATCGGTGTATACAACCCGGTGTTCCTGCTATATCCATGCCACGGGCCAGAGGAGGTGTACTATAGACCCCCCCCCTGTGCCAGCATTGTTGCCTTTTCCCATAGCACAACCCCTACCTTCCTCTAGCACTTATCAGTACCAGTCATCTGAGGCTGTCCATACTCAAACCATCAGAACAAGATGGACTCCAGGGTGTAATCCAGTAGAGTCTGATAGGATAGTACCCAGATTGACCGTGATATCTGCACAATGTTCCATCCCTACCATTAGGGATGACAACAGTGCAAGTAAGATTTTTGATGATCCTGGAACTGAGTCATCCATCAATCTATTACGACTCATAGGCAACCTGGATACTACTACTACTACAAGTTGGCTTTCCTAACCCCTTCCCTGATATGTAGCACAAGACCCTCCCAATGTGATCCTGAATAGCTCCAGCTCCATAGTGTTTTAAGGTACCCAGTGCCCCACCTCCAGCTCCAAAGACAGTCTCCATTAAGCCTCTCTTTCCTAAGGATGGGAAATAGTCAGAATACCCAGATTGAAAACCACCTGCCACCAGGTACACAAGTTTCTTTATAGAGGCTGCACACCTTATGGGGCACTGGTCTTCCTGTCATGCAGGACACAGATCACTAGTTAAGGTACGCAAGGAGTCTAGGACAGGAAGGACAACTATGGGTATTCACTGAGGAGAATACAGCGTGCCCACACAACTCCATCCCTGTGCCTGGATTTCAGAGACCATGCCCAGGGTATACAATGCACCTCTACCTATGATTAGGTTCATGGAACCCTCTAGTTCCCTGGTTAACGTTACATTGGTATTCCTTAGGACACAGAAACAAACTTGTCTATGTCCCAAATAATACCCAGGTGCTTCCTTCCCAGCAATGACCTCTCCATCCAGAACACAGAGTGCAATATACACAATCTTCCTGCACAACTCTTCTCCAGGCTCTCCCAAAACTATACACTCTCAACTTGTATGCCATCAGGCAGGCCCTCATACTACACATCTGAAGGTAAAACTGAAGGAAATTGGAAAACAAAAATTGCATAAAGTGTATCCAACTCGAGGAACTTCTGCTACCAAACACAACTGGCCAAAAGGCAAAGAAAAATCCCTTGCAGCACTGAGGCGCCGGGATCACTGAACAGTAGTGGGTACACGAGTCGACCGATGTGCCCTTTAAAGCCAGGAAACCCAATTATCGAATCTGAGGAATAAAACACCAATAAAATTTAGTAATAAATATTCCATTTTCCTCCAAGAAACAAAATAATCCAATGGTTATATACCTGTAACAAGACATTAGCATATGAAACACAAATATACATTACATTACATAAACAGTGCATTTTTTTTTTAAGATGCCAAAAAATTGTTGAGCTCAACTTATCATTAATATGTATTACTTAATACACATTAATACCACGTGGATTTTTTGTTTTATGGTATACCAATAATTCCCCAAAAAAAAATTTATTCACCATGGTTGAAAAAAATTAGCAATCTGTAAAAAAACTTTTAGCAGTACCATTTGTCAACAGATCATAATACCTCACCACAAAGACCCTCTCCAGTACTGTTTTCCTGAAAAACAAAGTCATTTTAGTACATGTATCTTTCAATTCACTAGTACAGATAATTATCTTGGCTCAGGTCATTTGCATGTCAATACAGTTCGCTGTACCTTTTCACAGACCTGGTGAGAAAGAAGGGGGGTCATTTGGGTGGGCTGTCAGCAGCTGAGAACAAACGTCACACAACACGACATATATTGCATACTCCACTTACACTCACACAAATGGCTAGGTTATAGATGAACTCTAGGCATCACACATATCAGCATGTTTTCTATAATACCCGGTACTTCTTCTTAAACCCATAACATCTGTTTGGTAAGGTTGAAATTCTTTCAGTTATCCATCCCATTTCGTTAGCCCCTTCTCAGCCTGTATGTACGCCTTCTCAGGAGTTTGGAATGGGACCCCTGACCCAGGTGGTCCATACTTCCTACACCTAGGCCATGTGGCGAAGCGTGCAGAGTACACTTCAAAATCACGTCTTGTGGTCCTATATGGATTATGCTTACCGAATTTTGACTGGAACTGGATAGACAGAATCTCGCGATGTGACCCAGTAAACCGCATAAGTGGCATTTTATCTTATTTAAAGTGGTACAACATCTCTTAACGAAGGGCTTTGTTTTAGATGACCGTGGGATGGCCTTTTCTTTATTAGTAGCTTTTACCTGCGGCTTACAAAATATAGGGGCAATTTTTAAAGATCTCTTACCTTCCTGGGATTTATTCTTGTTGATACATACCTTAGGTGTGGAGGATGTCCCCCTGAATTCAGACCTACCCAAATCAGTTACCTTGTTATCTTCTCTATCTGAAAACTGATCCAATGGCTCTTGGCCGCTGACAGATAATGGTTTCGCCCCACCTTCTGCATCCTTCAGTCTCTCCCAACTGAAGAACGTCCTCCTGTAATCTTTTGTTTTCTAGTGCTAATTGCTGGTGGATAGCCTCAGAATTTAACATAGAAGCTTCTAAAGTACGGATGGTACCTTTGGTTATTTCTAGCGCTTCTTTCAGGGATGTAATTTGCACTTTCAAATGTTTATACTGATTAGCTAACCACCTGGCCACAAAGATTTGCAGCGTTTTCCCGTGCGCTTACTACAGTTTCTTTCAGTGAAATTTAATTCCACATCCTCTCCCGTTAGCGGGACAGAAAGTGTCCCTTCTGACTGGAAACTTTCCTCCTTTAATGCCAGCATGTCCATTTCCTCTCCATGTCGTGGTGGCCTACTCTGTCTTGGAGCTGTACACTCCTTCTTGAAGTGTACGGGTCTGCGGCAGTTGAAGCAAACTGGTTTCCCTTTTGGTTTTTCTCCGAGATCTGCACTGTCCACCTGATCAGTGACAATGCAGATCCTTTGAGGTTTCTGTGACTCCCAATCTGCTATATTGCTTTCAATAGCAGTTGCAAGTGACAACAAAGAGGAGAGGGGCTTATCTCTCCAGTCTGGATTTGCAGTCATCAATTTTTCTCTGATGTTTCCTCTCAACCCGGTCATGAAGCTATGTATCAATACGGGTGATAGGGCACTGTTAGTAATGTCCTCCCCAGCCATTTCCACGGCTTGTTTAAAGTGATTGTAGTATGTCATACAATCTTCCTGTGGACCTTGGATCACTTCTGACACCTTGGTCCAAGACTGGGGACGATAGACTGTTTTAATCAACTGCGCCATTTGCTTAGTGAGTATATCTCCTAGATGGCTGGAGTCAACATACAGGGTCCGTGGAATATTAGTTTTACTGAGGATTTCATCCAAGTCCCCATCTCCACAAACCCTTTTCATTATTTGAAGCATATCACCCCAGTTTGCATTGTAGCTTGCCTGGATGTCTAGCAGCTCTTTGGCAAATTTAATGGGATCTGTCCTTGGATGGGGGATAACACTCAGAAATCCTTTCATCTCAGAGGGAGCCCACGGCACGTGATGTGTCATCTTTCCCGTGGATCTCCCACTGTTGTCATAAACCACCTGTTCTCTTACAGGATAGACAGATACATCATCTGAAAAAGATATCAGTTGTGGATTGGTCTTTTGGGATTCTGTCACAGAATCCCAATAAGACTGTGGAAGATTGTTGCGCCAGGTGGGGGCACTTTATCCAACTGCAAAGTGCCCTGAAGAGTGGCATTAACAGTCCCATGGTACACCGGTGTGCCCACATTGGGTGATATCCTTTCACCCTTAGAGTGACACCACACAGGTCCTTGCTGTGGGGTGCTAGTTACTTGGGGGTTGTGAGGTACATAGGCCGTCTACTCGGTAGCAGAACTGCCCATATTGCTTACAGCAGCAGAATGGCTAGTTAACTGACGTCTAGGGGAGAATGCTGGCTCGCAGTCAGTAATATGGTCTCTGGAACTGGGGAGACTTTTCTCCCTTGATTCCAGCATTCCCTTCCCCTGGCTTGCTGCGCTATCTCTTTCCTTTTGTTTCAATTCTTCACATGAAGAGTTTTTCTGTGATTCATTGGGGGTTTTAAATGAGGTGCTAAACTTGGCAGCAAGTTGTGGCTTCCCCTTTTTGTAATCTGTTGATAGATGACAATTACTATCAGCTTCTGTGTATTTTGCCAACAAGGACCGGGCGATTGTATAAGGCCCCAATCCTGACCATTCCTCATCGTCCCCCTGTTTATCACTGTCACTACTCTGGGGATGTGGGTCTAGTGGCTGTCCCTGCTTGTCCCTACTACTCAGCATCATTTGGTGTGTTTTCTCCTTAACTCCCACTGTAAAAACATTAATTTCCTCCGTCTTATTCACCGACTCAAGCATCCATATAGCCCAAGTATCTTTTTCATATGGCCGTGTCATCTTTTTGTGATGAGCACGGTACAGACTTTCCCATATTTTTGGCTTAAAAGTACCTCTCTTAGAATACTTCTTCCCAGTCCAGCGATCCCAATTTTGAATATATTTCACAACCCAAGGTCCATATTTATCTATCATCTCTTCCCTTGGGGTCATTTGACTCCATTCAGACCCCCTCTTTAGAGCGATTTGATTACCCATCCTTATGGACACTGGACCTTGAACTGATTCCCCAACCTTTTTACAGGTTGCCTTTACTTCAGAGGTAGCTACTCTCTGGCCAAGAATTGGGGTGACAGGTCCCGCCCCTGTCAATGTTGCCACTTTTTTTTCACTACTTGCCAGACCAATTCCCTGTCCTGGCTATAGTCCTTCAAAAATTAGCCTGGAGATTTCCCAAACTAAATAATAGTTTAATCCCCCCGTGGACATTTCTGAAGTACTCTAAAAGAAATGCTTAACGAAAGGCTTTTACTTCTGTTATATCAAGAATTATTAGCACGAACTTGGATAATCAGGACCCTATGCGTGCTTGTAGTACAGGAGGCAGTTAACTGATGCACCCCTCATTGCAATATGATTTGTATATGTTACTGTTCCCAGGTTACCTTACAAAGCTTACAATCCCCAGTTAGTAATTGTAAAGAAGAAAGATTCATACCTAAGATCATTCAGTGTGATTTAGTCTCCGTTTCCACTGATGCAATTTTTTTTCCATGCGACTCTGGACACAAAGTCGCATTACAAGTCGCAGCCCATTGATTTCATTAGCACCCGTTCCAATCTATGCTACTCAATGCTGCAGCAACTCTGAAAGGGTACCTGCACCACTCTGACGTGACTCTGGATCAAAGTTGCATTGAAAGCCATACCACAGTCGCATTAAAGTCGTACCTCAGTCACTCTCAATCATGCGACCTTAGAGTTGCATTAGTGGAAACGTAGCTCTATGCCCACTGTGCGTTTCAATCACAATGATTGGCCTAATCTCATTCAAAGGGTCAACTGAAATTGCTTTTTGGCAGAGAGCACATATCCTTTTCCTCTCATCATTCGCACTTACAATTTCATTTTATATATATACAATACTCAAAATCAGTCTCATCAAAATATTCACATAGACAAAAGGTAAAAAAAAAAGGAAAGTTCTAAGAAGTTTTTTTAGTCTGGGTATTCAGATGGGAGACAGGTAAACACAACACCAGCTCTGTCTTCCATACAAATCACATTCACCCCAACATTAAACTTCCTCACACAAGGAGGCACCATCTGATAAGGAGATTTTTGTACCTACCTCACTTACATGGAGTGATTAAACCTTTTCCTATATAGGAATTAAAAAGGAACGATAACAGTGCGAAAAGATAAACAATTACATTTATTTATACAGAAAAGGAAAGTTAGAGATTACCAAATACAAAGTGGAGGATACAACCGTAAAACAGAGACCAATGATACAAAATATTGCTATAATGGTCATACACATGCTAGCTGGAGATTATTAATATATTAAGGCAAAATCCTACAGTAGAAAAGATTACAGAAAAGAAAAGAGACAGAAGATAATAGAGATACATTGTATAGAGAAGTCTTACGTAACCATCCTTCATCTAGACCAGTGTTTCTCAACTCCAGTCCTCAAGGCGCCCCAACAGGTCATGTTTTCAGGTTTTCCATTATTTGCACAGGTGATTTTATCAGTTTTACTGCCTTAGTCATTACCACAGCCGTTTCATCTGAGAGAAATCCTGAAAACATGACCTGTTGGGGCGCCTTGAGGACTGGAGTTGAGAAACACTGATCTAGACCGTCAGCACAAGAGCATGGGCAGTGATCTGTGCTGCAATATATACACTTGTAAACCCCCTCTTCCTTCCATATGCCAAAACTGCTACATTGAATCAATGGGGGTGGGGGGCTCTCTTACCAGCTACCATATCCTGACCAGGTTGGTCCTGTTCCCTTCACACCTCCCACCTCCTTTGAAGTGACACTGTACTATCAAATGGTCAGATAGCCACTCCAGATAACATTCCACAGCAGGGCAAGATGTCTCTGTTGATTCCAAACTAGGGTTCTCAAACTATAGTCATTGAAAAGTCACTGCAAGTAACATTAATAATAAAGTCCATTACCTTCAGGGCACCACACTGCTCACATGGATGGCTGGATAGCTGGATGGTGATTTGGCATGAACCCCTCCAATCCCAATCGTTCAAGCAAGGGATATATGGGAAACAAACAAAGTCTCCATAGTGTAAAACCTTTTATTAAAATGCTAAGATAACATTAAAAAGCCAAATGGCTGCTTACATTTGTGGGTGTCTACCTGGCACTGGGGCTGCTCGTTTGTCAGGGTATGGTTGGCATCAGAGATCAGTCGCGCCACATCGACAGACGGCGTACGTTCCACCCGGCATGAGAGACAACCAGATAACCAGACGTAGGTAAAGATCGCATGACCACGTATCGCTCCGACGTACGTTTCGTTTTGAACGTCCTCGGGGATGCGTACGTTGGTCACTAGGTTACAGGTTTATAAAGGAAAAAAGAGCGGGTAAAACGGACGTATCTGGAAGAGTTCCGTTCACATCAATAAAGTTGGTATATTGAATGGTAGTAGATAAAAAAGTGTTAAATAAAAAATGGAGTGCTCCCCCTGGTGGCTCATAACCAGATGGATCTAATAGTCGTTATAAGAGTTATTCGCCAGTATAAACTGGCAATATTTCCCCTTGTTAAGTACTATTCCCCCTAGTGGTTAATCCAAATAGTAACAAGAATTATCCTTGTGATGTGGGTATTGATTGAGAATTCAATAATATATAATACAAATAGAATAGATATGAGTAGTCTTAATTGAAATGATGAATAATTGGGCCCTGTAGTACCGTGCAGCCACAGTCTCAGTTTACATTACCATGCTGGATATACATAACTATAAGATTATAGCAAGGTAGTATTTTACATTTTATAAGTAAATTGAGGTAAAAAATAAAAATTAAAAAATTAAAAAAGGAAAAAAAGATAAAAATTGGCAGAGAAGAAAGAGGCATCATTGGCTCCATATCAAAGGTTTTAATGTTGTGTATATAAACTATTGGGCCATATAATTTATTTAATGTAGTTAACAGATAGAAGTAGGGATGAGCTTCGTGTTCGAGTCAAACTTATGTTCGACTCGAACATCGTCTGTTCGCCGAATTGCGAACGATATGGGCCGTTCGCACCAAATTCGTGTGGCGCGTCACAGCCCATAATTCACTGCGGCATCGCAGTGCATTGCTGGCTGATGATTGGCCAAGCATGCACTATGACCCGCATGCTTGGCCAATCACAGCCCCATCAGTAGAGAGAGCTGTAATTGGCTAAAGCCAGGGTGGCTTTGGCCAATTATGGCTCAGGGGGTTTAGAACACACCCCACACTATAAAAGGCTGCCTGCACGGTGGCCCTGTGTAGTGTGTGTTCCAGCGTTGAAAGAGAGATAGATAGACAGAGAGACAGTGTCATTTCATTTGAGTTAGCGACATTAGGCAGGACAATCAGTGAGTTAGCTGCACTTACAGTGTATTGTGCATATATATATATGCATCCCAGGTGTTGTATATATATATATATATATATATATATATATATATATATATATATATATATATACACTGTATTCAGTTTAGCTAGATCCGTTCCTGTTATCTTCTTACTGACAGGTAGGCTTGTCTTGTTACAGTATTTACAGCTACCTGAAGAAAATTGCTGGTGTTCTTTTGATCCTATTAGTACCACAGTCAGGCAGCTAGACTATTTACAGTTAGTGCAGTGCGTCCTGCTCACAGTGTTCATCTAAAGCTACTAGTTAGTGCGGTGCGTCCTGCTCACAGTGTTCAGCTAAAACTACAAGTTAGTGGGGTGCGTCCTGCTCACAGTGTTCAGCTAAAACTACAAGTTAGTGGGGTGCGTCCTGCTCACAGTGTTCAGCTAAAACTACAAGTTAGTGGGGTGCGTCCTGCTCACAGTGTTCAGCTAAAACTACAAGTTAGTGCAGTGCGTCCTGCTCACAGTGTTCAGCTAAAACTACAACTTAGTGGGGTGCGTCCTGCTCACAGTGTTCAGCTAAAACTACAAGTTAGTGCGGTGTGTCCTGCTCACAGTGTTCAGCTAACACTACAAGTTAGTGCTGTGCATCCTGCTCACAGTGTTCAGCTAAAACTACAAGTTAGTGTAGTGAGACCTCTGCACAGTGTTCATCTAAAGCTACAAGTTAGTGCAGTGCATCCTGCTCACAGTGTTCAGCTAAAACTACCAGTTAGTGTGGTGCGTCCTGCTCACAGTGTTCAGCTAAAACTACAAGTTAGTGCGTTGCGTCCTGCTCACAGTGTTCAGCTAAAACTACAAGTTAGTGTATTGAGACCTCTGCACAGTGTTCATCTAAAGCTACAAGTTAGTGCAGTGCGTCCTGCTCACAGTGTTCAGCTAAAACTACAAGTTAGTGTGGTGCGTCCTGCTCACAGTGTTCAGCTAAAACTGCAAGTTAGTGTAGTGAGACCTCTGCACAGTGTTCATCTAAAGCTACAAGTTAGTGCAGTGCGCCCTGCTCACAGTGTTCATCTAAAACTACAAGTTAGTGTAGTGAGACCTCTGCACAGTGTTCATCTTAAGCTACAAGTTAGTGCAGTGCGTCCTGCTCACAGTGTTCAGCTAAAACTACAAGTTAGTGCGGTGCGTCCTGCTCACAGTGTTCAGCTAAAACTACAAGTTAGTGGGGTGCGTCCTGCTCACAGTGTTCAGCTAAAACTACAAGTTAGTGCGGTGCGTCCTGCTCACAGTGTTCAGCTAAAACTACAAGTTAGTGGGGTGCGACCTGCTCACAGTATTCAGCTAAAACTATAAGTTAGTGGGGTGCGTCCTGCTCACAGTGTTCTGCTAAAACTACAAGTTAGTGCGGTGCGTCCTGCTCACGGTGTTCATCTAAACCTAAAAGTTAGTGCAGTGCATCCTGCTCACAGTGTTCAGCTAAAACTACAAGGTAGTGTGGTGCGTCCTCCTCACAGTGTTCAGCTAAACCTACAAGTTGTTTTTTTGCAAGCTCTGCACAGTGTTCAGCTAAAGCTACCTGTAGAAGGTTGGTCGTGGTTTCCTGATCCTATCACTACCGCAGGCAGCTAAAAAAGCTACAAGTTAGTTTTTTGCGAGCTCTGCACAGTGTTCAGCTAAAGCTACCTGTAGAAGGTTGGTGGTGTTCTCATACTACAGGCAGGCAGTTGATTTTGCTAGCTGCAGTATCAATACATATATATATATATACACATATATATATATACACATATATATATATATATATATATATATATATATATATATATATATATATATATATATATATCCCAGCTTAGTGCAGCTACAGGCCATTAGTATGTCTGGAAGGCCAAGAAGGAGAGGCAGACAGTCACAAGCCAATAAGAGAGGGCAAGCAGGCTTTGTGTCTAGTGCTGGTCATGGAGACGGTGCATCCTCATCAGCACGTGGCCGTGGGACACGCTTGGCCTTTTTTTCGGCAGCTGGCCGTGTTGAGCCGCAACATGTGGAAGACTTGGTTGAGTGGATGACCAAGCCGTCCTCATCCTCCTCATCCTCTCTCACCCATGCCCAGGGTACTTTGTCTGGCAAAGCAGCGGCCTCTTCCCTCGGCTCAATGTCATCAGTGACTCCTTCCCTAGCCCCACCATGTCCACCTGAGGAGTCCCTCGAACTGTTTGACCGCAGTGTTGGGTACATGCTCCAGGAGGATGCCCAGCGTTTGGAAGGCTCTGATGATGATACTGAGCTCAATGAAGGCAGTAACATAAGCACGGACAGAGGGGGTGCCCAAGAAGGACAGCAATCTGGCAGTCATGCTCCCCCTGCTGCAGCATACTGCCAGGTTTGCTCCAGTGATGAGGAGGGAGGGGATGATGAGGTCACTGACTCAACGTGGGTGCCTGATAGGAGAGAGGAGGAGGAGGCGGCACATCATCAACGAGGCAGGATGCCCTCCAGGGGCAAGCCTAAGGGCAGCACATTGACTGCATCACACCTTAAAGCTCCACATGTGCAGGGCCCTGCAGTCTCTGCGCGTTATTCAAAAAGTTCTTTGGTGTGGGCCTTTTTTGAGACGAGTGCATCAGATCGCACCGCTGCTATTTGCAACATATGTCTCAAGCGTATCTCGCGTGGCCAAAACATCTCCTGCTTGGGTACCACATGCTTGACCAGACATATGTTGACCTGCCATGCAGTTCGTTGACAAGCGTATCTAAAAGACCCACACCAAAGAACAAAGAGGACCTCTCCTTGCTCCTCATCAGCTGAGATCTCCAACCCCACTATACCTTCAGTCCTCTCTGAGACCTGCACTGAGAGGAATGAAGGTGTAGAATTAGGTGTGTCACAGCCAAGTACTTGTGGGCAATCTGCTTTTGGTACACCGACGTCAGATTGTACCAGGCAAATTTCCCTGCCCCAGCTGCTGCACCGCCGAAAGAACTTTGCTCCCAGCCATCCACATGCCCAGCGGTTGAATGCTAGCTTGGCAAAATTGCTAGCACTTCAACTGCTGCCTTTTCAGTTGGTAGACTCTGCCCCCTTCCGTGAGTTTGTGGAATGTGCAGTTCCTCAGTGGCAGGTACCCAAACGCCACTTTTTCTCACGGAAGGCGATTCCGGCTCTCTACCGGCGTGTGGAAGGCAATATCCATGCCTCGCTGGACAGGGCGGTCAGCAGTAAGGTGCATATTACCGCTGACTCATGGTCCAGCAGGCATGGACAGGGACATTACCTAAGTTTCACGGCGCATTGGGTGACTCTGCTGGCAGCTGAGAAGGATGCAGGACAAGGTGCAGTACTGTTGGAGGTTGTTCCGCCACCACGCCTCCAAAATGCTAATGATTGTGACACACCTCTCTCCTCCACCCCCTCCTCTTCTTCTTCCTCCATGGCCTCTTCCTGTGCTTTGTCCTCGGAACCAGCGGTGCTCCGTAGCCGTTCAAGGGGCTACGCAAGTACACAGGCCAAAAGATGCCATGCGGTGCTTGAGCTAGTGTGCTTGGGGGACAGGAGCCACACTGGGGCAGAGGTTCTGTCAGCTCTGCAGGGGCAGGTTCAGAGGTGGTTGACGCCACGCCAACTTAAGGCAGGAATGGTGGTTTGCGACAATGGCACCAACCTCCTCCCTGCCCTTCGACAGGGACAAATGACCCATGTGCCCTGTTTGGCTCACTTCCTTAACTTGGTGGTGCAGCGGTTCTTGAGCAGATACCCAGGCTTACAGGATGTCCTGAGGCAGGCCAGGAAAGTCTGTGTGCATTTCCGCCGGTCATATAATGCCAGTGCTCGGCTGGCGGACCTCCAAAAGGAGTTTAACCTGCCCAAGAACCGCCTAATCTGTGACATGCCCACCAGGTGGAACTCAACGTTGGCCATGCTGCAGCGGCTGCACACGCAGCAGAGGGCCATCAATGAGTACCTGTGCGACTATGGCACCAGGACAGGGTCAGGGGAGCTTGGTTTTTTCCCCACGCCAGTGGGCCATGATCAGGGATGCATGCACTGTCCTGTCACCATTTGAGGAGGCCGCGAGGATGGTGAGCAGTGACAGTGCATGCATCAGTGACTCTGTCCCCCTTGTCCACCTGTTGGAGCACACGCTGCGTGGAATAATTGACAGGGCACTTGAGGCAGAACAGAGGCAGGAAGAGGAGGACTTCCTTAGCTCTCAAGGCCCCCTTTATCCAGACAGTGTTCCTGCATGCCCGCCGATCACACTGGAAGAGGATAAGGAGGAGGAGGAGGAGGAGGAAGATTGTGTCAGTATGGAGGTGGAGCCTGGCACTCAGCATCAGCAGCAGTCTTTAAGGGATCAGTCCCAAGAAACACATGGACTTGTACGTGGCTGGGAGGAGGTGGCTGCGGACCATGTCGTCCTTAGTGACCCAGAGGACTCCGGACCGAATGCCTCAGCAAACCTACGCTGCATGGCCTCCCTGATCCTGCAAAGCCTGCGTAAGGATCCTTGTATTCATGGTATCAAGGAGAAGGACCAATACTGGCTGGCAACCCTCCTTGATCCACGTTACAAGGGTAAGGTTGCGGACCTTATCTTGCCTTTGCAGAGGGAGCAGAGGATGAAACATCTTCGGGAGGCCTTGCAGAAAGGTCTGTGCAACGCGTTCCCAGAGACTGGGAGGTTACAAACTCCTGCTTCTGGACAACGTGTTGCTGAGGCTTCGGTCAGTCAAAGAAGGAGCGGTGGAGAAGGTGGCCGTCTGACCGATGCGTTCAGACAATTTTTTGGTCTGCAGCCCCAAGGTATGATCGGTTCCAGCAACCATCGCCAGTGTCTGTTTTACATGGTGCAGGAATACCTAGGGGCAAGATCTGACTTGGACACCTTTCCCACCGAAAATCCTCTGGGTTACTGGGTCTTGAGGATGGATCACTGGCCAGAGCTTGCACAGTATGCAATTGAGCTACTGGCCTGTCCTGCATCCAGCGTTCTTTCGGAACGCACATTCAGTACTGCTGGAGGCTTTGTAACCGATCCCAGGGTGCGTCTGTCCACCGACTCGGTCGATCGACTGACCTTCATAAAAATGAATCAGTCTTGGATCACCACCAGCTACCAAGCACCTGATGCTGATGTAACCGAATAATTTTTTTTGAAATCTCAGATCCCTTCAAAGATTGCCTATGCTGATGCTGAGTGACTATCCCTGAGTAATTATTCTCTTTCTCCTCAATGATCACGCTGATAGCTTGTAAGAACATTTTTGGTTCTGGGCGCCACCACCAGTGCCTAAGGCCCAATTTTTCAGCCCCTGTTTAACAGGGGCTTGTAATTACAATTTTTGATGCAATACTTTGCAGCAGGGCTCGTTTCTGCGTTACAACTAGAGTATCTGTGAGGGGTTGCAGTGTTGTGGCACCAGCACCAGTGCCTAAGGCCCAACTTTTCTGCCCCTGTTTAACAGGGGCGTGTAATTACAATTTTTGATGCAATACTTTGCAGCAGGGCTCGTTCCTGCGTTCCAACTAGAGTGTCTGTGAGGGGTTGCAATGTCGTGGCACCAGCACCAGTGCCTAAGGCCTAATTTTTCAGCCCCTGTTCAACAGGGGCATGTAATTACAATTCTTGGTCCAATATTTCACAGCAGGGCCCATTTCTGCACCCACCAAGAGCGAGTGAGGACTTACAGTGTTGTGGCACCAGCACCACCACCACCACCACCAAAGGCCCAATTTTTCTGCCCTTGTTTAACAGGGGCATGTAATTACAATTCTTGATCTAATATTTCACAGCAGGGCCCATTTCTGCACCCACCAAGAGCGAGTGAGGACATTTGTCATTGGGACAAAAAGTGAGGTGAAATCTTCTAAAGAGGAGGACAGACAGCAAAACAAATGTCACAGGGGTGATAACCCTTCCCTATGTTTTCCAAAAAGCTTAAAAAAGATTTTTTGGCTGGAGCTAAACACGTTAAAAATGTACCCGTTCAAAATGACAAACAGATTCTACTTAACAACAAACCTACAGTCCCTGTCTTGTTTGCACCGCCTGCATACTGCTGTTCAGAGTATATAGGGCCTGGTGGCCCCACACCTTTCCTTATTTTAATTTGGGTTCCCCTTAATATCCATACAAGACCCAAGGGCCTGGTAATGGACTGGGGGGTACCCATGCCGTTTGTCTCACTGATTTTCATCCATATCTCCAGGACCCGACATTACATTAAACCTGCAAGCAGTTTTAAATGAGAATTTTTCCTTTAAAAATGACATTTTGTGCAGGGACTGTTCTAAACACGGGAAACACACGTCACTTTACAGGCATACTATAGACACACCCCAGGTACGATATTTAAAGGAATATTTCACTTTTTTTTTTTACTTTAACCACTTGACGACCGCCTCACGCCGATGTACGTCGGCAAAGTGGCACGGACAGGCAAAATCACGTACAGGGTACGTGATTTGCCTTCCGCGGGTGGGGGGTCCGATCGGACCCCCCCCGGTGCCCGAGGCGGTCGTCGTTTGTCCAGCGGCGATCGGTGATGAGGAGGAGACCATCCGTTCGTGGCCCCCCCCTCGCGATCGCCGCCGGCCAATGAGAACACTCCTTTGCTGCTGTATGCTAAACAGCAGCAAAGGAAGTGATGTCATCTCCCCTCGGGTCGGTATTTTCCGTTCCGGCCCGAGGAGAGACGACAAGTATGTGAGTGCACAAACACTACACACACAGTAGAACATGCCAGGCACACAAATCACCCCGATCCCCCCCCCCGATCGCCCCCCGATCCCCCCCCAATCACCCCCCCCCCCCTGTCACAAACTGACACCAGCAGTTTTTTTTTTTTTTTTCTGATTACTGCATAGTGTCAGTTTGTGACAGTTACTGTGTTGGGACAGTGTATATTACCCCCCTTTAGGTCTAGGGTACCCCCCTAACCCCCCCTAATAAAGTTTTAACCCCTTGATCACCCCCTGTCACCAGTGTCGCTAAGCGATCATTTTTCTGATCGCTGTATTAGTGTCGCTGGTGACGCTAGTTAGTGAGGTAAATATTTAGGTTCGCCGTCAGCGTTTTATAGCGTCAGGGACCCCCATATACTACCTAATAAATGTTTTAACCCCTTGATTGCCCCCTAGTTAACCCTTTCACCACTGATCACCGTATAACCGTTACGGTTGACGCTGGTTAGTTCGTTTCTTTTTTATAGTGTCAGGGCACCCGCCGTTTATTACCGAATAAAGGTTTAGCCCCCCGATCGCCCGGCGGTGATATGCGTCGCCCCAGGCAGCGTCAAATTAGCGCCAGTACCGCTAACACCCACGCACGCAGCATGCGCCTCCCTTAGTGGTATAGTATCTGATCGGATCAATATCTGATCCGATCAGATCTATACTAGCGTCCCCAGCAGTTTAGGGTTCCCAAAAACGCAGTGTTAGCGGGATCAGCCCAGATACCCGCTAGCACCTGCGTTTTGTCCCTCCGCCCGGCCCACCCAAGTGCAGTATCGATCGATCACTGTCACTTACAAGGCACTAAACGCATAACTGCAGCGTTCGCAGAGTCAGGCCTGATCCCTGCGATCGCTAACAGTTTTTTTTGTAGCGTTTTGGTGAACTGGCAAGCACCAGCCCCAGGCAGCGTCAGGTTAGCGCCAGTACCGCTAACACCCACGCACGCACCATACACCTCCCTTAGTGGTATAGTATCTGAACGGATCAATATCTGATCCGATCAGATCTATACTAGCGTCCCCAGCAGTTTAGGGTTCCCAAAAACGCAGTGTTAGCGGAATCAGCCCAGATACCTGCTAGCACCTGCGTTTTGCCCCTCCGCCCGGCCCAGCCCAGCCCACCCAAGTGCAGTATTGATCGATCACTGACACTTACAAAACACTAAACGCATAACTGCAGCGTTCGCAGAGTCAGGCCTGATCCCTGCGATCGCTAACAGTTTTTTTTGTAGCGTTTTGGTGAACTGGCAAGCACCAGCCCCAGGCAGCGTCAGATTAGCGCCAGTACCGCTAACACCCACGCACGCACTGTACACCTCCCTTAGTGGTATAGTATCTGATCGGATCAATATCTGATCCGATCAGATCTATACTAGCGTCACCAGCAGTTTAGGGTTCCCAAAAACGCAGTGTTAGCGGGATCAGCCCAGATACCTGCTAGCACCTGCGTTTTGCCCCTCCGCCCGGCCCAGCCCAGCCCACCCAAGTGCGGTATCGATCGATCACTGTCACTTACAAAACACTAAACGCATAACTGCAGCGTTCGCAGAGTCAGGCCTGATCCCTGCGATCGCTAACAGTTTTTTTTGTAGCGTTTTGGTGAACTGGCAAGCACCAGCGGCGTAGTACACCCCGGTCGTAGTCAAACCAGCACTGCAGTAACACTTGGTGACGTGGCGAGTCCCATAAGTGCAGTTCAAGCTGGTGAGGTGGCAAGCACAAGTAGTGTCCCGCCGCCACCAAAAAGACAAACACAGGCCCGTCGTGCCCATAATGCCCTTCCTGCTGCATTCGCCAATCCTAATTGGGAACCCACCGCTTCTGCAGCGCCCGTACTTCCCCCATTCACATCCCCAACCAAATGCAGGCGGCTGCATGAGAGGCATTTTTATGTCCTCCCGAGTACCCCTACCCAACGAACCCCCCAAAAAAGATGTCGTGTCTGCAGCAAGCGAGGATATAGGCGTGACACCCGCTATTATTGTCCCTCCTGTCCTGACAATCCTGGTCTTTGCATTGGTGAATGTTTTGAACGCTACCATTTACTAGTTGAGTATTAGTGTAGGGTACAGCATTGCACAGACTAGGCACACTTTCACAGGGTCTCCCAAGATGCCATCGCATTTTGAGAGACCCGAACCTGGAACCGGTTACCGTTATAAAAGTTAGTTACAAAAAAAGTGTAAAAAAAAAAAAAATATGAAATAAAAAAAAATAGTTGTTGTTTTATTGTTCTCTCTCTCTCTATTCTCTCTCTCTATTGTTCTGCTCTTTTTTACTGTATTCTATTCTGCAATGTTTTATTGTTATTGTTATTGTTATTGATTGTTATTGTTATTGTTATTATGTTTTATCATGTTTGTTTTTCAGGTGTGTAATTATTTACACTTTACTGTGCTTTATTGTTAACCATTGTTAACCATTTTTTTGTCTTCAGGTACGCCATTCACGACTTTGAGTGGTTATACCAGAATGATGCCTGCAGGTTTAGGTATCATCTTGGTATCATTCTTTTCAGCCAGCGGTCGGCTTTCATGTAAAAGCAATCCTAGCGGCTAATTAGCCTCTAGACTGCTTTTACAAGCCGTGGGAGGGAATGCCCCCCCCCCACCGTCTTCCGTGTTTTTCTCTGGCTCTCCTGTCTCAACAGGGAACCTGAGAATGCAGCCGGTGATTCAGCCAGCTGACCATAGAGCTGATCAGAGACCAGAGTGGCTCCAAACATCTCTATGGCCTAAGAAACCGGAAGCTACGAGTATTTCATGACTTAGATTTCGCCGGATGTAAATAGCGCCATTGGGAAATTGGGGAAGCATTTTATCACACCGATCTTGGTGTGGTCATTTGCTTTGAGGGCAGAGGAGAGATCTAGGGTCTAATAGACCACAATTTTTTCAAAAAAGAGTACCTGTCACTACCTATTGCTATCATAGGGGATATTTACATTCCCCGAGATAACAATAAAAATGATTAAAAAAAAAAATATGAAAGGAACAGTTTAAAAGTAAGATTAAAAAAGCAAAAAAATAATAAAGAAAAAAAAAAAACAAAAAAAAAACACCCCTGTCGCCCCCTGCTCTCGCGCTAAGGCGAACGCAAGCGGCGGTCTGTCGTCAAACGTAAACAGCAATTGCACCATGCATGTGAGGTATCACCGCGAAGGCCAGATCGAGTGCAGTAATTTTTCCAGTAGACCTCCTCTGTAAATCTAAAGTGGTAACCTGTAAAGGCTTTTGAAGGCTTTTAAACATGTATTTATTTTGTTGCCACTGCACGTTTGTGCGCAATTTTAAAGCATGTCATGTTTGGTATCCATGTACTTGGCCTGAGATCATCTTTTTTATTTCATCAAACATTTGGGCAATATAGCGTGTTTTAGTGCATTAAAATTAAAAAAAGTGTGTTTTTTCCCCAAAAAATGCGTTTGAAAAATCGCTGCGCAATTACTGTATGAAAAAAAAAAATGAAACACCCACCATTTTAATCTGTAGGGCATTTGCTTTAAAAAAATATATAATGTTTGGGGGTTCAAAGTAATTTTTTTGCAAAAAAAAAAAACTTTTTCATGTAAACAATAAGTGTCAGAAAGGGCTTTGTCTTCAAGTGGTTAGAAGAGTGGGTGATGTGTGACATAAGCTTCTAAATGTTGTGCATAAAATGCCAGGACAGTTCAAAACCCCCCCAAATGACCCCATTTTGGAAAGTAGACACCCCAAGCTATTTGCTGAGAGGCATGTCGAGTCCATGGAATATTTTATATTGCGACACAAGTTGCGGGAAAGAGACAAATTTTTTTTTTTTTTTTTGCACAAAGTTGTCACTAAATGATATATTGCTCAAACATGCCATGGAAATATATGAAATTACACCCCAAAATACATTCTGCTGCTTCTCCTGAGTACGGGGATACCACATGTGTGAGACTTTTTGGGAGCCTAGCCGCGTACGGGACCCCGAAAACCAAGCACCGCCTTCAGGCTTTCTAAGGGCGTGAATTTTTGATTTCACTCTTCACTGCCTATCACAGTTTCAGAGGCCATGGAATGCCCAGGTGGCACAAAACCCCCCCAAATGACCCCATTTTGGAAAGTAGACACCCCAAGCTATTTGCTGAGAGGTATAGTGAGTATTTTGCAGACCTCACTTTTTGTCACAAAGTTTTGAAAATTGAAAAAAGAAAAAAAAAATGTTTTTTCTTGTCTTTCTTCATTTTCAAAAACAAATGAGAGCTGCAAAATACTCACCATGCCTTTCAGCAAATAGCTTGGGGTGTCTACTTTCCAAAATGGGGTCATTTTGGGGGGTTTTGTGCCACCTGGGCATTCCATGGCCTCCGAAACTGTGATAGGCAGTAAAGAGTGAAATCAAAAATTTTCACCCTTAGAAATCCTGAAGGCAGTGATTGGTTTTTGGGGTCCAGTACGCGGCTAGGCTCCCAAAAAGTCCCACACATGTGGTATCCCCATACTCAGGAGAAGCAGCTAAATGTATTTTGGGGTGCAATTCCACATATGCCCATGGCCTGTGTGAGCAATATATCATTTAGTGACAACTTTATGAAAAAAAAAAAAAAAAAAAAAAAAAAGTGTCACTTTCCCGCAACTTGTGTCAAAATATAAAATATTCCATGGACTCAATATGCCTCTCAGCAAATAGCTTGGGGTGTCTACTTTCCAAAATGGGGTCATTTTGGGGGGTTTTGTGCCACCTGGGCATTCCATGGCCTCCGAAACTGTGATAGGCAGTGAAGAGTGAAAGCAAAAATTTACACCCTTAGAAATCCTGAAGGCGGTGATTGGTTTTCGGGGCCCCGTACGCGGTTAGGCTCCCAAAAAGTCCCACACATGTGGTATCCCCATACTCAGGAGAAGCAGCTAAATGTATTTTGGGGTGCAATTCCACATAGGCCCATGGCCTGTGTGAGCAATAGGGATGAGCCGAACACCCCCCGGTTCGGTTCGCACCAGAACCCGCGAACGGACCGCAAGTTCGCACGAACGTTAGAACCCCATTGACGTCTATGGGACTCGAACGTTCGAAATCAAAAGTGCTCATTTTAAAGGCTAATTTGCATGGTATTGTCCTAAAAAGGGTTTGGGGACCCGGGTCCTACCCCAGGGGACATGTATCAATGCAAAAAAAACTTTTAAAAACGGCCGTTTTTTCGGGAGCAGTGATTTTAATGATGCTTAAAGTAAAAAAAAAAAAGTGAAATATTCCTTTAAATATCGTACCTGGGGGGTGTCTATAGTATGCCTGTAAAGTGACGCGTGTTTCCCATGTTTAGAACAGTCCCTGCACCAAATGTCATTTTTAAAGGAAAAAATCTCATTTAAAACTGCTTGCGGGTTTAATGTCATGTCGGGTCATGGCAATATGGATGAAAATCAGTGAGACAAACGGCATGGGTACCCCCCAGTCCATTACCAGGCCCTTTGGGTCTTGTATGGATATTAAGGGGAACCCCGCACCCAAATTAAAATAAGGAAAGGTCCCTATATACTCTGAACAGCAGTATACAGGCGGTGCAAACAAGACAGGGACTGTAGGTTTGTTGTTAAGTAGAATCTGTTTGTAATTTTGAACATTTTTAATGTGTTTAGCTCCAGCCAAAAAATCTTTTCTAAGCTTTTTGGAAAACATAGGGAAGGGTTATCACCCCTGTGACATTTGTTTTGCGTCTTTCCTCCTCTTCAGAAGATTTCACCTCACTTTTTTGTCCCAATGAAAAATGTTTTTTGAAAATTTGTGTTTTTTTGTGGAACAAGGATTGGAAAGCATCAGTGGAAAGGAAAAATTGTTTTCCCATATTAACTCTTACAGGAGAGAATTTCCCTTCCTTAGGGGTAGATTTCATCTCACTTCCTGTTGTCTCCTTCCGTTTGCAAGTAGGAGTCGTTTGTAAGTTAGATGTTTGAAAGTAGGGTCCTGCCCTATATACTCAGCAGAAATTTGGGCCTTAGGTGTTGCTGTGGCCAAAACACTGTAAGCCCTCACAGGGCCCTGCTGTGAAATATTAGATCAAGAATTGTAATTACATGCCCCTGTTGAACAGGAGCTGAAAAATTAGGCCTTAGGCACTGGTGCTGGTGCCACAACACTGCAACCCCTCACAGACACTCTAGTTGGAACGCAGGAACGAGCCCTGCTGCAAAGTATTGCATCAAAAATTGTAATTACACGCCCCTGTTAGACAGGGGCAGAAAAATTGGGTCTTAGGCACTGGTGCTGGTGCCACAACACTGCAACCCCTCACAGACACTCTAGTTGAAACGCAGGAACAAGCCCTGCTGCAAAGTATTGCATCAAAAATTGTAATTACACGCCCCTGTTAGACAGGGGCTGAAAAATTGGGTCTTAGGCACTGGTGCTGGTGCCACAACACTGCAACCCCTCACAGACACTCTAGTTGAAACGCAGGAACAAGCCCTGCTGCAAAGTATTGCATCAAAAATTGTAATTACACGCCCCTGTTAGACAGGGGCTGAAAAATTGGGTCTTAGGCACTGGTGCTGGTGCTACAACACTGCAACCCCTCACAGACACTCTAGTTGGAATGCAGGAACGAGCCCTGCTGCAAAGTATTACATCAAAAATTGTAATTACACGCCCCTGTTAAACAGGGGCTGAAAAATTGTGCCTTAGGCACTGGTGGTGGCGCCCAGAACCAAAAATGTTCTTACAAGCTATCAGCGTGATGATTGAGGAGGAAGAGGATAATTACTCAGGGATAGTCACTCAGCATCAGCATAGGCAGTCTTTGAAGGGATCTGAGATTTCAAAAAAAATTATTCGGTTACATCTGCATCAGGTGCTTGGTAGCTGGTGGTGATCCAAGACTGATTCATTTTTATGAAGGTCAGCCGATCGACCGAGTCGGTGGACAGACGCACCCTGTGATCGGTTACCACGCCTCCAGCAGCACTGAATGTGCGTTCCGAAAGAACGCTGGATGCAGGACAGGCCAGTAGCTCAATTGCATACTGTGCAAGCTCTGGCCAGTGATCCATCCTCAAGACCCAGTAACCCAGAGGATTTTCGGTGGGAAAGGTGTCCAAGTCTGATCTTGCCCCTAGGTATTCCTGCACCATGTAAAACAGACGCTGGCGATGGTTGCTGGAACCGATCATACCTTGGGGCTGCGGACCAAAAAATTGTCTGAACGCATCGGTCAGACGGCCACCTTCTCCACCGCTCCTTCTTTGACTGACCGAAGCCTCAGCAACACGTTGTCCAGAAACAGGAGTTTGTAACCTCCCAGTCTCTGGGAACGCGTTGCACAGACCTTTCTGCAAGGCCTCCCGAAGATGTTTCATCCTCTGCTCCCTCTGCGATGGCAAGATAAGGTCCGCAACCTTACCCTTGTAACGTGGATCAAGGAGGGTTGCCAGCCAGTATTGGTCCTTCTCCTTGATACCACGAATACGAGGATCCTTACGCAGGCTTTGCAGGATCAGGGAGGCCATGCAGCGTAGGTTTTCTGAGGCATTCGGTCCGGAGTCCTCTGGGTCACTAAGGACAACAACGTCCGCAGCCACCTCCTCCCAGCCACGTACAAGTCCATGTGTTCCTTGGGACTGATCCCTTAAAGACTGCTGATGCTGAGTGCCAGGCTCCACCTCCATACTGACACAATCTTCCTCCTCCTCCTCCTCCTCCTCCTCGTCCTCTTCCTGTGTGATCGGCGGGCACGCAGGAACACTGTCTGGATAAAGGGGGCCTTGAGAGCTAAGGAAGTCCTCCTCTTCCTGCCTCTGTTCTGCCTCAAGTGCCCTGTCCATTATTCCACGCAGCGTGTGCTCCAACAGGTGGACAAGGGGGACAGTGTCACTGATGCATGCACTGTCAGTGCTCACCATCCTCGTGGCCTCCTCGAATGGTGACAGGACAGTGCATGCATCCCTGATCATGGCCCACTGGCGTGGGGAAAAAAAACCAAGGTCCCCTGACCCTGTCCTGGTGCCATAGTCGCACAGGTACTCATTGATGGCCCTCTGCTGCGTGTGCAGCCGCTGCAGCATGGCCAACGTCGAGTTCCACCTGGTGGGCATGTCACAGATTAGGCGGTTCTTGGGCAGGTTAAACTCCTTTTGGAGGTCCGTCAGCCGAGCACTGGCATTATATGACCGGCGGAAATGCACAGAGACTTTCCTGGCCTGCCTCAGGACATCCTGTAAGCCCGGGTACCTGCCCAAGAACCGCTGCACCACCAAGTTAAGGACGTGAGCCAAACAGGGCACATGGGTCAGTTGTCCCTGTCGGAGGGCAGAGAGGAGGTTGGTGCCATTGTCGCAAACCACCATTCCTGCCTTAAGTTGGCGTGGCGTCAACCACCTCTGAACCTGCCCCTGCAGAGCTGACAGAACCTCTGCCCCAGTGTGGCTCCTGTCCCCCAAGCACACCAGCTCAAGCACCGCATGGCATCTTTTGGCCTGCGTACTTGCGTAGCCCCTTGAACGCCTACGGAGCACCGCTGGTTCCGAGGAAGAGGCCATGGAGGAAGAAGAAGAGGAGGGGGTGGAGGAGAGAGGTGTGTCACAATCAGCATTTTGGAGGCGTGGTGGCGGAACAACCTCCAACACTACTGCACCTTGTCCTGCATCCTTCCCAGCTGCCAGCAGAGTCACCCAATGCGCCGTGAAACTTAAGTAACGTCCCTGTCCATGCCTGCTGGACCATGAGTCAGCGGTAATATGCACCTTACCGCTGACCGCCCTGTCCAGCGAGGCATGGACATTGCCTTCCACATGCCGGTAGAGAGCCGGAATCGCCTTCCGTGAGAAAAAGTGGCGTTTGGGTACCTGCCACTGAGGAACCGCACATTCCACAAACTCACGGAAGGGGGCAGAGTCTACCAACTGAAAAGGCAGCAGTTGAAGTGCTAGCAATTTTGCCAAGCTAGCATTCAACCGCTGGGCATGTGGATGGCTGGGAGCAAACTTCTTTCGGCGGTGCAGCAGCTGGGGCAGGGAAATTTGCCTGGTACAATCTGACGTCGGTGTACCAAAAGCAGATTGCCCATAAGTACTTGGCTGTGACACACCTAATTCTACACCTTCATTCCTCTCACTGCAGGTCGCAGAGAGGACTGAAGGTCTAGTGGGGTTGGAAATCTCAGCTGATGAGGAGCAAGGAGAGATCGTCTTTGTTCTTTGGTGTGGGTCTTTTAGATACGCTTGCCAACGAACTGCATGGCAGGTCAACATATGTCTGGTCAAGCATGTGGTACCCAAGCGGGAGATGTTTTGGCCACGCGAGATACGCTTGAGACATATATTGCAAATAGCAGCGGTGCGATCTGATGCACTCGTCTCAAAAAAGGCCCACACCAAAGAACTTTTTGAATAACGCGCAGAGACTGCAGCGCCCTGCACATGTGGAGCTTTGGGGTGTGATGCAGTCAATGTGCTGCCCTTAGGCTGGCCCCTGGAGGGCATCCTGCCTAGTTGGTGATGTGCCACCTCCTCCTCCTCCTCCTCCTCCTCCTCCTCCTCTCTCCTATCAGGCACCCACGTTGAGTCAGTGACCTCATCATCCCCTCCCTCCTCATCACTGGAGCAAACCTGGCAGTATGCTGCAGCAGGGGGAGCATGACTGCCAGATTGCTGTCCTTCTTGGGCACCCCCTCTGTCCGTGCTCATGTTACTGCCTTCATTGAGCTCAGTATCATCATCAGAGCCTTCCAAACGCTGGGCATCCTCCTGGAGCATGTACCCAACACTGTGGTCAAACAGTTCGAGGGAATCCTCAGGAGGACATGGTGGGGCTAGGGAAGGAGTCACTGATGACATTGAGCTGAGGGAAGAGGCCGCTGCTTTGCCAGACAAAGCACCCTGGGCATGGGTGAGAGAGGATGAGGAGGATGAGGACGGCTTGGTCATCCACTCGACCAAGTCTTCCGCATGTTGCGGCTCAACACGGCCAGCTGCCGAAAAAAAGGCCAAGCGTGTCCCATGGCCACGTGCTGATGAGGATGCACCGTCTCCACGACCAGCACTAGACACAGAGCCTGCTTGCCCTCTCTTATTGGCTTGTGACTGTCTGCCTCTCCTTCTTGGCCTTCCAGACATACTAATGGCCTGTAGCTGCACTAAGCTGGGATAGAACACCTGTAATTTTCTTCAGGTAGCTTTATATACTGTAACCAGACAAGCCTGCCTGTCAGTAGGAAGATAACAGGAACGGATCTAGCTGAACACTGTGAGCAGGACGTACTGCACTAAATGTATATAGCAGGAACGGATCTAGCTGAACACTGTGAGCAGGACGCACTGCACTGAATGTAAATAGCAGGAACGGATCTAGCTGAACACTGTGAGCAGGACGCACTGCACTGAATGTAAACAGCAGGAACGGATGTAGCTAAACACTGTGAGCAGGACGCACTGCACTGAATGTAAATAGCAGGAACGGATCTAGCTGAACACTGTGAGCAGGACGCACTGCACTGAATGTAAATAGCAGGAACGGATCTAGCTGAACACTGTGAGCAGCACGCACTGCACTGAATGTAAATAGCAGGAACGGATCTAGCTGAACACTGTGAGCAGCACGCACTGCACTGAATGTAAATAGCAGGAACGGATCTAGCTGAACACTGTGAGCAGGACGCACTGCACTGAATGTAAATAGCAGGAACGGATCTAGCTGAACACTGTGAGCAGGACGCACTGCACTGAATGTAAACAGCAGGAACGGATGTAGCTAAACACTGTGAGCAGGACGCACTGCACTGAATGTAAATAGCAGGAACGGATCTAGCTGAACACTGTGAGCAGGACGCACTGCACTGAATGTAAATAGCAGGAACGGATCTAGCTGAACACTGTGAGCAGCACGCACTGCACTGAATGTAAATAGCAGGAACGGATCTAGCTGAACACTGTGAGCAGGACGCACTGCACTGAATGTAAATAGCAGGAACGGATCTAGCTGAACACTGTGAGCAGGACGCACTGCACTGAATGTAAATAGCAGGAACGGATCTAGCTGAACACTGTGAGCAGGACGCACTGCACTGAATGTAAATAACAGGAACGGATCTAGCTGAACACTGTGAGCAGGACACACTGTACTAAATGTAAATAGTCTAGCTGCCTGACCGTGGTACTAATAGGATCAAAAAGAACACCTGTAATTTTCTTCAGGTAGCTTTATATACTGTAACCAGACAAGCCTGCCTGTCAGTAGGAAGATAACAGGAACGGATCTAGCTGAACACTGTGAGCAGGACGTACTGCACTAAATGTATATAGCAGGAACGGATCTAGCTGAACACTGTGAGCAGGACGCACTGCACTGAATGTAAATAGCAGGAACGGATCTAGCTGAACACTGTGAGCAGGACGCACTGCACTGAATGTAAATAGCAGGAACGGATCTAGCTGAACACTGTGAGCAGGACGCACTGCACTGAATGTAAACAGCAGGAACGGATGTAGCTAAACACTGTGAGCAGGATGCACTGCACTGAATGTAAATAGCAGGAACGGATCTAGCTGAACACTGTGAGCAGGACGCACTGCACTGAATGTAAATAGCAGGAACGGATCTAGCTGAACACTGTGAGCAGCACGCACTGCACTGAATGTAAATAGCAGGAACGGATCTAGCTGAACACTGTGAGCAGGACGCACTGCACTGAATGTAAATAGCAGGAACGGATCTAGCTGAACACTGTGAGCAGGACGCACTGCACTAAATGTAAATACCAGGAACGGATCTAGCTGAACACTGTGAGCAGGACGCACTGCACTGAATGTAAATAGCAGGAACGGATCTAGCTGAACACTGTGAGCAGGACGCACTGCACTGAATGTAAATAGCAGGAACGGATCTAGCTGAACACTGTGAGCAGCACGCACTGCACTGAATGTAAATAGCAGGAACGGATCTAGCTGAACACTGTGAGCAGGAAGCACTGTACTGAATGTAAATAGCAGGAACGGATCTAGCTGAACACTGTGAGCAGGACACACTGCACTGAATGTAAATAGTCTAGATAGAAGATAACAGGAACGGATCTAGCTAAACTGAATACAGTGTATATATATATATGCAACACCTGGGATGCATATATATACACAATACACTGTAAGTGCAGCTAACTGACTGACTGTTCTGCCTAATCTATCTAACTCAAATCAAATGACACTGTCTCTCTCTCTCTCTATCGCTCAGCACACCGGAACACACACTACACAGGGCCGCCGTGCAGGCGGCCTTATATAGTGTGGGGTGTGTACTAAATCCCCTGAGCCATAATTGGCCAAAGCCACCCTGGCTTTGGCCAATTACAGCTCTCTCTACTGACGGCGCTGTGATTGGCCAAGCATGCGGGTCATAGTGCATGCTTGGCCAATCATCAGCCAGCAATGCACTGCGATGCCGCAGTGAATTATGGGCCGTGACGCGCCACACGAATTTGGCGCGAACGGCCCATATCGTTCGCAATTCGACGGACGGTCGAACAGCCGATGTTCGAGTCGAACATGGGTTCGACTCGAACACGAAGCTCATCCCTAGTGAGCAATATATCATTTAGTGACGACTTTTTGTAAATATTTTTTTTTTTTTTTTTTTTGTCATTTTTCAATCACTTGGGACAAAAAAAATAAATATTCAATGGGTTCAACATGCCTCTCAGCAATTTCCTTGGGGTGTCTACTTTCCAAAATGGGGTCATTTGGGGGGGTTTTGTACTGCCCTGCCATTTTAGCACCTCAAGAAATGACATAGACAGTCATAAACTAAAAGCTGTGTAAATTCCAGAAAATGTACCCTAGTTTGTAGACGCTATAACTTTTGCGCAAACCAATAAATATACACTTATTGACATTTTTTTTACCAAAGACATGTGGCCGAATACATTTTGGCCTAAATGTATGACTAAAATTTAGTTTATTGGATTTTTTTTATAACAAAAAGTAGAAAATATCATTTTTTTTCAAAATTTTCGGTCTTTTTCCGTTTATAGCGCAAAAAATAAAAACCGCAGAGGTGATCAAATACCATCAAAAGAAAGCTCTATTTGTGGGAAGAAAAGGACGCAAATTTCGTTTGGGTACAGCATTGCATGACCGCGCAATTAGCAGTTAAAGCGACGCAGTGCCAAATTGGAAAAAGACCTCTGGTCCTTAGGCAGCATAATGGTCCGGGGCTCAAGTGGTTAAGCATCATTAAAATCACTGCTCCCGAAAAATCGGCCGTTTTTAAAAGTTTTTTTTTGCATTGATACATGTCCCCTGGGGCACGACCCGGGTCCCCAAACCCTTTTTAGGACAATACCATGCAAATTAGCCTTTAAAATGAGCACTTTTGATTTCGAACGTTCGAGTCCCATAGATGTCAATGGGGTTCTAACGTTCGTGCGAATTTTCGGTCCATTCGCAGGTTCTGGTGCGAACCGAACCGGGTGGGTGTTCGGCTCATCCCTAGATAGAAGTATAACAATTGGCCACAGAATTAGGTAATTAGTAACTGTGGTCTAAATACCATTAATACGTGCCCATAGGGCTAGTCGTTGATCAAAAAACAGTTTAAATCTAGATCTATATTCATTCCATGTGGTTGCATGGTCTGTAATTTATAGAGCCAATATGTTTCATTTTGAGATACAGCCCTTTTCATATGGGTACCCCTCCAGTTTTTTGAAATGTTATCAATACCATAGAACGTACACAGTGATGGATCACTGTCATGACAGAGTTTGAAGTGTCTAGAGACACTATGGTTAGGGTAACCATTTTTAATATTTGTAAGGTGTTCATTAATTCTTGTTTTTAATTGTCGTGTTGTTCTGCCCACGTATTGTAAGGAACACGGACATTCCAAAACCTATGTGACGTGGTCAGAGTCACATGTAATGAGGGGTTTAATTTTGAATTCTTGTTGTGTTACTACAGATTTAAATTGGGATAATTTTTTCTTTGTACCAGGTTTCCTAGTGGTTTTACAGGCTTTACACCTGGTACAATAGTGGAAACCTGATCCATCTAGAAATGTAAGTGGTTTCCTTGGGAGGTCTGGTACATTGGGAGCTATACGATTTCTGAGGCTGATTTTTTGGGCAGGGAAGATTGGAGATCTTTGTCTTTAAGCAAAATAGGCCAGAACTTCTTAAAGATACCTTCTACTGCTCTATATAGGCGATGAAAACCCGATAAGAACGCACAGTCACCCTTAAATTCTTTTTTGGTTTGGGGGCCAGCATGGACTGCCTATCCATGGTTGACACCTGTAAGGCAAGTTTTTCTAGCATATGGATAGGATAGCCCTTCTCCACAAATCTTGTGGTGAGGGTTTCTGCTTGCGAAAAATAATCGATTTCATTGTCACAATTCCCCCGTATACGCATATATTGCCCCTTCGGCACAGCTCCTATCCATTGCGGGTGATGGCAACTATGAGTAGGGACATAAGCGTTGCGATCTGTTTCTTTAAAGAAAGTTTTTGTGCTGATGATGTTGGATTGTTTGGTAAGTATTAAGTCTAGATAATTACTGTAGTCAAACTATGTTCCGCTGTAAATTTTAGATTGTACTTATTATGGTTCATATATTCTAAATACATCAAGAAGCTCTCCTTGGTACCCTCCCACAACATGATAACATCATCGATGTAACTTTTGTAGAGAAGAAGTGATTGAGGTCTGTTTTTAAAAATGGTTTCTGATTCCCATTTATTTAGTGTGATGTTTGCCACACTGGGGGCATAACGTGCTCCCATGGCTACACCACCTGTTTGCTGATAATATTCATTCAAAGCCCAGAAATAGTTATTTCCCATAGCCATAGACAGTCCTTCAATGAGATATTTAATTTGTGATTTTTTCAGGGTGGATTTAGATGAAAAGCCCACCTAACTGCTTCTAACACATCTGTTTGAAGTAGGTTGGTATACAGAGACTCAATATCTATTGTTACCATTAAAGTGTTGTCCGTAACAACCGTAGATTGGAGAAGTGTAATTAATTCTCGACTATCTTTGAGATAGGATTGGCTCTGTGGGACTAGAGGCTGGAGGAATGTATCAAGATATTCCCCCACCCTAGAGTACAGAGAGCCAATCCCACTCACTATTGGGCGACCCGGTGGGTTTTCCTTGTTCTTGTGTATTTTGGTACTATGTATAGTACTGGGATTCTGGGTGTTTAGTTTTATACATATTTAGTGTCCTAATTTTAATTATGTTAACTAGATGTTATAATTGATGAACTATTATTAAGGATTTTATCCAAAAAATGATGTCTACATATCAATTGACAGTAGTGGCCAAAAATGTTTGTCACCAGCTTTAAAAAATGCTGTTGTCAGATTGATACTCTTTTATATGTAACATTGAATTTGCAAGTCAAGAGCTGAATTTGTGTGTCATTGATGAAACAAAAACTCAAACTATGTCCCTTTTTTATACACAAGATGAGATCAGCCAGGAGGAAGGTGTGGAAAGTGTCATCCAGGAGGAGGCCGGGCCCAGTGTCATTGAGGAGGAGGCCGGGCCCAGTGTCATCCAGGAGGAGGCAGGGGTTAGTGTCAGCCAGGAGGTGGCTGGGCTCAGTAGGAACCTCACACAATCTCAGGTTCCTCCCCTTCACCTTCATACAAAAAGGCCCAGAAAGGTGATGATGACAGGGGAGGCATCACTGTGCCTCATGAGAGAAGCAACTCATTTCCTCAAGAGCCCCTCCGAAGCTGAAGAGGCCTATAGCTCCTATATAGTCAGCAGGTTGCTGGAAATGGAGAACGGACAACGCCTCCTGTGTGAAAAACTTTTTTCTGATGTCCTTCATAAGGGGCTGAAGGGAGAGTTAACTGTTAACACACAAATAAATGAGCAAACCCCTCCTCCTCCTCCTCCTGCCACAAGTCAACCACCAAAGTAGCCTACAAGGAAGGCTGCAGGGAAGGGTGCAGGCCAGCGTGGAGGGAAGGCTGGAACGAAGAGAAGAAAGTGATGACCTGGCTTCAGTCTGGTCTGACAGAAGACGTAGGCTGGTGTAGTACCACAGCTTGGGGACATATATGTCATCTGCTGCTGCTCTTGATCTCTGGGATTCCTGGACCAGATTGTGCTCCCTATTATATGGACTCCTCAAGATCAGAATTTTCTTTTCCACAGACTTGATGTGTGCCCTGGGGCCAAAACTCTTCATTAATTCAAAAAGTTTCTCCAGCGTTGACTTAATCTTTATTTTGTTTACCATAAATAAATGGATATTTTATTTAATTAAAAGACTTTATGTGTTTTTATTAACAACGTTTTTTTATAGACAATGTCAAATTAACAAGGGACAACAACCTCCTTGAGGTTCCAAAAACAAAAAAATATATAATGCTCTTGTGTTAACTTTACAACAAAAAATAAAAAAACAAAATAATTATACCAAAAAAAGGTTCTTTGTGGTAACTTTTTAACAAAACCAAAATTAAAAATGTACAAAAGAAATGGTTCTTTGTGGTAATTTTACAAAAAAAAATAACAAATAAAAAATGGTTCTTTGTGGTAAATTTACAACAAAAAAAGAAAAAAAAAGAAAAAAGAAATCAAAAGAAATGGTTCTTTGTGGTAAATTTACAACAAAAAATATATATAAATAAGAAATCAAAAGAAATGGTTCTTTGTGGTAAATTTACAACAACAAAAAATAAATAAATAAGAAACCAAAAGACATGCTTATTTGTGGTAAATTTACAACAAAAAATAAAAATAGAAACAAATAAAAATAAATGGTTCTTTGTGGTAACTTTACAAACCAAAAAATAAAATATATGGAGATAAAGAGAAAATAATTATGAAACAATCCTAAAAAAAGATCTTGATGAAATAAAATATAATAAAAGATGAATCCAAAAAACAATTGTGTAAACATTAGTATGGAGATATGGCTTTTAATAAATAAAATATCATTCATGAGATCATGAGATCAAGAGAAATAATCCAGGTACAGTTTGTGAGAACTCTGTGTGAATAGGAACAGGAAAACAACTTCGTTCTTATAACATTATAAAGAAGACAATTAAGGCGCTGCATTAAATGATCACAGAATTTGCAGCGTGAGGAATGTGCTACCTACAATACGAACACTAGTTTTACAAAGACCGAGCGCTTCCATTTCGTATTTGCTCCTGAGCATGCGTCATTTTTTTGTCCGTCGGACTAGCATACAGACGAGCGGATTTCTGGGTCCAGCGGAGTTACGACGTAAAGATTTGAAGCATGTTCTAAATCTAAAGTCTGTCAGATTTTTGACTGGAAAAGTCCGCTGAAGGTCCGATGAAGCCCACACATGATCGGATTGTCCCCCGGACTCGGTCCATCGGACCAGTCCGGTCGAAAAGTCCACTCGTGTGTACGCTGCATTATTTTCATGGATTGGAATAATAAATATTTACACAATATTCATGTTTGTTTGATGTTATTGGCAACTATGCATATACTTATTCATGTATCTTGATCTGCCTGTCCAGGTGTGGTAACATATATCCCCTGAATAAGCCTAACAATCAGCGAAACATGTCAGGATTATTATTCCATGATTACTATCTATTATAGATTATGTTTGAAAAGATCCAATGCTTTTAATGAATCTTACATTTTGTTTTTATTTCTATTTTTATATGAACTGATTAAATAAAATATATGATTTTTTTCTGATGTTGTGATTTAGGATATTGGCACCTTAAAAATCCTTACTCTCTATCTGAGCATTCTTTTTGTGTCTTGTCCAGTACTGATGGGATGCGGTGCCCATGAGATCTCCTCTGATCCCCCATTCTTTTGATGAATAAATAGGGGCCAGAACATTACTGCAGCTTGTGCCAGTGCAGATATTACAAATAATGAGATATATTGTTTCTTGGAGTGCCAGTAAGACAATAACAAGTATGACAATGTAGTTTCACATGCTGAACATACATGCAACTTGTTGATAAATACTGTCGTTTTAAAGGAGTTTCTTATACCCTATACATCTGTGCTTTAAATAAAAAAAAAAGCATAGGCATGACCTAAATATTTGATTTATGCAAATTAAGGTTTTTGGCATTGTCTGCTTACAAATAGTTAAAACAGGGCTCAGAATGTCTTTCTAACGTCTATCAGCACATTTTTTCTCTTTGTATGCTAGAAACAGGCATTATAAATTACTGAAGATGCTTGTCTTCACTATCTTTGAATAACGTTGGCAATTGCTTTATTTCACAATGTAAATCTTTAAATCAGTCAACTCATTCAGAGAGGCTGAATGAAGCTGAGCCAAATGCATAGCTTCATCTAGTGGCTAATCTACAAATTCCGATTCTCAATGCAATAATAAAAATATGATAGGATAAGCATGTAAAACATGAAAGTCCAATCAAACTTTTCTTTAGGGTTAACTTTTTTTATAAATACCTCAAAATATGTGCTGACCGAAAATACACATTTTCTTTTAAAGGGTGACATATGTAGTTTGATGAGATAAATCGCCTTCTTACATCTCTTGGGGACTCCAGTGGTTATATCTCAATTAGCTAGAACCATGCTTGTGCTAATTTTGGAGTGTTCTCGCCTTTCTGTTGCATTCTATAACACATCAAATAAAAATTGACAGAGAGTGGGACCCTGTCACATAGGTTTTGGTAACACAAGCTCAGCAATCTTATCATTGAAGACGTTTATAAAATTTAGCTGACATTACTTTCAGCATCTCAAAAAATTGAAAACCCTGAGTAAATATACAAATATATTCACCAAGTTACTAGCGTGTCAGATTATGAAATGTACATAAACTGCTCTAACATTTAAAGGAATGAATGTGAAATTATATCCTCAGGCAAAAAACATATTTTGGCATTTAAATACACAATAATTATCCTCCAATATTCCAATAGGTTTGCTTTTAGCATCAACAGAACTCTGCCCTCTTTATTATATGGTGAACATATGTGGTGATCCTGCTAATATTGCAGCTATGATGAGAGCTGACCATGCTACAAGATGCACAAACTACTACAGCGTTTTCAGCCTTCTTTGTAGCATATCGTTCAGCCTTGGCGAAGGGAGATTAAGAGTACTCAGAGCTTTTTTTCTCAGAGAATAGGTGCAGGTACTCATAACTCACCAAAAGGCAAATGTTTATGATATACAGGCAGGTTACAATCACGATAGGTTTTTCTTAAGTTGAATTTATATGTAAGTTTATTTTATAAGTTTATATTGTTTATAAATTCTATATTTCAAGTGTAACTCCAGCCAAAAAATATTTTTTTATGTTTTTGGATAGGATAGGGAAGAGTTAACACCCCTGTAATGTTTGTTTTGCTGTCTGTGCCCCTGTTCAATAGATTTCCTTTTACTTTCTGTCCCTGTGACAATTGGATTTTGAAAATTTTGGGCTGTTGTGGAAACAAGGATTGGTGATAAAGCTTCAGTGGAAACACTTTTTTCCCATGATAACTCTTATGCCCCATACACATGGTCGACAGAAAATGCTCGATGAGAGCTTGTCAGAAATTCCGACCGTGCGTAGGCTCCATCGGACATTATCCATCGGAATTTCCGTAACACAAAATTTGAGATCTGGATCTCAAATTTTCCGACAACAAAATACGTTGTCGTAAATTTCGATCGTGTGTACACAATTCCGATGCACACATTTCCACGCATGCTCGGAATCATGCAGAAGAGCCGCACTGGCTATTGAACTTCAATTTTCTCAGCTTGTCGTACGTGTTGTACGTCACCACGTTCTTGACGTTCGGAATTTCCGACAAGATTTTTGCGACCGTTTGTATGCAAGTTTGAGCCAAAATCCGTCTGAAAAAATCCATGTATTTTGTTGTCGGAATGTCCGGTCATGTGTACGGGGCATTACAGGAGTGAGTTTCCCTTCCTAGGGGTAGGTTTTGTCTCACTTCCTGTTGTGTCCCTCCTTTTGTAAGTATGAGTCATATGTATGTCAATTGTAATTAACTTGGGGACTGCCTGTACAGATGTCATACAGCTAGCATTTAAATCAGCAGTTTTTGCATTAGGCAAGAACTCATCCTAAAGTGTATCTAAAGTAAAAACATTTAGCGGGAGCAATTAGAACCTGGTTTTTATTGCTGTCTGTGACTACACTGGGGAAAATCACCCTTTTCGCTCTGGTGACTATTGACATCAAGACAGAGTTAGGTGAGAAAACCAAAACTTCTCACTGATACAGGAGGTGAGGGAAATCTTCCAATAGGGGGCATTTGTTCTGGTGACAGCTGCCTAAGAGGGGGTTCCCCTGATTTTATTGATATTTCCTTTTACTTCCCATTGTGTATCTGGGGAAAAAAAGTGAGGGGTATTCTCCCAAATGGGAGACAAACAAAATTAGACACCCAACAGTGTTTTTAACTATTTCGTACTCTATTCAAAACAAAAAAGAAAAACGTTGGATACACATATAGAAACACTTAAAGTATCAGTAATGTTGAACAATTTGTGTTCTGTATAATAATCCCTGAATGGAAAGCAGCAGTGTCAGAATGTGTTTAGTGCAAGAGGACATTCATGCCAACCCTTCTGGAGAGCAAGAGTAGTTTGCTGTAATAAGAAAAACTGTATGATGGTGCTTAAGAGGCTTCATTTGTCTTGATGTTATTCAGATGAGAAGAAGCACAATCACTCCTTAGAATTGTAGATTTAGGAGTGATTGTACTTCTACTCATCTGAATCACATCAAGAGCACTGTGTGCATTTGATTACATTTCTGGAAGACAAATGACCTTGTTTTTTGCTACAGCTGATGGACTCTTATTTTGCATCCCTACACCACCACAGCTAATGTGCCAACTGCTTTAATTAATTTGTTTAAGCTTACTCTGTGCCAGCATAACTTTTTTACAACCTAAAGCCCAACTCTGGCTCCATGATCCATGATCTATACATACAGTTATATATATGTTTTACTTTTTAAGATTAGTACACACCAGCAGTCTTGCTGAATGCAGTCACAAGGCAATTTGACTTATGTTCTATGACTTCAGTTTACACCAACATAAGAATTATTGCATTTTGGGCAGCACACAGAATTTATATGAAGGTTGGAAAAAAAAAGAA
This sequence comes from Lithobates clamitans, assembly GCA_037952925.1. Classification (NCBI taxonomy): domain Eukaryota; kingdom Metazoa; phylum Chordata; class Amphibia; order Anura; family Ranidae; genus Lithobates; species Lithobates clamitans. Next base: position 13,214,891 of record JBBGZY010000573.1, read on the forward strand.
AAAAGCAAGCACTGTAATGTGCTTTAGCAATGTATTGTAGCGCATTAATGTAGCGCATGGCAGCTTATGTTCACAGTGCATACCAGTTGGCACACTAACACTTGCTTTGTGGGGTGAATAAGCTCTTAAAGTGATAGTAAAGGCTTTTTTTTAAATAACAAACATGTTATACTTACCTATTTTTAGCAATGGTTTTTGCACAGAACATCCCAGAACATCCTCTTCTGGGGTCCCCTGCTACTTGGCTACACCTCTTCTCCTCTTCTTCTCTGTGGGCATTTGTGTAGGCTTGATCCCAAGCTGGGCTATGTGTATCTATAGATTTATATAATGCTACTCCACCCTGCCTCCTGCTCCTTCCTCACATGATTTGACTGACAAAGGTGGGAGCAATGGGAGCAATGGTTTTGCACAGAACATCCCAGAACATCCTCTCCTGGGGTTCCCTGCTACTTGGCTACACCTCTTTTCCTCTTCTTCTCTGCAAGCATTCATGTAGGCTTAATCCTGAACTGGGCTATGTTCATCTATAGACACATACAATGCTGATCCACCCTGCCTCCTGCTCCCTCCTCACATGATTTGACTGACAAAGGTGGGATCCAATTTGCACAGAGTGGCCCTGAACCTCTTTTTTTTGGGTCTCCCGGTGGTGCTCTTGGCTCCTTCTCTTCTCTGAGTTCCCTCAAAGCAAGCCACTTGCTATGGGGGCATTTGTGTGGGCTCAATCCGGAGCTGGGCTGTGTGCGTCAATAGACATACACAATGTGATTCAGCCCCACCTCCTGCTCCCCCCTCACATGATTTGACTAACAGCAGGGGAGCCAATGGCTCCTGCTGCTCTTAGCCAAGTCTTTGAGAGAGGGGAGAGGGAAGAAGAGCCACTGCAGACTGGACAGGGATGGATCAAGAGAAGACTCAGCTAAGTGTTTATGGGTGGTCTGGGGGGAGCCATTATTGGAAGTTTTTTTTACCTTAATGCAGACTTTCCTTTTTCCAATGTTTTCTTGCCAGACATGTGACATAATGGTGTTGATTTACTAAAACTGGAGTGCAAAACCTGGTGCAGCTGTGCATGGTAGCCAATCAGCTTCTAACTTCAGCTTGTTCAATTAAGCATTGAAAAAAAACCCAGTAGATCAACTCCATTGTTTCTTTCTCTTCTCTGGATCTTTTCCAGTGGTGAGCAGTCCTTGGAGATGCAGAGAATGGCACCAACATCAACACCACTCACCGTATGAATACACTTGGTGTGGCCATGGCCATCTGCTTTCATAGTATGCCCTCATCCTCCTAGTTGAATGACTCTCGGCTTAATTCAACCTCGAAAACTGAAGATAGAAGGCTGAAGATCGAAGGCTAGCATTGTACCCTGAGCTGTGCTGAGTGTGCCACAAAATTTATAATGCAACACACTTTGATGAATTAGCATGTGTCGTGGTCTGCTGTTACCGTAACTCTTGCACATGCACTCTGGAGTTACAATTGGCACAAAGCTCCATTCTTAGCATCCTACAAAGGCTGGCAATGGGCTGGGACTGTAACCTGGACTGTGCAAGTGCCACAGGCAGTAAACAATTAAGAAAAATTTAATGGAAAATTACAAGCGCGCCACCAATGAATATATATCATGATACAATGTATACAACAGCTTTACTGAAGGAAGAGAGGACAGCTTTCTGGAGTATTACCCAGGTGGAGATCACAGAAGCCGGAAGGCAAATGCAACAAGCCTTTTAGATCTCTATAATCTGAGATCCAACAGATTTTCTACACTATGGAGTCTCCCTAATTTTGTCTTCATTGAGGGGTCTGGATATGTGGAGGATCCAGGGAAGATAATTGATCTCCCGTCCCGCAGTTGTGGAAATCAACACCTGAACCTTAAACAAGTGTTTGTTTGCTGTTCCACTGAAGGAAGAGAGGACAGCTTTCTGGAGTGTTACCCAGGAGGAGATCACAGAAGCCGCCAGACAAATGCAACAAGCCTTTTAGATCTCTATAATCTGAGATCCAACAGATTCGGTAAGCGAGCATTTTTACTTTACCTAAAGTGGGAAGATCATCTGTGTGTGTCAAAGCAGAAGATTCATGGTTAATCCACAATACAAGATATCCTCACATGGACTTTATTGTTTATGATATATCACGAGGGTGTATATTTATAAGAAACATTTTTTTACAGAGGAAAATTTCTTTTTTCACAATTACACTAGTTCTAGAAGGCACATAATTATTTCACAATTCTGAAAAGGATTTCATTTAAATATGTTGGTATTAGGTTACTAGTATATAGAGTAACTTAGTTGCTCTTTATTTGTGATATATAAACACTAGGTACAACAATGTATCACATTTTTAAATTTATTTTTTCATTTATTTTTTCACAAAAATATTGGTAAATCACGTGGATAAAGCTGTTGTATACATTGTATCACGATATATATTCATTGGTGGCGCGCTTGTAATTTTCCATTATTCTTTTGGGGTTTTCTTTTGTATTTTTGACTTACATGAGCAGCTGCACCTGTTTGGATCTTTATATGGTTAGCGCAAAATATATTCTTTTGACACAATTAAGAAAAATTTGCCAGAAGTCAGGTAAAATGTATTTTTGGCAGAAGAATCTTTTAGGGGTCTATTTATAAAAAAGTGATATGTACAAATTTCTCAAACATTCTCACAGCCATCACGAATAATCCCTGTAATATGTTGTTTTCTATGACCGTCAGCTTTTTGAGGTTTTTTCAGGCAAATTATGGGGATTGAAATATAAGGTAAAATACTGCACTAAAGTTCCAAGTATATATATATATATATAAATATATGTATAGCTGCAACAAAAACTATCAAATATCTCTATAGTGCAAAAAATGCGTATATAAATATGTTGCTCTTCTAACATGAATCACCCTACATAAATGAAAAAATGCAAAAGTTCACAAATTACAAAACCAATGAAAACAACAAACTCTGAATGAACAGAATGTGCAGAATCTGTGGATGGAAGTCCATATGAGAAAAACTCCTCCTCAACAGTAAAAAATAATGATGATTGAGTCCGTGACAGAAAGCAAAATACAGTGTGATTCAAAAAGTGTAATGAAAATCCAAAAGTCCTTCAACCTTCACCCGAGAAGAGTAAAAAAAAGGAAAAAAAAAAAAAGGATGAGACAGGGGCAAAAGTGAGGAAATCCTGGGATCAGAAGACCAAAAACACCACTAAGAATGTGGGGACCCTTACCAGAATTGGATCTAGCAGAGAAGACAGGGATTGCCGCTTGTCTTGTCGCACTGTATTTTGCTTTCTGTCACAGACTCAATTATCCTTATTTTTTACTGTTGATGAGGAGTTTTTCTCATATGGACTTCCATCCACAGATTCTGCACGTTCTGTTCACTCAGAGTTTGTTGTTTTCATTGGTTTTGTAATTTGTGCACTTTGGCATTTTTTCATTTGCTATGTAGGGTGATTCATATTATAAGTGCAACATATTTATATAAACAAATTATGGGGATTATTTGTGACATTGACCAGAGACATTTGAAAACCATTTTTTTTATAAATAGACCTGTGGGCAGGGCTAACTTGCCTGATGCACAATGGGCCTTTTGCTCTCTCTCACTCCTTTCCTTTTTCTGGTGTACACACCCGCTAATGCCTAGGATGAGGCAGGGCCAGGTTCATGTAAAATCAAAATTATGGCGACCCCATGCATGTGCATAATACACTCTTTTCCCTTCTGTACCATGCAGCTAGGTCACTAGGGTCTCTGCTATGTGGGTCCAGGCCTGGTTACTAGGGCACCAACTGTTCAGGGGGGGAAGGCTATGAACTGCTCCCCTCACTATATATGAGACCCATCACCCCTGCAAGTACCGCTCTCCTGCTATCTAGCTGTCATATCATCCTTCTCTTGTACTTGTTGCCCCTAGCAATGGCATGTCACCACTTCACCCCGTGTGTGCTTTACAGGCCCTGTTCTTCTATACGGCATTACTACCATGCACCCCTTTAAGTAACTCCAGACCAGGCTAGGACTAACTTTCAAAAGCTTGACTGGAAACAGTTCCAAAACAGTCTTTTCCCTAAACGGATCTCTAACTTAGACTTGTGGTTGCCCAACATACCTGAACGGGCAAGAGTCCATACACTTGGAGCTCTTCAGGAAGGACTGCAGATTCCAGCAACCCCCCCCCCCCCCACATGTGGAAAGTTCCTAGAGGCAGGTGCTCTTTGGTAGCTGCAGCTGCAGCTGCAGCAACTCTGTGATGTGGCTGGAGATTACATGCTGTGTTTAATCTTCTGTCCCATGCAGACTCTGTGTCTGTGCAGAGCCCTCCCCCCTTTTATTATCAGCATGGGAGAGAGGCAGAGCTCAGTAGACAGTGTGGGAAACAGGTTAACTCTTTTCCTCTCAGCTGGGGCAGCAGCTGTCTCACTAACCAGCATTTCAACCAGTTTACAGACCCTATGAAGTCTCGTCTACCAAAAAACTCTACCTGCTGGACAATTTCTGTTTCCCGAATATAGTTCCTCTTTAAAGCCTTAATTGCAAACTTGCTTCTTTAGAAAAATAATTAAAACATTATATTATAATGTATTCTATTATAGGAATTCCCTTCCTAATTCCCAAAATATTTTTTGTTTAACAAAAAGTTATACACTTTGTTTCAGCTGTACAAGTTTCCACGGCCATATCTTGATATCACAAGATCAGCTCTATGCTCTGGCTTATTATTAATGCTTTAACAGAGTCTATTATGCATTCAGGAGAGCGTGCACCACCAAGATTGAAAATAAGAGTAAAGGGCAAGACATTCGCTGCTTTGCTATAAATGAGCAGTTTATTTAGAAGGCCAATTAAAAAGTCATAGTATACTGACAATTTTCTCTGGAGTGAAAAATCGAAATTAAAAACATGCACACATTTACAATCATGTTTTGATTTATTAGATTGCTAAGATGCTGCTATTAAACAGCCCATTAACCCAGTCATGTCCATAAAGTTCCAATAGTTTTTTGTGAGATGGTGAAATTTTCCTCTGAAGGCAGAAAACTCTTGTTAATGGTAAGTATTTAATTTGCTATTTTTTCTGCAAAGCTTTATAGTTGTTGTTTTCTTTTTTTTTTAACATAAAGTTTATTTAAAGTACCCAGGAAAATGTACAGAACCGAGTTACATATTTTCACAAATGAAAAAAATAGGTTCACAAACTTGATATTTAGCATTTATCCATTGACAGCAAATGTATCAGTTACATGGCACAATTCTTACTTCTGAGATAGAAGGAGAGACTTGATGGCAATGATGAGACAGAGGGTAGGGAAAGGAGAAGAGAAAGAAGAAGGAGAATAACCTAGGGGGGGGGGGTCTCCCTCGTTTGTCATACACAAATCACTCTATGGTCTATGGTATGGTATAAAAAATAAATAACTTTTTCCCCCAGGGGATTTCCAGAAAGTCACAAATACCCAACAGAAGAGGGATCGGGCTATAGGGGACTGTCAGTTTCCCCACCGTGTCAGTTAAGACATCCTTCCAGAAGGCGACTACCCCTGGGCAGGACCATACCATGTGAAAGAAGTCTGCCCCATCCGCGCCACACTTGGGACAATCTGCCGTGCGGTCAGGGTAAATTTTCATCATGCGTGCTGGGGAATAATATGCCCGGTGGATAAATTTCAGTTGTATAAATCTGTCTTTTGCTGAGATTACCAGGGGCAAGTACTGCTGGATGCCCTCTTCCCAGTCATCATTAACTAACTCCGGAATATCACTTTGCCAGAGGTCGAATAACATAGAGATTCTAGATGTGTCAAGAGTAGCTAGAATATTGTATAAAGTAGATAATGTTTTCACAGCATCAGGGGATCTAAGCTCAACCTCCACCACTGACATGTCCAGGACCACCCGAGAGGGGAATTGAGAGCAGAAGGCATGTCTTAGTTGGAGAAACCTAAAGAACATATGATTCGGTAGGCCACGTTCTCTCTTGAAAGGATGTCAAAAGAGAGCAGTTGTCCTTGAGAGACTATATCCCCTAGTGCTACTATCCCATATTTGGCCCAAACCACCGGATCTGGGATGGTACGAAAGTGGGGCAGACGAGGATTTCCCCATAGGGGGGTTGTTGGGGACCACACATCTGGTCTAACCAACTGTTTGTTACTTACTTTAAGCGTTGTCTTCAAAGGAAGAGTTATATTTGGATTAGACCTGGGACCCCTGTGAATCAGGTTCCTCAGTTCCGTATAAGAACCCAGGATTGCCGCCTCTAACGAAGAAGCGGGGTTAGCTGGGTCTTCCGAAAGCCACCACTTGACAGTCACAAGGACCGCAGCCCAGTAACATTTTATGAGGCAAGGTAACGCTAGTCCTCCTAGTGTACAAGGTAATTGGAGTGTCGACTTTGCTATTCTAGGGATCTTCCCATTCCAAACAAAGGAGGTAATAATTCCATGTAGTTTATTAAAGAAGCTTTTTGGTATGGGCACAGGGGTCTGATGAAAAAGATAGGTGAACTTAGGCAAAATGGACATTTTTATTAAATTAACCCTACCCACTGGAGTTAGGGGCAAAGATTTCCATGTGGTGCATTTTTAGGATAGCTGATTGACTGCCAGGCTTAGGTTGTGGGAAATATATTGCTTCAGATCTCTGTGTATCTCCACTCCCAGATATCTAAACTGGGAGACTCTGCGCAGCTGCCCATCCGCACTTGTGGGACCAGCACGAAAGTGTAGAGGGAATAAAATAGATTTCCCCCAGTTTACACAGATTCCGGAGAAGTGTCCAAACTTGTTAATAACAGCGAGAGCCTCCTGTAGTGAGACCCCCGTCATCTCTAAGGTACAGCAAGGTGTCGTCTGCATATAAGGACACCCTTTCCTGCAGTGATCCCCTGGAAATCCCTCTAATCTTAGTCATGGAGCAAAGGAGAGCCACCATAGGTTCAATAGCCAGTGCGAAGAGTCCCGGTGAAAGAGGGCACCCTTGCCTAGTTCCCCTATTTAAAAAAAGGACTGAGAGAGGACTGTACCAGTGCGTACTCTAGCTGTCGGATTTGTAGATTGCTCGGACCCAGGAGATAAAGACCGGGCCAAAACCGAATTTAAGGAGGACTTCCCAGAGATAGGCCCACTCTACGGAGTCAAAGGCCTTCTCTGCATCGAGGGAGGCCACTACTTCTTCCTCTCCTTCTTCGTCTCCAGAGGTTAGGACCGTATACAACCTACGAATATTAATATCAGTCCCCTTACCTGGCATAAAGCCAGATTGGTCGTCATGTATTAGGGTGAATATCACTTCATTCAACCGTCTGGCAAGAATTTTAGTCAGTACTTTTGCATCTGAATTGAGAAGGGAAATGGATCGGTAAGAAGAGCATAATTGAGGGTCATTCCCGGGTTTGGGGATCAGAACTATAATGGCTTGCGCCATAGAAGGTGGGAGATCGTCATCTTGCAAGGTCCACCTCTGTTAGTCTATCTCTGTGTCTATCCATGTCCCGCCGTATCAGTCCCATCTCGAGCTGCATTTGCTCTATTTTAGTGGTTAGGGCAGTCTGGCACCCCGTGATGGCCTGCATGAGCGCCTGGAATTGGTCTGTTCCGAGTGGAGGCGCCGCGGCCTGCTTCGACGGGGCCACCATCTTGGATAGTGCCGACCCGTGTGTGTCTCGGACCCACGGCGGGGTTCCAGGAGCCGGATTCCACTTCTTGTGGGGATCGTGACCTCCTCTTCGCATGCCCAGCTTGTTCCACAGCTGTATGTGTGTGACAGGGTAGTCGTAAGACCGGTTCCACCAGATTCTATGCCTACCAGGTGCGGAGCTCTCCTTCCCCACGTCCTATCCAGTCACCATCTTGACCACGCCCCCAGTTGTTGTTTTCTTAGTTGTTGCTTTGGTCGTCGCTTTGGTCTCTGAAATATAATAAAAAAATTATAGAGAATCTTTACATATTCTTCGGTATAAAACCTTCAAGCACTAAGAAAACATTCAAACACCAATGCCCTAAGAAACATGTTCCAATGTTAAAGGCCAGCTGAACTTTCAGTTTAACCACTTCAATACCAGGCACTTAGACACCTTCCTGCCCAGGCCAATTTTCAGCTTTCAGCTCTGTTGCAATTTGAAATTGCGCGGTCATGCAACACTGTACCCAAACAAGTTTTTTAGCATTTTGTTCCCACAAATAGAGCTTTCTTTTGGTGGTATTTGATCACCTCTGTGGTTTTTATTTTTTGTGCAACAAATAAAACAAATAAAAAAAGACCGAAAATTTTGAAAAAAAAACAAGTTTTTCTTTGTTTCTGTTAAATTTTTTTATAAATAAGTACGTTTACTTCTTCAATGACAGGCACTGCTATGGCTGCATTGACGGGCACTGATATGGTGGCACTGATGGGCACCAATGAGGTGGCACTGATGAGGTGGCACTGAAGGACACTGATGATGGGCACTGATAGGCGGCACTGATGGGCACTGATAGGTGGCACTGATGGGTACTCATAGGTGGCACTGATGGGCACTCATATGTGGCATTGATGGGTACTTATGGGTGGCACTGATAGGTGGCACAGATGGGCACTGATGGGCACTGATAGGTGGGTACGGATGGGCACTGACAGGTGGCACTGATGGACACTTATGGGTGGCACTGATGACACTGATTGGTGTCACTGATGACACTAATGGGTGGCTTTGCTGGGCATCACTGAAATATAATGGTGCCAGTCAGTGCCCATTTGTGGGCACTGATTGGCACAGATTGGGCACAGTGGGCACATGTGGATGGCCATGGGGTACATACCTGGCCATCCACATGTTGCCCCCTTCCCTGGTGGTCCTGGGGGCTTCCCTGGTGGTCTAGTGCGGGCATCCGAGGGGGGCTGCGCTGATAAACAATCAGCGCAGACCCCCCCTGTCAGGAGAGCCGACGATCGGCTCTCCTCTACTCGCGTCTGTCAGACAGGGTTGCTAACAAATTTAGCTTGCTAGGTAGTAACTAGCCTGGCTGATTCATAGGGGATTCACTGGCTTTTCCCTAACCCTGGATGTGATCCACCTCTCTTTTCTTTTTTTCCCCATTTCAAGTTTATTAGCATTAAACAATAAACATACAAATATACAATGCTTACATATGAGGAGGCATTTTCAGGTGATTTACTTTTAGTAAAGAAGTAAAAGGAATGTCTTATCTGTGATAACTTAAAGTTGGTTATTTGTTCATGTATACTTGGGAACAGAAAACAATTGAATATTTTGTAATATAAAAAATAGATTCTGGTAATAGAGGATTTATTAGAGTATCAGTAGAGAATAAAGGAGGCAGTAGGAATGAGGGGAAGGGAGGGTTGGAGATAAGAGAGGGGGAGGTGAGGGGGGGGGAGTGAGGAAAGGATAAAAAGGGTAGGAAGAGATAGTGATTTTGTAGCAGCATAGCATTTCGTGAATTTTATTTTAAGGAATGTTGAACAATCATTCTACTCATCATGCTTAAAAAATAATGAGAAAAAGGGATATGCTGTCTTTACTTACAAAGATGGTGAGGTAATCGTTGGTCAGATCTCGGTTCTTGGAGCCAAAGCAAAAAAAGGTGATATTGGAGAATTATTAGTAGTGATTTAAGTGGAGTTTATGTGTAAACTCCTCTCAATTCTTCGTTTTTTTGTGAATACCTGAAAGTGAACCATGGTGTCCAAGTTGCATGGTAGCTTTCAATGGAATCATTGGATTGTGCTATTGTCTCCTCCATGTCACATATGTCTTTGATTTTGAGAAGCCAATTTCTGATTGATGGGGTAGATTTCCAGTGCAGCGGCACAAGAGATTTGGCAGAGTTTAATAGGTGTTTGGATAATGATTTTCTATACCTCTGAAGTGGAGAAGACGTGATATGGAGTAGGCAGCAAGCCACATTGAGTCTCAATTAAGTTTCCGTTATGTGGCAAATGATTTCTTTCACTTTTGTCCAGTAATGGGATATCATGGGGCATTGCCACCATATGTGTAATAAGGTACCTGTATCTTTTTGACATCGCCAGCAGAGATCAGAGGATTGAGGGTACCATTTTCGCAACTTGACAGGGGTGGCGTACGATTGCGTTAGCAATTTGTAAGCCGTTTCCTGTGTTCTGGTACTTAGTGAACATTTGTGTGCCAGTATACAGGCTCTTTGCCATTGTCTATTGGTTAGCTCCATACCGAGAGCACTTCTCTTTTCTGTCACTAGGTGGCATTGTTGCCTGTGGCATTAGAATGACTAGGGCATAGTGAATTCAGACTAGGAGTGGATGGGTTGTCTCACCCAATTGGCAGGGGTTTCTTTAGTCCCTTGGCCTGCTGGGAGAGCCTATTTATTCAGGAGGAGTCAGATGATCGGGGTTGTGTGCTACCTGGACGGCTGCCTGGGTGGATGGGTGTTACAAGGCTTCAGGTTGCTAGGCCAGAAGCCCGAGGCCTATCCTGGGAGCACCTGGCTGCTAGGCTGTCTGAGGCCTATCCAGGTTTGAGAAAAGCAATTGGGTTGGGGCTTTCTGCCAGAAGCCCAACCAAGTTGCAGAGGTTCCACTGGACAGGGAACCGCATCATTGCCAGGTGTGAGGGAGAAGCAGTTACCACATGGGACGACCATCCTATTACCAGAGTCAAGTGAGGATCAAGGTCAGAGATAAAGGAGACACAGTTGCCATTAAGGGACAACCACTCTAGTTATCGGTGGCTGGTGTATGGAAGTCTGAAGAAGTACCAGAGAAGCCCCATTCACTAGCCGGGGACAGTGAAGAAGTGGGAAAGCTTAGCAGGGGTGAGGCTTGAGGGGAATACATTGGTTTAGCTGTGGAAGAGCTCAGGGGATCCGGTGATGATTGGGATTTTGAAGTCTAGTGAGAGACCAGAAGCTCAGTGAGTGAAGATCTACAGTAAGATACTGTGAGATGTGAGTAAAGATCTATAACGGGTTACTGTGAGTTACGTGTATGGATCTCTATTGACTGTTCAAAATTAAGTTGCCATAGAAGACAGAACTTCTACAAATACAGTTGCTGCATCCAGCTTAAAGGCCCTCTACCCGTATAGCTGTCTGCCTTATTTTTGTTTCGGAGTCTGCCAATTGCTATTGCATCTGCCTAGGGAACAATGATCTCTGTGTTGTCCCAGTGAGCCCAGCCCCCACACAGTTAGAACACACCCAAGGAACACAGTTAACCCCTGATCACCCCCCAGTGTTAACCCCTTCCCTGGTAGTGTAATGTATACATTGATCAATGCATTTTTTTTAGCACCGATCACTGTAATAATGTCACTAGTCCCAAAAAAAAGTGTCACTTGGGGTCAGATTTGTCCGCCGCAAAGTCGCAGTCCCACTAAAAATCGCAGATCGGGGGCGTGGCCGGAAGCCGACCAAGATGGCTGCCTGCTAGCTTCGCTCAGGGCTACATCGGCTTTCCAGGGTGACAGCAACAAGGAAAACTTCTTTATATCCCAGCACACAGGCGCACAAGACCCCCGGGACAGCCAGGAAGATGCTGAAAAGGAGGAACGAACGATCAGCTTCACGGAAACTCACCGAGTTCTTCCCGCAGCCAAACCACTGATTAACCCAAGATGGTGCCAGCGCACAAAGAACGGCTCTACGAGGCGGACCAGGAGCAGCTCGCACACACAGGAGACTCAGAAGGAGCGAGTCTTCCTCCACTCCGGCCGCAAACCAGCTCAGCAGCATCTACACCCTCAGCCAGCCCAGCTAAATCTAAGCTGAGACTGACACAAGACACAGGACAATACTCTGAGGTGAGCCCAGTCACACAAACAACCCCTGTGAGCTCTGCCCTGTCCAACTCCATAGCTGCATATCCCACATTAAACCAGCCTGTTCTTGACACTACCCTCAGAGACATGTTGTTAACATTGCAAAACTCCATTCACTCAGACATCACCAACATGATGCATAATCCTTCCACTGAAATTTCCTTTCTGGGAGAGAGAGTCACAAATATAGAACAAAAACTGGGAGAAGTGACATCCTCTTTTAATGATCTTGTAGATGTTCAAAATGAGGAAGCAGAGGACATTAAATGGATGAAAGCCAAAATATGTGATTTGGAGGACCGTTCCAGAAGGAACAACTTAAAAATTAGAGGAATACCAGAGTCCATTCAACAATCCGCCTTAAAAGAGTACTTCACCCAATTGATGACAGTTTTTCTTCCTGATACCCCTTCGGGAGAACTGATTATTGACCGTATCCATCGGCTACCCAAGCCGTCACATCTCCCAGACACCATTCTGAGAGATACCATAGTCCGAATACACTTCTATCACGTGAAGGAAAATTTGATGTGCGCTACTCGCAACCCAGATGCATATCCTCATCCCTACAGCAATCTGGCCTTTCACGCTGACCTATCTAAATACACCATGCTCCAACGCAAAAATCTTTCTACCATCACTAAACCCCTCAGAAACCACCAGATACAGTATAAATGGGGTCACCCGGTTAAACTAATAATCACAAAGGAAAATAAACCCTACACTGTCCGCACTCTCGATGAAGGCCTATCGCTGCTGCAACAATGGCACATTCTGGAGCCAATAAAGCAACGCCTGCAAAGCCGAAATCAACGCAATCGTAATAATAGTGATTGGGACGACTTTGATCACCCAGATGAAATGATCACTTAATTTCCTCCAGATTTACCAGGCCTACGATAAGCCCTGGAATGCTCGCTCAAGCCTAGCTCGTCAGCCTTATACCCCCAATATAAGACGCGGTATATACCGCACATGCAGAGTTCTGCTGTTCTCTTTTTTTTTTTTTAATAAATATTAGGAACACTGACTAAAGTTTTTAGTTACTCAGTTATCTGTTAATTTGTTTACCATATATTACAGTCTACAGATTACCACGACTCTTCACTCATCTGTGTTACAATACTACTGCACGTGCAAAGAATCGACCAGAGTGGATCATTTCCTGGAAATCCTCAGAAACAGTAAGTCAACCACCTCCTTATACCAGCATACACACTTCTCCTTGCTGAGGATACACAATCCAATTTTGCAGCCTTAGACAACGCTGAAGCACAATACATCCTCATCTCACAGATACACAAGGGATCTCATGCCTATCAAAGTTTCATCCCTTAATGTTAAGGGCCTAAACCATCCAGGGAAGCGCTTCTCTCTCTGGTCGGAAACCCACAAGCTCCAATGTGACATCCTGTGCCTTCAGGAGACACATTTCCCAAACATATATTTTGACAACTCTCCAAATAAAACAAAAGGGGTACTCACCACTATTAAAGACACAGTAGCTTTTAGGTTGACCACCTCTACTGCTGATCCACAAGGGAGATATCTCATCCTAGTTTGTGAACTAAACAATGTTACCTACACAATTGTGAACACTTACGCCCCAATACAGGTCAACTATGATATCTTCGTAAACTGTGGAAAAAGGTTAACAAAATCAAACAAGGACGCACAATCATCTGCGGAGACTTTAATCTAACTCCTGATGCTTCCATAGACACCAAAGGCCCTACACCCAAAAAACCCAAACAAACTAATCTACTCTCCTTTTTACATGCCAATGACTTGTTCGACATTTGGAGATGTCAACACTCTACGGAAAGAGACTTCACCTCCTTCTCTAAACCCCATTGCACTTACTCCAGAATAGACTTATTTGTAGGTGACAAACAGCTCCTTCAAGATGCCATCAAATCAGAAATACACACCATTACATGGTCAGACCATGCACCCATATCCCTGACTTTAAGCGACAAATTGGAAAACTCCTTTACATGTAATTGGAAGAAAGACCCTCAATTGATGTCAGACCCCACAAACCTTGCTACCATACAAAAACATCTACAGGATTATTTTGACCTCAACGGACCATCAGTCAGTAACCATACCATCCTATGGACTGCACACAAGGCATATATCCGAGGGATACCTATTAAACTTAGCTCTCAAGCTAAATGCCAAAGGACACAGTGGCTCACAGAGCTTCTGGCCATAATAACGGAACTAGAGCAGTTGAACAAAAACAAACCCACAAGATCAACTAGTGACAACATTTTTAAGGCCAAGAATGACCTCAGGACATTTCTAAATGCTAAATATGCCAAATCCCTATGCGCTAACTTTTATGCAGTTGGCAATAAAGCAGGCAAACTACTAGCGACCCAAATCAAGCAAAGAAAATCAAACAAAAAATTCCATACATCCATCATCCTACCAAAGGAGATAAATTGTACCATCCCAAAGCATAGCCAATGCATTTCAAATATATTATAATACATTATACAGTACAACTTAAAAGATGACCCATCAACCGCACAACCTACTGACTTAGGAATCTCAAGCTTCCTAGAAACCTTGAACCTCCCCACACTATCTGCAGAACAACTAGCATCCCTTAATTCCCCTCTATCTGCTAAAGAAATAACACAAGTTATTTCAGCTCTTCCCAATGGCAAAGCCCCTGGACCTGACGGATTCTTGGCCGAATATTATAAACTTTCTGATAAAACTCTAGTGCCACATATGTGTCAGGTGTTCAACACTGCTGTGTCCTCTGGTGAACTCCCAAGTGAAATGCTGCCTGCAAACATTCTAACCCTACCAAAACCAGGGAAGGAGCCGGTTACTCCCCAAAATTTCCACCCCATTTCTTTATTAAACATGGACATTAAATTATATGCAAAAATAGCAGCCCAAAGATTAGCCCCTATTATGCCACAGCTCATACACCCCGACCAGGTGGGATTCACCCTGGGAAGGCAAGCCCCCGATGCCACACGGAAAATTACAAACCTCTTACATTATACAGAATCGAAAAACATCCCAACCTTATTTGTAGCATTGGATGCCGAAAAAGCATTTGACAGGATCCATTGGGGATACCTGAAGCATACTCTTGGAAAATTCAGCTTCCAAGGCAACATCATGTCAGCTATCCTTGCCCTGTATTCTAACCCTACCACCAGAGTCTTCACAAATGGAGTCTTTTCAGATCCATTTACCATTACCAATGGCACAAGACAAGGATGTCCCCTATCCCCCTTAATCTTCACATTAATGACGGAACCCCTAGCTCAAAAAATTTGCACATCCACCTGTATTTCAGGGTTGAAAATTTCAGATCAAGAATTCAAAATCACTTTATTTGCGGATGACATAATCCTTACCTTAACAGAACCGGCTCAATCCCTTACAAACATATGCAAAATATTGAATGTTTTTAACTCACGTTCATTTTACAAAATTAATGACTCTAAAATAAACGTCCTAAGTGTAAAAATACCAAAATCTACTTCGTCCCTCCTCAAAACCAAATTCCCTTTTCAATGGGTGTCCACTTCTATGCCATATCTAGGTATCTCTTTAACATCTCCGACTTCCAACCTATATAAATGTAATTATTTTCCATTTAATAATATGTGTAAACAAGACATCCAACAGATATGTAAACAACATCTCTCATGGGCTGGCAGAACTGCAGCCTTTAAAATGATCACTCTTCCAAAGTTTTTATACATATATAGAACTCTCCCTATAGCGATCCCTGATTAATTCTTTAGCACCTTAAAACAATCTATAAGCACCTTTGTATGGCTAAAACTGAAACCAAGGTGTCCTTACGCAGCTATCATAAAACATAAATCTACAGGCTACTATGTAGCAGTGATTCTAGACCAAATTAAACATTGGTTCACACCAGCGTTTAACAAACAGTGGAGGTTTATCGAACAAATTTGTTTACAAGAAGGTACCTTATGTTCTCTCCTTCTAGTGCAATTGGTATCCACAAACTTAAAAAGAAAAACTAACCACCCCACTATCTCAGCTGCTCTAGCAGTCTGGAAATATTTTTCCAAGAACATATCTCCAATGGAAGATGACCAAGTCATTCCTGTTCCTATAAAAGCACTTAACTTCATCCTCCCCACAATATCTCTCAAATACTGGTCACATATCAAACTCCAACCATTAACCTCATTAATGCAACACAATCAAACCAGTACATTTGAAAACATACAAACCAAATATCAAGTACCTCCACAAGGCTTATATACATATAGGCAAATTGCCTCATACCTACAAAAGCACACAACTTTGGATGTCAAATTACACCATAAAGTATGGTCCTTCTGGACTTCCAAATCCCCAAACATAAAAGGAATCAATATACTATATAATCTCCTTCAAAGTAAAACCACATTTGTTAAAACAGCAGCAATAAAGAGGTGGGAAAGAGATCTGCAAACTTCCTTCTCTGACTCACAATGACGGAAAGCTATACTACATAATCACACGGCGTCAAAATGCGTTAACTACTGGGAATTGTCGCAAAAAATCCATCACAGATGGTACTTTACCCCAGTTCAAATGTGTAAATTTGCAAACCTGGATGATGACCATTGCTGGAGGGAATATTCACATTCAGGTTCACTAATACATATTCTCTGGGATTGCCCCCACGTATATCCCTTCTGGAAAGAGATATTCTCTTTTATTTCTGACATTACAGGCATCCTAACCAAACCCTCTCCTTCATTGGCTATTCTCAGCATAAGAATAGAATCCGTTCCACACAACTTCAGAACCCTGGTCATGCAAATACTATTTGCCGCTAGACTACTAATTATGCGTAAATGGAAAAGCTCATTAATCCCTAATATCTCCGATGTTAAGCTCCAACTAAACTTAGTGAAAGATTATGAACAACTTTCCAGGTATAAAAAACAACACGTATGTCAAATACTTCACTGCGTGGAAACCCTGGCTACAAATCCAGAATGCACAATAGTAATATACCCCAATGTATGTCTGTAACTAGTGTACCAAACTCTGATGTTATATTCTGATCTATGTACTCACCAAATGGACTATTAGACTGTAACCATTGTTATGACTTTTTCTACACATTTGTTATTGTGTCAAAGCAATGTGTTTCTATTTCTTGTTATTGCTTTTGAATTACGAAATAGAAGTATTTTAAAAGTTAAAAAAAAAAAAGAGCAGGAAATACCAATAAAGTGGAAAATACCAATACACATTTTGTAAGATAAAATACAGATTCATGAGAAATAGATGCTTTAATATTTTAATATCTATTACACACAAAATAATTTTACGCCTCTGAAATATGTATATCTGTGAAATGGAAACTTTGATGAGAATATGTAATTTGATGTAAATTAACACTGCAGATTAAAAAAAATGGCTTCATGACTTAGTTCCAGTGCATCTTCATTGGCTAGCCAGAATCCATAATTAAAAAAAAAAATCGGAGATCGCTGCCACTACCAGTAAAAATAAAAATAAAAAAAACAAAAGTCCATAAATCTATCCCCTATTTTTTAGACACTATAACTTTTGCGCAAATCAATAATATTGGCCTTAAACTGATGAATAAATTATATTTTTATTTTTTTTTGGATATGTATTATAGCAGAAAGTAAAAATTATAGTATTTTTAAATTATCGGTCTTTTTATGTTTATAACGCAAAAAATGAAAACTTCAGAGGTGATCAAATACCCCCAAAAGAAAGCTCTATTTGTGGGGAAAAAAGGACATAAATTTTGCTTGAGTACAACGTCACACGACCGCGCAATTGTCAGTTAAAGTGACGCAGTGCCGTATCACAAAAACTGGCATGGTCATTAAGGGGGTAAGTCCTTCCGGGGCTGTAGTGGTTAAAAAAAGAAAAATATTTCATTTCTAAATAACTGTTACACTCATCACAGAGAAGGGGAGGGTATGGATGTAGCTTCTTTTCCTCTGTGTTCAGCCAGATTGATAGGTCACAGCAATCCCCGGCTCTGTGATCACACTGGAGAGCCCAGGAACAGCTGCAGGCCCCCTTCCATGCTCTTAAGAAGTGGTCAGGTGGCTGTCTACAGGACTTAGATCACTTCTACAGGAAAGATAATTGTCAGCTGCAACTGCATCCATGGCCCCAGTATAAGCAATTCAATCTGAGGATATGGGCATGTCCTAAGGGCAATGCAGTTTGTTGCATGCTACTTGTCTCAGGTGTAAATGTATATACACTTTACTGCTAGCCCCTGTTTACTTGAAAAATAATATTAAAAATATTATTGTCAAAAATGTTTTGCCAGCCGGTATCATCAGTAATATCATAATGCCAATTTTTTTGGCACACATCCCAACAGCAATAGTATGCTGTACTTTTCAAAACTGTATGATCTTCCCCATGCAAAAGGTTCTCAGGAAAACTTTTTATTCTGTCAGGAAATTAGCTTCTCCAAGATACTCAATTATGGCCATAATTATGGTCGTTCAATGAAAGAATATATATATAAGAATATCTCTAATGACTAAGACTCCTCTGAAGAGCCACAGCTCCCACTTTCAAGCTTCTCATCAATTAACAGCAACAAATAAAAATATGTGCTTACTGAAGCTCTGCTGGCCTGGGGAACTAAGGAGGTTTCATCAATAGCATTGTCCTTAAAAGATCTCAGAAAGCATTATGAGATTGTATGCATTTGATATTAAATAAAATAAGAGATTTATTTAGGCTGAAGGAATATCTGAAGCCAAAACTTTTTTTTTTTTAATTTTTATAAAGCAGGGGAGGATTAAAACCACTGTTAGTTTTTTGACCATCTTTGTCTCATTAGGGGAATTCCTCTTCACTTCCTGTACTGTAGACTCAACAGGAATCCAAATCTTTAAAAAAAAACCTTTTGCCTTTAGGTATACGTTAATGCTTGATTTAACAATAAGTCAAATGTTGTTTCTCTTCAGAGATACTGCGGTCAATAATGTTTGTGCAATGCACTCAATAAAATAAAAATATACCTAATTGATTTTTCTGCTCTGCATGGGGACAATGTAAATTCTGATGCAATTAGCTTGTTCTACTACCGAGTACCAAAAATATCCTTGTTCATACTTAATTATAATTATGACTTGGTATGAGCCGAACAGCCCCCGGTTCAGTTCGCACCAGAACCTGCGAACGGACCGAAAATTTGCACGAACGTTAGAACCCCATTGACGTCTATGGGACTCGAACGTTCAAAATCAAAAGTGCTCATTTTAAACACTAATTTGCATGGTATTGTCCTAAAAAGGGTTTGGGGACCCGGGTCCTGCCCCAGGGGACATGTATCAATGCAAAAAAAAACTTTTAAAAACGGCCGTTTTTTCGGGAGCAGTGATTTTAATGATGCTTAAAGTTAAAAAAAAAAAAGCGAAATATTCCTTTAAATATCGTACCTGGGGGGTGTCTATAGTATGCCTGTGAAGTGGCGCGTGTTTCCCGTGCTTAGAACAGTCCCTGCACAGAATGTCACTTTTAAAGGAAAAAAAGTCATTTAAAACTGCTTGCGGCTTTAATGTAATGTCGGGTCGTGGTAATATGGATGAAAATCAGTGAGACAAACAGCATGGGTACCCCCCAGTCCATTACCAGGCCCTTTGGGAATTGTATGGATATTAAGGGGAACTCCGCACCTAAATTAAAAAAAGGAAAGACGTGGGGCCACTAGGCCCTATATACTCTGAGCAGCAGTATACAGGCGGTGCAAACAAGACAGGGACTGTAGGTTTGTTGTTAAGTAGAATCTGTTTGTAATTTTGAACTGGTACATTTTTAACGTGTTTAGCTCCAGCCAAAAAATCTATTTTAAGCTTTTTGGAAAACATAGGGAAGGGTTATCACCCCTGTGACATTTGTTTTGCTGTCTGTGCTCCTCTTCAGAAGATTTATTGTCCCAATGACAAATGTTTTTTGAAAATTTGGGTTTTTTTGTGAAACAAGGATTGCTGATAAAGCATCAGTGGAAAGGAGAAACATTTTTCCCATATTAACTCTTACAGGAGAGAATTTCCCTTCCTAGGGGTAGATTTCATCTCACTTCCTGTTGTCTCCTTCAGTTTGCAAGTAGGAGTCGTTTGTAAGTTGGATGTTTGAAAGTAGGGGCCTGCCCTATATACTCAGCAGAAATTTGGGCCTTAGGTGTTGTTGTGGCCACAACACTGTAAGCCCTCACAGGGCCCTGCTGTGAAATATTAGATCAAGAATTGTAATTACATGCCCCTGTTGAACAGGGGCCGAAAAATTGGGCCTTTGGTGGTGCTGGTGCCACAACACTGTAAGTCCTCACTCGCTCTTGGTGGGCGCAGAAACGGGCCCTGCTGTGAAATATTAGATCAAGAATTGTAATTACATGCCCCTGTTGAACAGGGGCTGAAAATTGGGCCTTAGGCACTGGTGCTGGTGCCACAACACTGCAACCCCTCACAAATACTCTAGTTGGAACGCAGGAACGAGCCCTGCTGCAAAGTACTGCATCAAAAATTGTAATTACACATCTCTGTTAAACAGGGGCTGAAAAATTGGGCCTTAGGCACTGGTGCTGGTGCCACAACACTGCAACCCCTCACTGATACTCTAGTTGGAATGCAGAAATGAGCCCTGCTACAAAGTATTGCATCAAAAATTTTAATTACACTCCCCCGTTAAACAGGGGCTGAAAAATTGGGCCTTAGGCACTGGTGCCACAACACTGCAACCCCTCACAGATACTCTAGTTGGATCGCAGGAACGAGCCCTGCTGCAAAGTATTGCATCAAAAATTGTAATTACACGCCCCTGTTAAACAGGGGCTGAAAAATTGGGCCTTAGGCACTGGTGGTGGCGCCCAGAACCAAAAATGTTCTTAAAAGCTATCAGCGTGATCATTGAGAAGAAGATAATTACTCAGGATAGTCACTCAGCATCAGCATAGGCAGTCTTTGAAGGGATCTGAGATTTCAAAAAAAAATATTATTGTTACATCAGCATCAGGTGCTTGGTAGCTGGTGGTGATCCAAGACTGATTCATTTTTATGAAGGTGTGCAGAGCTCGCACTACACTAACTTGTAGCTTATTTAGCTGCCTGCGGTAGTGATAGGATCAGGAAAACACCACCAACCTTCGACAGGTAGCTTTAGGTGAACACTGTGCAGAGCTCGCCAAAAAATAACTTGTAGCTTATTTAGCTGCCTGCGGTAGTGATAGGATCAGGAAAACACCATCAAGCTTCTACAGGTAGCTTTAGCTGAACACTGTGCAGAGCTTGCAAAAAAATAACTTGTAGGTTTAGCTTAACACTGTGAGGAGGACGCACTACACTAACTTGTAGTTTTAGCTGAACACTGTGAGGAGGACGCACTACACTAACTTGTAGCTTTAGCTGAACACTGTGTAGAGGTCGCACTACACTAACTTGTAGTTTTAGCTAAACACTGTGAGCAGGACGCACTACACTAACTAGTAGCTTTAGCTGAACACTGTGCAGAGGTCTCACTACACTAACTTGTAGCTTTAGCTGAACACTGTGCAGAGGTCGCACTACACTAACTTGTAGTTTTAGCTGAACACTGTGAGGAGGACACACTACACTAACTTGTAGCTTTAGCTGAACACTGTGCAGAGGTCGCACTACACTAACTTGTAGTTTTAGCTGAACACTGTGAGCAGGATGCACTACACTAACTTGTAGCTTTAGCTGAACACTGTGCAGAGGTCTCACTACACTAACTTGTAGTTTTAGCTGAACACTGTGAGCAGGACGCACTACACTAACTTGTAGCTTTAGCTGAACACTGTGCAGAGGTCGCACTACACTAACTTGTAGTTTTCGCTGAGCACTGTGAGGAGGACACACTACACCAACTTGTAGCTTTAGCTCAACACTGTGAGGAGGACGCACTACACTAACTTGTAGCTTTAGCTGAACACTGTGCAGAGGTCTCACTACACGAACTTGTAGTTTTAGCTGAACACTGTGAGGAGGACGCACTACACTAACTTGTAGCTTTAGCTGAACACTGTGCAGAGGTCGCACTACACTAACTTGTAGTTTTAGCTGAACACTGTGAGCAGGACGCATTACACTAACTTGTAGCTTTAGCTAAACACTGTGCAGAGGTCTCACTACACTAACTTGTAGCTTTAGCTGAACACTGTGCAGAGGTCACACTACACTAACTTGTAGTTTTGGCTGAACACTGTGAGCAGGACGCACTACACTAACTTGTAGCTTTAGCTGAACACTGTGCAGAGGTCTCACTACACAAACTTGTAGCTTTAGCTGAACACTGTGCAGAGGTCACACTACACTAACTTGTAGTTTTGGCTGAACACTGTGAGCAGGACGCACTACACTAACTTGTAGCTTTAGCTGAACACTGTGCAGAGGTCTCACTACACAAACTTGTAGTTTTAGCTGAACACTGTGAGCAGGACGCACTACATTAACTTGTAGCTTTAGCTGAACACTGTGCAGAGGTCTCACTACACTAACTTGTAGTTTTAGCTGAACACTGTGAGGAGGACACACTACACTAACTTGTAGCTTTAGCCGAACACTGTGCAGAGGTTGCACTACACTAACTTGTAGTTTTAGCTGAACATTGTGAGGAGGACGCACTACCTTAACTTGTAGCTTTATCTGAAAACTGTGCAGAGGTCACACTACACTAACATGTAGTTTTAGCTGAACACTGTGAGGAGGACGCACTACACTAACTTGTAGCTTTAGCTGAACACTGTGCAGAGGTAGCACTACACTAACTTGTAGTTTTAGCTGAACACTGTGAGCAGGACGCACTACACTAACTTGTAGCTTTAGCTGAACACTGTGCAGAGGTCGCACTACACTAACTTGTAGCTTTAGCTGAACACTGTGCAGAGGTCGCACTACACTAACTTGTAGTTTTAGCTGAAAACTGTGAGCAGGACGCACTACCCTAACTTGTATCTTTAGCTGAAAACTGTGCAGAGGTCACACTAAACTAACTTGTAGCTTAGCTGAACACTGTGAGGAGGACGCACTACCCTAACTTGTAGCTTTAGCTGAACACTGTGCACTACACTAACGTGTAGTTTTAGCTGAACACTGTGCAGAGGTCACACTAAACTAACTTGTAGCTTTAACTGAACACTGTGAGGAGGACGCACTACACTAACTGTAAATAGTCTAGCTGCCTGACTGTGGTACTAATAGGATCAAAAGAATACCAGCAATTTTCTTCAGGTAGCTGTAAATACTGTAACAAGACAAGCCTGCCTGTCAGTAGGAAGATAACAGGAACGGATCTAGCTAAACTGAATACAGTATATATATATATATATATATTAATATATATATATATATATATATATATATATATGCAACACCTGGGATGCATATATATACACAATACACTGTAAGTGCAGCTAACTCACTGACTTTCCTGCCTAATCTAGCTAACTCAAATGAAATGACACTGTCTCTCTCTCTATCAATCAGCACGCCGGAACACACTACACAGAGCCACCGTGCAGGCGGCCTTATATAGTGTGAGGCGTGTTCTACAGCCCCTGAGCCACAATTGGCCAAAGCCACCCTGGCTTTGGCCAATTACAGCTCTCTCTACTAAAGGTGCTGTGATTGGCCAAGCATGCGGGTCATAGTGCATGCTTGGCCAATCATCAGCCAGCAATGCACTGCGATGCCGCAGTGAATTATGGGCCGTGACGCGCCACACGAATTTGGCGCGAACGGCCCATAACATTCGCAATGCGTCGAATGATCGAACAGCCGATGTTCAAGTCGAACATGGGTTCGACTCGAACGCGAAGCTCATCCCTAATTATGACTCTCTGGAGTCAATATATTGAGCAGTTAGCAAATTACTCCCAAAAAACGATGTATTTTTCTCTATTTCTGTCAGATCGTGCAATTTGTCATTTTCACTACTTTTAAATATATTGCTACAGTATTTCCAGCTGATAGTTTAATAACACTATAAAAATAGGATGAAGATGTTAATATTATTTTTAGTAGCAATAATAACTTTCAGTGCAGTGTGCTAATGGAGGCATAGTTGCAAAGAGTTTGGTCTGATAATATATAAGTGGCAAGGGCAGAGCAGCTGGCGGGTAATGTAAAACTCTGAGTCACAGCACCCTTGGGTGATGGAATCTATGAGTCATGTCTAAAAGGATTTTACTGGTTTTGAAATTTTGTGTTAAAATCTATAATATTAGCTAACAGTGTTCCTAACTATTTGTAATGCTTTGTCAGTGTGCCTTATTCAGAGTTCCAATGTAAGA
Source organism: Lithobates clamitans (assembly GCA_037952925.1). Lineage (NCBI taxonomy): Eukaryota > Metazoa > Chordata > Amphibia > Anura > Ranidae > Lithobates > Lithobates clamitans. The sequence goes on from JBBGZY010000573.1 coordinate 13,239,030, forward strand.
CTTAATGTAATTGTAACCACACCCCGAGTATGAAAGGGGTTAAAGTCGTTTAGGACATTCCATACCCAACCACAAAGGCAGCTACCGAACACTTCAATCAGCCGGACAAGGAACCCATACAAATAATTCTCCCTCAAATACGAGACACGATGCTCTGTCTTCAGGTTTCAAGCAGGAATCAACTCATTTATTATAACACATGGAAACAACAGATAAAATAACTCAGAGAATCTTTCCCCCCCACCCTTGGAAAAGAGGGCGAGTTAAACTGTCCAATGACAATGGACACACGGGTCAGGAGTGTTTAACGTCTCATCAGTACACAGTGTTAGCAGGGAGAGCTGTTGGAAGAATCCCCCCTCCCTCCAATGCAATACACATCCTGTGATCAAAGACAGACAAACACAAACCCTCCAATGCAATACGCATCCTGTGATCCAAGGCAGACAAACATAATAGAACATTGGTTTGCAGGAGGCTGGCATTCAGTCCCCTCCAAAAGCCTCTTTTCCGGCTAGGTATGTCACATTTCTCCCCTTTCGGCAGGAGACTAACACAGGAGGAGACCCTAGACGGGTTGACTCTGAAGTTAGTCAGTAGTTCCAGTCCTCTAATGCTGGTATCCACACCGTACCCCAAACAAATTGTTCCAACCAGATCATTACTTACCCAGCCAACCTCTGCCTCTCTGGGAGAACACACCTGCCGCTGGGAAGAGGCCTGGACTGGCCCTTCTCCCTGTAGTCTTTTCAGCCACTGGAGAGAAGACAGGGTGACTGGGCTCACGCCATCATGCTGTTGGGGATCTGGGCACGGGTAGTCACTGGGTTGGCTTCAGCGGGGCCTATCGGGGTGTAAGCAGAAATGAGGGGGGCCAAATCATTCCCCAGTAGTACATCCGCTGGCAAATCCTTCATCACCCCCACATTCACGTGTCCTGAACCAACCCCCCAATCCAGGTGAACACGGGCAACGGGTAGCCGGAAAATGGTGCCTCCCGCTACCCTTACGACTACAGTGCCCCCAGTGTGTTGGCTCTCTGGGATGAGGTTCTTCCGTAGTAGGGTCATGGTGGCGCCAGTATCACGTAGGCCATTGGCTACCTTTCCATTAACCCGGACGGTCTGCCTGTGTTGCTGCCGGTTGTCCTGGTTAGCTGCTTGTACCAGATTAGCTTCATGCAGGACGCCCCAATGTTCTTCCTCCTCAATGCAGTGAGCCGCAGGCATGGATGTGCGAGGATTCCCACCTGCTGGCTTTCTCCCCAAGTGGGACTGCCTGACTGGATTCAACGGACAGTCTGGCTTTTTGTGCCCTAGCTGTTTACACCCGAAACACCTGAGGGGTTGTGAGTAGTCCTGGGAGTTGAACCTGGGCTGCTGAGAATAAGTGGCCACTGGAGGTGGTGCTGTAGTGCGGTACAACTGTGGTTTGTAGGCACCAGCTGGAGGGGGTGCCGCTGATCGATAATCCACCTGAGCTGTTGTCTTGACCACAGGGTTATCCAGTTTGCGGGCGTCTGTGTATTCGTCCGCCAGGCGAGCTGCTTCAGGCAAGGTGAAAGGTTTTCGGTCCCGGACCCACTCTCTGACTTCCGAGGACAGCTTGTCAAAGAAGTGCTCCAGCAGGAACAGCTGCAACACCTCTTCCCCGGATACTGCTTGGCATCCAGCGACCCAGTGGGATGCCGTGCGGTGTAGGCGGCATGCCCACTCGGTATATGAGTCTCCAGTCCGCTTGCTCGTCTCTCGGAACCGTCTCCGGCATGCCTCCGGTGTGACGGCATACCTGGCCAAAAGTGCTTCTTTTACTAGCCCATAGTTCATAATATCCTCGCCGGGGATAGCCCTAAACGCTTCACTGGCCCAGCCAGACAATTTCCCAGACAAACTGGTAACCCATTCCTCTGTGGTCACCCGGTGTAGGGCACATTGCCATTCAAAATCTGCAAGGTACCCATCAATCTCCCCTTCTGCTTCAATTAAATTTTTAAAAGCAGCAAAATGTACCTTTCTCCTCTCAGTTGGTGCTGTTGTGACTCCCGCTGCTGCAGCACCTCTTTGCTGTAGCCAATTTGCATCAACAGCCACTATAACTCGGTCTATGATCTCCGCTGTAGGGTTAGGGCCATAATGTACCAGTCTTATGTAAACAGCCCGATCAAAACTTGCCTCTTCGGGTGTCCTGTCTGTTACGCTGGGCCTTTCAATTATGTTGGGTCTTTCAGCTCTATCCATTTTGACTAGTTCTGCGATAATGTCCCTCTTCTTACGGTTGTTGGCCGGTCGGCCCTGGTTCTCCAGTAAGTCCTTGAGGGTAGAGAGCTTTAGCCGTCCATACTGTGCTTCCATTGTCCTGTGTCCTCTTGTAGCTGTCCTTCTGGGCTGTGGGAATGATCCCGCTGCTAGCCACCAGTGTAGCGACACCCCGAGTATGAAAGGGGTTAAAGTCGTTTAGGACATTCCATACCCAACCACAAAGGCAGCTACCGAACACTTCAATCAGCCAGACAAAGAACCCATACAAATAATTCTCCCCCAAATACGAGACACGATGCTCTGTCTTCAGGTTTCAAGCAGGAATCAACTCATTTATTATAACACATGGAAACAACAGATAAAATAACTCAGAGAATCTTTCCCCCCCACCCTTGGAAAAGAGGGCGGGTTAAACTGCCCAATGACAATGGACACACAGGTCAGGTGTGTTTAACGTCTCATCAGTACACAGTGTTAGCAGGGAGAGCTGTTGGAAGAATCCCCCCTCCCTCCAATGCAATACACATCCTGTGATCAAAGACAGACAAACACAAACCCTCCAATGCAATACACATCCTGTGATCCAAGGCAGACAAACACAAACCCTCCAATGCAATACACATCCTGTGATCCAAGGCAGATAAACATAATAGAACATTGGTTTGCAGGGGACTGGCATTCAGTCCCCTCCAAAAGCCTCTTTTCCGGCTAGGTCTGTCACAGTAATTACTAGTATATCCAACAATATGCCCATCCACTAGCCTAATCCAAGGACATTATCGTCCTATGTTTTATGTTTTTAAAGTGTTACTCTGGGCAAAATCATAAATGACATACAATATGTAGCCTGTCAGCTATAAGAGTTTTGTTGATACTGGAAGTAGATTCTGTAATAGGATGCCATTTTTTTTTTAATGAAATGCACAGGAGAGCTGTTAACTGTGGACCGGATAGCCTTAAATGGACATGTATTTTTATTTTAAATTTAGGTAAGAGACAAATGCCTTAAAGCAGACCTTGCAGTAAAAAGCATGGTCCACTTAATATGAACAGCAGCTTTAATGTTAAAAACATAAAAACCGTATGGATAAAGTTATTAAATATACTGTACTTACTTTACCCCCAGCATCCACCCACAGTGCCTAGGTGAGGGTGATGTTGCCTACTTACTGGAGAAATCCCCAGGAAATGCTGAATCAGCATTGCTGATTATCCTAAATCTTGAGAAAAGTTGCTTAGGATCTCACTAAAAGAATCATAAAGTCCCCTTCTGTAGTACTGAAACCAGAGGTAAGGTAAGTCTATTTACTAACTTTTATCCTTACAGTTTTTTTTTTTTTAATTTAAGTTTTCATGCCGCCACTTATTATTATGGGGGGGGTTTATAAATAGCGGTTCTTGATTTTTACGACAAATTACAAGTAAAACTAGAAAGTAAACAACATGCACAATGCACAAATGGGGTATGCCAGTTACTGAGGGGGCCTGGCTACCGCACTGCTGGATGAAAGTCTGACCAAGCAGCTCCTCCAAAATGCCAGGCAATCCAGTATATAGAGGCTGCCATCAGGGTTGGAAACCTCTCAGCTACCTGCCACAGTGTGAACAATGGGTAAAACCTCGTGAGCTGCCACATTAACCTAAATTAACCTGCACTTAGTCCTCAATGAGAAAATAAAGTGCTTGTGCTCCGTGACTAGGGATGGGGACACACAGCAGAAGCCTCCCATGGATGTGAAGCAGCCCAAGAATGAAGCGGGGAAGAAAACGCAGAGGAGGAAGATGCCAGACAAGAACACCGGAGCAAGAAGCAGAGGATCAGAGGAAGAAGCAGAGGAAGAAGAAAATGGAGAAATAAACCAAAGGAAGAAGGAAGGAAGAAGGAAGAAGGCCCGAAGAAGATGGAACGAAGAAGACTTTAAATAAAGGAATTGTCAAAAACTGTCTCTTGTCTTTTTTAACATTTTTGACACTTTTTTTGTGAAATGGTAGGGGTACTTTTGTACCCCATTACCATTTCACACAGAGGGGGTGGGATCTGGGGGTCCCCTTGTTAAAGGGGGCTTTCAGATTCTGATAAGCAGCCCGCCCGCAGACCCCTACAACCACCGGGCAAGGGTTGTGGGGATGAGGCCCTTGTCCCCATCAACATGGGGACAAGGTGCTTTGGGGGCTACCCCAAAGCACCCTCCTAATGTTGAAGGCTTGTGGCCTGGTATGGTTCAGGAGGGAAGGGGGCACTCTCTCGCCTCCCTCTTTTCCTGCGGCCTGCCAGGTTGCGTGCTCGGATAAGGGTCTGGTATGGATTTTTAGGGGGACCTCCATGCCATTTTTTTTTAAATTTTGGTGTGGGGTTCCCCTTAAAATCCATACCAGACCAGAAGGGTCTGGTATGGATTTTGAGGGGGACTCCCATGCCATTTTTTTTCTTAATTTTGGTTCAGGGTTCCCCTGTGGGGAAATCCCATGCTGTTTTTATCAATGAACTTTTATGTGTATTGCCGGACCGACATTTAATTATAGCTGCGAGTAGTTTTAAATAACTTTTATTCCTTTAGAAATGTAATTTTGCTGTCATACTTTTTAATTTTACAGGCATACTATAGACACCCCCCAGGTACGAAATTTAAATGAATATTTCACTTTTATTGTTTCACTTTAAGCATTATTAAAATCACTGCTCCCGAAAAAACGGCCGTTTTTAAAACTTTTTTTTGCATTGATACATGTCCCCTGGGGCAGGACCCAGGTCCCCAAACACTTTTTATGATAATAACTTGCATAGTAGCCTTTAAAATGAGCACTTTTGATTTCTTCCATAGACTTTTAAAGGGTGTTCCGCAGCTTTCGAATTTGCGGAGAACACCCCAAATTGTTTGCTGTTCGGCGAACAGCCAATGTTCGAGTCGAACATGAGTTCGACTCAAACAGACAGCCCATCCCTATCCGTGACATTGAACTAATCCTTGATGAGTGTTTAAACTAAACAGCAAAAGTTAATGCACTATTCCAAATCTAATGCCCTCCACTTTAAACTGACCATAGCAAAATCATAATTAGATATTATACATGTAAGCCTGATTTCTGTATATTTTGGATCATTATGCTTGCTCACACATAAAGCACCATATAAAAGGGTGACACCTAGTGGTAATTCATAAAATCAGCAAGGATATAAATCTTTGCTGAGCTGCTAACTAATATTGCTGGGGAACCTATTACTGGTATCATTGCAACCATCCTATATCTATAGGTAACTGCTCAATAGCTGCACTTATCAATACTATACTGACAGCAATATCAAAAATTATGTAAGCTATATAAAATATATAGAATTGCAGCCCAGCCTTAATATAAAAGGCAAAAAGCCCAACCATCATTCATAACCTGTTGTGTATGTGATATATATTTTTTTAAAAATAGATAAATAAAATGAATAAAATATACACACATATTCTTACAAGGTAATAGAATATATACTGAAAAGGTAAATATCCAGCATCGCTCTAATCTTACTGAAGTCAACCAAAACACTTTGGGATATCATTATAAGCAAGAATATTAAAAAATAATAAATAATAATATAAAAATATAAAAATTAAAATAAAAAATTAGCCAGGAAGCAATTAAGATCAAACTCCTTGTTAAAGCCCAAAAGTGGAACTTCTGCTCATCTGATTCCTCCCCTCCTCCGGTGCCACAATTGGCACCTTTCAGGGGGGAGGGGGTGCAGATACCTGTCTAGTACAGGTATTTGCACCTACTTCCTGGAATAGACTCCTGCGGGAGTCACGCCCCTTTCCGCACCCCCCGCTGTCTCCTGGGAAACACACAGGTCCCAGGAGATAGCGGGGACCACTTAGGAGCGTGACTCGTGCATGCACAGTAGGGAACTGGGAGGTAAAGCCGCAACCCGTCACTTCCTGATTCCCTCATAGAGAATGGCGGTGGCAGCAGCCGAGAGCCGAGCGATTTATCGGCTTCGGCTGCCGACATCGCTGGACTCCAGGACAGGTAAGTGTCCATTTATTAAAAGTCAGCTGCTGGCTTTAAACATTTTTTTTTTAGGTGAACTCCCTCTTTAAGTCCTCTGGGCGCCAACGTGCCCAATTCATGTACCCATCAGGATTCTCTTTGGCTGAGTGTTCTGACACAGTGACTGCCCCTCCAGTGTTTTTTATATTTTTCTAGGCCCCAAATTGTCATTCCTGACACTTGTCTGTTATGTACCGTCCTGAACTGATGATATATGTAATCTTCAATTTTTCCTTTTACTATTTGATAAACATGTTCTCTAATTCTTACATGCATTGCTCGTTTTGTTCTACCTACATATATCATGCCACATGGGCATTGTAGGGCATAAACTAGCCCCTCTGTATTGCATGACACAAAGTCCCTCAGTATGTATTCCTTTCCATTATGGCTATGGATGAACTTATCTCTTTTCTTGATATTACTCATGGCTGCCCTGCAGCTATAACATCTGCCACAGGAGAAAAATCCTTTTCTATTAAATAATGTCATGGTCTTGGTTACTGGGGATCCACTATATTCTTGACCAGTTTATCTCTCAGGTTGGTGGCTCGCTTATATATAAATCTTGGTTTTAGAATGTTATCAAGTTTTAATACATTCCAATATTTATTGATAATATTTTCTACCTGTTTGTGTTGAAGATTAAAATGTATTACTAAAGCAAGGGGTAATTCCTGCCTATCCTGTGCTTGTTTGTTAACTAACAATGTGTCTCTTTCCATATTTCCCACCTCTTGTCTTTTCTTATCAATGAAGTCATTGTCCTAACCCTTCATAGTAAATTTGCTTGCCAGCTGTAATGACTGTTCCTCATAATCACTTATGGAGGTACAGTTTCTTTTAATCCTGAGAAACTATTCCCTCGGTATGTTGACCAACCATGGCTTGTGATGACAGCTGTCATGTGGAATATATGGATTCCTATCTGTCACTTTAAAATGAGTTTTTGTAACTAATTTATTCTTTTCATTAATAATTTCCAGGTCTAGAAAGTGTATTTTCTTATGGCTGAATTCCCAAGCCAATGTAATGCTTTTATTATTCCGATTCATCCCTACCATGAGTTAATTAAACTCCTGCTCACCACCGTCCCAGAAAATAATCAGGTCATCAATAAATCTATTATACATTTTTAATTGACCTGGTGGGTTATGCAATATCTCTTCTTCTTCCCACTTTGCTATATATAAATTTGCTATGCTGGGGGCAAATCTAGCCCCCATAGCTACCCCCTTTATTTGGAGGTAGAATAGATTCTGATATCAAAAATAATTGTGTTTTAAACACTATAAACTTTTTCTGTGGTCTATCCATATCCCTATTGTTCACTAGAGCCCACTTGGCCGCATTTATTGCCCTTTTGTGACCAATATTTGTGTATAGAGATGCCACATCTGCTGTAGCCATAATGTTTTCCTCTGATATAGTAATATCCCTAATGGTTTGCAATACATGTTTTGTGTCTTTCAAATATGCCTTTGTTTTTTGTACCAAGGACTGCAGATCACAATCTATATACTGTCCCAATCTGGAGGACAACGAATCAATACCATTAATGGTCGGGCGCCCTATTGGGTTTATGCTATCTTTATGAATTTTTGGGGTTGCTTATATGAAAGGAATCCTACAGGTTTCAGGAATAAGGTATTCATCTCATTGATTTATCCTTTTTCTTTTCCATCCCTCACTAATACTGTATTTCCAATTCTTTTTTATATTGTTTAGTGGGATCACCTATTAATACCTTATGTGTTATTATATTGAGCCTTATTCCATACCACTACCGGTCCCCCTTTATCAGCTGGCCTAATCACCAAGTACTTTCCTTCTTCCAAGTACTTTCTTTTCTTTGATGTAACCCGAACCCATGGATTTCTTTATATTTAATAATTCCAAATCCTTAGTTACCAATTTTTTAAACATATCCACATGTCTATTGTTCTGGATTGTGGGGTTAAAGGTTGACTTATTCCGTAGTTGTGTATAGATCCTTGTCTCTGATTCATTCTTATATCTTTTAATTGGATTTAGATTTTTTTTTTTTATAATTGTACTTTTTATTAGTTTGAAAAACACATTATAGATATAACAGGTATGTCACAAATTGTACATCCAAAAAACAAAAAGAGAAAGAAAGGAAATAATAATAAAAATGAAAAAGAACAAATACGAAATATAAGTACAAATAGGTTCAGTATATACAAACAACAGGTTCCATGGATCTGTATTAGGACTTTCTAACGTACCATGAATAGATGACATTAGTAGTTAACAGATGACAAAGGCCAACTTTATCAGGTGCATGAACATAAGTAGCAATGAAAGGGTCAGTACAAGGACATTATCCAGAGAAAAGGAGAAAGAAATACACATGTAGAGGAAAACATAGTCTTTCTACCTTAATTATTCCAACATCATTCATTTCGCATGGACTCTGTATTGCGATTGGTCCTAGGGCTCCAAAATTTTATTAAATTGAGAAACCAAATCATGTACCTTGGCCGTGAGGCATTCCATTCTACTAATCTCCGCTACAGCTTGTAGAAACTGCAGGTGAGAGGGAGGGGTAGTAGACAACCAACACACTGATATAACCCTCTTAGCAGCCAGGAGAATATTTGAGGTCAAACATTTAGTTGGTTTGGAAATGAAGTGTTTCTTTATGTTGATACTCCTTATAAATTTTTGTTTTCATACATACATCTCAAATGTATTCAACTTTTTTTTAGGGGCAAATTTCAAACCCTGATCAATTACCTGAAGACCCTGTTTCGTAGGATCTATCCCGCTAATATTGAAAATGCCTTCACCTAATACTCTCTTCTTTTTTTTTATCTTCCTCCCTCCCCTGCATCCCCACTTTATGCTCCCTCTCTGGGTGGGTCCCTTTGGGGTGGGTGATGTATGGGTGTGGTCCCTCCTCTCTGTGGGTTGTCCCTCCTTGGATAACCTCTGTCTAATAAAGGTGTCCTTGGTTCCTCCTCATGATAGCCCTGTAATGGGGCATATCTATTGGGTGTAATTTACTGCTGTTTATATTCTGATGGCCGCTGCCACCTAGGCCTTTGGGATTTGAGATACTGATAGTAGCCTCCTCTTTCCCTATGGCCTTGTGTGTAATTACCATTATGATTAGGGGTATATCCATAGTCATTTCTACCTCCCTGGTGACCTTGTGTATTATTGTATGCACCCTGTTGCCAGGGTTTTTGATGATAACTCCAATTCCTCCCACCATCATTTGGGCATTGATAGTAATTCCCATTATTCTGCAGGCGCAATGGTCCCCTGGGGGGTGGGTTATTATAATAGGACTTTTGTTGATAATAATTATTAGGGGCTCATTCTTTATCCTTTTTCTCAGGTTCCTGCTTTGCGCAGGTTCATTTTGGTTTGACACATTCTGCACTACTTCAGCGTATGTAACTTGTTCTGGAGTGGTATATGTGGAGCTAGGTTGTTGTAAAATGGTTTGTTGTTGCCATTTGAACACCTTCTTCATTTTATAATCATTACAATCTCCCTGTAATTTCCCTATTTTTCTTTGTTTGTTCTGTTTATCTTTCTGTATCATATTCTTACTTAACTGTTCAGCCAGCATTTTAAATTCTGGTGAATCTTTGCTGGGTTCCAGATTAGTTTTTAAATCCTTACTAGTCCCTTCTATCCTAGATAATTTCCTCTGGTTTCTTTTCTTAATAAATATGGGGCTTCCTTTCCTTTGCCATGAAAAAATTCATACCATTCCTTAAAATCTCATCCTCAGTTAATCCACCATTTATGGGAATATCCCATCTAAATTTTCTCGGAATGATATCCTTTTTTAGATATTGTTCAGTGGTGATAATATCCCACCAGAGGTTGATTTTTTTATCCATTAGGTGGCCAATATCTCTAAATGCTGAGTGTGTGTCACTATTCGTTATATCGGGAATAATAAATAATTCATCCATATTCAATTCCCTCCCCATCATATATGAGAAAACCTCCATAGCTGCTTCAAACAAGGATGAGAAATAAATAAGAGAAAACAATGGGTAAAACCTTGTGAGCTGTCACACTAACCTAAATGAACCTAAATAAACACAAAGGATATAACTATAATCAGCTGCCCGCACTTTCCCAAATTGTGATAATGCAATATATATAACACACTGTGCAGCGCTGATATATATGCAAACAATACTAATATAAATATGTGAATCCAATAAAATTGATATAGAACAGAATTGTCTAAAGTCAGTAGATCACAGCCGTGTGTTGTTTATAAAAACGGGCTATGACAAAATGACGGTGACTGCATTCAGTTTATTACAGAGAGCTACAAGAAAATGGTGGCGATCACCGCTATATATAGTATGGAAAAAATGTCAGCCAATCAGTAATCCCAGAGGAAGTCATGAGACTGTGGCGAAACCGGTAGGAGGAGCTTGACTGGCTGACGAGAGAGGTACAAGGAAGTGTTGCAGAGCTGGCATAGAACAGGGGGAACACCGTCAAAACCTGGGGCTGCAGAACTGGACCACTGGTGACTCTATCATCCCTCAGCACTATGGCACTTTAAAAGGCATTTTTTATTTATTTGAAAAGTGAGTTGTATATATGTGGAGTTCTGTTTACAATTGAAACTTTTCAACCATTATCAAGCTATTGCATGCCTCTGCCATTTCCCGCATGTGATTTATATGAGGAGAGTCTTTGAACATACCAGGAGAAAATAGTGGCCTCCGAGCTGGGTTATTATCAGAAGTATCAGGTGGCCTGTGTTCCATACAAAAGTCCCATAAACCTGCATAGGATAAAGGAAGTAAAGGAGGATCTCTGCAGGCTATTGCTATCAATTACAGGCTTATTTTTTAAGCCACTAATGTGAGGGTAAACCTGGTGGGGGTTGTGCGTGCACAACGCATGAAGGCACTATTATCACATGGTTGATGTTAATATGGACTTTTGCTGTTTAGTTTAAACACTCATCAAGGATTAATTGAAAGTCACGGAGCATGAGCACTTTATTTTCATATATATGGACTGTTGTTGTTTGGTTTAATAACCTCATTGAGGACTGAGTGCAATACCACGGAGCATGAGCACTTTATTTATATATTTTTTTATATGTTGATATGTTTTAGACATTACTGTTATATATAATGTTTATTGGATTCACATATTTATATTAGTATTGTTTCCATAAATATCAGCACTGCACAGTGTGTTATATATACCTGCCACAGTGTCCCTCTATTTGCGGAGATGGCTAGAAAGAAGAAGGACTCTGTCGGTTCTAGGAAGCTGCCTCTTTTCTTTCTTCCCACGGAGCATGTCCAAGATGGCACCAGCAGCGGCTCACCTGACTCATCCAGTGGCTCCTCTCGTATTCCACTGAGCCCTGCACAGTCCAGTGCTTCTAAGGCCTCACAACCATGATAACCAACAGCCTCTACCCCAGTGACACAGAGCCCAGCTAAGAGCAAGCCAAGACTGTCAGCAAGCTCTTTACCTATAGAGGTAAGCCACAGCTGCAACTCAATTAATACAACCAGAGAGCTAGCTGAAACCTTCAGGCCCTTTCCTGCTAGCAATAAGCCTGTCTCTGAATCAGCTATAAAGAACATGTTGGTGTTCCTGTGGGTTTCTCTCCATGCAGACATGATAGAATGTACAACAAATTTTAAAGCTGGAGGAGTTGGGAGGGAGAGTGAACCACATAGAGGAGAAAATGGCAGAATTTGCATCCTCTCATAACAATCTAATAGATGCACGCAATGACCAAGATGAAGAAATGGAAAAACTAAAAGCTAAAGTTGTGGATATTGAGGACCGCTAAAGACAGAACAACGTGAAACTCAGAGGTGTCCATGAATCTGTCCAAAATGTGCAACTAAATCAATATGCCTGTGACTTAATCCGCACAGTCTTACCATCTATTCCAGATTCTGAAATAGTCATTGACAGAATTCATTGCCTACCCAAAACCTCATACCTTCCTGACAACATTCCTAGAGATGTTATTATGCGGGTACATTTCTATCATGTAAAGGACCAGCTTATGTCCAACTTCCGCAAAACGGCCCAACTACCTGAGCAATTCTCCCACCTTCAAATGTATGCGGATCTGTCCCAATGCACACTGCAAAAGAAAAAGTCACTTCTGCCAATCACAAAAGCATTATGTAACCACAATTTCACCTACTGCTGGGGCTACCCTTTAAAGCTTACCATTAGGGATGAGCTTCGTGTTCGAGTCGAACCCATGTTCGACTCGAACATCGGCTGTTCGATCGTTCGCCGAATTGCGAGTGATATGGGCTGTTCGCGCCAAATTTGTGTGGCGCGTCACGGCCCATAATTCACTGCAGCATCGCAGTGCATTGCTGGCTGATGATTGGCCAAGCATGCACTATGACCCGCATGCTTGGCCAATCACAGCGCCGTCAGTAGAGAGAGCTGTAATTGGCCAAAACCAGGGTGGCTTTGGCCAATTATGGCTCAGGGGGTTTCGAACACGCCCCACGTGCACAGTGGCCCTGTGTAGTGTGTGTTCCGGCGTTGAGATACATAGATAGACAGAGAGACAGTGTCATTTAATTTGAGTTAGCTAGATTAGGCAGTACAATCAGTGAGTTAGCTGCATTTACAGTGTATTGTGTATATATATGCATCCCAGGTGTTGCATATATATATATATATATATATATATACACTGTATTCAGTTTAGCTAGATCCGTTCCTATTATCTTCTTACTGACAGGCAGGCTTGTCTTGTTACAGTATTTACAGCTACCTGAAGAAAATTGCTGGTGTTCTTTTGATCCTATTAGTACCACAGTCAGGCAGCTAGACTATTTACAGTTAGTGCAGTGCATCCTGCTCACAGTGTTCAGCTAAAACTACAAGTTAGTGCGGTGCGTCCTGCTCACAGTGTTCAGCTAAAACTACAAGTTAGTGGGGTGCGTCCTGCTCACAGTGTTCAGCTAAAACTACAAGTTAGTGCGGTGCATCCTGCTCACAGTGTTCAGCTAAAACTACAAGTTAGTGTAGTGAGACCTCTGCACAGTGTTCAGCTAAAACTACAAGTTAGTGCGGTGCATCCTGCTCACAGTGTTCAGCTAAAACTACAAGTTAGTGTAGTGAGACCTCTGCACAGTGTTCATCTAAAACTACAATTTAGTGCAGTGCGTCCTGCTCACAGTGTTCAGCTAAAACTACAAGTTAGTGGGGTGCGTCCTGCTCACAGTGTTCAGCTAAAACTACAAGTTAGTGCGCTGCAACCAACTCACAGTGTTCAGCTAAAACTATAAGTTAGTGTAGTGAGACCTCTGCACAGTGTTCATCTAAAACTACAAGTTAGTGCAGTGCGTCCTGCTCACAGTGTTCAGCTAAAACTACAAGTTAGTGGGGTGAGACCTCTGCACAGTGTTCAGCTAAAACTACAAGTTAGTGTAGTGAGACCTCTGCACAGTGTTCATCTATAGCTACAAGTTAGTGCTGTGCGTCCTGCTCACAGTGTTCAGCTAAAACCACAAGTTAGTGCGGTGCGTCCTGCTCACAGTGTTCAGCTAAAACTAAAAGTTAGTGCGGTGCGTCCTGCTCACAGTGTTCAGCTAAAACTACAAGTTAGTGTAGTGAGACCTCTGCACAGTGTTCAGCTAAAACTACAAGTTAGTGCGGTGTGTCCTGCTCACAGTGTTCAGCTAAAACTACAAGTTAGTGTAGTGAGACCTCTGCACAGTGTTTATCTAAAACTACAAGTTAGTGCAGTGCGTCCTGCTCACAGTGTTCAGCTAAAACTACAAGTTAGTGCGGTGCGCCCTGCTCACAGTGTTCAGCTAAAACTACAAGTTAGTGGGGTGAGACCTCTGCACAGTGTTCAGCTAAAACTACAAGTTAGTGCGGTGCGTCCTGCTCACAGTGTTCAGCTAAAACTACAAGTTAGTGGGTTGCATCCTGCTCACAGTGTTCAGCTAAAACTACAAGTTAGTGTAGTGAGACCTCTGCACAGTGTTCATCTAAAACTACAAGTTAGTGCAGTGCGTCCTGCTCACAGTGTTCAGCTAAAACTACAAGTTAGTGGGGTGAGACCTCTGCACAGTGTTCAGCTAAAACTACAAGTTAGTGTAGTGAGACCTCTGCACAGTGTTCATCTATAGCTACAAGTTAGTGCTGTGCGTCCTGCTCACAGTGTTCAGCTAAAACCACAAGTTAGTGCGGTGCGTCCTGCTCACAGTGTTCAGCTAAAACTAAAAGTTAGTGCGGTGCGTCCTGCTCACAGTGTTCAGCTAAAACTACAAGTTAGTGTAGTGAGACCTCTGCACAGTGTTCAGCTAAAACTACAAGTTAGTGCGGTGTGTCCTGCTCACAGTGTTCAGCTAAAACTACAAGTTAGTGTAGTGAGACCTCTGCACAGTGTTCATCTAAAACTACAAGTTAGTGCAGTGCGTCCTGCTCACAGTGTTCAGCTAAAACTACAAGTTAGTGCGGTGCGCCCTGCTCACAGTGTTCAGCTAAAACTACAAGTTAGTGGGGTGAGACCTCTGCACAGTGTTCAGCTAAAACTACAAGTTAGTGCGGTGCGTCCTGCTCACAGTGTTCAGCTAAAACTACAAGTTAGTGGGTTGCATCCTGCTCACAGTGTTCAGCTAAAACTACAAGTTAGTGTAGTGAGACCTCTGCACAGTGTTCATCTAAAACTACAAGTTAGTGCAGTGCGTCCTGCTCACAGTGTTCAGCTAAAACCACAAGTTAGTGGGGTGAGACCTCTGCACAGTGTTCAGCTAAAACTACAAGTTAGTGCGGTGCGTCCTGCTCACAGTGTTCAGCTAAAACTACAAGTTAGTGGGGTGCGTCCTGCTCACAGTGTTCAGCTAAAACTACAGGTTAATGCTGTGTGTCCTGCTCACAGTGTTCAGCTAAAACTACAAGTTAGTGGGGTGAGACCTCTGCACAGTGTTCAGCTAAAACTACAAGTTAGTGCGGTGTGTCCTGCTCACAGTGTTCAGCTAAAACTACAAGTTAGTGCGGTGCGTCCTGCTTACAGTGTTCAGCTAAAACTACAAGTTAGTGGGTGCGTCCTGCTCACAGTGTTCAGCTAAAACTACAAGTTAGTGGGGTGCGTCCTGCTCACAGTGTTCAGCTAAAACTACAAGTTAGTGAGGTGAGACCTCTGCACAGTGTTCAGCTAAAACTACAAGTTAGTGCAGTGCCTCCTGCTCACAGTGTTCAGCTAAAACTACAAGTTAGTGGGGTGCGTCCTGCTCATAGTGTTCAGCTAAAACTACAAGTTAGTGGGGTGAGACCTCTGCACAGTGTTCAGCTAAAACTACAAGTTAGTGTGATGCGTCCTGCTCACAGTGTTAAGCTAAAACTACAAGTTAGTGTGGTGCGTCCTCCTCACAGTGTTCAGCTAAACCTACAAGTTATTTTTTTGCAAGCTCTGCACAGTGTTCAGCTAAAGCTACCTGTAGAAGGTTGGTGGTGTTCTCATACTACAGGCAGGCAGTTGATTTTGCTAGCTGCAGTATCAGTACATATATATATATATATATATATATATATATATATATATATATATATATATATATCCCAGCTTAGTGCAGCTACAGGCCATTAGTATGTCTGGAAGGCCAAGAAGGAGAGGCAGACAGTCCCAAGCCAATAAAAGAGGGCAAGCAGGCTCTGTGTCTAGTGCTGGTCATGGAGACGGTGCATCCTAATCAGCACGTGGCCGAGGGACACGCTTGGCCTTTTTTTCGGCAGCTGGCCATGTTGAGCCGCAACATGCGGAAGACTTGGTCGAGTGAATGACCAAGCCGTCCTCATCCTCCTCATCCTCTGTCACCCATGCCCAAGGTACTTTGTCTGGCAAAGCAGCGGCCTCTTCCCTCGGCTCAATGTCATCAGTGACTCCTTCCTTAGCCCCACCATGTCCTCCTGAGAAGTCCCACGAACTGTTTGACCACAGTGTTGGGTCACTCAAAGAAGGAGCGGTGGAGAAGGTGGCCGTCTGACCGATGCGTTCAGACAATTTTTTGGTCCGCAGCCCCAAGGTATGATCGGTTCCAGCAACCATCGCCAGCGTCTGTTTTACATGGTGCAGGAATACCTAGGGGCAAGATCAGACTTGGACACCTTTCCCACCGAAAATCCTCTGGGTTACTGGGTCTTGAGGATGGATCACTGGCTAGAGCTTGCACAGTATGCAATTGAGCTACTGGTCTGTCCTGCATCCAGCGTTCTTTCGGAATGCACATTCAGTGCTGCTGGAGGCGTGGTAACCGATCACAGGGTGCGTCTGTCCACCGACTCGGTCGATCGACTGACCTTCATAAAAATGAATCAGTCTTGGATCACCACCAGCTACCAAGCACCTGATGCTGATGTAACCGAATAATTTTTTTTGAAATCTCAGATCCCTTCAAAGACTGCCTATGCTGATGCTGAGTGACTATCCCTGAGTAATTATCCTCTTCCTCCTCAATCATCACGCTGATAGCTTGTAAGAACATTTTTGGTTCTGGGCGCCACCACCAGTGCCTAAGGCCCAATTTTTTAGCCCCTGTTTAACAGGGGCGTGTAATTACAATTTTTGATGCAATACTTTGCAGCAGGGCTAGTTTCTGCGTTTCAACTAGAGTATCTGTGAGGGGTTGCAGTGTTGTGGCACCAGCACCAGTGCCTAAGGCCCAATTTTTCAGCCCCTGTTTAACAAGGGCGTGTAATTACAATTTTTGATGCAATACTTTGCAGCAGGGCTAGTTTCTGCGTTTCAACTAGAGTATCTGTGAGGGGTTGCAGTGTTGTGGCACCAGCACCAGTGCCTAAGGCCTAATTTCTCAGCCCCTGTTCAACAGGGGCATGTAATTACAATTCTTGATTAATATTTCACAGCAGGGCCCATTTCTGCACCCACCAAGAGTGAGTGAGGACTTACAGTGTTGTGGCACCAGCACCACCACCAAAGGCCCAATTTTTCTGCCCTTGTTCAACAGGGGCATGTAATTACAATTCTTGATCTAATATTTCACAGCAGGGCTCATTTCTGCACCCGCCAAGAGGGAGTGAGGACTTACAGTGTTGTGGCACCAGCATCACCACCACCACCACCAAAGGCCCAATTTTTCTGCCCTTGTTCAACAGGGGCATGTAATTACAATTCTTGATCTAATATTTCACAGCAGGGCCTATTTCTGCACCTCAGTGAGGTGAAATCTTCTGAGGAGGAGGACAGACAGCAAAACAAATGTCACAGGGGTGATAACCCTTCCCTATGTTTTCCAAAAAGCTTAAAAAAGATTTTTTGGCTGGAGCTAAACACGTTAAAAATGTACCCGTTCAAAATTACAAACAGATTCTACTTAATAACAAACCCACAGTCCCTGTCTTGTTTGCACCACCTGTATACTGCTGTTCAGAGCATATAGGACCTGGTGGCCCCACACCTTTCCTTATTTTAATTTGGGTGCGGGGTTCCCCTTAATATCCATACAAGACCCAAAGGGCATGGTAATGGACTGGGGGGTACCCATGGCGTTTGTCTCTCTGATTTTCATCCATATTGCCAGGACCCGACATTACATTAAACTCGCAAGCAGTTTTAAACAAGATTTTTTCCTTTAAAAATGACATTTTGTGCAGGGACTGTTCTAAACACGGGACACACACGCCACTTTACAGGCATACTATAGACACACCCCAGGTACGATATTTAAAGGAATATTTCACTTTTTTTTTTTTTACTTTAAGCATCATTAAAATCACTGCTCCCGAAAAAACTGATGTTTTTTAAAGTTCTTTTTGCATTGATACATGTCCCCTGGGGCAGGACCCGGGTCCCCAAACCCTTTTTAGGACAATATCATGCAAATTAGCCTTTAAAATTAGCACTTTTGATTTTGAACGTTTGAGTCCCATAGACGTCAATGGGGTTCTAACGTTCGTTCGAATTTTCGGTCCGTTCGCAGGTTCTGGTGCGAACCGAACCGGGGGGTGTTCGGCTCATCCCTACTTGCCATCACACACAATGATGTTACCTCCATGATTACATCACTTACTGTACTGAAGCCTTGGCACTCCTCCGCTCTTGGGACATTCTTCCGGAGCAAGAGCCCACATCCCGATAACCTTCTATTAAGGTGAATGACCAGGACACCTGGCAGGTTGTCTCACATAAGCGCAAGGAAAAGTCTAACACACCCTAAATGCCTCTAAATCTCAACTCTACAGAAATCATATGATCCAATCTCCCTGGTCAGATAGAACTCACTACCCACGATTCTCCCTCCACAAATATTGTGCAGTATCCCTGCATTCAGATTCCGGCTGGAATCATCCTTACTTTTTAATAACTGTTCCTTACCATTTTTGTATGCTTTTGTCGGTTACAGGTCTGACAACAAAAATGCCCTTCTCTCAAGGCTCTAACTGGTATACTACTCTGCAATGCTTACTAACGCCTATACCTGGATCAGCTACCTCCTACACAAACCATCTTCCTCTTACCAGCTAAAGATTACAAAAGCTTTTCATTTGATTTATTCCCATGGTGCTTAAAGGGAATTCATTTAACATACAGGGACTCAATCATCCTGCTAAAATCGCATCTCTCTGGAAAGAGTCTCTTAAACTAGGAAGTGACCTAATATGCGTGCAAGAAACGCACTTTCAGGCATAGGCCCCTCCTACTTTTTGCCAAAACCAGTTCCCCCACATCTTCACCACATCAGCACAGCATGAAGAGTACTTATTGTGGTTAAAAATTCAGTAGCTTTCTCCTTACAAGAAGCGATCTGTGACTCAGAAGGGAGATACTTGATCCTCTTATGCAATATAAGCAACAAACAATTCACCATAGTGAACGCTTATGCCCCTAATTCACATCTGCTCCGCTTTGCACATAAACTCTTCTGGAAAATCTCAAAAGGGGCTCCATAGTGATATGTGAAGACTTTAATATAACTACAGATCCCTGTTTGGATTTATCTTCCAAATCCAAAAAAGACTTCCTCTAGCACTTCAACCGCTATTCCATAAAGAAGATATCTAAAACACATGGAGATGTCAACACGCTGAAGAGCGGGATTACACCTTTCACTCTCTACGCCACAACTCATACTCCAGAATTGATATGATACTAGTGGTTAAAGTGTTGCTTCAAGGGGGCGTGGCTTGACGGCTCGTGCGGATTGCTGCTTAGTCTCACAGCTCCGCAGTTACACCAGCCAAATCAACGTTAGTAGCGGCTCCAGAGAAGGGAAAACTACCCCATCAGCTGCCCGAACACTCCAGCACAGCGGGCGGCCATGCTGAAGAGAGGGAAGGCATCAAAGCTCCCCATTAAACTCACTGATTATTACGCCTCGCCAGGCCTGGTGAGCGGCCAAGATGATGCCGGAAGCGGGCCATGAAATGTCGTCGCAGCTCTCCTCCTCACATCACAGTCAGAGCCTCACGCTGTCTCCGGGACTCCACCAGTCTTCTGACCCCCAGGGTGAGTGCTCTCCTCCCAACTCACCCACAACACCAGTCCAGTCTAATCTTATCCCATACCTAGGGATAAAATTAGCCCCCACACTACCTTGCCTCTATGATCTTAACTACCGTGCCTTCCAAAAACTGCTTCCCTAACTATTAATTCAAATGCGCACAACAGTCCTCTCAAAACTAGGAAGGATTGCCTCCTTTAAAATGCTAATCCTCCCCAAGCTACTCTACCTATTCCGCACAATAATCTTACCTGCACCCCACTCCTTCTTCACCTCCATACAAAAACAACTTTCCAGATATGTATGGGAAACTAAACCACCCAGATGTGCTCACTACATTATAACCAAACATCACAAAAAAAGAGGGGTAAGCCTTCCCCACATACAAACCTACTACTATGCTTCCATCCTGGACCAGCTTTACTACTGATGGCACCCAAATCCCAATAAGTCCTGGTCGATCATGGAAGCGTCTTCCTTCAAACCGGATACTCTATGTGATATACTCCTGAGTGCGTCGGCGGGGTTTCCTCCTAACACAATGATTAACCCCCCGGCAATCACGGCCTCACTGACAGTCCGGAAGAAAATCCCTCAGACAACATCCATAGCTCACCCATCTCACACAATTCCAATCCCTCTCAGAATGCTAATGACACAATTGCCAAACCTTAACCTACAAACCTGGCAGCAACACAAGATCAGCAGTATCTCAGACCTCTACAAAAAAGACACTCTAAAAACTTTCACGAACCTCCAAACTGAATACAACCTCCCTCAAACAGAAGCCTTTACTTACATGAGGACCTCCCACTGTCTTTGAACCTCTAAAATCCCCACTGAGGCCAAAATACCTGAACCAATCCACAACTTTTACACATACAAAACATACCCTAAACATGGTATCTCCACAATGTACTCTGCACTTAATGACAACCGACCCTACTCCCAAATACCATCTCTCTCAAAGTGGACAAAAGAACTAAATATTAGTCAACCCTGACATGTGGACACGGGCCTTTAAGCACACCTTCACAGCCTCCCATTTCTCTAACCACTGGGAATCATACCAAAAAACAATACACAGGTGGTATCTTAAACCCTACCGTCTTTCCAATTTCTTCCCAAGACATCCCTCTACCTGTTGGAGGTCTTGTGGAAGTGCTGGTACTATAGCACACATCCTATGGTTTTGCAGATCCATAAGCTCATTTTGGAAACAAATATTTGCAATAATCTCCACCATATCTCAGGTTACAACGGTCCCTCACTAGCATTACTACACCTTGGAATAGAAAAATTCCCCCCCAGGTCACGAGTAGTAATAGTGCATCTACTACTCGCAGTAAAACTGAACATCACCAAACTCTGGAAAACTTCAGATTCCCCGTCCATTGCCAGTAAAATTACAGATTTGAATATTCAATGTGGAATGGAGAAACTAGTTGCTAGAAAAAATCTAAATATGGAAAAGTTTTTATACAAATGGTCAGCCTGGCTCGCACATCCAAAATGTTCTGTAACCACCTGATGTTCTCATTATATCACGACTTCCTCCCATTTTTACATCTCCTCTTTACTCCCCTATCCACCCCCATACTAAGATGTAGAAAGTTGCCTACCTAACTGGTGCCCCCTCACCCCTAATCCTCCCCCCCGTCTGGAGTTAATATGTTGAAATACTATACATGATTCACCACTGTCTAGTCCAAATTCTGAGACTGTTTATGCATTGCTTAACCCTACTTCTTCGCCTTTGGTTTCGATTGCTCCAGTTGGAACATCTGACATGTTGTACCAAATGTATCTCTTGTTCACTTTGTTAAAATTATTAATAAAGAAATATTGAATTTAAAGTGTTGCTTCAAGCTGTGTCTTTTTCCATTATCCATGATATTTCATGGTCAGATCATGTTTCCGTTTCCATAACAATAATGGAAGAACACACACCCAACCTGGATTACATTTGGAGAGTCAACTCACAATATTCAATTCAGTCCAAAATAGTCTCCAGTCTTCAGTTCAAAGATATTAGCAGACATCTCCAAGAATATTTTCACCTGAACTCGAATTCAGTATCTGACCCTTTCTAATAGGATGGTGCGCCCATAAGACTTTCATCAGAGGTATTTTTATACAGAAATGCTAAGTATTAAAAAAGAGGGGGGGGGGGGGGGGGTGGAACTTTAGATGACGTGCGTGGGGTAGAGCCAGACAAAACCATATACATATGTAAAAAATTGTATTCTTTATTAGACCAAAGATAGGGCATGGATCAACCCATATAAACGCATAATAGCACATTGGCATATAAAATACAAAGTATCAACAATACACATATTAAGGATAGTCACCAACATGACACAGAAAGTAAATATTATACATCACAGTCCCTCAAATAGAGCAGGCATAACATTATGTCAGGGTGGTAGAGCAATAAAAACCATATGGAATCATAAATATGAAATGGATGCATCAAAATAAGCTTGACGACATTTCGTGGACTTCTATCCACTCATCAGGAGCAAGTGCATCCGTGTACTAAAAGGGGATAAAAAAAATCACCATTATAGTTTGATATAACCATAGACTGGAGGGGTAGAGGGATTAAAGATGATGATGAACAAATAAACGGCCATAACTGAAAAGTACTCACATATGAGCTGATACTAGGCATGCCTTCCCTCTCCCCTCCTTCCTACACATTATGGGGATGGGGGATTGGGCGGTGATTTCACCGTGCATCGGCGCCACACCTTCCACTCCATGCGTGCAACACCCAGTGGGCGCCCCTTCACACAGGTGTGTGCTATTTCAGCTTGGCTGACACATGGTGAGTAGGTCTGGCTGCTGCCGTGCTATCTCTCCCTTGTCATGCCTGTTTGACGCTGGATGGGTTCACCCTGCAGTTCCCCCTCAGTGACCTTTTCTCAGCAGTCCCACTTTGCACTCCATTTTTGGTTCATATCCCATTGGGACCTACATGGGTAAATACATAGCAAGCTCTTGATTTATTCTCAAATTCCTCTATAACAAGCACCATTAATATTTCTTTACTCCAGTTTTCACTCATTTCCCCTGACTTCAGGAATTTCATCTCCTCTTCCCTATTCTCACTATATGGACACCCTATTTTTTTCATTCTGTTCACTTTGTTGATATGCTCCACAATATACTTCTATACTGTGGTGATGGGTTTACTCTACATGACATTTCTTTTCATTTATACCAATATGGTAACAAACCACTCACTTTATTGTATATTATACAGAAATCCCATCCACAGTTACATCAAGATTTTTCTATACACACTTTGTTTTGGGGGACTGCTTGTGTGTAGGGATGAGCTTCGTGTTCGAGTCGAACCCATGTTCGACTCGAACATCAGCTGTTCGGTCGTTCGCCGAATTGCAAACGATATGGGCCGTTCGCGCCAAATTCGTGTGGCGCGTCACGGCCCATAATTCACTGCGGCATCGCAGTGCATTGCTTGCTGATGATTGGCCAAACATGCACTATGACCCGCATGCTTGGCCAATCACAGCGCCGCCTGAACAGAGAGCCGTAATTGGCCAAAGCCAAGGAGGCTTTGGCCAATTATGGCTCAGGGGATTTAGTACACGCCCCACACTATATAAGGCCGCCTGCACGGCGGCCCTGTGTAGTGTGTGTTGAAAGAGATAGACAGAGAGACAGTATTTGATTTGAGTTAGATAGATTAGGCAGAACAGTCAGTCAGTTAGCTGCACTTACAGTGTATTGTGTATATATATGCATCCCAGGTGTTGCATATATATATATACACTGTATTCAGTTTAGCTAGATCCGTTCCTGTTATCTTCTAGACTATTTACATTTAGTGCAGTGCGTCCTGCTCACAGTGTTCAGCTAGATCCGTTCCTGTTATCTTCTAGACTATTTACATTTAGTGCAGTGCGTCCTGCTCACAGTGTTCAGCTAGATCCGTTCCTGTTATCTTCTAGACTATTTACATTTAGTGCAGTGCGTCCTGCTCACAGTGTTCAGCTAGATCCGTTCCTGTTATCTTCCTACTGACAGGCAGGCTTGTCTTGTTACAGTATTAACAGCTACCTAAAGAAAATTACTGGTGTTCTTTTGATCCTATTAGTACCACGGTCAGGCAGCTAGACTATTTACATTTAGTAAAGTGCGTCCTGCTCACAGTGTTCAGCTAGATCCGTTCCTGTTATCTTCTAGACTATTTACATTTAGTGCAGTGCGTCCTGCTCACAGTGTTCAGCTAGATCCGTTCCTGTTATCTTCCTACTGACAGGCAGGCTTGTCTTGTTACAGTATTTACAGCTACCTAAAGAAAATTACTGGTGTTCTTTTGATCCTATTAGTACCACGGTCAGGCAGCTAGACTATTTACATTTAGTACAGTGCGTCCTGCTCACAGTGTTCAGCTAGATCTGTTCCTGTTATCTTCCTACTGACAGGCAGGCTTGTCTTGTTACAGTATATAAAGCTACCTGAAGAAAATTACTGGTGTTATTTTGATCCTATTAGTACCACGGTCAGGCAGCTAGACTATTTACATTTAGTGCAGTGCGTCCTGCTTACAGTGTTCAGCTAGATCCGTTCCTGTTATCTTCCTACTGACGGGCAGGCTTGTCTTGTTAAAGTATTGTCTGGCAAAGCAGCGGCCTCTTCCCTCGGCTCAATGTCATCAGTGACTCCTTCCCTAGCTCCACCATGTCCTCCTGAGGAGTCCCTCAAACTGTTTGACCACAGTGTTGGGTACATGCTCCAGGAGGATGCCCAGCGTTTGGAAGGCTCTGATGATGATACTGAGCTCGATGAAGGCAGTAACATGAGCACTGACAGTGGGGGTGCCCAAGAAGGACAGCAATCTGGCAGTCATGCTCCCCCTGCTGCAGCATACTGCCGGGTTTGCTCCAGTGATGAGGAGGGAGGGGATGATGAGGTCACTGACTCAACGTGGGTGCCTGATAGGAGAGAGTAGGAGGAGGAGGAGGAGGAGGCGGCACATCACCAACGAGGCAGGATGCCCTCCAGGGGCCAGCCTAAGGGCAGCACATTGACTGCATCTCATGTGCAGGGCGCTGCAGTCTCTGCACGTTATTCAAAAAGTTCTTTGGTGTGGGCCTTTTTTGAGACGAGTGCATCAGATTGCACCGCTGCTATTTGCAACATATGTCTCAAGCGTATCTCACGTGGCCAAAACATCTCCCGCTTGGGTACCACATGCTTGACCAGACATATGTTGACCTGCCATGCAGTTCGTTGGCAAGCGTATCTAAAAGACCCACACCAAAGAACAAAGAGGACCTCTCCTTGCTCCTCATCAGCTGAGATCTCCAACCCCACTATACCTTCAGTCCTCTTTGAGACCTGCACTGAGAGGAATGAAGGTGTAGAATTAGGTGTGTCACAGTCAAGTACTTGTGGGCAAACTGCTTTTGGTACACCGACGTCAGATTGTACCAGGCAAATTTCCCTGCCCCAGCTGCTGCACCGCCGAAAGAACTTTGCTCCCAGCCATCCACATGCCCAGCGGTTGAATGCTAGCTTGGCAAAATTGCTACTCGGTCGATCGACTGACCTTCACAAAAATGAATCAGTCTTGGATCACCACCAGCTACTAAGCACCTGATGCTGATGTAACCGAATCATTTTTTTGAAATCTCAGATCCCTTCAAAGACTGCCTATGCTGATGCTGAGTGACTATCCCTGAGTAATTATCCTCTTCCTCCTCAATCATCACGCTGATAGCTTGTAAGAACATTTTTGGTTCTGGGCGCCACCACCAGTGCCTAAGGCCCAATTTTTTAGCCCCTGTTTAACAGGGGCGTGTAATTACAATTTTTGATGCAATACTTTGCAGCAGGGCTAGTTTCTGCGTTTCAACTAGAGTATCTGTGAGGGGTTGCAGTGTTGTGGCACCAGCACCAGTGCCTAAGGCCCAATTTTTCAGCCCCTGTTTAACAAGGGTGTGTAATTACAATTTTTGATGCAATACTTTGCAGCAGGGCTAGTTTCTGCGTTTCAACTAGAGTATCTGTAAGGGGTTGCAGTGTTGTGGCACCAGCACCAGTGCCTAAGGCCTAATTTCTCAGCCCCTGTTCAACAGGGGCATGTAATTACAATTCTTGATCTAATATTTCACAGCAGGGCCCATTTCTGCACCCACCAAGAGCGAGTGAGGACTTACAGTGTTGTGGCACCAGCACCACCACCAAAGGCCCAATTTTTCTGCCCTTGTTCAACAGGGGCATGTAATTACACCTCTTGATCTAATATTTCACAGCAGGGCTCATTTCTGCACCCGCCAAGAGGGAGTGAGGACTTACAGTGTTGTGGCACCAGCATCACCACCACCACCACCAAAGGCCCAATTTTTCTGCCCTTGTTCAACAGAGGCATGTAATTACAATTCTTGATCTAATATTTCACAGCAGGGCCCATTTCTGCACCTCAGTGAGGTGAAATCTTCTGAGGAGGAGGACAGACAGCAAAACAAATGTCACAGGGGTGATAACCCTTCCCTATGTTTTCCAAAAAGCTTAAAAAAGATTTTTTGGCTGGAGCTAAACACGTTAAAAATGTAGCCGTTCAAAATTACAAACAGATTCTACTTAATAACAAACCCACAGTCCCTGTCTTGTTTGCACCACCTGTATACTGCTGTTCAGAGTATATAGGACCTGGTGGCCCCACACCTTTCCTTATTTTAATTTGGGTGCGGGGTTCCCCTTAATATCCATACAAGACCCAAAGGGCATGGTAATGGACTGGGGGGTACCCATGGCGTTTGTCTCTCTGATTTTCATCCATATTGCCAGGACCCGACATTACATTAAACTCGCAAGCAGTTTTAAACAAGATTTTTTCCTTTAAAAATGACATTTTGTGCAGGGACTGTTCTAAACACGGGACACACACGCCACTTTACAGGCATACTATAGACACACCCCAGGTACGATATTTAAAGGAATATTTCACTTTTTTTTTTTTACTTTAAGCATCATTAAAATCACTGCTCCCGAAAAAACTGATGTTTTTTAAAGTTCTTTTTGCATTGATACATGTCCCCTGGGGCAGGACCCGGGTCCCCAAACCCTTTTTAGGACAATATCATGCAAATTAGCCTTTAAAATTAGCACTTTTGATTTTGAACGTTTGAGTCCCATAGACGTCAATGGGGTTCTAACGTTCGTTCGAATTTTCGGTCCGTTCGCAGGTTCTGGTGCGAACCGAACCGGGGGGTGTTCGGCTCATCCCTACTTGCCATCACACACAATGATGTTACCTCCATGATTACATCACTTACTGTACTGAAGCCTTGGCACTGCTCCGCTCTTGGGACATTCTTCCGGAGCAAGAGCCCACATCCCGATAACCTTCTATTAAGGTGAATGACCAGGACACCTGGCAGGTTGTCTCACATAAGCGCAAGGAAAAGTCTAACACACCCTAAATGCCTCTAAATCTCAACTCTACAGAAATCATATGATCCAATCTCCCTGGTCAGATAGAACTCACTACCCACGATTCTCCCTCCACAAATATTGTGCAGTATCCCTGCATTCAGATTCCGGCTGGAATCATCCTTACTTTTTAATAACTGTTCCTTACCATTTTTGTATGCTTTTGTCGGTTACAGGTCTACTCTGCAATGCTTACTAACGCCTATACCTGGATCAGCTACCTCCTACACAAACCATCTTCCTCTTACCAGCTAAAGATTACAAAAGCTTTTCATTTGATTTATTCCCATGGTGCTTAAAGGGAATTCATTTAACATACAGGGACTCAATCATCCTGCTAAAATCGCATCTCTCTGGAAAGAGTCTCTTAAACTAGGAAGTGACCTAATATGCGTGCAAGAAACGCACTTTCAGGCATAGGCCCCTCCTACTTTTTGCCAAAACCAGTTCCCCCACATCTTCACCACATCAGCACAGCATGAAGAGTACTTATTGTGGTTAAAAATTCAGTAGCTTTCTCCTTACAAGAAGCGATCTGTGACTCAGAAGGGAGATACTTGATCCTCTTATGCAATATAAGCAACAAACAATTCACCATAGTGAACGCTTATGCCCCTAATTCACATCTGCTCCGCTTTGCACATAAACTCTTCTGGAAAATCTCAAAAGGGGCTCCATAGTGATATGTGAAGACTTTAATATAACTACAGATCCCTGTTTGGATTTATCTTCCAAATCCAAAAAAGACTTCCTCTAGCACTTCAACCGCTATTCCATAAAGAAGATATCTAAAACACATGGAGATGTCAACACGCTGAAGAGCGGGATTACACCTTTCACTCTCTACGCCACAACTCGTACTCCAGAATTGATATGATACTAGTGGATAAAGTGTTGCTTCAAGGGGGCGTGGCTTGACGGCTCGTGCGGATTGCTGCTTAGTCTCACAGCTCCGCAGTTACACCAGCCAAATCAACGTTAGTAGCGGCTCCAGAGAAGGGAAAACTACCCCATCAGCTGCCCGAACACTCCAGCACAGCGGGCGGCCATGCTGAAGAGAGGGAAGGCATCAAAGCTCCCCATTAAACTCACTGATTATTACGCCTCGCCAGGCCTGGTGAGCGGCCAAGATGATGCCGGAAGCGGGCCATGAAATGTCGTCGCAGCTCTCCTCCTCACATCACAGTCAGAGCCTCACGCTGTCTCCGGGACTCCACCAGTCTTCTGACCCCCAGGGTGAGTGCTCTCCTCCCAACTCACCCACAACACCAGTCCAGTCTAATTTTATCCCATACCTAGGGATAAAATTAGCCCCCACACTACCTTGCCTCTATGATCTTAACTACCGTGCCTTCCAAAAACTGCTTCCCTAACTATTAATTCAAATGCGCATAACAGTCCTCTCAAAACTAGGAAGGATTGCCTCCTTTAAAATGCTAATCCTCCCCAAGCTACTCTACCTATTCCGCACAATAATCTTACCTGCACCCCACTCCTTCTTCACCTCCATACAAAAACAACTTTCCAGATATGTATGGGAAACTAAACCACCCAGATGTGCTCACTACATTATAACCAAACATCACAAAAAAAGAGGGGTAAGCCTTCCCCACATACAAACCTACTACTATGCTTCCATCCTGGACCAGCTTTACTACTGATGGCACCCAAATCCCAATAAGTCCTGGTCGATCATGGAAGCATCTTCCTTCAAACCGGATACTCTATGTGATATACTCCTGAGTGCGTTGGCGGGGTTTCCTCCTAACACAATGATTAACCCCCCGGCAATCACGGCCTCACTGACAGTCCGGAAGAAAATCCCTCAGACAACATCCATAGCTCACCCATCTCACACAATTCCAATCCCTCTCAGAATGCTAATGACACAATTGCCAAACCTTAACCTACAAACCTGGCAGCAACACAAGATCAGCAGTATCTCAGACCTCTACAAAAAAGACACTCTAAAAACTTTCACAAACCTCCAAACTGAATACAACCTCCCTCAAACAGAAGCCTTTACTTACATGAGGACCTCCCACTGTCTTTGAACCTCTAAAATCCCCACTGAGGCCAAAATACCTGAACCAATCCACAACTTTTACACATACAAAACATACCCTAAACATGGTATCTCCACAATGTACTCTGCACTTAATGACAACCGACCCTACTCCCAAATACCATCTCTCTCAAAGTGGACAAAAGAACTAAATATTAGTCAACCCTGACATGTGGACACGGGCCTTTAAGCACACCTTCACAGCCTCCCATTTCTCTAACCACTGGGAATCATACCAAAAAACAATACACAGGTGGTATCTTAAACCCTACCGTCTTTCCAAATTCTTCCCAAGACATCCCTCTACCTGTTGGAGGTCTTGTGGAAGTGCTGGTACTATAGCACACATCCTATGGTTTTGCAGATCCATAAGCTCATTTTGGAAACAAATATTTGCAATAATCTCCACCATATCTCAGGTTACAACGGTCCCTCACTAGCATTACTACACCTTGGAATAGAAAAATTCCCCCCCAGGTCACGAGTAGTAATAGTGCATCTACTACTCGCAGTAAAACTGAACATCACCAAACTCTGGAAAACTTCAGATTCCCCGTCCATTGCCAGTAAAATTACAGATTTGAATATTCAATGTGGAATGGAGAAACTAGTTGCTAGAAAAAATCTAAATATGGAAAAGTTTTTATACAAATGGTCAGCCTGGCTCGCACATCCAAAATGTTCTGTAACCACCTGATGTTCTCATTATATCACGACTTCCTCCCATTTTTACATCTCCTCTTTACTCCCCTATCCACCCCCATACTAAGATGTAGAAAGTTGCCTACCTAACTGGTGCCCCCTCACCCCTAATTCTCCCCCCCGTCTGGAGTTAATATGTTGAAATACTATACATGATTCACCACTGTCTAGTCCAAATTCTGAGACTGTTTATGCATTGCTTAACCCTACTTCTTCGCCTTTGGTTTCGATTGCTCCAGTTGGAACATCTGACATTTTGTACCAAATGTATCTCTTGTTCACTTTGTTAAAATTATTAATAAAGAAATATTGAATTTAAAGTGTTGCTTCAAGCTGTGTCTTTTTCCATTATCCATGATATTTCATGGTCAGATCATGTTCCCGTTTCCATAACAATAATGGAAGAACACACACCCAACCTGGATTACATTTGGAGAGTCAACTCACAATATTCAATTCAGTCCAAAATAGTCTCCAGTCTTCAGTTCAAAGATATTAGCAGACATCTCCAAGAATATTTTCACCTGAACTCGAATTCAGTATCTGACCCTTTTTAATAGGATGGTGCGCCCATAAGACTTTCATCAGAGGTATTTTTATACAGAAATGCTAAGTATTAAAAAAGAGGGGGGGGGGTGGGACTTTAGATGACGTGCGTGGGGTAGAGCCAGACAAAACCATATACATATGTAAAAAATTGTATTCTTTATTAGACCAAAGATAGGGCATGGATCAACCCATATAAACGCATAATAGCACATTGGCATATAAAATACAAAGTATCAACAATACACATATTAAGGATAGTCACCAACATGACACAGAAAGTAAATATTATACATCACAGTCCCTCAAATAGAGCAGGCATAACATTATGTCAGGGTGGTAGAGCAATAAAAACCATATGGAATCATAAATATGAAATGGATGCATCAAAATAAGCTTGACGACATTTCGTGGACTTCTATCCACTCATCAGGAGCAAGTGCATCCGTGTACTAAAAGGGGATAAAAAAAATCACCATTATAGTTTGATATAACCATAGACTGGAGGGGTAGAGGGATTAAAGATGATGATGAACAAATAAACGGCCATAACTGAAAAGTACTCACATATGAGCTGATACTAGGCATGCCTTCCCTCTCCCCTCCTTCCTACACATTATGGGGATGGGGGATTGGGCGGGTGATTTCACCGTGCATCGGCGCCACACCTTCCACTCCATGCGTGCAACACCCAGTGGGCGCCCCTTCACACAGGTGTGTGCTATTTCAGCTTGGCTGACACATGGTGAGTAGGTCTGGCTGCTGCCGTGCTATCTCTCCCTTGTCATGCCTGTTTGACGCTGGATGGGTTCACCCTGCAGTTCCCCCTCAGTGACCTTTTCTCAGCAGTCCCACTTTGCACTCCATTTTTGGTTCATATCCCATTGGGACCTACATGGGTAAATACATAGCAAGCTCTTGATTTATTCTCAAATTCCTCTATAACAAGCACCATTAATATTTCTTTACTCCAGTTTTCACTCATTTCCCCTGACTTCAGGAATTTCATCTCCTCTTCCCTATTCTCACTATATGGACACCCTATTTTTTTCATTCTGTTCACTTTGTTGATATGCTCCACAATATACTTCTATACTGTGGTGATGGGTTTACTCTACATGACATTTCTTTTCATTTATACCAATATGGTAACAAACCACTCACTTTATTGTATATTATACAGAAATCCCATCCACAGTTACATCAAGATTTTTCTATACACACTTTGTTTTGGGGGACTGCTTGTGTGTAGGGATGAGCTTCGTGTTCGAGTCGAACCCATGTTCGACTCGAACATCAGCTGTTCGGTCGTTCGCCGAATTGCAAACGATATGGGCCGTTCGCGCCAAATTCGTGTGGCGCGTCACGGCCCATAATTCACTGCGGCATCGCAGTGCATTGCTTGCTGATGATTGGCCAAACATGCACTATGACCCGCATGCTTGGCCAATCACAGCGCCGCCTGAACAGAGAGCCGTAATTGGCCAAAGCCAAGGAGGCTTTGGCCAATTATGGCTCAGGGGATTTAGTACATGCCCCACACTATATAAGGCCGCCTGCACGGCGGCCCTGTGTAGTGTGTGTTGAAAGAGATAGACAGAGAGACAGTGTTTGATTTGAGTTAGATAGATTAGGCAGAACAGTCAGTCAGTTAGCTGCACTTACAGTGTATTGTGTATATATATGCATCCCAGGTGTTGCATATATATATATATACACTGTATTCAGTTTAGCTAGATCCGTTCCTGTTATCTTCTAGACTATTTACATTTAGTGCAGTGCGTCCTGCTCACAGTGTTCAGCTAGATCCGTTCCTGTTATCTTCTAGACTATTTACATTTAGTGCAGTGCGTCCTGCTCACAGTGTTCAGCTAGATCCGTTCCTGTTATCTTCTAGACTATTTACATTTAGTGCAGTTCGTCCTGCTCACAGTGTTCAGCTAGATCCGTTCCTGTTATCTTCCTACTGACAGGCAGGCTTGTCTTGTTACAGTATTAACAGCTACCTAAAGAAAATTACTGGTGTTCTTTTGATCCTATTAGTACCACGGTCAGGCAGCTAGACTATTTACATTTAGTAAAGTGCGTCCTGCTCACAGTGTTCAGCTAGATCCGTTCCTGTTATCTTCTAGACTATTTACATTTAGTGCAGTGCGTCCTGCTCACAGTGTTCAGCTAGATCCGTTCCTGTTATCTTCCTACTGACAGGCAGGCTTGTCTTGTTACAGTATTAACAGCTACCTAAAGAAAATTACTGGTGTTCTTTTGATCCTATTAGTACCACGGTCAGGCAGCTGGACTATTAACATTTAGTGCAGTGCATCCTGCTCACAGTGTTCAGCTAGATCCGTTCCTGTTATCTTCCTACTGACAGGCAGGCTTGTCTTGTTAAAGTATTTACAGCTACCTAAAGAAAATTACTGGTGTTCCTTTGATCCTATTAGTACCACGGTCAGGCAGCTAGACTATTTACATTTAGTACAGTGCGTCCTGCTCACAGTGTTCAGCTAAACCTACAAGTTAGTGGGGTGCGTCCACCTCACAGTGTTCAGCTAAAGCTACCTGTAGAAGGTTGGTGGTGTTCTCATACTACACGCAGGTAGTTGATTTTGCTAGCTGCAGTATATATATATATATATATATATATATATATCCCAGCTTAGTGCAGCTACAGGCCATTAGTATGTCTGGAAGGCCAAGAAGGAGAGGCAGACAGTCACAAGCCAATAAGAGAGGGCAAGCAGGCTCTGTGTCTAGTGCTGGTCGTGGAGACGGTGCATCCTCATCAGCACGTGGCCATGGGACACGTTTGGCCTTTTTTTCGGCAGCTGGCCGTGTTGAGCCGCAACATGCGGAAGACTTGGTCGAGTGGATGACCAAGCCGTCCTCATCCTCCTCATCCTCTCTCACCCATGCCCAGGGTGCTTTGTCTGGCAAAGCAGCGGCCTCTTCCCTCGGCTCAATGTCATCAGTGACTCCTTCCCTAGCTCCACCATGTCCTCCTGAGGAGTCCCTCAAACTGTTTGACCACAGTGTTGGGTACATGCTCCAGGAGGATGCCCAGCGTTTGGAAGGCTCTGATGATGATACTGAGCTCGATGAAGGCAGTAACATGAGCACGGACAGTGGGGGTGCCCAAGAAGGACAGCAATCTGGCAGTCATGCTCCCCCTGCTGCAGCATACTGCCGGGTTTGCTCCAGTGATGAGGAGGGAGGGGATGATGAGGTCACTGACTCAACGTGGGTGCCTGATAGGAGAGAGGAGGAGGAGGAGGCGGCACATCACCAACGAGGCAGGATGCCCTCCAGGGGCCAGCCTAAGGGCAGCATATTGACTGCATCTCATGTGCAGGGCGCTGCAGTCTCTGCGCGTTATTCAAAAAGTTCTTTGGTGTGGGCCTTTTTTGAGACGAGTGCATCAGATCGCACCGCTGCTATTTGCAACATATGTCTCAAGCGTATCTCACGTGGCCAAAACATCTCCCGCTTGGGTACCACATGCTTGACCAGACATATGTTGACCTGCCATGCAGTTCGTTGGCAAGCGCATCTAAAAGACCCACACCAAAGAACAAAGAGGACCTCTCCTTGCTCCTCATCAGCTGAGATTTCCAACCCCACTAGACCTTCAGTCCTCTCTGAGACCTGCACTGAGAGGAATGAAGGTGTAGAATTAGGTGTGTCACAGCCAAGTACTTGTGGGCAATCTGCTTTTGGTACACCAACGTCAGATTGTACCAGGCAAATTTCCCTGCCCCAGCTGCTGCACCACCGAAAGAAGTTTGCTCCCAGCCATCCACATGCCCAGCGGTTGAATGCTAGCTTGGCAAAATTGCTGGCACTTCAACTGCTGCCTTTTCAGTTGGTAGACTCTGCCCCCTTCCGTGAGTTTGTGGAATGTGCGGTTCCTCAGTGGCAGGTACCCAAACGCCACTTTTTCTCACGGAAGGCGATTCCGGCTCTCTACCGGCATGTGGAAGGCAATGTCCATGCCTCGCTGGACAGGGCGGTCAGCGGTAAGGTGCATATTACCGCTGACTCATGGTCCAGCAGGCATGGACAGGGACGTTACCTAAGTTTCACGGCGCATTGGGTGACTCTGCTGGCAGCTGGGAAGGTTGCAGGACAAGGTGCAGTAGTGTTGGAGGTTGTTCCGCCACCACGCCTCCAAAATGCTAATGATTGTGACACACCTCTCTCCTCCACCCCCTCCTCTTCTTCTTCCTCCATGGCCTCTTCCTCGGAACCAGCGGTGCTCCGTAGTCGTTCAAGGGCCTACGCAAGTACGCAGGCCAAAAGATGCCATGCGGTGCTTGAGCTGGTGTGCTTGGGGGACAGGAGCCACACTGGGGCAGAGGTTCTGTCAGCTCTGCAGGGGCAGGTTCAGAGGTGGTTGACGCCACGCCAACTTAAGGCAGGAATGGTGGTTTGCGACAATGGCACCAACCTCCTCTCTGCCCTCCGACAGGGACAAATGACCCATGTGCCCTGTTTGGCTCACGTCCTTAACTTGGTGGTGCAGCGGTTCTTGGGCAGGTACCCGGGCTTACAGGATGTCCTGAGGCAGGCCAGGAAAGTCTGTGTGCATTTCCGCCGGTCATATAATGCCAGTGCTCGGCTGACGGACCTCCAAAAGGAGTTTAACCTGCCCAAGAACCGCCTAATCTGTGACATGCCCACCAGGTGGAACTCAACGTTGGCCATGCTGCAGCGGCTGCACACGCAGCAGAGGGCCATCAATGAGTACCTGTGCGACTATGGCACCAGGACAGGATCAGGGGAGCTTGGTTTTTTCCCCACGCCAGTGGGCCATGATCAGGGATGAATGCACTGTCCTGTCACCATTTGAGGAGGCCACGAGGATGGTGAGCAGTGACAGTGCATGCATCAGTGACACTGTCCCCCTTGTCCACCTGTTGGAGCACACGCTGCGTGGAATAATGGACAGGGCACTTGAGGCAGAACAGAGGCAGGAAGAGGAGGGCTTCCTTAGCACTCAAGGACCCCTTTATCCAGACAGTGTTCCTGCGTGCCCGCCGATCACACAGGAAGAGGACGAAGAGGAGGAGGAGGAGGAGGAAGATTGTGTCAGTATGGAGGTGGAGCCTGGCACTCAGCATCAGCAGCAGTCTTTAAGGGATCAGTCCCAAGAAACACATGGACTTGTACGTGGCTGGGAGGAGGTGGCTGCGGACCATGTCGTCCTTAGTGACCCAGAGGACTCCGGACAGAATGCCTCAGCAAACCTACGCTGCATGGCCTCCCTGATCCTGCAAAGCCTGTGTAAGGATCCTCGTATTCGTGGTATCAAGGAGAAGGACCAATACTGGCTGGCAACCCTCCTTGATCCACGTTACAAGGGTAAGGTTGCGGACCTTATCTTGCCATCGCAGAGGGAGCAGAGGATGAAACATCTTCGGGAGGCCTTGCAGAAAGGTTTGTGCAACGCGTTCCCAGAGACTGGGAGGTTACAAACTCCTGTTTCTGGACAACATGTTGCTGAGGCTTCGGTCAGTCAAAGAAGGAGCGGTGGAGAAGGTGGCCGTCTGACCGATGCGTTCAAACAATTTTTTGGTCCGCAGCCCCAAGGTATGATCGGTTCCAGCAACCATCGCCAGCGTCTGTTTTACATGGTGCAGGAATACCTAGGGGCAAGATCAGACTTGGACACCTTTCCCACCGAAAATCCTCTGGGTTACTGGGTCTTGAGGATGGATCACTGGCTAGAGCTTGCACAGTATGCAATTGAGCTACTGGTCTGTCCTGCATCCAGCGTTCTTTCGGAATGCACATTCAGTGCTGCTGGAGGCGTGGTAACCGATCACAGGGTGCGTCTGTCCACCGACTTGGTCGATCGACTGACCTTCATAAAAATGAATCAGTCTTGGATCACCACCAGCTACCAAGCACCTGATGCTGATGTAACCGAATAATTTTTTTTGAAATCTCAGATCCCTTCAAAGACTGCCTATGCTGATGCTGAGTGACTATCCCTGAGTAATTATCCTCTTCCTCCTCAATCATCACGCTGATAGCTTGTAAGAACATTTTTGGTTCTGGGCGCCACCACCAGTGCCTAAGGCCCAATTTTTCAGCCCCTGTTTAACAGGGGCGTGTAATTACAATTTTTGATGTAATACTTTGCAGCAGGGCTCATTCCTGCATTCCAACTAGAGTGTCTGTGAGGGGTTGCAGTGTTGTGGCACCAGCACCAGTGCCCAAGGCCCAATTTTTCTGTTCCTGTCTAACAGGGGCGTGTAATTACAATTTTTGATGCAATACTTTGCAGCAGGGCTCGTTCCTGCATTCCAACTAGAGTGTCTGTGAGGGGTTGCAGTGTTGTGGCACCAGCACCAGTGCCCAAGGCCCAATTTTTCTGCTCCTGTCTAACAGGGGCGTGTAATTACAATTTTTGATGCAATACTTTGCAGCAGGGCTCGTTCCTGCGTTCCAACTAGAGTGTCTGTAAGGGGTTGCAGTGTTGTGGCACCAGTGCCTAAGGCCTAATTTTTCAGCTCCTGTTCAACAGGGGCATGTAATTACAATTCTTGATCTAATATTTCACAGCAGGGCCCTGCGAGGGCTTACAGTGTTGTGGCCACAGCAACACCTAAGGCCCAAATTTCTGCTGAGTATATAGGGCAGGACCCTACTTTCATACATCTAACTTACAAACGACTCCTACTTGCAAACGGAAGGAGACAACAGGAAGTGAGATGAAATCTACCCCTAGGAAGGGAAATTCTTCTCCTTTCCACTGATGCTTTCCAATCCTTGTTCCACAAAAAAACCCAAATTTTCAAAAAACATTTTTCATTGGGACAAAAAGTGAGGTGAAATCTTCTGAAGAGGAGGAAAGACAGCAAAACAAATGTCACAGGGGTGATAACCCTTCCCTATGTTTTCCAAAAAGCTTAAAAAAGATTTTTTGGCTGGAGCTAAACACGTTAACAATGTACCCGTTCAAAATTACAAACAGATTCTACTTAACAACAAACCTACAGTCCCTGTCTTGTTTGCACCGCCTGTATACTGCTGTTCAGAGTATATAGGGCCTGGTGGCCCCACACCTTTCCTTATTTTAATTTGGGTGCAGGGTTCCCCTTAATATCCATACAAGACCCAAAGGGCCTGGTAATGGACTGGGGGGTACCCATGTCGTTTGTCTCACTGATTTTCATCCATATTGCCATGACCCGACATTACATTAAACCCGCAAGCAGTTTTAAATGAGATTTTTTCCTTTAAAAATGACATTTGTTGCAGGGACTGTTCTAAACACGGGAAACACGCGGCACTTTACAGGCATACTATAGACACCCCCCAGGTACGATATTTAAAGGAATATTTCACTTTTTTTTTTTACTTTTAAGCATCATTAAAATCACTGCTCCCGAAAAAACGGCCGTTTTTAAAAGTTTTTTTTGCATTGATACATGTCCCCTGGGGTAGGACCCGGGTCCCCAAACCCTTTTTAGGACAATACCGTGCAAATTAGCCTTTAAAATGAGCACTTTTGATTTCGAACGTTCGAGTCCCATAGACGTCAATGGGGTTCTAACGTTCGTGCGAACTTTCGGTCCGTTCGTAGGTTCTGGTGCGAACCGAACCCGGGGGGTGTTCGGCTCATCCCTACTTGTGTGCTCCTGGTCCATGCTTGGGTCCTTTTCTCAGCTCCCGTGCTGGACATAATTATCTGGCTGACCTCCGGCAGGTGGTATCGCATGGCCTAGTATCAGCTCATATGTGAGTACTTTTCAGTTATGGCCCTTTATTTGTTCATCATCATCTTTAATCCCTCTACCCCTCCAGTCTGTGGTTATATCAAACTATAATGGTGATTTTTTTTATCCCTTTTAGTACATGGATGCACTTGCTCCTGATGAGTGGATAGAAGTCCGCGAAACGTCGTCAAGCTTATTTTGATGCATCCATTTCATATTTATGATTCCATATGGTTTTTATTGCTCTACCACCCTGACATAATGTTATGCCTACTCTATTTGAGGGACTGTGATGTATAATATTTACTTTCTGTGTCATGTTGGTGACTATCCTTAATATGTGTATTGTTGATACTTTGTATTTTATATGCCAATGTGCTATTATGCATTTATATGGGTTGATCCATGCCCTATCTTTGGTCTAATAAAGAATACAATTTTTTACATATGTATATGGTTTTGTCTGGCTCTACCCCACGCACCTCATCTAAAGTCCCACCCCCCTCCCTCTTTTTTAATACTTAGCATTTCTGTATAAAAATACCTCTAATGAAAGTCTTATGGGCGCACCATCCTATTAAAAAGGGTCAGATACTGAATTCGAGTTCAGGTGAAAATATTCTTGGAGATGTCTGCTAATATCTTTGAACTGAAGACTGGAGACTATTTTGGACTGAATTTAATATTTGTGAGTTGACTCTCCAAATGTAATCCAGGTTGGGTGTGTGTTCTTCCATTATTGTTATGGAAACGGGAACATCAAACTATATCAAACTATAATGGTGATTTTTTTTATCCCCTTTTAGTACATGGATGCACTTGCTCCTGATGAGTGGATAGAAGTCCACAAAATGTCGTTGAGCTTATTTTGATACATCCATTTCATATTTATGATTCCATATGGTTTTTATTGCTCTACCACCCTGACATAATGTTATGCCTACTCTATTTGAGGGCCTGTGATGTATAATATTTACTTTATGTGTCATGTTGGTGACTATCCCCTTAATATGTGCTTTAAATAAAATTTTTCACCAAAAATAAATATGAATGTTGCCATCATCCCTAATATGAATTTGCTCATTGGGGTTCCCCCATAGGAAAATTGGGACTTTAAAGGCAACTCAATATTGTGGAAAAAACAATGAATTAAAATTCAATATATTTTTATTTAATCAATGTTTTTTTTTAAAAACAACAATAATCGGTGCATAGGATTGTTGCAACCGACTTGTTAATAACAATAATAACATAGAACATGAAATATCAGAATGCAAGATAACAATATAATCTCCTAAAAAAAATCTACAAGGAGAATGCAAGTATAAATATACAAAGTTTGGTCTCCGCTTGAGAAGAGAAAAGAAGCCAGACGCATTTCAGGAGTTTGTCCTTTTTTCAGGGGCTTGTTATATACAAAGGCAGGTGTACATCTATAAGAAAAACGAATCATCAGGGTTGGACAATGCAAGGACATTGTAGATTTTCTTTAGGAGATTATATTGTTATCTTGCATTCTGATATTTCATGTTCTATGTTATTTTTGTTATTAACAAGTCGGTTGCAACAATCCTATGCACCGATTATTGTTGTTTTTTAAAAAAACATTAACTAAATAAAAATATATTGAATTTTAATACATTGTTTTTTCCACAATATTGAGTTGCCTTTAAAGTCCCAATTTTCCTATGGGGGAACCCCAATGAGCAAATATCCTTAATATGTGTATTGTTGATACTTTGTATTTTATATGCCAATGTGCTATTATGCGTTTATATGGGGTGATCCATGCCCTATCTTTGGTCTAATAAAGAATACCATTTTTTACATATGTATATGGTTTTGTCTGGCTCTACCTCATGCACTTCATCTAAAGTCCCACCCTCCCCCCTCTTTTTTGCTAAGTAACCAGGGATGGAGGCGCAATATTCCCTGTTGAGTCTCATTTAAAGTCTCAAAATATTCCCTTTTTTCTTTGATGCTATGTATTAAAAGACAGAGGTCACTACAGCTTGATGACAAACTACTAGGAGATATCAGAGTCCTAGAGTCCATTAATAAGGCTAATCCAACCTACTCCTCAAGCATAATCCTTTCTAAATTACGTATAGACCTTAGACTCCTTTTACTAGAACAATATGACAAACATCTGAAAGCACTTAAACTACTGCATTATTCCTCAGGTAAGGTGGGGAAATTCTTAGCTAACCGCTTCAAAACAAAAAAAATAAGGAACCAACATACTTAGGCTCTATACGATCCTTTACCTGAAGTCACTTTGTCAAGAACTGCCAGGGTCTCTGAACTTTAAATGGAGGGTA
Source organism: Lithobates clamitans (assembly GCA_037952925.1). Taxonomy (NCBI): domain Eukaryota; kingdom Metazoa; phylum Chordata; class Amphibia; order Anura; family Ranidae; genus Lithobates; species Lithobates clamitans. The sequence goes on from JBBGZY010000573.1 coordinate 13,279,635, forward strand.
TTGGAAACAGCCATCCCACAAGCAATTATGGCCACTCACTAAGTAGGGGGGCCATGGATGTTTGGTAAGCATTGTGTGTTTATCAATCTCGGTCCTCGCTGGATGCTTTGCGAAACCCTGGAAAGCGGAACCATTTATTGACACAGTGCTGACTTTTCAACACTTATGCTCACCAGAAAATACGTTTGCTGGACTATTTTTCACTTGGTGATTAAAGTGGATGTAAACCCTCACATATACCCAGTGAAGTGTACAGCCACAGATGATACACAGAGATGAAACAATTCTCCCTACATAAGTTCTACATGTATATCTGCTGTCTTCAGCTTGCTATATTCTTTTAGAAAGTTCAGATCGTGTTAGGAGATTTTCCCTTCCTGTTCAGCACTTCAGTGAAGCCTGGGCATACAGCCAAGACAGCTGATTGGAGGAGAGGCACACACCCCCTCCTCATATGTAGAGACTTTTAGAATTGTTCATTGAATAGTTCAGCATGCTGCTAATCTGTTTATAGCTCCCCGACACAAAACTCAGGCTGCTTTTATCTCAGTTGTCAGAGAACTTGTCAGAAGTTATCAGGCTGATAACAGAAGAAAGGAGCAGGAGAAAGCTACAGCACATAGGGCTTTGCAGAGAGATAAGAAAACACTGCAGATATATGTGCTCAAATTTCATGAATCAGGTTTACATCCACTTTAAGCGTAAATTGTATTGTGTATGAGTATTCACTGTGATTGTGTTTCACAGTCACTTATGTATTGTTGTGTGAAGCACAAGAGGTAAACAGATAGTCATTTATATTTGCATAAATGTTTTAAATATATAATGTGTGTTTGATTCATAGTACTGTACATTAACATATAGTGCTGCACTTATTGGGTTGAATGTATACATGTTTTGGTGTCTAAAACTTTGTGCTGGCATCATATAATCTAAGCGTGGATTATTGGATTATTATTTTTTTTTATGTTTTAACAGAACACATTACCAAGGGATCCCTGCACACAAAAGGGGAGAGAGCAGGATATGTTTTTGCAGGAATTCTGAGAGAGATCAGGGATCCTTTATGGCTGGAATCTAATGCTTGAAGAGCTGCTATGGTGTCTTTCTGAGCCTGTGAGAGACTGAGCTCTTGTGAGCACCTATAGAGCCTGAGGACTGAGCCACAGGGAGTCTGTGTCTTGAGACCTGTTGCTGTCTGAGTGCCTACACCAGAGCTGAGATATTGAGCCAGTGAGGAAGCAGTTTTGAGGACATGCTATTTCTGAAACAGCTGACTGCCAGGCATATGGGATCAGACCTGCCACATGCCGGAAGTAGTGAGCGGAAATACAACACCTTATCCTTTACTAAACACACAGTCAACACAATAGAGACTGCTCTTTACTTAGAAGCCCATCAACCATTTCATTACTTACTTTTAAGGAGACAGCTCTATGTACACCACCTCACAGAAGGGCCCCAACAAACTCCAGCCAAGACTAATATCTAGGCACCAGACACCTTGCAATCACCTCCCGGTGTACCCCTCCATCAAGAACTCATAGGTCCCTCCACTGGTGTGGCAGTATGCATAGTGTGCACACAAGGACCCTTCTCTCTTTCTGGGTTAGTTGAAGCTGATACTTTAACCCTGTTGCACAGGTTGTAACTTGGTTCAACATTGCTTTGTTGCAGATGATCACCATCTTATGGGTTAGTGTTCACTTTACCTAGTACAAGAGTTTTAATTCTATTCATGCCTGTTGAATGATTTATGCATAATTTGAATTGCATTGCTTTATTACATCCATTTAATCCACCTGCAGTTTTTGGGCCTATTTCCTGTGTAGTATTATAGAGGGTAGCATACTAACGCTTAAGTTACGCAGATATGGGTGGCCTTCCATCTATAACCAGGTGTGGACTGCGCAAACTATAACCAGGTGTGGACCGAGCAGCTTTAAGAGCCATTGCAGAACAGATAATCTATCATCACCAGTGGCTAATGTGGGGGGGGGGGTAAGTACTATATAAGAATTTCATAAGCATTTGGGTGCATTTTTAAACTGTAATAATAGTTTTATTTTTTGTTAAGCTGCTTATAATAAGTAAGTGTCTTTTGTTGGGGCTTTATAAACGTACCCATTGTTTTAGCACTTTGACATACATTATTTTTTCAGTTCTCCTATTAGGTACTTGGAGCTTTATTCACATTAGGCACATACTCCTGACTTTTGGTCTGTATAGGCAATGATAAGTCCAGAAGAATAGGTCAGGTACCTCTTTGCATTAGAAGCAGAAACTTTAAAATATATCCTGCTATTTCTGATCCTTTTGCCTGACAATTGTTCTGAGATATCACTTCGGCATTATAGCTGTATTGATAGTTATATATAGTGCTATAGAAATACTAATTTACACACACTTATGGCAGTACTGTGTTCTAGCCAGCAATATCCTCTGCTTGAGGTCTTCCCACACATACTGTATAATGATTACTGGCTTCAGCTCTGTTCTACCACCGCAGTAACCCTGAAAGCGGTGAAAACATTTACCATGACCCAGAACAGCCAAGTTTACATTTTCTAGCTTCTCTGTAAGATTTCATTTTAAAGAGAATGGCAACAAAATAGTGACTGTATAGCAAATAGAGTACATTCACTGTGTTGGGGGGACGACACGCTGGCGATTTGGCTACTCATGCCGCTCCTCACTAAAAGGAGTGACTGCAGCATCAGAAGGAGCAGCGACCAGCTAAATTTTTTTGTATATTGTGAAAGATGATGTTACACCAAGTAAATAGATACCTAACATGTTACAGTTTAAAATTGCGCACACTCGGAGAATGGTGACAAACTATGGTAATTAAAAATCTCCATAGGCTACACTTTAAAAAATGTTAACGGTTACCTGTTTAGAGTTACAGAGGAAGTCTTTTGTTTGAATTATTTCTCTTGCTCTGGCGATCACAGCGATATCTCACATGTGTGATTTGAACACTATTTACATTTGTGGGCCGACTTACGTATGTGTTTTCTTTGGTGCGCGAGCACACGGGGGAGGTGGCACTTTAAAAAAAAAAGTCTCTTTTTTATTTTTTTATTTTTTTTTACACTGTACATTTAAAAAAAAAATCTGATCACTTTTATTCCTGACACAAGAAATGTAATCATTAGGGACGGCCGAACGGTTTGGCCCGAGCATAAGTTCGGGCCAAACTTTAGCTGTTCGGACGATCGACGAACAACCGAACAAAGTTCGACCCTTTGTATACCCCATATAGCTGTCTTTGCAGCTTGGGAAAGGGGGAGGGGCATTGGGAGGCAGTAAAAACATGGCTCAACCTTCTGTTTTTACTGCCCCCACCTTCCCAATTGCAAGTGTAAACAAGACATTGTGGTCTGTTTACATGTGCAGACAGGAGAGCAGTAAAAGCAAGCAGTTGTGCCATGGTTTTACTGTGCACCTGACCATCCACCTAAGCAAGAAGATGCAGCTACTCAGAGCTGTACACGTGTTAATTTGGCCAACTAAAATATTTTCATCTACAAAATTAATACTATATTAGTCAACTAAAATGAGCTCAACTAAAATACGACTAAAACTAAAACAATTCAGATGACTAAAATACATCAAAAACTATGCGACTAAAATTAAAATGGCATTTTAGTCAAAAGACTATGAGTAAAACTTGAAAAAAAAATTGAAATTTGACATCAAAATTAAAACTGCACTACCACATAAGAATACGTAGGGGAATCTACTAAGCTGCTTCAGAAACATAGGCGTGCGCACTGGGTGTGCCAGGTGTGCCTGGGCACACCCTAATCACCCCCTGTGGCGCAGATTCCCAATTTAGGCGCATATTTCTCAAATAGTAAAATAAAAATAATAAAACTGTAAAAAATAATAAATAAAATAATAAAAATAAAAACTGCTGACTCTGTCCACTGCCCTACTGACACAGTCTATTGCTCTACTGACACTGTCAGTATATATACACATGCATATGTGTTTGAGCTTTGGGGTGCACACCCTAATGCAATGGGCTGTGCACGCCTATGTTGAGAAAAAAAAAAGTCTTTCCTTATTTTGGTGTTCCTACAGTGTTACTAAACCCACAACAGTAAAATCAGTCTGCACACGCAGTAAAACATGCTTGTTATACTTAATCCTCCACATACTGAAGTATAAAAAAGGCTGTTTGATCCTGTCTTCTCTGATCCTCCAATACTTCCACAGTCCCCAATCCATCACGTGATAAGACACATTCTTTGTGGTCACTCTGCACATGTTCAGTTTGGTGTGTATTACTAGAGATTTTTTTTTCTTGGGAGGATGCATGTGATCAGCACAGGGCCAATCAGCACTGTCCAGACAGAGGGTCAGGGGTCCTGTAGTCTTATAGGACAATCAGGGGAGAATAAAAACTCCTCCTACAAGCTTTAACCAGTGCTCGGCTGGACACTGATAGAAGTCATAAGACTGCTATATACGGCTGATGAGAAAATGTGTTTAGCAGTTTATATTTACTAAAATAAATGCATTTCCATGTACTGTGGAAGACCGGCTATAGTGAATGCAAGGTCCTGGGTTTAGTAACACTTTAATATTTAATGTTGGTAATATAGTCAAGTAATATGTGCAATGGCATTATAGCCAATAGAATTTATTATTTTATTTTTATTTTTTTTATGTTAAAGTTGCACTATTGTTTGTCAAAAAGCAATATTTTTTGATTGTTTATGAAACTTGTTTATGAAACGTTATATATCACAATGGCTGAGACCCAGTTCACACTGATGCGACATGCGCTCCAACTTTGAGAACACATGTCGCATCACAAGTTGCACCCCATTAAGTGCAAAGGAATTGTTCTAATAGGAGAGACTTGAGTCACTTAGAAAAAGGTTCCTGCACTACTTTTGGTCCGACTTCGGCACAGCTTGCATTGACTTCTTTTAGACCCTTTTCACACTGAGGTATTTTTTAGGCTTTTAGCACTAAAAATAGCACCTGTAAAGCACCTGAAAACTGCCTCTCATGTCTCCGCAGTGTGAAAGCTTGAGTGCTTTCACACTGGGGCGGTGCACTTGCAGGACGGGAAAATCTCCATCGGGGCTCTAGTAAAGAAGCAGGCTGGGGCTTAGATGCCACGCCCTGAGTTGGCATTCTATAAGGGAATGTGAGTGGCTTTTTTATTTGTAACAAAACATTTTAAAGCAGTATTACATTACACGTATATTAATGTGCTTGTTTTTTGGAACGTACCAACATCCATGTTTTCATGCCGAATATAAGAAAGCAACTAGAGTGATTTATAATTGCATTTATTTGGAAGTCTGAATTCCATATTGGAGGAGGATTCTCAGGACTCAGGAGAGGTACAATAACAGGATTACCACACAGTGGTCTATGAAGGACTGGTTTAACAGGGTTCCCACCCAGGCCAATTCAGACATTTCTCTCCTACATGTGACAATCTGAATTTTTTTGCTAGAAAATTACTCAGAACCCCCAAACATTATATATGTTTTTTGCAGAGACCCTAGAGAATAAAATGATGGGTGTTGCAATTTTTTATGTCACACGGTATTTGAACAGCGGTTTTTCAGACACAATTTCTTTTGGAAAAAATATACTTTAATGAATTTTTATGCACACAAACACTATATAATATACCATTTTTTAAATAAAATATAAAAGATGATGTTATGCCGAATAAATAGATACCTAACATGTCACGTTTTAAAATTGCATACACCTGTGGAACGGTGCTAAACTACAGTACCTAAAATTCTCTATTAGCGACGCTTTAAATTCTTTACAGGTTACCAGTTTACACAGGGGGTCTGAAGCTAAAATGATTGCTCCCACTCTGATGTTCAGGGCGATATCTCACATGTGTGGTGTGGCCACCGTTTACATATGCATTTGGGACTTACATATGTGTTTGCGTTTACAGGTAAGCACAGGGGGAGGGGCACTTTACATTTTTTTAAAATTATTTTTATTCATAATTTTATTCAAAACCTTTTTCTTTTTTACACTGTCTCTTTAACTTTTTTTGCTTTCCTAAAGGATAAACAACATCCCTTGTGAAAGCATGGGCCATGACAGGTCCTCTTTATTGGAGAGATCTGGGGTCTATTAGACCCCAAATCTCACCTCTGGGCTCTAAAGCAGCCAATCAAATACAGATCGATCTGATCAGCTGTCTCCCTGGCCGCTGAAAGCCAGGTAAACAAAGAGCCGGAAGTGACAAAATCCTTGCCACTTCCAGTTTCTAGGGTCAGCACAGAGGGAGGAACAATGAAAGATCCTCCCTCTCTGTGCAGTGCTGCCGGTCGCATTGCTCCAGGGTTTTGCGATCCGATGGCAGAGTCCATGAAAGGCGGTGGTGTCAGTGAGAGGGGGGGAAATTTTCATACCGGGGTGCAGGCATCAACCTGGTAAAATTACTTTAACCCATAAGGGCGAGAAGTGGTTAAAGAATTTCAGGGTAAGGGTATACAAGGAAGAAACATATAAAGAAGTCTGGATTTTGGTGATCTTGGTTCAAATTTAAGTTTGAATGTGAGCACATATCAAGTAATCTATTGTTATTAAACATACTACACTATTGTGTTGATTTAATAAAGGCAAATCCTCTTTGAACAACAAGTGCACTGGAAGTGCACTTGAAAGTGCACTTGGAAGAGCAGTCTCTGTAAATCTGAGGGGAAGATCTGAAATCAGGGGAAGCTCTGCTGATTTCATCATCCAATCATGTACAAGCAAAAATGCTGTTTTATATTTACCTTGCATGTCCCCCTCGGATATACAATGACTGCACTTCTAAGTGCACTTGCAGTGCACTTGTAGTGCAAAATGGATTTGCCTTTAGTAAATAAATCCCCCATTATGTTTTATATATTTTTTCAAGATTATTATCAGTGGGAAAGAGGATCTACTCATGATCAACTAGCACACTGAACTCTTTACCTGTGGTGTCAAGAACAAAAAGAATAAGATACTCTTAATGCCGCGTACACATGATCTGAATTTTTGTCGGAAAAACCTTGGATGGTTTTTCCGACGGAATTCCGCTCAAGCTTGGCTTGCATACACACGGTCACACAAAAGTTCTCTGAAATTTCGACTGTCAAGAACGCGGTGAGGTACAACACGTACGACAGCACTAGAAAAGGGAAGTTCCATACGAAGCGTGCCACCCTTTGGGCTCCTACTGCTAATCTCGTGTTTTTATCTCGTTTTACCAGACCGAGCGATTCCGTCTTGTACTTGATTCTGAGCATGCGTGTTTTTTTGCGCGGCGGAATTGCATACAGACGAACTGAATTTCCGATAGGAACTTTTTCCGACGGAAAAATAGAGAACCTGCTCTCAATCTTTTGGCAGAAAATCCGCCAGCAAAAGTCCGATGGAGCATATACACGGTCGGAATTTCTGACCAAGAGCTCACATCGGACTTTTGCTGGCAGAATTTCTGATCGTGTTAACGCGACATCAGACTTTTTGACATATGCACTTTACTGTATAAACTTGATTGACTGTTTCTGGGACTGTTGCTTCTGATCAGCGCTGGTTTTGTGCTTTATTGCTTTTCTGTGAGGGCGGCTGATTATATCCAGCTGCTGGGGAGTTAATTGAACACTGTTAGTGGGAATTTGATATTCCAGATTTATATGTGTGTTCCCCTGCACTACCTAGTCTTATTAAAAGTGATAAACTTCTGAATGGTATAATTGGTATATATAAATGGCATATTGGCCAAATAATATTAAACAGTGTTATACAACGTAACGTAAAAAAACTAGATTAGGGATTGCTGCAACACCTACTGTGTTCACACATACGGTACATGCTAGAAAAATAACTCAATATAGATGGCGCTGCATAGTTCCTACATAAATATATGTGACACGTGCACTTTGAAACAATAAACAAAACTAGAAAAGGTACAATTTCTGGGGAAATTGTGAAAGTGTTCTTGCCTCTACAACTGGAGTGGGCGGAGTAACTGGGTGGAGTGGCTTGAGTAACTGTGAAAAGTGTTAAAAAGCTTAATATTTTAAAAAGTATAAATAGTAGTAAAAAAGTTCCATCATTCGCTGAAAGAGCTGAACATTTTTTTCAAAAGTAATTTTTTTTTTCAAAAATGAATTTTTTTTAATCAAAAATGATTTTTTTTTCTTCAAAAATGATTTTTTTTTTCAAAAGTAATTTTTTTTTTCAAAGGTAATTTTTTTTTTCAAAAATGAATTTTTTTATTTCAAAAATAATTTTTTTTTCGAAATTATTATTTTTTTTAAAGTAATTTTTTTTCAAAAATAATTTTTTTTTTCAAAAATATTTTTTTTTTTCAAATATATTTTTTTTTCAAAAATAATTTTTTTTTTAAAAGAAATTTTTTTTTCAAAAATATTTTTTTTTTCAAAAATAATTTTTTTTTTCAAAAATATTTTTTTTTTCAAAAATATATTTTTTTTTTCAAAAATTATTTTTTTACTTTTTTCAAAAAATTTTTTTTTTTTTCAAAAATTTTTTTTTTTTTTCAAAAATATTTTTTTTTTTACATGGGGCGGTCATAATGTTTTGGCTGATCATGGGGTGGTCATAATGTTTTGGCTGATCATGGGGTTGTCAGCTTTTATCACTTCCCACTCTAGTTTTGAACATTTCGCCATTCATTCCTATGGGACCAATTTCGCCGCAAAAACGTCATTTCGTGGACCATTCGGCAAAACATTCCACAAAGGAATAACACGTTTCGGTATATTATTTGTCTCTGTAGTGTGAAAACTGTGGGAGGAGTCTACAAGCATTATCAAGTCTAGCAGATGAAGTCACATGCATTTGGGGTGTCTCAGCATCTTGTGTTTACAACCACTGTTTCCTAGCAACGCTCATGCCCTGTTTATGCTTCCCAAATACTACTTCATCAAAACTGCCCCATCAGAATTACCCCATCAAAACTGCCCCATCATATTCCTCTATTATAAATCAGTGCATCGTGTGTCTGTCCGGAGGGCTCTGTAATCAGCTGAGATGCTCCAGCCACCTTCCCCCCTGTGTATAACAGAAGCTTTGGTAACCATGGCAACAAAACAAACACTAACAGTACACTCTGATTAATGGCTAAAATTTCCTGAAATGACCTCTAAACAAATGGCCGTATTTTAAAAACTATACATCCTACAGCGAAGATCTTTATATTGTGAGAATCACAAGACCCAGACCTAGATTTTGATACATAGTATGTCTCTGAAATATTAAAAATGAAGGCACAGTCGCAGTTTAGAAATTGCCCTTCAAATTTGGAGGGGGCTAGAGTGTAGTTTCAATGAATGTCAATGGACGGCGTGAGTTGCAAACAAATGGTCATATTGTGAAAACTATCAGGACTATGGCTTAGCCGTGGACATGTTTAGTGGCAGCAGGGATAGCTGAACGTTTTGATATAAGATTTGTGTAGGTGGGCTTGAAAATGAGGGAGTGGCGGCAGTTTAGAAATCATGTTCTGATTTTCCAGCTTTTGTCATCTCCCACTCTAGTTTCCCCATTCATTCCTATGGGACCAATTTCGCCGCAAAAATGACGATATTTCGTGAACCATTCGGCGAAATGTCATACAAAATAATAGCACACCATTCGGGAAAAATCCGCACGTTTCGGTATATTACTTGTCTATGTAGTGTAAAAACTGTGGGAGGAGTTAGGGTGGTAAATTTGGCTATAATAAGAATAAGAACTAGAAAAGGTACAATTTCTGGGGAAATTGTGAAAGTGTTCTTGCCTCTACAACTGGAGTGGGCGGAGTAACTGGGTGGGGTGGAGTGGCTTGAGTAACTGTGAAAAGTGTTAAAAAGCTTAATATTTTAAAAAGTATAAATAGTAGTAAAAAAGTTCCATCATTCGCTGAAAGAGCTGAACATTTTTTTCAAAAGTAATTTTTTTTTTCAAAAAATGAATTTTTTTTAATCAAAAATGATTTTTTTTTCTTCAAAAATGATTTTTTTTTTCAAAAGTAATTTTTTTTTTCAAAGGTAATTTTTTTTTTCAAAAATGAATTTTTTTATTTCAAAAATAATTTTTTTTTCGAAATTATTATTTTTTTTAAAGTAATTTTTTTTTCAAAAATATTTTTTTTTTTCAAATATATATTTTTTTCAAAAATAATTTTTTTTAAAAAAAATTTTTTTTTCAAAAATATTTTTTTTTTCAAAAATAATTTTTTTTTTTTCAAAAATATTTTTTTTTTCAAAAATGATTTTTTTTTTCAAAAGTAATTTTTTTTTTCAAAGGTAATTTTTTTTTTCAAAAATGAATTTTTTTATTTCAAAAATAATTTTTTTTTCGAAATTATTATTTTTTTTAAAGTAATTTTTTTTTCAAAAATAATTTTTTTTTTCAAAAATATTTTTTTTTTCAAATATATTTTTTTTTCAAAAATAATTTTTTTTAAAAAACATTTTTTTTTCAAAAATATTTTTTTTTTCAAAAATATTTTTTTTTTCAAAAATAATTTTTTTTTTTTCAAAAATATTTTTTTTTTCAAAAGATTTTTTTTTTCAAAAATTATTTTTTTACTTTTTAAAAAAAAATTTTTTTTTTTTCAAAAATATTTTTTTTTTTACTTGGGGCGGTCATAATGTTTTGGCTGATCATGGGGTGGTCATAATGTTTTGGCTGATCATGGGGTTGTCAGCTTTTGTCACTTCCCACTCTAGTTTTGAACATTTCGCCATTCATTCCTATGGGACCAATTTCGCCGTAAAAACGTCATTTCGTGGACCATTCGGCAAAACATTCCACAAAGTAATAACACACCAATCGGGAACAATCCGCTCGTTTCGGTATATTATTTGTCTCTGTAGTGTGAAAACTGTGGGAGGAGTCTACAAGCATTATCAAGTCTAGCAGATGAAGTCACATGCATTTGGAGTGTCTCAGCATCTTGTGTTTACAACCACTGTTTCCTAGCAACGCTCATGCCCTGTTTATGCTTCCCAAATACTGCTTCATCAAAACTGCCCCATCAGAATTACCCCATCAAAACTGCCCCATCATATTCCTCTATTATAAATCAGTACATGGTGTGTCTGTCCCCTCCCCCGGGCTCTGTAATCAGCTGAGATGCTCCAGCCACCTTCCCCCCTGTGTATAACAGAAGCTTTGGTAACCATGACAACAAAACAAACACTAACAGTGCACTCTGATTAATGGCTAAAATTTCCTGAAATGACCTCTAAACAAATGGCCGTATTTTAAAAACTATACATCCTACAGCGAAGATCTTTATATTGTGAGAATCACAAGACCCAGACCTAGATTTTGATGTATAGTATGTCTCTGAAATATTAAAAATGGAGGCACAGTCGCAGTTTAGAAATTGCCCATCAAATTTGAAGGGGCTAGAGTGTAGTTTCAATGAATGTCAATGGACGGCGTGAGTTGCAAACAAATGGTCATATTGTGAAAACTATCAGGACTATGGCTTAGCCGTGGACATGTTTAGTGGCAGCAGGGATAGCTGAACGTTTTGATATAAGATTTGTGTAGGTGGGCTTGAAAATGAGGGAGTGGCGGCAGTTTAGAAATCATGTTCTGATTTTCCAGCTTTTGTCATCTCCCACTCTAGTTTCCCCATTCATTCCTATGGGACCAATTTCGCCGCAAAAATGACGATATTTCGTGAACCATTCGGCGAAATGTTCCACAAAATAATAGCACACCATTCGGGAAAAATCCGCACGTTTCGGTATATTACTTGTCTATGTAGTGTAAAAACTGTGGGAGGAGTTAGGGTGGTAAATTTGGCTATAATAAGAATAATAATATATATGTGAGATAACAGTAAGTGGTCTTGCTATGCAAGAACACTTAATAACTAGAAAAGGTACAATTTCTGGGGAAATTGTGAAAGTGTTCTTGCCTCTACAACTGGAGTGGGCGGAGTAACTGGGTGGGGTGGCTTGAGTAACTGTGAAAAGTGTTAAAAAGCTTAATATTTTAAAAAGTATAAATAGTAGTAAAAAAGTTCCATCATTCGCTGAAAGAGCTGAACATTTTTTTCAAAAGTAATTTTTTTTTTCAAAAATGAATTTTTTTTAATCAAAAATGATTTTTTTTTCTTCAAAAATGATTTTTTTTTTCAAAAGTAATTTTTTTTTCAAAGGTAATTTTTTTTTTCAAAAATGAATTTTTTTATTTCAAAAATAATTTTTTTTTCGAAATTATTATTTTTTTTAAAGTAATTTTTTTTTCAAAAATAATTTTTTTTTTCAAAAATATTTTTTTTTTCAAAAATATTTTTTTTTTCAAAAATAATTTTTTTTTTCAAAAATATTTTTTTTTTCAAAAATGAATTTTTTTTAATCAAAAATGATTTTTTTTTCTTCAAAAATTTTTTTTTTCAAAAGTAATTTTTTTTTCCAAAGGTAATTTTTTTTTTCAAAAATGAATTTTTTTATTTCAAAAAAAAATTTTTTTTTGAAATTATTATTTTTTTTAAAGTAATTTTTTTTTCAAAAATAATTTTTTTTTTCAAAAATATTTTTTTTTTTCAAATATATTTTTTTTTCAAAAATAATTTTTTTTAAAAAAAATTTTTTTTTCAAAAATATTTTTTTTTTCAAAAATATTTTTTTTTTCAAAAATAATTTTTTTTTTTTCAAAAATATTTTTTTTTTCAAAAATGATTTTTTTTTTCAAAAATTATTTTTTTACTTTTTAAAAAAAATTTTTTTTTTTTTTAAAATATTTTTTTTTTTACTTGGGGCGGTCATAATGTTTTGGCTGATCATGGGGTGGTCATAATGTTTTGGCTGATCATGGGGTTGTCAGCTTTTGTCACTTCCCACTCTAGTTTTGAACATTTCGCCATTCATTCCTATGGGACCAATTTCGCAGTAAAAACGTCATTTCGTGGACCATTCGGCAAAACATTCCACAAAGTAATAACACACCAATCGGGAACAATCCGCTCGTTTCGGTATATTATTTGTCTCTGTAGTGTGAAAACTGTGGGAGGAGTCTACAAGCATTATCAAGTCTAGCAGATGAAGTCACATGCATTTGGAGTGTCTCAGCATCTTGTGTTTACAACCACTGTTTCCTAGCAACGCTCATGCCCTGTTTATGCTTCCCAAATACTACTTCATCAAAACTGCCCCATCAGAATTACCCCATCAAAACTGCCCCATCATATTCCTCTATTATAAATCAGTACATGGTGTGTCTGTCCCCTCCCCCGGGCTCTGTAATCAGCTGAGATGCTCCAGCCACCTTCCCCCCTGTGTATAACAGAAGCTTTGGTAACCATGGCAACAAAACAAACACTAACAGTGCACTCTGATTAATGGCTAAAATTTCCTGAAATGACCTCTAAACAAATGGCCGTATTTTAAAAACTATACATCCTACAGCGAAGATCTTTATATTGTGAGAATCACAAGACCCAGACCTAGATTTTGATGTATAGTATGTCTCTGAAATATTAAAAATGAAGGCACAGTCGCAGTTTAGAAATTGCCCTTCAAATTTGGAGGGGGCTAGAGTGTAGTTTCAATGAATGTCAATGGACGGCGTGAGTTGCAAACAAATGGTCATATTGTGAAAACTATCAGGACTATGGCTTAGCCGTGGACATGTTTAGTGGCAGCAGGGATAGCTGAACGTTTTGATATAAGATTTGTGTAGGTGGGCTTGAAAATGAGGGAGTGGCGGCAGTTTAGAAATCATGTTCTGATTTTCCAGCTTTTGTCATCTCCCACTCTAGTTTCCCCATTCATTCCTATGGGACCAATTTCGCCGCAAAAATGACGATATTTCGTGAACCATTCGGCGAAATGTTCCACAAAATAATAGCACACCATTCGGGAAAAATCCGCACGTTTCGGTATATTACTTGTCTATGTAGTGTAAAAACTGTGGGAGGAGTTAGGGTGGTAAATTTGGCTATAATAAGAATAATAATATATATGTGAGATAACAGTAAGTGGTCTTGCTATGCAAGAACACTTAATAATATATATGTGAGATAACAGTAAGTGGTCTTGCTATGCAAGAACACTTAATAATATATATGTGAGATAACAGTAAGTGGTCTTGCTATGCAAGAACACTTAATTTGCATCAAATAAAAGAATCTATATAACAAAAGATTTCAAGTGCACCAAATATATACAAGTGAAAAAAGTGACTCAGGAGTGGACGGCAGACCAGAAGTGATGTGAGAGGCAGCATTGTCTATGTTTTTATCCCCCCAATGCGATTTTAACTTTATATTGGCATACAGTGCCTTGAAAAAGAATTCATACCCCTTGAATTTTTTCACATTTTGTCATGTTACAACCAAAAACGTAAATATATTTTATTGGGATTTTATGTGAATGACCAACATATAGTGGCACATGATTGTGAAGTGGAAGGAAAATGATAAATGGTTTTTAATTTTTTTTACAAATAATTATATGAAAAGTGTGATGTGCATTTGTATTCAGCCCCCTTTACTCTGATACCCCCACCTAAAGTCTAGTGAAACCAATTGCTTTCAGAAGTCACCTAATTAGTAAATAGTGTTCACCTGTGTGTAATTTATTCTCAGTATAAATACAGCTGTTCTGTGAAGCCCTCAGAGGTTTGTTAGAGAACCTTAGTGAACAAACGACATTATGAAGGCCAAGGAACACACCAGAAAGGTCAGGGATAAAGTTGTGGAGAAGTTTTAAAGCAGGGTTAGGTTTTAAAAAAATATCCCAAGCTTTGAACATTTCATGGAGCGTACACACGGTCGGACTTTGTTCGGACATTCCGACAACAAAATCCTAGGATTTTTTCCGACGGATGTTGGCTCAAACTTATTTTGTCTACACACGGTCGCACAAAGTTGTCGGAATTTCCGATCACCAACCACGCGGTCACGTACACCACGTACGATGAGACTAGAAAAGGCCGGTTCAGAACCAAGCGCGGCACCCTTTGGGCTCCTTTTGCTAATCTCGTGTTAGTAAAAGCTTGGTGAGAGACGATTTGCGCTTTTCCAGACTCGTGGCTTTCAGATCGTTTTTTGCCGTTCAGTTTGTGCTTGTGGGTTTGTATCTGCTCTGCAGTGCGTGCAGCAAGTTCCGCGTGACTTTAGGTAGTCATTGTATTCTTGTTCGTTCGTTACTGTTTTTCAGGTCGCTCTTCACAGGCCTTGCTGTTCTTCAGTGCGTTCTGTTACTTCGTTCTGAGCCGTTTTCTAGCCATGTTTCGTATGTGTACTCCTCGTAGAGTTCGTGCTGTGCGGGGGCTTGGTGTTGGGGTCCTGACCTTGACACAAGTCCAGTCCATGAACAGGGTGGGGAGGAGTTCATGGACCAAGAATTGGTTGCTTCAGCGTGACCAGTTCTCTCATATGCCTCTTCTCCGTGAGATCCGTGAGAATAATCCTGATGATTTCAGGAACATTCTCAGGATGACGGACCCCGTATTTCACCGTTTTTTGGCTTCGCTGACCCCCTATATCAGCAGGCCGGATACCTGCATGAGGCAAGCCATCACTGCGGAGCAGAGGTTGGTCGATACCCTGCGGTATTTGGCGACAGGGAGAAGCCTGCAGGACTTGAAGTTCTCGACAGGCATCTCCCCCCAGGCTCTGGGGATCATTATCCCAGAGACCTGTTCTGCCATCATACAGGTCCTACAGAAGGAGTATATGAAGGTAAGATTTTTATCCTTTTATATCACATTTTATTGTATTGAATGTTTGCTAATATATTGTATTTCTTTTCTCATTCCCTAATTACCATGATTGTAATATGCTGTGAATGTCCCCTTTGTCCTCATGCATGCTGGATTTTTCTGTAATTATTATTTGAGGTCCTTCATACATATTTGACCTTCACTAACCTCCCCAGCATGGTGTCTCCTGCCCTATATTCACCTCATGTAGTCACTTAACAATGTATTTTATCAGCTCCATAGTAGTGCTTTACCCCAAACACCCCCTAAAATGTTTGGAAATGTTATTTTTTATTTAAATTCAGGCAGAATGCCAGAGGCTTTTTTTGTGGTGTCCCCAAATAATTTTTAGTAAGCCTCCCTCCCCTAACTGCTAAGTCAGCTGATCCCAATTCTCTATCCTCAATCATCTATCTGCTGACTTTGCCAAACCCATACACACTATACCCACCTCTTTACTGGTCAGATTTATGGATGAATTCCCCAAAGCATGTAGTGCAAGGGCCTGCCTGTATACTTTCCAATGGTACTGTTTAAAGTTTTTGTATCCTATTATTATCTTGATAGGTAATAGCAGAATGTCCAAATGTCCTCAAATGTGTACAGTGTGTATTTATATCTTTTTATTATGACACTTCTTACCTGTCCAGTGGTCTGCCAATAGTGTAACTAAGGAGGGGCTGTTCAAAGTAATACCCATTATTTAGACATTCATCTCTCAATGAAGTGAAGAGGGTTACCTGTCCAAGATTTACACACACCCCCTATAATGTTAGAAATGGCCCATGAGAGGGGGGGAGGGGGAATATGATAGGTGTACCTTATACTTTGGCGTTGTTAAATTCCCCTTAATAAATGCTATCTGGAAGTTGCCCCATAATGTTTGTGTCTAATCTGCTTGCCATGTTTCAGAGTAAAAATAGTAATGTTTATTGTTTTTTCCTCAACAGTTTCCTTCCACGCCACAGGAATGGCAGACTGTGGCCTCCCACTTTGCCGAGCGGTGGGACTTTCCTAACTGCGAAGGGGCAATTGATGGGAAACACGTCCACATCGTCCCACCACCCAACTCGGGGTCGTACTATTATAATTACAAGGGGTTTAATAGTATAGTGATGTTGGCGGTGGTGTCGGCTAATTACGACTTCTTGTATGTGGACGTGGGGAAGAATGGCCGGACGTCCAATGGTGGAGTCATCGCCCAGACGGAGTTCTACAGGCGTCTCCAGAATGGCAGCTTGGACTTGCCAGCTCCAGAGGACAATGTGGAAGGACTCCTATTTGTGTTCGTTGCTGATGAAGCGTTTGCGCTGGGGGACCACCTGATGTGGCCATTCCCAATGAGGACCCTCACCCCGGAACAGAGGGATTTTAATTACCGGCTGGCCAGAGCCTGAAGAGTGGTGGAGAACACATTTGGAATCCTGGCCAGCCGGTTCAGACTATTTCTGACACCCATCCATATGGCGGAGTATAAACTGAACCATATTATACTGGCGTGCTGTGTTCTCCATAACTTTTTAAGGAAACATTTGGCCAACGATGCTGGCTCAGCTGAGGCCGGAATCTATGCTGACTATGCTGAGGCCGGAATCCTACATCAAACCACACTGACGGCGCTTGAAAGTGGCCGTCCTGGCTTGCCCTCCCTGAGTGCCCGTGATGTCCGGTTACGCTACCTGGAGTTCTTTGCGGGTAGGGGGGCTATCAATATGCCAGACAATCTGTGAAGCCTTTTTATAATAAAAAAAAAGAAATTCTTGGTGTACATTTACTGCTTGTGTTTGTTTTAGCTGACCCTGACAGAAATGTGTTGAGTCCAGAAAATGTCGTGATTGTGTAACCTTATACAAAGCACTGTTGGCTATTATTTCCTAAATGCAAAAACACATTTCACTACAAGTGCACTTGCAACTGCACTGAAACTGCACTTGTAGTGCAAAGAGGATTTGCCCTTAGGAAATAACCCCCATTTTTGCTGAAAACAGCAATTACATCACCCCAAAAGTGTTGTATTGTAGTGTGGAGACAATAATCCACACATTCTTGAGAAAGCAACTTTTTTATACCTGCACAATTACATGTGCATTTATCAAAGGTTTTTAAAACAAACCAACATGATTGTTGTATAACAATTTTTGCAGTAGCATTATCAAAAATCGAAATGTCCATTTCAGATAAAACAGGCCTATGTAAAACCAACAAGAAAGACAAAAAACTTGAACTTACAAAGTTCACATATGGTAACTTTGTCCTCATGCATGCTGGATTTTTCTGTAATTATTATTTGAGGTCCTTCATACATATTTGACCTTCACTAACCTCCCCAGCATGGTGTCTCCTGCCCTATATTCACCTCATGTAGTCACTTAACAATGTATTTTATCAGCTCCATAGTAGTGCTTTACCCCAAACACCCCCTAAAATGTTTGGAAATGTTATTTTTTATTTAAATTCAGGCAGAATGCCAGAGGCTTTTTTTGTGGTGTCCCCAAATAATTTTTAGTAAGCCTCCCTCCCCTAACTGCTAAGTCAGCTGATCCCAATTCTCTATCCTCAATCATCTATCTGCTGACTTTGCCAAACCCATACACACTATACCCACCTCTTTACTGGTCAGATTTATGGATGAATTCCCCAAAGCATGTAGTGCAAGGGCCTGCCTGTATACTTTCCAATGGTACTGTTTAAAGTTTTTGTATCCTATTATTATCTTGATAGGTAATAGCAGAATGTCCAAATGTCCTCAAATGTGTACAATGTGTATTTATATCTTTTTATTATGACACTTCTTACCTGTCCAGTGGTCTGCCAATAGTGTAACTAAGGAGGGGCTGTTCAAAGTAATACCCATTATTTAGGCATTCATCTCTCAATGAAGTGAAGAGGGTTACCTGTCCAAGATTTACACACACCCCCTATAATGTTAGAAATGGCCCATGAGAGGGGGGGGGGGAATATGATAGGTGTACCTTATACTTTGGCGTTGTTAAATTCCCCTTAATAAATGCTGCCTGGAAGTTGCCCCATAATGTTTGTGTCTAATCTGCTTGCCATGTTTCAGAGTAAAAATAGTAATGTTTATTGTTTTTTCCTCAACAGTTTCCTTCCACGCCACAGGAATGGCAGACTGTGGCCTCCCACTTTGCCGAGCGGTGGGACTTTCCTAACTGCGGAGGGGCAATTGATGGGAAACACGTCCACATCGTCCCACCACCCAACTCGGGGTCGTACTATTATAATTACAAGGGGTTTAATAGTATAGTGATGTTGGCGGTGGTGTCGGCTAATTACGACTTCTTGTATGTGGACGTGGGGAAGAATGGCCGGACGTCCAATGGTGGAGTCATCGCCCAGACGGAGTTCTACAGGCATCTCCAGAATGGCAGCTTGGACTTGCCAGCTCCAGAGGACAATGTGGAAGGACTCCTATTTGTGTTCGTTGCTGATGAAGCGTTTGCGCTGGGGGACCACCTGATGTGGCCATTCCCAATGAGGACCCTCACCCCGGAACAGAGGGATTTTAATTACCGGCTGGCCAGAGCCTGAAGAGTGGTGGAGAACACATTTGGAATCCTGGCCAGCCGGTTCAGACTATTTCTGACACCCATCCATATGGCGGAGTATAAACTGAACCATATTATACTGGCGTGCTGTGTTCTCCATAACTTTTTAAGGAAACATTTGGCCAACGATGCTGGCTCAGCTGAGGCCGGAATCTATGCTGACTATGCTGAGGCCGGAATCCTACATCAAACCACACTGACGGCGCTTGAAAGTGGCCGTCCTGGCTTGCCCTCCCTGAGTGCCCGTGATGTCCGGTTACGCTACCTGGAGTTCTTTGCGGGTAGGGGGGCTATCAATATGCCAGACAATCTGTGAAGCCTTTTTATAATAAAAAAAAAGAAATTCTTGGTGTACATTTACTGCTTGTGTTTGTTTTAGCTGACCCTGACAGAAATGTGTTGAGTCCAGAAAATGTCGTGATTGTGTAACCTTATACAAAGCACTGTTGGCTATTATTTCCTAAATGCAAAAACACATTTCACTACAAGTGCACTTGCAACTGCACTGAAACTGCACTTGTAGTGCAAAGAGGATTTGCCCTTAGGAAATAACCCCCATTTTTGCTGAAAACAGCAATTACATCACCCCAAAAGTGTTGTATTGTAGTGTGGAGACAATAATCCACACATTCTTGAGTAAGCAACTTTTTTATACCTGCACAATTACATGTGCATTTATCAAAGGTTTTTAAAACAAACCAACATGATTGTTGTATAACAATTTTTGCAGTAGCATTATCAAAAATCGAAATGTCCATTTCAGATAAAACAGGCCTATGTAAAACCAACAAGAAAGACAAAAAACTTGAACTTACAAAGTTCACATATGGTAAAACCTGAAGGCTATATCAGACATCAGTATTTAGGAACTGGGTTTGATATAGCGTTCAGATGGGGGGAAATCACCCCAGGAATAGCCAAATTTGGAAGATGCACACCAATTTACGTATGTCAACATGTGCTATCTGCCATCAGGGGGGATCAAGGGACGTGTTTTAAGGGAACAAGCCCTTCCTCAACGCTACTTTATAATTGAGGAAGGGGTTGCACCCCCAAAATGCGTCCATTGATCTCCCGTGATGGCTGATAGCACATGTTGGCACACTGTGTGCATCCTCCAAATTTGGCTTTTCAAAACATTGCAAAAAGTTTTAAAAGATTGGACCACAATACAAAAAGTGATTTTGTGGGGTTTTAAATTCGCCCCACAACATCAATGATGTTATTATTTTTTTTGCAGTTCTACATTACACCCCATGATCTCCCCGATCAGGATCTGGGCGCTTTCTGATGTGAAACGTTCTGGATCCACAACATCACGATCACCTAAAAAGAGAGAAAGAAAACAAAAACAGGTCTCAAAAATCTGCCACCATCCATCTCTTTTACCTGAGTCTGTGGTCGCAGACACTCACCTGTTGTGGTGCCAATCTCCACCACATCTTCTTCTTCCTCCTGCTCAGCTTGGGTTGGTGGTATTTCACCTTCTTCCAGAGGGGGGGGGCTCTGGTCTTCTCAGATGAGGGGTGTCCTCTGAGTCTTTTCTCCCCTATGTAAAACAAAAATTGTATAATTATCACACAGATATTTGATGGCAGAACTAGAAATAGGAAACATTGCTTGGAAGTGGGGTACAATTGTTAATTTTAGCCGAGTTCCAAGATGTCTTTTTTTTATTGCCCTTTGTCAAGCTGCAATAATTTACCTGTTTAGTACAAGCTTCACAGATGGAGACCCCCCTATAGTATACACTGGAGCACCTGTGTGGCCCCCTAATAAAAATGTTGTTCTGTTGTCCCACACTAGTGCTCCAGTGTCCAGATGTGAAAACAGCTGCTCAGTGTCCTCTCCTTACACACAATCTAGTTTGCATTTCATTCTAGTAACAAACCCATCTACACAAACAACTATTTGGCATCCAAGTAGGCCCAAAAAAAATGTGGGAAAATGCATATGGCCTAAACAATGGTGTTTTAGAGGCCGAAAGAAAAATGTTTGATACGAACGAATAATGGGCCCATGAACATTAAAGTTGCCCTTTTAAACGTTACAATTAATAAAAGCATATGGAGCAGCACGAACGCAATAAAGACAGAAAGAATAGGAACACAGCAGAGCTACTTACTTTTTTGCAGCACTCTCTGGAACTTTCGGTACTGCTCTGGCTCTCTCAATTTCAGGTCCGACCACCGCTTCCTGAGCTGATCTTTCGATCGTCGTACCCCGAAATTCTTCTGCAGACTTTTGATCACTTTCACCATGATCTTGGCCTTTCGTATATTGGGGTTGGGGTAAGGCCCATACTTTCCGTCATAGTCGGACTTCTTCATGATGTCGACCATCTCCAACATCTCCCCAAAGGACATATTTGTGGCCTTAAACGTCTCCTTCTGGATCGGGACGTGTCCGGATCCGGGCTTTCCTCCTCCTCCTCCTCGTTGCTATAATTAGCACGCACCTGCTCTGACTCCGCCATGTGCTCTTCACGTACTGCGCCGAACGAAAAGGGGCGGGGAATAGACTAGAAAGAACGTCAGGGGCGGGCGGAGTTACACGCATGCGCAGTGTGTATAAAGCGTAACACGCGTGCGTATTACGTACAATCTGTGAGTGAAGGAAGGAGCATTGGACGCGCCGATCGTAAGAACGAAGGTAAGAGACAGACTTGTGCCTATACTGCTTCTACATTGAAGCCTATATTGTAACAAGATTAGGAGAGTTTTGTCTGACATTAGGCTTTGTCTTGTGTTGTGTCTTGCAGTGAACATGGATATCTTAGTGAAAGACAATGACTTCATGTCAGTATTCATAGATATCTTAAGGGAGCTGCCCTGTCTGTGGGAGATTAACCACCCCCATTTCAAGAACCAAGCAAAGAGGAAGGCAGCACTGGTGCAATTGTGTGAAATTGTGAAGCAGGTGATCCCCACGGCAGACATCACCTATTTAAAGATTTTCATTGGTGGCCTGAGGAGTACATATCTAAGGGAGCGCAAGAAAGTCCTGGATTCACAGGCCACACGTGGAGGAGCCCAGATTGAGCCAGGTATAGCATTCCTCTAAATATTTCTGCTTGTCCAATCAATGATGTTAACTAGATGTTAGTTGGGAGTACTAATTTAGGATTGTGATTGATGATGCAAAACATTACAACCATGTCCCTTTTTCATACACAGGGAAGTCTCAGCCAGGAGGTGGCCGGGCCGAGCCGGCTGGCTGATCTGCTGGTCCCTCCACCCCCACTGAAAAGAGAAAGTGGCAGTAGGAGGAGTGCATTAGAGGAGGCTACCGGAGGACTCTTTTGGAGGGCTACAGAGGTCCTGGGAGCACGACAGACCGTGGAGGAGGACATTGCTGCCACCATTGCCTATAAAATGCAGAGGATCGAGGAGGGCCAACAAGTCTTGTGTGAGGCGCTCATATCGGAGGCTCTTAACAAAGGTATGAGGGGCCAAATGACAGCTCAGACACACCTTTGCGATGGTCCTCCTCCTCCTCCTGCAGGTCCTCCTCCTCATCCTCCCTCTCCTCCAGGTCCTCCCAGTCCTCCTCCAGGTCCTACTTCTCCTCCTGCCACATCTCCAACTGCACAGCCACAGCCCGGAAGGAAGCGTGAAAGGAAGACCAGAAAGTGAGGACCCTGGATCCAGTCTGGTCGGCCAAAAAATGCAGCCTCTTGTGGTACCACAGCCTGGGGACACAGATGTCATCTGCTGCTTTCCAGATCTCTGCGAATTCTGGACCAGACTGCCCTCCCTTACATATGGACTCCTCAGGCCACCAATTTTGATGTTCAAGAATTGATGTCTGCCGTGGGGGTCCCAGGCTTCGCTAATTTCTCATGTTGATCCAGTGTTGCCTTCCTCTTTGTTTGGTTCTGATCCCTTAATAAAGGATTTTTGTTTTTGTTTTGAATTATACTCTCCTATGTGTTTTACTTCAAAAAGGACAGTTTGTTTGTGAGGATTCAGGTACATTTCAAATATAAAATGTGAAATGAACAAGGGACACCAACACCAAACAATCTCCTTGAGATTAAATATTAAAAGATATGGTGTTGGGGTAACTTGACACACAAAACACACACAAAAATATTCTGGAGTAAAAATAAAAATAACATTGAACAAAGATCAGCCTTTGAAAAAATCCAAACATTAAATAAAAAAAAATTAAATAAAAAAAAAAAATTCTGTCAGATGTGACAACTAATAACAATATATTCAGGGAATCCCTATAAAAAAAACAAAAATAAAACTTTGTGAGAAGTGTGTGTGAATATGAGCAGCAAAACTACTACATTCTTGTCACATTATAAAGAAGAAGAGAGTGCGCTGTATTAAACCATTTTTAACATTGCAGCGTGACGAAAGTGCTGTATCCATTGCAAACGATAAGTTTACCAGAACGAGCTGTTCCGTCTTGGAATTTATTCTGAGCATGCGTGGCACTTTGTGCGTCGGAACAGGCCACACACGGTCGGAATTGACGCGATCGGATTTTGTTGTCGGAAAATTTTATCTCCTGCTCTCCAACTTTGTGTGTCGGAAAATCCGATGGAAAATGTCCGATGGAGCCCACACATGGTCAGAATTTCCGACAACACGCTCCGATCTGACATTTTCCATCAGAAAATCCGACCGTGTGTACGGGGCATTAGAGTCTGCAAAAGACTTGAGACTGGGGTGGAGGTTCACATTCCAGCAGGACAACAACCCTAAACATTCAGCCAGAGCTACCATGGAATGGTTTAGATCAGGGATATGCAATTAGAGGACCTCCAGCTGTTGCAGAACTGCAAGTCCCATGAGGCCTAGCAAGACTCTGACAGCCACAAGCATGACACCCAGAGGCAGATGGGACTTGTAGTTTTGCAACAGCTGGAGGTCCACTAATTGCATATCCCTGGTTTAGATCAAAGCATATTCATGTGTTAGAATGGCCCAGTCAAAGTCCAGACCTAAATCCAATAAAGAATCTGTGATAAGACTTGGAAATTGCTGTTCACAGACACTCTCTATCCAGTCTGGATGGAATGGAATGGGCAAAAATTTCACTCTCTATATGTGCAAATCTGGTAGAGACATCCCCAAAAAGACTTGCAGCTGTAATTGCAGCAAAAGGTTAGAAGGATGGGGATTATTATGGTGCCGAGGCAAGTCAATTAATAATTTTTTAAAGAAAGACAAATTTTATTACAAAATATTATGAACAGGTAATACAAACACTAGTTCATATGATAGTAAACATGCATAAAAGAAGTACAAAAAGAGTAGTGGTGGCCTAATTACAGTGACGGGTCAGGTCTTCCCTGGATGTTTTGCCAAGAGATTGGCTTCTTCAGGGAAGTAAAACATGACCAGTGTAAGTATTATAGTTCTAAATAAACGTAGGTGGACCAACAGAGTGCTTTCCAATAAGATAGAGATAGGGAGACAGAAACTGGGAGGGCAGATGTCAATGGAGGAAGAGTGGAACGGGATGTGAATTGGAGGCAAGGGGTGGCCAATGGGCGGGCCTAGTGTCAGAAGAACAGTCATAGGACCAACATGCCCGGAGTCTAAATAAAAAAAGGAGAATATTCAAATAAGGAGCATATGACCCAAAGGAAACAATGAGTGGATCCAAGGATGGCCAGGGGATCTAGGGGGACAGTGAAAAATCAAGTACGGAGTACCGGGGGAAGCGGGAAAAGGGAGGACAGGGGCCATAGATTGGAATATAGGCCTAGAGTCCTAAAACAAAACAGAGAGATCGAACAGGACAGTGGGTTTAGAGAGTAATGGCGTACATGTCAGTTATAAAATAAATGTAAATAAATGTGTTTATATGCACTAGACCATAGCTATAAAAATTATTTAAAACTGATATACTTGTTCAACCCAGGATGTTTAATACCATCTAAACTGTGTATCCACTTGGTTTCTAACCGTAATAAGGTCACATCGATTCTACCACCTTGAACATGTAAAGGCACATGTTCAAGTGCAGCGAAGCGCAGAAAGCTAGAATAAAAGTCATGTTGACATCCAATGTGTCTGTTGAGAGCAGTGGTGTTTAACCTTTTAAATAAAGGCATTGATGTGATCCTTAATTCGCTTAAAGAACTGACGTTTCATCTTGTCGATGTAAAAACATCCGCACTGACAAGTAGCCAAATATACAACTCCCACAGTTTTACACGTAACTCTGTATTTAATGGTATGGGTGTAACCGTTAGGGAGAATCACATCTCTAGAATTGTAAATGAAGGAGCAGATATCACATCTTCCACATGGGAATGTACCTACTAGCTTAGAATTGTCAGGATTCCTGGGCATGAAATGACTTGTTACCAAATGGTCCCTCATAAAGGGTGCCCATCGGTACGTGATCTCGGGATAAGATTTGATGTATTTCTTTATGGTAGTATCTGCGGTAAGTAGGGGCCAAAATTTAGTTAAAATGCCTCTTATATGAGCATGTTGTTTTAAAAATTGTGTGATGATTCAGACCGATTTATTGGCATTTGAAGGATTGAGCACTGAGGGGAAACATGGAAGTTAGGGTAGGTTCACTAACCCTACGAGTGATAGAGGAAGAAAGGGAAGAAGGTGCAGGTGTGGTAAAACCAGGTGCAGAATGTGGTGGTGGATTGGACAGAGAAGGTATAGTGGACAATCTGATTGAAGAGGGTGTAGACGAGTGTGCATTAGTGATATTGGTACGAACCACCATGGGTCGACGAGTAAGGGTAGGTCTAAAGGTGGTATGATCTCCCTTTCTTTTTTTAGGGATCCTATCTTGGGAAAGGTCCCGATTGGTCGTAGAGGTACTAGAGAAAAAAGAGACAGAAGCAGCATTAGGCATAACGTTATCAGCTTTAGGTATGTCAAAGGTTGAAGGTTTAGTCGTAGGTTTATTATAAGGAGTTTGATTCCATCCATAAGCATAGCCATTTTCATGAGCGGACTTGTCCCAAAGGAATTTACCTTCCTTTGTATTGATGACACCCAACGTGTACTCCTCAAGATACTCCTGCAGGTCTTTTTCCCGCGGGGAGGAGACATTGAGGACATAGTCCTGATACCAGCTATTTATCTGGAGATCAAGCTGGTCAAGCTCAGATTCATATTGTTTGCACAAAATCGAGATCATTTGAAATGAGCACGATTGAAGGTTGTGCTCCCAGGATTGTTTTAACCACTTGGCGGCTGCCTCACGCTGATATACGTCAGCAGAATGGCAGGGGCAGGCAAAATCACGTACCTGGTACGTGATTGCCTTCCCGCGGGCGGGGGGTCCGATCGGACCCCCCGGTGCCCGAGGAGGACGGCTTTGGTCTGGCAGCGATCAGAGATGAGGGGGAGGCCATCCACTCATGCCCCCCCCTCGCGATCGCTCCCAGCCAATGAGAATCTTCCCCTGCCTCTGTGTAGTACACAGAGGCAGGGGATGTGATGCCATCTCTCCTCGGCTCGGCAGTTTCCGTTCCGGCGCCGAGGAGAGAAGATATCAATGTGAGTGCACAACACACACACATACAGTAGAACATGCCAGGCACACATATCACCCCCCTTTACCCCCCGATCCCCCCCCGATCACCCCTCCCCCCCGTCACACTGACACCAAGCAGTCAAGCAGTTTTTTTTGTTTTTTTTTCTAATTACTGCATGGTGTCAGTTTGTGACAGTTAGTGTGGTAGGGCAGTTAGGGTTAGCCCCCTTTAGGTCTAGGGTACCCCCCTAACCCCCCCTAATAAAGTTTTAACCCCTTGATCACCCCTCGTCGCAAGTGTCGCTAAGCGATCATTTTTCTGATTGCTGTATTAGTGTCACTGGTGACGCTAGTTAGGGAGGTAAATATTTATGTTCGCCGTTTTATAGCGTCAGGGACCCCCATATACTACCGAATAAAGGTTTTAACCCCTTGATTGCCCCCTAGCTAACCCTTTTACCACTGATCACCGTATAACCGTTACGGGTGACGCTGGTTAGTTTGTTTATTTTTTATAGTGTCAGGGCACCCGCCGTTTATTACCGAATAAAGGTTTAGCCCCCTGATCGCCCGGTGGTGATATGCGTCACCCCAGGCAGCGCCAGATTAGTGCCAGTACCGCTAACACCCACGCACGCAGCATACGCCTCCCTTAGTGGTATAGTATCTGAACGGATCAATATCTGATCCGATCAGATCTATACTAGCGTCCCCAACAGTTTAGGGTTCCCAAAAACGCAGTGTTAGCGGGATCAGCCCAGATACCTGCTAGCACCTGCATTTTGCCCCTACGCCTGGCCCAGCCCAGCCCACCCAAGTGCAGTATCGATCGATCACTGTCACTTACAAAACACTAAACGCATAACTGCAGCGTTTGCAGAGTCAGGCATGATCCCTGCGATCGCTAACAGTTTTTTTGGTAGCGTTTTGGTGAACTGGCAAGCACCAGCCCCAAGCAGCGTCAGGTTAGCACCAGCACCGCTAACACCCACGCACGCAGCATACGCCTCCCTTAGTGGTATAGTATCTGAACGGATCAATATCTGATCCGATCAGATCTATACTAGCGTCCCCAGCAGTTTAGGGTTCCCAAAAACGCAGTGTTAGCGCGATCAGCCCAGATACCTGCTAGCACCTGCGTTTTGCCCCTCCGCCTGGTCCAGCCCAGCCCACCCAAGTGCAGTATCGATCGATCACTATCACTTACAAAACACTAAACACCTAACTGCAGCAATCGCAGAGTCAGGCCTGATCCCTGCGATCGCTAACAGTTTTTTTGGTAGTGTTTTCGTGAACTGGCAAGCACCAGCCCCAAGCAGCGTCAGGTTAGCGCCAGTACCGCTAACACCCACGCACGCAGCATACGCCTCCCTTAGTGGTATAGTATCTGAACGGATCAATATCTGATCCGATCAGATCTATACTAGCGTCCCCAGCAGTTTAGGGTTCCCAAAAACGCAGTGTTAGCGGGATCAGCCCAGATACCTGCTAGCACCTGCGTTTTGCCCTTACGCTCGGCCCAGCCCACCCAAGTGCAGTATCGATCGATCACTGTCACTTACAAAACACTAAACACATAACTGCAGCGTTCGCAGAGTCAGGCCTGATCCCTGTGATCGCTAACAGTTTTTTTGGTAGCGTTTTGGTGAACTGGCAAGCACCAGCGGCCTAGTACACCCCAGTCGTAGTCAAACCAGCACTGCAGTAACACTTGGTGAAGTGGCGAGTCCCATAAGTGCAGTTCAAGCTGGTGAGGTGGCAAGCACAAGTAGTGTCCCGCTGCCACCAAGAAGAAGACAAACAGGCCCGTTGTGCCCATAGTGCCCTTCCTGCTGCATTCGCCAATCCTAATTGGGAACCCACCACTTCTGCAGCACCCGTACTTCCCCCATTCACATCCCCAATCAAATGCAGTCGGCTGCATGAGAGGCATTTTCTTTATGTCTTCCCGAGTACCCCTACCCAACGAACCCCCCCAAAAAAGATGTCATGTCTGCAGCAAGCGCGGATATAGGCGTGACACCCGCTATTATTGTCCCTCCTGTCCTGACAATCCTGGTCTTTGCATTGGTGAATGTTTTGAACGCTACCATTCACTAGTTGAGTATTAGTGTAGGGTACAGCATTGCACAGACTAGGCGCACTTTCACAGGGTCTCCCAAGATGCCATCGCATTTTGAG
Source organism: Lithobates clamitans (assembly GCA_037952925.1). NCBI lineage: Eukaryota > Metazoa > Chordata > Amphibia > Anura > Ranidae > Lithobates > Lithobates clamitans. The sequence continues at coordinate 13,308,566 of JBBGZY010000573.1, forward strand.
AGACCCGAACCTGGAACCGGTTACAGTTATAAAAGTTAGTTACAAAAAAAAGTGTAAAAAAAAAATATATATATATAAAATAAAAAAAAAATAGTTGTCGTTTTATTGTTCTTTCTCTCTCTATGCTCTCTCTATAGTTCTGCTCTTTTTTATTGTATTCTATTCTGCAATGTTTTATTGTTATTATGTTTTATCATGTTTGCTTTTCAGGTATGCAGTTTTTTATACTTTAGCGTTTACTGTGTTTTATTGTTAACCATTTTTTTGTCTTCAGGTACGCCATTCATGACTTTGATTGGTTATACCAGAATGATGCCTGCAGGTTTAGGTATCATCTTGGTATCATTCTTTTCAGCCAGCGGTCGGCTTTCATGTAAAAGCAATCATAGCAGCTAATTAGCCTCTAGACTGCTTTTACAAGCAGTGGGAGGGAATGCCCCCCCCACCATCTTCCGTGTTTTTCTCTGGCTCTCCTGTCTCAACAGGGAACCTGAGAATGCAGCCGGTGATTCAGCCAGCTGACCATAGAGCTGATCAGAGACCAGAGTGGCTCCAAACATCTCTATGGCCTAAGAAACCGGACGCTACGAGCATTTCATGACTTAGATTTCGCCGGATGTAAACAGCATTGGGAAATTGGGAAAGCATTTTATCACACCGATCTTGGTGTGGTCAGATGCTTTGAGGGCAGAGGAGAGATCTAGGGTCTAATAGACCCCAATTTTTTCAAAAAAGAGTACCTGTCACTACCTATTGCTATCATAGGGGATATTTACATTCCCTAAGATAACAATAAAAATGATTAAAAAAAAAAATGAAAGGAACAGTTTAAAAATAAGATAAAAAAGCGAAAAAATAATAGAGAAAAAAAAAAAAGCACCCCTGTGGCCCCCTGCTCTCGCGCTAAGGCGAACGCAAGCGGTGGTCTGTCGTCAAATGTATACAGCAGTTGCACCATGCATGTGAGGTATCACCGCGAAGGTCAGATCGAGGGCAATAATTTTAGCAGTAGACCTCCTCTGTAAATCTAAAGTGGTAACCTGTAAAGGCTTTTAAAGGCTTTTAAAAATGTATATATTTTGTTGCCACTGCACGTTTGTGCGCAATTTTAAAGCATGTCATGTTTGGTATCTCGGCCTCGGATATGTACTCGGCCTAAGATCATATTTTTTATTTCATCAAACATTTCGGCAATATAGTGTGTTTTAGTGCATTAAAATTTTAAAAAGTGTGTTTTTTCCACAAAAAATGCGTTTGAAAAATCGCTGCGCAAATACTGTGTGAAAAAAAAGAAACACCCACCATTTTAATCTGTAGGGCATTTGCTTTAAAAAATATATAATGTTTGGGGGTTCAAATAAATTTTCTTGCAAAAAAAAATAATTTTTTCATGTAAACAAAAAGTGTCAGAAAGGGCTTTGTCTTCAAGTGGTTAGAAGAGTGGGTGATGTGTGACATAAGCTTCTAAATGTTGTGCATAAAATGCCAGGACAGTTCAAAACCCCCTCAAATGACCCCATTTTGGAAAGTAGACACCCCAAGCTATTTGCTGAGAGGCATGTCAAGTCCATGGAATATTTTATATTGTGACACAAGTTGCGGGAAAGAGACAATTTTTTTTTTTTTTTTTTTGCACAAAGTTGTCACTAAATGATATATTGCTCAAACGTGCCATGGGAATATGTGAAATTACACCCTAAAATACATTCTGTTGCTTCTCCTGAATATGGGGATGCCACATGTGTGAGACTTTTTGGGAGCCTAGCCGCGTACGGGACCCCGAAAACCAAGCACTACCTTCAGGCTTTCTAAGGGCGTAAATTTTTGGTTTCACTCTTCACTGCCTATCACAGTTTTGGAGGCCATGGAATTCCCAGGTGGCACAAAACCTCCCCAAATGACCCCATTTTGGAAAGTAGACACCCCAAGCTATTTGCTGAGAGGTATAGTGAGTATTTTGCAGACCTCACTTTTTGTCACAAAGTTTTGAAAATTGAAAAAAGAAAAAAAAATGTTTTTTCTTGTCTTTCTTCATTTTCAAAAACAAATGAGAGCTGCAAAATGCTCACCATGCCTCTCAGCAAACAGCTTGGGGTGTCTACTTTCCAAAATGGGGTCATTTGGGGGGGTTTTGTGTCACATGGGCATTCCATGGCCTCCGAAACTGTGATAGGCAGTGAAGAGTGAAATCAAAAATTTACACCCTTAGAAATCCTGAAGGCGGTGATTGGTTTTCGGGGCCCCGTACGCGGCTAGGCTCCCAAAAAGTCCCACACATGTGGTATCCCCATACTCAGGAGAAGCAGCTAAATGTATTTTGGGGTGCAATTCCACATATGCCCATGGCCTGTGTGAGCAATATATCATTAAGTGACAACTTTGTGCAAAAAAAAAAATTGTCACATTCCCGCAACTTGTGTCAAAATATAAAATATTCCATGGACTTAACATGCCTCTCAGCAAATAGCTTGGGGTGTCTACTTTCCAAAATGGGGTCATTTGGGGGGGGGGTATGTGCCATCTGGGCATTTTATGTCCTTCAAAACTGTGATAGGTAGTGAGGAGTGAAATCAAAAATTTACGCCCTTAGAAATCCTGAAGGCGGTGATTGGTTTTCGGGGCCCCGTACGCGGCTAGGCTCCCAAAAAGTCCCACACATGTGGTATCCCTGTACTCAGGAGAAGCAGCTGAATGTATTTTGGGGTGCAATTCCACATATGCCCATGGCCTGTGTGAGCAATATATCATTTAGTGACAACTTTTTGTAATTTTTTTTTTTGTCATTATTCAATCACTTGGGACAAAAAAATAATATTCAGTGGGCTCAACATGCCTCTCAGCAATTTCCTTGGGGTGTCTACTTTCCAAAATGGGGTCATTTGGGGGGGTTGTACTGCCCTGCCATTTTAGCACCTCAAGAAATGACATAGGCAGTCCTAAATTAAAAGCTGTGTAAATTCCAGAAAATGTACCCTAGCTTGTAGACACTATAACTTTTGCACAAACCAATAAATATACGCTTATTGACATTTTGTTTACCAAAGACATGTGGCCGAATACATTTTGGCCTAAATGTATGACTAAAATTGAGTTTATTGGATTTTTTTATAACAAAAAGTAGAAAATATCATTTTTTTTCAAAATTTTCGGTCTTTCTCCATTTATAGCGCAAAAAATAAAAACCGCAGATTTGATCAAATACCATCAAAAGAAAGCTCTATTTGTGGGAAGAAAAGGACGCAAATTTTGTTTGGGTACAGCATTGCATGACCGCGCAATTAGCAGTTAAAGCGACGCAGTGCCAAATTGGAAAAAGTCCTCTGGTCTTTAGGCAGCCAAATGGTCTGGGGCTGAAGTGGTTAAAGAGTCATTAATCTTCCTAACATTCAGAAAAATATCTGGATCCTTAGACCCCAAGGGACAATTTGATTCTCTGAGTATTTTTCAAAATAGGATTTGTGCCAATAGATCCTGACTTTCTTTTTCAAGCGATGTTGTAGTCTCATAAAAAATCGGTCAAGCTCAGCATCTGTAACATTTTCCTCATTTTGGGATGATCGGATCTTTGCCATGAGCCACACCTAGGACTCACCACAAAACTCCGCCATGACGTCTGCTACTCCGTGTTCACAGAAATATGGTCAGGTCAATAGCCAAATAAACACTGGGGTAGACAAATAAATAATAATGTAGAACAATAACGTAAAAAAACAAAAACATTTTTTTCTCTTTTTTCCACCAGATAAATTGATATAGTAGAGAAAACACTGTATTTTATCTAGAGGGGCAGTCAGCCAAAAAGGGTGGTGTATTGAAACACTGTAATCGTGAAACATAAATGGAGAGAGTGGTTAATATGTCCTCTTTAGATAAGGCACCTCATCCCAAAGTCGTGAATACAAAAGGGCAGAAGGATGGGAATTATTACGGTGCCAAGTCAAGTCAATCAATCATTTTTTAAAGAAAGACAAAATTTTATTACAAAATATAAATATAAACAGGTAATACAAACACTAGTTCATATAATAGTAAACATGCATAAAAGAAGTACAAAGAAAAGAAAAAAAGAAGTTTACTGCAGGCCAGAGTAGTGGTGGCCTAATTACAGTGACAGGTCAGGTCTTCCCAACATGTTTTACCAAGACATTGGCTTCTTCAGGGGAGTAAAACATGGCCAGTGCAAGTATTATAGTTCTACAGGAAAATAAAAAACATAATGTTAAGTGAACATACATAAATAAATGCAAATGTAATAATAGCACATTATACATGGTGCGCAATACCAGAATTTGAGACGTCAGGGCACTGAGGGTCCCATCATAGTCCCGCCACGTTAGTGGCATCAACATAAGCCCAGACCAACCAGATCAATCCTCCACCCACTCAAATGTCCCCAATGACAGGGTCAGCAAGAGGTGCCTCCAGAGCAAGGTAGACCGACCCTGCCGTAGTGTGGCTGCAGGGGGCAAAAAGGAGACCAATAAAAACTAAAAAAAAGGGAAGAGAAAGAAAATTTGTTAGGTATGCATGAAGAGCTCATATAGCCTAAATCTGTCCCAGTGGGGCTAACATAGCCTCCATACATACCAAGAGAAGGTAAGGTTGAAGTAAAGTGTAGAAGGGGGGCGCTGTACAGACCAAAAAGTCCAATCAATCATCAATGCACGATTGAATTAAAGCAATAATGAAGTAACTGAATCAGAAGAAAAAATAAAAAAATGAAAAGCTATATTTATTACTCAAATAAATAAAATAAAGTGAAACAGATTATCACAATTAAAATGAAGCTTGCACACAACAACAGGTTATATAAAGGTATTGGCTTACCCTTAGTGGGTGCAATACAATTCTAGACTTCAAAGTGTATAGGAAAAAGTGCATATGGTACAGTTCCTGGGCTAAGTACCAACGCACTAGCCAAGGTGTTTTGATACAGGGAAGCCAGAAGCAAAAAAGTAATAGAGAGGATAAAATTAGAAAGAGAGTACTTAAGCTGAATAGACATATATAGTAAAGATAAATAGGGGGAGAGAGATCCCCATCCATGATGATACCTTGTATGCTGGAACTGAAAGTAGCAGGGCCCCCAGACACAACTAGCAAGGAAAAGCTGGTAGTGTCTACCTTTGAAGCCCCCACCCGGTCGGCCTGTGATGTCACCGACCAGGAGCGGACAAAAATAGGCCACTGCGCCTGCGCAGCCAAGACATCCAAGGCCTACAATGCCCAGAATGCCAAGTAACACGTCACTCGCATCACATGACCGAAGCCATGCGACGCGAATAAACATAGACAGACCAACGGAGTGCTGTCCAATAAGATGGAGATAGGGAGACAGAAAATGGGGGGGCAGATGTCAATGGAGGAAGAGTGGAACGGGATGTGAATTGGAGGCAAGGGGTGGCCAATGGACGAGCCTAGTGTCAGAAGGACAGTCGGCCCTTGGATGGCCATACAGCCATGGGCTGTCATGGGACCAACATGCCGAGACATCCCCCTGAGCGTTCCACAGCCAGAGGGACACAGAGCAATGGGTGGAGGCGGATCGGGACTGGTAAAAGGCAGTTGAAAAAGGACCAAGCAAGGCTAGAATGCAGATATAACCCACACCCTCAGTAAACTGCATCATCCAGCCGGTCTGCGCAGCATATGTTACAAAAAATAAACATAAACAACAGTATACTACAAATAAGTGAAAAATCCATAGAAGTATATGTTGAACGTATACACGAATAAGTTATTTATATATAAATTGAATGTAAATATTAGTATAACATTAAAAAGTCTAAATAGTCTAAATAAAAAGGGAGAATATTCAAATAAGGAGCATATGACCCAAAGGATACTCTGTGTGGATCCAAGGATGGCCAGAAGATCTAGGGAGACAGTGAAAAATCAAGTACGGTTGATGCCACTAACGTGGCGGGACTATGATGGGACCCTCAGTGCCCTGACGTCTCAAATTCCGGTATTGCGCATCATGTATAATGTGCTATTATGCATTTATTTATGTATATTCATTTAACATTGTTTTTTATTTTCCTGTAGAACTATAATACTTACACTGGTCATGTTTTACTCCCCTGAAGAAGCCAATGTCTTGGCGAAACATGTTGGGAAGACCTGACCTGTCAATGTAATTAGGCCACCACTACTCTGGCCTACAGTAAACTTTTTGTACTTCTTTTATGCATGTTTACTATCATATGAACTAGTGTTTGTATTACCTGTTCATAATATTTTGTAATAAAATTTGTCTTTCTTTAAAAAATTATTGATTGACATGCCTTGGCACCATAATAATCCCTATCCTTCTGCCCTTTTCTATTCACTACTTTGGGATGAGGTGCCTTATCTAAAGAGGACATATCAGCCACTCTCTCCATTTTTAATTGCAGCGAAAGGTGATTTTACAAAGTGTTGACTTGGGGGAGCTGAAAACAAATGCATGTCACACTTTTTACATATTTATTTGAAAAAAATTAGGAAAACCATGTATCATTTTCCTTCCACTGCACAATTGTGTGCCACTTTGTATTGGTCTATCACATAAAATCCCAATAGAATACATTTATGTTTTGGTTGTAACATGACAACATGTGGAAAATTTCAAGGGGTATGACTACCTTTTCAAGGCACTGTACCCACCCTTTTTAATAAATTGTAGTTTTTTTCAACACTCTACACTGGGAGGCAATCTGTTTGTTTTATCCTAACATATGGGTGCATGAGACCAGTGAAACTTTAGAAGGACCAAAGACCCTTGAGCCAAGTATCCAACAGGAATACCCAAAGAGAGGACCCCTCACGGAAGGCCAGACCAGATCAGACCATATAGCGGGAACCTTACTTCTAGGCTCCTGTTATATGAGAATAAGGTCAAAGCTCTGTGAGCACTGAGGTGTTTCGTGGAAGCACAGGATGCACCCCACCCCCACCCACCCCCCCAGAAAAAGGAGAATACATTACCTAATGAGGACTATGCATATATTGATTTCACCCCCACTGGGATAATATTGTTTGAGTCATTATTAACACTTGTATACTGTATATTTGGTGAACGTGAAACCTTTTGTTATATAGATTATTTTATTTGATGCAAATTTTGTTTATTGATTAAAAGTGCACGTGTCACATATATTTATGTAGGAACTGCGCAGTGCCATCTATATTGAATTGATATTCTAGATTATTGTTCTACAAAGGCTCACTACTGCTAAAACCTGACACCTGAGAGAGACATCTTGCAAAACATGCAATTATTCTACTGCAGGCAAGGAAAGCATTTCCTTGGTCTCCCCTCTCCCAGCCATCATTCACTGGGGCTGTTTCAATGTTATAACTTTCTGATAAGTCACAAGATGAGAAGCAGCAATAGGGAGCTGATCTGTATATGATATCATGCTTACCTAGAGCCAAAAACATTTCCACTACTGCATAGTAGCAGGCTTTCAATAATGCTACCTCTAAGTGGGTATCTCAGTCCATCAAATAGATGTTGTCCCTGAATATTTTCAGATTTAGGATGATAATGGTCTTTTGGGGAGAATGTCAGATGGAGGCATTGTTAGGGGTAGTATTGAACTCTTTGTGATAAAGATGTATATAACATTTCTTAGGATACATGCACTTACCATGAAAACACATTTCTTTGGCACAGTAGATCTGACTCTAGACATGAAAGATATGTAAGCATAGTTATGGCTGAGAGAATTTAGTCCCACTTTAAATACCATGCTTGGGGGATGCTTTAAAGTGATTGTAAAGGCTGAAGGTTTTTTTACCTTCATGCATTATATGCATTAAAGCAAAAAACCTTCTGTGTTCAGCATCCCCCCTAGCCCCCCTAATAGTTACCTGAGTCTGATCTCGATCCAGCAATGTACATTGGCTCTCGCTGCTGTCAATCACAGCCAGGAGGAATGGAGCAGGGAGCAGGGCCGAACCATGCTCTGTGTGTCTTATGAACACACCAAGGAAGCTCAAGAGCGAGCACGCACGAGTGCCCCCATAGCACTCAAGCTATAGGAGCACTTGGCAAGGGGGGATGATCCAGGAGCACTGGCAGGGGACTAAAGCAGGGGAGGAACTGGGCTGCTCTGTGCAAAACCATTGCACAGAGCTGGTAAGTATAACATGTTTGTTATTAAAAAGAAAAGAAAAAACACGAGCCTTTAATATTACTTTACAGCTGTACATGGGCCATGAAACAGTACTATGTTTATGGACAATACACTGGCAGTGCATACTGTATTTGGCTGCAATTTTTTTTTCTTCTTTACAATTACCTTGACTTTCATTTCAATTTAAAAAATAGGACTTTTCTCAGGCAATTTTAGAAACAATGCATGTTTATTCATATCACCCAAAGCCCAGTAGTTGGCAACCAAATATGTCTAATGTTTTGTATTCCTATGCAATGTACCTCTATAAGGGTAATTCTGTTTGACTCTTGCCACCTACCATTGATAAACAGAACAGAGCAAAGGGTTGATTGCCCAAAGTACTAGCAACCAGAATTAAAACAGTTTCCTAATTTACTTTATTCTTTCACAATAATGCATGTGAGCTTTCCCTGCAACATCTTCCAATTTACTGGCTGTTCTATGCCCTGCCCCTTTTATAGTGAGGAGGCTGGCTTATACAAAAGCCTCTTTGTTGACCCTTTCAAGCTTTTAGTCCATCATTTAAAAGTCAATCAGTGTATTATCTTAAAAAAATATATATTCTAGGTGAGTCTGCACATAAATTCATTGGGAACCCTGAAAATACAGGATTCACCTTAAACTCATAGTAGCAACAAACTTGAACCTCATCCCAACTTATATTGTGGTCCTTTTAATTAACAAAGAGACTTTGTAACTGCAGGTTTTTTTTTGTGTAACAGCTGTAAAAAGTGCTAAGAGGCCTTCTTGATGATAATAAAATGTAAAAGATAAAAAATCTGGGTGGCCCAAAAAGAATGTAAGATCATATTTGTGTCCCACAGGCAGCCATCTCATTCAGTGCTGTAGTATTTTTATTTAATCTCAGCTATTACGGGTGACATTTCACTGTAAGCTAGCATTATGTTCTAAAGTAGGTTATTATCTTTTATCAGCACTGATTAATGACTAAGCTACCAAGTAACAAGTAAAAAACTTTCTGTGAAGTTTCAAAATATCTGGAACCCCAGGCTGCTATTTAGCTCTGTACTGCTTTACAAGTCTGATAACTTTTTCTTTTTTAATGTATAAGTTGTATTACATCCTTCAACAAAGCATATAGGTCAGTTACCACAAGTGAAAGCAAAAAATGCAATACATAAAAAAGAAAATCTGGATTTAGAGAAAATTGCATCATTTGTCCTAGGTATCCAAAATGTTTACCATGTATGGAAACCATAGTTAAATGTAACAGAGAAAATAATATAATTCCATAACAGTGCAAAATTGGTCTGCCCTCAAAGACAGACGAGACTACACTAACTGCACTATTTACTCTGAACTGTATAATATATACTACACTAACTGTACTATATACTCTGAACTGTATAATATATATTACACTGACTGACTGCACACTACACTAATCTCCATTCATTCATTCACAGTGCTGTGATTGGCCAAAGCATGCAGGTCAGGTGCATGCTTTGGCCAATCAGCAACCGCCAATACACTGCGATCTTGCAGTGCATTATGGGGCGCTCCGCAGTGGGTGAACTTGCCAAGAGCGCCCCATATGTTTGTTTGTTCGAACTTACATTCGACTCGAACATCGGGACTATCCCTATTCATGAGTCTAAAGATCAGTCTGCTAATATCTTCCCAAACAGGGGTTTATGGGGACAATCACGGAAGATGTGGAGTAGAGTGCCGATATTCTGCTGGCAGCTCAAGCAAAAAAAGAAAATTGAAGGGAAAATCTTACAGTATGTACTGTAAAATAGTAGGGGTCCTGAACCAGTGAGTCAACAAATAGAGTTGGGCGAATGGTTTGGACCGGGCAAAAGTTTGGCCCGAACATCACCTGTTGGCCTGTTAGGCGAACACCCGAATTTGCGTGGCACTCGGCAGAATGTTCACTCGCCGAGCACCCCACAATGCACTGCTCTCTGCACAGTGCATTCTAAGCCCTGATTGGGCCCAATCAGGGCAAATATTTGCCCAATCAGATCCTGCCCTCCCCATGTGAATGAGTATGGGGTACATAGTACCCCCCTTCACCAAAAAAGTGTCAGAAATTAATAAAATCACACACAGTTTTAGACAATTCCTTTCTTAAAAATAAAAAATCAATGTCCTCCGATGTAGATCCATCGTCAATCACAACACTCCACCCGCCCCCATGTGACGTCGCCGACCCAGCATGCACCGATCAATGGCGTCACGCAGGGTGGTGCCACATTGCTAGGTGGCTCCGCACCTTACCTATTTAAGAACTGTCAGATAGCGGAGAAGACACACGGCAGTTAGCCTTCGCTGCAGGTGGAGCATTTTTTTTTCTTCTTTCGGGTCTGACGGTGGTGGCAGTGTCATGATTGGAGATGGATCTACATTTGAAAAAGGGGGACTTTTTTTATTTTTATTAAAGGAATTTAAAGGAATGTCAAAAACTGTGTGGCCTGATATGGTTCAGGCAGGAGGATCGCTTCCCCCCTCCCTTTACTGACCTGCCGGGCTGCATGCTTTAATAAGGGTCTTGCATGGTTTTTGGGGGGGAACCCCACGCTGTTTTTTTTAATTTTGGTGTGGAGTTCCTCTTAAAATTTATACCAGACCTGAAGGGCCTGGTATGGATTTGGGGGGCTCCATACCATTTTTTTAACATTTTTGTATTGCAAGCAATGGTATTGTATTTCCATCAATTTAAAGCGGAGTTCCACCCAAAAATGGAACTTCCGCTCATCTGATTCCTCCCCCCTCTGGTGCCACAATTGGCACCTTTTGGGGGGGGGACAGGATACCTGTCTTTGACAGGTATCCTTTCCCACTTCTGGGAGCCTCAGCCACAGATATTGACATCAGGGCTGGGGCTCCCTCCTCTTCCCTCCCCCTTCCCCTGTGGCCAGGCCAGTAGGAGAGAGGAGCAGGCCTCGTGCATGCGCAGTAGAGTTCCTGGCCTGAAGCCGAAAGGCTACCCTTACCCACAATGGCGGCGGCAGCACCCAACAGCTGATGAAAACATTGCCTACATTGCTGGACTCCAGGACAGGTTTGTGTCCTCTTTTTAACAGCCAGCAGCTGCAGTATGTGTAGCTGCTGTTTTTTTTTTTTTTTTTTAGATGGACCTCCATCATTTGTTGTTCTTTATATATATATATATATATATATATATATATATATATATATAAAATTATATATATATATCATTTTTTTTATTGCTTCTTTAAGCATCATTAAAATCACTGCTCCTTTAAAAATTATCTTTTCTAAAAGCTTTTATGCATTGATAAATGTTCCCCAGGGCAATAGCCGGGCCCCCATACCCTTTTCATGGCCAATGACTTGCATATAGGCCTTCAAAATGGGGACTTTTGATTTTTTTAAGTTGGGTCCCAAAGACTTCAATGGGGTTTTGAGTTTGCGTTCAAACTTTTGCTATGTTCGAGAGTTCTGGAGCAAACCGAACCGGGGGTGTTCAGCCCTAACAAATTTTATCTTGTATTTCAATATCTGCTAGATATCGAGGACCTGTGAGAAAATAAAAGGACACGGCCCCTCTGTTTATCTACAAGGGTCCTGTTCAAATCTCTTTCCCATTTCTGTAAAAAGAGGGAGTCGTAATACCTGGGAGTGTTGTCTAGAAAAAGTGTTCAGTAAAGTGTAAGGAAGTGGTGTGGTATCCAAGCAGTGATGCCCATATGGAATTCTGATAACTTGAACTTATTATGCATTGTGAACCTTATCGGATTATTGTATGACCAGTTACACTTTTCATACTGGCTGTTACACATTTCATATACAAATATGTAAGATTACCATCTAGTTGCTGGTAGTATGTCAGTCACTGCAGCCATATGAGCCTTGTTGAACCACTGCTACTTGAAATTAAAAATGTCAAAGGTTTTTTTTTTATTTTTCACATTTTTTAACACAGAAACTCTTAATGAAAAAGGAACCTGTCACATCTACTAAGAAAAAAAAGAAAAGTAAAAAAGAAAAAGTGGATGCGCTCAACCCACACATCAATTCCACTGGGATTTAAAACAATCTTAAAACATTTCAATAAAATAACATGTATACCTAAACAACATGCACATTCACCTCCAAGGGAAACACCATATGAGGGATAATCCCCACAATAATTAATTGTAACGGTTCTTATAATTTGGTCAGATAATAGGAGGAACCATACTGTACCTACAAGATGTGCTGGTCCACAATAAGCTGCACACTCTGGCGATATATGTTAGGGGTCAATATAAGTGGTCCCCCTCCTCTATCTATAGACATGGACTAATAAGCTTAAGGAAACAGTGGCTACTGTCTGCACTCCCTAAAGCCCAACATGCTAACTCTTCCAGTTGCAGCCTAATACCATACTGAACTACACATCCTCTCGACAACCAAAAGAGCCCACTAACACAGATACTAAAAAAATCCAGTGTTGACCTTGATAATAAAGTGCTGTGAAAGCATCAAACAAGAACCTAACATGTTTCACCTCTCGTACAGAAGCTTCTTCAGGAGTGTTTTCCTCTGTTTTGCCTAAATATCTAGGGGTAAAATAATGGCTAGCTTCTGACCCAACTTCCGAATTATGTCATTATGTCTTCATACACGTACCAGGTCATGAGGCACGTACTGCTCATGCATTGTGTGTGATATTGGCCATCTCTACAGCCATATCTTTAATGAAGAGCTTCCCAATCTCATCCTCCTATATTGGCATCCTCCTATATTGCCACCAAAACCCTTGTTTTTGCCAAATAGGTCTCTTTTTAGAATAACAATATTAACATCTGTCCTCAAAATAAGAGGCCTCCCCCCATGAAACTGAATATACAGGTGATAACACACAGATAATTCTCAGAAAGCATGGCATAATATTTCAAACTACTGTACCATACAACCCAAAACAAAATGGGGTTGCAGAAAGAATGAACTGTACTCTATGTGAGAGTAAAAGAATAATGTTGTTTGATGCAGCTATGCCAACCACATACTGGGGGGAAGCAATTATGAGCACATGCTATCTTCAAAATCAACTACCAGGAAAATCAACTGAGAAAACTCCATAAGAATTGTAGAATGTAAGGGCCCCAAATGTGAACCATCTAAAATTGTTTGGAAGCAAAGCCTATATGTGTCATGGTTATGCAATAGAGTTTTCTCTGTCAGCTTACCTGTCTTCATGTGTTCATCTCTAAAGACCAGCTGACTCTCACCTGACTGGTTTTATAACCTCTCCTTTAAGCATGGCCCCACCCCAGGCCTTATCAGGGAACCCTATATTAACCTGTGCACTGCAAGCCAGCAGTGCTGATCAACCATTGTGTGTTAGCTTTCGTGTGTACTTGCTGTGTTTCCTACCTATGATTCCTGTTACCGACTTTGGCCTGTTCTCGACTCTCCCTGTCTGCTTGTTACCCTGACCTTTGGCGTGTTATGTTTATCCTTGTCTGCTAGTCGCCCTGACCTTTGGCTTACTCCTTACTTCCCTGTCGTTCCAGCCTGCTGCCTCCTTTCTCTTCTCCTGTAGTCTACAGTGAGCGTGAGCTGTGAGACCCTGGGGGCCGCGACCTGGAGCCAGACTGCAGCGCAGTCCATCCTCACCACTAGATGCTCTGGTGAACACCCGCTGGCTCTTAGACTCCGCGCCCTGGGGAATGTATGCTCTAGTTCCCACTGGGATCCATGTTAGTTATCCTGTAGACCTGCTTCCTGAACCTTCCAGGGTTCAATCCGCAGCAGTCAGTCCTAGGGTCCACTACCTTAGCAGTGCACTTCCGACTCCTACAGAGTGCATCTGTCACCTGGTCCCAGGTGACCTGACAGTTTGATCAGCCATGGACCCGGCTGATGTGCTGCTACCCGCAGATGATCTGTTGCAGGGCTTAGACCCAAGTGATTCGATTCCTTCAGGATTTGGCATCTCGTTTTGAACAGGGTCAGGCCTCAATAGGACCCCCGGTTCAACAACCTCAACCGCTATCTGCTGCTGCACCTATCGCACCAGTCGCAGCCACACATTCATTACAACTGCCAGCTCCGGCCCATTTCTCTGGGGACTCCAAGGCTTGCAGGGGGTTCCTTAGCCAGTGCACGATTCATTTTGAACTTCTGCCCCAAAACTTCCTGTCCGATCGGGCAAAAGTAGCCTATATTATATCCCTCCTGTCCAGCGAGACGCTAGCTTGGACTGCCCCTCTGTGGAAACTGAATGATCCAGTGGTTTCTAGCCTGTCTGATTTCTTGAAAATTTTTCGGAATATCTTCGAGGAACCGGGTCGTGTCTCCTCAGCGGCTAGCGCTCTTTTACGTCTCCGTCAAGAGTCCGCTTCTGTGGGACAGTATGCTCTTCAGTTCCGTATCCTCACAGCTGAACTGAGCTGAAATAATGAGGCCCTAGTTGCAACCTTTTTACATGGCCTCTCTGATAGAGTGAAGGATGAGTTAGCAGGAAGATCCCTTCCTGCTGATCTGGACGGTGTCATCACCTTGTGTAACCAGATCGATATTCGCTTTCAGGAGAGGGACCTGGAAATAAGACGCCAGCACTCCCCGTTCCTTAGGCAGCTTGAGCTCCCAGTCCCTTCTCTTCGATTCGAGGAGCACCCCCTGCCCACTGAGGAACCTATGCAGCTGGGCTGGACCAAGTTGTCTCCTGAAGAACACGCTAGGTGCAGAACTCTGGGCCTGTGCCTCTATTGTGGGGCCAAAGGTCATTTTTGTGACACTTGTTCTCTTCGTCCAGAAAAATGATTGGGGCTAATACATCTGGAAGGTGGAGTATTAGACCCTGAAGTATCACCTTCACCTTCTTGTCTTCTTCTTTCTGTGTTCCTTCATGTTGGCGCTTCCTCTCATTTGGTCTCGGCACATATGGATTCCGGAGCCGATGGCAGTTTCATGGATTGGGAAACTGCATCTTCCATGAGACTTACCCTTTTGCCCCTTTCAACGCCATTGGTGGTCTTGGCGATTGATGGCACTGTTCTCTCAGGGGGTCCTATCCGCTTCCAGACCCTTCCTGTTAAGATGTCGGTAGGAACACTCCACCAGGAGTGGATATCCTTCCTTGTCTTACCTAAAGCTTCATCTCCTATCATATTAGGTCTTCTTTGGTTACAGTTCCATTCGCCACACATTGACTGGACTGCTGGACTGATCCTGTCTTGGGGTTCCTCCTGTTCCTCTTCCTGCCTACTCAAGGTTACCCCAAAAGAAAAACTTCATGTTGCCACCATCCCAGTATCTTCTGCTCTTCCCGCTGCATATAGCAATTTCTGGAATGTCTCCTGCAATAGTCGGGCTGAGGCACTCTCTGGGTCATGTGGCACTCTGGATGAGGAGCCCACCTGTGAACTTGAGCCGATCATTCACTTCAGTTTGCATGGTCATTTACCTTTGCCTGTTCCTGGACCCCCTTGGACGCACACCCAGGCTGACTCGTCTACCAGTTCCACAGTCACTACACCCTGTGATGCGATTCTGGTGGTCGCTGCACCTGGCAATGCTGTTCAGTCGGCCTCTGCACCAGTTCAGCCTATGCCCAGTGAAGCTATCCAGCTTGACTTCTGTGACACATCACTTTCTAACCAACCTGGTCTCAAGGATCCACTGACTTCTGCCCAGTCTAATGATCCTGTGTTGGATGTCCAGCTCATCCTTAAGGGTCTGGGGGACCCTGCTCAGACTCCTGATGTCTTCTTATGCCTTTACCCATTCCTTAGAAGCCTTTAGCCCTCAATAAGTCCTCTCATCCTCTCCCTACCTCGGTTTCGGTCTCTGAGGATAATCTTAAGTACGAGGTTAGTCAAGTTCTCTATTCCCGGCGCTGTAGAGGCATTCTTCAGTACCTCGTACATTGGGAAGGGTTTGGTCCTGAGGAGAGGTCTTGGGTCACTGCATCTGAGATATTTGCGCCTCGTCTGTTGAGGAGGTTTCATCTGGAGTTTCTCTTTAAGCCAGGGCCCAGGCGGGGAAGGGGGAGGCCTCATAAGAGGGGGGGTACTGTCATGGTTATGCAATAGAGTTTTCTCTGTCAGCTTACCTGTCTCCATGTGTTCATCTCTAAAGACCAGCTGACTCTCACCTGACTGGTTTTATAACCTCTCCTCTGAGCATGGCCCCACCCCAGGCCCTATCAGGGAACCCTATATTAACCTGTGCACTGCAAGCCAGCAGTGCTGATCAACCATTGTGTGTTAGCTTTCGTGTGTACTTGCTGTGTTTCCTACGTCTGATTTCTGTTACCGACTTTGGCCTGTTCTCGACTCCCCCTGTCTGCTTGTTACCCTGACCTTTGGCGTGTTATGTTTATCCTTGTCTGCTAGTCGCCCTGACCTTTGGCTTACCCCTTACTCCCCTGTCGTTCCTGCTGCCTCCTTCCTCTTCTCCTGTAGTCTACGGTGAGCGTGAGCTGTGAGACCCTTGGGACCGCGACCTGGAGCCAGACTGCAGCGCAGTCCATCCTCACCACTAGAGGCTCTGGTGAACACCCGCTGGCTCTTAGACTCCGCGCCCTGGGGAATCTATGCTCTAGTTCCCACTGGGATCCATGTTAGTTATCCTGTAGACCTGCTTCCTGAACCTTCCAGGGTTCAATCTGCAGCAGTCAGTCCTAGGGTCCACTACCTTAGCGGTGCACTTCTGACTCCTACAGAGTGCATCTGTCACCTGGTCCCAGGTGACCCAACAATGTGCACATCCCAAAAGAGAAACGCACAAATTGGAATGCTTGCGCAAAGGAAGGTGTACTTGTGGGGTACAGTAAATTCTAAAAGGGATACAGAATTCTGCACCAAGACACAAACAAGGTAACCATCAGTAGAAGTGTAATTGTCAATGATACTGCAGTGTTTTAAAAATTTCATGAACTAACACAAAAAACTGAGGGAAATTCCACATCAGTGTCACAAGAAGATAAGCAACAAAGTGACACGGAAATAGAAATTAAAGCAGACAATCAAAATACTGTAAAAGAATAAATTAGGCCACAAAAGGCTTCAACCAGAAAATCCAGAAGAATTGGCATCAGCCATAGCTGACACTCAGTCTGGTAAGGCACCTGGCCCTGACTATAAACAGTACCAGGACTGCTTGGTGCCCTTCTTCATCACAGCCTTTAACATTGTCCTGGATGGACAGAGTTTCCCTGTGGACATGCAATGTGCCTCTATTTCGGTGATCCCTAAGCTGGGTAAGGACCCACTGCTGTGTGCCAGCTATAAGCCTCTCCTTTCTGAATTGTGATGTAAAACTATTCACCAAAATCCTGGCTTCTAGGATGTTTGTTTTGCTTAATTGCAAGTCAGTTTTATTCAGACTAGGGAGGCTAATGAAAACACTATTCAGACACTGAACATCATAGAAACAGCAAAACGCTCCAGTATTCCCCTTCTGCTCCTGTCCACAGATGCCAAGAAGGCTTTTGACAGGGTAGACTGGGTCTTTCTCCAAGAGACACTCAAATTTGTGGGAATGCCAGATCCCGTCCCGTCTTGGATTTCAGCCATTTATAAGAATCCCACTGTCACAGTATGGGTTAATGGCTATGATTCCAGCCCTTTTTCCATCTCAAACGGCACCAGACAGGATTGTCCCTTGTCCCCCCTACTGTTCGTTTTCTCTCTGGAGTCCTTTCTACAACATATCAGTGGTAACTCATCCATCCAAGGCACTGAAGCTGGCAAATACCAACACAAAGTGGTGGCGTACGCCGACGACCTTTTATTTTATATAACTGAGCCTCTTACCTTCTTGCCCTCCTTGTTACAGGAGTTGAAACGATATAGTAGCTTGTCTAAGTTCAAGGTCAACTCACAAAAATCAGAGGCCCTGAATGTCTCCAGAAGTTACCAGAGCATGCTTATACCCTTTTTTCCCGTTTAAATGGGCTGCCCACTCGATTCAATACCTGGAAACAAAAATCCCACGCTAACCTATGACCTTGAAAATGAGACGCTTTGGCCCTTTCCTTGTTTGGTCGCTGTAACGTACTTAAGATGAACGCGATGCCCAGACTATTGTACTTATTGCAGGCACTGCCAGTAAAAATACCTCAGACCTTTTTTTCATGCGGTACATTCGGTATTTATCTGGCGAGGTAAACATCCACGCCTTAGCAGAGCGCTCTTGTTATGACCTAAGCTGAAGGGGCGGTGTGGGTTTCCCGGACCCAGCCCTGTATTATACTGCGGCACATATGACCAGGGTTGTGGACTGGTGCCGACACAGTTAACTGAAACTCTGGGTATCGCTGGAACATGAGGCAGCCTAGGCTCTGCTTCCTGGCCTACCTTGGGCAGGGAAAATTCACGTTTCCCATCTAGCTAGGGATCCGTTGATTGGCCCCGTTTTAGCGGAATTGGATAGGTTTTTCCGACTATCTTCACTGAGCAGTTTTCCATCCCCAATGACTCCGATTGTAGGTCACCCAGGGTTCATACCCGGTCTCACTGATCCAACTTTCCTTTCGCAAAGTTCACAGGGACTCTTGAGGGCCTCTCAGCACTTGCAATCGTCCGGTTGGATATCTACAGAGACTTTGCTCTCTGGACGTGCTCCTCTTAAACTGGATTACTGGAGGACTATTCAATTGTCGCACTTTCTCAGATTGTTACCTAAACCGGTCTTTTTTGCCTGAAAGCTACACTCTTTCGAAGAACTTTTCCTGGAAGAGGGCCCGATCCGAAGTTCTTTGTCAACTTCTTATAAATCTCTGCTAGATCTCCATGCCACTGAAGACCTCCCGTTCTTAGCAAAATGGGTAAGAGACTTGCAAGTTGCCTTTACTGAACCCCAAAAAGAACGCATACTCTTTTTTGCGCATAAATCCTCCCTGTGCAGTAAATATCAGGAGACCACATACAAAATTGACGCGTTGGTAAAAAACCCCTTCAGTACTGGCAAAGATTTTTCCTTTGTCCTACATATTTTTGGGAGTGTCCTATGCTTGCCACTTTCTGGCAAACAGTGCTTAAGCTTATACATACATTCACAGACATTTCTTTACAAGATAACCCAGCTGCGGTCCTACTTAACCTTACCTCATTGTCAAGGAAACCACAAATCTCTTCTCAAACATCTCCTTAATAGGGATGAGCCGAACGCCCCCCTGTTCAGTTCGCACCAGAACATGCGAACAGGCAAAAAATTTGTTCGAACACGCGAACACCGTTAAAGTCTATGGGACTCGAACGTGAATAATCAAAACCTGCCTGGAGTTTGCATGTTCTCCCTGTGCCTGCGTGGGTTTCCTCCGGGTACTCCGGTTTCCTCCCACATTCCAAAGACATGTTGGTAGGTTTATTGGATGCTGTCTAAAATTGTCCCCTAGTATGTATGAATGTGAGTTAGGGACCTTAGATTGTAAGCTCCTTGAGGGTAGGGACTGATGTGAAAGTACAATGTACATGTAAAGAGCTGCGTAAATTGATGGCGCTATATAAGTACCTAAAATAAATAAATAAAAGTGCTAATTTTAAAGGCTTATATGCAAGTTATTGTCATAAAAAGTGTTTGGAGACCTGGGTCCTGCCCCAGGGGACATGGATCAATGCAAAAAAAAGTTTTAAAGACTGACGTTTTTTCGGGAGCAGTGATTTTAATAATTCTTAAAGTGAAACAATAAAAGTGTAATATTCCTTTAAATTTCGTACCTGGGGGGTGTCTATAGTATGCCTGTAAAGGGGCGCATGTTTCCCGTGTTTTGGAACAGTCTGACAGCAAAATGACATTTCAAAGGAAAAAAAGTCATTCAAAAGTACTCGCGTCTATATGAATTGTCGGTCCGACAATACACATTTAAGGTCATTGATAAAAACGGCATGGGATTTCTCCACAGGGGAACCCTGAACCAAAATTTAAAAAAAAATGGCGTGGGGTTCCCCTTAATATCCATACCAGACCTGAAGGGCCTGGTATGGAATTTAGGGGGACCCCCACGCCATTTTTTTTTTCTTAATTTTGGTTCAGGGTTCCCCTGTGGGGAAATCCCATGCCGTTTTTATTAATGAACTTACAGTATATGTGTATTGTTGGACCGACAATTCATATAGCCACGAGTACTTTTAAATTACTTTTTTTCATTTGAAATATCATTTTGCTGTCAGACTGTTCTAAACAGGGGAAACATGTGCCCCTTTACAGGCATACTATAGACACCCCCCAGGTATGAAATTTAAAGGAATATTACACTTTTATTGTTTCACTTTAAGCATTATTAAAATCACTGCTCCCGAAAAAACGTCCGTTTTTAAAACTTTTTTTGCATTGATCCATGTCCCCTGGGGCAGGACCCAGGTCCCCAAACACTTTTTCAAACACTTTCAAATTTGCCGCGAACACCCCAAATTGTTCGCTGTTCGGCGAACTTGCGAACAGCCAATGTACGAGTCGAACATGAGTTCGGCTCTAACTCGAAGCTCATCCCTACTTCTTAATGCTGCACAAGCTTGCGTTCCACCTCTGTGGAAGCAGCAATCCGCCACAAAGGTAGCCCAGTGGTTCGCAAGAGAGAAGGACATAGAGCAAATGGGAGATCTGACCTAAACTTTACGTGATAAGTCAGAGGAACATAAGTCCAGATGGTTTTATTGGGACCTCTTTCGTTTCTCTGATGAATTCCTCCAATATACTTAATTAAGATTCATTGTCAGTGATCTCCTCTGCTTGACTGACGCTGTTGATCCCTGCTCAGTGGAGGTGACCCCTCCATCCCCCTAGCTTTCCTCTAATAGTTGCCCCCCCCTTTTTTAATTTACTTTTTATTTTATTTTTTTCTCTTTCTCCCCCTCTTTCTTCATCTGCTCCCTTTCCATTTCTTTTTAAAATAAATAAATCTAAATATGGTGTGTTCAGGCATATGTTATATACCCCATTTTAGACTTCCCTCTACAATGTGATAGATCTTCCTGGCAATTTGGGGTTATCCTCCTTCAAGCCAGCTTACCTTCAGCACAGCCTGCTTGAAGGGTTTTCTAATTTTTTTTGTTTTGTATTTCTTTTTGCATTTTTTTGCTTGTTTTGCTCTTTCGCAATACCATACACAGTTTTGGTTGTACCTTATAAGCTTGACAGTGCTTGACTTTACTGAGAAGTTGTCTTAGGAGCAATAAAGACATCCCAGACAAACGTCTGTCCTATGTTGCTCGTGTAGCAATAAAACCAGAGCCAGATTCAAGGGATGAGAAGCAAAGACTTCCAACTTATGAGAAACAAAAGTGGATCGGAAGTTTTGACAAAACCACTTACAAAAAACAGTTTTTTAGAACTGAGGTCTGAAATGGGACTTATATAAGGAGTAGTTGTTGAGTGGGGGTATTGAAATACATTGTTCGGAGTGCGCATGCGCGAGAGCTCTGTAAGGCCGCTGGAGCCGCGAGCTCCGCTCCACCCCGGCCCATCGAGCGACACAGACCGGGCTACACAGCCCCGGAAAGCACACCATCTACCTCCACAGGACCAGGAGGATATCGGGCACACTCCGGGATGTCCGGACCCGGGACCTCAGGCCGCAATTTGAAACAGCGGCGGAGGACGGGTGTACAAAGATGGCCACCAGCATGGACTTACACACGCCTCAAGCAGCCACACAGGCCAGGAAGCCTGAGAGCAGGCAAGTAATCGCCCCAGCCACACTTACCTATACCCAAGCGGCCCAGGGCATCTCCCACAAGCCCCAGGCAGCCCCTATCGGCCTCCAGGGGTCCCAGGCCTTCTCCCCAGCTTACACGGAGCCCCCACCAGGGATGAACGTGGAGGATCATGCTCACTCTCCCTCAGGGACCATACAGCCCCTATCCACTACACTTGCAAACCCGGGCTTCTCAATCAGGGACATCACATCACTACAGGATGACTTGTTTGCCAAATTCTCTACCCTGCTAGAAAGAAGCCTAGCCAATACAGCCTCACAAATCACTAACTCTATAAAATCAGATCTTACTAACCTAGGTTCCAGAATAGAGGCTATGAAGGACAAGATAGACTGCAATGTCTCCAAGACTAATCAAAACGCAGCACACATTCAAACCCTCCAGGATCAACTTGAAATGGCCCTCTTCAGGATCGATGACCTCGAAAATAGACCCAGCAGGTACGACTTTTGCATCAGAGGCTTGCCTGAATCCTACACAGACGTCCCCCTCACAGTCCGGAATATCATCACCGAACTCATCCCAAATATTCCGCCACAACGGCTTGAACTTGATAGAGCGCACAGGGCCCTGGGTCCCCCCAGAAAGGACGGGTCCCCTAGGGACATCATTGTGAAGCCGCATTATTATGCCGTCAAGGAGGAGGTCATGCGACAATCACGCCTGAAGTCAAACCTTCAGCATCAGGGGCACCAGATGCAGATATTTGCAGACTTGTCTCCATCCACCATTCAAAGAAGAAGAGCCCTAAAACCTCTCCTTACATTCCTGTCACAAAAGGACATTAAGTACCAATGGACATTCCCTCTTGCGGTGAAATTCTCACTACATGGAAAATCACATTCCTTCTCCAACCTACTTGAAGGCGAGAGGCTACTACTGTCACTGAAATTAATCTCGCAAGAGTCGCCTATGGACTTCTCCACGTCATCCTCGGGGTCTGCCAAACGTCCCCCTCCAGGCAGTCCGATATCCCCGCTTTGGAACAAGGGCCCCTCCAAGAAAAGTAAAGATGGAAGACCGCCATAGAAGACATCCTGTCGACCTTACTCCACTACCCGCTTATGGGTTTCTCCTGTGGGGACAGGAGTCCCCTCTGTTGATGGAGCTCGGCTCCAAACCTGTTTTTTTTGGTTCATTAAGGTTCACACTTTCCGGTTTGTCATTTTTCCCCATGGCTCAGCTGACACTAAGCGCATCCAGAAGAAGCACTATCATAACTGTTTGTCAGCCTACTACATAACCAGCCAAGGATCGGGGAACGGATTCCCGACTATTTACAGTCGGGGGTCTTTGTTTAACTGACACTATCGACTCTGGGAGGAGAGGGTATTCCCCCTCCGGGGCGATTGCAGGGTGTTAGGCCCTGATGGTTCCAAATTTTTTTTTTTTAGGAAAGGAGACCTATGTCCCTACAAGTTATCCACTCCCCCCTCACCCCTTCTTTTTCCCTGGGTGGAGGGGCCTGGGGCCCTTTGAGCCCTCCACCCCTGGCCTCTCCGGCTTCTCCCTGCTGCCAGGTGGGGGGGAGGCGGACAGGACACGGGTGGACTTCTAGGGGGTGGCCTGGCCTAGTGCCAACAACGGTATCTATTCTCTTCTTCAATTGGTTATGTTTGGTTATTTTGTGAGATAGCACCTATGACATTAGTTGATTACGTGTGCTTAGTTTTTGTTTAAACATAATTCTGTCGCTCTGGTCCGGGGTGGTCCCCTTGCGCCTTCACCCATTCCTTGGAAACCGTTAGTGTTTCTTCGGCATTGGGTCGTGGGTCATCCTCCTTAGGTGACCGGCGTTTAAGATTTGGGGCTGGTGGATTTTTTCCCCCTCCACTCCCCTCGGGTCCTGTTAAAGGTCCCATGTCTTTGTTTCTGTGGTTGTTTTTTTGTACTTATCCCCCCTCTTTTTTCCTCTCTTCTATCTTGCTTCACTACCATGCCTATCTTCGGGAGGTGACCCTTCACAGGACCCATTCAAGTTCTGGAAGCCTCAACTCCAATCATACATCACTCTTGGGGAGAAGTCGCCGTAGGGTAAGTGACTGCTTGATTGGTGATCCCCCCCCCCCTCTGTTCCCATGGCTGACAATATGGTGAAGGGAGTTGATCTCAGGGTGGCTTCTCATAATGTACAGGGCCTGAATTCCCCTAGAAAGAGGAGAGTGGCATTTGAACACTACAAATCTCTCAAACTAGATGTTATGATGATCCAAGAGACACACTTTCCGATTCGATACAACCCCAAGTTCCTCCACGCACACTTTCCATCCTTTTTTATGGCTAGCGTCCCAAATAATATGAGAGGGGTTGCCATTCTGTTTTCCAAAAATTGTAAGTTCTCCCACTTTTCTGAGCATCGGGACCCAGAGGGCAGGTTCATTCTTGTAAAGGGCACGCTGGAAGGTATACTGTATTCGCTAATCCCTTATTACACCCCTAACAAGGGTCAATTCACCTTCTTCCAGGACCTATTTGCAACCCTGAGCCCCCTCCTGGAGGGTAAAGTCATTGGGGGGGATTCTAATGTGGCTTTTGACCAGGGTCTTAACAAAATGAAGCCCCCTAAAGACCAGCTTACGCGCCCAATGAAACAAAGTTGTAGAATAGCCAAATTACTACACTCCAATGGTCTAGTAGACATCTGGAGGGAATTGAACCCCAAGAGTAGAGACTTTACACATTACTCCGCCCCCCATCGATCTTATGCTAGGATTGATCACTTACTTATTCCATCACACCTTGTACCTCTGGCCAATAAAGCTTCTATTTTGGACATAACCTGTTCGGACCATTCGTTAGTCATACTATCCCTTAGAAACACACTATCTGGGAAAAAAAGCTCATTCTGGCGACTCAACTAATCACTTTTGAGCGACCCAATTCACACCAAAGTACTGGCGGATGCCATCAAAGAATTTTTTTAATTGAATAATGTTGACAACATATCCCCAGAGACCCTTTGGGCAGCCCACAAGGCTACCATTAGGGGAGAGATCATCCGCTTAGCATCCCAAGTTAAAAAAGAACGCATGATTGACATCCACAAACTAGAAGCATCTTTTGCTGCCATAAAAACAGAACACAAGAAACATCCCTCGAAAGCCCTAACAGATAAACTGGACGGGATTAGGCTTGATCTGAATCTAGCATTAACAGCCAAAGCGGAGAAACACATCCGATGGAGCGGGGCCAAATACTATTATCAAAAAGACAAAATAGGCCCAATGTTGACAGCCAAACTCACCCCCAAGTTCCATTCTCGCACTTTCCCGAAACTGATTTTTATTCCAAGCTATACAACTCAAACCATACTAGTAGCAGATCTGTAATCTCCTCCTTCCTGCAGAACGTTAATTTACCCTCTATCTCCCAAGAGCATAAAGATATTATAGAGGAAGCTTTTACGGTAGAAGAAATAAGGGAGGTCATTAAAGGACTCAAACCCGGTTCAGCACCAGGCCCTGATGGCCTATCAGTCCCCTATTACAAGACTTTCAGAGAAATTTTAGCCCCACATATGTCTAAATTTTTTAATTCCAGAAGCTCAGCTTCCCCGCTCGATCCCCACCTCAACACTGCATTTATTTTGGTAATGCCCAAACCTAATAAGAACCACGAAGAAGTGGAAAATTATCGCCCCATTTCCTTAATTAATAATGACCTGAAAATCCTAACGAAAATTCTAGCCAATCGCCTATCTTCTTTTATTAAAGGGTATATTCATAAAGATCAAGTGGGGTTTATCCCGGGGAGGCAAGGACCAGAGAAAATCTTGAGAGCGGTAGACATTGTCTCCCTGCTTCAATCTAATTGGACGGGGGGCACCAGGCAAGAGGGAATGCTCCTATCACTGGACCTTCATAAGGCCTTTGATTCGATAGAATGGCCCTGTCTGTTTTCCCTTTTAGAGAGATGGGGATTTGGTACCCGTTTTTTAGGAGTCCTTAGCTCCCTTTACTCTGCTCCGAAGGCGGTGATCCGCCTGCAAGGCCAATACTCTAACTCCCTAAAAATAGCGAGAGGGACCAGACAGGGGTGCCCATTATCCCCCCTAGTTTTTGCAATGGCCATTGAAACTCTGGCTATAGCAATTCGAGATGACCCCAACATCCAAGAGTTTCCTGCGGAAATCAAGTCCACAAATGCGGGCTCTTTGCGGACAACATGTTACTATTTATCACATCCCTGACCACCTCCTTCCCAAATCTCCTCAAACTCCTGAAGGAGTTTTCAGCGATCTCGGTACTACGGGTAAACTACACTAAGTCATACGCCCTTAACATCTCCCTCAAAACCGAAGTAGTAGCCTCATTCCGAAACTCATTCGACTTTAAGTGGGGTGACTCAGCCATTAACTACCTTGGGATTAAACTCACGGCAAAAACGGAACAACTGTACCCTGCTAACTTCCCACCCACATATTGTAAGCTCGAGACAGATCTAGGGACTTGAGCAAGGGGGGAAGTTTCCTGGCTGGGTAGAATTCACGCTGTCAAGATGACGTTACTGCCAAGACTCCTCTACCTCTTCAGGGCTCTCCCAATAAACATCAGAAAGGATCACTTATCTACTTTCCAACAGAAAGTCATCAAATTTATATGGGGAGGGAAGGGGCAAAGAATCCAGCAAGGAACCCTGTTTAGATCCAGATCTCAAGGAGGCCTAAGACTTCCCCAGTTATTTTGGTACTATCAAGCTGCCAGGCTAGCACAACTCTCCTCAGTATACTCCAGGGCTGAGAAGCCAGACTGTATACAAATAGAAAGGCAGGCGGCACCTGCATACACCCTTGACTTCTTACTCTGGACCCCCCCACTACGTCGACCTCCAATTCTATCTCCAACCCTCTCTCAATCATTAAGAATCTGGGACAAAATGAGATCTAACCCTTCATTAACCTCGAACACCCGACCCCTAGCTCATATTTTCAATAACCATGACTTTACTCCGGGCCTAAATATTAAATCCTTTAAATGGTGGCTGGACAAGGGGTTGTATCGAATCGGACACTTTTTCTCTGCAAGTGGACCTCTTACCATTGATTTCTGTGTAAATCAACTGGAGCTCCCAAATTCGGAACGCTTTAGATTCCACTAATTGGGCCACTTCCTGAATCATATCTGGGTGGGGAAACCCTCTCCTCCAAAATTCACACTGTACGAGTTATGGTGTGGCCAGCCTATGGAGCAGAGGGGCGGAATCTCCATCATCTATCAGGCACTGTCTACCCAATCTGAAAAGACCACGTACATCATAGATTGGGAAAAAGATTTATCTCTCAATTGGAATTTAGATAGCTGGTGGTCCTCCTTTAATAGATCATTCAAGGGGATCCGTAATATCTCCATTATAGAATCTAGTTTTAAGGTTATCACCAGGTGGTACCTTACTCCGATGAGACTTTCTAAAATGTTTCCCTCAGCAGACCCTAGGTGTTTCCGGGGTTGTCTTGGTGGTGGGAATGCCCAAGACTCAGACCTTTTTGGAACAAGATCTTCGCCCTGATCCGTAAATTAACAGACATCCAGATACCTAAAACCCCGGCCATTGCTTTGCTTAATGATAATCTAAACAATGTTCCCAAACACACGAGAAAATTAATACACTTTATCTTTTTGGGAGCTAAGTTAACCATTGCCAGAGCGTGGAAACAACCCAAGGTATCCTTTAAAGCGGCCACACGAAAAATCTCCTGGATTATGTCCCAAGAGAAACACTCAAGCATCCTACATTTTGTTCAGGTATCCGTCAGGTCTATTGATGTCTTGTGCCTAGGGGCTCAGGGGGAATCGGTCGAGCACAGTTTGATCCCTTTTGGGGTGCAGGCGGATTCTCTACGAGGCCTCTCCCAATCCTTTATCCAGGGCTTGACAGATATGGGACTGTTGGTTGTTTAGGAGCGACTTTTAGGAGCTGCTCCTTTCATTGGTAGCTACTCAGCTTAGTGTCCTACATCTATTGCTTCTGAACATTTCCCAAGAGATTGGGTTGGTATTTTTGTATTATTTTGTTTGCTTATGTTTGTACTTTTATTTTTTGAAAAAATCAATAAAATACTTTGAAAAGAAATACATTGTTCATATATTTTTGTACAACAACTACAGATATGTTTGTCATCCAGTAGATGGCAGTGTTTATAAGTTTGTAGTTGCTCTATTGTAAACTCTATGTCTTTTCTCTGTAAATTAAAAATGTACTGCTTCCTGTTTGCAGTTAGTCTGTTCTGTAGGTATAACATACCTGGTGGTGGAACCTAATGTGTGGAGGTAGGCATCTCTTACACCTCTGGCTCAGGAAGTCTGGAAAAGTGACAGAAGCTCCTGAGCACAGAGTGAGCACAAGTGTCTGACTGGTCTCTCGTCGCAGGACACTGAAGAGCAGTGCGCGAGTTGCTGAAGAGCAAGCTGTGCGTTGCTGAAGAGCGAGCTGAGAGTTGCTGAAGAGCAGTCTGTGTGTTGCACTTGAGCAGGCTGTGCATTGCTGACAAACAGACTAGGCATTGCTGATGAGCAGGCTGTGCATTGCTGCAGAGCAGGCTGTACTAGCTGGAAGACAGGGCAGGTGATAGGCACAGGTCGGCAGATATGGATGCAGGTAAACAGGGTAAGGCAGTCCAGGTCAGCAACAGAAAGGCAGATCAAGTGGAAGCGTCAGGCAGAAGAGTAATCAAAGTCAGACCAGATTCGGTAACTGCAGGCAGATGAGTGGATAAGGAAAAAGAGCAGGCAGAGACGAAATCCAGAGACAAGCCAGGAGTCGGTATGGGCAGCATTCAGGCAGAGTCAGGGGCAGATCAAATTAGTAACAGGGAGTCAACACAGGAACAGGTAGCAGGTATTCAGGAAATGTAGTAGACCAAATGGCAAGGACCCAAGGCCCTAGTGCAACTCAAATAGCCCCCCTGGCATTTGTGTGCACTTTCCTGACATTGACCCCTCCCTACAGGCAGCCTCCAGATGCCCAACTGGGCCAACTTTTCAGGATGCCTGCAAAGGAAAGCTTGAAATAAATCTTGAGCATGTATGTTGGTATCTGGTTCCCATGAATATTCTTCTGCACTATACCCCTTCCACTTAATCAAGTATTGCAATTAATTAATCTCCTCCTGCTATCCAAGATGGTCTCTACTTTGTATTCCTCTTCACCATTGATAATTACAGGTTCTGGAGGACCTGCATTATGATCTGGAAAGGGATCAGGGGTCATGGGTTTTAGTAATGACAAATGAAATACTGGATGAGTTTTCAAAGAATCAGGTAAGGTTAGTTCATAAGACACATTGTTAATTTTCCTCTTTACAGAAAAAGGACCCACAAACCTAGGACCTAATTTATTCATGGGACATGCCAATCTTAAGTTAACAGTAGAAAGCCATACCTATTCGCCAGGAATCAAGATCAATTCACCCCTACGTTTCCTGTTAAAGACCCTTTTATTATCTTCTTGCACTTTGGCTATTGTTTCCTGCAGGACTTTGTTGTTTTGCTGGAAAAAATTCAAGGTGTCTTGAACAGCTGGAATAGAAGATTCAGGTAAGTCATTGGAAAGAAATGACAGATGGAACCCATAATTTGTAAAGAAAGGAGACTGGTAGCAGAATGTGTTGTGTTATTATATGCAAATTCAACTAGGGGCAATAAGGGTACCCAATCATCCTAGGAGAAAGATGTGAAGCAGTGGATATATTGTTCCAATGTCTGATTTGTTCTCTCCATTTGCCCATTAATCTGCGGATGATATACAGAAAAGAAAGAAAGTTACATTTTCAAGATCTCACAGAGCGCCCTCCAGATTCTTGATATGTCATTGACTAAATATTGCAAAGTTTCTGGTGTATTGCATTACACAAAAGCCATTACCGGGTATTCAAAGTGGCAAAAGCGTGTGCGGAAAGCCATTTTGCATTCATCCCCTTCCTGGATACGCACCAGATTGCAGGCTTCCCGCAAGTCCAGTTTAGTAAAGATTATAGCAGAACTGAGTCTTTGAAAAAGTTTGGGGACTAATGGAAGGGGATATTGTTTTTTTACAGTAATCTTGTTAAACTCATGGTAATCCACACAAGGCCAAAGGGAATGCTCTTTTTTTTCCACCAAGAAAATTCCGGCTCCTGCTGGGAAAGTACATAGAAGGCCAGATGAATCCTTTGCTAAGACTGTCGTCCATATATTCTTTCAATGACTCAATTTCTCGCTCAGAGGGGAAATTTAAATAGGATTTCGGCTTCAGGCAGCAATTCAATAGGACAGTCATATGGTATGTACGGTGATAGAGTGTCAACCCCTCATTTGGGAAAGACATCTAAAGAGTTGTGATAAGCCCTTGGGACCACTTGACACAGTATTTTATCCTTGTCCATGCATAGCAGGGCTGAGGCCTGGATCGAGAGCTTGGGTAAACAATGTTCAGTAGGAGGATTGAAAGTCCACCTCCCCAGTGGCCCAGCTGATGTGAGCGTTATGGGCCTGCAGCCACAGCAAGCCCAGGATGACGGGGCATGAAGGGGATGAGATGGCATTGAGACATAACAGTTCCTGGCAGCACTTATAGGTCTATTTCCCAAAGACAAACTCCGGATATGGCGCTGAGCACGTGCACTCAGCTTCTTTGGTCAACCATGGCAGGGCATGTTCTAAATGGAACCTGTCCTGTTAAACCGCTGTATAGTCTTAGCCACCATGTTGCAGCTCAGTTTCAGGGTCTTGGCAATCTTCTTATAGCCTAGGCCATCTTTATGTAGAGCAACAATTTTTTCCAGATCCTCAGAGAGTTCTTTGCCATGAGGTGCCATGTTGAACTTCCAGTGACCAGTATAAGAGAGTGAGAGTGGTAACACTAAATTTAACATACCTGCCCCCCACTCACGAGCCACATGACGCCAGGGAGAAAAAATGGCTAATTGGGCCCAATTTGGACATTTTCACTTAGGGGTGTATTCACTTTCGTTGACAGAGGTTTAGACATTAATGGCTGTGTGTTCAGTTATTTTGAGGGGACAGCAAATTTACACTGTTATACAATTTGTACACTCACTACTTTACATTGTAGCAAAGTGTCATTTCTTCAGTGTTGTAACATGAAAAGACATAATAAAATATTTACAAAAATGTGAGGGGTGTACTCACTTCTGTGAGATACTGTATGTACATTATCTATATCAGTGATCGTTTACATGTAAACTGCCCAACCTTTTCTGTTCACTAGCTATTCTTACTGTAATGCCGTGTACACACAGGTGGACTTTTCAGCAACAAAAGTCTGACGGCCTGTCCAACAGACTTTCAACGGACTTTTGACAGACTTCCGACGGACTTTCTAATGAACGGACTTGCCTACATACGATCACACCAAAGTCCGACAGCCTAGTACGCGGTGACGTACACAAGGTCCAACGAGACTATAAAACGGAAGTTCAATAGCTTGTTCGACACCCTTTGGGCTCCTGCTGCTAATCTCGTGTTTATCTCGTGTTAGTAGAAGTTTGGTGAGAGACGATTCGCATTTGTGAGACTCGTATTTTTCAGATCGTTTAACTGTTGTTCAGTTTGTGCTTGTGAGGTTTGTATCTGCTTTTTAGTGCATGTAGTCAGTTCGCATTGATTTATTCAGTGTCTTATTGTCCGCTCGTTGCTGATTTTCAGCTCACTCTTCACAGGCCTTGTTGTTCTTCAGTGCGTCCTGTTAAGTGCGTTCTGACCAGCCGACCGTTTGGAAGCCATGTTGTGGGTACATTCTCGTCGTCGAGCTCGTGCTTTGTATGTGCTTGGTGCTGTAGTTCATTCTTCAGCCCAAGTCCAGTCCATGAACAGGGCGCGGAGGAGTTCATGGACGAAGAATTGGTTGCTCCAGCGTGACCAATTCTCTCACATGCCATTGCTCCGTGAGATCCGTGAGAATAATCCTGAGGATTTCAGGAGCTTTCTCTGGATGACGGACTGCGTTTTTGACTGTTTGTTGGCTTTGCTGACCTCTTATATCAGCAGGCAGGATACCTGCATGAGGCAAGCCATCACTGCGGAGCAGAGGCTAGTCGCCATGTTGCGTTACTTGGCGACAGGGAGAAGCCTGCAGGACCTTAAGTTCTTGACAGGCATCTCCCCCCAGGCTCTGGAGATCATTATCCCAGAGACCTGTTCTGACATCATCCAGTTCCTGCAGAAGGACTATATTAAGGTAAGATTTATCCTTTAACATCACACTTTATTGTATTTAATGTTTGCTAATATAATGTATTTCTGTACTCAAACACTAATTACCATGATTGCAATATAGTGTGAATGTTCCATTTGTCCTCATGCATGCTAAAGTTTTTTAATGCTCTTTTTTGTCCTGCATGCATATTTGCCTTCACGAATCTCCCCAGCATGCAATGCTGGGCCCATATCCACCTAGTCTACTCACTTAATGTATTTTGTCAGCTCCATTTTAGTGCTCTACCCTAAAATGTCTAAAAATGGTCTGTGTGTCCTTAACTTGATTTAGAATCCCCCCCCCCCCTAAAATTTATCAAAATGGTCTGTGTGTCCTTAACTTGATTTAGAATCCTGTCCCCCCCTAAAATGTCTCAAAATGGTCTGTGTGTCCTTAACTTGATTTAGAACACCCCCCTAAAATTTATCAAAATGGTCTGTGTGTCCTTAACTTGATTTAGAATACCTTCCCCCCTAAAATTTATCAAAATGGTCCGTGTGTCCTTAACTTGATTTAGAATCTCCTCCCCCCCTAAAATTTATCAAAATTTTCTGTGTGTCCTTACCTTGATTTAGAATCCCCTCCCCCCCTAAAATGTATCAAAATGGTCTGTGGGCTTGATTTACTAAAAACAAAGAGATGTTTTACTTTGCAAGTGCATTTGCTCCAGGGCTTAGTAAATGAGCAGAAGCTCTGCTGATTTCCATCATACAATCATGTGCAAACAAAAATGCTGTTTTTTTAATTTCCCTTGCATGTGATTGGGTACTCTTTGCAACATGAAGCCTTACCTCATTTACTAAGCTCTGGAGCAACTGCACTTGCAGAGTGCAACTGCACTTTTCAAAGTGCACAGTCTTTTTGCCTTTAGTAAATCAACCCCTGTGCGTCTTTAACTTGAATTAGAATCCCCCCCCTAAAATATATCAATGTGCCATCAGAGGGGGTGAGGAATCTGATAAGTGGGCCTTTATATTTTAGTCTTTAAATAATATTAAAATTAATGTTATACTGATGCTGAGCAATAATGTTCTTTGTGTAATGTGCTTGCAATGTTATGTGCAAAATTACTGATTTTTTTTATTTTCTTGTTTGACTCCCCAGTTTCCTTCAATGCCACAGGAATGGCAGACTTTGGCATCCCATTTTGCCACCCGTTGGGACTTTCCCAACTGTGGAGGGGCTATAGATGGGAAACATGTCCACATCATGCCACCACCCCATTCGGAGTTATACTATTTTAATTATAAGGGGTTCCATTGTATTGTCTTAATGGCGGTGGTGTCGGCACAATATGAATTTCTGTATGTGGACGTGGAGAAGAATGGCCGGATGTCGAATGGAGGAGTCTTCACCCAGACGACGTTCTACCAGCATCTCCAGAGTGGTGGCCTGGGATTGCCACCTGATGCAGATAACGTGGAAGGACTCCCCTTTGTCTTCATAGCAGATGAAGCCTTCGGTCTGAGTGAGCACCTCGTGAGGCCATTCCCCCAAAGGACCCTTACCCCGGTGAGGACGGTTTTTAACTTCTGGATGGGCAGAGCAAGAGGAGTTGTGGAGAATGCTTTTGGGATTATGGCCAGCCGGTTCCACCTGTTTCAGACAGCTATCCACATGGCGGAATACAAACTAAATCACATTGTCCTAGCGTGCTGCATCCTGCACAATTATTTACACAAACATTCAACCAATTATATGGTATCACTTGGGCCTGAGGCCGGACCTATAGAGAATCCTCTGACAGGCCTGGATATTGGCCATACTGGCTTGGCCCCCCAAAGTGCCCATCAAGTTTGGGATCAATATGTTGAATTTTTTACAGGTAGGGGGGCCATTGCAATGCCACACAATCTATAATTTTTTTAATTAAAAAATACTGATCAGATAAACTCTCAAATTATATTTATTGCCTGCCCTTCTTTTTGCCTTTCTCCTAGGTTATCCTAGAGCACTTGTACTGCCAAGTGTATTTTCCTTTACTAAATAAGCAACATTGCCACTGTAAACACCAAATAACTTCCAAAACTGGTATTGAGCACTGAAAGAAGAAGCCACACATCTTGTTGATTAATAACAGAATTTTTAATCTGTGCACATTCACATGTGCGTTTGGTAAAATTTTAGAATTTAAAATATATATGTAGCACATACTCCCGGAGGAGCGGCTGATTAAATGTTATATCCGTAATTCACGTTTAACCCCCCAACCCTCGCAGCCCATAGATTTACAAGTCACAGTCCTTAGTGCTTTTTCACTTGCTTTATTTAACAACACAAACTGGGATAGGAGAAGGACTTCTTCTGAGATGCTCTTTTGTTACATTTATCATCTTTTAAGTGAATCTTGCAGGAATACTATGATCAGTTGCGGTTAGTTAAAAAAATCATCTTCAAATGATCTCTTAAATCAGGGAAGATGGAAGTAGATTTTTATAGAGAAAAGCCGATAAAGAGTCACTCTGAATAACCTCTTCATCTATGCGACTTTTAAAGAACTGTCCGTATCTCTATATATGTGCTGGCAGCTTCAATGCTACCTGTTTGCCATTACTTCCCATCTGCATGGTACTTCCAAGTTGAGCTAAAGAAAAGTCACTCTGAATAACTTTTTCCCGCTTGACTGATTGGAATCCCCGGGGTATTGCTGAACCTAAAGTCATAGGCCATCACTGCCCATCTCACTGACTTGTGCACTAACAACCCTCAGTCTCTGGTAGTACCGTTCCCCTTGGGCTTTCACTCACGTGATCAACAGTCCATGTGCCACTCATAAACGATCGATCGCCCAGTTACTCCTTCTGCTTTGTTGCTACTTCTCCCGCAATGATTCTTTAGCTTCTTGTCTTCTTTGTGGCCCACTCCCCTCCCCGCAGGGGCGGCCAACGACACCAGCGTTCACATGCTGTGAAATGTCGTCTGTTCCTTCATTGAGGACCAGTTCTCCATTCCCCCTTTTCTGCAAGGGAAAAGCTCTGTTGGGTCCCCGGAGGGGAAAACCTCCCTCCCCCTTCCGGGAACCAGGCTGGCCTCCTCCGCTCCTCAGAGCAGGACTGCGAATGAACCTCCCCGGATACCACGTGATCCCCTTTTATATGAGAGTCCCGGGTATTCCCAAGCAGGTTAATGATTGGCCGAGACTAGCATACAAACTACCTGCCACTCAAAAATGGAAATTGACACCAGACAGGCCTGTCTAAATTTACCTGGCACGAAAAATACCAAGAAAAGTCACCTACCTAAAAGGAGGTGCCCGCTACATATATATTTCAGTTTTAAACAATATATTTTTTTTTATGTTAAAAATTATTTTATATATTTTTTGTTATTTTGACAAACGCCTCATTTTTTAGAAACAAACACAGACCTCTCGATCTCTCTCTCTCTCTCTCTCTCTCTCTCTCTCTCTATATATATATATATATACAAACAGGCCTCTATATATATTTTGTTTTTTTGGAAGCAAACAGGCATATATATATATATATATATATATACATATATATATATATATATATTAAAAAAAAAAAAAAACAGGCCTTTTTTTTTATTTAAATATAAAAAAATCAAAGGCCCAGAATGGGGTCAGCAAACAAGGAAGTGGAGAACATGATCAATGTTTTTTTTGTCAAAAAGGGATTTAGATTCTCCCCAAAACATCAATCATGTTCTTCATTTCCTGCTGCATATTGTCCAGCCGATTACGCATTAGGTCTAAGGTAGTGCGCATGGCGTTAATATCCCCATTCCAGGCCATGATCTGTCCAATTAAGCGTTGTGCACTGTCTGTGCTAAATGATTCCCCTTACACATTACCTAAAATTAAGGAAAAAAAGATGTATTTAGAAATATGCAGGCATACATAGATTACCTTACCATAAGCTGGGGTGTCAGACACTCACCTGGTGGGGTGCCCATGTCACCTACTTCCTCCAACTCTCCTTCGTACACATCCTTGGGGGTGGTGCTGGTACCTGCTTCCTCCCCTTCCCTTTCCACAACCAGATCACCTAAAATAGATGATAAAAAATATATATCGAAATATGCAGGCATACATAGATTACCGTAAGCTGGGGTGTCAGACACTCACCTGGTGGGGTGCCCATGTCGCCCACCTCTCCTTCCTCAACATCCTCTGTTGGGCTTGGGCTGATTTCCCAATCCGGCTGTTGCGGTCAGGGGTCACTGGGTTCTGCTTGTCTGAGTCTTTTCTCCCCTATGTGAATAAAATAAAAGGTATATTTAGCACACAGATATTTGAGTCCAGGAATAGTAATATAAAACATTGTAGTGAAGTGGTGTACAAATTGTCTGTTTGGGCAGAGTTCCTAGTTGCAAACATAATTAAAATTCCCTTTGAAACAAGCTGGAATACTTTACCTTTTTTGGCCACATTTCACAGATAGAGACACCCCAACAAGTATCCACTGGAACACCTGTGTGGGTTAGCCAAAAAAAAATATTCTGGTGTCCCACACTAGTGCTCCTGTGTCCAGAAGTGTACGCAGCTGCTGAGTGTCCTCTCATTACATACCACTGAATGACGTTTTCTATTCATTCTAGTTTCAAAAGACATCTAGACAACAATGTCCTAAACTTCTTTTAATAAGACAAATTACCAAGAACAAAATGTTGTTTAAACCCTATATCAACTAAATACATTGTGTGTCTATATATGTATGTATATATGTATATGTGTATGTATATATATATATACGCATACATATATATATATATATATATATATATATATATATATATATATATATATATATATATATATATAATGTATACTACGAACGATGTTTACTACGATCGTTAATCGTTCTAAACTTGTACGTTAAAGAAAAGCACATGGAGCAGTATGCAAGGTAATAAACAGAATATGAACACACGACAAATACTTACTTTTTTTAAGCACTTTCTGGATTCGTCTGTACTGATTAAGCTCCCGGAGTTTGAGGTCGGACCATCGTTTCCTCAGCTGATCTTTAGAGCGCCGTACCCCAAAACGAAGATGCAAGGTCTTCACCACTTTCGCCATTATTTTTGTCTTTCTTAAATTAGGCCGGGCGTACGGTCCATGCTTCACATCATAATCTTTTTTTCTCAAAATTGCCACCATCTCCACCATCTCTTCAAATGCCATATTTGAGGCCTTAAATCTCTGCTTCCCGGATTGGGATGTTCCGGGCTCTGGGCTTTCCTCGCTACCTGAGGTAATAAACACCTGCTGTGTCTCCGCTATTGTTGCTCCTACTGCGCACCGTAGAGAGAAGGGGCGGAGAATATTTGTTAAAAAAGAACATCAGGGGCGGGCGACACAGGCAGAGTTTCACGCATGCGCAGTGTATATAAAGCTACCACGCATGTGCCGTACGTACGTTCTGTGCATGGAGGATAGAGGAACTGAAGTTGTGAGCGTCCAAAATGAAAGTAAATTTTTGTAACTTTGTAACAGCCTATACAGTTTAAAGATTGATGAGGCCTATTTTGGGATAAGATTATGAGAGTTAGCCTAACATTAGTGTTTTTGTCGTGTGTATTATCTTTTACAGAAAACATGAATGCCAAATTTAAGGACCCTGAATTTCTGATACCATTTACTGAGAAATACAGGGAGATGAGGAATTTATGGGAGGTCAAACACCCTGCATATTATATTAAAGCAACAAGGAAGGAAACGCTGGAGAAACTTCTCGCATTTGTGCAGACTTTCATCCCAGAAGCAACCTTTAAGTTTGTGGAAACTAAAATTGGGATCTTGCAAAATATGTATAGGAGGGAGCATAACAAGATCCAGAATCCCCTGAGATCAGGAGCATCAGCAGATGATGTATATGTACCCAGGCAGTGGTTCTATGATAAACTATGTTTTCTTGATGACCAGACTGAAGCCAGGGCATCACTTTCAACCCTTCCCTCCACCCTTCCCTCCATCCTCCCCTCCACCTAAGCAGAGACTGATGAGGACCAAGCTGGGTCTTCCATCTTGGAAGAACCAGATGTGACCATCTGGATTCAGGTAAATTATTTTTAGACATATTTAGTGTCCTAATATTAATGATGTTAACTAGATGTTATAATTGATTAACTATTAAGGATTTTATCCCAAAAATAATGTATACATATGAATTGACAGTAGTGACCAAAAATGTTTGTCACCAGCTTTAAAAAATGCTGGTGTCAGATCGATACTCTTTTATATGTATTAACATTGAATTTGCAAGTCATGAGCTGAAAATTGTGTGTCATTGATGAAACAACAACTCAAACTATGTCCCTTTTTTATACACAGGATGAGATCAGCCAGGAGGAAGATGTGGAAAGTGTCATCCAGGAGGAGGACGGGCCCAGTGTCATCGAGGAGGAGGCCGGGCCCAGTGTCATCCAGGAGGAGGCAGGGGTTAGTGTCAGCCAGGAGGTGGCTGGGCCCAGTAGGAGCCTCACACAATCACAGGATCCTACCCTTCGCCTTCATACAAAAAGGCCCAGAAAGGGGACCGTGACATAGGAGGCATCACTGCGCCTCATGAGCAAAGCAACTAAATTCCTCAATAGCCCCCCCAAAGCTGAAGAGGCCTATGGCTCCTAGATAGCCAGCAGGTTGCTGAAAATGGAGAAGGGACAACACGTCCTGTGTGAAAAACTTTTTTTTATGTCCTTCACAAGGGGCTGAAGGGAGAGTTTACTGTCAACGCACAAATAAATGAGCAAGCTCCTCCTCCTCCTCCTGCCACAAGTCAACCACCAGAGCCCTAGCCTACAAGGAAGGCTGCAGGGAAGGGTGCAGGCCAGCGTGGAGGGAAGGCTGGAACGAAGAGAAGAAAGTGATGACCTGGCTTCAGTCTGGTCTGACAGAAGACGCAGGCTGGTGTAGTACCACAGCCTGGGGACATATATGTCATCTGCTGCTGCTCTTGATCTCTGGGATTCCTGGACCAGATTGTGCTCCCTATTATAGGGACTCCTCAAGATCCCAATTTTCTCTTCCACAGACTTGATGTGTGCCCTGGGGCCAAAAGTCTTCACAAATTCAAAAAGTTTCTCCAGCGTTGACTTCATCTTTATTTGGTTTACCATAAATAAATTGATATTTTATTTTAAGAAAATACTTTATGTGTTTTTATTAACATCAATTTCGTATAGACAATGTCAAATTTACAAGAGACAACAGCCTCCTTGAGGTTCCAAAAACAAAAAAATAAATAATGTTCTTGTGGTAACTTTACAACAAAAAATAAAAACATTAAAAAATATACCAAAAAAAGGTTCTTTGTGGTAACTTTATACCAAAACAAAAATTAAAAATGTACAAAAGAAGTGGTAACTTTACAAAAAAAATGGTTCTTTGTGGTAAATTTACAACAAACAATAAAAATAGAAACAAATAAAAAGAAATGGTTCTTTGTGGTAACTTTACAAACAAAAAAAAAATATATGGAGATAAAGAGAAAATAATTTTGAAACAATCCTAAAAAAAATCTTGATGAAATAAAAAATAATAAAAGATGACTCCAAAAAACAATTGTGTAAACATTAGTATGAAGATATGGCTTTTAACAAATACAATATCATTCATGAGATCAAGAGAAATAATCCAGAAATCAGTTTGTGAGAACTCTGTGTGAATATGAACAGCAAAACAACTTCGTTCTTCTAGCATTATAAAGAAGACAATTAATGCGCTGCATTCAACGATCACAGAATTTGCAGCGTAAGGAATGTGCTACCTACAATACAAATGCTAGTTTTACCAGACCGAGCGCTTCCGTTTCGTATTTGCTTCAGAGCATGCGTCTTTTTTTGTTCATTGGACTAGCATATAGGCGAGCAGATTTCTGGGTCCGGCAGAGTTACGATGTAAAGATTTGAAGCATGTTCCAAATTCCAAAGTCCGTCAGATTTTCGACTGGAAAAGTCCGCTGAAGGTCCGATGAAGCCCACACACAATCAGATTGTCCGCCGGACTCGGTCCGTCGGACCAGTCTGGTCGAAAAGTCCGCCCGTGTGTACGCTGCATTAGTGTATTTTATGTGTGGCCCAAAACAATTCCTTTTCTTCCAATGTGGTCCAGGAAGATCAATAGGTTGTACACCCCTGCTCCACAGTAATTTGTTTTTGCCACAAGATGTCCCCAGTGTTCTGGGCATCATTTAACCTGGAAAACTGAGGACATAGTGTTAGTGCAGGTCATCATGGACCTGCCCCCTAAGGATCTTCACAACAGTGCTGGTCTCTGCATCAGCACAAAGGAAGTAGGCCATTCAGATTATGTGAACAGACTTATTTAATAGGTAACATAAATAAATGCACTAGAAATATGCACAATGGAAAGGCAACAGGAGCTTGGAGTTGGGCTTTATTTTGCCTGCAATGCAGAGTGTAACTGTCAATTGCAGTGATGATCATGATGGGTCATGAAATTCATTTTAACTTTCATTATGGTGTGAACAAGTGCTTACCAAAATATATCACTATATATAACTCTAATTACGATCAAAGCATCAGCCTCTGCAGTGGAAGAGAAAGTTAAATACAGTGGAGAGAATTTATCAAAATTGGAGCAGACCACAACCAATCAACTCAGTTAGCTTCTATTGTTAGATTTCTTTGTTAGGGTTTAAAAATGAAAGTTAGAAGCTGATTGGTTGCAATGCACAGCTACTCCAGATTTGTATGCCTCCAGTCAAAGCTTAAACTTAAAATTATATGTTTCTTTATGCAGTTTGGTTCTATCTTCTTCACTGTTGATTGCTCCAGCTGTTAAGATGTCACTTGTAAATGCCTTGTTCTACCATAGCAGCGCTAAGTTGACAGCTCTAAGAAAGTTAGATGAAGAATAACGAGTTGAGCAGGTGCCTAATACCCCTTAGGTGTGGTAAGCTAAACAAAATGTTATCTCCCAGCAACATTCAATTTAGGTACATCATTTTGCATCCTTGGCGTTTGCCGCTGGTTCCATTACTTCATATTAGCAATACAAACTGCCTGGAGTTCTTCACAATATAGAGACAAGTTAAACAAAGACTTGTTTTTTTGTACTGCACAGACATTCTAAATAACACATAGAGTTGATTTGCACTTTTCAAAACAGTAAATATCCTTTTCTGGGTTGCTGCATTGCAGCAAAAGATGAAATTGGATTTATATATCTCACATCAAGTAATGCATCTAAGAAGATAATTACTACTTTTAGTAGATCTGTGCTGTTTTTTTAAATAATAGATTAAGTATTCAACAGACTATATTAAATCTGTGAATAATATTCATTAATGCTGCTCTATTAGTTCTTATGAACAAATACAATTTTTGTGTCTGAGAAAAAATTACCCGAGATTGCTGCTATAAAACTAGTAACAGTAAGTTGTTAAAAAAAACTATTTTTTCAGGCCGCTAAAAGCAAGGACAAAGTGCAACATGCAGATGCATCTTATAAAAGACCCCTCTGGGAGGGGCTTAAGGGGCCCTAGCGGAAACACTGTGGAACTTCACTCGCTAATGCCTAAACCATAGGCAGGAGCTACAGTCATGTTTATTCAGTATTGAGGAGATTATCCAGTCTTACAAGCAAGCAGAGCACTTGCACAGTTATCACGTTGTAATCCATCACCCCACCAACCCAGCAGTCCCATCACCTCATTCCCAGTGGCAATGTTCTATATGTTACTACTAGATGCAGAAAATGCCTCCTGATGCCTCACTACATTACCCGTGACTCCTAGGTTAGGTCTCCTAAGTACTCTGTGCTGCAAGGTCAGTCCCAGTATGTAGAGAAATGGCCATTAATCAAGGAGCCAAGTATCATCTCTGACATGTCACCCATTTCCTGGCTGGTTGGCTTCTAGCAAGTGACACAATTATGGTAGTCATTAGCAATGGCAATGTAGCCTCCTCTGGACAGCAGTTAGCTCATGAGACCCATGTACTGTATCTTCTCCAACCTCTTCAGTCCCCTTTTTGTAAGCCCTGTTTTTTTGATACGCCTTTAGACCAGGCAGTTTAGATGAACAAATAAAGATCTTTTACTGAGATAGTTGCAGGTAAACAGTTCTCATAGACATCTTCCACACACTTTCCTATACAAAGTTCTCTAGTGCCCCTGAATAGTGCCCCATGAAGTATTCGTACCTTAGGCAGATGGTCAAATCCATAAAGAGTCCTTCTCAAGACAAGAGTCCATAATAGGCAATAAATTCACAATTGCAATATTTCGTAACAAGGTCCAGCTTAAGGTATCAAAAGTTAATTAAAGTCCATAGGTTCTAGACCCAGCTGGGAACCCCCCAAAGAATGCTTCAGGCTGATAGCCTAACAGCTGCATTTTGGCAGTCTTTCCCCAGGCCAACCTTTTTGGGGACTAATAAGGCCCTATTTATATGATATGACCTGCAAGGGGTGGTAACCTTCCTGGAAACCATGGGAAAACCTGTCTAGCAGTGTTAACCCTTTCTTCTCAGGAACCTCCAGCTCAACAGGTCAACCCAAGGACACAGAGCAACAATTCTCCATTGTAACAAGTAACTTTGACACATAAACATATTTGACCTGTTCTCCTTTACAGCATCAACACAGTAGAAGAAAAATGTTTAACACTTCAGAATCCTGTTGGGCGCACCTACTTACACCCCTCTTATCAGTCTTGTACAGGAACTGAACGAACTAAGGCTAAAAGGTTAGCTCTGCTATTTTGGTGCATTGTGGTCCTGGGCTTTTTTCTCACTAGGGACATCACTTGTAGGGAGTTTGTGTATTCTTACTGTGTCTGTGTGAGTTTCCTCCTCTGTTTTAGTTGTCTCTTACGGTTGCTATAATCTGCTCGATAAATATTTGCTTTCTTTTCTGACTGATTGCTTCTGATAGG
The DNA here is from genome assembly GCA_037952925.1 of Lithobates clamitans. Lineage (NCBI taxonomy): Eukaryota > Metazoa > Chordata > Amphibia > Anura > Ranidae > Lithobates > Lithobates clamitans. The sequence goes on from JBBGZY010000573.1 coordinate 13,351,426, forward strand.
ACTAATCAATCTATAGTCATCAACATGCTTGGATGATGGAAGTCAGCCAAGCTTCACCTCATTCACTAAGCTCCCTGTACACGGTAAACACTATTTGCATTAGTAAATTAACCCATATGTGTGAATGGAACAGGATTTCTGAATGGAGGATAGGTGGATGATTGATAGGTCCACCCCCTCCAGAGATCAGAGATCACATTGCAGAGCATGTGTGTCATAGTGCTTTGGGGTGTCATTTTGGTACCACAAAGCATATGTGTGAATGGGCCCTTAGCAGTTTACTTTTGCATTACAGAACATGTAAGCGGGTTCCTCTTGACACTGTATTCCAGCTTTCACAAGAATGGTTCCTCCAGAGGTTGCAAGGTATTTCTTTGATCAGTGATGCATTGATGTGGAAATAAAGTTAACTAACAAAAAATAAAATAAAATGGGACTTTACTACCACTCTAATACCCCACCTGATGAATACTGCACAGTCCTGGCACCAACACCGCTCATCGCTACGGAACCAGTGAAGCCTTTTATCTTTCAGGTAAATAACCACTATAACCAATGATCTTTTTAGCAATCTGAGAGGCGAACATTCTTCCCACCGACCTTTAGTATAACAAGGCATTCTTCCTACTGACCATCAACCTAAGGGTGCACCACATTGATAACCAATTCTTTCTATTAAACAACATTGTAACAGGACATTCACTCCACTGACCACCAGTGTAAAGTGACACTTCTCTTACTGACCACAAAGCTAAGGTGCCCCTCTCCACTGATGACCAAGGTAAAAGAGTTCTGCTCAGTTAATAACTAATATAAGGGCACGTTTCTCCACATACCACTAATAAAAAGGGAGGCTATGTTCCTTTTCTGGACATTGTCATTTTATGGATTTTGTCATTCTTCCTACTGACCATCAACCTAAGGGTGCACCACATTGATAACCAATTCTTTCTATTAAACAACATTGTAACAGGACATTCACTCCACTGACCACCAGTGTAAAGTGACACTTCTCTTACTGACCACAAAGCTAAGGTGCCCCTCTCCACTGATGACCAAGGTAAAAGAGTTCTGCTCAGTTAATAACTAATATAAGGGCACGTTTCTCCACATACCACTAATAAAAAGGGAGGCTATGTTCCTTTTCTGGACATTGTCATTTTTTGTTTTTGTGTTTCATGATTCGTGCTAAAAATAGTTTTGTCATATACTGTATATGGGTATTACCCATATAAATGGAGGTTTAAAAATTTCAACTCTGGGTATTACATTATTTATTTTTTAATTTATTATTATATCTGCAACCTACTTATCATGCAAAAATACCATAAACTATAGATATAATCATTTTTAACAAGGGTTGCCTGAAATCTGAAAATTATTTCAAGACATTCTCTATGGTAATAGGTTGAGAAAGGTTTCTGTAAAGCCTGCTGTAAAGTCGCTTGTGTGGCACTTCATGTGCTGACCAGAACCCCCCAGCCCTGTGCTGTTGCAGCCTATTAGTCTGAAACACTGCAGTCCTAGGATTTTTTTTTCCGTTCAGCAAAAGGTGCAATTTTATTCTGCACCTAATAACTATCTTTATGCCTATACAAACAACATTTTACTCTGTTGCAAAAGACAAGTTTAAGCACATCATTAGATGTGACTGCTTGTGTTTTCAGTTGTTTGGATAGGTCATGAAAATTAATGGGTGCTTCAGTCAAGATTTCTTTTTGTTATTCAGTTTTTTTTCCTGCTACTGGTTCCTCTGCAACAGAATGTCATTGTAAGCAGTAATCTCTTTAGAGTAGCCAGAGGTGTCTAACGAGGAATTGCACTAAGTACATTATTATTTCTAATAAGTGCATTAGACCTTTTTTTGTCCTGTGGTGCAGGCATATTTCAGATTACTGCAATTTTGTTACCATCAGGTTTCACATTCTCTAAAGTTATGTGTCCCATGTGTTTCATTTTATTTCTGTATTTTTTTATTTTTGAACTCTGCTCAAATGCTTTACTTGTAGATTTTATTCAAAATGATTTCATTGGACAACAGAGATTTTGCTTCCTGAACACATTTTGGTGTATCTAATGCTGTGTACACATGACCGGTTTTGCCGTAGGAATAAACTCCGAAGGTTTCTCCGACGGAACTCAGACGGAATTTCGCTCAAACGGTATTGCATACACATGGTCACACCAAAGTCCGACCGTCCAGAACGAGGTGACGTACAACACGTATGACGGGACTAGAAAAAGGAAGTTCAATAGCCAGTAGACAATAGCTTCCGTCTCGTACTTCCTTCAGGGCATGCGTCGTTTTTGGTCCATCGGAACAGCATATAGACGAGCGGTTTTCCCAATAGGAATTGGTTCCGTCTGAAATATTTAGAACATGTTCTATTTCTAGGTCCATCAGAATTTTCGAAAGAAAAAGTCAGATGAGGCATACACACAATCGGAATAGACGAAGAAAAGCTTGTGTGTACGTGGTTTTACAGATTTTTGGCTGCTAATCACAAAAATAAGCTGTGAATTAACCCGTCATGTACAATACATGTTTTATAGAAATCTTCTGTTTTTGTAGTTTGCAATACCTGTTGGCTAAGCTGCACAAAGAAACAGGCAAAAAAAAAAGGAACTGTTGTTGAAGCACATTCAGTACACCAAGTACAACTAGAATATCTGTTAAGTTTCAAAAGTAGTGGCTCTGCTGCTTGGAATGTAGTTCAGATATACCAAGTCCTGTTGTTGCATATGCAAATTGGACATTCATGCAAGAGAGTCGCATTACATTAAAATTTTGTTGGTCCACAGAACAGATACACCATCAGTGACAAGCAGTTCAAAGATCTATTAGTGGGGCCAGAGAAAATCACCATGAAAGCATTTAAAGATATTAATGATCAATGACAATTTTCTTGGCAACTACAGAGCAACAAGCTACATTCTGCTGTTTGACAAACTTCTTACAGCATATAAGTCCAGAAAGAGTACCCTGTCACTCAAGATTTATTTTCTGCATTCTGCACACTTATGCCTCGTACACACGATCGCACATTCCGACAACAAAATGTTTTTTTCCGATGGATGTTGGCTCAAACTTGTCTTGCATACACACGGTCACACAAAGTTGGTTGGAAATTCCGAATGTCAAGAACATGGTGACGTACAACACATACGACGGCACTAGCAAGAGGAAGTTCAATACCAAGTGCGCCACCCCTTTGGCTCCTTCCGCTAATCTCGTGTTAGTAGAAGTTTGGTGACAGACGATTTGCGCTTTTCAGGCTCCTGCTTTTCCAATTGTTATTGCTCTTCGGTTTGTGCTTGTGGGTTCATATTTCTATTACGTATTTGATTTTCAGTGCATTCTTGTCTGCTCGTTTCTGATTTTCAGCTCAAGCCTTTCTGTTTTTCAGTGCTTTTTGTTAGTTCGTTCTGACCAGCCGACCATTTTAAAGCCATGAGGACCCTCACCCCAGACCAGAGGGTTTATAACTACCGTCTGGCCAGAGCCAGAAGAGTGGTGGAGAACGTTTTTGGGATAATGGCCAGCCAGTTCCGCCCATTCCTTATGGCATTCAACATGGCGGAATATAAACTTAATCAGATAATTCTTGCAAGCTGCATTCTACACAACTATTTAAGGAGAAATTCAATAAACTATGTGGCCTCAGTTGTGCTTGAGGCTGGACTTCAAGAAGAAACTTGCCTTGATGGCGCTTGAAGCTGGCTGTCCTGGCTTGCTCCCCCAAAGTGCCCGCGAAGTAAGACAGAAGTATGTTGAGTACTTTGATTTACTGCCTGGGTTTCTTTTAGCTGTCTCCTAGGTTCTCCAATGGGCTTTTCTTTTTGGACATTTTCTTTAATAGTGCAAATGTAATTTATTTGAAACATGAGGTGACAATCTCTTCTTCAGCAAACTATTATTATGTTGTGGGTCTGCTACACACACCTTGTTTTTGTTGTTAATGTATGTAATGCATTACTGACAAAAATATTCATAATTTTCAGCACCATGAATAAATTTTGTGGAGTCATGAAAACGGTGTGATTGTGGCAAATTAGAAAGCACTGTGGGAATTATTTACTAAAGGCAAATCCACTTTGTACTCCAACACTTAAAAGTGAACATGAAACTGCACTAAAACTGCACTTGTAATAACCCCCATTGTCACTGTAAACACTTACTACAAAACTTACTATTGAGCATTGAAAGAAGAAGTCACACATTGTTGAGTATAAAACATTTTACTCAAAGCACATTCACATGTGCATTAGAAAAGGGTTTTTGAACAAACCAATATCATTGGTGTATATATTTTTTCACATTGTAAAGATCCTTTTTTTGGTTAAACAGGCATGTTACAAAGTTCAACTTTGATAAAGTGAAGGCAATATCAGACATTAGTATGTCCAAAATGTGTTGATATTGCCTTCATCAGATAGGGCGATGTCACCCCTGTAAAAGCCAAATTTTTAAGATGCACACAAATTGGGATTAAAACGGAGGTCATGTCATGGTTATGCAATAGAGTTTGTCGATCAGCATACCTGTCTCCATGTGTTCATCTCTAGAGACCAGCTGACCCTCACCTGACTGCTTTTGTAACCTCACCTCTAAGCATGGCCCCACCCCAGGCCCTATCAAGGAACCCTATATTAACCTGTGCACTGCAAGCCAGCAGTGCTGATCAACCATTGTGTGTTAGCCTCTGTGTGTACTTGCTGTGTTTCCTATACCTGATTCCTGTTACCGACTTTGGCCTGTTCTTAACTATTCCTGTCTGCTCGTGACCCTGACCTTTGGCGTGTTCCCGACCATCCCTGTTTGCCTGTGACCCTGAACCTTGGCGTGTACTCTGTTGTCCTGGTCTGCTAGTCGCCCCGACATTTGGCTACCTCCTTACTATTCCTTGCTGTCCTGGGCTGCTGTTTCCTCTCCATCCTCCTGTAGCCTACCGTGAGCGTGAGCTGGGAGACCCTGGGGGCTGTGACCTGGAGCCAGTTGCAGCCCAGTCCATCCTCACCACTAGAGGCTCTGGTGAACACCAACTGGCTCTTAGACTCCGCGCCCTGAGGAATCTATGCTCTAACTCACTGTGGGATCCGTGTTGGTGCTCCAGGGGTCCTGCCTTCCTGAACCACAACGAGTTTCATCTGCAGCAGTCAGCCTTAGGGTCCACTATCATAGCGGTGCACTCCTGACCCCAACGGGGTGCATCTGTCACCTGGATACAGGTGACTTGACAATTTCCCTCCTGATCCCATGCCTAATGTCAACATGTGCTAGCTCCCATCATGGGTGATCAATGGACATGCTTTGGGGGCACCCACAAAACGCCTACATTGATATCCCCTGATGGCAGATAACACATATTGACACACTGTGTGCATCTAAAAAATTTGGCTTTTCAAATACTTTACAACTTTTTTTAAATTCAAAAATAGACAATAAAATGGTACATTTTTGTTGTTTTTTATATTCTGCCTAAAACTTCAATGATGTTCTTTATTTTTTTTTTAACATCATTGATGTTTTCCTTTATATTTTCTAAATCACAATTGCATCCCATTCTCTCCCCGATGAGGATCTGGACAGTTTCACTGGTGAAATGAGATCCTTCTTCCACAACATACACATCACCTTAAAGAAAAAAACACCATGTATTATAAATATGCAGGCATAGATCTCTTACCTGAAGTTGTGGTCTGAGAAACTCACCTGTTGTTTTGCCCACTTCATAAACCTCTTCCTCCACATCCTGTGCTTGTGGTGTGGGGATTTCCCCTTCTTTAGGAGGCAGGGGGTCCCTGGTGTCCTCAGATGTCCCGAGTCTTTTCTCCCCTATGTGAATAAAAAATAGGTATACTTAGCATACAGATATTGGAGGGCAGAAATAGGAATATGAAACATTGTGTCAGGAAGATCCTGCCAGTAATCGGCGTCCCAGGCTCATTGGTGCGCGACCGCGGGTGCCATTGCGCACGGGCGCGCGCACGCGCATCCCTGTTGGTGCCAGGTGGGCTATTTAAACCTGCCTGTCACACTCAGACCCCGCTGTCTGCTCTACAGTGTTCTCTGTGCCAAAACCTGATCTGATCTGAAACTACCTGTTACTTGACCCGGCTATCTGTTTGTGACCATCCCAGCTATCTGCCTGCATCTGACCCCCGGCTTGCTTAGACCATTCTCCTGTTTGATCCCTGGTACCTTTACTGTCCGCCTGATATCAATCACTGGCCTGTCTGACGATCCTTTTGCCTGATCCCTGATACCTGCCTACCTGCCTGCTGTTGTTCCTGGTTCCAGTCCAGTGTTCCAGCTTCCAGCCTGCTACCTGTTGTTGTACCTGGTTCCAGTCCAGCATTCCAGTTTCCAGCCTGCTACCTGCTGTTGTTCCTGGTTCCAGTCCAGTGTTCCAGCTTCCAGCCTGCTACCTGCTGTTGTTCCTGGCTCCAGTCAGCATTCTAGTCTCCAGCCTTCTCTTCAGTTCCAGTTTCCTGGGTCCTAACTACTCCTGGACTTCTGGGCGGACTGTTGATCCTGCCAGGCACTCATACCACTCCTCACTCCTCTGCCCTCTGAGTAGGAGCTGTAGGGGAGGTCTCTCTCTGCATTTTGGGCTCAAAACAGGTACATGACAGTAGCAGACAGCCATGTCTGAGCCTGAGCAGAGAACCTCTCCCATGGAGGAACTGTGTATACACCTGGCAGGATTGACTGAAGTCAAGAATCTACAGCAAGGGTACATCCGGCTGGAAGAATGGGTATTAGCCCTGTCTAACCCTACCGGGGTCCAGGGAGCCCCTCCTGCTTCTTCAGCTGGCCCTTCTCCAACCATGGTGATGCTTCCTCCAGAACCTAGAGTTCCGACGCCTGAAAGATTCTCCAGAGATCAAAATAAATTTAGGGCCTTTCGCAATTCCTGTGAACTATTTTTTGCCCTTCAACCACGCACCTTTTCCCTGGAGGCCACCAAGGTGGGCTTTGTGATTCCTTGCTTACAGGCGATCCCCAAACCTGGGCCCATTGCCTCCTGGAACAAAAGGATGCATCTCTGACCAACCTCACCACCTTCTTGATGCATTGGCCTAGTTATATGAAGATCCCCAGCTCTCAGTAACTACGGAAACTGCACTGCGTACCCTTCAGCAGGGACGCAGGGCAGCAGAGGATTATGTGGCTGAGTTCAGACGGTGGAGCGCAGACACAAATTGGAATGATGCCGCTCTCTGCTACCAGTTCCGTATGGGACTTTCTGATCCCCTGAAAGATGAGTTAGCTAGAGTTGGCATACCACAGACTCTGAATGCCTTGATCGATTTGGCCGTTCAGATCGATCGATGCCTAAGGGAACGTAGGGCGGAGAGGGCTACAGGACTTTCTCTCCCAACCTGGATGCTTCCAAAAATTCCAAGTCATACTCCACCAGCACCACCTACCTCCATGTTTAATACGCCTGAACTTATGCAGTTGGGGGTCCTTCGGCCCTCCCTAACCCAGGAAGAACGTCAACGTCGTCGGATGAATAATCTGTGCTTGTACTGCGGGGAACCCGGGCACTACGTCAGGAACTGCCCTCTTAAGCTTCGTAAGTGTCTCTCCCTGTCTACTGACTATGTTGTTCCTCTGGCCAAGAGCACATCTCACCTTGCCCTCTCTGTCTTTTTACAGCTCCCAGGAAAGACTCTGCAAATACCCGCCATTATTGATTCCGGAGCTTGCAGCTGTTTCAGGGATTCCTCTTTTGCTGCTAAACATCAGATCCCTCTTCTTCCAAAGGCCCATGGGCTCTCCATCCACCTGGCTGATGGGTCCGCCATCAAGTCCGGACCTGTCACTCAATACCCGTTACCATATCTAACTCTGACCAAGAGTTGCTGCGCATGGACATCATTGCTTCACCTTTGTTCTCTATAATCCTCGGAATGCCTTGGTTACAAGCGCACAACCCTGACATTAACTGGGCCACAGGAGAGGTTACCTTTTCTTCTTCCTATTGTCAGCAGTTCTGCGGATCACAAAACACTCATAGGGCCACTACCTTGCTATGCCTAGACACAGACACCAGTCTACATCAGTCAGTCCCAGAAGTTTCCCATGACTTTCTAGATGTGTTTAGTAAACAAGGGGCAGAGACCTTACCACCCCACCGGGCCTATGACTGCCCTATCGAGCTGCTTCTCGAAGCGGAGATCCCGTTCGGAAGGATTTTTCCCCTGACAGAGGTAGAACAAGGGGCATTGGAGGATTATATTGATGAGAACTTAAAGATAGGCTTCATTTGCCCATCCACGTCCCCAGCGGGAGCGGGCATCTTTTTTGTAAAGCAAAGGATCATACCCTTCGACCATGCGTGAACTACCGCAAATTAAATAAAATCACAGTACAAAAACGTAGCTGTTCCCCCTGGGACCAGAACTGTTCCAAAGACTTGGAACTTCCACTGTGTTCACTAAGCTTGACCTCCGCGGAGTCTACAATTTTTTCCGTATCAGGGATGGAGACGAATGGAAGACCGTTTTTCGTACCCGCTATGGGCATTTTGAGTACTTGGTGATGCCCTTTGTTTTGTGTAATGCTCCCGCTACATTCCAGTATTTCATCAATGACGTTCTACGGGACTTTCTAGATCTGTTTGTCATCGTCTACCTGGACGATATACTAATCTTTTCTTTTTGACTTGAATCTCACTGCAGTCAAGTCAGAAGTGTGTTGGCTCGGCTTCAACAGCATGGCTTATATGCAAAGGCAGAAAAATGTGAGTTTGAGCAGGAAAGTATACCATTTTTGGGGTTAATCATCTCCAGTAGGGGCATTAAAATGGATCCTCAAAAGATCACTGCAATACTGGATTGGCCAGTCCCAACAGACAAAAAGGGAATCCAACGGTTCATTGGATTCGCCAATTTCTATCGGAAATTTATTAAGGAGTTCTCAGCCATCATCACTCCAATTACCCAGTTAACCAAACAGGGAACACGTTTTCACTGGTCTTCTGAAGCCCAAGAAGCCTTTGAGACCCTCAAAGACCTCTTCACTTCTGCTGACATATTCCTCTCTGCCATTTGTACTTGAAGTAGACACATCTGAAATTGCTGTGGGAGCAGTGCTGTCCCAAAGACAAGGAACCGGGGCCCTGCTGTACCCGGTGGCCTTCTTCTCTCGCAAGTTGTCTGCGGCAGAGAGAAATTATGACGTAGGAGATAGAGAGTTGTTAGCAATAAAGTCTGTATTAGAAGAATGGCACTACCTGTTGGAAGGAGCCGCCCATCCAGTTCTAATTTTTACAGATCATAAGAAACTGGAGTATCTGAGATCTGCAAAAAGACTGAAGCCACGACAAGCCAGGTGGGCCCTCTTTTTCTCCAGGTTCTCATTTCATGTCACTTATCGCCCTGGTTCCAAAAACACTAAACTTGATGCCCTATCTAGGATGTTCCACAAACCCCAAGACATTTCTGGGGAATTTTCTTCTCCTTCAGGGAAACCTGCTCTCACAAATTAAGCAAGCTTCCACAAGACTGGGACCTTCTGTTGAGCCAGAACTACAGATCAGAGATGGGTTGCTTTGGCACGAAAACAAGATTTACATACCCGAAAGCCTACGAGTGTCCATATTGGAGCTTTATCACGATCATGCACTAGCTGGGCATTTCCGTATAACCAAGAACACCGATCTGGTACAGCATATCTTTTGGTGGCCTCAGGTACGTGAGGATTGCAAAAGATTTGTGGAATCCTGTACAACCTGCATTAGGAACAAGGGTTACAAAAGTAAGGCATGGGGGCTACTAGGACCTCTGCCTGTCCCAGACAGGCCATGGAAGATGTTATCCATAGAATTTATTGTCGAGCTGCCTCCGGCGGGGGGCTATACCACCATCTTTGTGATTGTAGATCGACTGTCAAAAATGGCCCATTTTGTTCCAATGAAGGGTACCCCCTCAGCTTCAGAAACAACACAAGTGTTCATCAAAGAAATCATAAGACTCCACGGGGTGCCAGCCAATATCGTCTCAGATTGAGGGGTACAGTTTACCTCTTGATTCTGGAGGTCTCTGTGCAAAGCTTTGAATATTGAACTGTCGTTCTCCTCGTCCTTTCATCCCCAGACCAATGGGCAAACAGAGAGAACAAACCAAACTCTTGAACAATACCTGTGCTGTTTCTCCTCTTTTGCCCAAGATGACTGGATTTCTTTGCTCCCGTTGGCTGAATTCGCCTACAACAACTCTGTTCACTCAGCTATCAAACAGACTCCATTTTTCGCAAATTATGGCTTCCATCCTTCATTCTTACCTAATTCCCTCCCTGAATGTACAGTACCAGCAGTTCAGGAAAAATTTAATTTCTTTGCCTCCAACAACCAAATTCTACAGGAAACCATGACCAGGACCCAGGAACACAACAAAATAACAATTGACAAGAAAAGGCGGGGTGAGCTGTTACTTGCACCCGGGGACCGGGTATGGTTATCCACGGTGAACCTTGGTTGGCCTGCCCTTCAAAGAAATTGGGTCCCAAGTTCTTGGGGTCATTCCCTGTCAGAAGGAAAATTAATGAGGTGGCATATGAACTAGAACTTCCTGACTCATTAAAGGTCCATCCGGTATTCCATGTATCTTTACTAAAACCTTCCATTTTCAATCCATTTCCAGGTCGAAGTACGGATCCCCCTGATCCGGTTCTGGTAGATGGTAAGGAGGAATTTGAGGTAGAGTCTATCTTGGACTACAGGAGGAGAGATAATCAGGATCAATTCCTGATTAAATGGAAGGGGTTTGGACCCGAAGAAAATTCTTGGGAGTCCGAGGGTAATATCCACGCTGAGAGTCTGTTGCAATCTTTCAAATGGTCCCATCCTGAAAAATTTGCCCGAAATGAGATCCGGAGGCTGCCCCTTGGGGGGGCAATGTCAGGAAGATCCTGTCAGTAATCGGCATTCCAGGCTCATTGGTGCGCGACCGCGGGTGTAATTGTGCACGCACATGGGCGTGCGCACGCGCATCCCTGTTTGCGCCAGGCGGGCTATTTAAACCTGCCTGTCAAATCAGTCCCCGCTGTCTGCTCTACAGCATTCTGTGTGCCAAAACCTGATCTGAGACTACCTGTTACTTGACCCGGCTATCTGTTTGTGACCATCCCAGCTATCTGCCTGCACCTGACCCCCGTCTTGCTTAGACCATTCTCCTGTTTGATCCCTGGTGCCTTTGCTGTCCACCTGATATTGATCACTGGTCTGTCTGATGATCCTTCTGCCTGATCCCTGATACCTGCCTACCTGCCTGCTGTTGTTCCTGGTTCCAGTCCAGCATTCCAGTTTCCAGCCTGCGACCTGCTGTTGTTCCTGGTTCCAGTCCAGCATCCCAGTCTCCAGCCTGCTTACCTGCTGTTGTTCCTGGTTCCAGTCAGTGTTCCAGTCTCCAGCCTGCTTACCTGCTGCATTCCTGGTTCCAGTCCAGCACTCCAGTCTTCTGCCTGCTTACTTGCTGTTGTTCCTGGCTCCAGTCAGCGTTCCAGTCTCCAGCCTTCTCTTCAGTTCCAGTTTCCTGTGTCCTAACTACTCCTGGACTTCTGGGCGGACTGTTGATCCTGCCAGGCACTCATACCACTCCTCACTCCTGTGTCCTCTGTCCCCATTCCAGAGGGCCGTGAGTGGGAGCCGTAGCGGAGGTCTCTGCATTTCGGGCTCAAAACCTACCAGGTACATGACACATTGCTTGGAAGTGTCGTACAATTGTAAAGCTGGAATACTTCCCTTTTTTGTTAAAGTATCATACATGGAGACACCCCTATAGTATTCACTGGAGCAACTGTGTGGGACACCCTAAAAAGTTTTTTTCTGGTGTCCCACACTAGTGCTCCTGCGTCCAGATGTGTAAACAGCTGCTGAGTGTCCTCTCCTTACACAGAATCGAGTTTACATTTCATTGTAGTTACAAACCTATCTAGACAACAAACTTATTTTAATACAAATAGGCATGATCAAATATAGTTAACCTGTATCTGCCAAAAACATCTTAAAGTGGGCGAACGAACAATGTTTCCTACGACCGATTACTGTGCCTATGAACATGAAAAAAGCCATTTTAAAATGTACAACAGTAAAGAAAAGAACATGGGGCAGCACGAACATTAAGAAGAAGAATAGGAACACACGACATAATACTTACTTTTTTGTAGCACTCTCTTGATTCTTCTGTACTGATCCTGCTCCTTCAATTTGAGGTCTGACCATAGTTTCCTCAGTTGATCCTTGGATCGCCTTACTCCAAAATTCCTGTGCAGACTCTTCACAACTTTAGGCATGATCTTGACCTTTCTCAAATTTGGGTTTGGGTAAGGTCCATGCTTCCCGTCATAGTCGGCCCTCTTCAAGATGTCCACCATCTCTACAAAGGACATATTTGAGGCCTTCAATCTCCTCTGGGATTGTGAGGTTTGGGGCTCTGGCCTTTCGTTGCTGCTCTCTTCTACATGCACCTGTTGTCTCTCCGCCATATGCTCTCCCACTGCGCCAAAAGAGAGGGGGCGGGAAATAGACTACAACGAACGTCAGGGGCGGATGGAGTTTCACACATGCGCAGTGTATATAAAGCATAACACTCGTGCGTCGTACGTACGATCTTTGAGGATGAAGTAACAGAAGCGGCGATCGTTATAACGAAGGTACAATTTTAAGTTGGTGCATCAGTGGCCTATACTGCTTATAGATTGAGGCCTATATTGGGTCAAGATTAGGAGAGTTTCACCTGACATTAGGGTTTGTCTTGTGTTGTGTCTTGCAGAGAAAATGGATCTATTCAACGATGAGGACTTTATCCCCATATTCATTGATATGTACAGGGAGCTGTCCTGTCTGTGGCAGGTAAACCACCCGTTTTATAACAATAAACCAAAGAGGAAGGCAGCACTGGATGAACTGCTGGAATTTGTAAAAGCCGGTGATCCCCACGGCAGACATCCCCTATTTGAAGGCCCTAATTGGTGGCATGAGAAGCACTTATCATAGGGAGCGCAGAAAGGTCCAGGATTCCCTGAGATCGGGAGCTGCAGCAAATTACATTTATGTACCCAGGCTGTGGTACTTGGACAGACTGCTTTTTCTGGCAGGCCAGACTGAACCCAGGCCAGCACTCTCCAGTCTTTCTTCAAGGCTTCCTTCCCCCCCAGCTGAGGCTTACGACAACCAACCTGGGCCTTCCAGGCAGCAACATGTGGAGGAGCCCAGCTTGAGTCAGGTATAGCATTCTTCAAAATATTTCTGTTTGTCAAATTAATGATGTCAAATATATGTTAGTTTTGATAACTAACTTCTGATTTCACAAAGTGTTTTACATATCAATAGACAGTAGTGGCCAAAAATGATTGGGACAAGAATGAAAAATGCTGGGGTCAGAATGATAGTCTTTTCTATTTATTAACATTCAATTTGCAACAGTCATGAGCTGAAAATTGTGTGTGATTGATGAACCAAAAACTAAAACTATGTCCCTTTTTCATACACAGGAAAGCCTCAGCCAGGAGGAGGCCGTGGAAAGTGGCAGCCAGGAGGTGGCAGGGGTAAGTGGCAGCCAGGAGGTGGCCGGGCCCAGTAGCCTGTCCGAATCCCAGGTCCCTCCCCTTGGCCTTCCACAAAAAAGTGCCAGGAAGAGGAGTAACCTGAAGGAGGCAGCAATTGGCCTATTTCTGAAGGCTACTACAGCCCTCAGAAACCCCCCCAGTGTTCAAGAGGACTATGCCTACATGACAGCCTTCAAAATGCTGGAAATGGAGGAGGGCCAATACGTCTTATGTGAGGAAGTTATATTACAAGCCCTAAATAAGGGGTTGAGGCCGAGGGCGAACTCACAAGCCAAAGCCACATTTGTGAGTTCAACCATGGTCCTCCTCCCCCTCCTCTTCCACCCCCTGCCACAACTACAACACCAAGAGAGTGATAGCCTCAGTTCAGTCTGGTCTGGAAAAATACGCAGGCTGTGGTATGACCACAGCCTGGGGACAGATATGTCATCTGATGCTGTTCCTGATCTCTTGTAGTGCTGGACCGGATTGTGCTCACTATTATGTGGACTCCTCAGGCCACCAATTTTGACTGTAAAATAATTGATGTGTGCCCTGGTGTCAGGAAAATGGGCAATCCCGCCAGTAACTGTCATGATTGCGCCAGATGAGTTTCAGTGCACCTGTGCAGTCAGACCATGGCAGCCTGCATGCGCCGGTGTGTACACAGGCGTGCACGCCCTGATCTTGTGGGCACACCCCCGACCTATTTAAAACCGCCACTGACACTTGCAGTTTGCTGGATTATCATACAGCTTCCTGTGTTCCTGTGCTTTGTGTTCTCTTAAGACCCCTGGTTTGACCTCTGCTTGGCTTGACCTGTGTTCCTGTTTATCTCCTTGCTCTGATCCTGGCTTGGCTGACTACTCTCTGATCCTCTGCCCTCTGTGTATGACCCAGCTTGTTCCTGTACCTCTCTCAGACTGTCTTTTGGTATCTGATTCCTGGCCTCGCTGCGGACCCTGTTCCTGGTTTACCCTGCTGTTGCTACTCAAGACTTCTCTCCGCATGGCTGCCACAACACACTCTAGCTACTACAGCCAACCAGCCAGCTTGCAGTATCCCTGGCAACCCATGCACCTTTGGGCATCGCATCCACTGTATAAAATCCAGGGAAGCGCTGCACTCAGCCGCAAGGGACGCCCTCTCAGCAACCCGGCCTCACACTACAGACTTGACACCTGGGGTACAAAGGCTTCGCAAATTTCAGCAGTTTCTGCAGCGTTGCCTTCCTCTTTATTTTGTTATGACCCAGAAAAAATGGCTATTTCCTTTTAACAAATACTTGACTATGTGTTTTAGTTCAAAAAGGACAGTTTGTTTGTGAGTAGGCAAGTACATTTCAAAAATACAAAGTCAAATTAACAAGGGACACCAACCAACCTCCTTGTGGAAAAAAAAAATATAAGATAATAATGGTGCTGTGGTAACTTGACACACAAAACGAGAAATAATATTATGGAGAGCACTCAGAAAAAAAAATGCAGATCTTGATAAAAAAAAAACGAAAAAAAAACATTATTATGGAGATGTGACGTAAAAACAAATTTATTATTATTCATGAGATCACGAGAAATAATAAAGAAATCAGTTTGTGAGAACTCTGTGTGAATATGAGCTGCAAAACAACATCATTCTTCTAGCATTCTAAAGAAGAAGAGAATGCGCTGCATTAAACTATCTTAAAAATTGCAGCGTGACGAATGTGCTATCTCCATTACGAACGGTAGTTTTACCAGACCGAACGCTTCCGTCTCGTAATTTATTCTGAGCATGCGTGGCACTTTGTGTGTCGGAATTGTGTACACACAATCAAAATTTACGCGAACAGATTTTGTTGTTGGAAAATTTGAGACGGAAATTCCGATGGAAACGGTCCAATGGAGCCCACACACAGTCGGAATTTCCGACAAAAGTCTCCCATCGAACATTTTCCGTTAGAAAATCCGACCATGTGTATGGGGCATTAGACTTCTTTCCTGAAAATCTAAGTGCAGTCAGTCTTGAACATGGTGAAAAATAGGATGAGATACAATATGCTCTGGTTTCTTTTACAGTGCCTTGAAAAAGTATCCATACCCCTTCAAATGTTCCACATTTTGTCATGTTACAACCAAAAACATAAATTTATTTTATTGGGATTTTATGTGATAGACCAACACAAAGTGGCGCATAATTGTGAAGTGGAAGAAAATGATAAATGGTTTTCAAAATGTTTTACAAATAAATATCTGAAAAGTGTGGTGTGCATGTGTATTCAAGTCTGATACCCCTAACTAAAATCTTGTGAAACCAATTGCCTTTAGACATCACCTAAATAGTAAATAGAGTCCACCTGTGTGTAGTGTTATCTCAGTATAAATACAGCTGTTCTGTGAAGCCCTCAGAGGTTTGTTAGAGAACATTAATGAACAAACAGCATCATGAAGGACAAGGAACACACCAGACAGGTCAGGGATAAAGTTGTGGAGAAGTTTAAGGCAGGGTTAGGTTATAAAAAATATTGCAAGCTTTGAACATCTCAGGGAGCACTGTTCATTCAAACTTAAAAATTGCAGCGTGACGAATGTGCTATCTCCATTACGAACGGTAGTTTTACCAGACCGAACGCTTCCGTCTCGTAATTTATTTTGAACATGCGTGGCACTTTGTGCGTCGGAATTGTGTACACACGATCAAAATTTACGCAAACAAGATTTTGTTGTTGGAAAATTTGAGAACCAGATCTCAAATTTTGTGCAACGGAAATTCCGATGGAAACTGTCCAATGGAGCCTACACACAGTCGGAATTTCCGACAAAAGTCTCCCATTGAACATTTTCCGTCTGAAAATCTGACCGTGTGTATGGGGCATTAGACTTCTTCCTGAAAATCTAAGTGCAGTCAGTCATGAACATGGTGAAAACTAGGATGAGATACAATATGCTCTGGTTTCTTTTGCAGTGCCTTGAAAAAGTATCCATACCCCTTCAAATGTTCCACATTTTGTCATGTTGCAACCAAAAACATAAATTTATTTTATTGGGATTTTATGTGATAGACCAACACAAAGTGGCGCATAATTGTGAAGTGGAAGAAAATTATGTATAAATACAGCTGTTCTGTGAAGCCCTCAGGGGTTTTTTTAGAGAACATTAATGAACAAACAGCATCATGAAGGACAAGGAACACACCAGACAAGTCAGGGATAAAGTTGTGGAGAAGTTTAAGGCAGGGTTAGGTTATAAAAAATATTGCAAGCTTTGAACATCTCAGGGAGCACTGTTCATTCAAACTTAAAAATTGCAGCGTGACGAATGTGCTATCTCCATTACGAACGGTAGTTTTACCAGACCGAACGCTTCAGTCTCGTAATTTATTCTGAGCATGCGTGGCACTTTGTGCGTCGGAATTGTGTACACACGATCAAAATTTACGCGAACAGATTTTGTTGTTGGAAAATTTGAGAACCAGATCTCAAATTTTGTGCGACGGAAATTCTGATGGAAACTGTCCAATGGAGCCTACACACAGTCCGAATTTCCGACAAAAGTCTCCCATTGAACATTTTCCGTCTGAAAATCCGACCGTGTGTATGGGGCATTAGACTTCTTTCCTGAAAATCTAAGTGCAGTCAGTCATGAACATGGTGAAAACTAGGATGAGATACAATATGCTCTGGTTTCTTTTACAGTGCCTTGAAAAAGTATCCATACCCCTTCAAATGTTCCACATGTTGTCATGTTGCAACCAAAAACATAAATTTATTTTATTTGGATTTTATGTGATAGACCAACACAAAGTGGCGCATAATTGTGAAGTGGAAGAAAATGATGTCTAAATACAGCTGTTCTGTGAAGCCCTCAGAGGTTTTTTAGAGAACATTAATCAACAAACAGCATCATGAAGGACAAGGAACACACCAGATAGGTCAGGGATAAAGTTGTGGAGAAGTTTAAGGCAGGGTTAGGTTATAAAAAATATTGCAAGCTTTGAACATCTCAGGGAGCACTGTTCATTCCATCAAACCCAAAAATGGAAAGAGTATGGCACAACTGCAAACCTACCAAGACATGGCCATCCACCCAAACTGACAGGCCTGGCAAGGACTGGCCTGTCAAGCATTAAACAGAGAAGCAGCCGAGAGGCCCATGGTAACTCTGGAGGAGCTGCAGAGATCCAAAGCTCAGGTGGAAGAATCTGTCCACAGGACAACTATTAGTCATGCACTCCACAAATCTGGCCTTTATGGAAGAGTGGCAGGAAAAACGTCATTGTTGAAAGAAAGCCATAAAAAGTCCCATTTGCAAGAAGCCATGTGAGGGACACAGCAAACGAGTAGAAGAAGGTGCTCTGGTCAAATTGGTCCAAAATTGAACTTTTTGGCCTAAAAGCAAAACGCTATGTGTGGCGGAAAAACGAACACTGCACATCACCCTGAACACACCATCCCCATGGTGAAACATGGTGGTGGCAGCATTATTTTGTGAGGATACAGCAGGGACAGGGAAGCTGGTCAGAGTTGATGGGAAGGTGGATAGAGCCAAATACAGGGCAATCTTAGAAGAAAACCTGTTAGAGTCTGCAAATGACTTGGGACTGGGGCGGAGATTCACCTTCCAGCAGGACAATGATCCTAAATATACAGCCAGAGTTACAATGGAATGGTTTAGTTTAAAGCACATTCATGTGTTAGAATGTCCCAGTCAAAGGTGTCCGTTTATGAAGCAGTGATCAGCGGTGATCCCGAGGATCGCCGCTGATCACAGTCCATAAACAGTTTATGAAACAGTGATAATCGGGGGAGAACATGTTTGAACTTGTTCTCCCGCCGATTATCTCTACACACGGAGAATCCCCATGAATGACACAGTAACGGCCAGTTTATGAAGCGGTGATCTCACCGCTTCACTGGCGATCTGAGTCAGAATTCACACTCCCAGGTTCACCAGCTCAGAGGTGGTGAATCGGGGAGTGAAGAGGAAATCTGGGGGGATTTGAGGGGAAAGGAGGACGTTTTTTAACTTCCTTATGCCTCATTCAGACCCCCAAACACTGTAAGCATGTCCCCCTGTCATATTTATGTGTATACATATATATACATATATACATATAATGTGTATATGTATATATATATCATGTGTGTGTATATACATGTATATATAATGTGTGTGTGTGCATACATATGTATTTAATGTAGGGGGATTCCTTATTTTATTAACATTATTCCACGTGGTCTGTCCGTGTATTGAGCGGTGATAATTTATCACTGCTTAATAAACTGACATTTTTGTATTTTGGTGAATTTGTAGATCACTTCACTCCTCCAAAGGTGAAGCGATCTACACCGCTTCATAAACTGCACACAGAGGAGAAAAATCTTCACTGTGAATGCCTGAGAACGAAGCAGTGAATAGATTTCACTGCTTCATAAATGGACACCAAAGTCCAGACCTAAATCCAATTGAGAATCTGTGGCAAGACTTGAAAATTTCTGTTCACAGATGCTCTCTGTCCAATCTGACAGAGCTTAAGCTATTTTGCAAAGAAGAATGGGAAATAATTTCATTTTCAAGATGTGCAAATCTGGTAGAGACATACCCAAAAAGACTTGCAGCTGTAATTGCAGAAAAAGGCGTAGTAATGTATTGACTCAGGGGGATACAAATGCATACAACAGCATGCCACACTTTTCAGATATTTATTTGTAAAAAATGTTGAAAATCATTTTCCTTCCACTTCACAATTGTGTGTGATTTTGTGTTGGTCTATCACATAAGATTCCAATAAAATACATTTACGTTTTCGGTTGTAACATAACAAAATGTGGAAAATTTCAAGGGGTATCAATACTTTTTCAAGGTACTGTATGTTTAGTATTCTGCTAAATACTTCTGATATAATGTACAGAAAAAATTACCTTCCCCAAATTTTCTGATAAATTAGCCTTTTCATTTCCTCTACAGTACCCACATGCCAAGAGTGTGTTGTTTCATTAATTTGCAATGTAATGTAAACACTCTAAATAGCTGAGAAATGAAACAATTAACAGTAATCTTAGCAAGGTGGGCTGTGGCAAGAAACCGCTGCTCACAACTCTCGTTAACATAACTCCCTCGCCCTCGTGCCAGAATGTTGAATAATAGCTGTACAGTGAGGGAAAAAAAGTATTTGATCCCTTGCTGATTTTGTACGTTTGCCCACTGACAAAGAAATGATCAGTCTATAATTTTAACGGTAGGTTTATTTTAACAGTGAGAGACAGAATAACAGCAAAAATATCCGGAAAACAGCATTTAAAAAAGTTATAAATTGATTTGCATTTTAATGAGTGAAATAAGTATTTGATCCCCTATCAATCAGCAAGATATCTGGCTCCCAGGTGTCTTCTATACAGATAACAAAGGAGTGCTCCTAATCTCAGTTTATTACCTGTATACAAAACACCTGTCTACAGAAGCAATCAATCAGATTCCAATCTCTCCACCATGGCCAAGACCAAAGAGCTGTCCTAGCAGCTTGGTGAGAGGGTAACAACAGTTTGTGCAATTATTCGCAAATGGGAGAAACACAAAATAACTGTCAGTCTCCCTCGTTCTAGGGCTCCATGCAAGATCTCACCTCTAGGAGTTTCAATGATCATGAGAACGGTGAGGAATCAGCCCAGAACTACACAGGAGAATCTTGTCAATGATCTCAAGGCAGCTGGGACCATAGTCAACAAGAAAACAATTGGTAACCCACTACACCGTGAAGGACTGAAATCCTGCACTACTTGCGAGGTCCCCCTGCTCAAAAAAGCACATATGTACAGGCCCATCTGAAGTTTGCTAAAAAACATCTGAATGATTTAGAGGAGAGCTGGGTGAAAGTGTTGTGGTCAGATGAGACCAAAATCAAGCTCTTTGGAATCAACTCAACTCGCCATGTTTGGAGGAGGAGAAATGCTGCCTATGACCCCAAGAACACCATCCCCACCATCAAACATGGAGGTGGAAACATTATGTTTTGGGGGTGTTTTTCTGCTAAGGGGACAGGATAACTTCACCGCATCAAAGAGATGATGGATGGGGCCATGTACTGTCAAATCTCAGATGAGAACCTCCTTCCCTCAGTCAGGGCATTGAAAATGGGTCATGGATGGGCATTCCATCATTACAAGTACCCAAAACACATGGCCAAGGCAACAAAGGAGTGGCTCAAAAAGAAGCAGATTAAGGTCCTAGAGTGACCTAGCCGGCCTCCAGACCTCAATCCCATAGCAAATATGTCCCCATTGAGAACGTCCTTTTGATGACGAAACGCGTCTGGGTACGCACGCAGCGACGCTACCACGAGACCAGGAATTAGGACGAGCTTCGCTTCCATGTTTGTATGCCGGCCGGCAACGTATACTTTACGCGATACAAGTGTTTTTATCCTGTAAGTGCAATACTTTATTTATTAAACTTGGTTTAATGTACTTCACCATGGAAAGCTTATCATTTGTATTCTGGGTTGTGTACTGATGATGTGGACTTCGGGCTAATGTGGACGAATCTAAGTGTTCCTTACCTACTTTTGATCCGCTTTCAACTCATATAAAGCCTGCTTATCACCATGAGTCGGTAAGCACATTCTACAGCCACGGTGGTGGGGGTTTTTTTCACTTCCCTCCCCTCCCTTTTTTTGGGTGTTGTTATGTGCACACCAGGGTGTTTGGTATGTCTGTCTGTCCATGCCTAACATTTTGATATACTACACTATGGCCAGTTTTCTTTTGTTTGTTCTTTCTCCTGCATCCATTGAGGGGCTTTTAATTTGAAGACGGACGCTGCTGACTGGTCCACCACTCTAAAGGCCCTGGCAGGGTTTTTGCCATCCGCTCATATTACTAATACTTCTGGTAAGAGCAATCATAGCTCATTTGGATTATTACTCACATTCAAATTGAACATCCTACCAGTTTGAAGAGTTGGACTTTATATCATTATTTTTAAATATTTTTAATTATATGTTGATGTTAGGTTATACTACCATCTTATTTTATATTTATTTTTATTTTAATTTTATTTTTAGGATTTTTGTTTAGCGCAGTTTATAATTTCTTTGTTCTGATTGGTGTTGTCGCACTGTTTACTGCTGCTTATCCCTATATGCTTCTAGCGCGGAACTTTTTGTTACTTACTTTTTTTTAATATGTGAAGGTAGCTGAAGGTTCAAATTACCAAATGTCAGCCTCGAAATCTTAATGACTTAATGAATAATCTGCAAAGAGGAGTGGGACAAAATCCCTCCTGAGAAGTGTGCAAACCTGGTGGCCAACTACAACAAATGCCTGACCTCTGTGATTGCCAACAAGGGTTTTGCCACCAAGTACTAAGTCATGTTTTGCGAAGGGGTCAAATATTTATTTCACTCATTAAAATGCAAATCAATTTAAAACTTTTTTGAAATACGTTTTCCTGTTTTTTTTTGTTGATATTCTGTCTCTTATGCCCTGTACACACGGTCGGACATTGATCGGACATTTCGCCAACAAAATCTATGGATTTTTTCCAACGGATGTTGGCTCAAACTTGTCTTGCATACACATGGTCACACAAAGTTGTCAGAATTTCCCAACGTCAAAAACGCGGTGACGTACACCACGTACGACGAGACTATAAAAGGACAGTTCAATACCAAGCGCGGCACCCTTTGGGCTCCTTTTGCTAATCTTGTGTTAGTAAAAGTTTGGTGAGAGACGATTTGCGCTTTTTCAGACTCGTGGTTTTCAGATCATATTTCTGGTGTTCAGTTTGTGCTTGTGGGTTTGTATCTGGTCTTCAGTGCGTGCAGCGAGTTCCCATTGATTTGTCATCGTGTTCTTGTCCGTTCGTTACTGATTTTCAGGTCGCTCTTCACAGGCCTTGCTGTTCTTCAGTGCATTCTGTTACTTCGTTCTAACCAGCCAACCGCTTTCTAGCCATGTTGCATGTACGTACTTATTGTAGAGTTCGTGCTGTGCGGGGGCTTGGTGTTGGGGTTCTTACTTTGACACAAGCCCAGTCCATGAACAGGGCGAGGAGGAGTTCATGGACCAAGAATTGGTTGCTCCAGCATGACCAATTCTGTCACATGCCTTTGCTCCGTGAGATCCGTGAGAATAATCCTGACGATTTCAGGAACTTTCTCCGGATGACAGACCCCGCATTTCACCATTTGTTGGCTTTGCTGACCCCTTATATCAGCAGGCAGGATACCTGCATGAGGCAAGCCATCACTCCGGAGCAGAGGTTAGTCACCACCCTGCGGTACTTGGCGACGGGGAGAAGCCTGCAGGACCTCAAGTTCTCGACAGGCATCTCCCCCCAGGCTCTGGGGATCATTATCTCAGAGACCTGTTCTGCCATCATCCATATCCTGCAGAAGGACTATATTAAGGTAAGATTTTTATCCTTTAACATCACATTTTATTGTATTTAATGTTTGCTAATGTAATGTATTTCTTTCCTTATTCCCTAATTACCATGATTGTAATATGCGGCGAATGTCCCTTTTGTCCTCATGCATGCTGGTTTTATTTGACATTTTTTTTTGTCCTTCGTACATATTTGCCTTCACTTACCTCCCCAGCATGCTCTCCTGGGCCTATATCCACCTCGCCTAGTCACTTAATGTATTTTGTCAGCTCCATAGTAGTGCTTTACCCTAAACACACCCTAAAATGTGTAAAAATGTTATTTGTGCTTTAAATTCAGGAAGAGTGCCAGAGGCTTTTTTTTGGGTCCCAAAATAATTTGGAACCCTCCCTCCCCCCAACTGCTAACTCAGCTGATACCAATCCTCTATCTGCTGACTTTGCCAAACCCATACACACTATACCCACCTCTTTTGTGGTCAGATTTATGTATGAATTCTCCAAAGCATGTAGTGCAAGGGCCTGCCTGAATACTTTCAAATGGTATTGTTTAAAGTTTTTGGATCCTATTATTATCTTGATAGGTAATATCAGAATGTAAGAATCTGCTAAAATGTGTACAGTGTGTATTTATATCTTTGTATTATGACACTTCTTACCTGTCCAGTGGGCTGCCAATAGTTTAAAGTAAGGAGGGGCTGGCCAAAGTAATGCACATTATTTAGGCATTCATCTCTCAATGAAGTGGAGAGGGTTACCTGTCCAAAACATCTCCCCCCCTAAAAATTTTACAATGGTCCATGAGAGGGGGGGGGATCTGATAGGTGGACCTTATACCTTTGTCTTTAAATACTCCCTAAAATAAATGTTATACTGATGTTGGCCAAGAATGTTTGTGTCTAATCTGCTTTCAATGTTTATGTGCAAAATTATTCATTTTTGGTTCTTGTTTGACTCCACAGTTTCCTTCCAACCCACGGGAATGGCAGACTGTGGCCTCCCACTTTGCCCAGTGGTGGGACTTTCCTAACTGCGGGGGCAATTGATGGGAAACACATCCACATCGTCCCACCCCCCAACTCGGGGTCATACTATTATAATTACAAGGGGTTCAATAGTATTGTGATGTTGGCGGTGGTGTCGGCTACTTACGAGTAGGGATGAGCTTCGAGTTCGAGTCGAATTCACGTTCGACTTGAACATCGGCTGTTCGCCAGTTCTCCGAACAGCGAACAATTTGGGGTGTTCGCGGCAAATTGGAAAGCCGCGGAACACCCTTTAAAAGTCTATGGGAGAAATCAAAAGTGCTAATTTTAAAGGCTTATATGCATGGTATTGTCATAAAAAGTGTTTGGGGACCTGGGTCCTGTCCCAGGGGACATGGATCAATGCAAAATAAAGTTTAAAAAACTGACGTTTTTTCGGTAGCAGTGATTTTAATAATGCTTAAAGTGAAATAATCAAAGTGTAATATTCCTTTAAATTTCATACCTGGGGCTGTCTATAGTATGCCTGTAAAGGGGCACATGTTTCCCGTGTTTAGAACAGTCTGACAGCAAAATGACATTTCAAAGGAAAAAAAGTAATTTAAAACTACTCGCGGCTATTAATGAATTTCCAGTCTGACAATACACATAAAAGTTAATTGATAACGGCATGGGAATTCCCCACAGGGGAACCCCGAACCAAAATTTTTAAAAAAATGACACAGGGTTTCCCCTGAAATTCCACACCAGGCCCTTTAGGTCTGGTATGGATATTAAGGGGAACCCCGGTCAAAATTTTTTTTAAAAATGACGTGGGGTCCCCCTCAAAATCTATACCAGACCCTTCAGGTCTGGTATGGATTTTAAGGGGAACCCCATGCCAAAATAAAAAAAAATGGCGTGGGGTTCCCAAAAAATCCATACCAGACCCTTATCCGAGCACGCAACCTGGCAGGCTGCAGGAAAATAGGGGGGACGAGAGAGCACCCCCCTCCTGAACCATGCGAGGCCACATGCCCTCAACATTGGGAGGGTTCTTTGGGGTAGCCCGCCAAAACACCTTGTCCCCATGTTGATGGGGACAAGGGCCTCATCCCCACCACCCTTTAACAAGGGGACCCCCAGATCCCGGCCCCCCCTGTGTTAAAAGGTAAGGGGGTACAAAAGTACCCCCTACCATTTCACAAAAAAGTGTCAAAAATGTTAAAAATGACGAGAGACAGTTTTTGACAATTCCTTTATTTAAATGCTTCTTCTTTCTTCTATCTTCTATCTTCTTTCTTCTATCTTCTATCTTCCTTCATTTCTTTCTCCGTCTTCTCCATCTTCTGGTTCTTCTGGTTCCCATTTAAAAAAAAAAAATTGGCGCGGGGTTCCCCTTAATATCCATACCAGACCTGAAGGGCCTGGTATGGAATTTAGGGGGACCCCCACATCATTTTTTTTTTAATTTTGGTTCGGGGTTCCCCTGTGGGGAATTCCCATGCCGTTTTTATCAATGAACTTTTATGTGTATTGTCGGACCGGCAATTCATTAATAGCCGTGAGTAGTTTTAAATGACTTTTTTTCCTTTGAAATGTGATTTTGCTGTCAGACTGTTCTAAATATGGGAAACATGAGCCCCTTTACAGGCATACTATAGACACCCCCCAGGTACAAAATTTAAAGGAATATTACACTTTTATTGTTTCACTTTAAGCATTATTAAAATCACTGCTCCCAAAAAAAAGTTGTTTTTAAGACTTTTTTTGCATTGATCCATGTCCCCTGGGGCAGGACCCAGGTCCCCAAACACTTCTTATGACAATAACTTGCATATAAGCCTTTAAAATTAGCACTTTTGATTATTCATGTTCGTGTCCCATAGACTTTAACGGTGTTCGCATGTTCGAACACATTTTTTGCCTGTTCGCATGTTCTGGTGCGAACCAAACAGGGGGGTGTTTGGCTCATCCCTACTTAAGAGTTCCTGTATGTGGCCGTGGGGAAGAATGGCTGGATGTCAAATGGTGGAGTCATCGCCCACACGGAGTTCTACAGGCATCTTCAGAATGGCAGCTTGGGCTTGCCAACTCCAGAAAACAATGCGGAAGGACTCCCATTTGTCTTCGCTGCGGATGAAGCGTTTGCGCTGGGGGACCATCTTATGCGGCCATTCCCTATGAGGACCCTCACCCTGGACCAAAGGGTTTTTAATTACTGGCTGGCCAGAGCCAGAAGAGTGATGGAGAACACGTTTAGAATAATGGCAGGCCGTTCCGCCTATTTCTTACACCCATACACATGGCGGAATATCAACTCAATCACATCATCCTGTGTTGCTGTGTTCTCCACAACTTTTTAAGGAGAAATTCTTGGAACTATGCTGCCTCAGTTGGGCCTGAGGCCATAATTAATATTAATGAACCAACCCTGATGGCGCTTGAAGCTGGCCCTCCTGGCTTGTCCCCCCAGAGTGCCCGCAAGGTCCGTATAAGATACATGGAATACTTTGCGGGTAGGGGGGCGATCAATATGTCAGACAATGTCTGAGACATTTTTTAAATAAAAATATATTTTTAACTGAACAGATATTTGCTTTGATTTCCTGCTTGGCTTTCTTTTAGCTGTCTCCTCGGTTATCTTTTATTAATGGTCTAATTTTTTAGGCTTTTTCTTCAACAGTGCAAATGAAATTTCGTTGACACATGAGGTGACAATCTCTTCTTCGGCTAACTATTAATTATTATGTTGTGGGTCTGCTACACACACACCTTGTTTTTATTGTGAATGTATGCAATGCATTACTGACAATAATAATAATAATTTTCAACACCATTCCCTAAATTTGTGGGGTCCTGAAAATGGCGTGATTGTGTAAAATTAGAAAGCACTGTTGGGTGTTATTTACTAAAGGAAAATCCACTTTGCACTACAAGTGCACTTGAGACTGCACTGAAACTGCACTTGTAGTGCAAAGTGGATTTGCCTTTAGTAAATAACCCCCATTGTCACTGAAAACAACAACTTTACTCCAAAAAATGCTTTTGAGTATTGAAAGAAGAAGCCACACATTGTTGATTATTAATCTTTTTAATCAAAGCACAATCACATGTGCATTTCTAAAAGGTTTTTTGAACAAACCAACATGTTTGTTGTATAACAATTTTTGGATCACATTAAAATAAGTAGAAATTGCCTTTTATTAAGGTAAAACAGTTTAAAACCATAAAAAATACACAACTCTGGAACTTACAAAGTTCAACTTTTATAGAAAGTGAAGGCAATATCAGACATGAGTATTTATAAACTGTGTTTGATATTGCGTTCAGCAGATGGGGTGAAGTCACCCCTGGAAAAGCCAAATTTTGAAGATGCACACAAATTGCCTAATGTCAACATGTGCTAGCTGTCATCATGGGGGATCAATGGGCGTGTTTTGTGGGATACTTTACTATCGAGGAAGGGGTTGTACCCACAAAACACGGACATTGATCTCCCGTGATGGCAGATAGCACATGTTGACACACTGGGGGTTATTTAGGAAAGGCAAATCTACTTTGCACTGCAAGTGCACTTGAAAGTGCACTGAAAGTGCACTTGGAAGTGCAGTCGCTGTAAATCTAAGGGGTAGATCTGAAATGAGTGGAAGCTCTGCTGATTTTATCATCCAATCATGTGCAAGCTAAAATGCTGTTTTTTATTTTCCTTGTATGTCCCCCTCGGATCTACAGTGACTTTACTTCCAAGTGCACTTTCAAGTGCACTTGCAGTGCAAAGTGGATTTTCCTTTAGTAAATAACCCCCACTGTGTGCATCTTCAAAATTTGGCTTTTCTATAATATGTAAAAAAATTGTCATAAAAATAACAATAATATAAAGCTGCAATAAGTTAGGGATTTCTGGGTGTTTTAAATTGTCCCTAAAACATCAATGATGTTCTTCATTTTGTTTTGAACATCATTGATGTTTTGCTTGATGTTTTCCAAATCCCTATTACACCCCATTATCTCCCCGATGAGGATCTGGGCACTTTCACTGGTGAAGTCACATTCCTCTTCCACAACATCACGATCACCTAAAATAGAAAAATAAAAAAACACACCATGTATTATAAATATGCAGGCATCCATCTCTTACCTGAGCCTGTGGTCGCAGACGCTCACCTGTTGTGGTACAATTTCCACAACGTCTCCCTCCTCCTCTGGTTGGGTTTGGGGGATTTCCCCTTCTTCCTGAGGTGGGGGGTCTGTGGTCTCCTCTGATGAGTGGTGTCCTCCGAGTCTTTTCTCCCCTATGTTAAAAAAAAATAGGTATACTTAGCACACAGATATTTGATGGCAGAAATAGGAATATGAAACATTGCTTGGAAGTGGGGTACAATTGTCTCTTTTGGCAGAGTTGCAAGATGAAGAAATATTTTTGTCCTTTGTCAAGCTTGAATACTTACCTGTTTTGTACAAGCTTCACAGATGGAGTCACCCCTATAGTATACACTGGAGCACCTGTGTGGGCCCCCTAATAATAAAAAGGGTGTTCTTGTGTCCCACACTAGTGCTCCAGTGTCCAGATGTGTAAACAGCTGCTGAGTGTCCTCTCAGAACAGACACAGAATCTAGTTTGCATTTCATTCTCGTTACTAACCCATCTAGACAACAAACTTATTTTAAGAGAAGTAGGCCAGAAAAAATGTATTGAACTGCATCTGGACAAAACATGGTGTTTTATTGGCCAAACGAACAATGTTTCCTACGAACTAATAATGTGTCCATGAACATGAAAGTTGCCATTTT
The DNA here is from genome assembly GCA_037952925.1 of Lithobates clamitans. Taxonomy (NCBI): domain Eukaryota; kingdom Metazoa; phylum Chordata; class Amphibia; order Anura; family Ranidae; genus Lithobates; species Lithobates clamitans. The sequence goes on from JBBGZY010000573.1 coordinate 13,380,104, forward strand.
AAACTGTACAACAGTAAAGAAAAGTACATGGAGCAGCATGAACATAAGAAAAATAAAGAATAGGAACACAGGACAACTACTTTCTTTTTTGCAGCACTCTCCTGATCCTTCTATACTGATCGTGCTCCCTTAATTTCAGGTCCGACCACCACTTCCTCAGTTGATCCTTGGATCGCCGTACCCCAAAATTCCTGTGCAGACTCTTTACAACTTTCGCCATGATCTTGTCCTTTCTGACATTTGGGTTGGGTTAAGTCCATACTTCCTGTCATAGTCGGCCCTCTTCAATATGTCCACCATCTCCACCATCTCTACAAAGGCCATATTTGATGCCTTAAATCTCCTTCGGGATCGTGACATTTCTGGCTCTGGCCTTTCCTCCTCCTCGCTGCTATCAGCATGCACCTGTTGTGTCTCCGCCATGTGCTCTCCCCACTGCGCCGAAAGAGAAGGGGCGGGGAATAGACTAGAAAGAACATCAGGGGTGGGCGGAGTTTCACGCATGTGCAGTGTATATAAAGCGTAACGTGCATCGTACGTACGATCTGTGAGTGGAGGAAGGAGTATCGGAAGCGCTGATCATGATAACGAAGGTAACATTTAAACTTGGGCCTATACTGCTTATAGATTGAGGCCTATATTGGGACAAGATTAGGAGACTTTAGCCTGACATTAGGGATTGTCTTGTGTATTTCAGATAAAATGGATGGCTTCAATGATCACAACTTCCTCCCTCTGTTCATAGACAAGTACAGGGAGCTGCCTTTTCTGTGGCAGGTCAAACACCCACAATATAATCATAAACAAAAGAGGCAGGCAGCGCTGGAGAAACTGCTGGAGTTGGTGAAGCCAGTGGTCCCCACGGCAACCATCCCCTATTTAAAAGCCAAAATTGGTAGCCTGAGGAGCACTTATCTTAGGGAGAGCAAGAAGGTCCAGGATTCCCAGAGATCAGGAGCTGCAGCAGATGAAGTTAATGTCCCGAGGCTCTGGTACTATGAGAGACTGCGATTTCTGTCAGACCAGACTGAAGTCAGGGAATCCCTCTCAACCCTTCCTTCCACTCTTCCTTCCACCCTATCTTCCACCCCTTCCGATGTCCAACCTGGGACTTACAGCCAGGAAGAAGTGGAGGAGCCCAGCTTGAGTCAGGTATAGCATTCTTCTACAGATTTCTGGTCAATAAATAAATGATGTTTACTAGATGTTATTATTGATCACTAATTGCTGATTTAATAAAGTGTTTTACATATCAATAGACAGTAGTGGGCAAAAATAATTGGGACAAGAATGAAAAATGCTGGGCTCAGAATGATAGTCTTTTATATTTGTTAACATTCAATTTGCAACAGTCATTAGGTGAAAATTGTGTGTGATTGGAGAAGAAAAAACTAAAACTATGTCCCTTTTTCATACACAGGAAGACCTCAGCCAGGAGGAGGCTCTGGAATGTGGCACACAGGAGGAGGCGGGGGTTAGTGGCAGCCAGGAGGTGTCCAGGGTAAGTGGCAGCCAGGAGGAGGAGGGGGTTAGTGTCAGCCAGGAGGAGGCGGGGTTAGTGTTAGCCAGGAGGTGGCCAGACCCAGTAGGAGCCTCACAGAATCGCAGGTTCCTCCCCTCCTCCTTCCAAACAAAAGACCCAGGAAGGAGAGTAATGTGGAGGAGACAGCGCTCAGGCTGATTCAGGAGGCTGCTGCGTCCCTCTGAGCCACCCCCACTCGTGAAGAGGCCTTTGCCTGCATGGCTGCCACAAAACCATAGGACATGCAGGAGGGCCAACGCCTCATGTGTGAGGACATCCTTTATAAAACATTAACTAAGGGGGTGAGGGGCGAAATCACACCCAATACCCACCTGTGTGAGTTGCATCATCCTCTTCCTCCTCCTCCTGCCACACCTCCAACACCACAGACACAGCCTGGAAGGAAGTGTGTAAGGAAGACAAGAAAGTGATGGCCTGGGTTCAGTCTGGTCTGACAAAAGATGCAGGCTCTTGTATGACCACAGCCTGGGGACATGTATGTCATCTGCTGCTGTTCATGATATCTTGGACTTCTGGACCAGATTGTACTCCCTTATATATGGACTCCTCAGGCCACCAATTTTGCAGTAAAATAATTGATGGCTGCCCTGGGGCCAAAGACTTCGCCAATTTCTGCTGTTTCTCCAGCGTTGCCTCCCTCTTTCTTTGGTTATGTCCCCATAATAAATTTTTAGTTTCTTTTATTACACTCGCCTATGTGTGTTTTCCTTCAAAAAGGACAGTTTGTTTGTGAGGAGGCAGGTATATTTCAAAAACACAATGTGAAATTAACAAAGAGACACCAACACCAAGCAACCTCCTTGAGATTAAATAATACAAGATAATAATTGTGTTGTGGTAACTTGACACACAAAACACACCCAAAACTATTCTGGAGTTAAAAAAATATATATATACAAAAAATAACAGGAGATCAGGATTTCAAAGAATAAAAACAAAAAAAAATCTAAAAACATCCAAAAATGTAATTCTTTTCGGGAGGTGTGACAAATAAAAATATTATATTCATGAAATCACGAGAAATAATAAAGAAAGAAGTCTGTGAGAACTCTGTGTGAATATGAGCAGCAAAACAACTTCATTGTTCTAGCATTATAAAGAAGAAGAGAGTGCGCTGCATTAAACTATTTAAACCATTGCAGCATGACGAAAGTGCTATATCCATTACAAATGCTAATTTCACCAGACCGAGCAGTTCCATCTCGGAATTTATTTGAGCATGCGTGGCACTTTGTGTGTCGGAATTGTCCACACACGGTCGGAATTGACGCAAACGGATTTTGTTGTCGGAAAATTTTATAGCCTACTCTCAAAAGTCCGATGGACCCCACACAAGGTCGGAATTTCCGACAACAAGCTCCGATCGCACATTTTCCGTCGGAAAATCCGACCGTGTGTACAGGGCATTACTGTTAAAATAAACCAACCATTAAAATTATAGACTGATAATTTTTTCTGTCATTGGGCAAACATAAAAAATCAGCGGGGGATCAAATACTTTTTTCCCTCACTGTATATGAAAAAAATTGTGAATAAAGGTTAGAAAACATTTTACTCAGCTTCCACAAGCAAGGGTAATGTCACAATCCTTCCAGAAAGATTCTGGGAATGCTGAGGAGGAACACTGGCTCATGAGATAGGGGATACTCAGAGTTCCAAGCATCTTGTAAGAAGCATTGTGGAGCCATTCTCACCAGTGCGAAAGTTGAGTGGAAGGTAAGTTATATATTTTTTAACAACTTTTCTCTATAGTTTGTTTTAACAGGTCCAGTGCAACATTTTGCTATGGAGGAGAGTAACCTGATGTAATAAGCAGGTATTGCTTTTTAACCTCTTGTCTATACTGCGGGGGTGCCGAGCACAAGGGACAGAACACGCAAGTGTGTGTGTAAACATACAAATCCCTGTTCTGTTCTGAGAGGAGTGACAGATCGCGGGTTCCTAATAGCTAGAAACCATGATCTGTCACTTCCTCTAGTTAGTCTCCACCCCCTTCAGTTAGAATCACCTCCCAGGGAACACAGTTAACCTTTTTTATTTATTATTTTGTAGACGCTAGAACTTTTGCGCAAACCAATCAATATACGCTTATTGCGGGTTTATTTACCAAAAATATGTAGAATACATATCGGCCTAAACTGAAAAAAATGTGCTTTTTACAAAAAAAAATGGGAATATTTATTATAGTAAAAACTACAAAATATTGTGTTTTTTTTCAAAATTGTCACTATTTTTGTTTCTAGAGCAAAAAATAAAAACCGCAGAGGCGATCAAATACCACCAAAAGAAAGCTCTATTTGTGGGAAAAGAATTACGTCAATTTTGACGTCAATTGTTAGTTAAACTGATGCAGTGCCGAATTGCAAAAAATGGCCTGGTCATTCAGCAGCCAAATCTTCTGGGGCTGAAGTGGTTAATGCAAGTTCAGCTTTAAGGGCAGACACAAAGTCCAGCTGGAGGTGGGATCAATCTTGAAATGAACCTTTCCTTAGCCTATGAAGGGCACAGTAAATCATTCTCCTAATGTTTCCCCTCCCTGGCAGCAAATACTCACATTTAAGGCGCCGACATCGCTGCATTTAGCCACTAGGGATATGAAATGTGGGCTCACACAGGGCTATGCACTCCTTCCCCAGCCTTTTAAAAAGGAGAACAGTACCTCCAAATGAGAGGCAATTGGGATCCATGCTAGTTATTTTCATATATATAAAAAAATCCCAGGATCTGTGAACTGTGTGATCATATACCACCAATCCCACCAATGCGCCACAGACAATCAAGTAAAAAATATTAATTGAAAAATATTTAAAAAATGTTCTTTATTAATGTTCTGCTGCCACTTTAAATAAAAAATATATAAATCTAACCTCAGCTGAAAACTACAAGGTAAGTAGCGGTGCTAGATAATAAAGCAATATAATAAATGTATATGATCACTAATAACCATATAAGTGCTTAAACTCATAAAACTGAGATATCACCCAGTGAAATGGCAGTGGCAGTGAATAATAGTGCAAATGTTCATACAATTGCAGTCCATAGTATTCCAGTAATGTGACATTAATAGATCTTCACACCGCACCACGTGAGAGCATGCCACCACTGCCCCATTAGGTTTAGACTCCCCAGATAAATTTGCCTCACATTCTCATGTTTGGCAAAAAGGCAGTTTATCCTGCAAGGTTAATGTGTCATCTGCAGCAATCTCCAGCCCATGAATTATGAGTCAAACAGCTTGTAGATGAAAAGAAAGGGGTGAGCTCTGATAGTGTAATACATTTCACAGCAATTTGTTATAATAAAAATTCTTCAAACATTCCACTCACATAAATCCAAGTATAAAAGGCATATGTTAAAAAGAACCATACAGTACCTTGCAAAAGTATTCACCCCCCTTGGCATTTTTCATGTTTTGTTGCCTCACAACCTGGCATTGACATGGATTGTTTGAGGATTTGCATCATTTCATTTACAGAACATGCCCACAACTTTGAAGATGTTTTTTTTTTTTTATTGTGAAGCAAACAACAAATAAGACAAAATAACAGAAAAAGTCAATGTGCATAACTATTCACCCCCCTAAAGTCAATACTTTGTAGAGCCACCTTTTGCGGCTATCACAGCTCCAAGTTGCTTTAGATAAGTCTCTATGAGCTTGCCACTCCTTACCACTGGGATTTTTGCCCATTCCTCCTTGCAAAACTGCTCCAGCTCCTTCAAGTTGGATGGTTTGCTCTTGTGAACAGCAATCTTTAAGTCTGACCACAGATTTTCTATTGGATTGAGGTCTGGGCTTTGACTAGGCCATTCCAACACATTTACATGTTTCCCCTTTTCCCACTCAAGTGTTGCTTTAGCAGTGTGTTCGGGGTCATGGTCCTGCTGGAAGGTGAACCTCCGTCCTAGCCTCAAATCACACACAGAGTGGTACAGGTTTTGCTCAAGAATAACCTTGTATTTAGCACCATCCATCTTTCCCTCAACTCTGACCAGTTTCCCAGTCCTGCTGAAAAACATCCCCACAGCATGATGCTGCCACCACCATGTTTCACTGTGGGGATGGTGTTCTTTGGGTGATGTGATGTGTTGGGTTTGCGCCAGACATAGTGTTTTCTTTGATGGCCAAAAAGTTAAATTTTAGTCTCATCAGACCAGAGCACCTTCCTCCATACATTTTGGGAGTCTCCCACAAGTCTTTTCGCAAACTCAAAACGTGCCATTTTGTTTTTGGCTGAAAGTAATGGCTTTCTTCTGGCCACTCTGCTATAAAGCCCAAATCTATGGAGCATACAGCTTATCGTCGTCTTATGTACAGATACTCCAGTCTCTTCTGTGGAACTCTGCAGCTCCTCTAGGGTTACCTTAGGTCTCTGTGCTGCCTCTCTGATTAATTCCCTCCTTGCTCGGTCCATGAGTTTTGGTGTGCGGCCGTCTTTTGGCAGGTTTGCTGTTGTGCCATGTTCTTTCCATTTGGTTATGATAGATTTGATGGTGCTCCTAGGGATTATCAAAGATTTGGATATTTTTTTATAACCTAACCCTGACTTGTACTTCTCAACAACATTGCCCTTACTTGTTTGGAGAGTTCCTTGGTCTTCATGGCAGTGTTTGGTTAGTGGTGCCTCTTGCATAGGTGTTGCAGCCTCTGGGGCCTTTCAAAAAGGTGTGTATATGTAATGATAGATCATGTGACACTTAGATAGCACACAGGTGGACATCATTTCACTAATTATGTGACTTCTGAAGGTAATTGATTGCACCAGAGCTTTTTATGGGCTTCATAACAAAGGGGGTGAATACATACGCACATGCCATTTATCAGTTTTTTATTTCTGAAAAATAGTTTTATGTATGTATTTTTCTAATTTTACTTTATCAACTTAGACTATTGTGTTCTAATCCATCACATATAATTCAGATTAAAAAAACATTGAACTAAAGGCTGTATTGTAACAAAATAGGTAAAAAGCCAAGGGGGTGAATACTTTTGCAAGGCACTGTATTGTCTCACATCCCATGGTCTCAGCAGACACAACTCCAAACGGCTGGTATCTCATCCGACCGCTGAACCTTGCCAGAAGGACACTTCCAGTTTCTCGTACTGCGTCACTTCCGGTTGTTTTATGAGTTTAAGCATGTATATGGTTATTGGTGATCATATACATTTATTATAGAAATAATTTATCTAGCGCTGCTACTTACCTTGTAGCTTTCATGGGGAAGTTGGATTTATTTTCATATATGTGTTGTGTCTGATAACCCTGTCCTCTGTGGAAGTTGAACAGGTAGACAAGCACAGAATGATCCAGTGAAAGCTCATCTTGAACTAAAAACAGAGTAAACATTTTGAAAGGAACTTAAAATAGGTGAACTGACCCTATTTGTCTCAAATTGTGATTTGTGTGAATTAGCTTACTTATCTCTAACCACTTAAGCCCTGAGTCTCTTTTTTACACTTGTTCTTTACAAGTTAAAATCAGTTTTGTTTGCTAGAAAATTGCTTAGAACCCCCAAGCATTTTATTTATAAAATTCATTAATAGCCGGCACTAGCACTAGCACTTTTAAATGACTTTTTTTTCTTTAGAGATGTCATTTAAAGGAATATTTCACTTTTATTGTTTCACTTTAAGCATTATTAAAATCACTGCTCCTTTTTATGACAATAACTTGCATATTAACCTTTAAAATTAGTACTTTTGATTTTTCATGTTTGCGTCCCATAGACTTTAACGGTGTTCGCATGTTCGAACAAATTTTTTGCCTGTTTGCATGTTCTGGATGCGAATCGAACAGGGGGGTGTTTGGCCCATCCCTAGCAGTTAGGGATCTGTTGTTTCATTGGATAGCCTATGTCTATGTGTCACTCAATTGTTTAGTTAGTTTTTTGGAGAAAAATGTTGGTGTTTTAGTGAAGAAATCTTGGTTTGTGCTGATTTTGGCGGGATCAGCAACTGCATTTCATGTGTTGCTCTCTACCATGTGGCCCTTTTGTCATCGGCCATTTTGCTACCATATGGCCCTTTTGTCGTCAGCCATTTTGCTACCATGTGGTCCGATTGTCATCGGCCATTTTCGTCAGCCATTTTCACCATGTGGTCGTGGCTTGATTTTCGTTTGTTGCAACTGCCATTTCATGGCTGCTGTATTTTGGGTTTTGGGTGGAATTGTTCTTCTTTTGGGCCAGGTTTAAAAAGGTGATTTTTGGTTTGCAGAGGCTCAGTTTAAGGATTTTATACTGTTTAGCCTGTAAATCATCCCAGTGTGGAAACTACTCTAAATTCAGGGGTGAGACACTGGGAACTGAGAAACGGTTTTGTTTAAATGTTAAACTCGCTGATTTAAATTGTTTTTCCACTGTTGGATTTCGAAGACACCGTTTTGTCATTGCAAACGGTGTCAGCACCATTTCATTTTAAGTGAATTCAATCTTTTCAGGTTTAACTATTTTTGTGCTTTTTACATACTTTTCAGTAAAACGATTGCGTTTTTTGTATTGAATTTTGGAGTTAAGTGAAATCTCCACTTTGCACTGAATTTACTAACTTTAACTGAGTTTTTGTACTTTTAGCAGGGCAATTCATGCCCCCGCCCACCCATTGTTTTGTGTTTTATCGCTTTAGAAGTTCAGGGAAGATGAAACTAGGCTTCCCCTCCCCCTCCCTCTTCCTGTCCATTGATATTTAAATAAACCAGTTAGATGGGTTTTTTGGAGCTGAGCAGACAGGAAGTTATTTGCAGGTATGCAACAGGAAGTTGGTGGGAGGAGCTTGGGGTCTTTTGACACATGTTTGGAAGTATGATGAAAACCATTTTGATTTTTAAATTGAATTCCAGTTGTTTTGTGAAGTTTTATACTGTAATACAGTTTTGGGTAGAGAGCAAACAGGAGGCATACACGTTATTGTTGTAACATCTAGGTAAAGATAGAAGCCATAAGATTGTTTTGAATAGTGGAGGATTTCATGGTGCTTTGTAGTTGTCAGACAAACAGGTTTAGAAGGCTGTATATCGTGAGATCGGTCGGGCCGTGTATAACAATCGGAATTCCAGTGCGCAATTATATTAGCATAAACGTGATTAGTATTCTAGCACCCCCGATCAGGCCATGTATAATAATCGGAAAAAGGGGGCCGGTTATAGTGATAAAGATGCAAACAATAACCGCTCCAAAAGTAAAGTGCAGGGTTCTCTGGGCGCAAAGTTCACCAAAAAAGAGTTTAGAATTTGCCAGAAAAGCGATGTGAATCGTCACGGGCAATGGGTCGTCCATGCACCACGGTCAGACAGCTGCACAATACATGAAATCTGGGTATGGGGCTAAGGCCATTAGAACCCTTAAAGATTGGCATATATGGTCACAGGGTACAGTAAGGTGTATTCTTTTTGGAAGGTACTTTTGATGTCTTGAGGTACGAGACCCCAGAATAAAAATACCTTGGAAGTAGTTCAGCTTTGAGTTGATGGATGTGTAGTACACATTTGTGTGGTTAAAATTCTCATGCCTGTTTGTGAACTTTGTGTGGCTGGTCCATGCAAGATTTCGAGATGCTCTCATGTTTCTCCCATTGTATTTTTTCTATCGCTAAAAGAGTGAAGGTAGCATTCCATCTGGTTGTTTTGTTTTTTCATTTTTGTTTTGGGAACTATGAAATATCTCCCCCACATTTGTATCTAAATGTTTGTCTCATGTTTTAGTCTTCTCATTGTTTGTATGTAGTAAAAAGAATATGTTTGAACCTACTGTGACAGCCCTCTTGCGTGTCGTGGCTGTTGCATTTTAACCACTTGCCGACCGCCTAACGACGATATACATCGGCAGGTGGATAGAAACAAATGGATAAATAATGAAGAAACTCCTGCGCTGTCAGAAATACCTATGCTAAGGGGCACTGCTGCAACACCTAAATGGCTGATCCAAACAGACAAAAGTGGTGTAAATAAAGTAAGTGGTGATTGCACTGTGATAAGAGGGGAAGGAAGAAGGAGGAAGGGGAAGGGGCTAGCTCAAATGTATAGAGAGGTGAATGAAAAATGAAAAAATTATGCAAAATATAAAGGTATAATGAGCATGAGGGCTAGTATCATACTAGCACATAAAAAATATAATGTAAATACTGAAGAAAAGAAAATTCTCAGTGCAAAAGGGCTAGTACCATACTAACACATATGTGGTAACTCAGCAAATACTTATCAAAAGAAAAATCTCAGTGCAAAAGGGCTAGTATCATACTATCACAGCGACAGGGACCCCCATGTATCATAGCGACAGGGACCCCCATATACTACCTAATAAATGTTTTAACCCCTTGATTGCCCCCTAGTTAACCCTTTCACCACTGATCACCGCATAACCATTACGGGTGACACTTGTTAGTTCGTTTATTTTTTATAGTGTCAGGGCACCCGCCGTTTATTACCTAATAAAGGTTTAGCCCCCTGATCGCCCGGCGGTGATATGCGTTGCCCCAGGCAGCGTCAGATTAGTGCCAGTACCGCTAACACCCACGCATGCACTGTACACCTCCCTTAGTGGTGTAGTATCTCAACGGATCAATATCTGATCCAATCAGATCTATACTAGCGTCCCCAGCAGTTTAGGGTTCCCAAAAACGCAGTGTTAGTGGGATCAGCCCAGATACCTGCTAGCACCTGCGTTTTGCCCCTCCGCCCGGCCCAGCCCACCCAAGTGCAGTATCGATCGATCACTGTCACTTACAAAACACTAAACGCATAACTGCAGCGTTCGAAGAGTCAGGCCTGATCCCTGCGATTGCTAACAGTTTTTTTGGTAGCATTTTGGTGAACTGGCAAGCACCAGCGGCCTAGTACACCACGGTCGTAGTCAAACCAGCACTGCAGTAACACTTGGTGACGTGGCGAGTCCCATAAGTGCAGTTCAAGCTGGTGAGGTGGCAAGCACAAGTAGTGTCCCGCTGCCACCAAAAAGACAAACACAGGCCCGTCGTGCCCATAATGCCCTTCCTGCTGCATTTGCCAATCCTAATTGGGAACCCACCACTTCTGCAGCGCCCGTACTTCTCCCATTCACATCCCCAACCAAATGCAGTCGGCTGCATGAAGGGCATTTTCTTTATGTCCTCCCGAGTACCCCTACCCAGTGAACCCCCCCCAAAAAAGATGTTTATATCTGCAGCAAGCGCGGATATAGGCGTGACACCCACTATTATTGTCCCTCCTGTCCTGACAATCCTGGTCTTTGCATTGGTGAATGTTTTGAACGCTACCATACACTAGTTGAGTATTAGCGTAGGGTACAGCATTGCACAGACTAGGCACACTTTCACAGGGTCTCCCAAGATGCCATCGCATTTTGAGAGACCCGAACCTGGAACCGGTTACAGTTATAAAAGTTACAGTTACAAAAAAAAATGTAAAAAAAAAAAAAACACAAACAAAAATATAAAATTAAAAAAAATAGTTGTCGTTTTATTGTTCTCTCTCTCTCTATTCTCTCTCTATTGTTCTGCTCTTTTTTACTGTATTCTATTCTGCAATGTTTTATTGTTATAATGTTTTAACATGTTTGCTTTTCAGGTATGCAATTTTTTTATACTTTACCGTTTACTGTGCTTTATTGTTAACCATTTTTTTGTCTTCAGGTACGCCATTCACGAATTTGAGTGGTTATACCAGAATGATGCCTGCAGGTTTAGGTATCATCTTGGTATCATTCTTTTCAGCCAGCGGTCGGCTTTCATGTAAAAGCAATCCTAGCAGCTAATTAGCCTCTAGACTGCTTTTACAAGCAGTGGGAGGGAATGCCCCCCCACCGTCTTCCATGTTTTTCTCTGGCTCTCCTGTCTCAACAGGAAACCTGAGAATGCAGCCGGTGATTCAGCCAGCTGACCATAGAGCTGATCAGAGACCAGAGTGGCTCCAAACATCTCTATGGCCTAAGAAACCGGAAGCTACGAGCATTTTATGACTTAGATTTCGCCGGATGTAACCTGCGCCATTGGGAAATTGGGGAAGCATTTTATCACACCGATCTTGGTGTGGTCAGATGCTTTGAGGGCAGAGGAGGAATCTAGGGTCTAATAGACCCCAATTTTTTAAAAAAAGAGTACCTGTCACTACCTATTGCTATCATAGGGGATATTTACATTCCCTGAGATAACAATAAAAATGATTTTTAAAAAAAATGAAGGGAACAGTTTAAAAATAAGATAAAAAAGCAAAAAAATAATAAAGAAAAAAAAAAAAAAGCACCCCTGTCCCCCCTGCTCTCGCGCTAAGGCGAACACAAGCGTCAGTCTGGCGTTAAATGTAAACAGCAATTGCACCATGCATGTGAGGTATCACCGCAAAGGTCAGATCGAGGGCAGTCATTTTAGCAGTAGACCTCCTCTGTAAATCTAAAGTGGTAACCTGTAAAGGCTTTTAAAGGCTTTTAAAAATGTATTAATTTTGTTGCCACTGCACGTTTGTGCGCAATTTTAAAGCATGTCATGTTTGGTATCCATGTACTCAGCCTAAGATCATCTTTTTTATTTCATCAAACATTTGGGCAATATAGTGTGTTTTAGTGCATTAAAATTTTAAAAAGTGTGTTTTTTCCCCAAAAAATGCGTTTGAAAAATCGCTGCACAAATACTGTGTGAAAAAAAAATGAAACACCCCCCATTTTAATCTGTAGGGCATTTGCTTTAAAAAAAATATATAATGTTTGGGGGTTCAAAGTAATTTTCTTGCAAAAAAAATAATTTTTTCATGTAATCAAAAAGTGTCAGAAAGGGCTTTGTCTTCAAGTGGTTAGAAGAGTGGGTGATGTGTGACATAAGCTTCTAAATGTTGTGCATAAAATGCCAGGACAGATCAAACCCCCCCCAAATGACCCCATTTTGGAAAGTAGACACCCCAAGCTATTTGCTGAGAGGCATGTCGAGTCCATGGAATATTTTATATTGTGACACAAGTTGCGGGAAAGAGACAATTTTTTTTTTTTTGCACAAAGTTGTCACTAAATGATATATTGCTGAAACATGCCATGGGAATATGTGAAATTACACCCCAAAATACATTCTGTTGCTTCTCCTGAGTATGAGGATACCACATGTGTGGGACTTTTTGGGAGCATAGCCGCGCACGGGACCCTGAAAACCAAGCACCGCCTTCAGGCTTTCTAAGGGCGTAAATTTTTGGTTTCACTCTTCACTGCCTATCACAGTTTCGAAGGCCATGGAATGCCCAGGTGGCAAAAAACAAAACAAATGACCCCATTTTGGAAAGTAGACACCCCAAGCTATTTGCTGAGAGGTATCGTGAGTATTTTGCAGACCTCACTTTTTATCACAAAATTTTAAAAATTGAAAAAAGAAAAAAAAAATGTTTTTTTCTTGTCTTTCTTCATTTTCAAAAACAAATGAGAGCTTCAAAATACTCACCATGCCTCTCAGCAAATAGCTTGGGGTGTCTACTTTCCAAAATGGGGTCACTTGGGGGGGGGGGTTGTGCCACCTGGGCATTCCATGGCCTCCGAAACTGTGATAGGCAGTGAAGAGTGAAATCAAAAATTTACACCCTTAGAAATCCTGAAGGCGGTGCTTGGTTTTCGGGGCCCGGTACGCGGCTAGGCTCCTAAAAAGTCCCACACATGTGGTATCCCCATACTCAGGAGAAGCAGCTAAATGTATTTTGGGGTTCAATTCCACATATACCCATGGCCTGTGTGAGCAATATATCATTTAGTGACAACTTTGTGCAAAAAAAAAAAAAAAAGTGTCACTTTCCTGCAACTTGTGTCAAAATATAAAATATTCCATGGACTCAACATGCCTCAAAGCAAATAGCTTGGGGTGTCTACTTTCCAAAATGGGTTCATTTGGGGGGGGGTTTATGCCATCTGGGCATTTTATGGCCTTCAAAACTGTGATAGGTAGTGAGGAGTAAAATCAAAAATTTACGCCCTTAGAAATCCTGAAGGCAGTGATTGGTTTTCGGTACCCCGTACGCGGCTAGGCTCCCAAAAAGTCCCACACATGTGGTATCCCCGTACTCAGGAGAAGCAGCTGAATATATTTTGGGGTGCAATTCCACATATGCCCATGGCCTGTGTGAGCAATATGTCATTTAGTGACAACTTTTTGTAATTTTTTTTTTTTGTCATTATTCAATCACTTGGGACAAAAAAAACGAATATTCAATGGGCTCAAATTAAAGGCTGTGTAAATTCAAGAAAATGTACCCTAGTTTGTAGGCGCTATAACTTTTGCGCAAACCAATAAATATACACTTATTGACATTTTTTTTACCAAAGACATGTGGCCGAATACATTTTGGCCTAAATGTATGACTAAAATTGAGTTTATTGGATTTTTTTTATAACAAAAAGTAGAAAATATCTTTTTTTTTCAAAATTTTCGGTCTTTTTCCGTGTATAGCGCAAAAAATAAAAACGGCAGAGGTGATCAAATACCATCAAAAGAAAGCTCTATTTATGGGAAGAAAAGGACGCAAATTTTGTTTGGGTACAGCATTGCATGACCACGCAATTAGCAGTTAAAGCGACGCAGTGCCAAATTGTAAAAAGTGCTCTGGTCAGGAAGGGGGTAAATCCTTCCGGGGCTGAATTGGTTAATAGGAACGTGAAAGTAAGGGTTACAGAGGGTTTAGTTATTGTCAGTTTTGAGGAATGTCAGTGACAATTTACCAATGTACACAAATGTTATATTGTTTACTATTCTTTGCAGGTTAAATATGAAGGATAGAGTCATAACTTTAGTTTATAAGTATCTTTTCAGGTCCAAGGAGTTTCTGAAGTGTGTGTACATAGAAAGCAGGTGTATGTAGGTGTATGCACTGTATGTAGCTGTACACATGCATAAACATATGCGCCTGAGAAGGTAAAAGTATCATAGGCAATTTCACTGTTTCATTGTTTTTTTCTGCACCATTCTAAACCCTGCGTTTCTTCCTCCAGTTTGTAATGAGAAAGAAAATGGGGGGATGATAGTGATGAGAAAGACAATTTTCAAACCAAAAATACTAACAGCTCTAATTCCACGACTGTCTTTCTTTGGTGGAATTTGTATCAGCAAGCAGCAGTCCGGTGAAAGAGGCTCGCATCCCAGATACTAAGAACCTTTTTGTTAATGGTTCCAGGTATTACACCCCAGATGGTAAGCCACGCAGTGACCACAGTCATTGAGTTAGGTTTGTTTGGAGATCAACAAAAAACAGGGTTGTACTTTCCTCAACAGCTGTCGACATTCTAAGCTGATGGGGTCTGTGCAGTCACTGTAACATAAACTTCATAAGGTCCACCACAGGGTTCATTAATCCCATCTGGACCCTGACACAATAACCGGTTTACATTCTTTCCAACCAGGTGACTGGGTCATTGTAAAGAAGCTTGAGGGACGAGACAACTGGGTCCACGCCAGCCACTGCAGGAAGCTGCTCAATTACACCAAAGGATGAGGAGTATCTTTGTTTATTTATATTTTTTAGTTTAGTATATTTCGGCAAGGGTAACAATGAAGAGCATCCCAACTTATTGTTTAAAGTGTATTCTCCAACTAGCTGGAAAAGTGAACAGAACACATTCTTGGGTCCATCGAGCTTTAGTACCCCAGCGATGACAGCGGTACATAATATATAGGATGTTCATATTGGTATGAGGAGTTTTGACAAACTAGTAAAATACAAACAGACACTTGTCAATAGAATTTACCAATACATTTCTAGAGGGTAAAATTAGTTATAGTTTTAACAATAGCTCTGGTTCTTGCCAGCTTTGGTATTGGAACAACTAGGTAGCCCACACGTGTGCTTCAACTTTAGTCTGGTATTAATGTGGATCTATAGCTTATAAGGTAATTCCCCTAATGCAAGAGGTTCATGTGTGTTGGTGAAACTCGTCCCAGCATCTTATGTCACGGTCAAACGTGAGGATCTGATGGCGCGAGAGAAGGTAAGAATGGCAGGGACAGGTAGAAGGCAATTGTTCACCAATCCCTACCAGGTCTGGGCATGGTTTCCTGCTTGTACACGGTTGGAGGCTTGAGCTTATGAAACGATTGCACAATTTTTCATCCATTGTGGATGGGATGTTTAATGTAACTGTTGAAGCTACAAGGAAGTTCCCAATGAAATAACGTCAAATCAAGACCTTTTTATTAAAAGATGGCCCATGATTATCTGTTGGCATCAAGGGGGGTTTCTGTGAATTCTTAGGTAATTCATAGGTAAAGATTGTTGTACCTGGATCGGGGATCCTAGTGACAAAGTTCAGACCCATATGGATAAGGTTTAGATCCCTGCATGGCTAAGCCAGAGCTATAGCTAGTGAAGGTTGAAGTCTTTTAAGGGTCTGGGAATCTTTGGGGATTTTATTTTTTATTTTTCATCAGATCATGGTTGAAGGAAGTAGAGGTATATATACTCATGTTGTTTTTGTTTTTGTTCCTTCTATATGCCGTGATGAGGTGCTACTGTTGCCTTATTGGACAAGTGAACAGAGCCCGAGCAGATGACCACATCTTCCTCTGAGATGAGACGCCCCGAAGCCCAACCCACGTACAAAACACAGAGGATCCCAGACCGACCATCCTTCATGTCCTCCTCTAAGTCATCCCTCCTGAAGAACAGAGTCTACAAGTCAAGCTGTGTTATGAACTCGTATGGACTGTAAGGACTGACTCATTTCCAGGTGTAAGAAGAAGATCAAGATTCATCGAGGGACACATGGAAGCATATGACAAAGAGGAGGAGCTGTTGTGGAAATTTTTATTAATGTATGTTGTCAGATGTCGCCCAGTGTAAGTTTTGCTGTAATACGCTCATGTGAGGGTATTCGCTCATACAGACATTGGTGGAAGACCATTGGCTGCGGAAACCTTCCCGTGGACATGGCAGATCTGTTTGTTTTTTTAAGGATGTTTGTTTATGCCTCAGCAAGGGACTGGCCACTCCATGGCGACTGCATCTAAACTCCTAAGCAGATCTGTGTACATGGGAATCATAGCATAACCATATAAAATTATGGCCCACTGAGTCATGATAGAGTATGGCTCGCATCATTGGTAGCAGTGGGAATGTGCACACGAGCATGTTCAGAGCCATGGCTCTACACACAACTGTCTGCATACGTCACTACTGTATTTCTATTTGAATATATACATGTGTGTGATTGGTTCTTTTGAAAGATACAAGTGTCTGATTGGCTGATTCTGAAGCCACCACCTTCCTTTGTTTATTCATGTTGACAGTATAAATAAAGGAGTAAAAGCATTCAATCGAGGATTCTGCTGAGCGCACTTTCCGGAATTATATGAGAGAGCTGTATTTGTGCGTTTTAGCGCACAGAAATTATTTGCTTATAGGGAGAAGCTTAGAATTTCCCTGACTTCTGTCACACTGTATTTACGCAGCGGTCTTACAAGCACACTTTTTTTGGAAAAAATACACTTTTTTAAATTAAAAAATAAGACAACAGTAAAGTTAGCCCATTTTTTTTATATTGTGAAAGATAATGTTACGCCGAGTAAATTGATACCCAACATGTCATGCTTCAAAATTGCGCCCGCTTGTGGAATGGCGACAAACTTTTACCCTTAAAAATCTCCATAGGTGATGTTTAAAAATTTCTACAGGTTACCAGTTTTGCGTTACAGAGGAGGTCAAGGGCTAGAATTATTGCTCTTGCTCTAATGGTCACGACAATACCTCACATGTGGTTTAAACACCGTTTTCATATGTGGGCTCTACTCATGTATGCGTTCGCTTCTGTGCGCAAGCTCGTCGGGATGGGGGTGTTTAAAAAAAAAAAAAAAAATTTTCCTTTTTTATTTTACTTTCAGTTTTTTTTAAAGAAATTTTGGGTCACTTTTATTCCTATTACAAGGAATGTAAACATCCCTTCTAATAGAAAAAAAGCATGACAGGACCTCTTAAATATGAGATCTGAGGACAAAAGAGAAACGTACGCCGTTCTCGAAAATACCAGGGATTATGGCAGCTAGCTGCTGCTATAACCCTGGTATTTAGCGTCAAAGTACCGACGTACGGGTATGGCGATTTGCGTGAAGTGGCTAAACATGGGTCTAAAACCTGATACCTGTAGTAATTTTCCATTGTTAGTGTTTTCAGTTCTTTATCATAAAAATGCATGTTCTTTGATTTTAGCAAATTTAATTACAAATGTACTTGCTATGCAAAAAAATTAATAAACATGACAACTATCATCCTAAGACCATTTTGACCTTGAGCTAATCACTTTATCTCATTATTCGCTTGCTGGTATAATGAGCACTGTGGCAAAAAGTAAAAAAAAAGGCACTTCAGCTTTTCAGAACCCACTAAACAGACCTAGATAAAATAAACTAACACATGCAGTTTTACAGTTTTCAGAATATTTTATATATTTCTGAACCTAGAAAGTTTAAAAAGTTATTTAGCAAATATGAATATTTCTCTTAAATTCTCAATGCTCATTATGGTCCACAAGCAGAAGTGAAATGAATGACATCATATTACAGTTTGCTAAGAATTACCAACAGCAGCAGCTGCTGCAAACAGGTATGGAGGAGTCCATCAAGATTAAGAGATTCAATTACAGTGATTTAGGTAGCATAGCAATTAGGGATGGGCCAAACGGACCTCTGTTCGGTTCGCACAAGAACTTTCGAACACCGCAAAAGTTCGGATTGGAATAACGAACCCCATTAAAGTCAATGGGACCCGAACGTCAAAAATCAAAAGTGCCCATTTTAAAAGCTTATATGCAAGTAATTGGGCATACAATGGTTATAGGGGTCCTGGCCCTGCCCTGGGGGATGTGTATCAATAAAAAAAAGTTTGTGAAAAACATCATTTTTAAATGAGCCGTGATTTTTTTATTTTGAAATGAAAAATTCCTTCCAATATATTGCCTGGGGGGTCCCCTTAGTCTACCTCTAAAGTGGCAGATCTGTACCATGTCTAGAATCTGCAGCAGCAATAATTGCATTTATAGAGCCAAAACAAATGAAATTTTTCCTGCAAGCTGCCTTTATTTTGCTCAGCAACAGCTGGGGAGCCAGTGTGTATGATGAGGCCACAATGTAGTGCACTGGGAACATAATAAGAGATTTTTTTGGATACATTCTGGTGTCACTTTGACTTTGTATAGTGAGTAAAAATTGGTCTTTGGGTGTCGGTGGCGCCTTCCCACCATAACCCTATAAAGGTAATCTTGATGAAAGCAAGAATTGGGTTTGGTGTAAAAAATTGCAATGATATGCACCTGTCAAACAGGTGCAGAAAAATTGTTCTTTGGGTGTTGGTGGCGCCATTCCCACTTTAACCCTATAGAGGTGCTCTTGATGAAAGCAAAGAAAATTTGCAATGATATGCATATGGTTGGTGTTTTTGCCACATTTTATGTACCTGAAACACAGTTTGCAGATAGCAACACTTGGATCTGCTGCAGATGTACTGAAAAAGGCCCAGACAGCTGAGCTTTGGGGAGTGGGCCGGGAGATAACAGCTGCAGAATGTGATGGATTAGGGTGGCTGCTCTCTACTTCTTGATGTTGGCCTCCTTGGGGTTGTGCCGCCTCACCTTCAGTTTTCTCCTCTGCTCTATCTGGCACCGAAGTCAAATCCATGACCTCATCTTTATCATCATCATCATCTCCATGTCCTCCATCTTCATCATTACAACTGGAGACAACTTGGCAATACGCTGTGGCTTGGGGAACATGAATGGCAATTAGTCTACCAGTGTTCCTCCCTCTCTCTAGGTTCATGTTCCTGTCATCCTCAACCTCAGAACCAACATCTGAATCCAGTAATAGCTGGGCATCATCAAGTAGCAAGTGGCTGATGCTGTGGTCAAATAACTCAGCTGACTCCTCAATGGCTGATGTTGGGGCTATGGCAGGACTAGATGTGAACAAGGAGGCAGGTTTATCCACTCTGGCAACTGCAGGGGACTACACACTTGTCTCTGCTTGTGTGACAGAGGATGAGGAGGATGAGGAAGGTTTAATAAGCCAGTCCACCACCTCCTCTGTATGCTGTGGCTGGATAGCAAGGGCAAACTCACTAAACAGAGGAAATGATGCCCTGCCTGAGGACTGACCACCACGTCCACCCTTGCCTGTGGACACATTTGTTGCTGGCCCCTTACAGTGGCAAGGGAACGTTTGCTTCTCCTTGTTGTCCTCCCATACATTATTGGGAGGAAAGGGGCGGTGCTTATAAGCACATTTAAAGAAGTTGAAATCTGTACTTGGATGCACTTTAATCAATGTAAAGAGGTGTTTGGTGCACTTTAATTTGAGTACTCACACTACACAGACACACTCCACAGATACACTATAATATACTGCAATATAATGCGCCAATTGCACAGTGATGCACAGAACGTTAAACTGGAAGTAACGCATGAAAAAGTAAATGGCGTTAAACTGGCAGTAACGCATAAAACTATATGGCGTTAAACTGGAAGTAACGCACATAGAACTATATGCCGTTAAACTGGCAGTAACGCACACAGAACTATATGGCATTAAACTGGCAGTAACGCACACAGAAGTAAATGGCGTTAAACTGGCAGTAACGCACACAAAACTATACAGCGTTAAACTGGCAGTAACGCACACAGAAGTAAATTGCATTAAACTGGCAGTAACGCAATCAAATAGACGGTGTACTGAACTGTCCCTACTCTAGCTATACACTAATGTAAAGATTACTGACACGGTCTCACTACACTACACTGAAACTATCTGAGCCGTCCCTACTCTACATTAATGTATGTATGAATGACAAGGTTTCACTACACTACATTGAAACTATCTGAGCTGTCCCTAGTCTAGCAGCACACTATGCAATGCTGAATGATGATCCTCCTCACTACACTCAACCCTAGACTGACACTAAACTAATATTCTACACTGACAATTGAAGCAAAATAGCACAGTATAGAACACTAACTAACTAATAGCACCGAACAAAGCCCTGTTCTATCTCTCTCCACACCAAAATCACACTGAAAATGGCTGCCATTAAAAGAATACTTTTATTCTGTGGGGCAGGAATGAGCCATGATTGGATAAAGTCATGATGATAGTGTCCAATCATGACTATGACAGTGCTCTGCACCCAGATTGGCTGAAGCTTTCACTGCTTCAGCCAATCAAGGTTTGCAATACAGTGTTCAGCGCCACAATGCATTGTGGTCAGGGCCGGTGCACCCACTAGGCGAATTAGGCAGCCGCCTAGGGCGCACTGCCGCCTAGGGGCGCATCTGACCCTTTCCTCCCCCTTCTTGTCGCCCCCCCCCAAGCTCCCGGCAGAGCCGCCGATAGGGGACCCAGACAGCAAGGAATTCGGTGCGGCAGGCGTGCGGGTGGTAGCCGTGCAGCGCGCAGCTTCTCCCCTCTCCCTCCCATCGGCTTTCACACATGCTGGAGGGAGAGGGACGTCTGTGTAACAGGGCAGGCAGCCAACAGCGCTGCTCTTCTGAGTGGGAGGGCGTGACTGCTAAGTTGCTCCGCCTCCCACTACCTCCTTAGCCAATCAGATTGCCCAGCCCGCCACATTTGACTAGAAGATGCTAGTGGCCAGAGCAGGGCGGGATGGAGAGGATCCGACATACCTGAGTATGATGAAGAAGGTATGAGATCAAACATGAGATCACAATGCATTGCTGGCTGCAGAAATGGATCAGTGTGTTCTCCTTCTCCCTGCTGTGTGTAGAATATGCAGTGATCACACTGATCGAGGGATTCCCCTCCATCTTCTCACACTGCTTCTTATCTGTGTTTTTATTTACACTGAACACAGGACAGGAGAATGCTGATCAGACTTCTGCAAGACGCTGCAACTTCAGCTCTTTCTATAGCTATATAGTCCATCTAGGATTTGTTTGACCTTTTATTTGTTATCTTTGAAGGCATTATCTGGTCAGGCTGGGAGCTTCTCAGACCTGTTAACCATTTACTGTCCTCCTGTGCTTGAGAAATGACTTTTGTTTTTTGGCACATTGTTATATCTTGTAAACTCCTGTTTACACATAGTGCAGTGATCAATGTATTTCCACACTGGTCACTGCTAGCCTAGGAAACACTTGTACTATGTCTCCAGTCTCTAACCATCTCCTGTACCATGTCTGCAGTCTCTGACCATCTCCTGTATTATGTCTGCAGTCTCTGACCATCTCCTGTATTATGTCTGCAGTCTCTGATCATCTCCTGTATTATGTCTGCAGTCTCTGACCATCTCCTGTACCATGTCCCCAGTCTCTGACCATCTCCTGTATTATGTCTGCAGTCTCTGATCATCTCCTGTACTATGTCTGCAGTCTCTGACCATCTTCTGTACCATGTCTGCAGTCTCTGACCATCTCCTGTACCATGTCTGCAGTCTCTGACCATCTCCTGTACCATGTCTGCAGTCTCTGACCATCTCCTGTACCATGTCTGCAGTCTCTGACCATCTCCTGTATCATGTCTGCAGTCTCTGACCATCTCCTGTACCATGTCTGCAGTCTCTGACCATCTCCTGTACTATGTCTGCAGTCTCTGACCATCTCCTGTACCATGTCCCCAGTCTCTGACCATCTCCTGTAGTATTTCTGCAAAAAAGGAGGGTTACAGGCATGGTAGGTGGTGAGGGAAGAGGGCTGTGGGTGCAGTGGGTGGTAAGGCAAGGGAGGCTGCAGGCACAGTAGATGATGAGGAAAGGGGTCCCAGGTGCAATGGGTGGTGATGGAAAGAATGCCTAGGCACAAGTAATGGTTAACTTAGAGAAAATTTTAATGTATCATACAGGGCAAGGGGCTTCATGATCCAGAGCCCACCAAAATCCTCAGCACCAGGCCCATGATGCTCTTAATCCAGGCCAAACGGCCAGGGTCGCAAAGGTCGCACTTGCAATCAGGCCCTGGTGTTCACAGTGAAATAATTAGAAAGTGCACTATCAGATTGTCACACAATACACACTGGGATCTGTGATCAAAGAGTGTGTTGTGCTATTATTTAATGACACTGCACAAAGCCATTCAGTGTGTTTTTTTGTTTTTTTTTTGGGGGGGGGCGCAAGTTGCTGTTCTTGCCTAGGGTGCAAAATACTCTAGCACCAGCCCTGATTGTGGTCGGTTTGGGGGGCCGAACAAATGGTCGAACGACCTGTTTGTTCGGCTGTTCGCCGAACATCCAAACAGCAAAAATTCAGCCCGAACTTATGCTTGGGTCAAACCATTCGCCCATCCCTAATAGCAATATAGTGTTTAATCATAATATTCAAAGTATTCTAATCAGCCTGTAGAAAAACAGTGATTGTAACCATTTATTGTTAAAAATGGTGAGGAAGGAGCAGACTATAAACCTATAGCAACCAATTTCCCACTTTTTTTCTGAGATTTGATATGTTCTGTGAGGACGAAGTGCTTTGATGTCGTTTCTCCTTGTTTTTACCACTTTCCCTCCAAGGGACCCCTCTGTAGAAATCCACATTACATGGACATTATTGCTAATGGACTATTCTCCATCTCAAGTATGGATCACACTAAGTTCTCAGTGCACTTTTTCTGTGTAAACCACTAGGTACAGTGTACCAATTTAGCAGCAGCCATACTCCCTTTAGCCAAATCGCACAGCCAATTGAATTTCAAAAATTGTACATATCTGTGGAGAATAATGTATAATATACCTGCTAAATAAGAACTTTGTAATGTAGGAATTTACTGATACCAAGAGAGGAATGGCCACATATATTGTAGAATAAAATAACAATATTTATTACAAAAGTTTAAAAAACATTCATAAAAACAGGTAACTATGCTCTCATTGAACGACATACGCCATGTGATATAACAACAAACACATCTTTGCTAAATGTTAAAGGTGGTCAATACATTTCGCATTTATTTGCTTCCTCAGGACCTCGATACCTTGATAGCAAAGAAATTTGTCCTATTCAATAGAGAAAATACAATATTCACATACACATAAAATACGTGTGATGGAAGGGCCCGTGGAACTCAGAATCCCTTGGAAAGTAGGGGATGCCCTTGTTTAAGCGCCCCATACACCTCTTATGTCTAAGACACCCTGTGCTATCCTGGCACAGGGTGAGTGAGAAAATATATCTTGGACTACTTAAAATGGGACAGTAATATTTGTCCACAATATCTCCCAGGATGTATGTAGAGACTATTATTGGTTTGTTTGATTCTGAACTCAACCTGTTAATTGAGTGAGCTGATCACATTAGCCTCCAGGACTGGCTAGGAGACGAACAGTCTAGTCTGGCTTACCACAGGTTCTAAGGGTATTCCACACATTGTTGTTTGTTCTAATTAACCCTGTGTTGATGTTTATGGTAATGTGTATTGAATAGTCATCTAGTCTGGGTAAATGATTTAGTAAACTAGCTCATGTTAATTAGGTTACAGTTGTATTGTTAAAGTAGGTTCCAACGGCATATAAAGTCTTGTAATTTTGATTTTAAATAAAATAGTCCTTGTTAGCAACTAAGCAAGTCTCGCCTTGTTTTGTGCTTATGAGCGGTTGGAATATTTGATATCTGAGTCCAGACTGGGAGGAAGTGGTATTCTGACGGAAGCAGTCAAGCGGAGTGTGGGATGCTTCCGTGACAATACGTTCACATATTTCAGAAATCTAGGCAACATGCTGTGTCCACTGCATTGACTTACCTATCAACTTGCGAGCAGAAACAACGATGACAGTATAACTTGCAATGCAGACTGTATATATTATATTGTGTGGCAAAGTGACATATATGGTGTAGACATAAACGGCCCTATATAAAACCAGGAGAGGGTACACATCTCATTAATAATATCCCGGCTCTTTTATGCATTATACTAGTGCCCCAAAAATGACACTTACTTGACTAAAGGATGGCGTAGGAGGAGTAGTACAACAAATGTGGAAAAATCTTGGTTACATGTCAAATCTTCAAAAAAAAAAAAGTCAGCCTACAAAACTATTTAAAAATAATTAAATGCCATCTCACCATAAGACACTTAATAATGTAGGAGTGATCCACAATATGGACATAATTACCTGTATTTACACAACATTAATGAGAATTCCTCATAGAGAATCAGCCAATCCTCTCAATATATCTTGAAGGTAAAGATATTCCTCCCATATGCCAGGATAAAGTGTATATACACCTATAAGGTCATCAGGAGACACATATCATATAGTAATCATAACAAAGGAGGATATACATAGGGGAATAGCTGGTATAAAGCCAGGCAAAGAAGTAAGACTTACCAAACAGTCCACAATACTTGTGCTCCACCATCCGCAGATGGAAAAGTGGGAGCTATCCTCTTTTCTAGCTAATTTTTTGCAACAAAATGTATGAGGTCATCACTCCATGCCAAAGAGTAGTGTATATGTAATCCAAACATATTATTCATGAAATCAATGTATCATGTGCTGTTCGAGTGGGCCCCACATAACCCACTTCAAAATACCGGGCGTGTGGGAACACATATCGCAGCCGCAGATGCAAACAGCCATCGGCACCCACCCAACCAATCACAAACTGCTCCAGCACACCAATCACCATTCCCCGTGTGCACATGCGCAGCATCGATCCACCCGCGCCTGCACTGAACCAACGACCATCAAAACAACCGCAAATCACTTCCATTGACTCCATAAATAAATAAAGTTGCGCTAATAACAAATATGATATTCCAACGGAAGATCGTGAGTGGTATGTATACACAAATGTAACTAAAGTGCATAAATATAATGTGATGAGCAGTGAATCATGAACGTATAAACATGAAAAAATGCATCCACATCACAAAGTGCAATGAACCAAACATAAAACAATGTCCACAATGAGGTGCAAATGTAGCATAAATGGATATGTGCACAGATGGATGTGTTCGACAGTAGGAGACGATACAGGTGAGATGCAAGGGTCCCTGTCCGCTCTTCCCTGGAGTGTGGATGATGGAAAGATGGATCACAGTGTCGAGGTGGCAATCTGTATATGAGAACCCTTACCAGAAAAGGTTGACCCCCTCCAGCGCAGGGTCATTTGAGCAGACAGATTACCCTCTGTGGGGGACTGTTGGAACGTCTGGTGTCTCCGGTCTCCTGATCGATTCGGATGATGGGTAGAGGCGTTACACAGGGATACGGAATAAACCCGATACAATAACTTCTCTGACACTGAAATGAAACACACTCCAGGCCACGAGTGGAAAAACGAGAAGGAAAGGGACGCTAATCGTGTAGTAAAAACGAAAGCGCTTTATTAATAAAAAACATGTGGATAACCCGCAAATGACGTATACAAACAAATAGTAAAAAGCCGGCTAGACAAACGAAAAAACAAAACATCCGCGTGCCGGGGTCACATGTGTCGTGATGGGGTCAGCACAACGTGTGGAACTTTTGCTGTTCGGACATTAGACGAACAGCTGAACAAACGGGTCGTTTGACCGTTTGTTCGCTCCCCCCCCCGAACCAACCACAATGCGACGCTGACCAGTGCATTGCAAGCCCTGATTGGCTGAAGCAGTGAAAGCTTCAGCCAATCAGGGCACAGAGCACTGTCAGAGTCATGACTGGACACTGTCATCATGACTTTATCCAATCATGGCTCATTCCCGTCCCACAGTATAAAAGTATTCTTTCAATGGACGCCATTTTCAGTGTGAGTTTGGCGTGGAGAGAGATGGAACAGGGCTCTGTTCATTGATTTAGTTAGTGTGCTATACTGTGCTATTTTGCTTCAATTGTCAGTGTAGAATATTAGTTTAGTGTCAGTCTAGGGATAGTGTGAGTGTAGTGAGGAGGACCATCATTCAGGTTTGCATAGTGTGCAGCTAGAGTAGGGACAGCTCAGATAGTTTCACTGTAGTGTAGTGAGACCGTGTCATTCATACATACATTAGTGTAGAGTAGGGACAGCTCATATAGTTTCAGTGTAGTGTAGTGAGACTGTGTCAGTAATCTTTACATTAGTGTATAGCTAGAGTAGGGACAGTTCAGATAGTGTAGTGACGGTTGAACACCGTCTATTTGATTGCGTTACTGCCAGTTTAATGCCATTTACTTCTGTGTGCGTCACTGCCAGTTTAACGCCATTTACTTCTGTGTGCGTTACTGCCAGTTTAACACCATATAGTTCTGTGTGCTTTACTGCCAGTTTAACACCATATCATTTTGTGTGCGTTACTGCCAGTTTAACGCCATATAGTTCTGTGTGCGTTACTGCCAGTTTAACGCCATATAGTTTTGTGTGCATTACTGCCAGTTTAACGTCATATAGTTCTGTGTGCGTTACTGCCAGTTTAACGCCATATAGTTTTGTGCGTTACTGCCAGTTTAACGCCATTTACTTTTGTGTGCGTTACTGCCAGTTTAACGCCATATAGTTCTGTGCGTCACTGTATGTTTGGCGCATTATATTGCAGTATATTATAGTGTATCTGTGGAGTGTGTCTGTGTAGTGTTAGTACTCAGATTAAAGTGCACCAAACACCTCTTTACATTGATTAAAGTGCATCTACATACAGATTTCAACTTCTTCTTTACATTTGCTTATAAGCACCGCCCCCTCCCTCCCAATAATGTCTGGGAGGACAACAAGGAGAGGCAGATGTTCCCTTGGCACTGTAAGGGGGCCAGCAACAAATGTGTCCATGTGTCCACAGGCAAAGGTGGACGTGGTGGTCAGTCCTCAGGCAGGGCATCATTTTCTCTGTTTTGTGAGTTTGCCTGTGCTATCCAGCCACAGCATGCAGAGGAGGTGGTGGACTGGCTTACTAAACCTTCCTCATCCTCCTCATCCTCTGTCACGCAAGAAGAGACAAGTGTGCAGCCCCCTGCTGTTGCCAGAGTGGATAAACCTGCCTCCTTGTCCACATCTATTTATGCCATAGTCCCAACATCAGCCATTGAGGAGTCAGCTGAGTTATCTGACCACAACATCAGCCACTTGCTCCTTGGTGATGCCCAGCCATTACTGGATTCAGATGTTGGTTCTGAGGTTGAGGATGACAGGAACATGAGCCTAGAGAGAGGGAGGAACACTGGTAGACAAATTGGCATTTATGTACCCCAAGCCGCAGCATATTGCCAAATTGTCTCCAGTGGTAGTGATGAAGATGAAGAAGATGGAGATGATGAAGATGATGATGAGGTCATAGCATGCTCCGATTCTAACCAAACTGCTAACCATAAGCAGTTTTTGTATAAAAACTTAATTACATAACATATTATAATCAAATGACAAACCCAAAAGGCAGTTAAATAGTTATACATAAATATCTCTCCGTTGCATATTTACACATTTATATTTGTAAGATGAAATATTTTCATTTTGAACTTGACTGTATATTAGGTTTTATAGAAAAGGTATAAAACTAAAGGCATCGTTCAAGCCCGGCGAGGAGGTGGCATTAAGATTGTAGATCCACCTTGCCTCTCATTGTAGCAATTTCCTGTCAAAATTGCCCCCCCCTAGATCCCCAAGAAGTTTATTCAGAATGGTAAATTGGACCAAAAAAGTATCATGATTGTGCTTAAGGGCCACATGTCTACATATGAGTGTATATAAGAGGTTTTTCCTAATATAGTCGATGTGATCATATATTCTCCTCCAGAAATATCTACTTCTAATACAAAACCTGATGTAAATGACACCAGATGTTTGGCAGTCCACATAATACCCTATCGTATGTGTGCGACCATTTGGCAAGACATAGGATGACCCTTCTAAAATCCATTCACAGTATTCACAAGTACTACATTTGTACATGCCTTTTCTGTTATCCTACAATGGGGGGCTTTCTTGAAAATGACCATGGACTAACCGGTCTCTGAGGGATCTACCTTTCCTATAAGTCAACTGTGGGTATTCCTTGATGTTTTTTCACAGTATAGGATCACCAGTTAGGAGGTGCCAATGTGTAGTTATGGCATCTTCGACTAATCTGTGATGACTGGAAAATGTGGTGACAACACATACGGTTTCAAGTTGTTTTGTTTCTCTATTCTCAAACAGCATGTCCTGTCTCTCCTTTTGTTTAGCTTTATTAAACGCTTTTTTCAGGGTAGATTTAGTATATCCCCTTAGCAACAATCTGGATCAGTTCTGCCAGTAAAATGGACTTTTATTAAGAGAAAAATTTCTCTGTATTCCTTAAAGAGAAAAAGTGTTAATAAAGTGTAACTATGGTGTACCTGAAGAATCTAAAGACAGGGAGTGAAAGCCATGGACCCCCCTGGGTTGAGGGCATTGAGCTCAAACAGAATCTGTGTAGCAGTTACCCCTTATGGTTAGTATACTGAGTGGAATTCACATATAACATTCAGGATTGAGATACCTATATACATAAAATAGCAGCCAGCTGGAAATGTGAGTGACCAACTGTGGCAGATGCTGGCATCCTTGATGTGGTAAAGGTCTGAGGCAAGTGCCTCTACTTCATCCCCATACTAGAGCATGCTGTTGTGCAGGGTTGATCTGAGCCTGGACTGGGAGTTTGGGAAGAAAATCCTGTCAAATGTGCACAGCAGGTGGCAGCATGGTGAGACGCGGTGTTCCTGTGAAGAGTGTGATATGCTCAGCTTTCTTAAATGCTATACTATTTTGTGAGAGAAAGAGAGCACAATGTTATTGTATACCTTGGCTTTATGCATGAAGATGTTGCTATAGAGAAAGTGCCATGGCATGGAGTTTTAATTTGTTAGAAGAACAATGGCTTGCAGTTGCTGCTTCTTCCCTTATAGGGTGAAAATGAACTCCTCCCCTACTCACAGTATTCTTTTCTTGCCAGAGTTGCAGACTGGGCTACATACATAACAAGAAGGTGGAAAATGTCATTCAATATTTCACTGCACCCTCTGCCAACCAATAAAAGTGAGTTCATTGTTAGGACTTCAAGTTTGGGCTAAGGTATGGAGTTTGAGCTCACTAAATAATACAAGAAGAGGTTCAAATGAACCCTTAACCAGTTTATTATGGCCAGAACTGTATCCATGCATTGTGATAGTGCATGGTTAAATGCCCATTTTACTGTGCAGTGTGCTGTGGTGCCTTTAGTTTTGAATGGCTTCCAACTCAGTGTAGCACAACATCTGTGGGAACCATCTGTGCACTATAGCACTCTGTTTCAAAAAGAATATACGGGTGTGGGTGTTGTAAAGCATTTATTGCAATGCATTGGCAGCCCACTCAAAATAAGTGAGCTGCCTTATCACAACATATGTTTTACACATGAAATACCAGACATTAATGCATGTGCATTAACACAGAGTGAATTTTGACCAATCTACATCCAGCTGTCCCAGTGTTGGTCAAATTTCAGTTCAGAAAAATTGCTTGACCCATTACTAGTTAGGTCATGTGGTCCCAAGAAGGATGAAAAAGGGCAAGAGAATGAAGTAGATCATAGAGGAAGGGAATGAAAATCACAAAGGTATGAGAAATGAAAGAAATGCATGTAATAGAAAGTAAAAAGAACACAGAAGTCAAAGGAAAAATAAGGCAGTGAAAGGGTAAGGGTGTAGGAAGGGGCTAACCTTGTCTTATTTTATTTGGGCTCCTTCTTATCCCCTACAGGCAATGAAAATATAACTCTAACCCTTCTTGAACATTTTATGGGAGTGGCATTTAGGAGGGTAGGTGTGCAGTCCAGACAGGCAACATGAAGGTATAGGGTAAATGAACTGTGCTCTCCCCCAAGAGCGCATCCCCTAATATGGCTTTACTGTACCTGAAATTAACTCCTGACCTGATGAAAGCAGTTTCTATATTTTCCCAGAAGATATGGATTTATGGACTATGACAGGAGGGTTTAGGTGTTCACAGTGTGCCTTTCCACATTTTTTGTAAGTTGTAACATTTTAATTTGTTATTCATACAGTATGCCTAGTATTCAAGTGACAGCATGTGAATAGGGTGACCACATTTCTAAACTGCCATTCAGGGACACTCCCCCCCCCCCCAAAAAAAAGATGATTTTTGACATTTTTTTTGCTGATTTTTGGGGCAGGGGCATATGAAAAAAGATTGTGGTGAACAGTGGACATGTCTTAAATTGCACTAAATATTGGCTTAAAGGTGGTGTAGCGAACAGAGGGTGTAGCCACATTGTGTTAACCGTGGAAGGGGCCTAAATTTAAAACCCACCCTACCTTACAACAATCCTTTCTATCCACTGCACCCTTCCACTGACAGTTTAAAGTAGTCCATCCTACGTATAGCAACCCACACTATCAACACCACACCAAAGTGGCCCATTCTATCTCAACACTCCAAATCAGTCCATCATATCTAAGGCACCCCAAAGTGGACCACCCTAACCACAGCACCCCAAAGAACCCCACACCAGCGGGATGCACAAGGGGAGGCAGTGGGGTGGAGGGGGGGCTGCAGAATGGTCAGGGGGGTGCAGAGTAGTCAGAAGGGCAGTGGGATGCACAGGAGAACAATGGGATGGACAGGGGGACGGACAGGCAGACTGTGGGATGGACAGGGAGACTGAGGGATGGACAGGGGGACTGGGGGATGGACAGGGGGACAGAGGGATGGACAGGGGGACAGAGGGATGGACAGGGGGACTGAGGGATGGACAGGGGGACAGAGGGATGGACAGGGGGACAGGGGAATGGACAGGGGGACTGTGGGATGGACAGGGGGACAGAGGGATGGACAGGGGGACAGAGGGATGGACAGGGGGACTGTGGAATGGACAGGGGGACAGAGGGATGGACAGGGGGACAGAGGGATGGACAGGGGGACTGTGGAATGGGCAGGGGGACTGTGGAATGGACAGGGGGACAGAAGGATGGACAGAGGGACTGTGGAATGGACAGGGGGACAGAGGGATGGACAGGGGGACTGTGGAATGGGCAGGGGGACAGAGGGATGGACAGGGGGACTGTGGAATGGACAGGGGGACAGAGGGATGGACAGGGGGACAGTGGGATGGACAGGGGGACAGTGGGATGGACAGGGGGACAGTGGGATGGGCAGGGGGACAGTGGGATGGACAGGGGGACAGTGGGATGGACAGGGGGACACTTACACATAAGGACTTGCATCTGACTGTCTCCCCGACCTCTTGGTTCTCACTTGTTCCTAGTAGGCTGTTCCCTGAAGCCTGCGCTCTCCCTGTCAGACTCTTCTTCCTCCTCGCTGTCCTGGGACAAGGCGAGTGTCCCCTCCATACCTCCTGTCTGCCCTGTGAGTGAGAAGTGAATCCGCGTGGGGCTGTGCTAGAAACTACACTTCCCAGCATGCAGCGCGGCACACGGAGCCCTCCATAGAGATGACTGGGGTGGGGGAAGTGGCTTGGGTAGCTTGTCTGAGCGGAGCGGACATGCTCCCCATCAGAGCAGAGTGGACCAGTCCAAGCTGAGCCGACCTGGCCCCGGCCCGAGCCAAGCAGATCTGCCCCTGTCCGTGCCGTTTATTAGTGTAGCTGTGTGTCCTTATTTCATTCCGGGACACTGTATTGTCCCGGAATGAAGGTCCCCGGGACACAAATATGAATTCAGGGACAATCCCAGGCAATTCGGGACACGCGGTCACCCTACATGTGAAGTAGGTCTGGACATAGTTGGGCAGCATGTGGCTGAACAAGTGGTGACCATTTCATAATTTTTATATTTTGTTAAACTCAGCAATTTTCTGGATCTATTTCATAATGTGCTGAACTGGAGATAGTGACAGGTTTCTAAATGATATCATGATTTGAAATATAAGCCTGGAAAAGTTTGGAGCTGGTGGTGGCTAGTGAAAAGAGGTCTGCCCTCCTGGAAGTGACAAGAGGAACTCTCGATAGCAACACACATCTGGTGGCCTAGGCCTCCACGTTGCATGGGCCACAGGTGGTCAGCTGGGTCCTTGAAGCCCTAGTTTGAAACAACAATTAAATGCAAGGCCCTACTATTGAGTAGTTCCCGGCTGAAAAGAGAGGTCATTGCTGCTGTGGACCAGGGGGTTTAGAATCTGCCATATATACACTCAGTAGCAGACAGTGTAGTTTTGCATTGGACACCAGGGTCAGGAACTGACTCAACAACCCAGCCTCTGGGTGACCTGTTGCATGATAACAAGAGGAGAAGGAACAGAAGGAATGAGAAAAAGAAAAAAAAAAGATGTAAGAAAATTGAAAAATGGAGAAATAAACAGGAAAGAAGTTGTTTAAAAATGGAAAGTAAAAAGAAAACAACAAAAGAGAAAGGAAGAAATGTGGAAGAAGTATGTGAGAAAAGGCATGGAAACAAAGTCATAGAAAAGAAAGAAAGAGAAGAAGGAACAGCAGGAAGGTAAACAAAGCAAATTAGCATTAACATGAATATTTCCTTTCTTCAGCACCAGGTCATTGATTTTAATACTAAAACAGCAGGTGAATCAGTATAAAGAAACACTGTCAGCTTGCTCAAGCAGAGCAAAGTGACACTATGCGGCTGATTTACATAGATTCCCGGGAAGTACTGGGCGCTGTACATGTAATATCCGCGGTTTTAGGCAATTAGGAGTTCAACTAGGCGGACGTATGAATGAAAATTTGCGCTTTTAGGGGCGAACATGCCTTAGTGGTTTGCACTGCACTGCAAACATGATCCATGTATGCGCAGAAAATATTTTTATATGAGATGTGCTCTACCTCGTGTGGATCTATTGATGTGTATTCCAATTAGTATTCCTAGTTTTTTTTTCTTCTTTTGCTAACGAATGCAGTTATGAATGAGTAATGTCTGCTGTTCTGTAAAGTTACATGTATTGAACATTTACACTTACATATCTGTTCTATGTTATTTTGTTCATGTTATTTATTTTTATTTAGGTAATTATAAAGCAGTAATTATTTATGTTCACTCTTTAATCATACTACACTATTATGCAAATCCCAGCATGCTTAGCACAATGGCTTGGTGGTCTGCTCAGATGTCTCCACAGCCCTCTAGTTATGAGTTCAAGTCCCATCCAACCTACTACCCACCAGCTGCGTTTATTTTTCCAGTGCACAAGTAAATGAAAATAAACAAACAAAAAAATGTAAACTGCCCATTAACTAGTGTGCGATGTTTGGAATTCCACACCATAATATTATTGAATACGTACGTACCATTGCATGCATTTGAATTGTTAATATAATAGAATAAACCAAATTAAAGTGCATTGGCTAATTGGCATTCACCTATTTTTCTTCATTTTTCTATATATGTCCAATGCAATCTTTTAGTAGGTGATACTCTCTGTAGGATTTGAACCCATGAGTTCTTCAAGGCCTGAGCCTTTCAAGGTAGAAGCACTGACCACTAGCCTACTGGGCTGAGCACAATTCTACAAAGAAAATACATTTACTAGTGTTTGATGTTTTTAATTCTATACAATAATGTTTTGCAAATGAGCCAATAATATTATAAAAACAACCATGCTAATGCTGATGTGGCATTTGCTATTAGGAAAAAAAAGGAAAAAACAGCGTAGGGTCCCCCCAAAATCCATACCAGACCCTTATCCGAGCATGCAGCCTAAAGGTCAGGATAGGGGGCGGACAAGCGAGTGCCCCCCTCCTCCTGAATCATACCAGGCCCCATGCCCTCAACATAGGGACAAGGGCCTCTTCCTGACAACTATGGCCGGTGGTTGTCGGGTCTGCGGGCAGGAGGCTTATCGAAATCTGGAAGTCCCCTTTAACAAGGGGGCCCCCAGATCCCGGCCCCCCATGTGAATGGGTATCGGATACATTGTACACCTACCCATTCAACCTAAAAGTGTAAAAAAAATCCAAACCCCAAGAGACAGTTTTTGACAAATCCTTTATTAAAAAAAATAATATCCCGCAATGTAAATCCATCGTCAATCAATGCGGACCGGAAAAATAGAAAAAAAATCAAAATGATCCACCTCCATGGGAGGGCTCCTGCAGTATGCTCTCTGTGCATTTTGACAGTTCTTTTATAGGCAAGGGCGGGGCCCCCCAGGTACATCACCCAGTGGCTCCCACCCCCTCTGATGTCACGTGACATGATGTGGCATCAGAAGGGGGAGGGGTCACCCAGTTCCATCACTGGGTGGCCCTGCCCTTGCCAATATAACATATGTCAAAGCGAAGAGACATCAGTCAGCGGGAGTCCTCCCATCAAGGGGGAGTGTTTTTTTTTTTTAACCGCTTGCTGACCAGCCGCCATCATTATTCTGTGGCAGATCGGCACGTTTCCACGAACCGTCGTAGCTGTATGTTGGCCCTTTAAGCGGGGATCACAGGCGCGCACTCCTGCTGCACTGCGTGGCTGGTGGTCGCGTTGGCCATGGGACATGTGGGATCGTGGGCACGAGAGCTAGAATAGGGACATGTGTGTGTGTGTAAACACACAAATCCCTGTTCTGTGAGGAGAAACAGATCATGTGTTTCTACTAGCTAGGAACAACGATCCATCATCTCCTAAAGTCAGTCCCATCCCCTTACAGTTAGAACACACACGAGGGAACACAGTTAACCCCTTGATCGCCCCTAGTGTTAACTCCTAGGGCGCACATTTTGTTTGGGTACAGCGTTGCACAACCAAGCAATTGTCAGTTAAAGCGACGCAGTGCCAAATTGTAAAAAGTGCTCTGGTCAGGAAGGGGGTAAAATCTTTTGGGGCTTAAGTGGATACAAAATTACATTAAAATAGCAGGGTTACAAATCAAACTAATACAGTTGTGCTCAAAGGTTTGCATACCCTGGCAGAAATTGTGATACCAAGCCAAGGTCAGGTAGATCAAGAAAGATTTCAGCCACAATTGCCACAGGAACTGTTTGGGATACAAAGAAAAACCCACGGGTAACCTCAGAAAAAATACAGGCTGCTCTGCAAAAAGATGGCGTGGTTGTTCTTAAGGAGCACAATACGATGTACAAAATAGGGGATAGATTTATACCATTTTTATTATTATTATTTTTTTACTAGTAATGGCAGCGATCTGCGATTTTTATTGGGACTGCGACATTGCGGTAGACAGATCGGACACTTATAAAATAAATAGCCATTGATTACTGTATAAATGTCACTGGCAGTGAAGGGGTTAACACTAGGGGGCGATCAAGGGGTTAAATGTGTGTCCTAGGGAGTGATTCTAACTGTGGGGGGATGGGACTGCCTGGGGGAGGAGACTTATCATTGTTTCTAAGCAGTAGGAACAACAGAGCCCTCTCCTCACCCCTGAAAGAACAGAGATCTGTTTGTTTACATTGACAGATCTCCGTTCTCTCCTTCACAGAAGCAATTGCGTGTAGTTGACTGCCATCGCGGCCACCAGCCACGTACATGGGCTCCTACGTTGCACGGCGGGTGCTCGCTGCCGGCAGTGCATGCCCTATACTCCTTAAAGCGCCCGCCATACAGCTACGGCGATTCGTGCAGAAGTGCCATTCTGCCAATGTCAAACGACGGCGGGCGGTCGGCAAGCGGTTAAAAACAACCACACCGTCTTTTTGGAGAGCAGCCTCTATTTCTCCGGTGGTTAACTGGGGTTTTTTTTGTATCCTGGGCAATTCTTCCAGCAATTGTGGTCTACCCGACCTTGGCTTGGTATTAAAAGAGCCCCTAATTTTCCACTTCTTAATAAGTGATTAAACAGTACTGACTGGCATATTCAAGGCTTTGGGTATCTTTTTATATCCTTTTCCATCTTTATAAAGTTCCATTACCTTGTTACGCAGGTCTTTTTACTGTTCTTTTCTACCTCCTCATGGCTCAGTGTCTAGCCTGCTTAGTGCATCCATGTGAGAGCTAACAAACTCATTGACTATTTATACGCAGACACTAATTGTGATTTAAAGAGCCACAAATTAACCTTTGATTGCCATTTTAACCTGTGTGTGTGTGTCAGGAAAGTACTTACCGAGGCTGAGATGCTGAGAGTGGTTCACCCTTGCAACTAAGTGCAGTCTGCCCCCTGGAGGTGGAACAGGGAGTGGAAGGCACAAAGAGGCCCAGGCTACCCAGCAGGCAGGAGAAGACTTGTGTGGTAGTCCTTGCAGGGATGAGCAGCTGTGCAGAGACTGGCAGATAGGATGGCTTACTGGAGTCATGTAAACAGAAAGTCCAGAACCAAGCTGAGGGTAAAACACAGAAAATCTGGATATTCAAACACAGGCTGAGGTATGGTGTCTGGGAGTCCAGGTCACAAGCAGAGGTTCAAGGACAAGGAGACAGGAGGCAGGTCCGGGTCACAGGCCGAGGGTCAAACACAGGAGACAAGTGAAATCCTTTAAACAGGCCGAGGGTCAGGCCCAGGAGAAGAGCAGAAGAGTCAAGGTCAATCCGGGTCACAGCAGGCAATCAGGTATAAAAAAAAGGATCAAGGTACAACAGGAAGCTGAAGACGAACCAGCAATTTGCCTGAGCACCAGAGCCACTTTTATAGGCCAGCCTAAGGGTCATATTGGGCGTGCACCAGTGCGCATGCACCTAATTGCTGGGCCGCGAATGAGCAATGCGCTGGAGTGCCACATGCGCGCAGGGACATGGCCGAGGCGCCTGGAAGAATTATTCTCCTGACAGTGCCCCGCCGAGAGGTGGCCTCTGGACATCCAAACTGGACATCAATTCTGGATGTTCTTGATGAAAGGCCTGGACCAAACGTGGGGCATGCAAATTTTTAGAAGGTTCCCAGGAGTTGTCCTCAGGGGGATACCCCTTCCACTTAATCAAGTACTGGAGCTGTCTTCCCCTCTTCCTGCAACTCTAAATTTTTTCCACTTCAAATTCCCTTTCTCCGTCAACCAGAACTGGTGGAGGAGGTGGCTCCTCTCTGCCAGGTAAAGGGCTAGGAACAACAGGCTTCAGAAGGGATGCATGAAATACTGGATGTATCTTATAAGAATTGGGTAAGGCTAGTTCAAAGGCTACAGGGTT
Source organism: Lithobates clamitans (assembly GCA_037952925.1). Taxonomy (NCBI): domain Eukaryota; kingdom Metazoa; phylum Chordata; class Amphibia; order Anura; family Ranidae; genus Lithobates; species Lithobates clamitans. The sequence goes on from JBBGZY010000573.1 coordinate 13,417,522, forward strand.
GATCATTCTTTTGATCTTGAATGGGCCTATGAACTTTGGCCCTAATTTCCGTGATGGAAATGGCAATCTGAGGTTAAATATAGTATAGAAAGTGCAGCGCTGGACATGTGAAATAAATTATGAAATTGATAAATCAATTATTAAAATGGTGAAAAGGGGTCTCAAAGTCAATATATCAACATAGTGACAAAATCACAATCATGCGTGTTAATTATATAAAGTGCTTCTGAGAACGTAGACACATAAACTAAAATAAGTAAAAAAATTGAAAACTTATAAAGGAACATAAAAGTCCATAACAGTGTATTTGATGCCAGGTATTCAATGCAGATTTCAGGGATACATCTTCATTGTTCAATGTTGCCCACCACCGAATAAATGAATGAAAGGCTTACCAGAAAGCCTGTGAAAACAAGCTTAGCAGATGTGGGTGAACCACCACAAGGATACTCCAAGGGACATCGATGGACCGATGCGTCAGGACTCCTTGCCGAATAGCCAGCCAGCCAGCCAGCCAACAATGGCTATAGATGTTCTGCCAAATCCTATCCTCTCATGGGGCAAGCTTAAAGTCTTCCACGGATCCAGTGCAGAAAGATATGATTGTAATGCCAAAAGAAACAAAAAAAGATGCAGATAACATTTGGTTTCTTTATTTAGCAAAATGCGGTATAGAGCATTAATAAAAACAAAGGAAATAAACCGAGAAAAAAAACAACAATACCGCCGTTTAATTTAAAATCGCGCATGCGCGGTGCGTGCAATGTTGTGACCCTACGGCCGTTTCGTCACAACTGACGTCATCAGGGGTACGCACCGACGCACGCGCATGCGCATTAAGTATCCAAGCGTCAAAACGGAGGCAGTGCTTCGTTTTGATAGGTGCTTAAAAATTAACTGCAGAGGGTAATTGACACAAACGTGAAGGCCATTAATCAATTAAGAAGGAGGATCGTCAGGCTATTAAGCTTAACCACATAGAGATAGCAGCAAAAAACCTTTCACCGATGCCACCTAGTGATATTTTAGAGGTATTACACCAAAATTCACTAGCGGCCTATATCCAGGCCCTTATGTGAAGAATAGTGAGATTAGATATGGCATAAAAAAACGTATGATAAAAAATAAATTAGAAGACAATTTGCACATCATAGTTATTAATATAATGTCTGTAGACATTTATAAATGTATAAGGCTAAATTAATTAATTATGAAACTATCAAATTAACAAGCCTAATAGAATAAAGGCAGCAGCATTGGGCATCGTTTCTAGTGCCATCTAGTGGAATTTTAAAAATACTACACCAGAATTAACGCCGGCCTTAATTCAAACAATTCATTAAAAATAGAAAATTATATAAAATTATAAAAAATAAGAAAAGGGGGAAATTGTAATGGTACAATAGGGGAAAGGAGCCAATGAAGCCTGTTAATGCCTATTATAAATTCAATGACATAGCTTGCTTCTTACATTAATTTTAAAATTGCAAAACATAAAAATAACCAACCCTATTTGAAACCAATAAATAGAAAACTGGAGTAGTTTATAGAGCATGTTCAATAGAGATTTTTGAGCTCTATTCCCCGCATAGGGACATATTCCTGATGTTCAATATTTATTTGTCATTAGACGTATACTAGGTGATCAGTATATAATTGTCATTAAAGGTGTACCAGAGGGGGACATCAACTCCACCAGCAATACAGCTGATGTATTGAAGATACATCAGCTGTTATTGATAAAACAGTTGATGTCCCACTCTATATTCAAACCGTTGGGGGCATGGGAACCAAGCCAAAAAAACAGTTGGTTTCTGATCTGAATATGGTTCGTTTCCCATTGCTACCTCGCCAGTGTGGGACATACTTTTCTATCCCTATAAAGGTAGTGCCACTAGGGTCTCTATTATGCACTTCGTCATAGTGTCTAGAGACACTATGCTTATCGAACCCCTGTTTGATATTGGTGATATGCTCCCCTAACCTTAGTTTCCTAGTTGTTCGCCCCACATATTCCAAACTACATGGGCACCTGAGAAGGTACACCACACACTTGGAAGTGCATGTTATGAGAGAATTAATAGGGTAAGTGATGCCTGTGCCTACTGATGTAAATTCTGTGTGCCTCCTTTGGCATAATGCGTTTACTCTGCAAACCCTACATCTCCTACAGGGGGAAAAGCCTTTCAGATCACCAAAGAAAGTTGGACGCTGAGGTGGATCGGGGACATTTGGTGCCAAAGTGTGCCTCAAACTCGTGGCCCCCTAAATAGGACACGAGGGTTGTTGGATAATAGAGGGCCAAGGATATGGTCGTTTTTAATTACCGGCCAATGTCTTTTAATAATTCTCTTAATGGCCCATGTTGGCTGGAATAGGTGGTAAGGAAAGCCAGACTAAAATCCTCCCCGTTGTTAACCTGGGGGGTTTGTCCCTTAGAAGTTCCATACGGTCCCTATTACCAACATCCACACTCAAGGTGTCCAACATTGTTGCCTCATAACCTTTGTCAAGAAATTTGGATTTCAGGGATGAGGCCTCTCTAAAGAACTCGTCCAAATTTGAACAATTCCGCCTCAAGCGTAGAAATTGGCCCTAAGGGACAGCGGACAACCATGAATGATGATGGCAAGAGTCGAGGGGAATAAAACTATTCCTGTCAGTGGATTTGAAGAAAGTGGATGTACTGATTCTCCCATCCACTATAGTTATCAGTAGGTCTAGAAAGTGGATCTGTACTGAACTAGCCTCCTGAGTCAAGATTATGCCCCTGTCATTACCATTAAGGGAGAGGAGAAAGTTGGATAAAGTCTCAGAATCGCCATCCCAAATAAATAGGACGTCGTCAATGAATCTTTTCCACATGACAAGTTGGGAAGGTTTATCGCGTAAAACCACGTCCTCCTCCCATTTGGCCATGAAGAGGTTGGCCATACTAGGGGCGAATTTCGCTCCCATGGCCACACCCTTTGTTTGTAGGTAATGCACATTATTATGCCAGAAATGATTATGTGCCATCGAGAAATCCAATAGCTCCATCACAAATTACATTGTGTGGTGGAGATATTGGAGTCTCGATAGAGGAAATGTCACACCGCTTCAAATCCCAGTTGATGGGATATAGATGTATAAAGCGATGCAACATCAGCAGTCACTAACATATATGTACTTTTCCAGTCTATGTTACCCAATATGTTAAGGACATGTTTAGTGTCCTTAAGAAAAGCGGGGGTGCCCATCACCAGTGGCTGTAGAAAAAAGTCGATATATTTACCGACACGTGAAGTAATAGAATCTATACAACTGATGATGGGCCTTCCCGGGGGGTTGACCAAAGTCTTGTGAATCTTTGACAAGATATACATGACTGGCAACCTAGGGGCTAGAGGAATAAGATGTTCCCTCTCTTTTTTGTTCAAAATCCCCATATTGTACCCTTTATCAATCAAACCTTTCAACTCCCTTTTAAAACTGAGGGTTGGGTCAGATTGCAAGGGCAAATAGGTGTCGGTATCAGAAAGGATCCTCTGCATCTCGTTGTTATAGGAGTCTTTGACAATTATATACTGATCACCTAGTATACGAGTAGTGACAAATAAATATTAAACATCAGGAATATGTCCCTATGCGGGGAATAGAGCTCAAAAATCTCTATTGAACATGTTCTATAAACTACTCCAGTTTTCTATTCATTGGTTTCAAATAGGGTTGGTTATTTTTATGTTTTGCAATTTTAAAATTAATGTAAGGAGCAAGCTATGTCATTGAATTTATAATAGGCATTAACAGGCTTCATTGGCTCCTTTCCCCTATTGTACCATTACAATTTCCCCCTTTTCTTATTTTTTATAATTTTATATAATTTTCTATTTTTAATGAATTGTTTGAATTAAGGCCGGCGTTAATTCTGGTGTAGTATTTTTAAAATTCCACTAGATGGAACTAAAAACGATGCCCAATGCTGCTGCCTTTATTCTATTAGGCTTGTTAATTTGATAGTTTCATAATTAATTATTTTAGCCTTATACATTTATAAATGTCTACAGACATTATATTAATAAATATGACGTGCAAATTGTCTTTTAATTTATTTTTTATCATACTTTTTTTATGCCATATCTAATCTCACTATTCTTCACATAAGGGCCTGGATATAGGCCGCTAGTGAATTTTGGTATAATACCTCTAAAATATCACTAGGTGGCATCGGTGAAAGGTTTTTTGCTGCTATCTCTATGTTGTTAAGCTTAATAGCCTGACGATCCTCCTTCTTAATTGATTAATGGCCTTCACATTTGTGTCAATTACCCTCTGCAGTTAATTTTTAAGCACCTATCAAAACGAAGCACTGCCTCTTATGAACCAATCATAGCATCCTCCGTTTTGACGCTTGGATACTTAATGCGCATGCGTGTGCGTTGGTGCGTACCCCTGATGAAGTCAGTTGTGACGAAACGGCCGTAGGGTCACAACATTGCACGCACCGCACATGCGCGATTTTAAATTCAACGGCGGTATTGTCGTTTTTTTATCTCAGTTTTTTCCTTTGTTTTTATTAATGCTCTATACCACATTTTGCTAAATAAAGAAACCAAAAGTTATCTGCACCAGCAGAGCATCTTTTTTTGTTTCTTTTGGCATTACAATCATATCTTTCTGCACTGGATCCGTGGAAGACTTTAAGCTTGCCCCATGAGAGGATAGGATTTGGGAGAACATCTATAGCCGTTGTTGGCTGGCTATTCGGCAAGGAGTCCTGACGCATCGGTCTATCGGTGGAATATCCTTGTGGTGGTTCACCCACATCTGCTAAGCTTGTTTTCACAGGCTTTCTGGTAAGCCTTTCATTCATTTATTCGGTGGTGGGCAACATTGAACAATGAAGATGTATCCCTGAAATCTGCATTGAATACCTGGCATCAAATACCGCATATACTCGAGTATAAGTCGTTCCGAGTATAAGTCGAGGCCCTAATTTACTACAAAAAAATGGGAAAAACTTATTGACCCGAGTATAAGACGAGGGTGAGAAATGCACAGCTACTGTAAGTGGAAAAGAGGGTCAACAATGCCCATTTGCAGCATCACTGTGCCCATTTGCATGCCTCACTGTGCCTATTTGCAGCCATAGGTCCCCTGAACTTCAAACTCAGCAGTTAAGGGTTCCTAGATGCCCCCTAGCTGCAGCCAAAATTTGGGGTCTCTGAACCCAAAGGGTCCTGAAATGACATTGCTGCAGATGGGCACAGTTGACCAAATTTGGGGCCCTGTATCTCGGGGCAATTTAGTGCTAGGAACCCCAAATTTGGTGTGCAAACCCAGTGGAATTAGCACCATAAAATTTCCAAAGCTGGGGTTTCTAGCACCAAGTGGCCCCGAGATACAGGGCCCCAAAAATCAGTTCAGAAAATGTCAAGCACTTTTCTGCAGCAGATATGGATATGTTATGGTACCTGTTCCACTGGGTATGCACACCAAATTTGGGGTTTCTAGCACCAAGTGGCCCTGAGATATGGGGCCCCAAAGTCGGTTCAGAAAATGTCAAGCACTTTTCTTCAGCAGAGAATGACATTTTCCGAACCGATTTTGGGGCCCCGTATCTCGGGGCCACTTAGTGCTAGGAACCTCATCTTTGGATATGTTGTGGTACCAGTTCCACTGGGTTTGCATACCAAATTTGGGGTTCCTAGCACCAAGTGGCCCTGAGATACAGGGCCCCAAAGTCGGTTCGGAAAATGAAATTTTTTGCTGCAGAAAAGTGCTTGACTCAAGTATAAGTCGAGGGGGGCACTTTCAGCACAAAAAAATGTGCTGAAAAATTCGACTTATACTCGAGTATATACGGTACACTGTTATGGACTTTTATGTTCCTTTATAAGTTTTCAATTTTTTTACTTATTTTAGTTTATGTGTCTACGTTCTCAGAAGCACTTTATATAATTAACACGCATGATTGTGATTTTGTCACTATGTTGATATATTGACTTTGAGACCATTTTTCACCATTTTAATAATTGATTTATAAATTTCATAATTTATTTCACATGTCCAGCGCTGCACTTTCTATACTATATTTAACCTCAGATTGCCATTTCCATCACGGAAATTAGGGCCAAAGTTCATAGGCCCCTTCAAGATCAAAAGAATGATCAACCCTGTAGCCTTTGAACTAGCCTTACTCAATTCTTATAAGATACATCCAGTATTTCATGCATCCCTTCTGAAGCCTGTTGTTCCTAGCCCTTTCCCTGGCAGAGAGGAGCCACCTCCTCCACCAGTTCTGGTTGACGGAGAAAAAGAAATTTGAAGTGGAAAAAATTTAGAGTTGCAGGAAGAGGGGAAGACAGCTCCAGTACTTGATTAAGTGGAAGGGGTATCCCCCTGAGGACAACTCCTGGGAACCTTCTAAAAATTTGCATGCCCCACGTTTGGTCCAGGCCTTTCATCAAGAACATCCAGAATTGATGTCCAGTTTGGATGTCCAGAGGCCACCTCTCGGCGGGGCACTGTCAGGAGAATAATTCTTCTAGGCGCCTCGGCCATGTCCCTGCGCACATGTGGCACTCCAGCGCATTGCTCATTCGCGGCCCAGCAATTAGGTGCATGCACACTGGTGCACGCCCAACGTGACCCTTAGGCTGGCCTATAAAAGTGGCTCTGGTGCTCTGGCAAATTGCTGGTTCGTCTTCAGCTTCCTGTTGTACCTTGATCCTTTTTTTTATACCTGATTGCCTGCTGTGACCTGGATTGACCTTGACTCTTCTGCTCTTCTCCTGGACCTGACCCTCGGCCTGTTTAAAGGATTCCACTTGTCTCCTGTGTTTGACCCTCGGCCTGTGACCCGGACCTGCCTCCTGTCTCCTTGTCCTTGAACCTCTGCTTGTGACCTGGACTCCCAGACACCATACCTCAGCCTGTGTTTGAATATCCAGATTTTCTGTGTTTTACCCTCAGCCTGGTTCTGGACTTTCTGTTTACATGACTCCAGTAAGCCATCCTATCTGCCAGTCCCAGTTTTCAATTTTTTTACTTATTTTAATTTATGTGTCTACGTTCTCAGAAGCACTTTATATAACCACATGAGCCCCGGACCATTATGCTGCCTAAGGACCAGAGTTCTTTTTCCAATTTGGCACTGCGTCGCTTTAACTGCTAATTGCGCGGAAATTTGCGTCCTTTCTTCCCACAAATAGAGCTTTCTTTTGATGGTATTTGATCACCTCTGTGGTTTTTATTTTTTGCGCTATAAATGGATAAAGACCGAAAATTTTGAAAAAAATTTTATTTTAAAAAAAATCCAATAAACTCAATTTTAGTCATACATTTAGGCCAAAATGTATTCGGCCACATGTCCTTGGTAAAAAAATGTCAATAAGCGTATATTTATTGGTTTGCGCAAAAGTTATAGCGTCTACAAACTAGGGTACATTTTCTGGAATTTACACAGCTTTTAGTTTATGACTGCCTATGTCATTTCTTGAGGTGCTAAAATGGCAGGGCAGTACAAAACCCCCCAAATGACCCCATTTTGGAAAGTAGACACCCCAAGGAAATTGATGAGAGGCATGTTGAACCCATTGAATATTTATTTTTTTTGTTCCAAGTGATTGAATAATGACAAAAAAAAAATATTTACAAAAAGTTGTCACTAAATGATATATTGCTCACACAGGCCATGGACCTATGTGGAATTGCACCCCAAAATACATTCAGCTGCTTCTCCTGAGTATAGGAATACCACATGTGTGGGACTTTTTGGGAGCCTAGCCGCGTACAGGGCCCTGAAAACCAATCACCGCCTTCAGGATTTCTAAGGGTGCAAATTTTTGATTTCACTCTTCACTGCCTATCACAGTTTCGGAGGCCATGGAATGCCCAGGTGGCACAAAACCCCCCCAAAATGACCCCATTTTGGAAAGTAGACACCCCAAGCTATTTGCTGAGAGGCATATTGAGTCCATGGAATATTTTATATTTTGACACAAGTTGCGGGAATGTGACACATTTTTTTTTTTGCACAAAGTTGTCACTAAATGATATATTGCTCACACAGGCCATGGGCATATGTGGAATTGCACGCCAAAATACATTTAGCTGCTTCTCCTGAGTATGGGGATACCACATGTGTGGGACTTTTTGGGAGCCTAGCCGCGTACGGGGCCCCGAAAACCAATCACCGCCTTCAGGATTTCTAAGGGTGTAAATTTTTGATTTCACTCTTCACTGCCTATCACAGTTTCGGAGGCCATGGAATGCCCAGGTGGCACAACCCCCCCCCCCCCCAAATGACCACATTTTGGAAAGTAGACACCCCAAGCTATTTGCTGAGAGGCATGGTGAGTATTTTGCAGCTCTCATTTGTTTTTGAAAATGAAGAAAGACAAGAAAAAACATTTTTTTTTCTTTTTTCAATTTTCAAAACTTTGTGACAAAAAGTGAGGTCTGCAAAATACTCACTATACCTCTGGAGCCACTCTGGTCTCTGATCAGCTCTATGGTCAGCTGGCTGAATCACCGGCTGCATTCTCAGGTTCCCTGTTGAGACAGGAGAGCCAGAGAAAAACACGGAAGACGGTTGGGGGGGCATTCCCTCCCACTGCTTGTAAAAGCAGTCTAGAGGCTAATTAGCCGCTAGGATTGCTTTTACATGAAAGCCGACTGCTGGCTGAAAAGAATGATACCAAGATGATACCTAAACCTGCAGGCATCATTCTGGTATAACCCATCAAAGTCGTGAATGGCGTACCTGAAAACAAAAAAATGGTTAACAATAAAGCACAGTAAACGGTAAAGTATAAAAAATTGCATACCTGAAAAACAAACATGATAAAACATAACAACAATAAAACATTGCAGAGTAGAATACAGTAAAAAAGAGCAGAACAATAGAGAGAGAATAGAGAGAGAACAATAAAACGACAAATATTTTTTTTTATTTTATATATATATTTTTTTTTTTTTTACACTTTTTTGGTAACTAACTTTTATAACTGTAACCGGTTCCAGGTTCGGGTCTCTCCAAATGCGATGGCATCTTGGGAGACCCTGTGAAAGTGCGCCTAGTCTGTGCAGTGCTGTACCCTACGCTAATACTCAACTAGTGAATGGTAGCGTTCAAAACATTCACCAATGCAAAGACCAGGATTGTCAGGACAGGAGGGACAATAATAGCAGGTGTCACGCCTATATCCGCGCTTGCTGCAGACACAACATCTTTTTCGGGGGATTTTGTTGGGTAGGGGTACTCGCGAGGACATAAAGAAAATGCCTCTCATGCAGCCGACTGCATTTGGTTGGGGATGTGAATGAGGGAAGTACGGGCGCTGCAGAAGCGGTGGGTTCCCAATTAGGATTGGCGAATGCAGCAGGAAGGGCATTATGGGCACGACGGCCTGTGTTTGTCTTTTTGGTGGCAGCGGGACACTACTTGTGCTTGCCACCTCACCAGCTTAAACTGCACTTATGGGACTCGCCACGTCACCAAGTGTTACTGCAGTGAGGGTTTGACTACGACCGGGGTGTACTAGGCCGCTGGTGCTTGCCAGTTCAATAAAAAGCTACCAAAAAAACTGTTAGCGATCGCAGGGATCAGGCCTGACTCTACGAACGCTGCAGTTATGCATTTAGTGTTTTGGCCGGGCGGGGGGGAAAACGCAGGTGCTAGCAGGTATCTGGGCTGATCCCACTAACACTGCGTTTTTGGGAGCCCTAAACTGCTGGGGACGTTCAGATACTATACCACTAAGGGAGGTGTATGGTGCGTGCGTGTGTGTTAGCGGTACTGGCGCTAACCTGACGCTGCCTGGGGCTGGTGCTTGCCCGTTCACCAAAATGCTACCAAAAAAACTGTTAGCGATCGCAGGAATCAGGCCTGACTCTGCGAATTCTGCAGTTATGCGTTTAGTGTTTTGTAAGTGACAGTGATCAATCGATACTGCACTTGGGTGAGCTTGGCTGGGCCGGGCGGAGGGGCAAAACGTAGGTGCTAGCAGGTATCTGGGCTGATCCCGCTAACACTGCGTTTTTGGGAACCCTAAACTGCTGGGGACGCTAGTATAGATCTGATCGGATCAGATATTGATTCGTTCAGATACTATACCACTAAGGGAGGCGTATGCTGCGTGCGTGGGTGTTAGCGGTACTGGCGCTAATCTGACACTGCCTGGGGCGACGCATATCACCGCCGGGCAATCAGGGGGCTAAACCTTTATTCGGTAATAAACGGCGGGTGCCCTGACACTATAAAAAATAAACGAACTAACCAGCATCACCCGTAACACTTATACGGTGATCAGTGGTGAAAGGGTTAACTAGGGGGCAATCAAGGGGTTAAAACATTTATTAGGTAGTATATGGGGGTCCCTGATGCTATAAAACGCTGACGGCGAACCTAAATATTTACGTCCCTAACTAGCGTCACCAGCGACACTAATACAGCGATCAGAAAAATGATCGCTTAGCGACACTGGTGACAGGGGGTGATCAAGGGGTTAAAACTTTATTAGGGGGGTTAGGGGGGTACCCTAGACCTAAAGGGGGCTAACCCTAACTGTCCTAACACTGTAACTGTCACAAACTGACACCATGCAGTAATCAGAAAAAGAAAACAAAAAAAAAAAAAAAAACTGCTTGGTGTCAGTTTGTGACGGGGGGGGTGATTGGGGGGTGATCGGGGGGCGATCGGGGTGGGATCGGGGTGTTTTGTGTGCCTGGCATGTTCTACTGTGTGTGTTTGTGTTTTACACTCACATTTCAGTCTTCTCTCCTCGGCGCCGGAACGGAAAATACCGAGCCGAGGAGAGATGACATCATTTCCTTTGCTGCTGTTTAGCATACAGCTGCAAAGGAATGTTCCCATTGGCCGGCAGCGATCGCGAGGGGGGGCCACAAACGGATGGCCTCCCCCTCATCTCCGATCACCGGGGGACAAAACAGGACCGCCTCGGGCACCGGGGGGTCCGATCGGACCCCCCACCCACGGGAGGCAAATCACGTGTATGTACGTGATTTTGCCTGCCCGTGCCGCCTTGCCGACGTACATCGGCGTGAGGCGGTCCTTAAGTGGATAATTAACACGCATGATTGTGATTTTGTCACTATGTTGATATATTGACTTTGAGACCCTTTTTCACCATTTTAATAATTGATTTATCAATTTCATAATTTATTTCACATGTCCAGCGCTGCACTTTCTATACTATATTTTGTTTTTTGTGCCCTCATATCGGGGTTATAGTGCACAGCAGCAGGAATTTTTTTCATTTTACACTTATTCACAATTCTTTATGCATCTAGCGCGATTCTTTTTCTTTTAATCTGAGGTTAAAGGCTGATAGCCACACTTCTTCACCCACCTTGAAGACTGGATTCTTCTTCCTTCCTTTGTTGTAATATTTACTGTAGTCATCCTGGGCCTTTTGCATAGCTTCCTGAATTTTCCGAAAGTTCAGCTGGATGGAGGCTACATGGTCTTGTACAGCAGGGAAAGGAACCTGGGAGAAACGGAGGATGAAAACCAAAATTTGACCAGAAAGGTGTTTGGTTAGTGGCAGTATGAATGAAATTGTTGTACGCAAACTCGTCATATGGCAGAAGAGTGGACCAGTCATCTTGAGAATCGGAAAAAAAGCAGTGGAGATACTGCTCCAGGGTTTGGTTCGTTCTCCCCATCTGGCCGTTGCTCTGAGGGTGATATGCGGAGGAGAGACAAATCTTTATTTCCAGGGATTTGCAGAGCTCTTTCCAGAACTTGTAGGTGAATTGGACACCTCTATCTGAGATGATGCTGTCAGGTATGTCATGAAATCTAACAACTTCTTTGAAGAAAATATCAGCTGTAGCTGAGGCAGAGGGGGTACCCACCATATGCAGGAAATGTGCCATTTTTGAAAGTCGGTCAATGATGACAAGGATAGTGGTGAACCACCCCGAGGGAGGTAGGTCCACAATAAAGTCCATGGAAATTTCTGCCCACGGTCGTTCAGGGATGGATAGCGGTTTTAGTAGACCCCAAGACTTTGTGTTTGACCTATTACTGCGCTGGCATGAGATGCAGGAAGCAACGAAGCCTTATAGTCCTGTCTCCATCCTGGCCACCAAAATGAACAGGAAACCAATTCGGCAGTCTTTAGTGTCCCGAAGTGGCCTGCCAATTTGTGGTCGTGAAAAGTCCTTAGGGTCAGAGGTCTTACCTCCAGCGGGACAAAAAATTTTCCCCGGGCCCAGAGTAGGTCATCGTGTTTCTCCAAAGAGGACATTTCAGGGTCAGAACAATGACTGGATGCAGATTTAATGGGGGTGACCAGGTCAGTTTGCGTGATCAAACAAAAATTTTGCGGAGACAAAATGGTACTGGTTTGAACTACCTGAGAGGTTTCGTGGAACATCAGGGATAATGCATCTGCTTTTCCATTCTTTGAGCTGTATGAAATGTGGAAATTGAATCTGGAAAAGAAGAGAGCCCACCGGGCCTGTTTGGGTTTTAAGCATTTGGCTGTCCTGAGATACTCCAGATTTTTATGGTCTGTAAAGATCAAGACAGGATGTGATGCCCCCTCTAGTAGATACCTTCACTCTTCCAGAGCAAACTTGATGGCCAACAACTCCCTATCGCCAAATCATAATTTTTCTCTGGTGCACTTAAATTCCGGGAAGCAAAGGCTACGGGGTGCAGGAGGGCCTTGGGGCCCTGCCTTTGGGAGAGGATGGCTCCAGTGGCAGTTTCAGAGGCATCAACTTCTAGTACAATTGGCAGGGCTGGATCTGGATGCCGTAAGATTGGTGCAGAAGAAAATAGGGCTTTTAAATTGGTAAAAGCTTCCTGGGCTTCCAAGGACCACTGAAAACGACTATGTTTGCATGTAAGCTGGATGATGGGTGCTACAATAGATGAGAAGCCAGCAATAAATCTCCAGTAGAAATTTGAGAACCCTATGAATCGCTGTACTCCTTTTTTATTTATTTTTTTTATTTTTTATTTTTATTTATTTTTTTATGTTTACAAACTTTTATATTGAGTATAAAACAGAAAGAAAAATGGTACAGTACAAAATGTTGATTATCAAAGGTTTAACATCGATAAATAATCATCAGTACAGAAGAAAAAAAAATAGCAATTTTGCATACAATGGTTGTGCAAATTTGGTAATACCACTATAAGAATTTATTTTAGAAAGGTAGAGGTAGATAAAAAGTTATTCCACATTTATAAAACTATTTGCATGAGTGAACCAAGGATTCCATTTTTTTCAAATATGTGTTGTGAGTTATTTAGAGTATGAAATATTTTTTCCATAAGGAGGATATTGTTGATCCTTGTTTTAAGTTGAGATAGGGGTAGTGTAGGAGATTTCCAATGGTATGCAATGAGCCAGTGTATGGCAACACATATAGTATGGACCAACCTCATATGAAAATTATTTAGACCTATGATCGGTGTGAATAGAAGGCAATTTGAAAGAGTGAGGTTAACCTTATTCTCTGATATAATGGATGCGAAACCTTCAAGAAGTTTCCATATCTGGGAGACCTTGTCGCAATGCCAGAAAATATGTGAAAATGAACCTGTATCTATGCAACCTCTAAAGCATGTATGAGGAACTGATGGGAAAATGGCATGAAGTTTAGATGGAGTATAATACCACCGTGTGAAGAGCTTAATTGCTGTTTCTCTAATTGTGATAGATCTCGTGCATTTGAGAAGATTGGAGATGCTATCTGACCAGTTTTCAGCTGAAAGGGTGATATCGCATTCTTGTTCCCATTTAAGCATATAGGGGTGTTTTTCTGGGCTATTAGTGCATATCAGATTTGAGTATGTTTCCGAGATTAAGCCAGAGAGAATTAATACAAATTTTTTCAAAAAATGTGTGTGATAAATTAGACGAAAGTGGAAAATAGGTGTTGTAAAAGTGTCTAATTTGAAGGTATCTTCTGAGTTCACTATTGGGAGTCTTATATTTTTCTTTTAATGTTGCAAAGGACGTGAAGGTATAGCCTTCAATAAGTGTTTTGAGTGTGATTAAATTATTTTCAATCCACCATGTGTGTCTGGTTGGAAGAGCGCGAAATAAATACCATATATACTCGAGTATAAGTCGAATTTTTCAGCACATTTTTTTGTGCTGAAAGTGCCCCCCTCGACTTATACTCGAGTCAAGCACTTTTCTGCAGCAAAAAATTTCATTTTCCAAACCGAATTTGAGGCCCCGTATCTCAGGGCCACTTGGTTCTAGAAACCCCAAATTTGGTATGCAAACCCATTGGACCTAGTACCACAACATATCCAAAGCTGGGGTTCCTAGCACCAAGTGGCCCTGAGATACGGGGCCCCAAAACTGGTTCAGAAAATGTCATTCTCTGCTGCAGAAAAGTGCTTGACATTTTCTGAACTGATTTTTGGGGCCCTGTATCTCGGGGCCACTTGGTGCTAGGAACCCCATATTTGGTGTGCGAACCCAGTGGAACTGGTACCATAACATATCCAAAGCTGGGGTTCCTAGCACCAAGTGGCCCTGAGATACGGGGCCCCAAAACTGGTTCAGAAAATGTCATTCTCTGCTGCAGAAAAGTGCTTGACATTTTCTGAACTGATTTTTGGGGCCCTGTATCTCGGGGCCACTTGGTGCTAGAAACCCCAGCTTTGGAAATGTTATGGTACTAGTTCCACTGGGTTTGCACACCAAATTTGGGGTTCTTAGCACTAAGTGGCCTCGACATACGGGGCCCCAAATTCGGTCAACTGTGTCTATCTGCAGCAATGTCATATCGGGACCCTTTGGGTTCAGAGACCCCAAATTTTGGCTGCAGCTAGGGGGCATCTAGGAACCCTTAACTACCAAGTTTGAAGTTCAGGGGACCTATGGCTGCAAATGGGCACAGTGAAGCATGCAAATGGGCACAGTGATGCTGCAAATGGGCATTGTTGACCCGCTTTTCCACTTGCAGTAGATGTGCATTTCTCACCCTCGTCTTATACTCGGGTCAATAAGTTTTTCCCATTTTTGGGGGGGTAAATTAGGGCCTCGACTTATACTCGGAACGACTTATACTCGAGTATATACGGTAAAGTAATTTAGGTAAGAGGGACATTTTTATAGCTGTTATTCTACCTAAAAATGAGATGTTAAAGGAAGTCCATAGTTTCATTGTTGATCTTAATCTCTGAAACATGGGGAGAAAGTTTTTGTTGGCTAGATTATTAATATCTGGGGTGAGATGTATACCTAAATATGGGAGAGACTCTGTTGTATATAAGAATTTAAATGAAGAGCGAATGTTGTCTAGTTGTGATGTTGGAATATTAATTGGCATACCTATTGATTTTGAGACATTTACTGATAAACCAGAAAGGGACGAGAAGATTTTTAGTGTTTGTAATAGATTTGGTAAAGTTATGTTAGGTTGTGATAAAAACAGGATCAAATCATCAGCATACATACTGAGTTTGTATGTGTGATTGTTTGCTGTGTAGCCTTTAATATCTGGGTTATGTAAAATAGCAGTAGCTAACGGTTCTATGGCAAGGGCGAATAAAAGGGTAGAAAGGGGGCATCCTTGTCTTGTTCCTTTATCTATCTTAAAGAAATCGGAGTTACAACCAGGTCATTTTATCCTAGTGGCCGGATTGTGGTAGAGTGCATGAAAAGCGTGTATGAATGCTCCATTAAATCCATATTTTTGTAGAACTAGATCTAAGTAATTCCCGGTTACGCTATTGTACTCCTTTTTTATACACAGGGCCGGCCACTCCTGGATTGCTTTGACCTTCTGAGGGTCCATTGCGACCCCGTTGGTGGAGATGATGAATCCCAGGAACTGTATCATCGACTTTTCAAATTCACATTTTTCTGCTTTGAGATTTGTATCTCATGAGGATTGCAAGGGTCAGTTTAACATGTACTTGGTGCAGTTCAATAGTGGCAGAAAAAATAAGAATGTCATCCAGGTAAACAACTAGAAAATCATCAAGATATTCCTGAAAAATGTCATTTACCAGGTGCTGGAATGTGGCCCGTCGCAGAGCCCAAATGGCATCACCAGGTACTCGTAATGCCCAAACCTGGACCTGAAGGTGGTTTTCCACTCATCGCCAGCCCGGATCCGAATAAGATTGTAGGCCCCGCGAAGGTTTAACTTGAAGAAGACTCGGGCAGATTGAAAGCGTTGGAATAACTCCGGGATAAGAGGAATCGGGTACCGGTTTTTAATGGTAATTTCATTCAATTCTCTGCAGTCGATGCAGGGTCTGAGGGAGCCATCTTTTTTCTCTACAACTAAGATGCCGGCTCCAGCCGTTGATGAGGAAGGATGGATAAAACCTTTTTCCAGGTTTTTGTCAATGTAAGCTTTGAGGGCCTTTAATTCAGTTTCAGATAGTGGAAAACTGCAGCCAAAAGGGACTTCAGAGCCTGGTAAGAGATCAATAGGGCAGTCGTAGGACCGGTGAGGTGGTAAATGGTCAGCCTGTTGTTTGTCGAAGACATCTTTAAATTCAAGGTAAACTGGAGGTTGTTAGGTACTGGTACAATAGTGGAGCAAGAGGCTGGAGCTGAGAGGAAGCAGTGCTGGGAGCTGTATTGGGAGGAAAAGGAGACTTCTTCCTTTGTCCAATTGATTTGGGGTTCATGTGTCTGTAGCCAGGGGAGCCCCAAGATGATTGGAAACATAGGAGATGGAATAATGTCAAAGCGCAGGAACTCCTGATGACCGGAGTCTGTAGTGATAAGAATGGGTCTTGTTTCTTGGGTGATAAGTCCAGAGTGGGGAAAAGACCCATCAGCCAGGTGTACCTGGAAGCTTTGTTTTTTAGTTAAGAGAGGAATATGAAGACTAGCAGCTAGTGAAGCGTCCAAGAAGCAGCTGCACGCTCCAGAATCAATTATGGCTGGCAGGCGGGTTTCCTTTTCCGTTAACTGTTGGGAGACAAAGAGGGTGATATAAGTCTGTGAAAAACCAGAGACTTGATAGTTCATGACAACTTGAGAGTAGGACTTACTAGGTCTCACAGGGCAGGTGCGGAGAAAATGACCAGTACCCCCACAGTAAAGGCACAGGTTGGCCTGACGCCTGCGTAGTCTTTCTTCTGGGGTGAGAGGTAGAGGTAGTCCCCAGAAACCCAAGGAGTTGTACGTGGCTGGGAGGAGGTAGTTACAGATCATGTGATCATGTGAATGCCTCTACAAACTTACGCTGCATGGCCTCCCTGATTCTGCAAATCCTGTGAAAGGACCCTAGGATTCGTGGTATCAAGGAGAGGGATCATTAATAGCTGGCAACCCTTCTTGATCCATGTTACAAGGGTAAGGTTGCAGAACTCATCCTACGTTCGCAGAGGGGGCAGAGGATAAAACATCTTCAGGAAGCCTTGAAGAAAGGTTTGTGCAACACATTTCCAGATCCTGGGAGGTTACAATTTCCTGGTGCTGGACAACGTGTTGCTGAGGCTTCGTTCAGTAAGAGGAAGAGTGGTGGAGAAGGTAGCCGGCTGACCGATGCCTTTAAACAATTTTTCAGTCCTCAGCGACAAGGTCTGCTTGGTTAAAGCAACCATTCTCAGCATCTGCATTACATGGTGCAGGAATATCTAGGGATAAGAGCAGACTTGGAGAGCTTTCCAACAGAGCATCCACTGGGTTACTGGGTCTTGAGGATGGACCACTGGCCAGAACTTGCTCAATATGCAAGTGAGCTACTGGCCTGTCCTGCAAGAGATCAAAGACTGTGCCTGTCCACAGACTCCGTTGATAGGCTCACATTCATAAAAATTAATCAGTCTTGGACCAGCAGCTATCAAGCACCTGATGCTGCTGTAACCGAATGAATTTGCTCTGGATGTGGGATCCCTTGAAGACTGCCTATGCTGACTATCCTATTCCTCCTCAATCTTGATGATGCTAGCTTCCAACAATATTTTTGGTTTAGGGCGCCACCACCACCACTCAAGGCCCAGTTTTTCTGCCTCTGTTTAACAGGGGCATGTAATTACAATTTTCGATATAATATTTCACAGCAGGGCGCGTTCCTGCACCCAACAAGAGTATCTGTGAGGGGTTACAGTGTAGTGGCACCACCACTGCTCAAGGTCCAATTTTTCTGCCCCTGTTTAACAGGGGCATGTAATTACAATTTTTGATATAATATTTCATCTCATGGCCCGTTCCTGCACGCAACAAGAGTAACTGTGAGGGCTTACAGTGTTCTGGCACCACCACCAAAGGCCCAATTGTTCTGCCCCTGTTTAACAGAGGCATGTAATTACAATTCTTGATATAATATTTCACAGCAGGGCCCGTTCCTGCACCCAACAAGAGTAACTGTGAGGGCTTACAGTGTTCTGTTACCACCAACACCTAAGTCCCAATTTTCTGCAGAGAATATAGGGCAGGCCGTATAGTATATATACTGCTATTCAGAGTATATAGTGCCTGGGGGCCCACCACGGCATTTGAAAAAAAATTGGGTGCGGGGTTCCCCTTAATATCCACACCAGACCTGAAGGGCCTGGTATGGATTTTGGGGTTGACATCCACGCCATTTTTTTTTAGTATTTTTGGTTTTTCTATCTATATTGCCAGGATCCAACAATACATTAGAGCCGCGACCAGTTTTATATGACATTTTTTCCTTTAGAAATGTAATTTTGCTGTGGCATTGTTATAAACATGGGAAAGATGCACTACTTTACAGGCAAACTAAGGACACCCCCCAGGCATGATATTTAAAGGAATATTTCATTTTTATTTTTTCACTTTAAGCTTTAGTAGCCCCCCTGGCGGTTTTCCCGAGTGTGGCTCGGGGTTAAAATTCAGTCCCATTAGCGGTAACCCCGAGCCACACTCGGGATCGCATTGCAGGATCCTGGGGCGGCATTACTTACCTTGTCCCCGAAGCCTCTCCGTGCCAGGCTCCGTTCCCTGCGAGCTTACGTACCTACGTGAGTTCACTCACTCTCACTGCCTACTTGCTACTCACGACTGAGGCACTCCTTGGATGACTCCCCACTGGATTGGACCATTTACAAAAAGAAATTCCACAAACAGGAGATGGTGACAGCTGCAATCCTTCTTTCCTGACCTGGACGGCAAACAACAACGGGTGAGATCCTCCCTTACTGTATCCCTGATTCGGGACTGTCATTTTCAGTTACTCACCGTATGTGGTAGTTGGCTTCCGTCCCATAGTGTCAGCCTACCATTAATCCTACCTCTCCAATCCTAGCTGCCTGCAAGTTCCATCCATACCTTTTGGTCTGCAGCCTTGTGAGCCATCCCCGGCCTAGAGAGGCTCCGACCTGTCAGCCCACATATACCTGCACCCCGCAGCGGTTGCGGTTTCATCCATCCATTCCTTCCCGGACCTTTCCACCAAGGCCCCCCGACATCACTGTCCCCCCTCATAACGGCTAGTTTTGCTTTTCATACCACTATTCAGTGTTGATCAAGTTCTGTTGTCACTACAAGCCATACATCTACTCAATCATCTGCTATCCCTTCTTCCATGCTATTTGGACTTCCAATAATGTCTTGCATATATATTCTATGTCTCGATATCATGGTTGTTTATTTATAGTGAATGACTTCTATTATTTATTATGAGTGGTTGGTTGTGACTGGTGGTCATCTGTGTCCGCACATGACTGTTATGTCTTTTTAATGGTGATGGTACCTGAGTTATCAGGATATTTTCTGGATTGGTGTATATTGTGAGTCTTTTTTCATTAAATAGTATTCAATTTCACATTGACTCCTGCCTGTTCCCTACTCATGAATTCACTTTTTCTTCCCCTTTTTTTGTTATATGCTGCATTGAATTCCGAGGAACACACCTATTACTGATTGGTGTTAGCAGGTGTCTCAAATCATATGCAGACTTGTATGGACCCCACCCTCAGTCTGCTACTAGTTATACTTAAATCACAGAGTGTCATAGTTCTTTTACCTTACCCCCTTTTTTGCTCAGTCCATTCCCTGCGAGCGTCGCGACGCACGGGGGCGGAGCCTGGTGGCAAATTCAAAAAACTATGAAAAACATAACACATACAGTACTGTAATCTTACAGATTACAGTACTGTATGAAATTATTTCACATCCCTTTTGTCCCCAGTGCTTTGTCCTATGCCCTGCATGCAGTTCTATATTATATATACTGTTCTTTCTGGCTGGAAACTGGAGATTGTCCATAGCAACCAAAAAGTGTCCCTTTACGTCAAAAATGGTTTTAGACCAGCTAGAAAACAGCGATAGTAAATTAGAACACTTGCAGAATTGAACGATAGAGAATCGTGGGGAAATGTATTTTATTATTATTTTATTTTTATTTTTTTAATTATTTATTTTTATTTATTATATTATCATTTATGTTTTTGTGTTTCAAACTTTATCATACCCGGGATATCTACTAGACTCTTGTTTGGACAGATTTAAGTGTGTATTGTTAAGAATTACAGACCTATAATATAAAACGCCAAATTTCCATGCAAAATAATTGTACCGCTTTCAGCACCTAAAATCCGAAATAATCATACCGCCAGGGAGGTTAAAATCACTGCTCCCGAAAAAACGTCAGTTTTTAAAACTTTTTTTTATCTGTGCAGATACATGTTCCCTGGGCCAGGACCCGGGTCCCTAAACGATTTTTAACCACTTGCCGACCGCCTCACGCCTATATACGTGAGCAGGGCGGCACGGGCAGGCAAAATCACGTACCTAGTACGTGATGCCTTCCCGCGGGCGGGGGGTCCGATCGGACCCCCCCGGTGCCCTCGGCGGTCGGCTCTTGTTCGCGGGCGATTGGGGGTCAGGGGGAGGCCATCCATTGATGGCCACCCCCTCCCGATCGCTCCCACGAATCAAATGCTTCCTCTCCCTCTGTAATGTAAACAGAGGGAGAGGAAGTGATGTCATCTCTCCTGGAGCTGGTCTTTTTGATCCGACGCCGAGGAGAGAAGACATCCAAGTAAGTGCACCAATACCTAACGCTCAGTAGAACACGCCAGGCACACTTTTCACCCCCCTGTCACCCCCCGATCACCCCCCGATCACCCCCCTGTACCCACTGTCACTCTGACACCAATAGCAGTGTTTTTTTTTTTGCATTGGTGTCAGTTTGTGTCAGTTATAAGTGTTAGGGCAGTTAGGTTAGCCCCCTTTAGGTCTAGGGTACCCCCCTTTAGGTCCAGGGTACCCCCCTAACCCCCCCTAATAAAAGTTAACCCCTTGATTACCCCCCGTCACCAGTGTCGCTAAGCGATCGTTTTTCTGATCGCTGTATTAGTGACACAGGTGACGCTAGTTTAGGGAGGTAAGTATATAGGTTCGCTGTCAGTGTTTTATAGCGACAGGGACCCCCATATACTACCTGCTAAAGGTTTTAACCCCCTGATTGCCCCCTTGTTAACCCTTTCACCAGCGATCACCGTATAAGTGTTACAGGTGACGCTGGTTAGATAGTTTGTTTTTTGTAGTTTATTATAGTTTATTACAGTTTATTATAGTTTTAGGGCACCCGCCGTTTATTACCTTATTAAGGTTTAATCCCCTAATTGCCCGGCGGTGATAGAAGTTAAGTTTTTAGGATCAGATAAGGTCTGCGTCGCCCCAGGCAGCGTCAGGTTAGCGCCAGTACCGCTAAAACCCACGCACGCAGCATACACCTCCCTTAGTGCTATAGTATCTGAACGGATCGATATCTGATCCGATCAGATCTATACTCCCCAGCAGTTTAGGGTTCCCTGAAACGCAGTGTTAGCGGGATCAGCCCAGATACCTGCTAGCACCTGCGTTTTGCTCCTCGGCCCAGCCCAGCCCAGCCCACCCAAGTGCAGTATCGATCGATTACTGACACTTACAAAACACTAAGCACACATAACTGCAGTGGTCGCAGAGTCAGGCCTGATCCCTGCGATCGCTAACAGTTTTTTGGTAGCGTTTTGAATCAGTCGCTGACAGTCAGGAGCTTTTTTGCCTGTGAGTCTCACTAGTGTACCCCTAAATTTAGAGGCCAAAATGGCAAATCGAAGGTACACTAGTGAAGAGGCCTACAGGATTCTGAGCATGACAGATAGTAAAGAGGAAGTCACTCATCTGTCAGATTCAGGCTCAGAATACGATCCTGTAGAGGACAGCGACTCCATGACAGATAGCTCTGACGACGGAGTTGTGGTCCCTGCTAAGGTCAGGCGTACCAGACCCCGAACTTATGCTGTCCTTGAAGTGCAAGAACCGCAGGGCTCTCGTATGGAGCAGAGAAGTACTAGTGCCGCTACTCCTTCTGGTGAACTGGCAAGCACCAGCGGCCTAGTACACCCTGGTCGTACATCCAGTACTGCAGTATCACGTGGTGACGTGGCGAGTCCCATAAGTGCAGTTCAAGCTGGCGAGGTGGCAAGCACTAGTAGTGTCCCGCTGCCACTAAGAAGACGAACACAGGCCCGTCGTGCCCATAGTGCCCTTCCTGCTGCATTGGCCAATCCGAATTGGGTACCCACCACTTCTGCAGCACCCGTACTTCCCCCTTTCACTGGCCAACCCGGAATTCAGGTGGAAACAGTTGACTTTACGCCACTGGATTTTTATTCGCTGTTTTTCACCAAAGATCTCTATAGATCTATTGTGGACCAAAGCAATTTATACGCTGGTCAATACATCGCCACTATGCCCCAGTCCACCCTTGCCAGAGATTGGAGACCAATTACGGTCTCCGAATTTAAGATCTTTCTGGGCCTTTCCCTCCTCATGGGGTTGAATAAAAAGAGTGAGTTGCGGTCATATTGGTCCACTGACCCAATTTACCATTCACCCTTGTTCTCTGCCTCCATGGCCAGGGCACGATACGAGCAGATTTTGCGGTTCATGCACTTCAACGACAATGAACTCTGTCGTCCTCGTGGAGACCCTGAATACGATCGGCTCTACAAAATTCGGCCCCTCGTAAACCACTTCAACCAACGTTTTGCAGACTTGTTTACCCCCCATCAAGTTGTCTGCGTTGATGAGTCCCTGGTTAAATTTTCTGGCCGCTTGTCATTCAAACAGTACCTTCCCAGCAAGCGTGCCAGATACGGGGTCAAGATGTATAAGCTCTGTGACAGGGCCACAGGCTATACATATAGTTTTATGGTTTACGAGGGCAAAGATAGTCACGTAGAGCCGACAAACTGCCCTGACTACATAGGAAGCGCTGGCAAGATAGTGTGGGACTTGGTGTCACCCTTATTCGGAAAGGGGTACCACTTGTACGTGGACAATTATTATACGAGCGTGCCACTTTTTAGCCACCTTTTTGATCATCAGATTGGAGCATGTGGCACCGTGCGACCTAATCGCCGGGGCTTTCCCCAGCGGCTTGTAGATTCCCGTCTTAGGCTGGGGGAGAGAGCCTGCTTGAAGTATAATAATTTGCTCGCTATGAAGTGGAGGGATAAGAAGAATGTTTTCGTTCTCACCTCCCTTCATGCAGACACGATGGTCCAAATTCCTACGGCGACTGGTGTTGTGGAGAAACCCCTCTGTGTCCACGAATATAACCTTAATATGGGAGGGGTGGACCTCAACGACCAGTTGTTGGCGCCGTACCTAATTGCCCGTAAGGCCAGACGCTGGTACAAAAAAGTGTCTGTTTATTTATTTCAATTGGCTTTGCTGAATGCTTATGTGCTATACAGAGCTTCAGGACGGACTGGATCCTTCCTTAAATTCCAGGAAGAGATCGTCAGAGCCCTTCTGTATCCAGACGGTGCTCCAACTCACCATCCCCAACCAAATGCAGTAAGCCGGCTGCATGAGAGGCATTTTCTTTATGCCCTCCCGAGTACCCCTACCCAACGAACCCCCCAAAAAAGATGTCGTGTCTGCAGCAAGCGCGGATTTAGGCGTGACACCCGGTATTGTTGTCCCCTCTGTCCTGGCAATCCTGGTCTTTGCATTGGTGAATGTTTTGAACGCTACCACACACTAGTGGAGTATTAGCGTAGGGTACAGCACTGCACAGACTAGGCACACTTCCACAGGGTCTCCCAAGATGCTGTCGCATTTTGAGAGACCCAAACCTGGTACCAGTTGAAAAAGTTAAAGTTACAAAAAAAAGTGTAAAAAAAACAAAAAAAAGTAAAAAAAAAGAAAAAAACACAAAAAAAATATAAAATAAAAAAACCAAAAATAGTTGTTGTTTTATTGTTCTCTCTCTATTCTCTCTCTATTGTTCTGCATTCTATACTGCAATGTTTTATTGTTATGTTTTTATCATGTTTGCTTTATAGGTATGCAATTTTTTTATACTTTGTTTTTTTTATTGTTAACCACCTTTGTGTTTTCAGGTACGCCATTCAGCTGCAGAGCGGATTTATTTATCTTGACAGCAACAGCGTTTGCTCCCACGATACATAAAGCCGTGACTCCAGCGCTGTCGGAGGTGATTTCACCACCACAGTTACATACTTCAGCATATATGCCGAAGCGTGGGGGCAGCAGTGGGTGGAGGAGCGATTTGCTCCTGCCTTTTGCGGGAGGATGCCCCCATGCTTCGGCATATATATTTTTTAGGTAGGCACAGGTTGCGTTAAATGTTTTATTTTTTACTAGGTTTTTTTTGTATTTTGCTTTGCAGGTATGGTAAGTATTACTGTTATACTGTAATGTTACTTTGTTTTTTTGTTAACCATCATTTGCTTAGCAGGTACGCCATTCAGTTGCAGCACGGATTTATTTATCTTGACAGCAACAG
Organism: Lithobates clamitans; assembly: GCA_037952925.1. Lineage (NCBI taxonomy): Eukaryota > Metazoa > Chordata > Amphibia > Anura > Ranidae > Lithobates > Lithobates clamitans. The sequence continues at coordinate 13,442,242 of JBBGZY010000573.1, forward strand.
CGTTTGCTCCCACGATACATAAAGCCGTGACTCCAGCGCTGTCGGAGGTGATTTCACCACCACAGTTACATACTTCAGCATATATGGCGAAGCGTGGGGGCAGCAGTGGGTGGAGGAGCGATTTGCTCCTGCCTTTTGCGGGAGGATGCCCCGATGCTTCGGCATATATATTTTTTAGGTAGGCACAGGTTGCGTTAAATGTTTTATTTTTTACTATGTTTTTTTTGTATTTTGCTTTGCAGGTATGGTAAGTAATACTGTTATACTGTAATGTTACTTTGTTTTCTTGTTAACCATCATTTGCTTAGCAGGTACGCCATTCAGTTGCAGCACGGATTTATTTATCTTGACAGCAACAGCGTTTGCTCCCACGATACATAAAGCCGTGACTCCAGCGCTGTCGGAGGTGATTTCACCACCACAGTTACATACTTCAGCATATATGCCGAAGCGTGGGGGCAGCAGTGGGTGGAGGAGCGATTTGCTCCTGCCTTTTGCGGGAGGATGCCCCCATGCTTCGGCATATATATACGGTGCATGTATGCCCATCATTAGAAGTGGGTGGATGAAGGGAGGTATTCTAATGGTGGGCATACCCACCGATCAATATCTTTTTTTCGTTCAGCCCACAGGCTGCATGAAAAAAAAGTTTACAATGTATGCCCAACAAGGACCAGCAACGTACTGGTATGTTGCTGGACTTTGAGTGGTTATACCAGAATGATGCCTGCAGGTTTAGGTATCATCTTGGTATCATTCTTTTCAGCCAGTGGTCGGCTTTCTTGTAAAAGCAATCCTAGCGGCTAATTAGCCTCTAGACTGCTTTTACAAGCAGTGGGAGGGAATGCCCCCCCCCCACACCGTCGTCCATGTTTTTCTCTGGCTCTCCTGTCCCAACAGGGAACTTGAGAATGCAGCCGGTGATTCAGCCAGCTGACCATAGAGCTGATCAGAGACCAGAATGGCTCCAAACATCTCTATGGCCTAAGAAACTGGAAGCTACGAGCATTTCATGACTTAGATTTCGCCGTTGGGAAATTGGGAAAGCATTTTATCACACCGATCTTGGTGTGGTCAGATGCTTTGAGGGCAGAGGAGAGATCTAGGGTCTAATAGACCCCAATTTTTTCTAAAAAGAGTACCTGTCACTACCTATTGCTATCATGGGGGATATTTACATTCCCTGAGATAACAATAAAAATGATAAAAAAAAAATAAAAATGAAAGGAACAGTTTAAAAATAAGATAAAAAAGCAAAAAAAAAAATAAAAAAAAAAATAAAATAAAAAAAGCACCCCTGCCCCCCCCCCTGCTCTCGCACAAAGGCGAACGCAAGCGTCGGTCTGGCGTCAAATGTAAACAGCAATTGCACCATGCATGTGAGGTATCACCGCGAAGGTCAGATCGAGGGCAGTAATTTTAGCAGTAGACCTCCTCTGTAAATCTAAAGTGGTAACCTGTAAAGGCTTTTAAAGGCTTTTAAAAATGTATTTAGTTTGTCGCCACTGCACGTTTGTGCGCAATTTTAAAGCATGTCATGTTTGGTATCCATGTACTCGGCCTAAGATCATCTTTTTTATTTCATCAAACATTTTGACAAAATAGTGTGTTTTAGTGTATTAAAATTTAAAAAAGTGTGTTTTTTCCCCAAAAAATGCGTTTGAAAAATCGCTGCGCAAATACTGTGTGAAAAAAAAATTAAACACCCACCATTTTAATCTGTAGGGCATTGGCTTTAAAAAAATATATAATGTTTGGGGGTTCAAAGTAATTTTTTTGCAAAAAAAAATAATTTTTTCATGTAAACAATAAGTGTCAGAAAGGGCTTCGTCTTCAAGTGGTTAGAAGAGTGGTCGATGTGTGACATAAGCTTCTAAATGTTGTGCATAAAATGCCAGGACAGTTCAAAACCCCCTCAAATGACCCCATTTTGGAAAGTAGACACCCCAAGCTATTTGCTGAGAGGCATGTCGAGTCCATTGAATATTTTATATTGTGACACAAGTTGCGGGAAAAAGACAAATTTTTTTTTTTTTCTCTCTCTCAGCAAATAGCTTGGGGTGTCTACTTTCCAAAATGGGGTCATTCGGGGGGGGGGTTTTGTGCCATCTTGGCATTTTATGGCCTTCAAAACTGTGATAGGTAGTGAGGAGTAAAATCAAAAATGTATGCCCTTAGAAATCCTGAAGGCGGTGCTTGGTTTTCGGGGCCCCGTACGCGGCTAGGATCCCAAAAAGTCCCACACATGTGGTATCCCCGTACTCAGGAGAAGCAGCAGAATATATTTTGGGGTGTAATTCCACATATGCCCATGGCATGTTTGAACAATATATCATTTAGTGACAACTTTGTGCAAAAAAAAAAAATTGTCACTTTCCCGCAACTTGTGTCAAAATATAAAATATTCCATGGACTCAACATGCCTCTCAACAAATAGCTTGGGGTGTCTACTTTCCAAAATGGGGTCAATTGGGGGGGTTTGTGCCATCTGGGCATTTTATGGCCTTCAAAAATGTGATAGGTAGTGGGGAGTGAAATTACAACTTTACGCCCTTAGAAATCCTGAAGGCGGTGCTGGGTTTTCGGGGCCCCGTACGCAGCTAGGCTCCCAAAAAGTCCCACACATGTGGTATCCCCGTACTCAGGAGAATCAGCAGAATGTATTTTGGGGTGCAATTCCACATATGCCCATGGCCTGTGTGAGCAATATATCATTTAGTGACAACTTTGTGCAAAAAAAAAAAAAAATTCTCACATTCCCGCAACTTGTGTCAAAAACTAAAATATTCCATGGACTCAACATGCCTCTCAGCAAATAGCTTGGGGTGTCTACTTTCCAAAATGGGGTCATTTGGGGGGGGTTTGTGCCATCTTGGCATTTTATGGCCTTCAAAACTGTGATAGGTAGTGAGAAGTGAAATCAAAAATTTATGCCCTTAGAAATCCTGAAGGCGGTGCTTGGTTTTCGGGGCCCCGTACGCGGCTAGGCTCACAAAAAGTCCCACACATGTGGTATCCCCGTACTCAGGAGAAGCAGCAGAATATATTTCGGGGTGCAATTCCACATATTCCAATGGCATGTTTGAGCAATATATCATTTAATGACAACTTTGTGCAAAAAAAAAAAAAAAAAAATTGTCACTTTCCAGCAACTTGTGTCAAAATATAAAATATTCCATGGACTCAACATGCCTCTCAGCAAATAGCTTGGGGTGTCTACTTTCCAAAATGGGGTCATTTGGGGGGGTTTTGTGCCATCTTGGCATTTTATGGCCTTCAAAACTCTGATAGGTAGTGAGGAGTGAAATAAAAAATTTATGCCCTTAGAAATCCTAAAGGCGGTGATTGGTTTTCGGGGCCCCGTACGCGGCTAGGCTCCCAAAAAGTCCCACACATGTGGTATCCCCATACTCAGGAGAAGCAGCTAAATGTATTTTGGGGTACAATTCCACATATGCCCATGGCCTGTGTGAGCAATATATCATTTAGTGACAACTTTGTGCAAAAAAAAAAAAAATGTCACATTCCCACAACTTGTGTCAAAAAATAAAATATTCCATGGACTCAACATACCTCTGAGCAAATAGCTTGGGGTGTCTACTTTCCAAAATGGGGTCATTTGGGGGTGTTTTGTGCCATCTTGGCATTTTATGGCCTTCAAAACTGTGATAGGTAGTGAGGAGTAAAATCAAAAATGTATGCCCTTAGAAATCCTGAAGGCGGTGCTTGGTTTTCGGGGCCCCGTACGCGGCTAGGCTCCCAAAAAGTCCCACACATGTGGTATCCCCGTACTCAGGAGAAGCAGCAGAATATATTTTGGGGTGTAATTCCACATATGCCCATGGCATGTTTGAACAATATATCATTTAGTGACAACTTTGTGCAAAAAAAAAAAATTGTCACTTTCCCGCAACTTGTGTCAAAATATAAAATATTCCATGGACTCAACATGCCTCTCAGCAAATAGCTTGGGGTGTCTACTTTCCAAAATGGGGTCAATTGGGGGGGTTTGTGCCATCTGGGCATTTTATGGCCTTCAAAAATGTGATAGGTAGTGGGGAGTGAAATTACAACTTTACGCCCTTAGAAATCCTGAAGGCGGTGCTGGGTTTTCGGGGCCCCGTACGCAGCTAGGCTCCCAAAAAGTCCCACACATGTGGTATCCCCGTACTCAGGAGAATCAGCAGAATGTATTTTGGGGTGCAATTCCACATATGCCCATGGCCTGTGTGAGCAATATATCATTTAGTGACAACTTTGTGCAAAAAAAAAAAAAATTCTCACATTCCCGCAACTTGTGTCAAAAACTAAAATATTCCATGGACTCAACATGCCTCTCAGCAAATAGCTTGGGGTGTCTACTTTCCAAAATGGGGTCATTTGGGGGGGGTTTGTGCCATCTTGGCATTTTATGGCCTTCAAAACTGTGATAGGTAGTGAGAAGTGAAATCAAAAATTTATGCCCTTAGAAATCCTGAAGGCGGTGCTTGGTTTTCGGGGCCCCGTACGCGGCTAGGCTCCCAAAAAGTCCCACACATGTGGTATCCCCGTACTCAGGAGAAGCAGCAGAATATATTTCGGGGTGCAATTCCACATATTCCAATGGCATGTTTGAGCAATATATCATTTAATGACAACTTTGTGCAAAAAAAAAAAAAAAAAATTGTCACTTTCCAGCAACTTGTGTCAAAATATAAAATATTCCATGGACTCAACATGCCTCTCAGCAAATAGCTTTGGGTGTCTACTTTCCAAAATGGGGTCATTTGGGGGGGTTTTGTGCCATCTTGGCATTTTATGGCCTTCAAAACTCTGATAGGTAGTGAGGAGTGAAATAAAAAATTTATGCCCTTAGAAATCCTAAAGGCGGTGATTGGTTTTCGGGGCCCCGTACGCGGCTAGGCTCCCAAAAAGTCCCACACATGTGGTATCCCCATACTCAGGAGAAGCAGCTAAATGTATTTTGGGGTACAATTCCACATATGCCCATGGCCTGTGTGAGCAATATATCATTTAGTGACAACTTTGTGCAAAAAAAAAAAAAAATGTCACATTCCCACAACTTGTGTCAAAAAATAAAATATTCCATGGACTCAACATACCTCTGAGCAAATAGCTTGGGGTGTCTACTTTCCAAAATGGGGTCATTTGTGGGTGTTTTGTGCCATCTTGGCATTTTATGGCCTTCAAAACTGTGATAGGTAGTGAGGAGTGTAATCAAAAATCTATGCCCTTAGAAATCCTGAAGGCGGTGCTTGGTTTTCGGGGCCCCATACGCGGCTAGGCTCCCAAAAAGTCCCACACATGTGGTATCCCCGTACTCAAGAGAAGCAGCTGAATGTATTTTGGGGTGCAATTCCACATATGCCCATGGCCTGTGTGAGCAATATATCATTTAGTGACAACTTTTTGTAAATTTTTTTTTTTTTTTTGTCATTATTCAATCACCTGGGACAAAAAAAATAAATATTCAATGGGTTCAACATGCCTCTCAGCAATTTCCTTGGGGTGTCTACTTTCCAAAATGGGGTCATTTGGGGGGGTTTTGTACTGCCCTGCCATTTTAGCACCTCAAGAAATGACATAGGCAGTCATAAACTAAAAGCTGTGTAAATTCCAGAAAATGTACCCTAGTTTGTAGACGCTATAACTTTAGCGCAAACCAATAAATATACGCTTATTGACTTTTTTTTTACCAAAGACATGTGGCCGAATACATTTTGGCCTAAATGTATGACTAAAATTGAGTTTATTGGATTTTTTTTATAACAAAAAGTAGAAAATATCATTTTTTTTCAAAATTTTCGGTCTTTTTCCGTTTATAGCGCAAAAAATAAAAATGGCAGAGGTGATCAAATACCATCAAAAGAAAGCTCTATTTGTGGGAAGAAAAGGACGCAAATTTTGTTTGGGTACACCATTGCATGACCGCGCAATTAGCAGTTAAAGCGACGCAGTGCCAAATTGTAAAAAGTGCTCTGGTCAGGAAGGGGGTAAATCCTTCCGGGGCTGAAGTGGTTAAGGAAATAACTTGCATATAAGCCTTAAAAATGAGCACTTTTGATTTTTCACGTTTGTGTCCTCTAGGCTTTAACGGTGTTCACACGTTCAAACAAATTTTTTGCCTGTTCGCATGTTCTTCTGCAAACCGAACGGGGTCGGGGGGGGTGTTCGACTCACCCCTAATTATATTATATCAATGGCTGAAAGTTGCATTGGGCTAAATAGTACAAAATTCCACTCTCAAAGAGGCATTTTAGCCCAGTGCTAATTTTGGTATTTACTATTGCGCCCTGTAAAAAAGGCATGGGAGTTAAAATTAGAGCAGTTTGCATGTCGAAGCATTTGATTTGGGCGCTATCTGTTGTCTGGGAGCTATAGTGAATTTGATTTTGGGAGTATTTTTTCCCCAGCGCTATAGTGAATTCCGTTTGTACGCTAATTAGTGCGATTTCACTATTTTGAAAGTATTTATTCACGTCAAAGCATTAGCACTATAGTAAATGACCCCCTATCTCTGCAGAGCCCACACAACCCATTATACTTACCTTGCCTGCACTTGCTTGGTGCAAATAGCGTATTTCTCTCAGTAAAAGTTTACTTTAAAAACAGTGTTTCGTTCTCTTTTTATTTCAACTTCCTCAAATACAGTTCTGACTATTTTGAGTAGAGCCGAGTGATGGTTATCATTTATATTCCAAGGACTGAATAGATGGTTATCCTATGACTCACTCTGAAAAATATGGAAATATATGCAGAACTGACTGCTGTAATCTTGAATAAAGACATCCGTATAACTTTGGCCACTTGGCTATTTTCAGAGAACTTTGCTGTGCTTTTCAAAAGTAAATTATGCTCCTAACAGACAGCAGAGGCTTTGCCCTTTTTTTTTCTTCAGCACTTAAAAGTTGTTTTTCCTTTGGGGGAGAAAATAGGTGATTAAATCTCATTCGTGTAGGTACAGTATATGCTGGGATGGAAATAGGTACTTTGTTTTTATGCCTCTGCTGGAAATTGTCAGATCGCATACTTCAGGTCTTTGGACCATATTGCCAAAGTGCTGCAAAATATGACCAGATGAGTACAATACAAATCTCCACACAACATTATCACTTGCATACTGTATGCACAATTTTGTAGGCTTGTTGTCCAGCTTTCAGCAATCCCCAAACAACTTTTATTGAAATAGAGACTACAAATACATTTTAAGTAGAACTTTACCTAAAAACATTACTAGCAGGAATAAATACATGGAAACAATAGGGGAGATAAGGACATCAAGATGCAGACACAATGGAAAAAAGTGTGATCACACATGAGCAGAAAATTACATATGCAGACATACTGAACAACGCAAAAACAGAACAGGTTAAAAAAAAAAACGAACATTGGGAGACAAGGAAGCACCAAGAGATTCATAAAATATTAGAGGGGGAAATGAAAAAAAAATATTGCAATATGTTTACTTGGGATTTCATTTTTTTATAGGTAAAGGGTGTATCAGGTTTTGTTATGTGGAGCTGTAATTTTATAGTTAACAAGAAAGTGAGCTAGTTTTACCAGTAAATAAAGCCAGGTATGTTTGATTATTAGTGTTTGTTATCCAGTTCTTCATCCATCGTAGTCTGAGTTCATCAGTACCTACAGTATCTCACAAAAGTGAGTACACTCCTCACATTTTTGTAAATATTTTATTCTATCTTTTAATGTGAAAACACTGAAGAAATGACACTTTGCTACAATGTAAAGTAGTGAGTGTACAGCTTGTATAACAGTGTAAATGTGCTGTCCCCTCAAAATAACTCAACACACAGCCATTAATGTCTAAACCGCTGGCAACAAAAGTGAGTACACCCCTAAGCTGTACACTCACTACTTTACATTGTAGCAAAGTGTCATTTCTTCAGTGTTTTCACATGAAAAGATAGAATAAAATATTTACAAAAATGTGAGGGGTGTACCCCCTTTTTGTGAGATACTGTACATAGATGATTGAGCAGCAAATGGTAGTAATATATATATATATATATATATATATATATATATATATATATATATATATATATATATATATATATATATATACATATATATATATATATATACACACATAGATGGATAAGCTAAACATAGTAGTGACTGGGTGACTGGTATTCATATATATATATACATAGGTAGATAGTCAGCACATTTCAGTAACCAGCAGTGGGCAAAGTATTAGTGCTCCGTATAATAAAATTGGTAAAAATGATGAAAGAGTTAACAATATAATGTAGATAAAAAAATTTGGATATTGGAACATGGCAGCATCATAATGCTATAGGCATTCCCCCCATACATCCCACGTCCCCCCTGTCCATCCCGCGGTCCCCCTGTCCATCCCACTGTCCCCCTGTCCATCCCACTGTCCCCCTGTCCATCCCACTGTCCCCCTGTCCATACCACGGTCCCCCTGTCTATCCCATGGTCCTCTGTCCATCCCACGGTCCCTCTGTAAATCCCACTGTCCCTCTGTCCATCCCACTGTCCCCCCGTCCATCCCACAGTCCCCCCGTCCATCCCACAGTCCCCCCGTCCATCCCATGGTCCCACGGTCCCCCTGTACATCCCACTGTCCCCCTGTCCCTCCCACTGTCCCCCTGTTCATCCCACGGTCCCCCTGTCCATCCCACGGTCCCTCTGTCCATCTCACTGTCCCCCTGTTCATCGCAGGGTCCCCCTGTCCATCCCATGGTCCCCCTGTCCATCCCACGGTCCCCCTGTCCATCCCATTGTCCCACGGTCCCCCTGTCCATCTCACGGCCCCCTGTCCACCCCATGGTCCCCCTGTCCATCCCACGGTCCCCCCGTCCATTCCACGGTCCCCCCGTCCATTCCACGGTCCCCCCATCGATTCCACGGTCCCCCCGTCCATCCCACTGTTCCAAGGTCCCCCTGTCCATCCCATGGTCCCCCTGTCCATCCCACGGTCCCCCTGTCCACCCCACGGTCCCCCTGTTCACCCCACTGTCCCTCAGTCCAGCCCACTGTCCCCCTGTCCATCCCACTGTCCCCCTGTCCATCCCACTGTCCCCCTGTCCATCCCACAGTCCCCCTGTCCATCCCACTGTCCCACGGTCCCCCTGTCCATTCCACGGTCCCCCTGTCCATCCCACGGTCCCCCTGTCCATCCCACGGTCCCCCTGTCCATCCCACGGTCCCTCTGTCCATCCCACGGTCCCTCTGTCCATCCCACTCTCCCCCTGTCCATCCCACTGTCCCCCGTCAATCCCACAGTCCCCCTGTCCATCCCACGGTCCCACGGTCCCCCTGTCCATCCCACTGTCCCCCTGTCCCTCCCACTGTCCCCCCAGTACCTCCCACTGTCCCTCTGTCCATCCCACAGTCCCCCTGTCCATCCCACGGTCCCCCTGTCCATCTCACGGCCCCCTGTCCACCCCATGGTCCCCCTGTCCATCCCACGGTCCCCCTGTCCACCCCACTGTCCCTCAGTCCAGCCCTCTGTCCCCCTGTCCATCCCACTGTCCCCCTGTCCATCCCACTGTCCCTCTGTCCATCCCACTGTCCCCCTGTCCATCCCACTGTCCCCCTGTCCATCCCACAGTCCCCCTGTCCATCCCACTGTCCCCCTGTCCATCCCACTGCCCCCCTGTCCATCCATCCCACTGTCCCCCTGTCCATCCCACTGTCCCCCTGTCCATCCCACTGTCCCGCCGTCCATCCCATGGTCCCCCCGTCCATCCCACGTTCCCCCTGTCCATCCCACTGTCCCACGGTCCCCCTGTCCATCCCACTGTCCCCCTGTCCATCCCACGGTCTCCCTGTCCATCCCACAGTCCCTCTGTCCATTCCATGGTCCCTCTGTCCATCCCACTGTCTCCCTGTCCATCCCACTGTCCCCCCGTCCATCCCACAGTCCCCCATCCATCCCACGGTCCCCCTGTCCATCCCACGGTCCCCCGTCCATCCAACGGTCCCACGGTCCCCCTGTCCATCCCACGGTCCCCCTGTCTATCCCACGGTCCCTCTGCCCATCCTACTGTCCCCCTGTCCATCCCACGGTCCCCCTGTCCATCCCACAGTCCCCCCGTCCATCCCATGGTCCCCCATCCATCCCACTGTCCCACGGTCCCCCTGTCCATCCTATAGTCCCCCTGGCCATCCCACAGTCCCCCTGTCTATCCCACGGTCCCCCTGTCTATCCCATGGTCCCCCTGTCCACCCCACAGTCCCCCTGTCCATCCCACAGTCCCCCCGTCCATCCCGCGGTCCCCCCGTCTATCCCACTGTCCCACAGTCCCCCTGTCCATCCCACGGTCCCCCTGTCCACCCCACGGTCCCCCATCTATCCCACTGTCCCACGGTCCCCCTGTCCATCCCATGGTCCCCCTGTCCATCCCATGGTCCCCCTGGCCATCCCACAGTCCCCCTGTCTATCCCACGGTCCCCCTGTCTATCCCATGGTCCCCCTGTCCACCCCACAGTCCCCCTGTCCATCCCACAGTCCCCCTGTCCATCCCACGGTCCCTCTGTCCATCCTAATGTCCCCCTGTCCATCACATGGTCCCCCCGTTCATCCCACGGTCCCCCCATCCACCCCACTGTCCCACGGTCCCCCTGTCCATCCCATGGTCCTCCTGGCCATCCCACGGTCCCTCTGTCCATCCCACTGTCCCCCTGTCCATCCCCCTGTCCCCCCGTCCATCCCACAGTCCCCTCGTCCATCCCACAGTCCCCCCGTCCATCCCACGGTCCCCCCGTCCATCCCGCTGTCCCCCTGTCCCTCCCACTGTCCCCCTGTCCATCCCACGGTCCCCCTGTCCATCCCACGGTCCCTCTGTCCATCTCACTGTCCCCCTGTTCATCGCACGGCCCCCCTGTCCATCCCATGGTCCCCCTGTCCATCCCACTTTCCCCCTGTCCATCTCACGGCCCCCTTTCCACCCCTTGGTCCCCCTGTCCATTCCAAGGTCCTCCCGTCCATTCCACGGTCCCCTCGTCCATCCCACTGTTCCACGGTCCCCCTGTCCATCCCACGGTCCCCCTGTCCATCCCACGGTCCCCCTGTCCACCCCACGGTCCCCCCGTCCACCCCACTGTCCCTCAGTCCAGCCCACTGTCCCCCTGTCCATCCCACTGTCCCTCTGTCCATCCCACAGTCCCCCTGTCCATCCCACAGTCCCCCTGTCCATCCCACAGTCCCTCCATCCATCCCATGTCCCCCATCCATCCCACTGTCCCACGGTCCCCCTGTCCATTCCACTGTCCCCCTGTCCATCCCACTGTCCCCCTGTCCATCCCACGGTCCCCCTGTCCATCCCATGGTCCCTCTGTCCATCCCACGGTCCCTCTGTCCATCCCACTCTCCCCCTGTCCATCCCACTGTCCCCCCGCCCATCCCACAGTCCCCCTGTCCATCCCACGGTCCCACAGTCTCCCTGTCCATCCTACTGTCCCCCTGTCCCTCCCACTGTCCCCCTGTCCATCCCACGGTCCCCCTGTCCACCCCACAGTCCTCCCGTCCATTCCACGGTCCCCCCATCCATCCCACAGTCCCCCCATCCATCCCACAGTCCCCCCGTCCATTCCACTGTCCCACGGTCCCCCTGTCCATCCCATGATCCCCCTGTCCATCCCACGGTCCCCCTGTCCACCCCACGGTCCCCCTGTCCACCCCACGGTCCCCCTGTCCACCCCACTGTCCCTCAGTCCAGCCCTCTGTCCCCCTGTCCATCCCACTGTCCCCCTGTCCATCCCACTGTCCCTCTGTCCATCCCACTGTCCCCCTGTCCATCCCACAGTCCCCCTGTCCATCCCACGGTCCCCTCGTCCATCCCAGATGACTCTGGCTAAGTTAGTACCGCCAGAGTACTCCCTTACATCCCCCCTTACAACCTCCAGAGTGCCCCCTTACATCCCCCCTTACAACCTCCAGGGTGCCCCCTTAGTGCCTCCAGAGTGCCCCTTTACTTCCTCCAGAGTGCCCCCTTACATCCTTCAGAGTGCCCCACCACCAAGGTGGTATAGCAGTGACTGACAGAATATCAGGAGGTGGTATTGCACTCTTCCTCCTCTCTGCACTAACTACCCCCGGTTATACTACTTCTGGCCAAACACTCCGCACTACACCCTGCGTACACTCCGCACTCCTATCCTGTACATATTACCCCCCTGCCATACACTCCGCACTCCTCTCCTGTACATATTATCCCCCCGCCATACACTCCGCACGTCTCTCCTGTACATATTACCCACCGCCATACATTCTGCACTCCTCTCCTGTACATATTACCCCCCTGCCATACACTCCACACTCCTCTCCTGTACATATTACCCCCGCCATACACTCCGCACTTCTCTCCTGTACATATTACCCACCACCATACATTCTGCACTCCTCTCCTGTACATATTACCCATCGCCATACATTCCGCACTCCTCTCCTGTACATATTACCCCCGCCATACACTCCGCACTCCTCTTCTCTACATATTACCCACCGCCATACATTCCACACTCCTTCCCTGTACATATTACCCCCCCCGCCATACACTCCGCACTCCTCTCCTGTACATACTACTCACCACCATACACTCTGCATTCCCTATTCTGCACTATATAAGTCATCTCAGACTCTCTCCCCTTTAAGCCAATATTTAGCGTAATTTTAGACATGTCCACTGTTCACCACGACGCGCTTTGCGCACCATATTGTTGTTCTTCTTGATGCCTAGTGCCCACTTTTGATCTTGCACATGGGCCCGCTGATTTCATACACCCCTACCCCAAAAATAGGCAAAAAAAAAGTCAAAAATAATCTTTTTTTTTTTAGGGGGGGTCTCCCTGAATGGCAGTTTGGAAATGTGGTCACCCTAGTGAGGAGGCTTGTAATGCACAGTGCTCTGGGGTCTGGATAGTGGTCTGAAAGGCCTGTAATGCTGCACAGTGCTCTGGACAGTGGTCTGAAGAGGCATGTAATGCTGCACAATGCTCTGGACAGTGGTTTGTGGAGGCCTGTAATGCTGCACAGTGCTCAGAACAGTGGACTGAGGAGGCTTGTAATGCTACATAGTGCTCTGGACAGTGGTCTGGGAAGGCCTGTAATGCTGCACAGTGCTCTGGATGGTGGTCTGAGGAGGCCTGTAATGCTGCACATTGCTCTGGGATGGTTGTCTGACTCTGAGAGGCCTGTAATGCTGCACAGTGCTGGATGGTGGTTTCAGGTCTGAGGGGAGGCCTGTAATGCATAGTGCTCTGGATGCTGGTGGTCACTAGATGAGGCCTGTAATGCACACAGTGCTCTGGACAGACAGTCATCTGAGGGGAAGCCTGTAATAGTAATGCACATGCTCACAGTGCTCTTTGCTCTGGATGGTCGTCAGGAGTGGGACTCTCGTCAGGAGGCCTGTAATGCACAGTGCTGCTCTGGATGGTCATCTGAGGACTTGGAGGCCTGTAATGCTGGTTGCACAGTGCTGCTAAATTTTGATAATCAAAGCATGCGACAGACTCAAGTCGCTTGCTTGCTGGGAGCGGATGCAGAAGCACTCACAGGCTCTACACAGGCTGAGCTCCATGGAAACTGGAAGTTCACAAGGGTAAATGACCCTCACATTTTCATTTAATTTTCGTTCGTTAACAAAAAAGGATTTGATTTTCATCATAGTTTTCGTCAGTGTGTGGCGATGCCCCTAGTAAGTCTCCGATCTGCAGTGCCACACTTTCATCATATAGCTACGTCTGTAAGTACTTTAGACTGTGGGGGCCCTTATGGGTTTAACTTTTTATTCTTACCTTTCATTACCAATTCCCTTTCCTTGGCAGGGTCAGACCATATAGATATTTCTTCTACTATCATATATCACATACTCCAAGTCACATGCAAGCTCCTGAAGACTGGATCAATCCATGAAACTCATAGAGCTGTTTAATGCCGTGTCTCTACTTGTCATACTCTTCATATATGCATTATGCAATATCAACTGCCTATTTTATGTGATGATCTTTTTATTTTAATATATTTGAATTTGTGTATATATATATATATATATATATATATATATATATATATATATATATATATATATATATATATATCTATCAACTGTATTGATTCCATAATGCATTATGATCACTATTATATATCAGAATATTGCTGTTATTATTATTAGCATCAATAAATGTATCTTCATATACCTATGTGCTTCATTTAATGTCCCACCGCCCTTTTCCCCATTCATACCATACAGCATCTTCATTTTTTGTGTTAAGGCCCATTTTAGTCAAGTATTTCATTTTTTACCTTATGCGACCCAAATAAATACACCCCATGAGAGCAATTGATTTATTCATTCTGCTGATCCACTGATCCTAAAAACATAAAAATGGTAAAAACAAATACAGCAGGCAGAGCATGTGGCTTATCCCTAAGGTTGTATTGTATTATGTAAATTAAAGGTTCAGGATTAAATTGCAGAGTGCCCTCCTGTGTATATACCTTAGCAAGCTTGTAATTTCTGCCGTCTGGTAATTGCATTTCAAGCTCACGTTGAAAACAATTATTGTGCTTAAACTATTAGTCAATCTTTTATATACAATTTTTTATTATTTTTAATGGAACCCCGTGAAAGTACGCTATGAGCATCATATACCAAAGTTCTGATTTATTTTCATTAAACCTCTTTGAAAAGTTTACTTTAAACACATCCTACAAAAATTGACCAATTATAACCAGCAAGCTCCATTAAACTCTTTGATCTCTGAGTGTTTGTTACAGGGCATTGTTCTTGCTCAGGTACTTCTCTGTTGAATATGACCATGATGTAAGACAGTTATATATCTAGTTTAAAGGAGAATTCCAGATAGGGTTATTTTTACATAAATACATTAGTCCCATTTGGACCAATGTAACTGTGCATATACCAAACATGTGGCATTCCTCTAAAAGCTGGAAGTTGCTGGAGTAGAAATGGCTACTCCAGTGATCTTCACCAGCTTCTGGGTCCGTGCCAAGCAACTGCCCTGCTGCATTGTGACCAGCATTCGCTAACTGGATGAGGTAGAGAGCGTGACAACACCTTGAGCAATCAGAGAAAACGCAAAGCAATCTCTAAATGGCGCCTGTGCCAAGAGCGGGACCTCCTGTATTCACAATGCAGCACCGAACTTAGTGGAAATCACTGGAACAGTGGTGCCTATTACAGTGATTTCCAGCTTCTAGAGGGATCCCATAGGTATGGTGTATGCAAAATCAAAATGATAAAAGAAAGAAGCGGAGGTTCCCATAAAACCTAACAGGTGTTCTAATCCATTTCTTTGTCAAAAAAGAAAACATGGAAAAGAAAAAAAAATCCTGTGCTTAGTGTAACAAATAAAAAATGTACAAATGACAGCTGCATACAAGCTATTCCTGAATACAAAATATCACTAGCCACAATCTTTTCCCAATGCGTTTCTGATGATGACAGTTGTGTAGAAACACATTGGGTGGAGTTTGTGGCCAGTGAGGTAATCGTGCACAACGGCAGAAGTTCCGGCAGCCCCATCTTAATTTTCGTCTATGCGAGTTACTACTATTTACATGTGAGTGTAAGAGATAAATACCTTTTTTTTGCACGTTTTTTGGGAGTAAAAAAAAAAAATGCCTTTAGTCGTACTTTAACTCTGAGAACATGCTTGGTTAGTTGCAGAAGAAAAGCTGTTAAACAAACATAACTGTTATTGGGAAAAAAACGTTGCAATGCAATACATGTGATAAAGACAAATCAGGGGGGCGTGGCCTGGCCACTGATGTAGATGGCTGTCTGAAATCACTTCTCCACTCCTCCACAACACAGCCGAGCACATCCAGCCGCCATCCACCCGACAGACATCCTCCTGAACGGAGGACCACACAAAGGGCATCCTCCAGACTATGTCCCAGAAGAAACCCAAGCTCAAGGGACCCTGCAGACTCCTAGACTTCTACATGAAGCCCGCACAGCAGGGACACCAAGATGGCGCTGGCCGAGAGCAGGGAAACATGGAGCGGCTGCCAAACAGCCACGCTATGGCTCCCTCTCCACACCCTGAGGCAGAGGACGCCATGGACCAGACAGCAGAGCAATCCTCCTCCCCAGGAGACAGAGGTAAGAGGCTAGCAGACTTCCCTGCATAATCCCTTGACAAACAGCCTCCCACTAAAAAGCAGCATGGCACTGGGACCTGTAGTCCCACAACAGGCCAGACTGCCTCACAGCCCTTGGCAGCATACCCCACAACAGATAACCCGGCCTCTGAGCACTCCCTTAAGGCCATGCCAATGTCCCTGCAGACAGACTTACACCGAGAGCTAAAAATCTCAATAAACCAGATACAAGACAAAGTTAATTCTTTAGAGCAATGCACTGATCATATTGAGCAACACCTCTCTGAAGCCACTAAAGAACACAATGCCATGGTAGATATACAGGATGAACAAGCCGCTGCTGTTCATCAGCTTCACTTAAAAATCGCAGATCTTGAAGATCGCTCGCAAAGGAACAATATCAAAATAAGAGGGGTCTCTGAATTCCAAGCAGCCACGGAAATAATACCGTACCACCACCAACTTTTTCGCAAGCTTGTTCCGTCACCGACAACAAAGGACATGTTCATAGACAGCGCACATAGGATCCACAAACCGCAACACCTCCCAGCCTCTGTCCCCAGAGACATACTGGCAAGGGTACACTTTTTTCATGTCAAGAAAGAAATTATGCGCACAGCAAAATTCATGCACTCACTACCGGATCCCTTTAATAAAGTATCTCTCTACATCGTCATATCAGCTGCTACTGCCCAAGCATGCAGAGCCTTAGCTCCGGTCACTTCTATACTAAGTGAACGCAAGATCATCTACAAATGGGGTCATCCCACAAAATTGCTCGTAACCCACCGCAACCAGCAAGTTGCCATTATGACACCTAAGGAAGGTCTCAAACAGTTCCACAACTGGGGTATAATCACACAAGCACCTCCTCTTACCCCCAATGCGAGGCCATCCTCCAAAATCTCTAACCCTTAGGACTCACACGCTCTGACTTAACTACAGGACGCCCTCCTGCACTATGGCTTCTGCCAAGACAACATACGCTTAAGGCTGGTTACCATACTGTTTCTTTGTTTTTTAGATTAATAAGTTAGTGTAGAAGTGGAAACACCTATGTTACCCCTTCCACACTCCACTATTCTTGATGTGCTAAGCACCTTCTCTGGACTTTAAATTACTACATTTAGAAGTGTTATCTCCACGTTAATATATAGCTTGTTTTATTAGCTTAACCAAGTATTTGATTTGCTTTACCATTGTGTGTTCAGATCAGGCCCTGTCTGATATAACAAGTCCTGATCTGCCCACACATACCAATGTGTATAGTACTACTTCTGCTACACTATTGGTCCTTTACCCCCTCCCTTCCCCCTCTCCTCCTTTACAGTCAGACTCTATCCTCCTTGGTACTGTTACATCACCTACTCCCAGACTCCCTCCATCTGAGGCAATGACACTCACAATTGTCTCCTTAAACGCTAAAGGCCTTAACAGCCCCTTTAAATGATCACTCCTATGGTGAGAAGCTATATCACAAAAGGCAGACATGCTATGCGTTCAAGAAACTAATTTTCTGAACATAACTCTCCACAATGCTCCCACAAACTATTCCCCCATTGTTTTCAGGCTTGCGCTGACAAGAAAACAAGGGGAGTGATGATCGCAGTATATTCCTCCCTCTCCTTCAATCTCACCCACCTTGACCAAGACCCCTCAGGCAGATACCTGATCCTGTCGGCCACTTTCAACGACCAACCTTTTAACATAGTAAATATTTACGCTCCCAATATCCATCAGAAATCCTTCTATAAATCCATAATGCATAAGATCCAACATTACCCTAAAGACCAAATCATAATCTGTGGCGATTTTAATGAAGCTATAGACAACCAGATGGATTTGTCCAACACAAAACTCAGGAAGTCCATGGCTCTATCCTCAATAGTCTCCCTGGAGGATCTCCAGGACCCATGGAGATGTCAACACTGTACTGAGAGGGATTACTCCTTCTATTCGAATACCCAAAAATCATACTCTTGGATCAACCTGTTCTTAACCTCCAAAACACTACTCTATAAAATCACTAAATTCACGATTGGCCCTATTACATGATCGGATTATGCCCCAGTATCCAATACCATATCCCTACCCCCCCCCCCCCCCCCCCACTACCAGACA
Organism: Lithobates clamitans; assembly: GCA_037952925.1. Classification (NCBI taxonomy): domain Eukaryota; kingdom Metazoa; phylum Chordata; class Amphibia; order Anura; family Ranidae; genus Lithobates; species Lithobates clamitans. Next base: position 13,460,489 of record JBBGZY010000573.1, read on the forward strand.
CACCCTATGGCATTTGAATGCTACACTCCTTAGTGTACCGGAGACCTGAGAACAGATTTGATCCAAGATATTTTCTTTCTTTGCCACCAACACTGGCTCTGTTTCCAATCCAACTACACTCTGGAATGCCCACAAGTCTGTCATATGGGGAATTAGCCTACAGTTGGGTGCCCAGGAAAAGAAAAAGAAAACTCTCACCATAAACTCCTTTCTCCAGCGTATCCAGATGACAAACCCCATCCTAGCTAATGCAAAAGAGCTCAGTAAATTAAGAAACGATTTTAGCTCTTTCCTCCAAAAAGGTCACAATTTTTATTTCAAGTGCCTCCGCCTCACTTGGTACTCCCAGGGCAATAAAGCCGGGAAACACCTAGCCCAGCAATACAAAAGAAGAGCAGCGCAAAATAGAATCCCATTCCTCCTAAACCAAAAGGGTCACAAACTGACAAACCCAAAAGACATAGCAAACTAATTTAGAGCCTTTTATTCAAAACTATACAACCTCTCACTCTCTACATCTGGGCCCCATCCCACCCCACAACTAATACAAGACTTCCTTACCCCTCTCCAACTCCCTTCGATATCTCATCACAGCTCAACTTGCTAGGCCAGCTATTCTCCCACCAAGAGATCCTCAAAGCTATAAAAGAACTCCCCCACACAAAGCTCCAGGACCAGATGGTTACATAAATGAATACTACAAGTCATATACAAATCAAATTTTACCCCACCCATGCAACACCTTTAACAGATTTTTAACCACTGGAGAGATCCCAGCAGAAACCATTGAAGCAGTGATAACTACCATACACAAACCCGGCAAACCTCCCCACGACCCACCCAATTATCGCCCCATATCTCTGTTAGACACCAACTTCAAACTCTATGCAAAATTGTTAGCCACCTGTTAAGCGACATATGTGCCCAATCTAGTACACCCAGATCAAGTAGGTTTCATTCCCTCCAGACAGGCCTTGGATGGAACTCTTAGATTCATTGATATGATCCACTGGGCAGAGCACCACAAAATGCCTTCTCTTCTGATCTCTTTAGACGCAGAGAAGGCATTTGATAGGGTCAATTGGCTATACCTGGATTTAGTCCTACAGAAGTTTGGTATACATGGCCCATTTCTACTCTGCTCCAAGTGCAAAAGTCCTAACATCGGGAATGTTATCCTCCCCTTTCCCTGTCACCAACGGACCCGTCAAGGCTGCCCCTTGTCACCGCTAATTTTCGCACTAATGATTGAACCACTAGCACAAGCAATTAGAGCCCATACTGATATAGCTGGTCTCACGGTCGACCACGTCATCCATAAGATCGGCCTCTATGCTGACGATATTATCATATGTCTCACCGATCCTCTGCAATCCCTACCCCCGCTCTGCAACCTTTTACAATGATTCAGTCAGCTATCCATGTATAAACTAAATCATTCTAAATCGTCTATGCTAGGGGTATCCCTATCCCCACAAATCAGAACAAGCATTACCTCATCATCCCCTTTTTCCTGGGCCCCCAACTCATCCATGACATACTTGGGTATTCAGCTGACCTCCCCACGAATGCCTCTTGGGCAGGTCGAATAGCCTTGTCCAAAATGTTCCTATTACCACATGTCCTATATCTCTTCAGAACTCTGCCAGTATCAATATTGCATCCAGATATAGCCCTACTTCAACGGAACATCAATAATTTCATATGGGCAGCTCGTTAACCACTTATTAAAGCTTCTCTGCTCAATACACCTACGAAGTATGCTGGTCTCAGAGTCCCTAACCTCAAATAATAGTATAAAGCTATAATACTGGATCAAACAAAAAAGTTGTGGGACATGTCCTCACTACTACCCTGGACTCTGAATGAAGCCACAAATCTTACCCATATCCCCTTGCACCTCTTAGAAGCCATCTGGATGGGACTCCACCCTCTACACTCCTTCTTTCCAACAGTCAATGCGACCATAGCCACTTGGAAATCAATTCTGCAAATCTCAGGCGCCAGACATATCCAAGCTCTTTATCAACTTTCATTATCAGCTATATCACTCCTCTCTCCAGACTTACCACTACAAAGATGGTACTCACAGGGCCTCCGAACGATAGGGGCACAGCCAACTTCTCTCTTTATATCAACTCTCAGACCGATATGCCATACCTAACAAGGAGTTTTTTACATATACCTGAGAATACATCATATTCATGCCTCCATCTCAACCTCGCATACCACTTGGACCAAGGACCTTATACAGTTTTCAATCAAATCAACAACAAAGTCTGTGGCATATCCTATCTCTATAGACTGCTAATAAAACTAGCTCAAGAGGAAAGTCCACCAGCTATAGCCTACTGGGAATCCAAACTACAAATTAAAATCCCCCTTCCTCTCTGGTACCGAGCTATTCGCTTATCTACCACCTTCTCCAAAAACATCTCTCACTGGGAAACTGTAATGAAAATTCTCTATAAATGGTATTGCACTCCTGTGAAAATGGCTCGAATTGCTGGAGAAATTGCGATATAGATGGACATATTTTTCATATTTGGTGGGAATGCCCATCCATAACTATTTTCTGGACGGACATCTCCATTCTTATTCAAGAAGATACTAACTTACCTGTTGAAGTGACCCTGAAGATGGCTCTCTTCGGCCTAGGCCTTTCAGATTGGCCCCTGAAATTCCACCCTATCATAACTCATATACTCTTATCTATTGTCCGCTTCTGAGAAACAGCCTTGTGCACCCTCTCTCAGTAACACCATTGATATCCTAAATAATCACCTTTCAATGGAATTCCTGTTTGCAAAGGCACAGCTGACCCTGGGAACATTCTATCGCCACTGGTTATCTGACCATAGAGCCATGCCTTGACCATGAACAAACAACCAGTACTATCCCCACAATAGGTCTCTCACCTCAGGACCTTTTCCTGGAACAAAACTGAGCCCTCTGCATTTGGATATAGTCACAGATAAGCTTACCACTTTTGTTTTTCTAAAACTTTGATTAGCAGCCTTCTCCCTACTTATCCCCTCCCCTCATCTCTACACTCCCCCCCCTCCTTTCCCCATCCCTCTCCATCTCTATGTCCCCTGTGTGGGACCATGGAGAAAGTCCAGTGCTATACATACTGGTCTACATCTGATGTTACACACCAATACTGTAATTTTGATGTAATTAAGCTATGCTTTTCACAATTCTTGTACATCAAACTACATTTCTCAATAAAATTTTTGAAATGAAAAAAAAAAAAGACAAATCAGTGTGTTCATTACCCCTGGTGCTGTAGCCCAACTTCAGCTTGAACAAAAATATAATCAGCTTCTTTGAAAAAATAAAAGAGCAGTGTCAGCTGCTATGCTCACCCTGGGGCTCTCCGCCTCAGACTTACCTGTTTACCGATCCAACTCACTTCTCTTCTGCCCAGCTATTTTCAGCCCACTTCATGTGAGCCCGGGTTGTGAATGTTTCATCACCTCATTCTGGACACACAGATGAATGTTGCAGAAAGATACTCTATCATTAAGTGATGCCAATTTCTGCAGAATCCAGGATGCCTACTGACTGTTGAAAAAAGATGAGGATGAGGGTGAGGAGGATCTGTCATGTCACTGAAATGAACTGCATACACCAGGGGTAAAGTTATACAGATTTTCTTCTATACACTGATACTTCATGGGGGGTGGATGTGTGTGTGGTAATTCTGAGCCTGGAGTTGGGCTTTAAAGCATGGTCAGTATCAAACAAGAAGCCCTGTGATCATTAGGGGACTGGCAAAATCAGCAGGTATTTGCACTAATTTTAAAAGCAAAAGGATCTAAAATATTTACTATGAGGGACAGGGAATGTAGCCCCAGCTTTACCTTTACTTTTACATACATTTTATGTAATTAGCTTGTGCTCCTTGCTAATTGGAAAGCTTTAGCGCTGACAGAGCAGGGGATGTGTTGGACCTCTGCAGAGAGACCATGGCTTCTCCACAAAAAACAAGGTTCCTTCTTTGCAGCGTGCTGGCAGGGGACAGGCTTTTCTACTCAGGCAGAGGCTACTTTCTAAGGAAAACAAACTGTAACACTTTGCATACCTTTGTTTTGATGCACCTGGAAAGTATTTAGCTGATTGAAGCTGAAAGTTCAGTTGTGCTTAACCACTTGCTGACCAGCCGCCAGCAGGTCTGCTCCCCTGCGTAAAACACCATAGCTGTACGGCAGCTCGTGCAGACGCAGGAGTGTGTGGGCGGACTCGATGTCCGCCGGTGACCCGCAATCGCCTAATCTAGAGGCAGAACGGGGAACTGCCTTTGTAAACAAGGGGATTCCCCATTCTGATAGGGGACATGACAGTGATCTACTGTTCCCAGAGCAGTGATCTCTGTCATGTCCCTGGCAGCCCACCCCCCCTACAGTTAGAACACATCTAAGAAACACATTTAACCCCTTTGATCGCCTCTAGTGTTAACCCCTCCCCTGCCAGTGACATTTACACAGCAATCAGTGGCTATTTATAGCACTGATCACTGTATAAATGTCAATGGTCCCAAATAAGTGTCAAAGTGTCCGATCTGTCCGCCGAAATGTCCCAGTCCCGGTAAAAATCGCAGATTGCCACCTTTACTAGTAAAAAAAAAAAGCCATAAATCTATCCCCTATTTTGTAGACGCTATAACTTTTGTGCAAACCAATCAATATTCGCCTATTTTGTGGGATATGTATTATAGCAAAAAGTAAAAAAAAATGATTTTTTTCAAAATTGTCACTCTTTGTTTACAGCGAAAAAAAATAAAAACGCAGAGGTGATCAAATACTACCAAAAGAAAGCTCTATTTGTTGGAAAAAAGGATATCGCATGACCGTGCATTTGTTAGTTAAAGCAACGCAGTGAACGTATCGCAAAACATGGCCTGGTCATTAAGGGGGCAAATCCTTCCAGGGCTGAAGTGGTTAACAGTACAGCTAGGTATTGTCCCTTCCCCAGTCTGTGATTGGACAGTGAAGGAGAGGCAGCATATTGTTGAGCTCCTCCCACTCTGTCACTCTCCTTTTTCACCCTGTCATCAAGCTCTTTGCTAGTGTATGAACACTGGCTCCTTGTGCTGCTTATACACCCCCAGACTGAGCGCAGCTGATTCAAAGAGGTGATACTCACTCGACTTTAGGCACTTATCCTAATTTATTTTTCAAATACAGTTAATCATTTCTATTAACACATACTGTACGTAACTGCATAAATTCACCTCACTACAGCCAAACCTTTTTTTTCAATACAAAATTGGGAGTGTGTCTACACACGGAGTGGCACCGTGGACACAGACAAAAAAGTAAAAATGTGCCACGTCCTAACAAATTGTATAGAGAACAGAACAAGAGGGACTTTTATGGACTTTTTAGGCACAAGTCTAACAAACTGATTAAAAAATATATAGTTTTATTTACTTAGAAAAATACATAACATACAGAAAACATATTGTCTAAAAAACACACCACAACATGTGTATGTACTTAAAAATGCTCGCTATACAGCACCATCTATAATGTATTATTCGGACGTCTGGGTATAGTTTCCACAACAAGATCAGTCCGAAATGGTGACTTGATAGCGGGTCTATAATCAGTTCAGATCATATAAATCTTGGATACTCGACATGTTTCGCGTAAGATTACGCTTCTTCAGGAGCGATACAAGATGCGTGGTGGCTATCAGAACATATAAACATAGCAAAAGCATAAGGGTTAATACAGTGTATATGATCACAAAACAGACGTCTCTAATGACGCCACATCGATAATGTTTGAGAAGTGAATGCTGGTTCAAGCGGAGCAAAAAATGGGTACGCCAATTAGGGGGCGATGAAAGGCTAGCTATGGGGGCGTACACAACATGATTTCATATAATGTTAGAAAAGGTATGTAGCCGTAGGGAGAGTTTATAGGGTAAATACACAATTTTTTATCCCCAGTGCCTAAAAGAATAAAGGAAGAAAGAAGGGAGACAAAAAGAAAAAAAGGTGTGAAAGGTAAAAAAGGGGAGAAGGGAGGAAAGGGCAAGAAAGGGAAGGGGGAGAAGGGGAGGGGGAGAGGGAAGGAAGATGTGGGGACAGGAAATGGAGGGGAGAGGGAAGAAAAGGAAGGGGAAAAAGAAAAAGTAATAGGCTGGAGGAAATACTTACATTGTAGAAAACATATAAAGATATGTCAAGGATAATAACCCACAAGCCCAAACAGGGGCCGACAAACCGGCCGACAGATATATCTAACACACGTCGGAGATATATGTGGGTTGATAATAATAAATAGGTTGCATAGGCCCGTTCCTAAAAGAGAGATAGTAAGTTTATAGTAACAGATAAGCATGTATAAGCACAGGGGGGGTGGTATGTGTCAAATGACACAGCCCCCACCATGTTCTCACAACACTTACCAGTCTTTGATTTTTGCAGATTAAACTTTATATTATTTTGTCTCTATATAACTCTAGATTTGAGCTCAGGTACTTCTGGGCAGGGGGTAGTCAAAAAGCCTACTGTAGCCAGATGCAGTCTGCCAAAAGATCTTCCCTAAAATATAAACATACACATGGAAGAGAAAGGAAGGGGATGGTAAAAATGATAACTAATTCAAAAAGGTAAGGGTTAATCCATGTTCAGTATCTGGCCACTATGCATTGTAGTAAGCAAAAGGGGTACCTGCATATGATGGTAAGAATGATCTCCGGCGTGTGGTGTCTCGCCTGGGGCTGGAGCGGAGTGCACACCATGACAGGACGCTGTCCTATTTGTGTGCACGTCCCGTCCGTCGTCAACCAATCGGCGACGCCGACGTGACGTCATCCGGACCGGCCAAATGCTCGCAGTGCGCATGCGCGCCGCCCACACACGGAAGCGCCATCCAAACAAGGGCGGCACCTCCAGTGAGGAAAGCAACACACGCCCACCGCGGGCTACAACAGCCGGCACAGATTTGCACCAGCTGTTGTGAGCGCCACATCAGAGAGAACTGAGGTGACGCTGGGCGGCCGCATAGCAGCCAAGAACTCACCACCAGGTGGCGCCCATATAAATGCTCCGCGCGAACTCAGCAGCAAAAATAGGTGTATATAAAGAAATTTAAAGCTTCAACATAGAAAGAATTTAGACAACACCTGAGAGAATCTTAATCCTCAGATGTATAGCTCAAGGACCGCAGTATATACATGAGGGTTACTTACTGTGGGTACAAGCCACAGTGAGACCCTAATTTGCGTAATGCATGTATGAAGATATTGATATATAGACATACATATAAGATACAAAAAGTTAAGAGAATATGGACTTAAATAGCGAACAGCATGTTAGGGGTCATATGTATAAATAAATGTACAAGAAATAAGTCTCCTAAAGAAGAGAGGAAAAGGGAAGAAACAGGGAAGGGGGAAATTAGTGGTGTAGAGAAAGATGAAAGAATTGAAGACAGAGTTTTATTGTGTATATGTATTTGTTTTATAAACAAATAGGACAAACATATTTCCAAAACATTGGTATGAAAAATTGACCACATGGACTGAAGTTTTACAAAAAACCGTTCATGTGTCAAATATGCTGTCAGAGGAAGGGTTTATATGAATGCGATTCGTTTATGCCAGGGAATCGAGTTGCATTCAGGCGTTCTATCCAGAGTGTCTCTCGTCTCAAAATTTGTTTGTCCCAGTCTCCACCTCTGGGGCTTTTTGGAATCACCGCAAGGGCGATGAAGGAAACCACCGAGGTGTCGAACCTATGGTAAAGGTCCAGGTGCCTGCTAACTGATGTAATCATTTTTCCTCCTCCAGAATAGTATATATGGTCCTTTATACGTGAGCGAAATTGTCTAATAGTCTTTCCGACATAGAAGGCTTGGCACTTGCATGTCATAAGGTAAACTAAGCCCTGAGTTTCACAATTTGCGTGAAAAGGGGGAGTAAACATTTCTCCATTAGGGAGTCTGAAGCAGGTGCCCACCTGGATCCAGGGACAAAACGAGCATCTTCCGCATCTGGTGATCCCTCTCAGACCAGTTTGCAGTGAGAGATCATTGCAAAAATGACTAGATGTAAGTTTATCTCTAAGGGATCTACATCTCCGAAATGTAATGGCTGGGGTAGAGGTAACATATTTTGCCAGGATTGGGTCCTCACGTAGAAGAGACCAGTGTGTAGTTAAAATATCGCGTAATTCTGAATGGTGTTCAGAATAACTGGTAATGTATCTTACCGTCAGGTTAGATTTAGGAGTTTTTTTCTGATATAGAAGGGAATTTCGTGATTGGCGCAGTGCTTTGTTGTAAGCACGGCGAAGAAGTGATTTACTGTAACCTCTTGCTTTCATTCGGTCACGAAGTATATTAGCTTGTTGCTTAAAATCCTCTGTGAACGTGCAGTTCCTACGGAGTCTAAGGTACTGCGCGTAAGGTATACTCCTAATGAGAGTGTGTGGGTGAGCACTTCCTGCATGCAGCAGGGTATTACCTGCTGTAGGTTTACGGAACAGGGAGGTGGCCAGCCGGCCATCATTGTCTTTACAAATTGTAAGGTCAAGAAATGTAATCGTAGAGCGATCACTGCATACCGTGAAACTCAGATTAAAATCGTTGCAGTTTAATCTCCCCACAAAGGTGTTTAAGCTCTCCATAGATCCCGACCATACCATAAAAATGTCATCGATAAAACGCCACCAACACATCACCTGATTCGTGAAGTGTAGTAGGCTGTCATCCGAGAACACTGCACGTTCCCACCCCCCCAGGTACAGATTGGCGTAGGTGGGCGCGCAGCAGGTGCCCATGGCCACGCCCTGTACCTGGAGGAAGTGGGACTCGTCAAAAGTAAAACAATTGTGCGTGAGGACAAAATGCAACAACTTCAAAATAAATTCACAATAATCCCAGCGATGGTGCGTTTGTTCACGAAGGAAGGTACGCGCTGTCCTGATGCCCTGCTCGTGAGGGATGCTCGAGTAAAGAGCCTCGACATCCAAGGTCACGAGCAGGGCATCAGGAGGCACGACCAACCCCTCGATCTGCTTCAAAAGATCCAATGTATCCTTTATGTATGAAGGTAAAGATAGTACGTGCGGTAAGAGGATTGAGTCGACTAGTCGACTTGCATTCTCAGTTAGAGATCCAATGCCTGACACTATGGGTCTACCCGGAGGCCTGATCTGGTTTTTATGCACTTTTGGAAGTGCATAAAATGTAGCCATCCTGGGATGGCGTATATTCAAAAAATTATAAAGGTCCTGGTCAATGAGGCCTTCCTGGTGGGCAGAACCAACGATAGTCAGAAAATCAGTCCTATACTGATCGATTTCTGTAGGCTCAATAGGTCTATACCAAGTTTTATTACCAAGGATGTCCATGACCATCTGTTTATAGTTCACTTTAGTCATGAGGACAATATTCCCGCCTTTATCGGCTGGTTTAATTACCAAATCGGGATGGTTTTGTAGTTGTGTGATTGCTTGTACTTGAGCGGGGGTCAAATTTCGGGGTTTTTGTACTACATTCATTTTTCTGACATCGTTGATCGTGCCCATCAGGAAGGCCCAGATGTTAGGATTGGTCATTAGATCGGGAAAGCGTTGAGATTTGGCTCTGAATGGATTTTTAGGTGTGGTGACTCCAAAGTTAGAGTTTGAAATTATAGGAGTCTCCTCCTGGCTAGATTGATCGTTCTCATCAAGTAATAACATTAAGTCTCGGAGGGCTCTGAAGTCCTCCATCGTGAAATTTTTGACTTGTTCGGAAATCTGCTTGTCCTGTATGGATCGGGCCCGATCCTCATCAAACAGGAACTTGTATGTGAGATTCCTAGAGAACAAGTATAGGTCCTTAATGGTTTCATATTTGTCGATCATGGTGGATGGACAAAAACTCAGGCCAAGTTGGAGAACCTCCACTTGGTGAACATTGAGGGAATAGGGGGTTAAATTCAAAATATCTAAATTAACTATACCCAGACGTCCGAATAATACATTATAGATGGTGCTGTATAGCGAGCATTTTTAAGTACATACACATGTTGTGGTGTGTTTTTTAGACAATATGTTTTCTGTATGTTATGTATTTTTCTAAGTAAATAAAACTATATATTTTTTAATCAGTTTGTTAGACTTGTGCCTAAAAAGTCCATAAAAGTCCCTCTTGTTCTGTTCTCTATACAAACCTTTTTTTTCAGTACAGAAACATTGGCACCTCTGTCATATTTTCAAAATCCTCAGTTCCTAAAAAGATTTCATGTCACTTTTGTTTCTGACACCCATCACCAAGGAAATGAAGAGAATGGTCAAAATAGAGACTCAGAAAAAAAAATTAACAAGTTTAAATCTTAATATACACTTAATAGAACCCCATGTACATACTAATTTCCAATCACCTCTACAGATGAGATTTATTTTTTATTGCCTTAATACTAGTTTATTCTATATGGATTTAGACATTTTTCAGCAGTTTGATTGTGATTCAGACATCCACCTTTTTTTTGACAAGTTGTAATGTTTTGTCCATCAAGTGCTCTGATCTGGATGTGGTTTCCTGCTGTGCTGTGAGCCAGAAACAGCCACATATTGAGGTTAACCTTTCAAATGATCCTACTGCTTTGATTATTTTTAAAGTAGTGACACATGTTCTCCGATTCCTTCTCTGTAAATGAGCATGGTTTGATAAAAAGTAGAAATTGAAGGAAATAAAGTTTTTGAAAAACACCTTAAAATGACTTAAAATTGAACTCTGGTTGGATATCAGTTAAGGCGCTTTAAAGGCCCAGGGGACATCCTAGAGGCACAGCCCCTCATGTTTGGGAAATCATTTGAATCTGGTAAGGAGCCAGTGGCAGCTGGTGCTCAAAATTTTTTGGGGGGGCGAACAAACTGAAAAATACCGAACCCCCCAACACTTGCTGCCTCGCTGTGCCCATCAAATGCAGCCATTGTGCCCATCAAATGCAGCCACTTGTGTCCATCAAATGCAGCCACTATGCCCATCATATGCAGCCACTTGTGCCCATCATTTGCAGCCACTTGTGCCCATCAAATGCAGCCACTGTGCCCACTGACCACCCCCACTCGTGGGGTTTGTAGCTCTGGCAGCACCTCCACCCCGCGCGCGGCTCTAACAGAGCACTGCAGCAGCTGCTCTCAGAGTGGCGGCAAACTCTGCTCCAGCGTGTGTCCCCTCCTCTCCTCTTCCTAAGCACCAGGCATCCAATAGGGTTGCCCAGCGTTTTGGCCAATCAGGAAGCAGGTCTGACACCCTGCCTCCTCATTGGTGGGGGGGAAGGTTAGTGTGGAAATAGCGAAAATGAATTCGCTATCGTCACACAATTGGGTGGGATCAGGGTGCACTCTCTGCGCCCTGAGCCCACCCTATTTTGAAGCCTATTAGAGCCTCTGGCTCCCACCCTGCCATAGGAATCCATGCGTCCATCGTCCTGAAAAGGGCCGCATGCATGGATGAGGGAGGCCCGTGCGCCCCCTGTGATGGGGACCCTATTCCCCCCCGATTGCCCTGCTGTCTCCCGCACCAGCCCGCCATCTTGTCCCTACAGCCCTCCAGTTCCCCACGCTCCCCACACAGCCCAACAAGTGTTAGTGCTACACAGGCACCAGGGAGCTGCCCCCTGCAGAGGACTCCCTCTTTGTTCTCCTAGTGTTTCATCAGATTAGATGACCCGTCAGAATGTGTAACGGAAGTGACGTTTCTACGCCACCATCTTGCTACACCCTGAACTCCTCCACAGTAAAGATACACTGAGAAGGGGCAACTCTGTGTAAATGTTTAGATGTTGAATTTTAAAAGCAGCAGCAAGCCTGCTGTTGTCACAGGTTTGCTAATTGGACACAAGTTTGCTGCTTTTAAAATTCAACATCTAAACATTTACACAGACACACCAACTAGAAATAAAGCGTTACTGGGGGTGTGACCGGATGTTAGAGTGAGAGGCGGTGTTAGCGGTCTCCCTCTGGCCTGATGCCTCCGTAACCATCCGCACCAGCCTGGCGGATTAAGCCCAGCTGGAAGCACTCTCGTCCGCTGCAGAGTCTGGGGCTTGTTCGGCTGCCTGGCTCCCTTCAATCCTGCCTGTGTCTGCATATGCCGCCGGAACATCGTCGCTGCTGTTTGGACAGCGGCGCCAGCGACCCCCTCCTTGGAACGGCGAGGAGCGGCGAGGAGAGCGTGAGACACCGGCCGTGTTTGAGAGGGTTGCCGGGGCGACGGCTCCGACGCTAGCGGCTCCGACGGCGTTCACTGACAGCGGAAGGAGTGACCAGTGGGGAACGTCCCTGCACTGTCCAGGTAGCCCGGCAGTACCAAAGTATTGAGCACTCTGATTATATATGAGGTGGACTGTTTTTGTTTTTGTTTTTTCTCTCTCTCTCGCTGGGGGCTGAATTGCTGCCTGAAGTAGAGGGGTTGAGGTTCAGGCAGCCTATCTTGCGATCAAAAAGTGGCTTATTCCTGTGGGGGAGAGGGACACCCTGCTGGCTGGAGCTGGTACGTATAATCAAAGCAAACGTTTATTTATGGCAGAGAAAACAGCAGCTTGATAATACGGAATCACCTGTCATACTAGGCTGGGTGCTAGACCTGCTTGTAACCGAACACTAGAAAAATATAATTGGGACTGTGTTAATATTTTGACCTGAGAAAAGGAAGGGAAAGGTTAATTTGACGAGCCGTTAAAACCCCATAATTGTTCTCCTTTGGATTATATAATAAGCCATGACTAGAAAAAAAAGGAGAGGAGCTGCAGCAGCAGGAGAATACTAGCTCTCAAACTACTCGTACATCAAAAGAAAAGGGGAACCAGGCAACAGCAGCAGCAGCGGCCAAGTTGGAAAAATTTGCGCACCCCTCTACCTCATCACCATCCAAAAGCACCCTCCAACAGCAGGAGAAATCTCATGTGGGGGGCTCTGGGGACAGGAAGAGTCTAGGAAAAGGGCTGACGGTAACACACACAACAAAAACCGCGAGCAGTAAAGGCTCTGCGGGCGAACCCTCAGGAATGGCAACTAGGAATGTCGCCGAGCAAAATATATCTTTAACAGCGGAGCCTACATTGAAAGATGTTCTATGCGCTGTTAATTCCTGTAAAGCCTCCCTAAGTGAATTGTGCGACCAGCTGAAGGGGTTAAAGGAAGAGCTAATTACAGTAAGCCAAGAATTACAAAGGACTGCTGCTAGAACAACTACACTAGAGGAGAGGATGAGTCAGGTTGAGGATGATCTGGCCCCACTGAAGCAAGAGCTTAAAGCAATGAAAACGCAGATTGACCTGCATAAAGTTAAGATGGAGGAAATGGAAAATAGGTCTCGCAGGAACAACGTGCGGGTGGTGGGCCTACCGGAGCGGTGTGAGGGTCCCCACCCCGAAGAGTTCATGGAGAAGTGGCTTAGGGGAACATTCGGGACGGAAACCTTTTCTCACCTTTTTTCTATTGAAAGAGCCCACAGAGTGCCAACTAGGCCCCCGCCATCAGGAGGATATCCCAGATCAATAATTATGAAATTCCTCAACTACAGAGATAAGGTTACATTGATGCGCAGGGCTAGAGAGAAAGGGGATATTTTACATAACGGGGCAAAAATTTTATTTTTCCCCGACTACTCCCCAGACCTGCAGAAATGAAGGGCCGAATTTAGGGACATTAAGTACAAACTACGGGACTATAAAATAGAATATGCCCTGTTGTATCCGGCACGCCTGCGCATCACTGCCCTAGGGGCTACTCATTTCTTCGACACAACGACAGGGGCAACAAAATGGCTTGAAGATAACAAAATGACTCTGCAGAGCTAGGGGTTCTATAAGGCTGGTTGAATCATTATGCTTTACTCTATTCAGTTTCCCTTTTTTTTTTTTTTTTTGCATCATATAGCGGATGGCAGCACGGATGAAGGATGTAGTTTCACTAGGTTTATATACTTTAAGTACCGACTTGGCATTTTGGAATTGGGCTGGGGGAGGGGGAGAGGGGGGGAGGAGTTTGGAAGTGTGTCACGAAGCACTTGGTCAGTATATGAGTGAGGAGTCTTTTTTTGAATGGTTGGAAGGGAGTAAAAAGGTCACATGCATAGCCCCTAGGGCTGGCCTAGCTAGGCAGGAGGGGGAGACACGAAAAGGGGTGGGGAAAAGGGGGATGGGTCAGGTAAAAGTTAGGGGGGGGCAGGTTAAATAGAGGGAGGGGAGGGGGGCTCACAATAAATTATGGGGTCAGATACTGTGGTGAACGAAAGGCACATGTACTCAGGAGGAGAGGGTTTACAAAAATAAAGCACATTTGCACATGTTGTTTACGTTTGCAATTAAATAACACTAGAGGAGGGGGTGGAGTGGTCCCTGGACGTGGGGGCCCTTGCCCCCTCACCCTATTTTTCTTTTTCATTTTTAACATAACCACAGAGATTACGGCAAGTCCTGTAGACACAATTGCACAAATGAATTGCCTTTACTTTTTGGGGGGGTCAGTTATTTTCTTTTTTTTTTCTCTTCTTTTTTCTTTTTTTTTTCTTTGTAGATGCCTTTTAAAACCTTAAAAATAGGTTCGTGGAACATTAGGGGTATGAGTGACCCTGCTAAGAGGGCAGCTGTATTTTCAGTTATGGAAAATTATGGTGTTGAACTGGCTTGCCTGCAGGAAACCCACCTCACTAATGAGACTAAATTATATGTTCGGAGTAACAAATTCCAAGAACAGTACCACTCAGTTCATACCTCTTACTCAAGAGGGGTGAGTATCTTGGTGAGGAGAGGTACCTCATTTTCCTGCAGGGAAGCTAGGATAGACACGTTGGGAAGGTATGTCTTTCTGAGTTGTGTTGTGGAAAATAAATCTCTGGTGATAGCAAATGTTTATATCCCTCCTCCGTTTAAAACAGAGATCATGCTGGATTTGTTGGAGTTTGTGGATGGTATGGTGGATATTCCTATAAGAGCGGTGGGCGATTTCAATGCAGTTCTAGATAGCAGCATGGATCGATTTCCGCCCGTGACCAGCGCGGAAAGAGTACCAGAGGGGCGATTAGCCCAACTGCTTGTAGAGATTGGATGGCGCGATCTGTGGAGATCTTATAATCCAAATACTCGGCAGTACTCCTGCCACTCAGGGTCATATTCTACTCTCTCGCGCATAGATATGGCAGTGGGTAATAGTGAAGCCTTGCGATTAATAGGAAACATAGAGTATAGACCGAGGGGAATATCGGACCACTCACCCCTGACTTTGACTCTAAATCTAAGCATCAGAACCAGGCAGAAGAGGTGGACAATAAACCCACTATGGCTGGACCTGATTAGTAGTCCAACAGAAATATCCTCCAAATTAAAAGAGTTTGTAACATTCAATTCAGGTACAGCACCAGTAGGGGTGGTGTGGGATACCCTAAAAGCATACTTCAGGGGACTACTACACCAGCAGGTTGCCATGGCAAAAAAAACATCAAGGGACTGGGAGGTGAGGGCTGATAGGGAAGCCACGGAAGCAGAAGCGCAGTATGTGTTAGACCCAACCCCAGAAAAACAGGAGATTTGGCTCAACAAACAACAAGAGTATAAAGAGGTAATCAACAGAAGAGTAGAGAACAAGAGACTTTTCCAGAAACAAAATTATTTTGGGGAGGGAGAGAAAGTAGGCCGGATGCTTGCCCTTCTAACTAGGTCTAATCTATTCTCACCGACCATCTCCTCAATTAAAACATCGTCTGGAAACATTACATCTGATCCGGTCGAGGTCTTAGAAACTTTCTCCATATTTTATAGAGACCTGTACAGGTCCCACCAGGGCTTGAACCAGCGCGCTGGACAGGTTCTTGGAGGGAGTAGACCTGCCCATACTCTCGGGGAGTGATAGAAGCGAGGTGGATTCCCCTCTGGCCCTGGAGGAGCTACAAAAGGCAGTAGCAGAGTTGTCAGGTCAGAAATCTCCGGGCCCGGATGGGCTACCACTGGAGATTTATAGGAAATACGGGGAGATTCTGCTCCCGGAGCTCCTAAAAGTGCTAGAGCAGATGACCAGGGATGGTAGGTTGCCCTTATCAATATCAGAGGCCGATATAGTAGTGATCCCAAAGGAGGGGAAAGATCAATCGGAAGTTTCTTCATACAGACCGATATCACTGCTGTGCACAGATGTCAAGATCATTGCAAGGGTGCTGGCATCCAGGCTAAATAAATGTATTGACAAACTGGTGCACCCGGACCAATCGGGGTTTATCCCCGGTCGGTCCACTAGCACAAATATCAGAAGAGCTTACTTGAACCTACAGGTACCAACAGAGAATGCGGGATCCAGAGCCATATTGTCTTTGGATGCTGCCAAGGCCTTTGATAGCCTAGAGTGGGAATACCTCTGGAGGGTGCTAGAGAGGTTTGGATTCGGCCCTGTATTTATTAGCTGGTTAAAAATCTTATATAACCATCCAAGGGCAAGGCTCAAGATAAACTGTGAATACTCGGAAAGCTTTCCCCTCGAAAGAGGGACAAGACAGGGATGCCCCTTATCTCCTTTGCTGTTTGTTCTGGCCATGGAACCATTGGCGGGAGCAGTGAGATCATCTACGGAAATACAGGGATTTCAAAGAAAAGGGAGAGAAGAGAGAATAGCACTTTTTGCAGATGATGTCATATTTTTCCTGGGGGACATGACCTCCTCGTGTGAGAAAGTGATGCATTTAGTAGAGGATTTCGGAAAGTTTTCGGGATTAGTTATCAACTGGGAGAAGTCATCGCTTCTACCGGTAGACTCACTGACCAACTCTACCTCAATGTGTTTGCCTCATCTGAAGATCACGGAGAAAATGAAATACCTTGGCGTTGTGCTGTCCAAGGACCCCGGTACGTTTATCAAGGACAACTTGATCCCCCTCTTATTAAAATTTAAGAGGAAATGTGATATTTGGAGCAGACTCCCTTTGTCTGTGGCGGGTCGAGCCAATCTGATAAAAATGGTTTGGATGCCGCAGTTGTTATACCTACTTCACAACTCCCCAGTCTGGATTGGAGAGAAGTGGTTTCAAAAGATCCAATCCCTTTTTAGGGAATTAATATGGAAAAAAGGGCAGGCTAGGATCGGCCTACAAAAACTGCAGCGCCCCGACACGGAGGGGGGACTGGGGGTTCCTCAACCATTTATGTACTACCTGGCAGCCCAGCTACAACAATTGGGTGGATGTGCCACTGAGAGAGGGGGAAATAACAACGTTAAAATTATTCTACAGGGGAATCCACACAGCTCATTAGTGGGAGCACTGGAGGCAGACTCGCTACAAGGAGAAATACCGACACTTAAAATGATCACCAGGGTCTGGCAGGCAGCTAAGAAAATAATCACTAGTTTAAAAAGTAACAAAACACAGCCATGTATGTAAACAGCAAGAGATTGTGTGGCCGGCTGGCTGGGACGTATATAGCAGGTGTTTTTTTTTTTCTTTATGTTACACTTTTGTATAACTGTAATCTTACATACTGAATGCACAAATCAAGAGAAAAGTCTGAATGGCCACAATGATGTGACTCGGCAAGAGACAAATATGACCATCAATCTGAAAGATGTCTCTGGATCAAGGTAACTGAAGTGGTCGGAAAAAAAAAAAAAAAAAGGAAAAAAGGAAAAAGGGAAAAAGAAAAAAAGAAAAAAAAAAAAAAACATTTACACGGAGTTCTAAGCACTGTATTTCACTATATAAACTCAGTTTACTGTTAAAAAAGTGTAAAATGCAAGACTCCAGTGGGTGTAACAAGAGGATCCCCCTTCTCAGTGAATCCTTACTGTGGAGGAGTGCGGGGTGTAGCAAGATGGCGGCGCCGAAACGTCACTTTTGTTACACATTCTGATGGGTCGCCTAATCGGACGAAACACCGGCTGAGCGTCAGGCAATCTCCTCCCCTGCTGGGTCTAGAGTTGCCACCTCATCCCTTCAGGCTGGGTTCACACTGGTCCGACAAACGCTCCGACATTGGGGACTCATGTCGCGTGACGTGTGAAAATCAATATTTCCCTATGGGAGCCGTCTTAACTGGTCCGACACAAGTCGTCCGACTTTAAAAATGCTCCCTGTACTACTTTGGTCCGACTTTGATCCTACTTCAGCCCATTAACTATCATTGAAGTAGGATCAAAGTTGGATCCTTGTCCTAACCATCTGACTTTTCTAGCCGACATTGTGGTATTTCCTGCCCCCTGCTGTAGCCCCTCCCATTGTGTGTTAGTTTTGATTGGTCAAAGGACAAGTGTATTATCTGAAAAGTCAGATCAAAGTAGTATCCTGTTCATGAAAGTCGGATGGATGTAGGACCAATGTAGGATCAATGTAGGACCAATGTACGACTGATGTCTCAGAGCAAAGAAGGATGAAAGTCGTACTACTGTTGTGTAGTATAGTGTGAACCCAGCCTTAAACCCGAACACCTTTGAATTATACAAGTTCTGAGGCTAATTAAATGCAGATAAGGCACCAAGTGAGTTTAATTACCACCTAATCAGCCACAGAACCCGTGTAATTAATATGTGTTCGGGTTTAAAGGGATGAGGTGGCATACCTAGCTGGGCCGGCATGTGGATTCCCCACATGAAGGCTACAAGCCGGGGCTGCACGATCCCCTACTCCCTGTCCTGGCGGGCACGGTGCTTCCCTGCTGTTCCCACGCTCCGTGCTTGCTACAGACAAAGGTTGCGCTCCCTAGGCGGGACTCGGGACAGAGGGGGCCGAGCTCTGGAAACCAGAGCACGTTTAGCTCCAGCATTAAATGCCAGAGCGGAGCGTGACCAGGTGTGAGTGTGTGCAGTTTTCTCATCCTCTCATCTCTCTCTGGACCGTAGATGGTCATGAGCTGCAACCAGACCCACTGTCCCGTATCATGGAAGCCTTGCTGTGCCCGGTCTGACCGGCGTCCCTGGACCTTCAAGCCTGGATACCTGGCTGCTGCTGGTTGGTGAGTCTGCCACTTTTAGGCTCCCTTCACACCTGAGTGAATGCAGCCTTACTGAACCAGATGTCCACTGCATCTCTGCTGTGCCCTGCCAGTGCCCAGGACTGTTAACCCCTGCCATGCCAACCTCTGCCTATGCCAAGGATTTTAACCCCTGTCGTGCCAACCTTTGCCTATGCCAAGGACTTTAACCCCTGCCGTTCCAACCGCTATCTGTGCTAAGGACTTTAACCCCTGTCATGTCATCCTCTGCTTATGTCAAGGACTTTAACCCCTGTCGTGCCAACCTCTGCCTATGCCAAGGACTTTAACTCCTGCCGTGCCAACCGCTATATGTGCTAAGGACTTTAACCCCTGCCATGCCATCCCTGCTTATGTCAAGGATTTTAACTCCTGCCGTGCCAACCTCTGCTTATGCCAAGGACTTTAACCTCTGTTGTGTCAACCTCTGCCTATGCCAAGGACTTTAACCCCTGCCATACCAACCGCTATCTGTACTAATGACTTTAACCCCTGCCGTGCCAAACCCGGCCTGTGGTGAGCACTTTCACCCCTGTGGGGCCGAACCCCAGTTCTGCCTGTGCTCCATGGACTGCTAACCCCCTGTGGACTACCACCCCTTTTGCTATCCCAGATTGCCACCCTGAAGATCCCAATTCCTTGCTGGGCCTTCTGTTTATACGATGGACTGGTTTTCTTGTTGTCTGTACCCTGGAGCTCCCCAATAAACTCCCGTGCGTTGGGTTTCGTATGGTCTGCCTCTTTGTGCTTTGTTCTACACTCCTAGTACACTACACTCCTAAAAAATTGTAAACAAAATCCGTGGTCCATCGGAAATGCAGTGGTAACAGCTCTGGAGTTGCCAGACCTTCCACCCTTTGAGTGGCCCCAGTCATATTCTTTGTTTTTCGGGGTGAAGGGCGTCGGGTCCCTGTATTGGGGGAATATCCCAGTAGATCAGGATTTGCCCCCCTCCATAGTTTAATAAAGGATTTTCAATAATAATATAGGTTCCCCATGGAATAGGATTTGTTTTCCTTTTTTTTTTCATTTTTTTGGGGGATGTAAGAAATTTTTTCTAGAGATTTAAATAGATTTTTGATTCCAGATTCTTGATTGATCCTTAATATGGGTTATATTTATGTGTTAAGTCAATGATGATATATGGAATATGTATATGGAATATGTATATGGAATATATGATATGTGATGATGATATGATATATGATGACGATAATATACATTAGTAATGAAGGAGGTTTTGATATTATTAAGGGGAGAAAGAATATCTGTCTCCCTCCCCTTGTTGTGTTTTTTTTTTCTTTTCTCCCCTCTTCCCCTATGGTTAGGAATGCTCCCTCTGAAGGAGCGGTTGTGCCTGGGGGAGGTGGTGGGAAAGGAAAAAAATTATATATGTATAATATAAGCTGTAGCGTGGCTATTTGTCATGCCTATTCAACCTGAGTTTCCTCTGACTTACCTGTATTCCACATCACATTTGCCTTAACATTTTTTGTGCAGTAGGTGGACCTGTGATTTCCTGAAAGACCACTGCAAGGTTGTTTTGATGGACTATATTTTATGATTTATTTATGATAAGGTCATCAATTAAGTAATCAGAGCACAATTATATAATTTTATTATATATATATTTTTTAGCACAATTGAAGCAGTGTATTCAGCGCACCTTTTAATTACACATTTTTATTTTAGGTATTATGAGGATTGTTTATTCAACATGGAGTCTGCTTAAAGAAAGAAAGATCAGCAACTATACAGAGCACTCTGTCAAGGCTTCAGGTTCTTGAGATTTCACATAAAAAGTCTCCGACCCCGGAGCTATTGGTTGATATATCTTTAATACTGTCATCTTTACTACAGTCTTTAGAGGTGTCTCATAGTAAAAGTCAAAATAGATATGCCCTAGGAAGGTACTGGTATGGAGACAAGTCTAGGAGACTACTTGTGATGTCATTGCATCCCAGCTCCTCACAGACCTTTATACCTAGTATTGCGTACCTTCTGGGGAAATCACCTCAGGCCCACTGGCTCTCCAAAAGGCCTTTTGTGATTATTTTACAGCTTTGTACAATCTTACCCCCCCCCCCCATCATCTTCCGACTTAGATTCTCTTGGTCGTCATATACAGGAATATGTGTATGAAACTGTTAGCCCAAAATTAGATGAAGATAGTGGGAACTCCTTGGATTCCCCTTTTTTACTTGAGGAATTATTGAAAGTGATTACTAGTAAACCGTCGGGTAAAAGTCCTGGTCCCGATGGTTTTACTTTGAAATTCTATAAGATCTATAAAGAACATATAACACCGTTCATGCTTTGGGTGTTCAAAAGCATATCTGCTATTAATGGATTTTCACCCCAGACACTAGAGGCACACATCACATTACTTCCTAAACTGGATAAGGATTTAAAATTGTGTTCTATCTATCGTCCTATATCTTTAATTGGGGTAGATAATAGTATTAATAATAATAATACATTTTATTTATAGTGCCCTTTTCATCAAAAGATCTCAAAGTGCTACAGGTTAAAAAGGAAACAGAAAAATAAGCAGTTTATACAATGAAACGAAACATCTAAAAGAGACAAAAGGCTTTGCTAAAAAGAAATATCTTAAGACCTTTTTAAATCAATCAGTGGATTGAGGAACCCTCAAGGTGTCAGGTAGGGCATTCCACAGGTGCGGGGCAGCTGCACAAAATGCCCTGCCTCCCATTGTCCTGAGTCTAGTACTGGGTATATGAAGAAAGTTTGAATGAGCGGAAAGGAGGGAACGTGTTGGATTTTGTGGTTTGAGAAGTTCTTTGAGGTGGGGGGGCATGTCCATGGATGCATTGATGTGTGAGGAGGGAAACCTTATACTCAATCCTGGTGGAGACAGGAAGCCAGTGGAGTGAGTGAAGAATAGGGGTAATGTGCTCATGTTTCCGCACTCTCATCAGGATCCTCGCTGCAGAGTTTACTATGTACTGAAGCCTCTGCAGACTCTTTCTAGGAATCCCAATAAGAAGTGCGTTACAGTAGTCCAGTCTGGAGGAGACAAAGGCATGAACCAGCTTTTAGGCATCTGAGAGTGAAAAAAATCGGACGGAGTTTAGAGATGTTACAGAGGTGGTAGGATGAGGTCTTACATAGGTGATTTTTATGGGCTTTAACAGTGAGTCGGGAGTTAATTTTTACACCAAGATTTGTAACTGTTGATGAGAGCGGGATGTTAGAACCAGAAAACGTGATGCTGATTATGGATGATGATTTGGTCTGGTAAGGAGTACCAATCAGGATGAGTTTTGGAACTTTTTAATTGGTGAGTACTGATAGGGATGACTGTGAAGGTGCAGTTTCAGTTGTTGCATTTATATATAACTGTGTGTCATCGGCATAGCAATGGAATTACATTTTATGACGACTGATAATTTGACCAAGGGGTGTAAGGTAGAAGATGAAGAGAATGGGGCCAAGGACTGACCCCTGGGGGACCCCGCAAGTAACTGCATGCGGATTTAATTTAAAGTGATCCAGGGAGATGTATTCTGTCCAGTTTGTGAGGTATGATATTAAGATCTATGCTAAATTGATTGCCTTACGTCTTCAACCCTATATTCCAAATCTGGTACATTCAGATCAAGTTGAGTTTGTACAGGGGAGAGAAGCACGTGATAACACGCTTAAATCCCTTTTACTCATTGATCATACTCAGTCAGCAAAAATACCAGCTTGCCTTCTCTCTGTTGATGCAGAGAAGGCATTTGATCGTGTTGGTTGGTCGTTTTTGGAACAAACTCTGATTCAAATAGGACTAGGACCAGTCCTGTTAAGGAAAATCATGGCACTCTATACTAAGCCAAGAGCTAGAATACAGATTAATCAATCATTGTATTTTAACTATCCTATTCAAAATGGTACACGTCAGGGATTTCCCGCTGTCTACCCTTCTATTCGTCTTAGTAATGGAGAATCTGGTGACAGTTTTTATGCTGTGTACACCCGAGCGGATTTTCCAACCAAAAGCTCTCATCGGACTTTTGCTTATGGAATTTCCAATGGTGTGTACGCAGCATTAGACAAAACCCTTGTATTACAGGCATACCATTAGATGGGCAGGAGGTGAAGTTGGCAGTATTTGCTGATGACTTGCTACTTTATGTTACCAACCCACATGTCTCCATGCCCATGTCTCTATGCCCTCTATTGTGTTTGAATTTCAGCGTTTTGGGGCCCTGAGTAATTTTAAAGTTAATTTTGTCCAAATCAGAAATCCTTAATGTATCTCTGACACTACATGAAGTCCAGACTCTTGGGAATAATTTCCCATTTAAGATTTGTACTTCGACACTAAAATATCTGGGTTTAAAAATTCTGCAAGATCTTACCAAGTTATATATATCACCCTCTTATGCAGCATACAATATAAGATCTAAAAAAGTACGATCGAGCCCATTATTCATGGTTTGGGAGGATCAATATTTTAAAAATGGATATATTACCGCGTTTTCTCTATCTTTTCCAAACTATACCCATAGTGGCTCCCCCCGTTCCTTTTTTGTTACTCTACAATCTGCTTTCACAAGGTTTATTTAGGGTTGCTATAGACCTAGATTACAAAGGAGAATTCTATCTCTCACTAAAGCAAAGGAGGGTTTAGAGGCACCGGACCTATATTATTATCACGTTGCAGCAGTGTTACCTAGGCTAGTAAACTGGTTCCATCATTCTTACCTTAAACAATGGGTACATATAGAACAGTCGATTGCCCTTTTGATCTTCTGGCGCTTCCCTGGCTAGATATCTCTGTCCGAGGTCAACTTTCTTCTTTATCTTTTCTTACAGCACATTTAATATCCACACAAGACCCAAAGGGCCTGGTAATGGACTGTTGGGGAGGGGAACTTATGCCATTTTTTCATTGATTTTCATCTATATTGCTGGGACCCGACAATACATTAGAGCCGCGAGTAGTTTTGAATTAAACTTTTTCCTTTAGAAATGTCATTTTGCTGTGGTATTGTTCTAAACACGGGGAAAAGTGCTACTTTACAGGCATACTACAGACACCCCCCAGGCACAATATTTAAAGGAATATTTAATTTTTATTATTTTTACCTTAAGCATTATTAAAATCACTGATCCTGAAAAAACTGCAGTTTTTAAAGCTTTTTTTTTTGCATTGATACATGTCCCTGGGGCAGGACCCGCGTCCCCAAACACTTTTAATGGCAATAACTTGCTTTAAAATTAGCCCGTTTTTCATGTTAGTGTCCCATAGATTTTAACGGCGTTCCACGTCTTTCAAATTTGCCGCGAATGCCGCATATTGTTCACTGTTCGGCAAACCGACGAACACCCGATGTTTGAGACGAACTTACGTTCGACTCGAGCATCGGGCTCTAATTTTAAACTTTTAAAATAGGAACACTTGCCTAATAGTCTCTGCTTCTGGCCTGGAAAAAATACAGCATCAGCTCCTGTATATATGGTCAGGTGGTCTAATTCTATCTTTACTTCTTTGAAACTCCACTTTTGAAAATACCACAGTGCTTCAATCAGGGTTTCCGACCCAGCTGGCAGGAACAGGAAGTGGTATGGGGTAAATAACAAACGACAGCTATTTACAAATACAGATAGTAGAGGGCAGCAGATCCCTACAGCTGCTTAAGGAAAGGGACTGATGTAAATGTACAGTATGTTAAGTGCTGTGTAAAATTCTCAGCTCTATAGGAATAAAAGGTAAGTTATCAGCGCACTGAAATAACCAATAAATAATAAATCCCCAGCAGCTGGATATATTCTGCCCCCCTGCAGAGAAAATGACAAGCTTGAACACAAGACCAGCACTTGGTAGAGGCAGTAGTCCCAAAAACAATCCATACAATTTATTAGGTAAAACACATGTGTCTCAATTGGTAATACAGTATCTCACAATTCACATTTTTGTGAATATTTTATTCTAACTTTTCATCTGACAACACTGAAGAAATGACAATTTGCTACAATGTAAAGTAGTGAGTGTATAGCTTGTATAACAGTGTAAATTTGCTGTCCCCTCAAAATAACTCAACACATAGCCCTTAATGTCTAAACCGCTGGCAACAAAAGTGAGTACACCCCTAAGTGAAAATGTCCAAATTGGGCCCAAAGTGTCAATATTTTGTATGGCCACCATTATTTTCCAGAACTGCCTTAACCCTCTTGGGCATGGAGTTTACCAGAGATTCACAGGCTGCCACTGGAGTCCATTTCCACTCCTCCATGACGACATCACAGAGCTGGTGGATGTTAGAGACCTTGTGCTCTTCTGCCTTTCGTTTGAGGAT
Source organism: Lithobates clamitans (assembly GCA_037952925.1). Taxonomy (NCBI): domain Eukaryota; kingdom Metazoa; phylum Chordata; class Amphibia; order Anura; family Ranidae; genus Lithobates; species Lithobates clamitans. The sequence goes on from JBBGZY010000573.1 coordinate 13,485,760, forward strand.
GCCCCACAGATGCTCAATAGGGTTTAGGTCTGGAAACATGCTTGGCCAATCCATCACTTTTACCCTCAGCTTCTTTAGCAAGGCAGTGGTCATCTTCTAGGTGTGTTTGGGGTCATTATCATGTTGGAATACTGCCCTACGGCCCAGTCTCTGAAGGGAGGGGATCATGCTCTGCTTCAGTATGTCACAGTACATGTTGGCATTTATGGTTCCCTCAATGAACTGTAGCTCCCCAGTGCCGGCAGCACTCATGCAGACTAAGGCAATGACACTCAACTCCATGGCTTGAGTGATCAATAGAGGTAATTAGCTTTACGACCCTAGCCTGTGTCTGTAGCTGGTCTGGTACTGGCCATCTTCTCCCCATATTCAGGTGTCTCACATCAGACCCAATAATGATCAACTGAGAAGTGCATCCTAGCTTAGTCTCCCTATAAATTTATGGCAGCTTATGGGGTGGCGCAGACAGGGGCAAGGCGCAGACATCATGGCTCTGTCCTGAGTGGCTCTGTCACGAGTGATGCGTAGTTTCACCAACGCAGTTATCTATTCTGATCATGTCTTCTCTGCTCTTTTACAGGTAATTGTCTCCTATCCATCTGTACATTTCTACTGAACTGACTTTGCTGACTTTGCTTTAACATATTTTTGGTAATTGTCTCCTATCCATCTGTACATCTCTACTGAACTGACTTTGCTGACTTTGCTGTAACATATTTTTGGTAATTGTCTCCTATCCATCTGTACATCTCTACTGAGCTGACTTTGCTGTAACATATTTTTGGTAATTGTCTCCTATCCATCTGTACATCTCTACTGAACTGACTTTGCTGTAACATATCTTTGGTAATTGTCTTCTATCCATCTGTACATTTCTACTGAACTGACTTTGCTGTAACATATTTTTGGTAATTGTCTCCTATCCATCTGTACATCTCTACTGAACTGATTTTGCTGACTTTGCTGTAACATATTTTTGGTAATTGTCTCCTGTGGCCATATCTTTAAACTTCCATATTTACTGCTAGCTCTATAACAAACACACTGCAATAGCAATATTACTGGTGATTGATTCTCAACTCCATGTGGCTTGAGTGATCAATAGAGGTAATTAGCTTTATGACCCTAGCCTGTGTCTGTAGCTGGTCTGGTACTGGCCATCTCCTCCCCATATTCAGGTGTCTCACATCAGACCCAATAATGACCAACTGAGAAATGCATCCCAGCTTAGCCTCCCTATAAATGTATGGCAGCTTATGGGGTGGCGCAGACAGGGGCAAGGCGCAGACATCATGGCTCTGTCCTGAGTGGCTCTGTCACAAGTGATGCGTAGTTTCACCGACACAGTTATCAATTCTGATCATGTCTTCTCTGCTCTTTTACAGGTAATTGTCTCCTATCCATCTGTACATCTCTACTGAACTGACTTTGCTGTAACATATTTTTGGTAATTGTCTCCTATCCATCTGCACATCTCTACTGAACTGACTTTGCTGACTTTGCTGTAACATATTTTTGGTAATTGTCTCCTATCCATCTGTACATCTCTACTGAGCTGACTTTGCTGACTTTGCTGTAACATATTTTTGGTAATTATCTCCTGCTGCCATATCTTTAAACTTCCATATTTACTTCTAGCTCTATAACAAACACACTGCAATAGCAATATTACTGGTGATTGATTCTCAACTCCATGTGGCTTGAGTGATCAATAGAGGTAATTAGCTTTACGACCCTAGCCTGTGTCTGTAGCTGGTCTGGTACTGGCCATCTCCTCCCCATATTCAGGTGTCTCACATCAGACCCAATAATGACCAACTGAGAAGTGCATCCCAGCTTAGTCTCCCTATAAATTTATGGCAGCTTATGGGGTGGCGCAGACAGGGGCAAGGCGCAGACATTATGGCTCTGTCCTGAGTGTATCTGTTACGAGTGATGCATAGTTTCACCGACGCAGTTATCAATTCTGATCATGTCTTCTCTTCTCTTTTACAGGTAATGGTCTCTTATCCATCTGTACTTCTCTACTCAACTGACTTTGCTGACTTTGCTGTAACATATTTGTCAGGAAATGTTCCATCTGCTGGTAATACCTGTTATTTGGCATGCAGTACTGAGGTCCACCAGCAGGTGTCTCCTGGCAGTTTGGAACTGTCAGGAGAGCTTTTCCCTGTTAATAGTATATCATCTTTGGGCCGCAGTACTGGCGTCCACCAGCGGATGGATCCTGGCAGTGTGGAGCAGACAGTACCTCCTGCAATCAGGTGTCACTTGAGGCCAATCACAAGCCTATAAATACCCGGCAAACATTCATATGTTAACCTTGATTTCTTCATTGCCTCCTGACCTGCTAGCGATCTGATCCTGTGCCCTGAACCTGAACCTGTCTCCCTGTCTCGGACCCTATCCTGTCCCACCTGTTACCTTGCATCCCTGCCTGCAGTTTGACCCATCCATCCTCTCCCTGTCCTGTGTTCCATACCCCATCTACTGACTTCCCTGTGTATGACTTTGGCCTGGCTTACGTTTATGTCTCTGGAACATCCCCTGCTGATCTGCTGTGTATGACCCTGGCCTGGCTATTGTTTATGATCCTGGTATTTCCCATTTATTGCACTTATCTGTCTATTGTTATTTGTGGGTCTCTGTCTGTGGTTGGTTATTGCACTGTGTCATATTGGAGTTGGTTGTATTATATTACCGTACTCACTTTCCTTAATAAATTAATATATTTTCACTTATATACGTTTTGGTGTCCTCTGTCGCAGATCACACGGTTCTGGTCACACCTGTTCATGACAATATTTTTGGTAATTGTCTCCTATCCATTTGTACATCTCTACTGAACTGACTTTGCTGACTTTGCTGTAACATATTTTTGGTAATTGTCTCCTATCCATCTGTACATCTCTACTGAACTGACTTTGCTGACTGAGTGGCTCTGTCACGAGTGATGCGTAGTTTCACTGACGCAGTTTAACGAAAGCAGGATAACTAAAGCTGGATGAACAACCACAAGAACTTTACTCCACTCTGCAAGACGACAAGCAAACCAGCTTTGACATTTATTTTATATTAAGTTAGTTTCCCACTCTCTATCCACTAACATGCTCCTTATTCTCTTCCTTCTCACATTGGTATCTTCTATCCTCAAAATTATCTTTACTCTACCCCTCCTCTCTTACCTGCAGCATGCACATATCACCTTCACTCCTACCTTCACTCCTACCCTCTCCCTACTATGGCACCCATTATCTCCTGCATTTGCTGCACCCACATGCTGACATAAACACCAGGGCCACTAGACACGTGCGCTCATGCACATCCCACTCCCACCTTGCCTTCCTCGCCCTCCTCCTTCTCCTAGTCTCAGGTGACATTTCTCCTAATCCTGGTCCACCATTTTCCAAATGCAAGCCACATATCCAATACCCCTCCCCCTCTGGCAACCACCGCAATCCACTCAGTTTAATTTCTATCCCCCTGCTTCCTCAAAGCACCCCACCAATCTCATGTGCCCTTTGGAACGCCCGCTCCATCTGTAACAAGCTAACATCTGTACATGACCTCTTCATCTCTTATGGCTTGAACATACTCACCATAACAGAAACCTGGCTTCAAAATTTTGACTCAGCTTCTCCTGCTGCCCTCTCCCATGGTGGTCTCCATTGGACTCACTCCCCCAGACTCAACAGACAGAAAGGAGGTGGAGTTGGCTTCCTTCTATCACCACAAAGCACCTTCCAAGTCCTTCCTGTCCCTCCCCCTCTATCCCTCCCTTCTTTTGAGATGCACTGTATTCATCTGTTTTCTCCCATTTCTCTGAGGATTGCAGCAATTTATAGGCCTCCAGGACCGGTATCGCGCTTTCTTGATGACTTTGCTGCCTGGCTACCCTACTTTCTCTCCTCTGAAATACCCACCATTATTCTTGGTGACTTTAACATTCCTGTCAATGTTAACAGCCCAACTACAGCTAAACTTCTGGACTTAACCTCATCTTTTGACCTAACCCAATGGACACATACTTCCACTTACTCCAATGGTAATACCCTTGACCTTGTATTCTCCCATCTCTGCAACCCTGGCAACCTCACCAACACCCCCTTTCCTCTCTCTGATCACAACCTCATTGCTTTCACTGTATCCTTGCCTCCAACCACCCATCCCTCCAAGCAGCAAACAATTACTTGTAGAAACCTTCGCCACTTTAATCCTTCTCTTCTCTATTCTGCTACTGACCACCTATATGACATAATCTCTCCCCTGTCCTGTCCTGACCTGGCCACCTCTGTCTACAACAGTTCACTCTCATCATCACTAGATGCACTTGCTCCTCTAACCACACACAGAATCAGGCCCTGCCCGTTACAACCCTGGCAAACTGACAACACTAGAAATCTCAAGAGACATTGCCGTGCTCTTGAACGACTGTGGCGTAAAACCGAATGCCTGCAAGACTTCACCCTATATAAATCTGCCCTTCTAAAATACAATTCATGCCTCCATGCTGCCAAACAAGTCAACTTTTTCTCTCTTATTAATTCCTTGTCATCCAGTCCCCGTCGGCTCTTCTCAACCTTTAACTCTCTGCTTCGCCAACCACCCCCTCTACCCACTAACTCACTCACTGCCCAAGAGATTGCCAATCACTTCAAAGACAAGATCGATGCAATTCGTGAGGACATTTCCACTGTGCGTACGTCTTCCCCACCCAACATACCTTGCTTAGCAGCACATTCAACACTCTCCTCTTTTGAATTGGCTACTACTGAAGAGGTTACAAAAATTTTCTCGGATGCCCACCTAACCAATTGTCCCTTGGATCCTGTTCCCTCACAACTACTACGGTCACCCTCTTCTTCTATCCTATGCTCCCTTACCCACATCTTCAATCTCTCCCTCTCTAGTGGCATATTCCCCTCCCCTCTAAAACATGCGCAGATCACTCCCATTCTTAAAAAGCCCTCACTGGACCCTACCGACCTGAACAACTTAAGACCCATCTCATTGCTTCCATTCACCTCTAAACTTCTAGAATGCTTAGTCTACAACCGTCTTAGCTCCTACCTCAATGAAAATAACCTTCTTGACCCCTTACAGTCTGGCTTTCGCTCGCAGCACTCCACGGAAACTGCCTTACTAAAACTCACTAACGATTTACTAACTGCTAAAACCAACAGTCAGTACTCCATACTCCTACTACTTGACCTCTCTGCGGCCTTTGATACTGTTGACCACCAGCTCCTTCTCAATAAACTACATTCCCTTGGCCTCTGAGATTCTGCTCTTTCCTGGTTCTCTGGCTATTTATCACAGCGCTCCTTCAGTGTCACCTACAACTCTGTCTCCTCCTCTCCATTGCCCTGTGGGGGTCCCCCAAGGCTCGGTTCCTGGACCCCTTCTCTTCTCTATCTACACCTCCTCCCTTGGTCACTTAATAACTGCCCACGGCTTCCAATACCACTTATACGCTGATGACACCCAAATCTATCTGTCTACTCCTCACCTCACTCCTTCAGTCTCCTCTCGCATTACTAACTTACTAACTGACATATCAGCATGGATGACGCACCGCTTCCTTAAACTAAATCTCTCTAAAACTGAGCTATTAATATTCCCCCCCGCCCGTGCCCCCCTCCATGACTTTTCCATCAAAATCAACAATGCAACCATCAGTCCCTCCCCTCACGCCAGGGTACTAGGTGTAATCCTAGACTCTGACTTGTCATTTCAGCCTCAAATCCAATCGTTGTCAAAAGTTTGTAGAATTCACCTTTGTAACATCTCTAAAATTCGCCCCTTTTTAACAAATGAAACCACCAAGCTCCTCATTCACTCCCTTGTTATCTCTCGCCTTGACTATTGCAACTCCCTTCTCATTGGCTTACCTCTCCATAGGATATCCCCTCTTCAGTCTATCATGAATGCTGCTGCCAGACTTTCCACCTTACCAACCGCACAGTGTCTGCCAACCCTCTACTCCAATCCCTACACTGGCTCCCAATCACCCAGCGAATTAAATTCAAAATACTAATCACAACATACCAAGCCATTCACAACTCTGCCCCGAGCTACATCACTAATCTTGTCTCCAAATATCACCCAAATTGACCTCTCCGCTCTCCTCAAGACCTCCTGCTTTCAAGCTCTCTCATCTCCTCCTTCCATGCTCGTCTCCAGGATTTCTCCAGAGCCTCTCCCATCCTCTAGAACTCACTACCTCCATCTATCCGGCTATCCCCTACTCTTGCTACCTTCAGGCGATCCCTGAAAACTCATCTTTTCAGGAAAGCCTATCACGTCTCCAACTAATCTCCTACCACTTCCACCTGCTCATTCCCCACAGTTATAACCTTTTGTACCACCTGCCCCACCCTATTAGATTGTAAGCTCTTCTGAGCAGGGCCCTCTTAATCCTCTTGTATTTTATTGTATTATAACTGTATTGTCTCCCTTTTATATTGTAAAGCGTTGCGTAAACTGTTGGCGCTATATAAATCCTGTATAATAATAATAATAATAATAAGAGAAATTCAATATACAGTTGGTCACAAGCTGATCTTCCTCTGCATCGATGATGTGCTCGAACAAAGGAAAAAGAACACAATATAGTGTAGTATGCTCAATACCAATGGAGTATGTTAAATCATAATCTTGACTCGTCAACTCACCCCCTCAATCTCCTCACGTATCACAAATTTACTGGGCATATCATTATGGATGTCACACCATTTCCTAAAACTCTCTCTTTCTAAAACTGAGCTTGTAATATTTCCTTCTCCCTGGCCTCCCTCCATGACTTTACCATTGACATCAACAGCACAACTATTGGTCCTTCCGAACATGCCAGGTGCTCGGTGTAATCCTAAACTCTGACAACTCCTTCAGCCCCCACGTCCAATCACTGGCTAAATCTTACCGCCTTAACTTCAAAATCAACATTTCCAGATTTCGCCCCTTCCTGAATTAAATACACAATAAAAGAACTTATTCACTCCTTGGTTATTTCTTACTTTGACTACTGCAACTTTCTCACTGGCCTACCTTTACACAGGCTATCACACCTTGAGTCTATTATGAATGCTGCTGCTAGATTAATACACCCTACTGACCGATCCGTGACTGCTGCTTCTCTCTGATAATCTCTTTACTGGCTTCCCCTATCCCATTCTATAAAATTCAATTACTAACCACAACATACAAGGCTATCCACAACATCACCCCCAGCTACATCACTAACCTCATCTGCAGATATTGCCCAAATCATCCTCTCTGCTCCTCCCAAGTCCTCCTACTCTCTAGGTCTCTTGATGCCTCCTCCCATACTTTCTTCCAGGACTTCTCCAGAGCCTCTCCCATCCTCTGAAACTCCCTGCCCCAGTATGTCCAGCCAGCTCCTACTCTGTCTGCCTTTAAGCAATCCTTGAAATCTCATTTATTCAGGGAAACCTACCTCACCTTTATCTAAGAACTGTACTTGAGTCAAATCCACCAGTTTTTCTTGCATCATGACCCATGAGATTTTACGTTTAGCTGCACTAACTGAGATTGTAGGTTTTTTTAAAGCATGGGCTATCGTGATCTTAGCTCCGAGGAGCATATAGAACAGGAGTATATTTGGGAATCCTCTACACTCTATTGTTTAACAAGGCTATATGTGAGGTCTGGGGAATAACACATCCTGTGACCTTGTGCAAAATCTGGAAGATTTTATTCTAGAAACTACGAATTTGAGGACAAGACCACCACGTATGGAACAGATTGCTCACATGGTCGCAACCTCGGAAACAGAGAGGAGAGGATTTAGGTTACATTTTAGCCAGGCGTTTTGGCACTAGATACCAGCGCATAAGCATCTTGACATTGGCCTCCCTTGAAGGAGCGCTGAAAGCTCTGGTGCCAGGTGCTAGCTCCCATTCCTCTTCTAGATCCTGCTTCCAGTTCCGTGTGTAGGCAGACTTATCCATGTTTTAGCTAATAATGAGTAAATTATTGAAATACCTCCCCTTTGATCCAGAAGCTCTTAACACCAATGTTCATATGTGGAAAAACTGAAATTGAAAGTAAAAAGTGTGAATTTTGGGCCAGACAAAATTTTTCTACAGGAGGCATTTTCAATCCACTGGTGCAATAGCTCACAGATAGTGGCCCCATGGAATTAAAAAAGTGTCCAATGCAATACAGTCCTTTATCTAACCACCATTAAAAGGCTTTAATGTTTAAACCTGGAGTGATTTTTGGGTTATAAAATAGGCATGCAAGGGGTTTAAGCACAGAGACTAGTGAGGGGTGTTTATGGAGTTTGTCACTTTAGGCGTAAGAGTGGGATAGGGTAGGTGCTAATATTGGGGGTCTGTTCTTAGAGGGGACCCAGGCTGGAAAGTCTAATGTATATTGAGGGACTGCTTGTCGTTCCATAGAGACCCAGTCTGGTTTGGGACCTTGAGAATAGACCATGGAAAATTGTGCTAACTAAGCTGCTTAATAGTATCACCACAGGTTCGGAAAGGCGAGCCCTCCACGGGTTCGTAGATGATAGAGAACAGATTAAAACATCGGTGGCCTTTTTTACCTCAGATAAATTGTATAATTTTGGATTGGTATTCATTCAAGTGTGTCCTTTTTATTGGTACAGGAAGTGATCTAAACAAATATGTTTGGTACATTTTAAGTGATTTTACACTATTGGAGTGTTTTTGTTTTTTGGGTCATTTGGAATTCCACATTGGAATCACCACTGAGGAGATGAAATAGTTGGATGATTGGGATTATGGCAGTGCCTATATCAAAGAACTATACAAAGTTTATATAAAAATATAAATGTTATTACTGTACACAAAGCGACAAAGAATAACAGGTTCAATAAAACATAAGATAAAAACTAATTGCAAAGCAAAATACAGTTAGTATTGTTGATCACTGGTATCCATGTAATGAAAGTAATCAGTGCTTGATGACATATCCCAACATGTTTCGCCAACATTAGCTTCTTCAGGGGTTTTCCACAGACCACGAGTTTTCATATAGCTCAAAAAAACATCAAGAGAAGTCACCAGATGAGTGTCAGGGCTGGGCTCAGCCCTTCCTTCTCAAAGCTAGCCCCTCAGCTGTCAGCTAATTTCCAGCTCCTATCTCTCCACAGACTCACCTGTTGATGATATCCTGCTAGTCAGTCCTGACTACTTAATCCACTCAGTCCAGATGATCTCTGCCTTCGCCTTGGTCACATCTCTAGAGACTCTCTCCTGAGTTCCTGTTAAAGACTTGCTTGGCTGACGTTCCTTCTGGCTCCAGATCCTGCTTGCTGTTGTACTACGCTCATCTCTGGCTCCCTGATGTTTTGGCTTGTCTGTTGGTGAAACAACCGGACCAACTCCATATTCTTTTTTTTAGTGTTTTAATACACCCTTTTCCTGGTCCGATTGTTGACAACACAACAAAAATTCACTTAAACCCTGTAAAGTTTGTTTTAGCTTTGAACTGTAGATGGCTTCTTAATTTAATTTTGTTATGCAATCTACTTGCCCATGGGAACTGACTTTTAACCCTGCCCCCTCATTGGCCATTTGGCCTTTTTCAAAGTTGGTGCCTTTCTTAGTCCCAAATCTCTCCTCATCCCTTTTCTCTACCCACTCCCCCCCCCATTCAAGCATGGCTTCCTTCAGTGGAGAGACAAGATCCAGCAGTCCCAGCATTCTGCGGAGATTTCTGATCAGGACCTGGACCAGGCTTTTCTCAGACTTCAACGCCTCTTAGAACGTAAAGAAAGGTCATTCTGGCACAGAAAGCATTTCCAAAAATACTTGGACAACAATATAGTCCCTTGGGGACTCAGAGTGCAAATTTTCCCCAATTTGAAAAAAATTGATGAACCTTTAAAAATTAGCTGGGAGAATCATTTACAGTCATGCTCATTTGGTATGATGTCCTTATTATGCACACAGTATGAAGCTGAATTAAAGTCTCTCGATGATTCCACTTCCCGGTGGTATGAGGACTATACACTCATTACTACAAGTGCTCGATTTCAGAAGAAGGAACAAGATCTTAAAACACACATAGAAAGATACACTTTAAATATTATCCGCACTAAAGAAAACAAATTTTTAAGAGACATGAGTGCACACACCAATGGTTTTGCATACAAATGGACCCAAAACACAAACACCAGAAATAAATCTCCTAACTACACTTATGAATCTAATACCAATAAAAATAAAAATGACAACGACACTAATCTATCTTCATCTTCCTCATCTCTCTCGTCTAGCCAATCCACCATCTATCGTGATCTATCTGGGGATAGATTACCTAAAAGGTGTAAAGGCAACTCGGACGCTGCCTCTACCGAATCACTGACACACCATCTTGGCAATTCGTCAGCACACCGGCCACAACCGGCACACGCTAAACAAACAGGCACCTGCACGACCGACCTCCCTATCTCACCTGTCACACTCCACTACCCGCGGACCACAAGCTTCGGCTTCACCTTCTATGGTCCCTATAGCACCAATTACGTCAAATACCACCTCTCCTTTACATCCTAATATTACCAACAAGGTAAGCACCACTGAAGCTATTATTTCTCCTTCTGGCACCCCGGTACCAACAGACATTAAACTAGCCCCCCTTTTTTTAGGGAAGGACTAAAAATCAGACCTTTGTCAAATCCCTTACCTACTGTTACTCACAGTAAGGAAAGTAAACCACATCTATCGGTAATCAACCTGTCCTCCCACAATTTAATGGATACAGAGACACAAGTCTTACAACTAGGCCTTACATTCTGTCCTGACTCTCAATGCGACAAATTTTCACTCATTAAAGATTTGCATCTATTTGCACGCAGACTTAAATACAGGACCATTTTTGACAAACCTCCTCTAGAGATACACCCCACAGACCCTGATTCTAATATTCAAGAAAGCATTGAGGAACACCAAGCTTTTGAGGATTTGATGGAACTTTGGGAGGAGAGACACACCACTGACGACGACAAGGTTCTTACCCTCCCACCAGCGTTGTCGATCGCTGGTGTGTCCTTCCCCCCTCCTCAATCCTTCAAACCTAAATCTAGACTTTTTCCCCTCTTAAACACTAACCCAAACATATGGGCATTTATACAGCAAACCACCAAAGAAATCGAGAAACTTAAAACTTCTACTACCAGGATCTCTAATCTACCTTTAGAACAAAGTGATGCAGTCAAGTCTTTACAAGCGAACCCTGACATAATAATTAAGCCCTCTGACAAGGGTGGGAATTTAGTCCTTATGAACATTTCCCAATATGTAACTATGTGCCAAAAAATTCTTAAAAACCGTAGCTGGTACCGCCCCATCTCTAAAACAGTTATCGATAATTTTGACGCCCAGTACCGTACAATCATTTTTCAAGCTTACCGCCAAGGCGTTATTGATCAGAACACTATAAATTTTCTAAATGTTAGAGATCCAAGGATCCCTACTTTCTACGCACTACCTAAAGTACACAAATCACTGACTGAACCCCCAGGACGTCCTATAATTTCTGGATGCTCAAGCCTTACTGAAAATGCCAGCTCTCTGGTAGACAGTTACTTACAACCCCATGTAAGGGCACTCTCATTATACATCAAGGACACTATTGACCTTCTGAGAACAATCGAAGGTATCTCTCTTCCCCCCCGACACCTGGCTAGTAGCACTAGACGTAGAAAGCCTTTACAACACTATTCCACATGATTCAGGACTTAAAGTGATACAAAAACATTTACACGAGAGGGGTCCATCTTTTGCCAAATACAATGCCTTTGTACTTGATTTATTGGATTACATTCTGAGACATAATGTGTTTGTCTTCAATTCTTCCCACTACCTCCAGGTGCAGGGGGTCGCAGTGGGGACCAAGTGTGCCCCCTCTTATGGGAACCTGTACCTGGGGGGTGGGAAAAGAAGGTCCTCAACAGGGAGGATCTAAGCCATCTCCATGATAGAATTCTGGCTTGGTATCATTTTATAGATGATGTTCTTATTTTCTGGTCCGGAACCCAAACCGAATTGAATGAATTTCTACAAATTATTTCAATTAACAACTTTAATTTAAAATTCACTATGCACTGTAGTCAGAACAGCATTAGTTTCCTGGACTTGGTCATTTCCATCAATGCAGAAGGAAAACTTGACTCATCCCTTTATAGAAAGCCCTCAGTGGGAAACACCATTCTCCACGCTCAAAGCTCGCACCCCACTTCTTTGATCAAAAGCATTTCATATAGTCAGTATTTAAGGCTTAAACATAACTGTAGTAAGGACTCCGACTTCAGAAATGCAGCTAGGGACTTATATAGTAGGTTGAAAGTCAGGGGTTATAGCCATGATTGTCTGAAAAAAGCTTTTAACCAAGCAAATTCAGAAAACAGAAACACATTGATCTTCTCCAGTAAATGGGTTAAAAAACCCAATACTGTAAGAGTCATTACTCAATATTTATGTCAACATCAACAATTTAGAGGCAAATTAACAAGATTTTGGCCACTCCTCTCTGCAGACCCCACAGCGAGTAAATACATAAATAATGTTCCCGAAATCACCTTCAGACGAGCTCCCTCTTTAAGGGACCGATTGATTCGAAGTCATTTCGAAACCATACAACCTCTTTCAAAATAAATTAACTGTGGTACCTTCCCCTGCGGTGCATGCGATGTATGTGAATATGTTGATGCAAAAACCAAACTCAAACTACCTAACGGCAGATGGCATTCCATTCAGTTCAGAGTCACCTGCCAGACACCGGGAGTTATATATCTTGCTCAGTGCCTGTGCGTTGGCTTTTATATAGGCAAAACAGACAATTTTTTAAACGCATATGAGACCATATTAAAACTATAAAGAAAAATAAAATGGACACCGTCATCAGCCGGCATATTGGCTTACATCACAACTTCAATCCGCAATTTATCAAATTTTCAGCACTTGAGTATATCCCCTGTAACCTGGGGGATAGGTAGCAGGTACAAAGCTCCATGGGATGAGCAGTCTTTCAGGCACAGATACCAAATCCAGTGAAATAGTGACAAACAGTGCGGTGTTTATTTGTGATATATACAAGTCTATATACAGGTGCTGTACAGTGTTCCAAAAAAACAAAAATAGGAACAAAAATAGCCAAAACAAAACCTAGCCGTGTCTCGGCACTAACTAAACAATATTTACAGATCCTAACTACCAGGCTGAACAAAGCTACAGCTTGTCAGCTTCCACATACCTTTTTGCTCTCCTACACAGAAGTTGTCTGAGTATCCCAGGCCAAGAGCAAAGGCTGTCTGCTCAGGTGAGCTTAAATTAGCCTGGGGGAGAGGACCAAGACCTGAACTGGACTATGGATCAGAGATCCCTGAACGTGTACGAGAAGAGCCTGGGAGATGTATAAACCCCGAACAGGACTTTTCCTGGCTCTCTCTGGGACGCTCTGCTATATATCCTCCCCCCTTGTTTCAACCCCAGGGTTGGAACACCTGTAGCCCAACAGGAGTGAACACGGGACAGGGCATCTACATTCCCCATCTCAACACCTGGCCTGTGTTTTACAGTGAATGCGTAATCCTGTAGAGCCAAAAACCACCGGTTCACCCGTCTATTAGTCTCCTTTTGGGCCATCCATTTCAGAGGAGCATGGTCAGTTATTAACTCAAACTGGCGCCCTAACAAATAGTACCTGAGTGCGTCCACGGCCCACTTTATGGCTAAACACTCCTTTTCAATGACTGCATACCTTTGCTCATGGTCATTGAGCTTTCTGCTTAGGTACACCACAGGGTGTTCTTCTCCACTGTGTACCTGGGATAGTACTGCCCCGATACCAACATCAGACGCATCCGTCTGAACCAAAAAATCTTTGGAGAAATCGGGGGAGTACAGTACTGGTTGTGCATAAAGAGCCTTCTTCAGGACTTGGAAAGATTCCTCTGCTACTGAGGACCATTTCACCATTACAGAGTCTTTCCTTTTCGTAAGGTCTGTCAGTGGGGCAGCTATAGTTGCAAAATTTGGGATAAATCTTCTATAATACCCCGCAATGCCAAGAAAGGCTCTGACCTGCTTTTTGTTTGCAGGACGTGGCCATTCCTGGATAGCTTCTATTTTATTCACTTGAGGTTTTATGACACCACGCCCAATAGTGTAGCCCAAATACTTGGCTTCCTCTAAACCAATGGCACATTTTTTTGGATTTGCTGTAAAACCTTCTTTGAAGAGGGAATCAAGGACAGCCTGGACACGGGGCAAGTGAGACTCCCAGTCAGTGCTATGTACCACTATTTTATCTAGATATGCTGCTGCATATTGTCGGTGGGGTCTTAGAGTCCTGGCCATGGCCCTCTGAAATGTCATGGGGGCATTTTGCAACCCAAAAGGCATTTCTTTATATTGAAAGAAACCCTCTGGGGTCACAAATGCAGTCTTCTCTTTAGCGCTACCAGTCAGGGGTATTTGCCAATAACCTTTTGTCAAGTCCAAAGTGGTCAGATAGCGAGCCTTGCCAAGTCGGTCTATAAGTTCATCCACTCTGGGCATTGGGTACGTGTCAAACTTTGTCACTGCATTAAGCTTCCTGAAGTCATTACAGAACCTCCAAGTGCCATCCGGTTTTGGGACTAACACGATGGGGCTAGACCAGTCACTATTGGATTCCTCAATGACATCTAGCTCCAACATTCTTTTAACTTCCTCGCTGATGTCCTTCCTCCTCCCTGCAGGAATTCTGTATGGTTTGAGCTTGACACGGACCCCTGGTTCAGTAACAATATCATGCTGAACTGCTGAAGTCGTGCCAGGTAACTCTGAAAATTTCTCTCTATTTCTTATCAGGAATTCTCTAGTTTCCTGCTTTTGGGAATATGACAGGGTGTCTGGAATAGTGACCTCGGGGATCAGAAGGGACTCACCACCCTTAGGCATTACCGGGAGGGACCTCGCAGTTAACTCCAGTCTATCCTTCCAGGGCTTTAACAGGTTTATATGGTAAATCTGTTCGGGCTTCCTTTTCCCTGGTTGATATACTTTGTAATTGACCTCCCCAACTCTTTCAATTACTTCAAAGGGATCCTGCCACTTAGCCAGGAACTTGCTCTCAACAGTGGGAACTAACACCAGGACCCTGTCACCTGGTGAGAAAACACGGAGTTGGGCCCCCCTGTTGTATATCTTCTGTTGGGCTGCTTGGGCCTGCAGTAAGTGTTCTTTTACCATCGGCATGATTGCTGCAATCCTGTCCTGCATTTGAGCGATATGCTCAATGACACTTTTATGGGGTGTCTGCTCCCCCTCCTAAGTTTCTTTGGCTATGTCTAAGAGTCCCCGAGGGTGTCTCCCATAAAGCAACTCAAATGGAGAGTACCCCGTGGAGGACTGGGGGACCTCCCTGATGGCAAACATCAAGTATGGTATCAGGAAGTCCCAGTTTTTCCCATCCTTGTCAACAACCTTTTTTAACATGCTCTTTAATGTCTTATTGAAGCGTTCCACCAAGCCATCCATTTGAGGATGGTACACCGAGGTTCGCAATTGCGACACCTTAAATAACTTGCACAGCTCTCTAGTTATTCATGACATAAATGGGGTGCCCTGGTCTGTAAGGACTTCTTTAGGGATTCCAACATGACTGAACACCATAAACAGCTCTTTGGCAATGTTTTTAGCAGACGCGGTGTGTAAGGGAATGGCCTCGGGGTAACGGGTAGCATAATCCATGATTACAAGGATATGCTGATGACCTTGGGCAGACTTGGGGAGTGGACCCACAAGGTCCATGGCAATCCTCTCAAAGGGCACTTCAATAATGGGCAAGGGCACTAAAGGACTTTGGAAGTGTTGTAGTGGGGCTGACATCTGACACACAGGACAGGATTGACAATAATTCTCAATATCCTTCTGTATCCCGGGCCAATAAAACCTGCGCAACACCCTTTCAGTAGTTTTCTCAACCCCTAAATGACCTCGTAGCAAGTGCCCATGGGCAAGTTCCAACACCACCCGTCTGTATGGCTTAGGGACCACCAACTGTTCAACCACTTCATCATTTTTTTTACATACTCGATACAGTAAATCCTCATTGCTGCTAAAATAAGGAAAACAGAGCCTGTCCCCTGATTCGACAGGTACATCATTAATCACCATTACATTTTCCCAGGCCCTGGCAAGGGTTGAGTATTTTCTCTGCTCGGTACCAAAATTTTCCTTGTGTACATTAAGGTCAGCAAACTCTAACGTAGGCTCAGATTCAGCAGATGGCTGTCCAGCTCCACTGGTTGTGGGGACCTCCTCAGGCTCCTCCAGCTCTCCTGCCATAACTGAGAAAGGAAAACCCGGGGAGCCCTGAGAAGAGTCCCCTGAACCCACATTGTCAGTAGCGGCCAGGAGTTCTGGCTCTTTCACTGAGTCAGCTACTGCGACCGGGTCGGGACGATCCCACAGTTCCCAAAACTTAGGGAAGTCCCTACCAACGATGGCCTCGTGCCCCAAGTGGGGCACAAGTCCGACCAAATGGGTCACCGTACCTAAGCCAGTTTTAAACTGAACAGTGGCTATAGGATACTCTCGGGTATCCCCATGTACACAGATCACAGCAACTTTTTTAGCATGCAAATTCACAGTTTCAACCATCTCAGCTGTAACCAAAGTCACTAGACTTCCAGAGTCCAGCAAGGCCGTAATAGGCTTATTATTAACAGTCATTTGGCACATGTGTTTTCCCATACTTGGTGCTGCAGCACATGAAACAGCAGCAAACATAGACTGCCTTCTAATAGATAGATCACACTGCATTGGTTCATCTGTCAATGGACAGTTTGCTGAAACATGTCCCAGTTCTTGGCAACGAAAACACCTGATGTTTCCCCAGTTTGGTTTGCTGACAGGCAGTAGCTTCCCTTGTTTGGGACGCCAAACTTCAGTCCTGGCACCAAAAATCCTCCCCCCTTTTTCCTTGCCATGCTTACCACCCACTTCCCCTGGAACAGTCTTACTGGTTGCCTGGGGAGACCGTGGCTCTGGGTGGAAAGTCCGTGCGGCTGTAGGGGTGGTGACCAGGCTCTCTGCAGCAAAGTACCTTTCAACGAGTTCCACGAGGTTGTCCGCCGAGTTGGGGTCTCCTTGACTCACCCACTTCTGCAGGGGAACTGGTAGTGACCTCAGGAACCGGTCCATGACCACATGCTCCACTATTTGTGGCCCAGACAGGGACTCCGGCTGTAGCCATTTTCTCACCAAGTGAATTAGGTCGAACATCTGCGATCTTGGGGGCCTCTCGTCTTGGAAGAACCAGCTGTGGACCCGCTGTGCTCGAACTGCCAAGGTGACACCAAGTCGCGCCAGGATTTCCCGCTTGACCTTTTCATAGTCTCCTGCTTCTGCTGACTCCAAATCATAGTAGGCCTTCTGCGATTCTCCAGACAGCAAGGGGGCGACCAGTCCTGCCCACTGGGTTTTGGGCCAAACTTCCCTCTCAGCGGTCCGTTCAAAAGTTAAGAGAAAGGCCTCTGGATCATCATTTGCAGTCATCTTAGAAAGAAAGCGACCCACATGGATGGCTGAGGGCTTGTCTCCAACAACATTAACTTTAGCAGGTGACCACTGTGCTAGCCTCTCCACAACCGCAGCCAGGGTTTTCCTATCCTCTTTTGCATCAGTGGCTAGCCGTTCAAACAACCTCTACGATAGCTCCTGTACAGCACCAATCTGTTGGCACAGCGCCTTGGTTTGCTCCTGTGCGATAGTGTTTGTTTGCTGCTATGTAGCCTTTGCTTGATGCAGTGCAGTGTTTGCTTGTTGCTGTGCAGCATTGGATTGTTGCTGTGCAGCGTTGGATATCACCAATTGTTTTAGGATTTCCTCCATGTTTAGTCACTCTAGGTACTGGCCTTTTAAGTAGTAACTTACTACAGCTGCCCGCATTCTCCACCATATGTAACCTGGGGGACAGGTAGCAGGTACAAAGCTCCTTGGGATGAGCAGTCTTTCAGGCACAGATACCAAATCCAGTGAAATAGTGACAAACAGTGCGGTTTTTATTTGTGATATATACAGGTGCTGTACAGTGTTCCAAAAAAACAAATAGGAACAAAAATAGCCAAAACAAAATCTAGCCGTGTCTCGGCACCAACGAAACAATATTTACAGATCCTAACTACCAGGCTGAGCAAGCCTACAGCTTGTCAGCTTCCACATACCTTTTTGCTCTCCTACACAGAAGTTGTCTGAGTATCCCAGGCCAAGAGCAAGGGCTGTCTGCTCAGGTGAGCTTAAATTAGCCTGGGGAGAGGACCAAGACCTGAACTGGACCATGGATCAGAGATCCCTGAACGTGTATTAGAGGAGCCTGGGAGATGTATAAACCCCGAACAGGACTTTTCCTGGCTCTGTCTGGGACGCTCTGCTACACCCCCCAGACTCTCGCGGTGGCAGCGTTGATCGCACCCTGCTACAGCTAGAAGCTCGTTGGATTTACAATCTAAAAGCCACATCCTTTCCTGGCTTCAATGAAAGAGAGTTTCAAGTCTTTTCTCTAGTCCCTTGAATGCTTATTTCGGCCCCTTCCC
This sequence comes from Lithobates clamitans, assembly GCA_037952925.1. Classification (NCBI taxonomy): domain Eukaryota; kingdom Metazoa; phylum Chordata; class Amphibia; order Anura; family Ranidae; genus Lithobates; species Lithobates clamitans. The sequence continues at coordinate 13,504,340 of JBBGZY010000573.1, forward strand.
CCCCATCTAGGTTGTTTTCCATGTTTGTATTTCAATTTCCTTCCACTTCTCTCCTTCCCTCACTCACTTCCTTCCTTTTTCCTCCTTTATTTTCCCCTCCCCCAGTCCAGCCCCCCCTTCCCCATCCCAGTCCCCTCCCATCCCAGTCCCCTCCCATTTTCCCTTGGATAAATTGTTTATTTGTATATTTAATTGTTTATTGTTATAGATTTACTTATTTGGAATTTAATTCATTACTACTTGGCTTATCTACAATGTATAAAACTTTCCTAGATAGAATACTTGTGTTACTGTCTGGTCTATTTATAGAGTATAAAATGTTTTCTTTGACAGAATACTTGTGTCATTGTTTGTGTTTTATGTACAACCACTGTAAATGAACTTGGTTGCCTATTGGATGCTTGGTTGATTGGTGCAATTTTGTGGTCCTGCTCCGCTATCCCTACTGCTACATTCCATTCCTCTCCCTGATCCATCCCCGCTGGCCCTTTTCTTTTGTCCCCTATCTACACCGACCCTGGGTAATATCTTTGGTGGGCCATACGGATGCACAGGGCTTGCCTTATCCATCATGTAGCAGGCCCCTTTTCACGCCTGGCTGCGCCGGTTACCCTTTTTTGATCCTGGATGGCTTCGGCCACCTAGGATCATATCCCCTCTCCAACATCCCTGCACACCTTGGCAGTGCGGCGGCTGGGCTGGAGCAGTTCTGTGCGTGCCCTTCCCCTGGACGTGCCTGACTCCTCCCTCCTCGCACAGCCTCCTGGTCACTGTAGTCAGAGGCTGTAGGCCGCCCGTGCGCATGTGCACAGGCGTCTTCACATCCGCCTCGAGCCAGCGACGTCACACGCTGGCTCATCGGAGGGCTGATTTAAACCGGCCTATCTGGCTTTCATTTCAGCCAGAGCCGGAGGGAGACACTCACACTGTGGCCATCTTCTGACAAGTAAGCTACTATACAGTCTGACTGGACAATATACAACTGCAAGTCTACATTCCTAGCCTTGTCTCCTATTTGTCTTCACTTCATTCATTTGCTCACTGGTTCCCTATTCACCTTTACTTTCCCCACCATTGGTGTTTTTACCCTTCATCGCCAGGATTCTTACTATGGGCGTTTTCTCTCCTTCCCTCACTGACACGGTATCCCTCCATTTTAAGGTCTTTTATTGTGGAGTGCTTCTCCTCCCCCCATCTATCTTATTGTTTCATTGTCTGTGTTTATCCAGAAATGTCCTTCTTTGATCACCTTCCCTGGTTACTTTCACCTTCCCTGAAGTACCTTACCTAAAAAAAAAAATTATATTTTTTTTTTACATGACCTTCATTTTTGTTTATATTCCTCTAATTTCATGCATGGCTCATATATAATATAAAAAAACTTTTTTACCTATTTTTTCAGTCTGCCTTTGCAGCCGAGTTTACAGAGCTTCTTTTCAGTGTACTCTCTTCATAGACAACTAGACTAACAAATATATTCTGCGTGAGTATTTACTCTAAGAGACATTTGTCCCTCCCTTTGCTCTTTTACATTTAGTCATCCCTTTATCAGTTTAACTCTATGAAAATTTACTATTCTCCATTGTCCCCCTATCAGCCTTCTATGGCTGCGCCTAATTGACTCCTGTGGATCGGGTCCTTTGGGGCGTTGTCTGGGGGCCAGCCTGGTTGTTCACGGGTGCTATTAGTGTTTAGGGTAAGTGTCCATACCCACGTTCTTTTTTGGCAACCAAGCTCATACTTAAGTTAAATTCTCTGTACTTACATTTTGATTGTATACTTTTAGAACTTTGTTACAACCTTGTTTTCTCATTCGTTTAGTGGTCTCAATAAAATCTTGCACATCCCCTGAGGAAGCTAAAAAGCTAAACATGTCGGGCTAGTGTGCAATATCTCCATCTGCGATCTACCATTTACCTGTTTATTTCTGATCACCAAGCGTCTGTAATTTTACATTCCTTTAAAATGGCATGTTCTTTTAATTATGCTATGTTAATAAAATTATGTTTCATTTTAACTGATAAAAGTTAATCTTGTCTTCCTGTATTTGGCACCGCAAAAATCCCCTTATTCTCTCGTTTTGCATACACTTGTTGATAATATTTTTTCCAAATTGGATGAGCAGGATCACCGCATGGATCAGTTTGCCATGGCGTTACAAACCCTCCTGAGTTGCACGGCTCACCTGGAATCTCCCACTGTGGCTGCTCTGGTACATCCTGTGTTGCAGACTGTCCCTGCTGCTGTTCCAGTCTCTGTGCAGCCACCTGCCTCGAGTATTATCTTTATAAGAAGTATGTCAGGTTGCGCTTCCGCTTCCCCAGCAATTTGGGGGTGATCCAGTCCAATGCAGAGGGTTTCTCAACCAGGTTGAGATATACTTTGAGATGCTGTCCCAGACGTTTCTAATGGACAGAAGCAAAGTAGCTTTTGTGATATCTTTGCTTTCTGAGAGAGTCTTGACCTGGGCAAACCTTCTATAGGAGACACAAAAACCTGTTGTCTTGAGTTGCCCTGAGTTTGTGACTTCTTTTAAAAGGGTATTTGACGTTCCCGCATGCTCCGCTTCTGCTGCCAAGTGCCTCTTGTTCATCAGAGTACGAGAAATGTTGCCAATTATGCCATTGCTTAGAACAATGAGGCCCTTGTGGCAGCTTTTTCTCATGGTCTCTCAGATACCATCAAGGATGAGATAGCAGCCAAAGATATACCCACTGAGCTGGATAAGTTGATTACGTTTGCCATCCTCATTGACTCCAGACTCAGAGAATGACTCCCTTTTAAGGAGCGCTTGTGGAAGTCTCCTGTACATTTGTCTCCGAACTTTGCAGAAGAAAAAGAAAAAAATTAAGAGAGAACAGTCTCTATTGTAAATTGGAGAAGTGCGAATTCCATCGTGAACAGGTTAAATTCCTGGGTTATGTCATTTCCACTGCTGGTTTTTCAGGTGACCCAGATAAACTTTCAGCAGTCCTACAGTGGCCCCGACCCATGGGTTTACGTCCTCTGCAGCGTTTTCTTGGCTTTGCCAACTATTATCTGAAGTTTATTCGTAACTTCTTGTCTTTGGTCAAGCCCCTAACTGATATGACCAGAAAGGATGGTAACCCACAGAGTTGGTCTCTGGAGTCCATTAAGGCCTTTGAGAGTCTCAAGGCTGCCTTTGTTTCTGCTCCTGTGTTGGCACATCCTGAGCCTACGTTACCTTTTATCCTTGAGGTTGATGCTTCTGAGACTGGAGTTGGTGCCCTTCTGTCTCAGTGCCCTACCTCTGAGGGCGCTATGCATCCTTGTGACTACTTTTCCAAGAAATTGTCACCTGCAGAGTGCAATTATGAGATTGATGACAGAGAACTGTTAGCGATCATTTTAGCCCTGAAAGAATGGAGGCATCTCCTTGAAGGTACCACTGTGCTGGTTCTCATTCTTACTGACCATAAGAATCTCACATTCTTGTCTGAGGCTAAACGCCTCTCTCCCAGAAGGGCGCGATGGGCTCTTTTCTTGTCTAGTTTCAGTTACATTGTCTCATTCGGTATTAAGAATGTAAGGGCTGACGCTTTGTCACGACAATTTTCTTCCTGAGAAACCTTGTGACTGCTGCTTTTTACCAGAGAGTCTCCGTACTGCCGTGCTCCAGACTTACCATTATCCCAAGACTGCTGGCCACCCTGGGAAGAATCAACTCTTTTTGGCCATTTCCCAACAATTCTGGTGGTCTAGTCTACGTGCTGATGTAACCGCCTTCATAGCTGCCTGTTCCGTGTGTGCTCAGAGTAAGACTCCATGACACCTTCCAGTGGGCCTCCTTCAACCCATACCCAATGGAGAGAGGCCCTGGACCCACCTGTCTATGGATTTCATTGTGGAGTTTCCCAACTCCCAAGGCAACACAGTTATCATTATGGTGGTTGACCAGTTCTTGAAAATGTCCCATTGTATTTCACTTAAGAAGTTGCCCACTTCTAAGGAACTGGCTTCCATTTTTGCTCGGGAGATCTTTCGCTTACATGGGCTACTCAAGGCGATTGTCTCGGGCATGGGTAGTCAGTTTGTGTCCCGGTTCTGGAGAGATTTTTGTGCACAGTTGGGAATTCAGCTTGCTTTCTTTTCTGTGTATCACCGCAGTCTAATGGGGCCGCAGAACGAGCCAATCAGTCCTTGGAGCAATTCCTACGTTGCTATATTTCCTAACCAGACCAATTTTCAGCTTTCAGTTCTCTCACATTTTGAATGAAAATTACTCAGTCATGCAACACTGTACCCATATGAAATTGTTGTCTTTGTTCACACAAATAGAGCTTTCTGTTGGTGGTATTTAGTCACCTCTGGGTTTTTTTATTTTTTGTGCTATAAATGAAAAAAGACCAAAAATTATGTAAAAATATGCATTTTCTTAACTTCTATTATAAAATTTGCAAATTAGTAATTTTAATTCATATATTTTGGCAAAAATGTATAATGCTACATATCTTTGGTCAAAATAACCCAAATCTGTGTATATTTTTTAGTCTCTGTGAAATATATAGAGTCTACAATCTATGGTGCCAATCATTGCAAATTGATCACACCTGATGTACTGACGGCATATCTCATTTCTTGAGAGCTAACAGAGAACTAACAAGCTAGGAAAGTACAAATACCCCCCAAATGACCCCTTTTTTGGAAAGCAGACATTCCAAAGTATTTAGTAAGAGGCATGGTGAGTTTTTTGACGTTGTAATGCCCTGTACACACAGTCGGACATTGATCGGACATTCCGACAACAAAATCCATGGATTTTTTCCGACGGATGTTGGCTCAAACTTGTCTTGCATACACACGGTCACACAAAGTTGTTGGAAAATCTGATCATTCTGAACACAGTGACGTAAAACACATACGTCGGGACTATAAACGGGGCAGTAGCCAATAGCTTTCATCTCTTAATTTATGCTGAGCATGTGTGGCACTTTGTGCGTCGGATTTGTGTACACACGATCGGAATTTCCGACAACGGATTTTGTTGTCAGAAAATTTTATAGCAAGCTCTCAAACTTTGTGTGTTGGAAATTCTGATGGAAAATGTGTGATGGAGCCCACACATGGTCGGAATTTCCGACAACAAGGTCCTATCACACATTTTTTGTCGGAAAATCTGACCGTGTGTACAGGGCATCATTTTTCCCCACAATTCTTTGGAAAATGAAGATTTTGTTTTCACAAAATTGTCATATTAACAGGTTATTTATCACACACAGCATATGCATACCACAAACTACACCCCAAAACATATTCTACTACTACTTCTGAGTATAGCGATACCACATGTGTAGGACTTTTTCATAGCCTGGCCACATACAGAGGCCCAACATGCAGGGAGCACCATCAGGTGTTCTAGGAGCATAAATTAGGCATATAATTTCTTCACTACCTCTTGCACTTTTGAAGGCCCTGAAGCACCAGGACAATGGAAACACCCAAAAAATTTTGGAAAGTAAACACACCAACATATATTCTATGAGGCATAATGAGTCTTTTAAACATGTTATTTTTTTCCACAAGGTTTTTGAAAATGCGGAAAGAAAATTAAAATGCATTTTTTTTACCACAAAGTTGTCCATTTATACAATATTTCTAACACATAGAATGTACATAGTCAAAATTACACCCCAAAATATATTCTGCTACTCCTCCTGAGTATAACGATACCACATGTGTGAGACTTTTACACAGCCTGGCCACATACAGAGGCCCAACATGCAGGGAGCACCATCAGGTGTTCCATTGGCATAAATTTCAAATCTAATTTGACTACCTATTACACTTTTGTGAGGCACTGTAGTGGCATGGATGTGGCATGAATGAGAACTGAGGTGGCATGGATAAAGAATGGATGAGCATGAATGAGGCATAAATGAGCAATGGATAGGGATGGATGAGCCATGGATGGGGGTGGATGAGCCGTGGATGGGGATGGCTGAGCATGGATGGGATGGCTGAGCATGGATGGGGATGGCTGAGCATGGATGGGGATGGCTGAGCATGGATGGGGATGGCTGAGCATGGATGGGGATGGCTGAGCATGGAGGGGGATGGCTGAGCATGGAGGGGGATGGCTGAGTATGGATGAGCATGGCTGAGTATGGATGGGGGTGGCTGAGTATGGATGGCATGGCTGAGTATGGCTGAGTATGAATGGGATGGCTGAGTATGGCTGAGTATGGATGGGATGGCTAAGTATGGATGGCATGGCTGATTATGGATGGATGAGTGCATGAATGGGTACAGAGCTGTGCTGTGGGCACTACAGATCCAGCCAACAGCGTTGCTGCACCCGATCTCTCCCCTTTCCTCTCACACTGTACTGGTCGGTAAGTAGAGGGGAGAGATGAACCAGGCATGCGCTGGCATGTTTACAACTGATCGCTCCATCATTTGACAGAGCGATCACATTGTAAAAGGGCCACTGTCATCGACCCTTTATTGTGATCCGTGATGCTCCGTGATCAATGATATTCCTGTTGCGCGTCCCAGGGGGCGCGATTCTGGGTGGACATCATAGTACGCCCTCCCAGAGTTATCCGACCGTGCTGCAAACCATTTTTAGACTATGGCCTGGTCGCCAACAATTTAATTTGCATAAGTACAGAACACGAACCAAAATTCTGTACTGTACTGTACAATACAATGATGTGTAGCACGTAGTTCGGGTGGGGAGAGCTGGTCGTAAGTCCAAGTGGTTGTTAAACGAGGAGTATCTGTAAAGACATGGTACACACAATTTTAGAAATGTATAAACTTTATGCAGAATTGAATGTGCTTGCTGTTTACCTTATGCTTATTCAATGTGCTTACCACTTACTATTTCCTCCTCCAGTGAAGTAAGATCCATTTTCTCCCAGGTTTTTATTCTCAGGCCCAGTGTTTTGTTTCTTCAGACATTAGTCAGCCACTGCAGAGATATTTGTATAATGCTGTTTTCATTCTGGACACTCACGCTAGTATGATACATTGTTGGAGAGCTTTGAATCTGTTATTTGTCATCTGCCCTTAATGCTCCTACACAGAAGCTTTTTGGATTAAGGCAGTCCAAAGATGATACTTTCTTTTTATTATTTAACCAGGTGACAAATGAAAAAAAAAAAAAAAATTTGATTCCCCCATCAACACACTCAGTTTTGATGGGGGAATCCATCCCACGAAGCTATTGTATTCTGACAATTTCAATCCATCTATGAATGGCTTAAGAGAGCAGAGAGGCTGCGTGAACTTGAAAACTGAGTTTATCTCAGAGTTAAATACGGTAATGAGAGTTTATCGGAATATGCCAGTGGAGTGGTAAGTGATATATTTACACCAATTATTGCTAGACAAGGTGTGTGCAAATTACCTACTATTACTGGGGTTTGGATATTCTACAGTATATTGTGTCTTTCCACTGAGATCTTTTCTTCAAAGGAACTCCTTTATGAAGCAACTGGTTTTGAGGAAAAGGAGGTTTTGAGGAAAAGTATATATACATATACAGTCAGGTCGATAAATATCGGGGCATCGACATAATTGTAATCTTTTTGGCTCTATACACCACCACAATGGATTTGAAATGAAACAAACAAGATGTGCTTTAACTGCAGACTTTCAGCTTTAATTTGAGGGTATTTACATCCAAATCAGGTGAATGGTGTAGGAATTACAACAGCTTGTATATGTGCCTCCCACTTTTTAAGGGACCAAAAGTAATGGGACAATTGGCTGCTCAGCTGTTCCATGGCCAGGTGTGTGTTATTCCCTCATTATCCCATTTACAAGGAGCAGATAAAAGGTCCAGAGTTCAATTCAAGTGTGCTATTTGCATTTGGAATCTGTTGATGTCAACTCTCAATATGAGATCCAAAGAGCTGCCACTATCAGTGAAGCAAGCCATCATTAGGCTGAAAAAACAAAACAAACCCATCAGAGAGATAGCAAAAACATTAGGTGTGGCCAAATCAGCTGTTTGGAACATCCTTAAAAAGAAAGAACACACCGGTGAGCTCAGCAACACCAAAAGATCCGGAAGACCATGGAAAACAACTGTGGTGGATGACCGAAGAATTCTTTCCCTGGTGAAGAAAACACCCTTCACAACAGTTGGCCAGATCAAGAACACTTTCCAGGAGGTAGGTGTATGTGTGTCAAAGTTAACAATCAAGAGAAGACTTCACCAGAGTGAATACAGAGGGTTCACCACAAGATGTAAACCATTGATAAGCCTCAAAAACAGGAAGGTCAGATTAGAGTTTGCCAAACAACATCTAAAAAAGCCTTCACAGTTCATGAACAACATCCTATGGACAGATGAGACCAAGATCAACTTATACCAGAGTGATGGGAAGAGAAGAGTATGGAGAAGGAAAGGAACTGCTCATGATCCAAAGCATACCACCTCATCAGTGAAGCATGGTGGTGGTAGTGTCATGGCGTGGGCATGTATGGCTGCCAATGGAACTGGTTCTCTTGTATTTATTGATGATGTGACTGCTGACAAAAGCAGCAGGATGAAGTCTGAAGTGTTTCGTGCAATATTATCTGCTCATATTCAGCAAAATGCTTCAGAACTCATTGGGCGGCGCTTCACAGTGCAGATGGACAATGACCCGAAGCATACTGCGAAAGCAACCAAAGAGTTTTTTAAGGGAAAGAAGTGCAATTTTATGCAATGGCCAAGTCAATCACCTGACTTGAATTCGATTGAACATGCATTTCACTTGCTGAAGACAAAACTGAAGGGAAAATGCCCCAAGAACAAGAAGGAACTGAAGACAGTTGCGGTAGAGGCCTGGCAGAGCATCACCAGGGATGAAACGCAGCGTTTGGTGATGTCTATGCGTTCCAGACTTCAGGCTGTAATTGACTGCAAAGGATTTGCAACCAAGTTTTAAAAAGTGAAAGATGGATGGATGATTGTTAATCTGTCCCATTACTTTTGGTTCCTTAAAAAGTGGGAGGCACATATACAAATCGTTGTAATTCCTACACCGTTTACCTGATTTGGATGTAAATACCCTCAACCTAAAGCTGAAAGTCTGCAGTTAAAGCACATTTTGTTTGTTTCATTTCAAATCCATTGTGGTGGTGTATAGAGCCAAAAAGATTAGAATTGGGTCGATGTCCCAATATTTATGGACCTGACTGTATATATATATATATATATATATATATATATATATTGTAAGATTGGAGTATCAGACTCAAACGGTAGGTGCGTTGTCAGTGAGTATTCCAGCACAAAACTGTATTTTTAAGGGCCTGGTAGCAAACTTTTATTTAAAACCACAGAAAAGTTCACAAAGACATCAGTAGCCCTTGCAAGGGGTTCCACCATTACTGTATCTTGCACACTCAATACTTTAGCCTCCTGGCGTACATTCTTGCCATATGGCTGATTCCGGCCTTTAGCCTAGGCCTTAGGTCTGCTCCTCAGACCCAAAAGAGTTTACTAGAGTGAAGCTCTCTCCTAGCTTACTCCTCCTGCTTACTACTTGCTGCTCTGTCACCAAGTACGTCTGCCTCCTGCAGACATGCATACCCTGGCTGCCTCCTGCAGCCTCTGACTCCTCTCAGAGGAATGGGAGTCCACCTGACTCCCATGCACAGACTTCCTGTCTGTTGGGCGGAACCCTGAGCCATAGCCAGGTCACAATTAAATAGCCCAGCACACAGCTGTGCAATCAGCGTGCCTTTCTCTCCAAAATCTGGCGTAAACCAGCAATCTTCCAGGTAGCACAGGGTCCTACTGCCACATATCCTCCCCCCTTGTTTCGAACCGGAGGGAGGAACACATAAACCCGTCACTAAGAATGGGACACCTCTGTGCCAGCCATTAGCTGCGTAGGCCCATTTCTTTTTCCGGGTATGTTTCCACCAGCACTTCACCTTGGCACCTCTGTGCCTCTGTGCCAACTATCAGCAGCAGGAGTCCTAATCTGCCCAACCTTTTCTCTAAAGGGGCACTCCACCCACATCTTCTTTTGGGTGTGCTTGCACCAGCACTTCTTCCTGAACCGTGGGCTCCCACTAATCTCTCTATCCCCTCCACCTTCTGGCCACGGGATCCTCCTTTTTCTTCCCACAGACCTACTCTCCTGGGACTGTTGGGGACCCACTTCCATGAAATCTGTCAGGGACTGACCCCTCTCACTACCTGATGCAACACTAACCAACAACATCCGTTTATCAGGTTCACTAACCCCTGTGTGGTTACCCTTGGCAACCAAATCATCTGAGATCAACACCACATACTTCTGTTTAACCTCAATAGCAATGTTCCACAAGGGGTTATTCAACCTCTTGTCACCTTGTTTGCTAGGACAGTGTCTAGGGAGGGACCATCTACAGGCAAGCAGTTACTCCCTATGGGACATTCCCGCAGTTTCACATCACTCCCTGTTGTCCAACACTCCAATAGCGACTGTCCTACCGACGCACATTTTTCGCCACATTTTTCCACACCAATCTCTTTAACTATTTCTGTGTCCATTGGTACCTCAACCAATACCTCTGAGCTGTCCGATAGTGCTCTACAGTGCTTCTCATACACTTTTTTATTACAGTTACCAACACTGTCATTTCCTGTCAAAGTGTCTCCGGGTACCTCAAACTGCACCTCCCTGCGAGTGATGGATTGAATTCCCACTACTGCCGCGTCTTTTCCGGGCCCTTCCTTTACATGAGGTCTAGCGGGTGAGACAGCACACCATGTACCAACCACTTCTCAGCTGCACCTCGGACCGCACCAACAGGAATGCACCTCATCACACCAGCATACGGAGAGACTTCCACTATGTCTATCATTTTTGATTCCTCTAGCAGTTCCCCTGAACGCCATAACTGTCGCTGGAAGCACTCTCGCAGAGAACTGCGAGACCACTTTCCGCAAAAGTAACCAACATTGCAGTAACCAATTTTTATCAATATTGCTTAACATCGCCTGTACCACGTGTCTCCACTGATTGGTACTACGCAGTACCAGGTCGCCCATCTGCGGTGGATACATGCAGGTATACAGCGGAAAGATTTTCACCAATTCCAACAACATCTCAGTTATTTCTAGACATGCCACATCTAAACACAGAACTCTAGGGACTTTTCCCTTACTAACGACGTGGAGGGGCTCATTTGCTAAGGCTTGAGAGGCCGAGACACTCAAAGAGACCTCCACCTCAGAGGCCACTGACAAAACTTGCGGCTCCCCATGAGCACCGCTAAATGCATGTGTCACACGCATCGTCTCCTTATCAGCAACACTGAGCCCTTCCATGTCCCTATCCATTATCCCATCATCCTGACACTCAACATTACTCATCTCTTTTGCTGTGGACAAAACTTCTGCTATATATGCTCCCTTTTCCGATCCTTCCGCCTGGAGGGGGTTAAGTTCTGCAACAGCCAACGCACCTGTGTCTACTGGCTTTGCAGCCTCTCCATTTGTCACAGCAGCAATAGTGTCCAGCTTACTATTACCTTCAGAAATTTCTTTCCACCACGCTATCACCTTAATGGCGAGACTATCCCAGTCTATCCTGTCTGTGCTCCAGTCATCAGCACTCTGTAGTACTGCTCCCTCTGCCCATGGAGACACAGGTGGACAGAGTGGTTTAGCAGCAGACAATCTGCACCAGTCACTGTCAACCACATCAGATTGTGATAATACATACTCCCTCATTTGAGCTATTTTCCCATTGTTTTCCACCTGAGCAGTATCAGAGCTGTCCTGGAGCCCCGCCGGCTCCAACACTGGGAGTCCTCCTGAGATTTCCTAGGACAACTCTGCTGCACTACCTGTGGTTACCATGGGAGACACCAAACCATCAACATTGTCAGTAATACACTTTTCAACATCATCATTATCCACCTTCCTGCCTTGTATAGGCTGCGTTAGTCACATTAGCAGTTTGAGATTGTAGGATATTTAGTACATTGCTTTTCACCTCATGTGAAACACACTTGTCAGTTGGTGCGGCGACACAGTTGTCCTGGGAAACTCTGAGCTCAGACACCATGAGCTCCTGGGCGGTCTCCAGGGACACCTCTGCTACACCTGCCATGGTTGCTAGGGGCAACGGCACACATTTCTCAGTGGTCACCCCTGACATTTCTGGATGCAATATCACATTTTTAATTGCATTAGCAAGCAACATATCTTCATTTTACCACTTGTCTTCCTGCTAAACAATACACTGCCTGAAGACAAGTCCTTACCAGTCCTCAAGCTTGCTGCAGGTTCAGCTTCAAACTGGGCTTTGTTACTACACAGGATATTCCCTTACAAGTCTCTGAAAGCAATTTTTCTCATTGGACTTATTCCCACTTCACAGGGAATAGTCCCATAACCAGTCTCTCTCACATTTGTAACTGCAACAGTCTTACCATTACATTTGGAAGGGCGTTGTCCCTTCTTTGCTGTGCTCTCACAAGCTAATGCCCCCACATGGACACAGGGCAACATTGCATCCTTCTTGGATTTTCCAACATCCCCTGCAGGCCAAACAGGTTTTCTGTTGCCAGGGGTAACAGCAGACTTACACACATGGTCATACCCCTTGCAGGATGCTGGATACTGTGCTCTCTTCTCTGGGCTGACCACTTCACACAAGCAGCCATAACTTGAAACCATTGATTTCTTGTGCTCTCCATCACCCCCTGCAGGCTGAACAAAATTTCCTTCACGGTTGCCAGGGGTGACAACAGACACTTTTGCACAAACCTCTTCATTTAGAATTTGAGCCACATCTCCGCTGTAGCTCCTCTTTTCTGCAAACAGACTTTCTCCGGTTGCCACGGGAGACCACTTTCTCCCTGTTGATCTTTTCCAGTGCTCTCTAGATTGGATTGCTCCTAGGAAATTGTCGTAGTCATCTCAGCTATGATACATCCCGCGGTACACCTCTTGGTACTCCTCCATCAAAAAAGGTTGCACCAACTCAACCCAGCGACTTTTAGGCCATCCTCTGTAGGAAGCAATCATCGCAAAATCATCCAAAAAGTCTAGAACATGTTCAGAAGGCAGCATAGGCCGTATGAAGTCAGCTGTATGGATTTCCGCTTTGTTGCCATGGACAACCACACCCATCTGCTCACTCTTTGCACTAAAGGACGCATTGCTTTCCTTTTTCCTTTGCTCCAGTGTGGCCAGATGCATCTTGCACCAGTCTGGGGCTTGTTCTGTCGGTAACAACCCCTCCAGCCACAAGGTTCTGACTCTCATCTCAGCAAACATTGCTTTCTTTTTGCGCTTTGACCGCCCCATCTCTGCAGTCAGGCACACAGCGCTTTTTAACACAGTTCCTTTTAACACAGGAACATTTTGCATACCGTCTCTTTAAGACTTGCAAACAGCACACTTTCACATGCAGACTCCACTGGTTCACATGAGCTGCTCCTCACAGCATTGCTGCACAACACAGTTTCTTGCTACTCACTGTTTTTGGTATGCGAGGATCTGGAACTCTTCCAAATCTGCCCGAAGCAATATCTCCACCATATGTAAGATTGGGGTATCAGACTCAAACGGTAGGTGCGTTGTCAGTGAGTACTCCAGTACAAAACTGTATTTTTAAGGGCCTGGTAGCCCACTTTTATTTAAAACCACAGAAAAGTTCACAAAGACATCAGTAGCCCTCGCAGGGGGTTCCACCATTACTGTATCTTGCACACTCAATACTTTAGCCTCCTGGCGTACATTCTTGCCATATGGCTGATTCCGGCCTTTAGCCTAGGCCTTAGGTCTGCTCCTCAGACCCAAAAGAGTTTCCTAGAGTGAAGCTCTCTCCTAGCTTACTCCTGCTGCTTACTACTTGCTGCTCTGTCACCAAGTACGTCTGCCTCCTGCAGACATGCATACCCTGGCTGCCTCCTGCAGCCTCTGACTCCTCTCAGAGGAATGGGAGTCCACCTGACTCCCATGCACAGACTTCCTGTCTGTTGAGTGGAACCCTGAGCTATAGCCAGGTCACAATTAAATAGCCCAGCACACAGCTGTGCAATCAGCGTGCCTTTCTCTCCAAAATCTGGCGTAAACCAGCAATCTTCCAGGTAGCACAGGGTCCTACTGCCACAATATATATATATAATATATATATATATATATATATATATATATATATATATATATATATATAAACTGTATATTGCAGTTGTATATTGACTTTATTGTATACTTTCTAAAATGCTTTTGGTAAGAAAGAAACCAATAGCTTACCTGGCTTGCATATAATAATTGACCTCAAACCATTTAAGTTATGCCAATACTGCCAGCTGCCAGCATGACACATATGGTGTGTCAGGATGAGCTGCTGGTTTGTCCAGAACCCTGGCTAATATGAATTTCAGCATTTTCTATTTCTCTACCTCAGATGATGAGCATGTAGCAAGGTATAGCTAACCTCCATGAAGTTAGACTTTATAAAATTAAAGTCCTATTGTGCAATAAGATGTAATTTAATATAAAATATGAATCAGTTCAATATTACACTTTTTAATAATTTTGTAATATCATTAATAAGCAGATCTTTTTTTAAAAGAATAGTCACATGGAACAGAACGCTAATGCTTTCTATATCTGACACACCTCTGAAGAAGACTATAGTGAAAGGATCACTCATTAGGGAAGCTGAATTTCCTTTTCAAGAAGTGTGTGATGTAGAGTGTCTCATTATAATGATATCTATCTCATCAACACAGATAATTAGAAAAGAAACTGACAGAGGTTGAAAAATATAAACAGCAGCCGTCCTTGAGGAAATTAGCTGCTCTCATTAAGTGCAAAACACTCTTAAAAATGGTATTCTCAACAGTGCTGTAAAACAAAAAACACATAGAAGAAACATCGTATGTACTATACTCCAGGAACAAATGCAAAAAAAACTGTAGTTATAAAAAACATAACCTTTTTTAAAATAAACCAGTGTAGACTTCAAATACACCTGGTGATACAACAATGAAAAACTGCACTCCAACCAAAATCAAAATAGTGTTCTCTCAGTGGTCTTGACTGATTATGATATGATATAATATGGTTGGGTAAAGCGGTATTAAACCCAAAACCAAAAATGCAATACAGTGGATATAAAAAGTCTATGCACCCCTTTTAAAATGTCAGCACTATATGGCCATATGGTGTAAACAAATACCCATATTTTTGAATATGTTCAGGTGTTTTAAATAGCCTTGCAGGATTTAAATGTCATTTTTGTATGTGTTCGCTGTAATCTATTTTGTTCTGTTTGCAGTCTGATAGCAGCACTATCTTGAATGTAAACACATTTTTAGGGTGTGCCCCCCAAGTCTGTTATTAGTATATTGTTAGGGTCCTGACCAGATCCCTTGGGCCGGAACAGCCCATCCCCCCTTCATTACCTCTTATTAGTGTCCAACCTTGTTTATAGGAGGAATCCTTATAGCTCTCCCATGAAGAGGAGTTTGTCTCCCATGGTTGAGATGCAGGACCTTTAGTCCTGCATCTCAAGTGTAGGACCCACTGATAATGGGGTACTTTGACGCAGTAGTGGGCTTAGCACTATATGGCTATATGGTGTACCAATCCCCATATTTTTGAATATGCTCAGGTGTTTTAAATAGCCTTGCAGAATTTAAATGTAATTTTTGTATGCGTGTGCTGTAATCTATTTTGTTCTGTTTGCGGTCTTATAGCAGCACCATCTTGAATGTAAATGCATTTTGAGGGTGTGCCCACCAAGTCTGTTGTCCATTTTTCTGAAAGACATCATATGATGTCCAGTCAGGATAACAGAACCACCGCCGGCCGTCATTTTGCTATAGGTCGGGTTGAAAGTGTTTAAACCAGGGGCGTGGCCTGCGACGGAGCTGAATGGCTGCTTGATCTCAGAGCTCCGGTTCTCCGGCGGACACAGCGGCTGAAAACGGCACAAAAAACCTCGGATTCTCCTTCCCCTTGCTAGCGGTCCGATCCGGGCACACCAGGAAAGCATGATGGGCAAGAGAAAAGGCACATCCAGGCCTCAAAGACTGACGGATTATTTCTCACAGCCGCTCAATGGAGGTAGGCAAGATGGCGCCGGCCATTCACCCACATTATCTCACAAAGGCGACCCCGCTACACACACCGCCGCCTCATCCCCCAAAAATAGTATATTACACGGCAGCCACCAATCTCTCCCCTCCTCCTCACCATCTGGGAGCCCCGCAAAAGCTAAATTGAAGCTGGATGGAGGCGGATGCAGCCTAGCATTGAGCCCTGTAACAGACTCAGGGGATGATACCAGGGAGCTCCCGGAATCCATTAACACATTCCCTACTACGAATCAACCTGTCCTGGATACTATGTTGAAGGACATGCTGGTATCTTTAAGAAGCACCATACAAGCAGATATGATGAACTGTATGCACAGATTTAGCGGTGAGCTTAGTGCAGTAGAGGCTAGAATTGAGCATGTGGAAAACAAGATGGGGGATTTTGCCTCCACTATAAACGATCTTGTAGATGCGAACGAAGATAGAGAAGAGGAATCTGCCTGGATTAAAAACAAAATAGCAGATATCGAAGACAGATCCAGGAGGAACAACCTCAAGATCAGGGGGATCCCCGAATCAGTCCAACCATCAGACCTACGTGCATATGTGACAGATTTATTTACTGCTCTCCTGCCTGACCTTACCGCAATAGATATTACCATTGACAGAATACATCGTCTACCAAAACCCACATATCTCCCAGATGTGGTCCCCAGAGATGTGATCCTGCGCATGCACTTCTTTCACGTGAAAGAACAGTTAATGCAAACAATGCGCAAACAGGAAAGCGTTCCATCCCGCTTCCAAAAATTACAATTCTATGCGGATCTGTCTCAGCACACACTGCAAAAAAGGCGCAACCTGAACACGATAACAAAAGTGCTCAGGAACCACAACATACCCTACAGATGGGGGTATCCTACTAAAATCTCAATCATCAAACAAGACAAAACATTCGTTGTAGACTCCCTGGACAAAGGCATCTCCTTACTGAAAGAATGGAACATTCTTCCCAACCCAGAAGATGAAGGAAGTCCTACGACCAACCGACGCTCACCTAACCCTGACTGGAAAACTGTAACGCACAAAAACGCCAAATCGCATAAATAACAACACCTGCAAATCCAAGGTAATCTTATGTCCAGGTTACAAAGCCGGAGTAACCAATAACCGTTGGGCTAGAACTCTTCCCCTTAGTTACTTGAGCAGTAGTTAGCTGCACACAGTTGACTTTAATTAAGTTATGAAAAGTTGCATTGTTGCTTCACTTGTTACACCTTTCAAGTATGTTTTCTTCTCTTTTTTTGCTTTATTTTTTTTTTTCTCTATATATTTGGAGCATTATAGCCGACTATTAAACATCCAGCTTGACGCGACAAGATCTACTCAACCCATCGAACTCTCTCAGCATAAAGATCAACATGATAAAGTTTCTACCAGGGTCACAGTGAGTACTAACCCTAAGAAAATGGAAGACCACATACAAGGACTCTCTCATGCAGGATCCCTTACCTCACCCCAGATTGCATGCGAATCACAACCAGCACACCTAAGTAACCAACCCCATGGCCATCCAATTTATTTCCATTAACTCCAAAGGGCTCAACCATCCAGCTAAGAGAAAATCCCTCTGGAAAGAAGCGTTGACAAATAAATCTGACATTCTCTGCGCACAAGAAACGCATTTTTGTGGCTTATCCGCCCCAATATGTCAAAACAAGCATTTTCCACACGTTTTTTTTGCCAATGCAGATTCAAAAACCAAAGGAGTAATGACTGCCATAAGAGACACTGTAACCTTTGTACTGCATACAAAGTTTGTGGATACTCAGGGTCGATATTTGGTGTTGGTGTGTGATATCAATCAGGTAACATATACTATAGTGAATGTATACGCCCCGAACAGGCACCAGGTTCGCTTTTTCCATAAGCTTATGCATAAGGTTAACACCCTCAAAAAGGGTCTTTTGGTGCTCTGTGGGGACTTCAATATAATCCCTGACCCTTCTATAGACACAACATCGAAGAAACGTATATTGACATCTCTCCAAGATTCCATACATAAAGAAGGTCTGTATGATGTGTGGCGGTGTCTGCATGCAGGTGAGAGAGACTTTACGTTCTTCTCCGCCCCACACCATACGTATACCAGAATAGATTTCTTTTTGGTGGACCAACATACCTTGACCAAATCGGCCTCCTCAACCATTAATAATATTACATGGTCAGACCATGCATCCATCACTTTATCTTTAAAAGATACCTCTGTAATCACTACTACTCCGATCTGGAGAGTCAATTCTTTCCTCTTGCAACAACCAGAGTCAAAAAAAATTATTGAAGAGCATTTACTAGAATTCTTTACTATCAACGAACCTTCTGTTCAGAACCATTTCACTCTGTGGAATGCCCACAAGGCATTTATTAGGGGGATTTTTATTCAATTGGGGGCCCGGGCGAGGAGGCAGCGGCAAAAGAAACTGCAAAATATCACAGATGAGATCTTTTGCTTAGAAACCAAAAATAAACAACAATCTTCCCCCTTGGTCTCTAAAAGACTTCTCCAGCTGAGAAACGATCTCAGACTCCTCTTACTAGAGGACTTTGAGAAAAAAACAAAACGACTTAAAATGAATTACTATGCACACGGAAATAGGGCAGGCAAATTGTTAGCGCATCAACTTAAGGGACACAGAAGTAAAACCAAAATACCATACATATTACACCCCATGAACAAATCCAAAATGCAACACCCACAAGACATAGCAGACGCCTTCAGCAATTATTATGGCTCCCTCTACAATCTTAAAGAGGATGCATCCACATTTCAACCAACCACTAAAATGATAAATGATTTTTTAGAACAAATCACATTGCCAACTTTGTCCCAACAGGAAAAAGAACAGCTAAGTGCACCATTTACTATTGAAGAAATACATAAAACGATCGAATCACTCCCCGCTAATAAATCCCCAGGCCCAGATGGCTTCACAGGAGACTATTATCAAACCTTTAAATCTATTCTATCCCCTCACCTGGGCAGGGTTTTCAATGCCGCAGCTGCCTCCTCCTCCTTCCCTCCCGAAATGCTGAGGGCTTTAATAGTGACTTTGCCTAAGCCAGGGAAAAACCCAGACACCCCAGCAAATTTTCGACCTATATCGTTACTAAACGCTGACTTAAAAATTTACGCCAAAATCATAGCTAACCGCCTAATAGATATTTTACCCCACTTAATCCATTCAGACCAGACTGGGTTCACAAGAGGTCGTCAGACCTCTGATGCTACTAGAAGGCTGATAAATATTATCCACACTGCTGAGACCAGGCGAAGGCCTTCTCTGCTTCTAGCACTGGACGCAGAGAAGGCCTTTGACAGAGTGCATTGGGGATACCTGGAGGCTGCATTGGGGAGGTTCGGATTCTCAGGTTCTATTTTATTGGCAATAATGGCGTTATACTCGAATCCCTCAGCGCAAGTATATACCTCGGGAGTACTCTCTAAGCCGTTCAACATAACTAATGGTACCCGTCAGGGTTGTCCTCTTTCCCCACTAATTTTCAATCTAATCTTAGAACCCTTGGCAACATTTATTAGGAAACACCAGTCCATAACAGGTTTCACAACACACAAATCGGAACATGTCATTAGCCTATTCGCTGATGACATCATTTTGATGCTCACGAATCCGACTATTTCCCTGGCTTCGGTTCACGACACATTGCAAATGTTTACCAAGATATCTTACTATAAGGTAAATGAAAATAAATCTTATATATTAGGTATTGGTATAGATCCTCAACTGAAAAATACGCTCAGCTCACGGTTTCCATATACATGGTGCAAAGAGGGGATAAACTATCTAGGAATCACTTTAACTGCTTCTACGGACAACCTCTTTAGGACCAACTATATCCCCTTTCTCAGCTCCCTACCGACTAAACTACAAAACTTATCCAAATTGGAACTTTTATGGTCAGGACGCCTAGCGGCTTTTAAAATGGTAATACTTCCTCAATTAATATACCTATTCAGATCGCTCCCCATCCCGGTTCCCAATTGGTATTTTTCCAAAATACAATCTTTGCTTAATAGGTTCTTATGGAAAGGAAAAAAAGCTAGATGGGCTTTCAAAAACTCAGTGTTGTCTAGGAAAGTGGGGGGTGTGGGTAATGTTGTGATCAAAGACTACTACCTCGCATCCATTCTAGCACAATTAAGATCATGGTTTCCTGAATCGCCGAACCCCAGATGGCAGGAACTAGAAGAGAACCAAATTCCTGATAAAAATCTTTACAATTATTTAATGATACAGCCCACTAAAGTATCTTACAACCAATCTTTAGCCCCCCCCATGAAAGCTTCACTTCAAGCCTGGAATACACTTGTAAAAAATCACTCATCTAACTCCCTTGTATCCCCGTTACAGATCCCTATCACCAGCTTGTCTGGCGTTATACCAGACCTTCGCATAAATCATTGGGCAGACCAAGGCATAACACATATTGAAGATCTTAGAATAGGCCCCACGATAAAAACATTCAGAACACTACAAATTGAATACAACTTAGAACAGTCTGAGTACTATAGATACATGCAGATATGTCATTTTATCAAAAATACCCCTCTTCTTTCCATCCAACTCCCTTGGAGAATAAAATTATTCCTCACGAAGCAATCCACCTCTATTAAAGGAATATCACTCTTCTATAATGCCTTAAACGATAAGCTGACATTTGTTAAACACTCTTATATCGAAGCTTGGGAACGAGAATTAAAACAATCTTTCTCCCCGGCACAGTGGCAAAAAACACTTCAGATCACATACTCCTCCTCTAAATGTATTAATTTATGGGAACTAACACAAAAAATACTAATGCGTTGGTATTTAACACCACATAAGATATCTAAGTTTGACCATAATACCTCTCCAATGTGTTGGAGAAACTGCAATAATATAGGTACTCTATACCATATATTTTGGGATTGCCCAAGAATACGCACACTATGGGAAAAGGTATTCGACATAATAGCACAAATAACAAATCAACAGATTCAACCTAATCCTGGCCTAGCTATTCTCTCTTTAGACATAGACTTGTTCCCTAGAGTTTATAGGAAGATAGTATCCCACGTTCTATTAAGCACCAGATTAATGATTACCAGACACTGGAAAGCTCAGGAAATCCCTAGTGCTACTGAAATAATTACAACCACTAACACTCATATCACGTACGAAAAAATGTTTGCGTCATCCCAAGGTAATTTTCAAATATCATACACCCAGTGGAAACCGTGGACTGACTGGTACAACTCAAGGAAAACTTAAGGACTGTTACTGATACATGCTCAAGCATTAGATGTGTTCTAAGTCAAGTTATACCAAGCTAGATGGCTCCATTTATTATCCTACAGTATTTAATTTTGTTTTTATGTTACTTTCACCTCGTTTGTTCATGTCATTCACACCACATATGATCCCAAACCATAGCGACCTACGCACAATGTATACTGTTCACTAACCTTTTTTCCAAACTGGTGGAGCCACCTCCTTCATGGCACAGTGAGTACCCAGCAGGGGTGTAGAAGGGGGTGGACTCTTCTTCTGAGTTATATTTTTTTTTTCATCACGGTGATTATACATGCCAATGACAACTACCAGAATACTTGGCGCTATGGGAACACCAAGTGCCCTCAGTGTGCTTGGGGTACAAAAGATTACAATCTATATAATGCAAATAATAAACATAATTGGTTGACATAATGGAGATATTTGTAACTTCCGGTGTTGAAATGTATTGTTCCTTTTTATTTCTTTTCAAAATTCTGTCTGTATTTTTGTCTCTATTTTGTATTTTTGATGAAAATTTAATAAAAACTATTGAAATAAAAAAAAGAAAGTGTTTAAACCAAAAATGCAATACAGTGGATATAAAAAGTCTACACACCCCTGTTAAAATGTTAGGTTTCTGTGATGTAAAAAAATAAGACAAAGATAATCATTTCAGAACTTTTTCCACCTTTAATGTGACATATAGACTGTAAAAATCAGTTGAACAACAAAATGAAATCTTTTAGGTGGAAGGAAGTAAAAAAAAAAAAAACTAAAATAATATGGTTGCATAAGTGTGCACACCCTTAAACTAATACTTTGTTGAAGCACCTTTTGATTTTACTTTCAATCGATATTTTTTGTAAATTCATAAAAAAAAAACAATAAATACAATTCATTGGTAAAGTTTCCAGTGTAGGGATACAAGTCGTAATAGCATGTGTAGGTTAGGAATAGTTACGCATCACAATTGTAGTAAATGGTAGTAGAAGTTAGGTTGTTCCACAAACTTAATAAGACATTAATGGTATATGATCATGAGAATGTATGTCCATTTAAATTGTTTAATAATGAGAAGCAGTAAGTTTGGGATACCTCATGAATTGTTCAAGAAGAACCCAGGCTAATATGGAGCAGTGAAAAAGGGTGAAGCTGCCTCAACCCTATCTCTTAATGGTGTAAATGTTGTATCCAGCCTGTAGATGACTCCTGTCGTAAGGTATGGATTCCCATATCCCTGCTTTACAGTGTGATGGATGGATCGGTCTATGACCTGTCTATAGCTGTTTGTACCCAAACAATAAGACATAGAAACTTTAAATGACAAGCAACTGTGGATGTTAATTTTCGGTAGACATACATCAAGGGGCCCAATCTGGATGCTTTATATAGATGGTAAGCCCCACCTGATTGAAGTCTCCTCCAGCTTGTTTAGGAAAACTGCTTTGTTCCCCACCAAACAGTACTCCTTGATTTATTTCCCACCTATTCTAGTGAGATTGTCTCAATCCTCTACTGGGAACCCTTCTAAAGGGAACTAGGAGTGGATTCAAAAAAGTAGAAGGGTTTGGGAATAAGAAAGAAGGAGAAAAAAAAGAAATAGTAGAGGAGAAGTAGATGTCCTACCAGTGCATGTTAGGTGACAAGATTTAGCTAACTACTACGAGGTTGTCAGGGAGATGTGCATGTAATCCACCCATGGTGCCCAGGTGGCCTCAAATTGCTGGACTGTGCCTTGAAGGATACTGACCATCTTCTCCTGGACATGATCCATGACATATTTTGCTTTGCCAAAGTACTGGAGACAAAAGGCTGTTTCCCTGCTTTTGCTATCATCAGTTTAGCTCCTAGAAGGGTAAAATGAATTAAGCGCCTTTTGCTTTTAGAAGTCTTTTCTACTGGGAAGTTTAGGAGTGCTATGTGAAGGGACTTTGGGATGAACAGTCCTGTAATCTTTCTAATTATTGTAAAAATCCTGTTCCCACCATATGTGTAACATTGATCCCGCGTGTGAACATCCTCTAAAACAGAGAGGAGAGGCCGATGGGTACAATTTTGCTAATCTGGTAGAAACTAGGTACCAACGCGTTAGGACTTTTAGGTCTGCCTCCATTAGAGATGCATTGAGGATTCCTTGATATGCACATGTGACTGCTCTATGCCAGTCATCCAACTCCTATTCCTGGTGAAGGTCCTTTTCCCAGGCCATCATATAGCTAGATTTAATGTGAACTGTGTAGAGTGACTCCGTACTCTGACCACACCTTTGTTCGTATGGTGTGATGATGGATGGTAAAGGTTTGAATTCCCATATGGAGTGTAAAACGTGTGAAATTTGTTGAAATCTAAATTTTTTAGTCATTGGCATTTCAATTTTATTGATACAGTGGCTTAGGGTGAATAGTTCTATTGAAGTAAATAAGTGACCAATCCTGTACAACCCCTTGTTCAGCCACCATTCAAAGGCCCTGATGTTCATACCTGGAGGAAATTGGGGTTCATGGAAGAGGTGGTCTAGAGGGCGAATAGGAGATACCAACTCTGGATGATCTTTGAGTCTATCCCACAAGAACAAAGAGTGTGAGAGTGTTGGAGTGAGAATCGCAGGGCGCTTTCTTGGGTGACACCACATCAGGTAATCCAGTGTGAATTGGGGTACTGCCTGTCTTTCCATGTGCACCCAATCGGGTTTAGCAGCACGAGAATAGATAACGGACATCTGGGCCAACTGATCCGCTTGGTAGTACCAGAGTAAGTTTGGCAGTCCTAGTCCGCCTTTTTCGGGGCTCGAAAGAGGACCCCTTCTGCTAATCGATACCCCTTTGCGCCCCAGACAAAAACTATAATTTTCACCTGGAAGCGTCGCAATTGATCCTTATTAATGGGTATGGGTAGTGAACGAAAGAGGTAGAGAATTTGTGAAAGTAATGTCATCTTAATAGACTGCACCCTTCCCAACCACGCCAGGTTGAGTTGAAACCAGTGACCCAGATCTGTTTTCAGCTTTTTATAAATTGGAGGAAAATTTGTAGGGTATATTTGATCTATCCTGGATGGGAGGTGCATTCCCAAATAAGGTATGGTGGATTCGCTCCAGGAGAATATAAAGTGTTCCTTCAACCGAGAGACTAGAGAGTCTGGAACATTAATATTAATGGCTTTTGACTTTGACATGTTGACATGAAGACCAGAGATGCTGCCAAAGTCATCTAACAGCCGACAGACACTTGGTAAGGAAATGAGTGGCGATATAATAAAAAGAAGCAGATCATCTGCAAAAAGTGCACATTTCTGCATTTGAGGGCCATAACTTACGTCGTGGATATCTGGGTGATTCCTGATGGCTATTGCTAGGGTTTCGATTGCTATTGCGAAAATCAGTTGGGATAGAGGGCAACCCTTTCTTGTACCTGTCTTCGAAATCAAGAAAGGCTCTGAGTAATAACTGTGAAGTCGCACCCATCTGCGGGAGTCGAATTTAAAGCACTTAAAATGTTAGTGAAGTGTTGGCCGAACACCAAACGCTTTAAAATAGTGAAGAGATGAAACCAAGAGACAGAGTCAAAAGCTTTCTGTAAGTCTATAGATAAAAGTAGTCCTTCTTGTGGTTGCCCTCCATCCCACCCCGATCGCAGCAGCAAGATGATGTCTATTGCGCTTCTAATCTGGTCAGGACTCTGTTTGCCTGGTATAAAACCTACCTGATCCTTATGAACATATAGGCATATGAACTAGGAAACCCGATCAGCTAGTATCTTAGCCAAGATCTTCATGTCATTATTTATCAGTGAGATGGGCCAGAAGTTGTTGACCTCTTCGGGGTCCTTCCCTGGTTTTGGGATAACAGTAATAAAGGACGAGTTGAGTGATAGTTCCAGGGTGGCTCCCATCCGCAGGGCATTAAAGAAATGTGCTAAGTATGGGGATGAAATGGGAGTGAAGGCTTCGAAGTAGGGGTTTAAGAAGCCATCAGGTCTGGGGCAGAACCCCGTTTCAAGGTTTTAATGACCAAGGCAATCTCTGCTTCCATTATAGGGGCTTCTAATCTGGTTATATGATGGTCTGCCAGTTTGGGTATAGGCAGAGAGTCTAGAAAAGAGTTAAGGCTAGCTTGGTCCTCCCGCACCCCTCCGCTATAAAGATTTTTATAATAATTGTGAAAGACGCCCATCATTTTCTGTGGATTCTGTGTTCCAGAGTCATTTGGGAGGCGTATTTTTGGTAGCGTATGGGAGTGGGGTTTGGGAGTTAGTACAGCTGCTAGCATCGAGTCCAATTTGTCTCTCAGGTGATAGAAGCGGGCTCCACACCACCTTAAACTCTTTTCTGCCTTTGGCAAGGTTTAGGGCTAGTCTGGCTGGACCTAGTTTGGCCGCATATATGGATTTAGGGTCCCTTTTATGTTGCTTACTGATGGCCAAGAATTCTTTTTCTTGGAGATCTATGTTAGTCCTTTGAGCCCGTTGGATTTGGGATGAGATCTGTATGAGTTCTCTTCTGATGGTGGCTTTATGTGCTGCCCAGAGAGTTACTTTTACATTTAAGAGGAAATAGTCATTGATGGCTCTCTCAGTTTCAATAGTTCTCATGGGATCACTAAGAATTGATTCATTAAGCATCTAGTGACGTTTTCTCTGGGGGTCTTTGTAAAACAAGAAAAACCAGGGAGTGATCCAACCAGACTGAGTCTCTGATGAAGGATTTGCTTACTAAAGGTATTTGGGTTGTTGACAAAAAGATGTGATCGATTCTGGCAAAGGATTGATGAGTGTGAGTGAAGTCCCGTGTTTGGGGATTTAGCTCCCTCCAGATATCAGTAAGCCCTAGGTAGTACATTAGTCTAGCAATGCGGAGGCTTTGCTTGAGGGGGGGGCGGCTGATTGAGCTCCCGGTGGGTGCTTTTTGTCAAGTCCTGAGTCAAAGGCAACATTAGAGTCCCCCCTGACAACAATTGTGCCCTCGTGTAAGGGCCACAGTTTCTGGAACATGGAAATACAAAATTTTGCCTGGCCCCGATTAGGTGCATAGTAGGAAAGAAATTAATAGAGTTGATAGTCCAACACTGCCTTGACAAGGAGGAATCTGTCATCAGGGTCCTTATGTCCCAAATTAAGTGCAAAATTGCACTTGTGTGAAAAGAGGATTGCAACCCCCTTTGTTTTATCCTCTGCATTAGCTAGGAAAAAGTTTGGGAATTTAGGATGTATGAACTTAACTGGGGGTGGTCTTTCAATGTCAGCCATGGAGCATATAGGGGGGAACAGAAGCGATATAAAGTCACTCACCTTCAGGACTCTTGAGAGGGAGTCTGGTGTAGTGCCCTGATGACCTGGTCTCATATCAGGTAGAAATGACATTTTGAGAGCTTCCGGTAGGACATTTAGACAAGAGGAAAGTATAACCAAAGAAGTGAAAAAGAAGAATCAAAGAACTAGGGACGAGGGATATAGCAATCTCCAAAGGGGAGGGGGAGCCATGTCCCAACAATCCCTCTAACATTTTTGTAGAATCTTCTTTTGCCAGAGAAGAAGGAATCCTGGCCAGAGGATAGGAGGAAGCTGTATCTCCTGGTCAAGTGGAAGCACATATGGGCTGCTCCGACCGTGACGCCCTTTTGTTATATATAAGAAAAAGGCAAATGATAAAACATTACTGTAACATAATAAAATAACAACACGACTAATATATTTGTTAACAACCAACCAGTGGGGGGGTAAGTTGTTGTAAGAGGAGCAATGAAGGCCTATGGTAGTAAGGGTGCGGGAACCAGAATGTGGGTGGAATCATGGGGGGGGGGTTAGGTTAGAGGGGGAAGAGGGGAGCTTGTTGAGAGTGGAATTAGGCATGAGGGAATAAATCCTGTTTGAAGTGGTTCAGAAGTCAGGAAGTAAGCTGAGGGGCCCTCCGGGGCCAAACCCCTTATATTGGCTAGCCTTACAGTTTCTGTTTCTTCCCTTACTTCCTCATCTCTCCTAGCAGGAGAGGGCTCGCCGAGCCAAAGGATAAGAGGCAGGCTGACATCCGTACGCTGATTGCTGCAGCCGTTTCTTCCTATCATTGATGCATGCTGTTTTAAGCTTCAACTGTAAGTTACTACAATAAAAGTTTTTTTTATCTATCATTACGGGCTTCACTATGGGTCCTTCATTTTCTTTTCTCGGATATATGATGACTACATGCCTGAATGCCTAATTCTGAAGTGACCATTGGGAGATGTTTATATGTGAAGGAAATCCCACGGATGTTGTGGTCTGATGAGGGGTTCCAGTGGGCTGGATTTGCTGGATGCTATTGAGAATTTATCATCTATGCCTAATCCTTAACACCTTCTGGTAAGCAGACTACATTACCACGTGGTGACGAGTGACTCTTTCTACATCTGTACAATATATTTGGTGATTGGATTCCTCCCACTCTTCAATTTCATTTTTGAACTTTTCAGCGCCGCAATAATTTTTATGCATGTGACTTTTTGTTTGTTATCTACGAACTTTGCTGGCATCTTGCTTTTTTCAGTTCAGCGCAAATTTTTACTTGTTTTATGCCATTAAAGGATAAGAGGGCTCGCCGAGCCAAAGGATTCCCGTGAACTCATAGTCCTTTCGGGTAGGTCCAGGTTCCTTGGACCTTTTGGGTTTAGGTTTCTGCCACGTTGGTGTAATCAGGCTTGTGGGCATCTGTCGTTTTGTGGCTCCCACGTTGGATCCAGAAGGTGGGGATGCAGGTGTCCGAGTGATGAGTCCCAGGTGGAGGAGGAGTCTTTAGCCTTCTGCGAAATTGGAAAATGTGTATCACCTGTTCTTAAAGGAGAATTTAAGATTGAATGGGAATAGCCACCAGTATTTTATGTCTTTTTGAGACAGTACTGAGAGAAGTGGTCTAAGTGCTCTCCTTTTTTGGATGGTGGGATAAACCCGAAAAGACTTGGATAGTGTGATCTTGGAGTTTGAGTTGCATGGCAGAGCGAGTCCATTTCATGACCTCCTCCTTAATGGCATAATAGTGGGGTTTTACCACAATGTCCCTCGGCAGACCATCTGATTGTGGGGGTCCCAGTGTTCTATGAGCTTGATCCAGCTCCATCTTGCGTGGAGGGATGTCTGGTATGAGGTCCTGGATAAGGAAGCGTACCGCTGCGTGAACATCAGTAACTGTTTCCTGGAAGACCCCTAATCCTAAAATTATATCTTCTTGACCTGTTCTTGAGGTCATCTATTTTGAATATAGCTGTCTCGAGCTGGTCCTGTAAATCCTGTATGTGATCTGTGTTTTGATTCTTTCTGGTGATTGTTGCATCCAAGTTTGATTCCATAGTCTCTATGCAAGATCCTAGATTCTGGAGTTCTGCCTTAATATCCCCTGTAATTTTAGCAGCTGTTTGGGCCAGACCACTGCTTAGCATGTCTGAGAACCTTGCAAACATTTATGCTATGTCATATGGTGGATCAGGAGGGTTGGCAGAGTAGGTTCCCCTCATCTGGTGGTGTGTGGAGCTTTCCTCCATGGGGGAGGGGAACAGGGAATCCTCCATAGTGTGTGTTATCAGGGATTTTGTGGATGCTGGAAACACAGCCCACGTAAGGTAAGCACTTACATGGGCCCCTAAGAGATGACTGTAGAGTGGAATGACCAGAGAGGGGCTGTTCATTATTCCCTTGTTACTCCTGTACCTGAGGCAGGGATGCGGCCGCCATCTTGGGATCTCAGTCTGTGCTCCCAGCCTGTGTGACCTGGCCTTCCAGTGCTCTGCAGGTTAGTCCCGCTGGCTTGGGGTCATGCCACTGTGTTTTTGTCAATCACTGGCCACAGGTAAAGCGGTAGCAGGAAGTGCTGTGTGCTGATGTGGGCGTCGAATGGCCAGAGCAGAGCGGAGCTCCCGGTCTATGCGGCCATCTTAGGAGCCACCGCACATACGCCTGCACCTTTTGATTTTATTACAGCACTAAGTCTTTTTGGGTATGAGTCTATCAGCATGGCACATCCTGACTTGGCAGTATTTGCCCACTCTTCTTTGCAAAAACACTCCAAATCTGTCAGATTGCAAGGGCATCTCCTGTGCACAGCCCTCTTCAGATCACCCCACAGATTTTTAATCGGATTCAGGTATGGGGCTCTGGCTGGGCCATTCCAAAACTTTAATCTCCTTCTGGTAAAGCCATTCCTTTGTTGATTTGAATGTATGCTTTGGGTCGTTGTCATGCTGAAATATGAAGTTCCTCTTCATGTTCAGCTTTCTAGCAGAAGCCTGAAGGTTTTGTGCCAATATTGATTGGTATTTGGAACTGTTCATAATTCCCTCTACCTTGACTAAGGCCCCTGTTCCAGCTGAAGAAAAACAGCCCCAAAGCATTATCCTGCCACCACCATGCTTTACTGTGGTCATGGTATTCTTTTTTGGTGATGTGCAGTGTTGTTTTTGCGCCAAACATATCTTTTGGAATTATGGCCAAAATGTTCAACCTTGGTTTCATCAGACCATAACACATTTTCCCACATGCTTTTGGAAGACTTCAGATGTGTTTTTGCAAAATTTAGCCAGGCTTGGATGTTTTTCTTGGTAAGAAAAGGCTTCCGTCTTACGTCCCAGACATATGAAGAATACGGGAGATTGTTGTCACATGTACCACACAGCCAGTACTTGCCAGATATTACTGCAGCTCCTTTAATGTTGCTGTAGGCCTGACCAGTTTTCTTCTCGTCTTTTCATCAATTTTGGAGGGACATGCAGTTTACGGTTGTGCCATATTTTCTCCACTTGATGATGATGGTCTTCACTTTTTAAATATATGAATGTGTATATGTAATGCCTTGGAAATTTTTTTGTACCCTTCTCCTGACTGATACCTTTTAACAATAAGATCCCTCTGATGCTTTGGAAGCTCTTTGCGTACCATGGCTTTTGCTGTAGGATGCGTCTAAGAAAATGTCAGGAAAGACCTACTAGGACAGAGGAACTTTATTTGGGGTTAATCAGAGGCACTTTAAAGGATGGCAGGTGTGTACTGACTCCTATTTAACATAAGTTTGAATGTGATTGCTGAATTCTGAACACAGCCACATCCTCAGTTATAAGAGGGTGTGCACACTTATGCAACCACATTATTTTAGTTTTTTATTTTTACTTCCCCCTATAAAAGATTTTAGTTTGTTTTTCTATTGAGTTGGATAGTTTATAGGTCACATTAAAGGTGGAAAAAGTTCAGAAATATTTATCGTTGTCTCAATTTTTTATATCACAGAAACCTGACATTTTAACAGGGGTGTGTAGACTTTTTATATCCACTGTATATTGTAGCTTACCAATCATTAGATGTAGTGGCTGCATGAGTTTTATTTATTTTTTGCCTTTTTTCACCTGGTGATCTGGCCAGTAACACACCCTCTGTATTAGAGCGCCCCACTCTGGATGAAGAAGCACAAGGACACTTTTGGACAGCAGCATTATCTTTCTGGGGGGAGGGGAGTGTTAGATAGACTAGCAGATTTAAATACACTAAAAAATTGAAGGCAAACTCCAGCTAACACTTTGCAGTCAGTCACAGCAAACATTTTTTTCTTTTTTTTTTATTCTTTTTGGGATAAAAGTTTTCATACACAAATAAAACTGATCGTTGTAAGCACTCCTGTCCATATAAAATGGTTTATCTCAAGCCTCTATCTGCTCATCTTCAGGACAGCTTGTAAAACAACAGACTGGCCAGATAACCAGGGGATAAAAAAAGAAAAAGAAAGAAAGCCTAAAAGAAAACTAATGCTGTCACCATATCTAAGAATTGGAAAGCTACACTCTAATAAATGTTTGCTTCTGTGTTTAATACCACTTTAACTGCTTGCTGCCGTCATTATACTGTGGCAGGTCGGCTCTCCTGTGCAAATCACCATAGCTGTACGGTAGGGATGAGCTTCGAGTTCGAGTCAAACCCATGTTCGACTCGAACATCGCCCGTTCGACCGTTCGTCGAATTGCGAGCGATATGGGCCTTTTGCGCCAAATTTGAGTGGTGCGTCATGGCCCATAATTCACTGCGGCATCGCAGTGCATTGCTGGCTGATGATTGGCCAAACATGCACTATGACCCGCATGCTTGGCCAATCACAGCACCATTTGTACAGAGAGCCGTAATTGACCAAAGCCAGGGTGGCTTTGTCCAATTATGGCTCAGGGGTTTAGTACATGCCCCACACAATATAAGGCCGCCTGCGTGGCGGCCTTGTGTAGTGTATTGCGGCGGTGGAGAGAGATAGATAGACAGAGAGACAGTGTCATTTGATTTAAGTTAGATAGAGTAGGCAGGTCGAGTCAGTTAGCTGCACTTACAGTGTATTGTGTATATGCATCCCAGGTCCAGGTGTTTTATATATATATATATATATATATATATATATATATATATATATATAACACCTGGACCTGGTGGTCCCCAAACCCTTTTTAGGACAATACCATGCAAATTAGCCTTTAAAATTAGCACTTTTGATTTTGAACGTTCGAGTCCCATAGACTTCAATGGGGTTTTAAAGTTCGCTCAAATTTTCGGTCCGTTCGCAGGTTGTGGTGCGAACCGAATTGGGGGGTGTTCAGCTCATCCCTACTGTACGGTGGGTCAGGCGGACTCGATGTCCGACAGCGACCCGCAATCGCCTATTGCTGAGGCAGAACGGGGCACTGCCTTTGTAAACAAGGCGATTCCCCATTCTAACAGGGGACATGTCAAAGATCTACTGTTCCCAGTGATCGGGAACAGTGATCTCTGTCATGTACCTGCATACAGTTAGAACACACCTGAGGGAACACGTTTAACACCTTGATCGCCCCCTGTTGTTATCCCCTTTCCTGTCAGTGACAATTACACAGTAATCAGTGGCTATTTATAGCAGGGATCGCTGTAAAAATGTCAATGGTCCCAAAAAAGTATCAAAAGTGTCCGATCTGTCCGCCGCAATGTCGCAGTCCCACTAAAAAGATCACTGCCATTACTAGTAAAAGAACCAACAAAAATAGAAATGCAATAAATTTATCTCCTATTTTGTAGACGCTATAACTTTTGCGCAAACCAATCAATATACGCCTATTGTGGTTTTTTTTTTACCAAAAATATGTAGAAGAATATATATCAGCCTAAACTGATGAATACATTTGTTTTTTTAGATTTTTTATTTGGATATGTATTATAGCAAAAAGTAAAAAAAAAAAATCAAAATTGTCGCTCTTTGTTTATAGCAGAAAAAATAAAAACCGCAGAGGTGATAAAATACCACCAAAAGAAAGCTCTATTTGTGTGAAAAAAAGGACGTCAATTTTGTTTGGGTACAGCATCAGACGACCGTGCAATTGTCAGTTAAATTGACGCAGTGCCGTATTGCAAAAAATGGCCCCATCATTAAGGGGGCAAATCCTTCCGGGGTTGAAGTGGTTAAAATAGGCCATAACATTTAACAGATACATTGAATATATTGAGATTTCTATTTGTTATGGCTTATGAACTGTAAATCCTGAAGGGGTGATGTTGTTACACTCAAGGGGAGTAATACGCACTGTGATATCCTCCATATTGATTGGTGTTTGCAGGTATCGATAAATTTAGGCTGGGTTCACACCAGTGTGAATTGGATGTGGATTTCAATCCAATTTGCATGACTGGAGATTGTGACCGTCTCTCTATGAAGGCGATTTACATATCTCCAGGGCGTCTGCGGAGCGGCTTGCACAGGAGTCCTGTGCGTTTTTGGCTCCGTTTCAGGGCTGAATTTCTCCCTGATTCATCCCTGAAGCCGAGAACAGAAATGCAACAGTTCTTTATCCAGCCTGAAATTGCCTCTGACAAAAAACGCTCATGATGGGGAGTTTACTGGTTGCAAAAAAAAAATGCCTGACGCTAAAAAACAGCAACTGTAAAAAACATCCAGTGTGCATGACGCCTTACAGGTCTAATTATAAATGATTTGCTTTGTTAGTATCTCAAGCAGATGCGATATTTTCCTGATTGAGGTATTTCATGAAAATACTGCTTTATGGCCACTAGATGGAGCTGATGATTATGCCGAATAAACAAACTGTATTAGGCAAATGATGGGGATTATTTGTGATGGATGTGTAAATGTTTATGATTTTTAAAAACAGACAGCATACTGTATGTGAAGATACACTAGGTACATAAGGGCTCCGGTGACCAATATATATGTATAAATCAACTAAATCAAATTAACGGACACTAGAACTGAGCAATCATAGGCCATGTGATTGTTTAGTTATTGGGCTTAGAGGTGGTGAGGGACAGCTGTATAGGACTGATTATGCAGCCATAGAGTATAGATATTTATTTTTTTGAGTACCCCACACTTCCTCATTAATTATTATTATACAGGACTTATATAGTGTCAAAAGTTTGCACAGCACGTTACAATATAAAGGGACATAGTACAGTTGCAATACAATTCAAGACCAGAGGTTAGGAGGCCCTTCTTGTGAAGAGAGCTGTGTCTTTCTTCATTAGAAAAACACAGCTCTCCACAAAGGCACACAGGAAACAATGTTTTTTGGGGTGCGCCCTCTGCAATTCCTTGCAGCTTTGAACTGTGGGGCAGACGATGCTAAAAAAGGCACACCTGCATTTATCCACACCACTAAGCAGGTCTCTGTGTGACCCTGCATTTTTATATAAGGTCGCTCAGCTCAGCTCCTTCCCTGATGATGACCATGTGGTAGAAATGCGTTAAGCAGAGGTTGGGCCTGTGACATCATCACACATGCCAGTGGAAGTTGCTACGGCGCCATTTTGGTAATTGTATACCTCAACATACCCGTTTTCTAATATGAGTGGAATAGTACAATACATTTTTATATGTTTTTAAATATACTACACTATGAGTCTTACCCTCTGTTCTTCTTTTGCCTCATGTACCATCTGATTGGAGCTATAGCTGACCCAAGTTACCGTTGGGAATATTGTGGCTGTGTGACAGCAAAGTGCAATTGATTTCAGTTTTTTGAGAACCTACTATCTGATAAAGAGTGTATGAGCACTGGTGGCATTCACGTGGAAAGCACATATTATCTGGACTGATTCACAAGCTGCAGTTGTCGTTCCCAGGACTATTTGCACTAAA
Organism: Lithobates clamitans; assembly: GCA_037952925.1. Classification (NCBI taxonomy): domain Eukaryota; kingdom Metazoa; phylum Chordata; class Amphibia; order Anura; family Ranidae; genus Lithobates; species Lithobates clamitans. The sequence goes on from JBBGZY010000573.1 coordinate 13,538,794, forward strand.
TATTTTATCATTTTTATTTTACTTTTATGGACCTTTTTACTGATTTCTGGTTGATAATAATGTTGTACCGTTTACTTATTGACTGCATTGTTATTACCATTGCAATTTTATTGCATTAATATGTATATTGATATGACTAGCACCTTAAAGTGACAGTACACCTATTCTGTAGACAGCATAGAAACTTTGTGACATTCCTGCCATCCAGTGCCTGTACATATATATTATTCTTGATTGTACAGATCCTAAATCACTTAAAGTGTTACTAAACCCAGGATTCTGCATTTACTATATCTGGTCTCCCACAATACAGAACATGTAAATGCAAGTATTTTAGTAAATATAAACAGATAAATACCTTTTCTCATCAGCAGTATTTAGCAGTCTTGTGACCTCTATCAGTGTTCAGCCAAGCACTGGTTAAAGCTTGTAGGAGGAGTTTTCCTGACTGTCCTATGAGACTGCAAGACCCCTGAACCTCTGTCTGGAGAGTGCTGATGGGCCCTGTACTGATCACATGCATCCTCCCAAGAAAAAAAAAACTCTCTAGCAATACGCACCAATCTGAGCATGTGCAGCCTGACTCCATAGACTCTGTGTTATCAGGAAATGATTAGGGGACAGAGGAAGAAGGGGAGGATCAGAGAAGCCAGGTTCACACAGCCTTTTTACACAATATGGAAGATTGACCCCCTAGGTTCCACAGTGAGTATAACGAACATGCTTTACTGCATATATGGACTGATTTTACTGTAGTGAGTTTAGTAACACTTTAATTGTATAATGTAGGGCCCCTACACACCATAATGCAATGCACTGCAACAAGCAAGAGTGTGTTGAGGTTGCATTAAGCAGTTAGGCAGCCCATATATTTTTAATTAGGTATTATTGAACCTCAACATGCAATTGAAATGCTGTGCATTTTTGCAGCAACCTACACAAAGAACACACATGAAAAAAATATTCAGCATAATTTTTGCAGCGACAAACATAACAAATGTGATTGTGTGCTGTACTGCACTATTGTAGTGCACTATTGTGCCGACACGTTACAGCGCCCTGTATATGTGTGTTGGGATAAAATTAAAGTGTATTAAAGATTTTAAATAAAAAACATGTTATACTTACCTGCTCTGTGCAAGGGTTTTGCGTCAGCGCTCCTGGCTCCTCCTCTTACCCCCTCTTCTCTGAGTGCCCCCATAGCAAGCCACTTGCTATGGGGGCACTTGTGCATGTTCGCTCCCGAGCCCTGCTCTGTGTGTCCATAAGGCACACAGGAAGGGGCTCGGCCTTACCCCCACTCCCTCTTCACTAGCTGTGATTGACAGCAGCGGAAGCCAGTGAATCCTGCTGCTGTCTTTCAGCCAATTAGGAGGCAGAGAGCGTGGAGAGCAGTCGCTCTTGTGCACATCGCTGGATCAGGATCGGGCTCAGGTAAGCATTAGAGGGGCTGCGGGGGGAGCTGCATACTAAAGTTTTTATACCTTCGTGCATAGAATGTATGGAGGTTAGAAACAGTCAGGCTTTACAATCACTTTAAGTTTTAATGGTGTGGAATAAATTGTAAATTCTGTATATAAAGGTATTCTATCTTGTATGCTTTTCCTATGTATTGCACATTGCACAGATTGTGCACTAATAAGCCTGCCTATGTTACACCCCTTGTTAACATAAAAGCACAATTGTAATATTAATTTGATAACGTAAATATGTGTATGAAAAGCTTCAGTTGAGCCGAATAAACAGAACAGTTATTTGGAAAGATGCTGAGTGTATTTTTTGTTTCCTACTGCATTAGTTATTATTAACTTGGAACCACTGATCAATATGAGCATAGGATGCACTACAACAATCATTGACAGTACATTTGCAAGTGTTGTAGTAACGCACGTTATTACATGTTCCATGTCTTATGTTATAACACGCATTATAATTTGAATGAGCCCTTAGTATATTATGTTTGTTACTCGTTTTTACATTTACTGTCTCTCAATAATTAATGTGTAATTAACATTAACATGTAATTGGAAAGCTGCTAATTCTCAGAATGCATAAATAGACACATATTTTGGGATATTGATTGTGCCAATGTCAAAACAATGTAAGTAACTAGGGACACAGAGAACCCGTGATAATGATGCTTACACACATGCAGAGAACAAATGCCTTTAAATTCTACAATAAGCACTTCACAGCCTCAAATGTGACTGCTCTGAGCTTTGTTCAATTACTGTAAGAAGGCGACAAATTACTTTCTCTTCAATGAAGCCGTGCTTGTTGTTTTTGAAGAGCGTTTACATCTAGAGACGGGGAAATGTTCCGTGTGTCTTCTGCTACATGCTCCCTAGCATGTGTAGCCCTGAAATTATTATTAGCTTCATCACCTGTACTAATAATAAAAAAGCTGCAGAGAGCTCATTGTTAAAGGTGCAACAGGGACCTGCGGGAGAGCCATCATGGCCCCATTGACCTATAATAAGGCCTTAGGTACAAAGAAAACTGCTTTCAAATGCAACATTATTCACAATCATGCAAAGCCAAAACACTGACTTTTTTCCCCTCACTGCCTGCATACGCAAATCTTATGAAAAAAAAAGCTTGCTATTGCCAACTGTTGCATGAATACTCTTTTATGTGAGAAAGCCTGAGTCAAAAATGCATTTTATATTGAATCTCATCTTTATTACACTTTTAAAGGAAACAGTCAAGATTATATTGACATTACAAAGATTTGGCTGTGGTTCCACAATCATAGATATTTGTAAATGCAGTTTCATCTCAGTAGTACATAACATTAAAGAAAAACAATAAGCTATTGGGCTGACTGAAACCCAACAGTCATTAAATGGGGCACATAAAAGGATCAGGAGAGTGGTAGGGAAAACCAGGTAAAATGGATGCAGTTCCTCTCAAATTACATCTTGAGATCCTAATGTACATATAAAAAAAAAAAGCACAAAAGGGCGTCTCTACCTAGGTGTAGTGACAATTAAAATGCACTCACTAGATAAAAGTAGATCAAGGCTTGTGATAGACCCATATAGACCTCCATAGGATCACCGTGAGGCTGATCAGCAGCTTCCAGAAGTTGCAAGGTGGCTACGGCTCCAAACAGCACCTCTCTCAGCTGGGTGAAGACATGAAGTGGATGGGGATGTGGCTACATGTTTCTGGGCAGACAGGGGGCCCCTTTATCAACCCATATTTACCGTATATACTCGAGTATAAGTCGTTCCGAGTATAAGTCGAGGCCCTAATTCACCACAAAAAAATAGGAAAAACTTAGTGACCCGAGTATAAGACGAGGGTGAGAAATGCACAGCTACTGTAAGTTGAAAAGAGGGTCAACAGTGCCCATTTGCAGCCTCACTGTGCCCATTTGCAGCCATTGGTCCCCCGAACTTCAAACTCGGTAGTTAAGGGTTCCTAGATGCCCCCTAGCTGCAGCCAAAATTTGGGGTCTCTGAACCCAAAGGGTCCCGAAATGACATTGCTGCAGATGGACACAGTTGACCGATTTTGGGGCCCCGTATCTTGGGGTCACTTAGAGTTAGGAACCCCAAATTTGGTGTGCACACCCATTGGAATGAGCACCATAAAATATCCAAAGCTGGGGTTTCTAGCACTAAGTGTGCCCGAGATACAGGGCCCCAAAAATCGGTTCAGAAAATGTCAAGCATTTTTCTGCAGCAGAGAATGACATTTTCCGAACCGGGTTTGGGGCCCCATATCTCGGGGCCACTTGGTCCTAGGAACCCCAGCTTTGGACATGTTGTGGTACCAGTTCAATTGGATTTGCACACCAAATATGGGGTTCCTAGCACCAAGTGGCCCTGAGATACGGGGCCCCAAATTCGGTGCAGAAAATGTCAAGCACTTTGCTGCAGCAGAGAATGACATTTTCCGAACCGATTTTGGGGCCCCGTATCTCGGGGCCACTTAGTGCTAGGAACCCCAGCTTTGGATATGTTGTGGTTCCACTGGGTTTGCACACCAAATTTGGGGTTCCTAGCACAAAGTGGCCCTGAGATACGGGGCCCCAAAGTCGGTTCGGAAAATGAAATTTTTTGCTGCAGAAAATTGCTTGACTCAAGTATAATTTGAGGGGGGCACTTTCAGCACAAAAAAATGTGCTGAAAAACTCGACTTATACTCGAGTATATACGGTATTTATTTATTTATTTCAGGTACTTATATAGCGCCATCAATTTACGCAGCGCTTTACATATACATTATACATTCACATCAGTCCCTACACCCTCAAGGAGCTTACAATCTAAGGTCCCTAACTCACATTTATACATACTAGGGACAATTTAGACAGGATCCAATTAACCTACCAGCATGTCTTTGGAGTGTGGGAGGAAACCGGAGTACCCGGAGGAAACCCACGCAGACACAGGGAGAACATGCAAACTCCAGGCAGGTAGTGTCGTGGTCGGGAAGTCTAGTTTCCTATGGTTTAATAAAGGGGCCCTCCTGTCTGCCCTGAAACATGTAGCCACATCCCCTCCACTTCCTGTCTTCACCCAGCCGAGAGAGGTGCTGTTTGGAGCTGCAGTCGGGCATGTACTGGCCATCAGAATTACTGGGAGTTCCCCGGTGGGCTGATGGCTCAGTGGGCCGGTTTCAGTGATAGACAGCCTGTCAAAGTAATGGCTGCTTGGCTCAATCCATACCCATATCCGTATCCATATCACACAATTGCGTATAGTTTATATATTGTTTTTGTGCATGTTTGCAAAATTAAAGTGGGCCGGTCTGGGTGAAGTAAAGGGCTAAAATTATGCCCCAGTCCAGCCTTGACCACAGCCATCTTGCCACTTCTGAAAGCTGCTGATGCTTATGTCCCAGCCTGAAGTCTGCCCGCTGCACTTCCTAAAGAACTCTGCTTTTACCAGCCACGTAACTGCAGAGCTCTGGAGCCTCACAGTGATTCTATGGAGGTCTATATAGGTCTATGACAAGCCTTGATCTACTTTTATCTAGTGAGTGCATTTTAATTGTCTTTTATGCTTTTTTATTCAATCTCTACACCTAGATGGAGGCGCCCTTTTGTGTTTGTTTTTTTGTAGATAACATTACAGTATACTTTAAAATACATATTCATAGTTACATCACATCAATATTTTTGTCTCCTGCTTGAAAGTGCTTGAAATGTCAGATATTGACATTTGAGGTCTTTGAAACTGTAAAAACCTTTAGGCCTCTTTCACTCAGACTGTCCGTTCAGGTCCGCCTGTCAGTTTTTTAGGCGGACCTGAACGGACACTCCATGGAGGTCTATGGAGCGTCGGATGTCAGCGGTGACGTGTCCGCTGACATCCGACCCTCTCCGATCCGAAAAAGTGTAACGGAGGAAAACCCTACTTTTCCATCCGTTTTCGGATCGGATCAGGTGACGACGCACTCTACAGTCCGTCATCACCCGATTCCCCATAGGGGAGAGCGGCGCGCTGACAGGTCCGTCGCTGCACAGTGTGCAGCGACGGACCTGTCATCTTCCTGCTCAGCGGGGATCGGCAGAGCGATCCCCGCTGAGCAAGTGGATGTTCACGGGGCGGATCATCACTGATCCACCCCATGTGAAAGAGGCCTAAATGTTCAGGCCTTATGCACATTGGACGTTTGTGCAGATGCGATAATTTTATATAATAGCTGCGCAATATTAGGGCAATTATAGGGCAATGTTAGGGGGGGTATTATAGGGCAATATTAGGTATGCCGCCCCCCTGAGTGGAGCTTCCCTAGGGATTCTCCAAATGGATATAAATATGAATCAATTATGGGCGTGGCGCTCCCTAATAGGTTTATGATGGGGTAGACAACTGCAATAAGGTGGGGGGCCAGCTAGCTACCCCACCAGTGGGCGTAACCCACCTGTACCTAATGAGTGGTGAAAATAAAAAGTGAATATATTAAGAACATAGATGAAATAAAAGATTAAAAAAATAATAGTAGAAAATGATGCTATATAAACCACCAGTAAATATAAGTGTGCAGAGTGATAAACCTTTCTAACTAATAGAGTATACCGTAATGCAAAAGAGTACCATAGGGTTCCTCCCAAAAGTGTTTATATAAATGCTAGTATTATAATTCAAGAAATTATAATCCACATTACTAGTAGCGAGCGATACACTTGAATTAAATATTCAGAAGGCCATAGATTACAAACAGTCCAAAAAAATTCCGTGGGCGTATCACCAAATAAAGTCATATAGTGTCCATATAACAATCCATAAATTATGTGTTAAATTGCTTCCAAAAATTGTGGAAAAAATCCTCAGTAAACGTGACAAAGGTGCTCAGTATTCTTAGTGACTTTTGTGCTCCCCTCAAGGCAAAGAGGAGGTGCTGCTGATTTGCCGGGAAACTACCATGATTATGGCTTAATATGTACACGAAAGGCGGTGATTAACCCAGGAGCCCTACCAACCACGGTGCCGAGGAGATTGCTGAGGTTATACCCATATGCACATTGCCCCTTTGGGGTGGCTGGATTTGGTGAGTGGGGACCCTTGAGGGGAGCACAAAAGTCACTAAGGATACTGAGCACCTTTGTCACGTTTACTGAGGATTTTTTCCACAATTTTTGGAAGCAATTTAACACATAATTTATGGATTGTTATATGGACACTATATGACTTTATTTGGTGATACGCCCACGGAATTTTTTTGGACTGTTTGTAATCTATGGCCTTCTGAATATTTAATTCAAGTGTATCACTCACTACTAGTAATGTGGATTGTAATTTCTTGAATTATAACACTAGCATTTATATCAACACTTTTGGGAGGAACCCTATGGTACTCTTTTGCATTAAGGTATACTCTATTAGTTAGAAAGGTTTATCACTCTGCACACCCATATTTACTGATGGTTCATATAGCATCATTTTCTACTATTATTTTTTAATCTTTTATTTCATCTATGTTCTTAATATATTCACTTTTTATTTTCACCACTCATTAGGTACAGGTGGGTTACGCCCACTGGTGGGGTAGCTAGCTGGCCCCCCACCTTATTGCAGTTGTCTACCCCATCATAAACCTATTAGGGAGCGCCACACCCATAATTGATTCATGTTTCTGCAGATGCGTCTTGGGGGTGTCAGGTCTTTTTTTTTTTTACCTGTCTATAAACTCCTCTGCATGTTATCCTATGTGTCCATGCAGACATTGGCTTTTAGCAGTGTAAACAGGGGCTTTTAAGGGCAGCAAAAAACCCACTACCAGTGCATCCAGGAGAAGCAGAGTTTTGGCAGAAAAAATATTTGACGCTTGTAAATGCTAGGTGCGTTTAGTACCTGAGTATTAATTCATTTCAATGTCCAGAATAAATTATTACTCTGGCCAACTAAATGAATTTTTGCCCAAGTGCTTGACACCTTTAAATGCACTGAATGGCTTAAAAAAAATGTTAGACACTTTCACAAGCATCAGGTGTTTTTTTTCTGCCAAAACTATTGCCGGCCAACACCCAAATTTACAGGGTGTTCAGGGGATGTTCGCCTCGCCAAATGCCTTGCAATGCACTGCACACTGCACAGTGCATTTTGAGCCCTGATTGGACAAAGCTTTGCCCAATCAGGGCACAGTATAAGCTTGTTGTTAGGGAGTGGCGCCGGGAAGCTGGCCACGGCGTCCTTATCAACCGATGAGGCATCAGCTGTCAATGTGTTTCCCGGCTGACAGCTGAATAAAAAAAAATTCTAGTTAAAAAAAAGAGGAAAAAACAGTGTAGCCCCCCCCCCCCCCCCCAGTTCATACTAGCCCCTTTGGGATCTCAGGCCATTTTTTTCTTTATTTTTTTTTCAATAGCCAGCTGTCGACAAATGCAACCACAAGTCTTTTTAAATGTATTTGACTTGTTTGTTTTTCTTTAGAAATGTAATTTTTGCTATAGCATGCTCTATGTATGCTACAGATGTGCCACTTTACAAGCAGACTAAGGGGGCCCCCCAGGCACTATATTTAAAGAAATATCTTGTTTTTATTGTTGCATTATCAAAACCACTGCTCCTTAAAAAAAATGTTTTTAAATAATGTTTTTGCATTGTTACATGTCCCCCAGGGCAGTAACCGGACCTCCATACCCCTTTTATGGTCAATTACTTGCATATAAGCCTTCAAAATGGGCACTTTTGATTTTTGGCTCCCATAGACTTCAATAGTGTTCGCCATTTGGGTTAGAACTTTTCCCCATTTGAGGAGTTCTGCTGCAAACTGAACAGGGGGGTGATCGGCCCATCTCAAGAATGAAAATGTACTATAGTTCAACTTACCAGTACTTAGATTCGGTGGTTGCATTTGTTTTCTTTGTTTCAGACTAAGTATATTTCCTGCAAGTACAAAAAATACCTGTAATTCCTAATAGAAATCAAGTGTCCTTCTAACTTCCTGTGTACTGAACTGAAATCTCAAACAATCAGCCTTTCCAGTTAACTTCTGTGAACTACAATACCCCCCTCCTATGTAATTAAGATGAGGAGAGAGGGAAGTTTTCTGCAGTTCAAACTAGGAGAGCACTGCTTCTTAATAGTTAAGAGTGCAGTCAGTGAGCATTTCCACCCTAGGATAGGAAGTGTGTTACTGGCAAGATCACCTGATGAAAGGAAAGGAAAAAAAAGGAAAATCCATGTAGCCGCCACACAAGGAGTGCATACCTCCGAACTTGAGAACTTGAGAAAGAGGGATGCTTTGGGGTTGAGGGATGCTTTGGGGTATACTAAAACTGGAGAGTACAAAATCTGGTGCAGCTGTACATGGTAAGCCAATCAGCTTTTAACTTCAGCTTGTCCAGTTAAGCGTTGACAAAAAAACCTTGAAGCTGATTGGTTTCTATGCAGAGCAGCACCAGATTTTGCAATCTCCAATTTTAGTAAATCAACCCCAATGTGACAGAGAAAACATGCAGCATTCCACGCATCTTGCTATGAGTGGCTTTGCTAGATCACACTCAATATTTTATATGTATCATATTGCAGTTTACCAACTCTTGAGTACCAAATGTGTTAAGTTGCATTTTGTTAGGCTTTTTTCTCCTTTATTTTCACCTGGTGGGCCAACCAGTAACATTCATAAAAATAAACTGCGCTAAGTGTCCTTTGTATTTGTAGTGACATAAACGTTTGAAGTGAATGTTCAATGGTATAGTCCAAATATCACTTTGGGCAAGAAAAAGCACTCCGGATCATCCAAATGCTACAACATGCACAAAAATTATTCACAATCCAAAGATTACGACAATGAATTGCCCTTAGTTGTAAAACAATACTACACTATGGCCAGCCTTTTTGTCTTTCTTTCGGTATTGAACTGAGGGAACTATGCCTGAACTCTGACAGAGCTGATCAGTCCTTATCGTAAGAGCCCCGGCTGGGTTTAAGCCATCCGCTTATTATATTTGGCGTTCTGGTAAGGGCAATTCATTGTCGTGATCTTTGGATTGTGAATCATTTTTGTGCATGTTGTAGCATTTGGATGATCCGGAGTGCTTTTTCTTGCCCAAAGTGATATTTGGACTATGCCATTGAACATTCACTTCAAACGTTTATGTCACTACCAATACAAAGGACACTTAGCGCAGTTTATTTTTATTACTGTTATTTGTGTTGTCACACTGTCTACTGCTGCTTTATCTTATTGTTCCAGCGCGGCATTTTTTACTGCAACCAGTAACATAATTCCTGTCTTGGGGTCTCTCCAGTCTGTATGGTGTAGCAACAGAAACACCTATGAACAACAGCATTGTTAATCTGTAGAGGGTAATGTTAGACGTACTAACGGATTTAGATGGACTTGGCTAACTAATAAAATCAAAACTCCAGCTAGCACTTTATAAGCAGTAACAGCAAACAGTTTTTTTTTCTTTTTGGGATAAAGGTTTTACATATATGAATAAAAGCTGACCATTGTGAGCACCCCTGTCAGTGGTAAATGTTTTTTCTCAGCCCTCTAATTGCCACTTTTGCAGGACAGTTTGGTCTATTAAAGGAAGTTGAAAAATAACAGACCAGGTGAAAATAAAAACACCCAAAAATATTAAAACAAATGCAGACACCACATCTAAGGATTGAAAGTTGCAACAATTTTTTTGTTTTTGGGTTTAATATCACTTTAAGTTATCCATTTTGAGCTTCTGTTGTCTTAGAAGGATAAATCCCATTTGTAATGTATTATTCATATTTTAAAAGTTCAAGTTATAAACTAACTACTTTATACAGTTAGTTCATATTCTATTAGTTTTGGCTTTACATTACCTTGAGATAAATTGTTACCTGTTTATCTTTACAATAACAAGTTGCCTACCTTGGGTGTCTTACAAACTCCATAAAACCCCCTCCTCTGTACACAGGATGTGTCTTGTAGGCCTTGCTAAAATGACATGTTCAAAAGACTCATTATGCCTCATAGATTATATGTTGGGTTTTTTCTTTCCAAAATGGGGTAATTTTTGGGGCGTTTCTATTGTCCTGGTGCTACAGGGCCTTCAAAAGTTCAAGAGGTAGTCAAGAAATTATATGTGTAATTTATGATCCTAGAACACCTGACGGTGCTCCTTGCATGTTGGGCCTCTGTATGTGGCCAGAATGTGTAAAAGTCTCACACATGTGGTATCACCATACTTAGGAGAAGTAGTAGAATGTGTTTTGGGGTGTAATTTGTGATATGCATATGCTGTATGTGAGAAATAACTTGCTAATATGACAAATCTGTGAAAAAAAAAAAGAAAAAAAAATCTTGATTTTGCAAAGAATTGTGGAAAAAAATTACAACTTCAAAAAACTCACCATGCCTCTTACTAAATACCTTGAAATGTCTACTTTCCAAAAGGGGGTCATTTAAGGGGTATTTGTACTTTCTTGGCTTGTTAGGGTCTCAAGAAATGAGATAGGCCATCAGTACTTCAGGTGTGATCAATTTTGAGAGATTGGCACCATAGCTTGTGAACTCTATATCTTTCACACAGACCAAATAATATACACCGATTTGGATTATTTTTACCAAAGATATGAAGTAGTATGAATTTTACACTCTATGAAGAAAAAAATACTAATTTGCTAAATTTTATAACAAAAATAAAGAAAAATGCATTGTTTTTGCAGAATGTTTGGTCTTTTTTCATTTATAGCACAAAAAAAAAAAAAACAGCGGTGATTAAATACCACCAAAAAAAAGTTCTATTTGTGTGAATAAAAGGGCAAAAAATTCATACAGATACAGTGTTGCATAACTGAGTAATTGTCATTCAATATGTGAGAGCACCGAAAGCTGAAAATTGGTCTGGTTAGGAAGGGGTTTAAGTGCCCAGTGGGTAAGTGGTTAAATTATTTGCTGGAAACATTTTTTTATAAAGCACATATATACATTGTTATCTTTAAGGATTTACTATTAAAAATACATGGTTTGGGGTAAATCTGTTTTATTTTAAATCAGTGAGAACTATAAATTACTGATACATTATAAGAAAAAATGAAATGTATGCAAAAAAAAAAAAAAACAACTTTATTTCTTTTGTAAATAAATTTACTCTTTTTCTCCTTAAAATACAAATAAATGTAAAAAAAAAATCAGAGGACTTTAGGGTCACGAGAAAGCACTGTTTGTCCCCCATAAAACAATATATGTATCAATTCTTTATCATAAGTAATTACAAAGCTACAGACTCATGAACAGACACATAGCAGATATGTGAAATATGGTCTGGTCCATAGGGGGTAAACAGGTGTGAGAGCCGAAGTGGTTAAATGCCCAACAATTTCTCCACAGCTTGTCCTTGGTGTATCTACAGTATATTATTTTAGTTCCATGGTTTAACCTTTGACTACATGACTTCACTTACAAAAGGAAGCAAATGATTCATTCCTACTTGAGGTTTCATTTTTCACCATTTACTGGATGACTGGCTTCATACATGGCTCAATACAATTCATTTCTTTATCACTAAGAGCTAAGCATCAAGACAAGCAGAACATTCTATCACAAAGAAGCTTTCACTATTGACAAAACATCTCTGAAATGTGCTGCTTTTCTTATACATAAATGACATGAGGATACAAAAGTTGAGGTGAAGATGTAGAAGTTACAAGAATTCAGTAAATATTTCCTGCTATTAGTTTTTCTTCTTATATTTTAGTAATATTTTAGCAAATATAGAATATTACATATTGATGCTTTGTATTCTTTCACCCAGCCAGCAGGTGAAGCTTTAAACTTATTTCCTCATGTTGTTCTAGCTCCTTTGTTTTAAAAACAAGCCTAAGCTCTGTGTGAACCACAGACTTTTTACAACAAGGGAGCTAGAACAACATGAGTTGAGTGATACTAAAGTCTTGTTTTTTAATGTTTAAAAATAGTAGACATGTTATACTTACCTGCTCTGTGCAGTTGGTTTTGCACAGAGCAGCCCAGATCTTCCTCTTCTCGGGTCCCTCTTTGGCACTCCTGGCCCCTCTCTTCTGCTGAGTGCTCCCGCAGCAAGTAGCTTACTATGGGGGCACCCTAACCGAGTCGCTGCTCTGTGTGTCCATTCAGACATGAATCTGTGGCTCGGCCCTGCCCCTCTCTCTCCTCATTGGCTCTTTAACTTTGATTGACAGCAGTGAGAACCAATGGCACCCGCAAATGTGTCTCAGCCAATCAGGAGGGAGAGTCCTGACCAAGTCTCTCATGCAACATCGCTGGATTGAGATGGGGCTCAGGTAAGTATTAGAAGGCTGCACACAGAAGGTTTTTTACCTTAATGCATAGAAAAGATTATGATAAAATATCATTCTGCCTTTAGGACCACTTTAGACTGATATTTATGCAGATGATTTAATGAGTCAAAGCCATGATTCCTCCCTCCCTGTCCTCATCTGTATGGAAGGTATGAGGAAACCAGTGTGGGTGCATGTGCATACAGTGGGGACGGAAAGTATTCAGACCCCCTTAAATTTTTCACTCTTAGTTATATTGCAGCCATTTGCTAAAATAATTTACGTTCATTTTTTTCCTCATTAATGTACACACAACACCCCATTATGACAGAAAAACACAGAATTGTTGACATTTTTTGCATATTTATTAAAAAAGAAAAACTGAAATATCACATGGTCCTAAGTATTCAGACCCTTTGCTCAGTATTTAGTAGAAACACCCTTTTGATCTAATACAGCCAAGAGTTTTTTTTGGAAAGATGCAACAAGTTTTTCACACCTGAATTTGGGGATCCTCTGCCATTCCTCCTTGCAGATCCTCTCCAATTCTGTCAGGTTGGATGGTAAATGTTGGTGGACAGCCATTTTTAGATCTTTCCAGAGATGCTCAATTGGGTTTAAGTCAGGACTCTGGCTGGGCCATTCAAGAACAGTCACTGAGTTGTTGTGAAGCCACTCCTTTGTTATTTTAGCTGTGTGCTTAGGGTCGTTGTCTTGTTCTAAGGTAAACCTTCGGCCCAGTCTGAGGTCCTGAGCACTCTGGAGAAGGTTTTCGTCCAGGATATCCCTCTACTTGGCCGCATTCATCTTTCCCTCAATTTCAACCAGTCGTCCTATCCCTGCAGCTGAAAAACTCCCCCACAGCATGATGCTGCCACCACCATGCTTCACTGTTGGGACTGTATTGGACAGTTGATGAGCAGTACCTGGTTTTCTCCACACATACCGCTTAAAATTAAGGCCAAAAAGTTCTATCTTGGTCTCATCAGACCAAAGAATCTTATTTCTCACCATCTTGGAGTCCTTCAGGTGTTTTTTTAGCACACTCCATGTGGGCTTTCATGTGTCTTACACTGAGGAGAGGCTTCTGTCAGGCCACTCTGCCATGTAGCCCCGACTGGTGGAGGGCTGCAGTGATGATTGACTTTCTACAACTTTCTCCCATCTCCCGACTGCATCTCTGGAGCTCAGCCACAGTGATCTTTGGGTTCTTCTTTACCTCTCTCACCAAGGCTCTTCTCCCTCGATAGCTCAGTTTGGCCAGATGGCCAGATCTAGGAAGTGAAAAGGGGAAACCATCCAACTAGGTCATAGAAGTTGCCACCATCCCTGGGACAGGGACATAAAAATACCCCCTCAAAAGGTTGGTGGGTCTTTAACGGCAACAGAGTAGTAAAAAACAATTTTATTTGGTACAAAAATACAGAATACAAAATAGGGAAATAGAAATATACATAAAGAATATTTAACAAAAAAAAGCTAAAAAAATGTACTGGTATGCAATAGTGAAAATACTAGTGCGGTCTTCCACGAGGACCTATGCGTTTTGGGACTGGGCAGAAGGTCCCTTCATCAGGGAAACTTGTGGGAAGAAACACACCAAGCATATCGGTATAGGAAACTCATTGCCAGATCCCGGTGGCGACCCTGTCAACAGAACACCCCAAAAATCCAAAAGGAAACCGGGGTGTGTATGGCTGGCCCCGCCTTGTCCACACTGGTCCACCCATATGACACCAAAACCGGCAAGGCTCACCCGAGAGGATAATGTCCCAGATGAGACCTGGGTGTGTGTCTGAGTGGTAGCAAAAGCCCAAGGATGCCAGGAGGAAAGGAACGGAAAAAAGGAAAGGGACAAGGATGAGGATATGTGCTGCAAAGTGCCAATAGGTAGCTCCAATAAGTATACTTAGAATATTATTCCTTCACATAAGCAAGATCATAGTGATCTGGAGCTGAACCACATTGATTTCCAGAGCACAATATTCGTCCATGCGTACAAACCGCCACTGACCTGAACAGTGACGTAATAATAATAAGATCTAGGAAGGGTTCTGGTCGTCCCAAATGTCTTTCATTTCAGGATTATGGAGGCCACTGTGCTCTTAGGAACCTTAAGTGCAGCAGAAATTTTTTGTAACCTTGGCCAGATCTGTGCCTTGCCACAATTCTGTCTCTGAGCTCTTAAGGCACTTCCTTTGACTTCATGATTCTCATTTGCTCTGACATGCACTGTGAACTGTAAGGTCTTATAAAGACAGGTGTGTGGCTTTCCTAATCAAGTCCAATCAGTATAATCAAACACAGCTGGACTCAAATGAAGGTGTAGAACCCTCTCAAGGATGATCAGAAGAAATGGACAGAACCTGAGTTAAATATATGAGTGTCACAGCAAAGGGTCAAAGGGTCAAAAGGGTGTTTCTACTAAATACTGAGCAAAGGGTCTGAATACTTAGGACCATGTGATATTTCAGTTTTTCTTTTTTTAATAAATCTGCAAAAATGTCAACAATTCTGTGTTTTTCTGTCAATATGGGGTGCTGTGTGTACATTAATGAGAAAAAAAATGAACTCAAATGATTTTAGCAAACGGCTTCAATATAACAAAGAGTGAAAAATTTAAGGGGGTCTGAATACTTTCCGTCCCCACTGTAGCTCTGCTCATAAATCTGTATTCAGGGTAAATGCCAGATGTACAATATTGTGTGCAAATTAGGATGAGTGTGCACAAAATTTAGCGTGCACGCTTGGCATCCTGTGGTATTGGCATCCAGTGGCCTATATAAACTGAAGCATTGCAAAAGGAAGTTGCTGAGTGGTCTTTAGGTTGTCCTTGTTTACCTGAGATGTGCTGATTTTGCCTTACCATACTTGCCTCCCGACCTGCCTCTGAACTTTTGCTTCTTCGTTGTGATCTCAGACTGGGCTCTGCTTACTGCCTCCTGCCTGCCTGATAATGACCTTGGCTTGTTTCCTGGACTGTTTCTTTACCTCTTGATGTGTTACTATGCTGCTTAGCTGCTCCTGACCTGTCCTGATTCTGCCTTCTGATCTGGTACCCTACTGCTTTGTTATCTTGTTTCTGCTCCATGATCCTTTGTTCCCTGCTTTACACATCTGGTTGCAACACAGATCTGGTACAGACTGCAACTCTGACACTTTTGCCCCTCCATTCCCTCACACTCTATGTCACCACCTTCCACAGTGTTGGACAGGAGGTTCAAGAGCAGCCCACTCATCTACTCAGTTTCTACCAGGTACGTTATTACATCCAAAAGGAGAAATGGTCTAAAGTCTATAATAAATAAAGCACGCAAACATGCTTAGTCACACTTAGTATAGTATATCCTGTCCAGCAGTATAGGTTATACAACCATTTTATTACCTTGTTTTAATCAATTGTGATTGGAAAAGAACCATAGTTTCTGTCAGCTGTGATCGATAAAGAAAAAAATAATAAAGGAATGATAATGAAATGGAATAATAATGATTACGAATGATCAAGAATCACTTGTGTCCTGTAGGATACATAATAGGGACAATGCCCAAATCTTCTTTAGCCTCATGGCAGGACAACTGTGGACTGAAGCAAATTCCTGGAGTAATTGATCCAAAGTGCTGAAATAGGTAACTAGAGGTTCCACGGCTTCTTAATAAAGTATATTTATAGTCAAACCTTTAGTTTTTAATTTCAGAGTGTGGAATCATTAGATCTTTTGTAAATTTGCTTTTGCTGTTTGTGTCCCACAACAGCACAACAGGAAGGGAGAGGAGATCTCTTCAAAGTCCAAGGATTCCCTTCTTAGACAGATGTCACCATAACTGTTGTTTACTGTAAGATTTACCCTTACCTCTTATTCTATTGACAACTCTAACATTTTGAATTTTCCATTCACTTCTATCTCAGTGATCCTGGTCACCTGTCAGAGAAGGAACATAGACAGAATATACTAAAATATTATTATGTTATATGAGTGCCAACTGCAGCTGTGAGAATCCAAATGCTCCTGGCATTGAGCCACAGAAAGGAAGAAAGAATATGACAGTCACATCAAACATTATTCTCAGGGGAATATTACAGTAACAGATCAAAATATGTAGGTGATAAATGACAATGTATAATAATGATGAAAATTCAACTGCACTTTAAAAGATTTACTGTTGCATTTTTTAAAAACACAACAGCCTGTCAAGAGATCCAGATCTTATGTGTTTTACATCTTGTAGCTAGCAAGATAGTACATACAGTATGTTAAATATTCCAAAAAAATCAGTCACCATGTATTTAAAAAAAAAAATCAGTTGTTACCAAGAGAAACATTTTCATATTAACATTTCACATGAAAATACTAAAATAATTTAGCTAAATATATAAATACTAACAGCCAATAACCCATCCGTGTGAAAATGACTAGATAACATTGTTAAACAAACAAATTACAAAGTAAAGGAAAAGTGTTGCCTTGGACATGGCTTGCTCTTTGTTCCATATCTTAAACAGGGGTGAGCTGAGTGCCTAATCCGAAAGTACGTTTAAACCGAACATTTGCTGATCAGACATTCATCCAAAAATGAAGTTTAGGACATTTGTTGTGGATAAACATGACAGCTTCCTGCTGTTAATGATTGCTAAGGACACACCTCTATGATATCTTACAACCCAAATCTGAATCTATTGGCTACAAACTGACATTTTCGCAATACTTCAAAATGGGTCAAAAACAAAATCTCCCATAGGACCAATAAGTTTGCAATGCTGATCTGTCATATAACCCCCCCCCCCCCCCATAATATCTTACAATATGGTATGAGTTTACTGTGGAGATTTAAAGATACAGAGCCCCAAATATCAACCTATTGGTTGCAAAGTATCATTTTTGTTAAGACTTTAAATGGATCAAAAATAAAATCTCCAATTCGACTAATACATTTACAATGCAGATGTGTCATACACACCCCCCTCTATGATATCTTACAATACAGTATGATTTTACTTTGTAAATTTAAAGATACAGAGCCCCAGATCCCAACCCATTGGTTAGAAAAGTAAGAGGAGATGAGGGGAGATGAGAAGGGAAGTGAGTGGGAAAGGAGACAGAAGAAGAAAGGTTGTGAGAGAAGAGAAGGGAAGATGAGAAGAAGCAGAGAGAGAGAAGAAAAAAAGGGGGAGGGAGGGGGAGGTGAGCAGAGTAGTGGGGAAATCAAAGGAGAGGATGGGAGGTGAAAGGAGGGGAGGAGAAGAGGTGAGGTGAGATGACAGCAGGGGATGGGAGAGGAGAGAAATTGAGGTGGAAGGAGAGAAGATGAGAGGAGCTAAAATATGGGAAGATATAGGGAGGGAAAGTGGGAGTATAGAGGAGTAGATGGAAGGTGAGTGTAGAGGAGAATGAGTTAATGTGAGAGGAGGGGAGATAAAAGGAGAGGAAAGGAGGCAACAGGAGAAGAGTTGGGATGAGAAGAGAATTTGGAAGGTGGGAGGAGGGGAAATGAGAGGAGAAGGGAGGAGGGCTGGAAAACTGGGTGGAGGTGAGGGGGGAGTGGAGAGGGAAAAAGGGGGGGGGCAGACTAGGAGATATTTTATAAAAGGAGAGGAAGTGAATGGAGAAGAAGAAGAGAAACAAGAAGAGAGGAGGGGAAGTGAGCTGAAAGAGATGGGAGGTAAAAGGAGAGCATAGGAGTCGAGGTGAGGCAAGAAGAGAAGAAAGGATGGGATGGGATTTTAAACATGAGGAGGAGAGGGGTGGGGAAATGAAATGAGAGAAAAGGAGTGGGGAAGGGTAAAGAGAGGAGCATAAACAAATTAATCAGAGAACATTTGTGGCAATTGCAAGTCTGGAATATGGGGGTGAAGAAGGTAAAAGGGAAATTTCAAGCTCACCATACACGTTACATATTACACAATACGATATAATTTAGACAAAAACGTACAAAAACTATGTATTCTGATGGACTGCTCAGTTGTATATTGACAGTATTCATGTTACTATAGTATAGAGATGGGATCTCATAAAACATAGTTTTGTACAATCAAATGTATCATGTATGATAAGCTTTACATTCAAGATCACAGCATGCTTAGTGAAAAGAAGATGTTTCCACCATGACTCAGTTACTAAGTGGTCAAGTAACCATACTGGATAAAAAGTAACTTGAATAAGCCATTTTTTTCCAAATAACAAGTGTCTGCCTTCCAGTCTAATCACCCCCCATCAGAATCGGGGCAGAGAGTAAAAGATTATTAATATAATGACTGTCTGTTTAAAACTTAGTAAACAGGTGTATGAGGTCAGACTAAAAATTTCAAGGAGAACAGCAGTAAAGTTTCACCAATGCAGCAGGTTCATATAATTCCTTGATAAGCCTGGCAATATCTAAGCCCTCAATAACAGCACACAGAGCAGGGTTAATATAACTTATATCAGACTAGCATGCAAATTCCAGAGAAGAGGATTTGATTATTTAAAAGGACAGGAAGAAGAATAAGTGGTCGTTAATCATTTCTGGCACCAGCTGACCAACTTACCGTGTTCAGTTTTACAAGAAAGATAGAACACTTTAGAGCAAACGTATTATTATTATTTAGCATATTTGCAATTATGGTAAGTTCCTCGCCTATGGCTATTATAATGTTCCTACAAGTTTTTTTTTCATCCTTTGAAATTTGTGTTTTTGCATGAATGGCTCCTTGGTCTGACCTACAGCTAAGCCACAGTAACAGACACGCAATCCACTTAAACTAATAGCACACAGAAAATAAATAGTTTTGTCTTTACTGAAACATTCACAGCCCAAATTAAGAATAATGCCCCGTACACACGGTTGGATTTTCCGATGGAAAATGTCAGATCAGAGCGTGTTGTCGGAAATTCCGACCGTGTGTGGGCTCGGACATTTTCCATCGGATTTTCCGACACACAAAAGTTGGAGAGCAGGAGATAAAATTTTCCAACAACAAAATCCGATCGCGTCAATTCCGACCGTGTGTGGCCTGTTCCGACGCACAAAGTGCCACGCATGCTCAGAAGAAATTCCTAGACGGAACAGCTCGTTCTGGTAAACTTAGCGTTCGCAATGGATACAGCACTTTCGTCACGCTACAATGTTAAAAATGGTTTAATACAGCGCACTCTCTTCTTCTTTATAGTGTGACAAGAATTAAGTAGTTTTGCTGCTCATATTCACACACACTTCTCACAAACTTATTTTGTTACTATTTATCGTGATTCCCTCAATATATTTTGATTTCTCACATCTGACAACATATTTTTGTATATTTTTTATATATTTTTTGGCTTTAATGTAGATTCTTTTTTTGTGTTTGTTATTTTTTTTTTTTGGGGGCGATTTTGATTTGTACTCCCGAAAATGTTTGTGTGTGTTTTTTGTTTCAAGTTCCCACAACACCATTGATATGTTGTTGTATTTAATCTGTAGGAGATTGTTTGGTGTTGTTGTCCCTTGTTAATTTCACATTGTACTTTAGAAATGTACCTGAATCGTCACCAACAAACTGTAATTTTTGGATGAAAACACACACAGGAGAGTAGAATTTACCTAAAAAATTTTATTAAGGGGTCACAACTAAACAAAGAGGGAGGCAACGCTGGAGAAACTGCAGAAGTGGGTGAAGCCTTGGACCCCCAGGGCACACATCAATAATTTGAAAGCCAAATTGGTGGCCTGAGGAGTCCTTATCTAAGGGAGGGCAGTCTGGTCCAGAAGTCCCAGAGATCCGGAAAGCAACAGATGACATCTGTGTCCCCAGGCTGTGGTCATATGAGAGACTGCATCTTCTGTCAGACCAGACTGAACCCAGGGCCATCACTCTATGGTCTTCCTTCCACACTTCCTTCCACGCGGTGGCTCTGGTGGTGGAGTTGTGGCAGCAGGAGGAGGAGGAGGAGGAGGATGGTCCAACTCAATGACATCCGTCTTTGGTGTTAGTTCCCCACTCACCCCCTTACGTAGGACTTTGTACAGAAGGTCCTCACAGAGCCTGCGTTGACCCTCCTGCATGCCCTGCAATTTGGTGGCAGCAATGCTGGCAAAGGCCTCTTCAGGAGTTGGTAAGGCTCTAAGGGACGCAGAAGCCTCCTGGATCAGCCTGAAAGCTGAATCCTACACGGGACTTGGAGTGGCCTTCCTCTCTCGTTTATGTGGCAGGCGGAGGGGAGGGACCTGAGACTCAGTCAGGCTGCGACTGGTCCCAGGCTTCTCCTGGCTGACACTTAGCCCCGCCTCCTCCTGGCTGCCACTAATCCCCGCCTCCTCCTGGCTGCCACATTCCACAACCTCCTCCTGGCTGAGGTCTTCCTGTGTATGAAAAAGGGACATAGTTTTAGTTATTTCTTCATCAATCACACACAATTTTCACCTCCTGACTGCTGCAAATTGAATGTTAACAAATATAACAGACTATCCTTCTGAGCCCAGCATTTTTCATTCTTGTCCCAATTTTGGGTGCCCACTACTGTCTATTGATATGTAAAACACTTTTTTCAATCAGCAATTAGTGATCAATAATAACATCTAGTAAACATCATTTATTTATTGACCAGAAATCTGTAGAAGAATGCTATACCTGACTCCAGCTGGGCTCCTCCACTTCTTCCTGGCTGGAAGGCCCAGGTTGGACATCAGAAGCCTCAGCTGGGGTGGAAGGAAGCGTGGAAGGAAGAGTAGAGAGGGATTCCCTGACTTCAGTGTGGTCTGACAGAAATCGCAGTCTCTCATAGTACCAGAGCCAGGGGACATAAACGTTATCTGCTGCAGCTCCGGACCTCTGGGAATCTGTGACCTTCTTGCGCTCCCTAAGATATGTGCTCCTCAGGCCACCAATTTTAGCTTTTAAATAGGGGATGGTTGCTGTGGGGACCACCGGCTTCACTAACTCCAGCAGTTTCTCCAGCGCTGCCTGCCTCTTCTCTTTGTGATTATAGTGGGGGTGTCTCACTTGCCACAGACAGGGCAGCTCCCTGTATTTGTCAATGAACAGGGGCAGGAAATTGTGGTCATTGAACCCATCCATTTTCTCTGCAAGACACAACACAAGACAAACCCTAATGTCAGGCCAAACTCCCCTAATCTTGTTACAATATAGGCTTCCATTTCGAAGCAGTATAAGCGCAAGTTTAGATCTTACCTTCGTTATCACGATCGGCGTCTCCGATGCTCCTTCCTCCGCTCACAGATCGTACGTAATACGCACGTGTGTTACACTTTATACACACTGCGCATGCGTATAACTCCACCCGCCCCTGACGTTCTTTCTAGTCTATTCCCCGCCCCTTTTCGTTCGGCGCAGTGGGAGAAGAGCACATGGTGGATAGACAGCAGGTGCATGCTAATTGTAGCAACGAGGAGGAGGGGGAGGAAAGGCCGGAGCCTGAAACGTCCCAATCTAGAAGGAGATTTAAGGACTCAAATATGTCCTTTGGGGAGATGTTGGAAATGGTGGACATCCTGAAGAAGTCCGAATACGATGGAAAGTATGTGCCTTACCCCAACGCCAATGTCCGAAAGGCCAAGATCATGGCAAAAGTGGTCAGGAGTCTGCACCGGAATTTCGGGGTACGACGATCGAAAGATCAGCTCAGGAAGCGGTGGTGGGACCTCAAATTACGAGAACATGAGCAGTACAGAAAGATCCGGAGAGTGCTGCAAAAAAGTAAGTAGTTGTGCTGTGTTCCTATTCTTTTTGTGTTTATTACGTTCGTGCTGCTCCATGTGCTTTTAGGAACTGTTGTACAGTTTAAAATGGCAACTTTCATGTTCATGGGCACATTATTCGTTCGGATCAAACATTTTTCGTCCAAACTATAAAATACCATTGTTTAGGCCATATGCATTTGGCCACCATTTTGACGCCCTATACTTGTCTTCAAAGAATTGGGTTGTGTAGATGGCTTTGTTACTAGAATGAAATGCAAACTAGATTGTGTGTAAGGAGAGGACACTCAGCAGCAGTTTTCACATCTGGACACTGGAGCACTAGTGTGGGACAAAAGAACACCATTTTTATTAGGGGGCCACACAGGTGCTCCAGTGTATACTATAGGGGGGTCTCCATCTGTGAAGCTTGTACAAAACAGGTAAAGTATTGCAGCTTGACAAAGGACACTAAAAAAGCTACATCTTGGAACTCTGCTAAAATAGACAATTGTACCCCACTTCCAAGCAATGTTTCATCTTTATAGTTCTGCCATCAAATATCTGTGTGCTAAGTATACCATTTTTGCTTTACATAGGGGAGAAAAGACTCGAAGGACACCCCTCATCTGAGGAGACCAGAGCCCCCCCCTCTGGAAGAAGGGGAAATCCCCACAACACAAGCTGAGCAGGAGGAAGAAGATGTGGTGGAACTAGTCACCACAACAGGTGAGTGTCTGCGACCACAGGCTCAGATAAGAGATGGTTGGCGGCATTTTTTTAGACCTAATTTATTTTGGGGTTCCTCTCTTTTTAGGTGATCGTGATGTTGTGGATCCAGATCCTTTCACATCCGAAAGTGCCCAGATCCTGATCGGGGAGATCATGGGGTGTAATTTACAATTGGAAATCATCAAGCAAAACATCAATGATGTTATTCCAAAAAATAAAAAAATCATTGATGTTTTGGGGCGAGTTTAAAGCCCCTCAAAATCACTTCTTTTGTGTGCTACAATGTGCGAAATGTTTTTGTGATTTTTCCCAAAGCCAAATTTGGAGGATGCACACAGTGTGTTAACATGTGCTATCTGCCATCACGGGAGATCAATGGACGCATTTTGGGGGTGCAACCCCTTCCTCAATTATAAAGTAGCTGAGAGGAAGGGCTTGCTCCCCCAAAACACATCCTTTGATCCCCGTGATGGCATCTAGCACATGTTGACATTGGCAAAATTGTATGCATCTTCCAAATTCGGCTTTTCCAGGGGTGATTTCCCCCCATCTGAACGCAATATCAAACACAGTTCCTAAATACTCATGTATGATATTGCCTTCAAGTTCTACCAAATGTGAACTTTGTAAGTTCAAGATTTGTGTCTTTCTTGTTGGTTTTACACATACCTGTTTTATGTAAAATGGACATTTCTATTTTTGATAATGCCACCACAAAAATTGGTATACCACAAACATGTTGTTTTTTTTCTAAACCTTTGGTAAATGCACATGTGATTGTGCAGGTATTAAAAAGATTGTTAATCAAGAATGTGTGGATTATTGTCTCAACGCTACAACACTTTTGGGGTGATGTAATTGCTGTTTTCATTGCAAATGGGGGTTATTTACTAAGGCAAATCCTCTTGGCACTACAAGTGCAGTTTCAGTGCATTTGCAAGTGCACTTGTAGTGAAATGTATTTTTGCATTTAGGAAATAACAGCCAACAGTGCTTTGTATAAGGTTACACAATCACAAGATTTTCTGCACTCAAAACATTTCTGTCAGGGTCAGCTAAAACAAACACAAGCAGTAAATGTCCACCAAGAATTTCTTTTTTTGTTTTATTTTAAAAAGGCTTCACAGATTGTCTGGCATATTGATAGCCCCCCTACCCGCAAAGAACTCCAGGTAGCGTAACCGGACATCACGGGCACTCAGGGAGGGCAAGCCAGGACGGCCACTTTCAAGCGCCGTCAGTGTGGTTTGATGTAGGATTCCGGCCTCAGGCCCAACTGAGCCAGCATAGTTGGCCGAATGTTTCCTTAAAAAGTTATGGAGAACACAGCACGCCAGTATAATATGGTTCAGTTTATACTGCGCCATATGGATGGGTGTCAGAAATAGTCGGAACCGGCTGGCCAGGATTCCAAATGTGTTCTCCACCACTCTTTGGGCTCTGGCCAGCCGGTAATTAAAAACCCTCTGTTCCGGGGTGAGGGTCCTCATTGGGAATGGCCGCATTAGGTGGTCCCCCAGCGCAAACGCTTCATCAGCAACGAACAGGAATGGGAGTCCTTCCACATTGTCCTCTGGAGCTGGCAAGTCTGAGCTGCCATTCTGGAGACGCCTGTAAAACTCCGTCTGGGCGATGACTCCACCATCGGACATCCGGCCATTCTTCCCCACGTCCACATACAAGAAGTCGTAATTAGCCGACACCACTGCCAACATCACTATACTATTAAACCCCTTGTAATTATAATAGTACGACCCTGAGTTATGTGGTGGGACGATGTGGACGTGTTTCCCATCAATTGCCTCTCCGCAGTTAGGAAAGTCCCACCGCTGGGCAAAGTGGGAGGCCACAGTCTGCCATTCCTGTGGTGTGGAAGGAAACTGTTGAGGAAAAAACAATAAACATTACTATTTTTACTCAGAAACATGGCAAGCAGATTATACACAAACATTATGGGGCAACCTCCAGATAGCATTTACTAAGGGGAATTTAACAAGGCCAAAGTATAAGGTACACCTATCATATTCCCCCTCCCCCCCTCTCATGGGCCATTTCTAACATTATGGGGTGTGTGGAAATCTTGGACAGGTAACCCTCTTCACTTCATTGAGAGATGAATGCCTAAATAATGGGTATTACTTTGAACAGCCCCTTCTTAGTTACACTATTGGCAGACCACTGGACAGGTAAGAAGTGTCATAATACAAAGATATAAATACACATTGTACACATTTGAGCACATTTGGACATTCTGCTATTACCTATCAAGATAATAATAGGATACAAAAACTTTAAACAGTACCATTGGAAAGTATACAGGCAGGCCCTTGCACTACATGCTTTGGGGAATTCATCCATAAATCTGAGCACTAAAGAGGTGGTTATAGTGTGTATGGGTTTGGCAAAGTCAGCAGATAGATGATTGAGGATAGAGAATTGGGATCAGCTGACTTAGCAGTTGGGGGAGGGAGGGTTACTAAAAATTTTTGTGAGACACCACAAAAAAAAAACCTCTGGCACTCTGCCTGATTTTAAATCAAAAATAACATTTCCAAACATTTTAGGGGGTGTTTGGGGTAAAGCACTACTATGGAGCTGATAAAATACATTGTTAAGTGACTACATGAGGTGAATATAGGGCCAGGAGACACCATGCTGGGGAGGTTATTGAAGGGCAAATATGTATGAAGGACCTAAAATAATAATTACCTAAAAATCCAGCATGCATGAGGACAAAGGGGACATTCACAGCATATTACAATCATGGTAATTAGGGAATGAGGAAAGAAATACAATATATTAGCAAACATTCAATACAATAAAATGTGATATAAAAGGATAAAAATCTTACCTTCATATACTCCTTCTGCAGGACCTGGATGATGGCAGAACAGGTCTCTGGGATAATGATCCCCAGAGCCTGGGGGGAGATGCCTGTCGAGAACTTCAAGTCCTGCAGGCTTCTCCCTGTGGCCAAATACCGCAGGGTAGCGACCAACCTCTGCTCCGGAGTGATGGCTTGCCTCATGCAGGTATCCTGCCTGCTGATATAGGGGGTCAGCGAAGCCAACAAACGGTGAAACACGGGGTCCGTCATCCTGAGAAAGTTCCTGAAATCATCAGGATTATTCTCACGGATCTCACGGTAGGCTGAACCTTTAAGCAGGAAAGGGGACTCAGGCATTCAACACTGCTGGAAGTGTCAAGTACTAAAGACTTTGCTAGAGACTGTACTGCTTGAAAATAATTCAAAGTCACTGTCCACTAAAGAGACAAGTATTTCAGTCAGCAGCAGTGTTTCTGGCTTATTGTGTGTGTTCCTTCATATGGCCATTGGGCAGCCTTTCAAGTTTATCAGGTAGACAGCCCAATAGCCATCCAAAGAAGAGAGCATGGCAGGCTGATAACATTGCTGCTAATTGTAAGACTGTGACTTAAGCTGGCCATACATTATGTAATTTTCTTATTCAATTTCTTTAGCTTTACCTTCAACTATGTAGTGCAAGGGCCTGCCTGATTGCATACAAATTGAAAGTGTTTAGGGTTGACCTCCTATTATATGGTTTTGGTAAATTTAAAGGAAAGTTGTACAAGAAAATTGTATAATGTATGATCAGCCTTATGCAGCGTACACATGATCGGACATTCCGACAACAAAATCCTAGGATTTATTTCGGATGGATGTTGGCTCAAACTTGTCTTGCATACACACGGTCGCATAGATGTTGTCGGAAATTCCGATCGTCAAGAACAAGCTGGCGTACAACACGTACGACGGCACTATAAAGAGGAAGTTCAATAGCCAGTGAGCCACCCTTTGGGCTCCTTCTGCTAATCTCGTGTTAGTAGAAGTTTGGTGAGAGACGATTCGTGCTTTTCAGCCTCATGCTTTTCAGATCGTTACTGCTCTTCAGTTTGTGCTTGCGGGTTCGTATCTGTTTTTCAGTGCGTATTTTTATATCACGTATCTGATTTACAGTGCGTTCTTGTCCAATCGTTTCTGATTTTCAGCTCGCTCTTCTCCGGCCTTTCTGATTTTCAGTGCGTTCTGTTA
The DNA here is from genome assembly GCA_037952925.1 of Lithobates clamitans. Lineage (NCBI taxonomy): Eukaryota > Metazoa > Chordata > Amphibia > Anura > Ranidae > Lithobates > Lithobates clamitans. Next base: position 13,565,932 of record JBBGZY010000573.1, read on the forward strand.
GTTCGTTCTGACGAGCCGACCGTTTTGAAGCCATGTTGCGAGTACGTTCTCATCGTAGAGTTCGTGCTTTGCAGGGGCTTGGTGTTGGGGTGCTTACTTTGACCCAAGCCCAGTCCATGAACAGGGTGAGGAGGAGTTCATGGACGAAGAATTGGTTGCTCCAGCGTGACCAATTCTCTCATATGACTTTGTTGCGGGACATCCGTGAGAATAATTCTGATATTTCAGGAATTATCTACGGATGACGGACCCTGTTTTTCACTGTTTGTTGGCTTTGCTGTCCCCTTATATTACCAAGCAGGACACCTGCATGCGGCAAACCATCACTCCCGAGCAGAGGCTAGTCGCCACGTTGTGGTACTTGGCGACAAGGAGAAGTCTGCAGGACATCGACAGGCATCTCCCCCAGGCTCTGGGGATCATTATTCCAGAGACCTGTTCTGCCATCATTCAGGTCCTGCAGAAGGACTATATTAAGGTAAGATTTCTCCTTTAACATCACATTCTATGTATTTAATGTTTGCTAATGTATTGTATTTCTTTCATCATTCCCTAATTACCATGATTGTAATATGCTGTGAAAGTCCTCTTTATCCTCATGCATCCTGGAAGTTTTTAAAGTTCCTTTTTTGTCCTTCATGCATATTTGCCTTCACTAACCTCCCCAGCATGCTCTTCTGGGCCCATACCCACCTAGCCTAGTCACTTAACAATGTATTTTGTCAGCTCCATAGTAGTGCTTTACCCTAAACACCCCCTGAAATGTGTCCAAATGTTATTTGTGTCCTTAAATTCAGGCAGAGTGCCATAGGCTATTTTTTGGGGTCCCAAAATCATTTGGAACCCTCCCTCCCCCCAACCGCTAAGTCAACTGATACCAATCCTCTATCTGCTGACTTTGCCAAACCCACACACACTATACCTACCTCTTTTGTGGTCATATTTATGGATTAATTCACCAAAGCATGTAGTGAAAGGACCTGCCTGAATACTTTTAAATGGTACTGTTTAAAGTTTTGTTATCTTGATAGGTAATTGCAGAATGTAAAAATGTGCTTCAATTTGTACGGTGTGTATTCATATTTTTGTATTATGACACTTCTTACCTGTCCAGTGGGCTGCCAATAGTGTAAGTAAGGAGGGGCTGGCCAAAGTAACACACATTATTTATGCATTCAGCTCTCAATGAAGTGGAGAGGGTTACCTGTCCAAAACACCCCCCCCCTCTAAAATTTTTACAGTGGGCCATCTGAGGGGGTGAGGAATCTGATAAGTGGACCTTAGATTTTTTTCTTTAAATACTCCTTAAAATCAATGTTATACTGATGTTGGCCAAGAATGTTTGTGTCTAATCTGCTTGCAATGTTATGTGTAAAAGTACTATTTTTTATTTTTCTTGTTTCACTCCATAGTTTCCTTCAATGCCACAGGAATGGCAGACTGTGGATTCCCAATTTGCCCAGCGGTGGGAAACACGTCCACATAGTCCCACCCCCCAACTCGGGGTCATACTATTACAACTATAAGGGTTTTAATAGTATTGTGATGTTGGTGGTGTAGGCGACATATGAGTTTCTCTATGTGGACGTGGGGAAGAATGGCTGGATGTCGGATGGTGGAGTCATCTCCCAGACTGAGTTCTACGGATGGCTCCAGAGTGGTGGCTTGGGATTGCCACCTACGGAAGACAACATGGCTGGTCTGCCGTTCGTCTTTGTCGCTGATGAAGTGCTTGGGCCGGGTGATCACCTGATGCGGCCATTCCCCATGAGGAACCTCACCCCAAACCAGAGGGTTTTTAATTACCGGCTGGCCAGAGCCAGAAGAGTGGTGGAGAATGCTTTCGGAATAATGGCCAGCCGGTTCCGCCTATTCCTTATGCCAATCAACATGGCGGAATATAAACTTAACCATATAATCCTTGCATGCTGCATTCTCCACAACTTTTTAAGGAGACATTCTATGAACTATGTGGCCTCAGTTGGGCCTGAGGCTGGATTTCAAGACCAAACCCTGACGGCACTTGAAGTTAGCTGTCCTGGCTTGCCCCCCAAAGCGCACGCGAGGTCCGTCTAAAATATATGGAGTAATTTGCGGGTAGGGGGGCCATTGATATGCCATAAAATGTTTACAAAACATTTTTTTTAAGTGTATTTTAAACTGAAAAATATTTCCTTTGATTTACTGCTTGTGTTTCTTTTAGCTGTCTCCTAGGTTATCCAATGGGCTTTTTTTTGTCATTTTCTTCAATAGTGAAAACATAATTTATTTGATACATGAGGTGACAATCTCTTTTTCAGCTAACTATTATGTTGTGGGTCTGCTACACACACACACCTTGTTTTTGTTGTTAATGTATGTAATGCATTAAGGATAAAAATATTCATCATATTCAGCACCATGAATTATTTTTTTGTAGTGATGAAAATGGCCTGATTGTTGCAAATTATAAAGCACTGTGGGTGTTATTTACTAAAGGAAAATCCACTTTGCACTACAAGTGCACTGCAAAAGTGCACTTGAAAGTGCACTGAAACTGCACTGAAAGTGCACTTGTAGTGCCAAGTGGATTTGCCTTTAGTAAATAACCCGCATTGTCACTGTAGACACAGACTTAAGCAAAAAACTGCTATTGAGCATTGAAAGAAGAAGCAACACATTGTTGAGTCGAAAATGTTTTACTCTGTGCACATTCACATGTGCATTTAGAAAAGGGTTTTTGAACAAACCAACATATTTTTGGAATTAATTTTTTTTTTTGGACAGTAGAAATATCCTTTTTTGTGGTAAACAGGCATGTTTTTAAAACCATAAAACACTACACAACCCAGGAACTTACAAAGTTCAACTTTGATAAATTGAAGGCAATATCAGACATTAGTATGTCCAAACTGTGTTGATATTGCCTTCATCAGATAGGGTGATGTCACCCCTGTAAAAGCCAAATTTTGAAGATGCACACAAATTGAGAGTCAAAATGGGGATTTTCCTCCGGATCCCATGCCTAAGGTCAACATGTGCTACCTCCCATTATAGGGGATCAATGGACGTATTTCGGGGGTACAACCCCTTGCTCTCATCTACTTTAGTTGCGAGGAAGGGGTTGCACCCACAAAACACGTACATTGATATCCCGTGATAGCAGATAGCACATGTTGACACACTGTGTGCATCTTCAAAATTTGGCTTTGAAATTTTTTTAGAAAAGTTATAAAAATAAAAACAATTAGAAAAATGTTGGTGTTTTTTAGATTCTGCCTAAAACATCAATAATGTTTTTGAGTCTTTTTTCCACATCATTGATGTCTTCCTTGATCTTCTGTAAATCCCTATTGTACACCATGATCTCCCCGATGAGGATCTGTGCACTTTCACTTGTGAAATGTGTATCTTCTTCCACAACATCCACATCACCTAAAATAAAAAAAACACAACATGTATTATAAATACGCAGGCAGACATCTATTACCTGAAGCTGTGGTCTCAGACACTCACCTGTTGTGGTCACTATTTCGCCCACTTCATAAACCTCTCCTTCCTCTACATCCTATGGTTGTGGTGTGGGGATTTCCCCTTCTTTAGGAGGTGGGGGTTCCCTGGTGTCCTCTGATGTCCTGAGTATTTTCTCCCCTATGTGAATAAAGAAAAGGTATAATTAGCACACAGATATTTGAGGGCAGAAATAGGAATATGAAACATTGCTTGGAAATGTCGTACAATTGTCTGTTTTGGCAAAGTTCCAAGCTGAAGATATGATTTTTTCCCTTTATTCAAGCTGAAATAATTACCTTTTCCGGTCAAGTTTCATACATGGAGACACCCCTAGAGTCCACTGGAACACCTGTGCGGGACACCCTAAAAAAGTTTGTTCTGTTCTCCTTACACTGAATCAAGTTTGCATTTCATTCTGATTACAAACCCATCTAGACAACAATGTACTAAACTTCTTTAAATACAAATAGGCCTCAACAAATGTAGTTAACCTGTATCTGCCAAAAACATTGTATTAATGGGAGAACGAATGGTGTTTACTACGAACCATTACTGTACCTATGAACCTGAAAGTTGCCATTTTAAACTGTACAACAGTAAAGAAAAGCACATGGAGCAGCACTAACATAATAATAACAATAGGAACACACGACAACTACTTACTTTTTAGAAGCAGTTTTCTGATATTTCTGTACTGATCGTGCTCCCTCAATTTCAGGTCTGACCAGCGTTTCCTCAATTGATCCTTGGATCGTCATACCCCAAAATGCCTGTGCAGACTTTTCACAACTTTAGCCACGATCTTGGCCGTTCTCACATTTGGGTTTGGGTATGGTCCATCCTTCTCATCATAGTCGGCCCTCTTCAAGATGTCTATCATCTCCACCATCTCTACAAAGGACATATTTGAGGCCTTAAATCTCCTCCGGGATCGGGAAGTTTGTGGCTCCAGGCTTTTGTCATTGCTGCTGTCTTCATGCACTTGTTATTTCTCCGCCATGTGCTCTCTCACTGCGCCAAAACAGAAGGGGCGGGGAATATACTAGATAGAAGGTCAGGAGAGGGTGGAGTTTAACGCATGCTCATTGTATATAAAGCGTAACACGCATGCGTCGTACGTACAATCTGTGGGTGGAGGAAGGCGTAGCGGAAGGGCTGATCATTCTAACGAAGGCACAATTTTAACTTGGGGCATCAATGTCCTATACTTCTTATAGATTGATGCCTATATTGGACAAGGGTAGGAGAGTTTAGCTTGACATTAGGGTTTGTCTTGTGTTGTGCCTTGCAGATAAAATGGATCGATTCAACGATCATGATTTCCTCCCCCAATTTATTGATTTGTACAGAGAGCTGCTCTGTCTGTGGCAGACGAAACGCCCCTTTTATACAAATTGACTAAAGAGGAAGGCAGCACTGGATAAATTGCTGGGATTTGTGAAGCCGCAGATCCCCACAGCAGACATCAACTATTTGAAGTGCAAAATTGGTGGCCTGAGGAGCACTTATAATAGGGAGTGCAAGAAGGTCCAGGATTCCCAGAGATCAGGAGCAGCAGCAGATGACGTTTATGTACCCAGGCTGTGGTACTATGACAGACTGCGATTTCTGTCAGACCAGACTGAAATCAGGCCATCACTCTTAACCCTTCCTTTCATTCTTCCTTCCACCCCAGCTTAGGCTTCTGACGTCCAACCTGGGCCTTCCACCCAGGAAGAAGATGTGGAGGAGCCCAGCTTGAGTCAGGTATAGCATTGTTAAACAGATTTCTCAAAATTGTGTGTGATTGATGAACAATAAAACTTTGTCCATTTTTCATACACAGGAAAGCCTTGGCCAGGGGGAGGCTGTGAAAAGTGGCAGCCAGGGGGTGGCAGGGGAAAGTGGCAGCTAGGAGGTGGCAGGGGAAAGTGGCAGCCAGGAGGTGGTGGGGGTAAGTGGCAGCCAGGAGGTGGTCGGGCCCAGTAGCCTGACCGAATCCCAGGTCCCTCCCCTCCGCCTTCAACAAAAAAGTACCAGGAAGGGGAGGAGCATGGAGAAGTCAGCACTTGGGTTAATTCGACAGGCTTCTGTGGCCCTCAGAACCCCTCCGTCTTCTTGAGGCCTATGCCTGCATGGCTGCCAACAAAATGCAGGAAATTGAGGTGAGCCAACACCTTTTTGTGAGGAAGTGATATATATGGCCCTAAATAAGGGGTTAGGGGCAAACGCACAAGCAAAACCCACCTGTGTGAGTTGGACCATCCTCCTCCTCCACCTCCTCCACTTCCTGCCACAACCCCAACACCAGAGCCATGGCCTGGAAGCAAGCGTGGAAGCAAGCATTGAAGGAAGACAAGAGAGTGATGGCCTGGGTTCGGTCTGGTCTGGCAAAAGACGCAGGCTGTGGTAAGACCACAGCCTGGGGACATATATGTCACCAGCTGCTGTTTCTGATCTCTCGGAGTCCTGGACCGGATTGTGCTCCCTATTAAATGGACTACTCAGGCTACCAATTTTTCATGTCAAATAGTTGATGTATGTCCTGAGGAACAAAGGCTTTGCTAATTTCACCAGTTTATCCAGCGTTGCTTTCCTCTTTATTTTGTTATGACCCCTTAATAAATGTCTATTTATTTACAAAAATCATTGGCTGTGTGTTTTAATTAAAAAAGGACAGTTTATTTGTGAATAGGCAAATAATGTATTTGCCTATAATGTATCAAAAATACATTGTCAAATTAACAACGGACACCAACACCAACCAATCTCCTTGAGGTTAAAAAATACAAGATAATAATGGTGTTGTGGTATCTTGACGCACAAAACGACAAAAAATATTATGAAAATCACTAGAAGATCTTGATAAAAAAATTAAAAAAAGATCACTATAAAAATAAAATCGAAACATTATTATGGAGATCTGACGAAAAAAATAAAAAATATTGATCAGGAGATCACGAGAAATAATAAAGAAATCCGTTTGTGAGAACTCTGTGTGAATATGAGCAGCAAAACAACTTCATTATTCTACTATTATAAAGAAGAAGAGAATGTGCTGCATTAAAAGATTATTAAATTTGCAGCGTGACGAATGTGCTATCTCCATTACGAACGCTAGCTTTACCAGACCGAGCGCTTCCGTCTCCTACTTGATTCAGGGCATGCGTGGAATTTGGTGCATCGGAATTATCTACACATGCTCGGAATTTCCGATAATGGATTATGTTGTCGGAAAATTTGAGAACCAGCTCTCAAATTTTTGTTGTCGGAAATTTCTATAAAAAATTTCCGATGGAGCCTACACACGATCAGAGTTTCTGACGACAAGCTCCCATCCAACATTTGTTGTCAGAAATTCTGATCGTGTGTACGCAGCATGTTTGTTGTCAGCCCTGCAACACAAAGCGCTAATACTAGAAGGATCTTCATGTATGAAACTTTGCAAAAGTGTCACAAAATATTATTTGCTTAAGAAAACAATATACAGTGAGACATAATATCAAACATAATGAAAAATAAATCTGGGGTATACATACACTTACCGTATTTATCGGCGTATAACACGCGCCGGCGTATAACACGCACCCCAAGTTTAGGAGGGAATTTTAAGGAAAAAAACTTTTAGGAGGGAAGTTTAAGGAAAAAAAACTTACATTTAAATGCCCATCAATGCAGCCTCATCAGTGTTCATCTGCAGCCTTTCCCCAGTGTCCAGTGCAGCCTTGTCAGTGCAGCTTTGCCCCAGTGCAGCCTTGTCAGTGCAGCCTTGTCAGTGCAGCCTTGTCAGTGCAGCTTTGCCCCAGTGCAGCCCTGTCCCCAGTGCAGCTTTGCCCCAGTGCAGCCTTGTCCCCAGTGCAGCCTTTTCCCCAGTGCAGCTTTGCCCCAGTTCAGCTTTGCCCCAGTGCAGCCTTGTCCCCAGTGGTCCGTGCAGCCTTGTCGCCGCCGACATACAAAAGTTTCGTTTGTATTTTTAAACATGGCGCCGCGGAGTTCGGAGGGACTCGGGGGCGCTCGTTCAGCTGAACGAGCGCCGCCGAGGACACAGTGACTGGGCGGAGCCGAGATACACATAGCCGAGGCTTCTCGGCTATTCTCGGCGCCGTTCACAGTCACGCCCAGTCCCTATGATGGACATAACACAGGTCCAATGGCGGGACTGGGCGTGACTGTGAACGGCGCCGAGAATAGCCGAGAAGCCTCGGCTATGTGTATCTCGGCTCCGCCCAGTCACTGTGTCCTCGGCGGCGCTCGTTCAGCTGAACGAGCGCCCCCGAGTCCCTCCGAACTCCGCGGCGCCATGTTTAAAAATCCAAGCTATGTGATCTGTCGGAGCGATCGCCACGATCGCTCCGACAGATCACAAAATAGCGGGGATCGGCGTATAACACGCACCCACGATTTTCCCCTTATTTTAAGGGGAAACAAGTGCGTGTTATACGCCGATAAATACGGTAAATGAAATTACCCTTGATTAGGTTCAGGCAAAAAGACAAATTTGAGCCTTCAGTTGTGAAATGGTTCATTGTCACATCCTGAAACCTAGGTTATACTTTGTGGCTGCGGTTTCAAAAAAAATTAACCCAATGTCCAATTGAAGTTTTGTATTACTTTATCTTGATTTATTGATATGTGCAGCAAGGGTATATAGCAAATCTCTTTTATGGGGGGGGGGGGGGGGGGCGGTCATGTTTGATGAGAGGAGCTGCTGCTTTCAAGCAAAAGTAACTTTCTCTAGATCTAGTTAAATGAATGAGAAATTTGAATTGGATTTTAAAATGCAAGCTTCTTTGGAGAGCTGGTGTGTCATGATTAAAAAAGATGGTCACACATTTCCATCTAACTGTTTTCTTTTTATCCTCCCACATTGAGGCTGGTGCATTCTTAGGCAGTGTATTTATACAGACAGGAATAACAGATAGATTGATTGGTTGCTTGTTTATTTTGCCTGCATTTTGTAGACACAGAAGACTTGTGTGGTCACTTTCAGCCTCCTTAACAAGCAAAGAATGATATGAACCAAGTCACTAAGGATGGGGCACATGATTCAGATAGGAAGGTACATAGAGAGGTCAACTTTAGTTGTGGGGATGTCAGTTTAGTAAGAATGGGGATAGCAAAGTTAGCCTGGTACCTATTTTAGGCAAGAAATGTAGTTGGTCCCACCCTTTATATTTATGTAAGCTGTTAGCGTTTGCTAAGAGTCAGGCTCATTTATCATGGATGCTAAAGGGACTCTATTTGGGAAGGAGGTTTTTGTCAAAGATTGAGTGGACTAGTCCTTGATTGTGTCCAAAGGAAGATCGGTCAAGATAGGAGTTTAGTGACACTTGATTTAATGTAATTAGTGCTTCACTATATATATATATATATATATATATATATATATATATATATATATATATATATATATATATATATATATATATATATCGCTTACCCCCGAAGGAGCGGTTGATTAATTGTTATATCCGTAATTCACGTTTACCACCTAATCCATCGCAGCCCATAAGTTCAGAAACACAGTCCATATTGAATTTTTCTCTTGCTTTATTAGGTAACATGAACTGGGATAGGAGAAGGGTTTCTTTTGAGATGCTCTTTTGTTGCTTTATCATCTTTTTACTTGCCTCTCATGCAAAGAACTAAAATCATTTCGGATAATAGGAAATTGCTTTGTGCGATTTCTTCAATCAGGGAAGATGGAACTAGATTTGATAGAGAATAATCGATAAAAAGTCACTCTGAATAACTTCTTCATCTACAGAACTTTTCAAGAACAGTCTGTATCTCTATATGTGTGCTTGCAGCTTTACCGCTACCTTTGTACCACTACTTCCCATCTGCATGGTACTTCCAAGTTGAGCTAAAGAAAAGTCACTCTGAATAACTCCTCCCGCTTGACTGATTGGAATCCCGGGGCATTGCTGAAGCCAACGTCACAGGCCATCACCGCCTGTCTCACTGACTTGCGGACCAACATCCATCAGCCTCTGGCAGTACCCTTCCCTTGGGCTTTCACTCACGTGATCAATAGTCCATGTGCCACTCATAAACGATCAATCGCCCAGTTTCCTTCCACTTTGTTGCTACTTCTTCCGCAATGATTCTTTGTTCCCTTTTCTCCTTTCTGGCCCGCTCCCTTCCCCGCAGGGGCAGCCAACGACACCAGCGACTACATGCTGTAGGGTGTCATCTCTTCCTCTATGGAGACCAGTTCCCCACCCTCCTGAGCTTCAGTCAGTGTGTTGGGAGCACACAGTAAGTGCACTCTCAGCATGCAACCTCAGGCTGCTGTGGACATATATGTGCAGCAGCTGGGTGTTAAGGCATAAGACATATAATCTACTATCCTTGTAATAGGAACACCTAGTGTTCCTTGTCAACTACTGATCAGCTCCTAGTTTGCCATAGAGCCCGTTTATCATCGTTAGTCGGTAAGCACAATCTACAGCCACGGTGGTGGGGTTTTTTCACTTCCTCCTCCCGCCCCCCTTTTTTTTTGGTTGTTCTTGCGTGCTCACCAGGGTGTTTGGTATGTTTGTCTGTCCATGCTGAGCATCTAATATACTACACTATGGCCAGTTTTTCTGTTTATTTCTTCTCCTGCATCCATTGAGGGGACTTTGATTTGAAAACGGACGGTGCTAACTGGTTTATTATCCTTAAGGCCCTGGCAGGGTTTAATGCCATCCGCTCATTATCACTGAAGTTCTGGTAAGAGCAATCATAGCTCATTTTGGATTGTTATCTACAATTAAGCTGAACATCATATCAAATTTGAAGATTTGGACTCATTCTTTGTTGATTACTGTTTTAATTTTACTTATATTTGTTGGTGGTAGGCCACACTTCCACTTTACCTTAAAAAATCTTTTTAGCGCAGTTTATAATTTTTCTTTATTCTGATTGGTGTTGTCGCACTGTTTACTGCTGCTTATTTTTATTTTTTTACTTTTATTATATAATATATATATATATATATATATATATATATATATATATATATATATATATATATATATATATATATATGTATATATATATGTATATATATATATATATATATATATATATATATATATATATATATATATATATATATATATATATATATATACAGTGGGCACAGGAAAGTATTCAGACCCCCTTAAATTTTTCACTCTTTGTTATATTGCAGCAATTTGCTAAAATCATTTAAGTTAATTTTTTTTCCTCATTAATATACACACAGCACCCCATGTTGACAGAAAAACACAGAATTGTTGACATTTTTGCAGATTTATTAAAAAAGACTAAAACTAAAATATCACATGGTCCAAAGTATTCAGAACCTTTGCTCAGTATTTAGTAGAAGCACCCTTTTGATCTAATACAGCCAAGAGTCTTTTTGGGAAAGATGCAACAAGTTTTTCACATCTGGATTTGGGGATCCTCTGCCATTCCTCCTTGCAGATCCTCTCTAGTTCTGTCAGGTTGGATGGTAAACGTTGGTGGACAGCCATTTTTAGGTCTTTCCAGAGATGCTCAATTGGGTTTAAGTCAGGGCTCTGGCTGGGTCATTCAAGAACAGTCACAGAGTTGTTGTGAAGCCACTCCTCCGTTATTTTAGCTGTGTGCTTAGGGTCATTGTCTTGTTGGAAGGTAAACCTTTGGCTCAGTCTGAGGTCCTGAGCACTCTGGAGAAGGTTTTCGTCCAGGATATCCCTGTACTTGGCCGCATTCATCTTTCCCTCGATTGCAACCAGTTGTCCTGTCCCTGTAGCTGAAAAACACCCTCACAGCATGATGTTGCCACCACCATGCTTCACTGTTGGGACTGTATTGGACAGATGATGAGCAGTGCCTGGTTTTCTCCACACATACTGCTTAGAATTAAGGCCAAAAAGTTCTAACTTGGTCTCATCAGACCAAAGAATCTTATTTCTCACCATCTTGGAGTGCTTTAGTTGTTTTTTTAGCAAACTCTATGGGGGCTTTCATGTGTCTTGCACTGAGGAGAGGCTTCCGTCAGGCCACACTGCCAAAAAGCCCCAACTGGTGGAGGGCTGCAGTGATAGTTGACTTTCTACAACTTTCTCCCATCTCCCGACTGCATCTCTGGAGCTCAGCCACAGTTATCTTTGGGTTCTTCTTTACCTCTCTCACCAAGGCTCTTCTCCCCCGATGGTTCAGTTTGGCCAGACGGCCAGCTCTAGGAAGGGTTCTGGTCGTCCCAAACATCTTCCATTTTAGGATTATGGAGGCCACTGTGCTCTTAGGAACCTTAAGTGCAGCAGAATTTTTTTTGTAACCTTGGCCAGATCTGTGCTTTGCTACAATTCTGTCTCTGAGCTCTTCAGGCAGTTCCTTTGACCTCATGATTCTCATTTGCTCTGACATGCACTGTGAGCTGTAAGGTCTTATATAGACAGGTGACTGGCTTTCCTAATCAAGTCCAATCAGTATAATCAAACACAGCTGGACTCAAATGAAGGTGTAGAGCCATCTCAAGGATGATCAGAAGAAATGGACAGCACCTGAGTTAAATATATGAGTGTCACAGCAAAGGGTCTGAATATTTAGGACCATGTGATATTTCAGTTTTTCTTTTTTAATAAATCTGCAAAAATGTCAACAACTCTGTGTTTTTCTGTCAATATGGGGTGCTGTCTGTACAGTAATGAGGAAAAAAAATGAACTTAAATGATTTTAGCTAATGGCTGCAATATAACAAAGAGTGACAAATTTAAGGGGGTCTGAATACTGTCCGTCCCCACTATGTATATATATATATATATATATATATATATATATATATATATATATATATATATATATAGTATCTCACAAAAGTGGGTACACCCCTCACATTTTTGTAAATATTTTATTATGTCTTTTCATGTGACAACACTGAAGAAATGATACTTTGCTACAATGTAAAGTAGTGAGTATACAGCTTGTATAGCAGTGTAAATTTGCTGTCCCCTGAAAATAACTCAACACACAGCCATTATTGTCTAAACTGCTGGCAACAAACGTGAGTACACCCCTAAGTGAAAATGTTCAAATTGGGGCCAAAGTGTCAATATTGTGTGTGGCCACCATTATTTTCCTGCACTGCCTTAACCCTCTTGGGCACCAGAGCTTCACAGGTTGCCAATGGCTGTACACTCACTACTTTACATTGTAGCAAAGTGTAATTTCTGCAGTGTTGTCACATGAAAAGATATAATAAAATATTTACAAAAATGTGAGGGGTGTACTCACTTTTGTGAGATACTGTATATATATATATATATATATATATATATATATACAGTGCCTTGAAGAAGTATTCATACCCCTTGAAATTTTCCATATTTTGTCATGTTACAATCAAAAATAGACCAACTGATAGACCAACAATAAGTGGAACATAATTGAGAGGTGGAAGGAAACTGGAAACTGGACCTGGAAAAGGAAACTGATAAATGGTTTTCAATTTTTTTATAAATAAATATCTGAAAAGTGTGGCGTGCATTTGTATTCAGCCCCCCTGAGTCAATACTTTGTAGAACCACCTTTCGCTGCAAGTATTTTTTGGTATGTCTCTACCAGCTTTGCACATCTAGACAGTGACATTTTTGCCCATTCTTCTTTGCAAAATAGCTCAAGCCCTGTCAGATTGAATGGAGAGCATCTGTGAACAGCAATTTTCAAGTCTTGCTACAGATTCTCAATTGGATTTCGGTCTTGACTTTGACTAGGCCATTCTAGCACATGAATATGCTTTGATCTAAACCATTCCATTGTAGCTCTGGCTGTATGTTTAGGGTCATTGTCCTGCTAGAAGGTGAACCTGCACCCCACTCTCAAATAGGTTTTCTTCTAAGATTGCCCTGTATTTGGCTCCATCCATCTTCCCATCAACTGTGATCAGCTTCCCTGTCCCTGCTGAAGAAAAGCATCCCCATAACATGGTTGGTGTGTTCAGGGTGATATGTAGTGTTAGTTTTCTGTCACACATAGCGTTTTGCTTTTAGGCCAAAAGTTCAATTTTGGTCTCATCTGACCAGACCACCTTCTTCCATATCTTTGCTGTGTCCCCCATATGGCTTCTCGCAAACTGCAAACGGGACTTCCTATGGTTTTCTTTCAACAATGGCTTTTTTCTTTCACTTTTCCATAAAGGCCAGATTTGTGGAGTGCACGACTAATAGTTGTCCTGTGGACAAATTCTCCCACCTGAGCTGTGGATCTTTGCAGCTCCTTCAGAGTTACCCCTTGCAGTGGCGGCCCGTGCATTGTGGGCGCACGGGTGCCACCCCCCATCCCTGCTGCCGCCTCCCTATCTGTGCATGAGGGGTGGTTTGATCTGGGTGTCCAACGATCCATCTGCGCCGGGGGGTGTGAGATGTGAGCGGGCCATGGTGTCCCGCGATCCATCGGCGCACGGGGGGTGTGGGAGCGGAGTGTCCCGCGATCCATCCAAGGGGGGGTGTGAGCAGGCCGTGGTGCCCCACAATCCATCCACGGGGGGGTGAGAGGGGTGTCCCGGGAGAGACACTGGCAGCATATGATGGGCAGACAGGCAGCATTTGATGGGCACACTGGCAGCATAGGATGGGCACACTGGCAGCATATGATGGGCAGACTGGCAGCATTTGATGGGCACACTGGCAGAATATGATGGGCACACTGGCAGCATTGGATGGGCACACTGGCAGCATATGATGGGCAGACTGGTAGCATTTGATGGGCACACTGGTAGCATATGATGGGCAGACTGGCAGCATATGATGGGCAGACTGGCAGCATATGATTGGCGGCGTTTGATGGCACAGTGGCAGCGTTTGATGGCACAGTGGCTGCAATTGATGATTTTTTGATGGCACAGTGGCAGCGTTTAATAGGCACAGAGGCAGCGTTTGATGGCACAGTGGAAGTGTTTGATGGGCACAGTGGCAGCGTTTGATGGGCACAGTGGCTGCAATTGATGGCACAGTGGCAGCATTTGAGGGCACAGTGGCTGCGTTTGATGGGCACAGTGGCAGCATTTGATGGCACAGTGGCAGCGTTTGATGGGCACAGTGGCAGCGTCTGATGGGCACGGTGGCAGCGTTTGATGGCACAGTGGCTGCAATTGATGATTTTTTCAAATTTTTTTTGCGCCCCGCCCAAAAATTTTGAGCACCAGCCACCACTGGCCCCTTGGCTGCTTCTCTGAGTAATGCTCTCCTTGCCCAGCTTGTCAGTTTAGATGGACGGCCATATCTTGGTTTGCAGTTGTGCCATACTTTTTCTATTTTCAAATGAAGGAATGAACAGTGCTGCATGAGATGTTCAAAGCTTGGCATATTTTTTTTATAACCTAACTCTGCTTTAAACTTCTCCACATCTTTATCCCTGACCTGTCTGGTGTGTTCCTTGGTCTTCATGATGCTGTTTGTTCACTAAGGTTCTCTAACAAACCTCTGAGGGCTTCACAGAACAGTTGTATTTATACTGAGATTAAATTACACACAGGTGGATAATTTACTATTATATGACTTCTGAAGGCAATTAGTTCCACTAGATTTTAATTAGGGGTATCAGAGTAAAGAGGGCTGAATACAAATGCACGTCACACTTTTCACATAAAAAAAAGTTTGAAAACCATTTATCATTTTCCTTCACAATTATGTGACACTTTTTATTGGTCTATCACCTAAAATTCCTATAAAATACATTTATGTTTTGTTTGTAACATGACAAAATGAGGAAAAGTTTCAAGAGGTATGAATACTTCTTTAAGGGGGGGGGGGGGGCGTGGCTAGCCGGAGCTGAAGATGGCTGCTTAATCTTATAGCTCCACAGCGAGGGAGAACACCGGAGCGATTCACCCCAAAATCGCTACACAGCTTCCCGCAGTGCCGACCGACAATGTCCCGCAAACGGATGGGAGAAAGGGAAATCAGAAAACTTACTACGTTCCTGTTTCCTCAGGACAAGGTCAGTACTATCCAAGATGGCGCCGGCGGCCTGACAGACACAAGTGAGGCTTACACAGACCTCCCTGACGCCATCCACAGTGAAATGGGCACAGCTCCTCTGCCTATATCCCCTACCCAGGTCCCTGGATCTGATCCCCTTACTTCCAGCCCTGCTAAAGCTCGGATGCGGATGGATATACCGCAATCACATTCTCCTCACATCAGCGCTGCAGTAAAGGCCCAAGTCTTCAACCCCTTTCAGTCTAACCAGGCGCTGCATAACTCCATGGCATCTTTCCCCACCTCAGGCCAGCCAGTAATAGACACAACCCTAAAAGAGATGCTGATGTCCCTGCAAACCTCTCTGATGACAGATTTATCATCCCTATTCAGTAAAATCTCCACAGAGATGCACTCTATCGACAATAGAATCTCTAATATGGAAAGGGGAATGACAGAATGCTCAGCCACAGTGAATGACATTATAGACGCGGTGGATGACATTAAAGATGAGCAACACTGGGTCCGGGCCAAGCTGGCCGATTTGGAAGATCGCTCTCGACGTAACAACGTCAAACTGCGAGGGGTCCCTGAGTCCATACCCCCGAATGATCTCCCCAAATATGCCAAAGACCTCATACACACTATTTTACCCGACGCGGCTCCCAGAGATATCGTCATCGATAGAATTCACAGGATTGCCAAACCGTCTCATCTAGCAGCATCAGTACCAAGAGACGTACTCATGCGAATCCATTTTTTCCACATAAAAGAAAAAATGATGTCAGAAGCCAGAGCCAAAGCTCCCCTGCCCAGACCCTACGAGGCAATACAGATCTTTCCAGATCTTTCCAAGTTCACCCTGCAAATGAGGAGGAAGCTAAATCCCATCACAAAAGGCCTCTCCAACCATAAAATCCCATATAAATGGAGATATCCGGCGACCATCCTCATCCTGAAAAATGGCACTACCCACGCTGTCAACGACCTAATGAAGGGGCTGCGCCTTCTGCACGAATGGGGCATCATCTTGGAACCCCCAACAGACGGGATCTCCCCTCTGCCACAACGAAATTCTTCCCACAGGCGCAACAACCAGAACCCCAAGATCCACCATACCCACACGAATACCTGAATAAGTTGGGCCATAACCTCTACAGCTCATTTCTCCCTCGCTGTCTTGAGCAATGCTCCTAATTGTTCTATTTCTTTCCTTTTGAACACTAACTGTTTTCCCCCACCTGCGGCATAGCTTCTCATAAGCTCTCTGTTATTTACGCCGCCACGTTTCCTATACAGCGAGATTGCAGTAGAAAGTTAAATCTATTATCAATTCTTGTTCTAACTGTTGGCTCTTCCAGCCTTTTAATTTGTTGCCTCCCTCCAGTTCCCTCCTGCGGCTTCCGATCCAGATCTCCAACACAACGCAAGTGACCATCCATCCAGCAACTTAACCACCGACACCATCGCCAACATCCCGCAAGCTACAAGCAACTAACTGTAAGTGACTCTTCTACACTAAACACACTTCACCCAATATCCTCTGATCATGCCCTGCAACATTGTGTCCCTCAATGCCAAGGGCCTCAACCACCTGGCAAAACGTCATTCTCTATGGCACACTGCGGCAAAATTGGACTGTGACATCCTCTGTGTCCAGGAAACCCACCTGCTCCCCGCGAAAACAACCCTATGCCATAATCGGCAGTACCCCCAAATATACCACGCCACTTATAGCTCCAAGAAAAGAGAAGTTCTCATAGCGATCAAACAAGGGCTGGACTTCCAACTGCTACAACAAACCCCTGACCCCAACGGTAGATATCTCATTTTATCCTTCACCCTCAACAAAGTTAGTTATACCTTAATGAATATCTACGCCCCCAACACCCGCCAGATCAGTTTCCTGAAGAAAGCCTTCACTAAGGCTCGAGCAGTTTGCAAGGGTCATTTGATAGTCTGCGGAGACTTCAATTTAGTTCCCGATATCCATATGGACACTACTTCTCCTGCGAAAAGAAGAGAGTCACCCCTGGGGCGGCTCCTCACGTCACACAACATTTTTGACGTGTGGAGATGCCATCATGGGTCCGAAAAAGACTTTACCTATTTTTCACCACGCCACAATTCCTATTCTAGGATTGATTTGTTCCTCACAGACAAATGGCTACTACAAAACATCAGCGCATCTGTAATCCACACCGTGACGTGGTCAGACCACGCCCCAATCTCTATTTCCATCACCGACATGCCACCCCAGCGGAATACGTTCCTCTGGCGAGCGAACAATTATATCTTACAGCACCCCACCTACTCCTTAGATATAGAAAAACATATAAGTGATTATTTTGATTTAAACAAAGGGTCAGTGGGGGATCCCGTGACGGTGTGGAACGCGCACAAAGCAGTTATTAGAGGTATTGTCATGAAACTGAGCTCTGTGTGTAAAAAGAAGAGGACGCAGCAAATAGACACCCTTACCTCCCAAATTGCGACTCTTGAATCCCAACATAAGACTAACCCAGACCCGAACACCCAAGCCCAATTATTGACCCTAAGATGTGACCTGCGCTCACTTCTTCTCCACTCCTATGAACTGATCCAGCGTAAGCTTAAAGCTACCACATACTCCACGTCCAATAAAGCAGGTAAAAGACTAGCGCAACGCCTCAAAGGACGAAGGATCAAATCCAAAATCACGACTTTATCCTACCCACACTCAACCGACACTCTGACTAACCCCCAGGACATAGCGAACGCCTTCAGCGACTACTATAGTAAGCTCTACAACATCAAACATGACCACACTACTTACCAACCATCCCATGAAGATATCAACAACTTTCTTCAACAAATTAAACTACCAAAGCTGACTGACTCTCAACTGACCTCCCTCAACGAACCATTTTCAGACAGGGAAATTCTTGATACGATATCCTCCTTGCCAACGGGCAAAGCCCCAGGACCAGATGGTCTCACGGGGGAATACTATAAAAGGTTTTCTAGACACTTACTTCCCCAAATGACAGAATTCTTCAACATTGCTGCCTCCTCCTCAACATTCCCTGATGAATCACTAAACGCTCTTATCATTACTATCCCGAAACCAGGCAACGCTCCTACCTCCCCCCAAAACTTCCGCCCTATCTCCCTATTGAATCTTGACGTAAAAATATATGCCAAAACGATTGCCAGACGCCTTATGGTTGTTATGCCTGATCTCATACACACAGATCAATCAGGATTCATTAGAGGCAGACAAGCCCCTGATGCCACAAGAAGGATGGTAAACATAATACACCATATTGAATCCAGTGGAACGCCTTCTCTGCTCCTCTCTTTGGACGCAGAGAAGGCGTTCGACAGGGTACACTGGTCATACCTCAGAGCAGTACTAACTAAACTTGGATTTAAAGACCTCATATACAACGCTATCTTGGCTCTATATACTGTCCCAACTGCGAAGGTATACTCCGCAGATATGCTTTCACAAACATTTCACATCACAAATGGCAATCGCCAGGGTTGTCCATTGTCCCCGCTGATTTTTAACATGCTCATAGAGCCACTCGCGGAACATGTTCGCTCAAACCCCCCTACTCACAGGAGTCACAATAGGGAAAACGTCACATAAAATCAGCCTCTTTGCTGATGATGTCATACTAGTGCTCACCAATCCAAATTCCTCCCTTCCTGAAGCCCAAAAATTATTAGACTGGTTCGGTCGCGTATCATATTACAAGCTTAACGTAACTAAGTCCCATATTCTAGACCTTAAACTGGACGCTACTTCTCGAAACCTGCTACAAGCACAATTCCCCTTTGCTTGGGCCGACCAAAGCATCCCATACTTAGGAATCCACCTCACGAAATCAGTTAAACACCTATTTGCAGTCAATTTCAAACCTCTCCTCGCCACCTTAAAAGTAGATGCACAGGCCATAACCAAACACAACCTTTCTTGGTCTGGTAGACTGGCAGCATTCAAAATGCTACACCTGCCCCAAATCCTATACCTATTCAGAACTCTACCCGTACCCCTACCTAAATACTACTTTAAATCATTGCAATCCATACTTAACAAAACCATATGGAATGAAACCAAACCTAGATGCGCACATTCGACACTTAGAAATCACAGATTGGCGGGGGGTTCAGGGACAATAGATTTCGAAGACTATCACACAGCAGCGATACTGGACCAGCTCGGTGAGTGGTTCAGCACAAAACCTAACAAACTCTGGAGCTCAATAAAACATTCCCACCTGCTTCGCCCAAACCTACAATCTTGGTTGATGAGCTCACCCTGGGGTCCAAAACTGTCGGCGGCAACACCTCCCACCATGGTGGCGTCAATCTCAGCATGGAAAAAACTAATACACAACAGCGGTGACACACCCGACACTCCTCCCACTCCTATCCCTATTGACGCTCTCCATCACTTCTCTCCAGACTTAAATTTAAACCACTGGGCCAAGAACAGTATCCCAACCATATAACACATTCTACTCATAGACAAACCCAAATCTTTTACCCTCTTGAAACAAGAATATAACTTACCCCAAACAGAACTCTTCACCTACCTCCGAGTCACGCACTGCCTTAAAAACTCCCACCTTCAGTTATACACTATACATCCTAAAGCATGGGATTTTCTAACGTCCTCCATCCCCAAACACAAGGGAATATCCCTATTCTATAATATCCTACACCATAAACAGCAGTTTAACAAGAAACCCCCACATATTCACTGGGAACATGACTTAGGTCAGACCTACACGGAACACCAATGGCAAAAAGCGATCCAGTCAATTTATAAATCCACAAAATGCGCCACGCTCTGGGAAAACACCCAAAAAATACATCTCAGGTGGTACTTAACCCCATCCAGAATTGCTAAATTTAATCCTTCTATCAGCGATCAATGCTGGCGCGGGTGTTCAATCAGAGGTGATCTACTTCACATCTTCTGGACATGCCCACGATTGCGTAACTACTGGAACAAGATCTTCCAAATACTGTCAGACGTTATACACCAAAATTTACACCCATCACCTGATCTAGCTGTGCTGAACCTCACTATTGAAACAATACCAACACCTTACAGATACATAGTGACCCATATTCTGTTAGCTGCAAGATTATGTATCGCAAGACTATGGAAAACGGATGCTACCCCCTCCGTTGAACATACTCTAGATACGGTGAACCTCCACTACAGCTTTGAATTGATGATGGCCTCTAGTTCAGGCCTTACACACACTGTGAAATATAAATGGAGGCCATGGGAGTTGTGGACTGGAGCTGCATCATTCCTTTCATAACCAATCACCTGATGATCCAGAAACCTTTCTTATTTTCATGATAAGCAACATATCGTTACCGCTTTTTCTTGATCATTTTTTTTCTTTCCCTTCTCTTGAATATTCCTACTGCTTTTGTCTATAGACTCTATTTTACCTATTATATATCTAAGCCGGAGACTGTCCACGCAGAGTGCCACCCCCCCGGGTGAAAAGTGTTCCCATTAGGGCGCCTGGGGTAGTGCTACTCAGGCCATAATTAATTTCCGATATCGGAAGCGGCACTATGACAGTTCTCTGCTATATGTTATAGCATTATTCAGATAATATGTTTCTTTGTACACATCTAAACGAATGTACTGTACCTAATATACAATGTGCACATTGTATTGTTATATACTCTTTGCAAAAATCAATAAAAAACCAATGATGAAAAAAAATACTTCTTTAAGGCACTGTAATGAAATGGCGTGTCCGATGTGTCTGCCATAATGTCGCAGTCCCGATAAAAATCTCAGATCGCTGCCATTACTAGAAAAAAATTAATAATAAAAATGCCATAAAATGATATCCTATTTTGTAGACGCTATAACTTTTGAGCAAACAAATCAATTTATGCTTATTGCGATTTATTTTACCAAAAATATGTAGAAGAATACATATCGGCCTAAACCGAGGGAAAAAAATGTTTTTTTTTTATATATTTTTGGGGGATATTTATTATAGCAAAAAGTCAAAAATATTGCATTTTTTTCAAAATTGTCGCTCTTTTTTTGTTTATAGCGCAAAAAATAAAAACCGCAGAGGTGATCAAATACCACCAAAAGAAAGCTCTATTTGTGGGAAAAAAAGGACGTCAATTTTGTTTGGGCGCAATGTCGCACGATCCGCGCAATTGTCAGTTAAAGCGACGCAGTGCCGAATCGCACAAAGTGCTCTGGTCAGGAAGGGGGTAAAATCTTCCGGGGCTGAATCTCCGCCAGATCTCCAGGCTCCACCCCTTCAGCGAGTGCCCCTATAGAAAGCCGCCTTCTATGGGGGCAGTCGTGCAGGCTCACTCCCAAGCCACCCCATTGACATAGATTGGGTGGCCTGGCCCCGCCCCTCGCCCCCTGCTCTATTGTCATAGCAGCAATCTGCTCAGTGAAGAGGGAGAGCTGCTGCTCTCATGCACATTGCTAACTCAGGATCAGTCTCAGGTAGGTATAAGGGGGGAAGGGGGGGCTGGGGGGATCATGCAGCACAAAATGTTTTTTACTTTAATGCATAAAATGCATTAAGATAAAAAAATATCTTAATCCTTGAGAACTACTTCAATTAGCTAAATGTGTTATTGAATCTGTGGTCTTTAATTTTTCAATAATACCAGTTTTGAGTGAATATATTTGATTGCTCAGCCCTGCCTGAGTCACAATCTTTTTTTTAACACTTAAGGCTACTGATACTATACACCTGCAAGGAATATAAGCACTGTCCTTGAGGTCAGTAATAAAAACCCCATCTATACCAAGGCAGTGGAGTGAATAGATGAGGATTCATAGTCTAGCATTCTGGATGTACTTATAGACTAGTCCCTGGCTGGCCTAAGGGCAATTTCCATCTCAAGAACAACCAGAAATTGGAATACGAGGACAGAAAACTGTAACTGGAAGACCAGCAGAGTGATTGCTATTCCCTAGTCAAGACAGTGATTTGGATGATGTAACTGAACAGAAGTGTGACTAACATGTGGTACTCAAAAACTTTTTGGTGGGACCTTCCTACAACCTTTCAGTGCTATACCCAAACACTTTGCATTGGTGATCTACTGATCTTTAACTTATATTGCACCCCTGATAGAAGTCACTCTTGCCTTAGAATAAATTATATGACTGATAAAAGCTACCTCTTACGGTGGTAGCATTATTTTACCAATAATATAATACTAATTACTAAAAACAAAGCATATTTTTCACATGAACACATCTAACACGTTACCATTATCTGTCACTGCGATGTGCAGAAGTGTAGATGTTCTAGAGTGAAGTCCTATAATTGCCAATTACAAAATATTTTTGGCTTTTAGTGCAGATAATCAGAAATCTGTCAAATGTTTTAAAAATGGATCAAAATGAATGTGCGGAATTCATAAAAGTGGTAAAAACATGCAATTAAAATTTGTCAATTGTTCTCACTGCCTCAGGTTTTATTTTAAATATTTGAAATGTGTTGTAAGTTGACATGCACCATTCAAAATTGGTGTCAAAATATAATCAGTATGACTCTAGGAGTTTTTCCTTAGCCTGTTTCCATTACAACAGTCAATACCCCCTCCTCTACTTTTGTTGCAACATATATCAAACAGTATATCTAGTTTGAAGTTTGATAAGAGTTCATTATAGTACCTATTAGGACATTTATCTGTACATATAGAGGGTCTCTTCTTGCAAACTTTGCCCATATAGTCTTTCTATGCATATAGATCTCCCTTTCATGTACAGTATAGTTTTATATATTTTCTTTCTTTTTTTATACATACAGTATATATATTTTCTTCTTTTTTATAATTATACTGTACATGACTACCGTATATACTCAAGTATAATCCGACCCGAATATAAGCCGAGGCACCTAATTTTACCACAAAAAACTGGGAAAACTTATTGACTCGAGTATAAGCCTAGGGTGAGAAATGTGCAGCTACTGTAAGTGGAAAAGAGGGTCAACAATGCCCATTTGCAGCCTCACTGTGCCCATTTGCAGCCATAGGTCCCCCGAACTTCAAACTCAGTAGTTAAGGGTTCCTAGATGCCCCCTAGCTGCAGCCAAAATTTGGGGTCTCTGGATCTAAAGAGTCCCGAAATGACATTGCTGCAGATGGACACAGTTGACCGACTTTGGGGCCCCGTATCTCGGGGCCACTTGGTGCTAGGAACCCCAAATTTGGTGTGAGAACCCAGTGGTCTACAGCATATCCAAAGCTGTTCCTAGCACCAAGTGGCCCTGAGATACGGGGCCCCAAAGTTGGTTCAGAAAATGTCAGCAGAGAATGACATTTTACGAACCAACTTTGGGGCCCCGTATCTCGGGGCCAGTTTGTTGCTAGGAACTTTGGACATGTTGTAGTGCTTGTTCCACTGGGTTTGCACACCAAATTTGGGGTTCCTAGCACCAAGAGGCCCCAAGATACTGGGCCCCAAAGTCGGTTCAGAAAAATGTCATTCTCTGCTGCAGAAAAGTGCTTGACTTGAGTATAAGTAGAGGGGGCATTTTCAGCACAAAAAAAATGTGCTGAAAAACTCGGCTTATACTCGAGTATATATATTATATATATTCTTTAAACATACATAAATAGGGTTGCCAGCCATCCACATTTTCACTGATAGTTTGTAAAAACACCACCATTTATCCCATCTGTAAATGTCCATGAAAGAGAGAATCTCTTGGCTGGCTCCTCCTGTAGTCTCCAGGACTCCAGTGCAGTTATACTCCCACCACTGCTGCCCATTACTGTCAAGGTCATTGGTTGATAGGACAGCCTGGCATACTAGCAACCAATTACATGCTTCTCCAGGCCCCAGCATTCAAAGGAGGATGATGGAACTTCCTCTTCCAGACCTACTTCTAGTGTTCTACCTTCCAGCTACTGCACTGATGGGAATTGAATTCTGAGAAAAGGAGTACCAAAAATACTGATGCAAGTGGGTAGTGGAGACACTGAGGTAAGAGGGGGCACTGATGTAAGGTGGGAATGCGGACACTGAAATAAGGTGGGGTACTGATGTAAGGGGGAGTAGGGGCACTGATGTAAAGGGAAACGAGAAAACTGATGTAGGGGCAAAGTGAGAACACTGATGCAAGGTGGGACATTGATATAAGCATAGGTGTGCGCAGCCTATTGCATTAGGGTGTGCACCCCAAAAGTATTAAAAACATGGACAGTGTTAGTAGGGCAGTGGACAGTGGCAGTAGAGCAGAGGTTGGTGTCACTAGGGCAATGGACAGTGTTAGTAGTTTTTTATTTTTATTATATTATTTTATTTTTTACAATTTTTTTTTAGGAGCCCTGTTCAGGGGCATTGGTGCAATAGCATCAGGGGAAATCGGCCTCTCTCAAGGTGTTTAGGGTGTGCCCAGGCACACCCGGCACACTCCCTGCGCACGCCTATGGATGTAAGAATGAGTGGGGGTACTTATATAAGGGTGACTCTGATATAAGTAGAGGACTCTGATGTAAGAGGTCTCTGGGAACAATGATGTAAGTGGGAACACTGAGAACTCTGATGTAAAGGGAGACTTTGGGGACTCTGATGTAATGGAGAACAATGGGGACTCTAATGCCAGGGGGCACTCTGATGTAAGGGGGGCTTGGGGAACCTTGATGCTAGGGGGAATGCTGGGCACTCTGGGGTAAGGGGGGACTCTATGGAATTTTATGTAACATAGGACAGTGTGGATTCTAATGTAAACAGGGGCTCTGGGAGCCCTGATGTATAGGGGAACACTGGGGACTCTGATGTAAGGGGGGACTTTGGGAGATTTGATGTAAGGGAGGACTCTGTGGATTATAATGTTAAGAGGAACTCTGGGAACCCTGATGTGTAGGGGAATGCTGGGGTTTCTGGTGTAAAGGGGGAGTCTTGGGACTTTGATATAAGGGGGGCTCTGATGTGAATGGGGTAGTTTGTCCTTGCTGCTTTCCTCTACATGGTGTTTAGTTTTCTACTTACCCCTAACCCCTGTACTCCATACATTACACATTACATAGTCCTGACCAAGGTGTTCATTGTCTTAACAGTTGCTGGTTTTAATTAAGTTCTTTAAGGTAGGCTCAACCAGATAAAGAGATACATGTTTGTGAGCAGAAAAATATATGTAATTAAACCATGTATTTTTAAAAAAATATCCTTTGTCCTGAAGTTTATTTGTGTCTGTAAGGCTGTCAGTTGTGGCACAGTAATTAGGAGTATTTTGTGGTTACAAGGACTGTGGTATATGTGTGCAGTATACAACAACAATCAATGCTAAATACCAGCATCTAACATCTGCATCCTCTTAAAAACTATAAGATTTTTATTACTGCCTGTATCTCCACTTGGAGAATTCCCTTTCATTTCTATCAGGGACCAGTTATCAGAGCAAGAAGCTGGTTTCTGCCTAATGGGGATATAGGTAACATTTAAACCCTGCAAGATGTGCTAAACCTTCCTCATTCTATTGAACAAGGAGCTGGGCTTTAACAATGACAAGTTATCTTTTTGTGCAGACTCTCAGTAACAGCCATATAATTGGTTGAAAGATTTAAACAAGTTTGACCTTTCCATATCAACGTACAGTGCCTTGCAAAAGTATTCACCCCCTTGGGTTTTTACCTATTTTTGTTACATTACAGCCTTTAGTTCAATGTTTTTTTTAATCAGAATTATATGTGATGGATCAGAACACAATAGTCTAAGTTGGTGAAGTAAAATTAGAAAAATATATACATGAAACAATTATTCAGAAATTAAAAACTGATAATTGGCATGTGCGTATGTATTCACCCCCTTTGTTATGAAGCCCTTAAAAAGCTCTGGTGCAACCAATTACCTTCAGAAGTCACATAATTAGTGAAATGATGTCTACCTGTGTGCAGTCTAATTGTCACATGAACTGTCATTACATATACACACCTTTTTGAAAGGCCCCAGAGGCTGCAACACCTCAGCAAGAGGCACCATTAACCAAACAATGCCACGAAGACCAAGGAACTCTCCAAACAAGTAAGGGACAATGTTGTCAAGAATTTCAAGTCAGGGTTAGGTTATAAAAAAATATCCAAATCTTTGATGATCCCTAGGAGCACCATCAAATCTATCATAACCAAATGGAAAGAACATGGCACAACAGCAAACCTGCCAAGAGATGTACCACTCTGTGTGTGATTTAAGGCTAGGACGGAGGTTCACCTTCCAGCAGAACAATGACCCCAAACACACTGCTAAAGCAACACTTGAGTGGTTTGCGGGGAAACAAGTAAATGCATTGGAATGGCCTAGTCAAAGCCCAGACCTCAATGCAATAGAAAATCTGTGGTCAGACTTAAAGATTGCTGTTCACAAGCACAAACCATCCAACTTGAAGGAGCTGGAGCAGTTTTTCAAGGAGGAATGGGCAAAAATCCCAGTGGTAAGATGTGGCAAGCTCATAGAGACTTATCCAAAGCGACTTGGAGCTGTGATAGCCGCAAAAGTCGGCTCTACAAAGTATTGACCTTAGGGGGGTAAATAGTTATGCACATTGACTTTTTCTGTTATTTTGTCCTATTTGTTGTTTGCTTCACAATAAAAAAAAACATCTTCAAAGTTGTGGGAATGTTCTGTAAATTAAATTCAAACTAAAACTGAACGCTTAGGATAGGAATAAAGGTATGCAGCCTCCCCTAGTAGACCCCCTAGAGGGCTAATTTAAATAAATACAAAAAGTGGGGTAAGTGGCGCTCCCTAATAAGGGGGATAATGTTATGTTTAAACACCCCAAACAAAAATTACCATAAACCTCTACCACTGTGTGAATTAAAATAAAATATAACAAATAAATGAGTAAATAAATTGTCCACTTAAAAAAGATGCGTGATTTAAAGTTTTTTTAATAAAGCTTTCTACTTTAAACTACTACACTATGGGGCTTCTTGATATTTCTTCTAACGAGCGTTACAGCTATGGACAGCTTGTGGAACCCCTTTGAGGTAATAACGGAGGCTGAGCTGAGTGGATGACTGTGGTCTGGAGCCCATCTGTGATGGAATACCTAGGGGGACCATCCAGCACTCATACATGCCCATTACCTCTGCAGGGGTATGAGGAGTCGGTGAGTGGGGACCTATAGGGGGAGCACCAAAGTCACTAGACCAGCTTTGAGCACAAAAGTCACCAGACTGTTTTGCAACTTACTTTTCCATTGGATCATCATTATTTTTTACCACCTGGATCATTCCTATATACATATCTATATGGCTCACCATTTTGTTTGGTTTGTCTATATTTGGACTTTGATGCACTGGTTTATTGCTGTTTCATATGATTTTTGATGCACTTGATTTACAATTTTATTTTTATTTTCAATCTTTTTTAATTCTGGACTTGGTGATTAGTTTACACAGATGTACAAACATTATTTGTCTATGTTAGATAGATGCACATATCATTTCTCCACGTGATTATAAATTATGGTGGCACATATATGATTCACTATTTTCACTATAATTACATATACACTTATATGATTTTCTTCAGTCACACATTTCATTGTGACTAGGTATACAGTTCAACACATGTTTGCATTGTCTAAAGGTGGACAATTTATTTATTTATTTATTTATTTGTTATATTTTATTTGAATTCACACAGTGGTAGAGTAATTTTTGTTTGGGGTGTTTAAACATAACATTACCCTCCTTATTAGGGAGCTCTACTTACCCCACTTAATGTTCTGTAAATTAACCACTTCAATACCGGGCCTATTCTGGCACTCCTCTCCTACATGTAAATGTAATTTTTTTTTTGCTAGAAAATTACTCAGAACCCTCAAACATTATATATTTTTTTTTAGCAGACACCCTAGGGAATAAAATTGCAACTTTTTATCTTGCATGGTATTTGAGCAACAATTTTTCAAATGTTTAATGATTTAAAAAATAACAAAACAGTTAAGTTAGCCCAATTTTTTTATACAATGTGAAAGATGATGTTACGCCGAGTAAATAGATACCCAACATGTCACACTTTAAAATTGCGCACACTCATGGAATGACGCCAAACTTCAGTACTTAAAAATCTCCATAGGCGACGCTTTAAAATTTTTTACAGGTTACATGTTTAGAGTTACAGAGGAGGTCTGGCGCTAGAATTGTTGCTCGCACTCTATTGCACGTGGCGATACCTCACATGTGTGGTTTGAATGCGTTTACATATGTGGGCGGGACTAATGTGTGCGTTCGCTTCTGAGCGTGATCTACCCGGAACAGGGGCTTTTTAAATATTTTTTTTTTTTTAATTTTTAATTTTACTTTATTTTTTTTTATTTTTACTTTCTTTTACAACATTTTTTTAATCACTTTTACTCCTATTACAAGGAATGTAAACATCCCTTGTAATAGGAATCATTCGTGACAGGTCCTATTTATGGAGAGATGTGGGGTCAATAAGACCCCACATCTCTCCTCCAGGCTGGAAAGCATGAGATCAGAAAAAAAATCCATGATCTCATGCTTACCAGCAGCAACCGCGGCTTTGTTTACATCTGCGGCCCGGACGTCACGTCATAATGTCATGCCCGGGCCTCCGACGGTCATAGAGATGACCGGTGACCATCTGGTCACCAGAAATCTCTATGCTTGTGATCTGGCAGTGGCCGATTCTTTCTCCAGGTCCCCAATGGCACGGGAGAGCCCGGAGAAGCACAGGATGGCGGTGGGAGGGGGGATGTCCCCTCCCGTCGCCTGTAAGAAAGATCAAGCGGCGGAACTGCTGCTATGATCATTCTTATGGTGCACAGAATCGCCGGCTGAAAACAATGATTTCTGAATGATGCCTGTAGCTGCAGGCATTATTCAGATATTCCCACTGAAAGTCCAGGACGTTATGTGATGTCCTTGGGCGGGAAGTATGCAAATCCTCAAACAATCCATGTTAATTCCAAGTTGTGAGGCAACAAAATATGAAAAATGCCAAGGGGGTGAATACTTTTGCAAGGCACTGTATTATCAAGTAAGACAAAGCTAAAATCGACATACTGTAAAGTTCTCAGAAGGGTCTAGACTGCAAGATGACATTCTGAAAGAATAAGGGCTGCGACTGATACAACAATGTTCATACAATTAAGCTTTAAAGTTCCAGCCTGTAGAAAAAAAATAAAAAATCAGAAGCTATAAATACTGTAGCTGCTGACTTTTAATACAAAGGACACTTACCTGTTCGGGTATCCGTGATATTGGCACCCTTAGCCGATTTGTCAATCGGCTTTGGGTGCAGGTGAATGTATCTTTACTAAGGGAAACAAGGAATACAGGAAGTGAAGCCTTGCGGTTTCACCGCCTGTTTCCTACTGCACATGCACGAGTTGTGCTGTGTTTTTTCTGAATGGCCTCACTGTCTTCTGGGACCTGTGTGTCTCCCAGAAGGCAGCGGGGAGGAAGGAGGAGGGGCCGGAAATTGCATAGATCACTACTATTGTTGTGCGGCGATCTTAGGCTTTAAATAGTTTCTAGCGGGGGGCGTGGCCTAGCGCGGCATGTGAACAGACCTGTTCACCGGAGCTCCCGCTGTTGATCCACCTAACGATCCTTTCCTCGCTGTTCCCGGCACCCAAAAACCGAACTGCTCGGTAGCTACAGCCTCCCTGTCACCCCAGGACACAGATACAGCTGCAGTGTGGGGGTATGATGACCCGTGGGAACTGCGGTGAAGCCGCGGCCTCGGCTGCTCCGGACTTCCAAGATGGCGCCTGGACATCTCAGCCGCAGAGAACGCAACGAGGCCAGGACAAGAAAGCAGACCAGGGGGGTAAGTCACAGAAACCCCCTAAAACCAAAGACCAACCCAGGGATATGCTATACTATGCACAGAAACTGGCAGGCTCTGCTGACTCCACACAGACCAGCACACAGATCCCAGTAGTGTCCATGGAGCAGACAGGCAGGGGAGACACAGACAGGCCAGAGGACACAGACATTATGGACTCAGTTCCAGATCCTATGCCAGGCCTGTTTGATTTACAAGTGGAAGACAGTCCCCAGCCTACGCTCAGTGAAATTTTACATGCAGTCCATAGATGCACTGCTTCAGTGGATGATCTTAAAGAAAAATTTGGAGGACTGAAGGAGACTGTATCTCTCCTCCGTCAAGACATTCAAAAAATCAGGGAGAGAACCACGGCAGTGGAGGGGAGAGTAAGTGACATAGAAGATCAGATGCCTCATTTAAACAGAGATGTGAGGGGGGCTGCACAACACGCACACCAGGCTTTTGAAAAGACTGACGACATCGAGAACCGCCTGAGACGCAACAACGTTCGCATAGTGGGGCTCCCGGAGAAGGTGGAGGGCAGGGACCCCACGGTATTCGTCGAAGAGTGGCTGCAAGAAATATTTGGTAAAGAGGCCTTCTCTCCCCTGTATGCAGTAGAGCGGGCACATCGAGTGCCGCCAAGGCCTCTCCCACCTGGGAATCCCCCTAGAGCGATGCTGGCCAGGCTCCTTAATTATCGTGACCGGGAAGTAGTGCTACGACTAGCCAGAGAAAAAGGGGCTGTGCAGTTTAATGGAACCAAAATCTCCTTTTACCCCGACTTCTCAGCCGAAGTGCAACGCAGAAGATCCAAATTTGCAGATGTTAAGAAACGGCTGCAACGCTTACAGCTTAAATACGCAATGCTATTCCCTGCCAAGTTGCGAATTACAGCTGGAGATCAGAATCACTTCTTTGAAAACGCGCAAGATGCTGCAGGATGGCTGGACCGAAACGAGCAAGACCTGCGTCGTCGCAGACGCGAAAATGAGGATGGATGACTTCACTTAATCTGCTCGCTGCAGGAATAATGGGCGCCCACATTATACCGTCGCTATTACTCCTTTTACAGAGGACTTTTCCTTATCACCTAGTACCAGCGAAGGAATTTCAATTTTATGAGCTCACTGCAAGTGTTGAATAACCACTTGGATGGATGGCGGATGTGCTCCGCACCTGAACTTTCCACGTTGCCACTGTTGTTATGGCTTGAGGTGTTGTGCCCTGTTGGCACGGTTAGGGCCTATCGAGCCCCACAAAATCTGATACCCCTCCGCGTGGCAAAATCAGCGGGGACTGTTTCACAGGTTCTCTTTTTTTCCTGGACCTATTACCTGGTTCACCTCACTCTACAAATGATTATACAGTATTTCTGTGACATTCTGTTGCTTCTCCACTGTTTGAACTGCATCACCGTCATACCCTGTGATCCAGGTGGCCGGCTGGCCACTTCAGTTTATGTATGGATTGTTGACTGGAGATCCCCGGAAGTGCTGCAAGACAACACGGGACCTTGCTACACGGATAGGAACTGGACTGAATTTCTGCAATGTCTGATACACCCATAGTGACCTGGAACGTTCAGGGAGTTAACGATCCATTGAAAAGGTCTATGATCTCAGCCGGACTGCAGAAATTCCATCCGGCTGTAATTGGCCTGCAGGAAACCCACCTGCGGGATGATACAGTTGGTTTCTTACAATATGCCTGGATCGGCAAAGCCTATCACTCCACCTACTCTGCTTTTTCACGTGGAGTAAGTGTACTGATACACAAAGCCCTAGTATACCAGGAGCTAGACTCCTTAATAGCCATATCTGGTAGATTTGTGTTTTTGCATTGTAAATTGTACACGATTACCTTGATATTAGCTTTTGTATATGTGCCCCCTCCATTCTCCAGAGAGGTATTACAATTGTTAATTTCCTATTTAGCTAACAAACCGGATATTCCAGTATTAATAATGGGTGATTTCAATTGCTACTTAGACCCTAAACTAGACAGACATCCACCTGTACAGCCCCCTGGGGGTGGACGGGGCACTGCTCTCAGTCGTCTACTTGCAGAAGTGGGATGGATAGATATTTGGCGCAATCGTAACCCAGTATGCAAGCAATTCTCCTGTTTTTCCAAGACCCATGGGTCGCTATCACGCATTGACTTATGCATAGGTACCCCAAATCTGGTAGGCAACATATCCAAAGTGGAATACTTTCCAAGAGGAGTGTCGGACCACTCCCCACTAACTTTATGGTTAATTACTAGACCCCCCAGTAACCTACCTAAAGCCCCGTGGAAGCTGAATGCTTTCTGGTTAAAACTCTTTGTTTCACAGGAGGGAATAGCAAGTCAGATCGAGGTTTTCTTCAAAACACACAGACATTTACATGACGCCCATATGAAATGGGAGACTTTTAAGGCACATCTGAGAGGGATTTTCATTCAGGAAGTACAACAGGTTAAACACAACTCCTCGGTCCTGTTGGAACAGGCGGGGGACTTGGTGAAGCAACTAGAAATTACCTACATAACTGACCCTACTGACTCCACCAGGGAGGCATGGATGTCGGCCCAGGATTCCCCGGACCGGCTGAGATCCTCCACTGCAGAACGTAAAAGGTTCTTCACGAAGTTAGCATTTTATGAGGAGGGGGAGAAGACGGGCCGCCTACTCGCAAAAATTGCACAACCACAACAGCAATCACCAGCCATTGGAGCCATTCGAGCTGCCAATGGGAAAGTGGTCAATTCCCCGGAACTTGTCATATCCGAGCTGGCATCCTTCTATGAAGACCTATATAGGCCGAGGGATGCCTACTCGGATGCAGAACTAGCTGAATATATGTCCAAGATTGATTTGCCTTCATTATCGGCAGCAGCACAAAAACAATTGGATGCCCCAATAACTTTGGAGGAGCTTCAGATGGCGGCCAGCTCATTTCCCACGTGTAAGGCACCGGGTGGGGATGGCCTCTCTATGGAGGTATTTACTCAATATGGCGAACAAATACTCCCTGAACTATTAAAAGTATTTAACGCTTGCCTGGACGCAGGCAGACTTCCTGAATCTATGGCAAGGGCAAATGTGATTTTACTTCTTAAACAGGGGAAGGATCCGGTTGACCCCGGCTCCTATAGACCTATTTCATTGCTCCAGAGTGATGTAAAGATCCTTGCAAAGGTCTTGGCGCTCCGGGTCAACGGGGTCATCTCCTCCATTATACACCAAGACCAGGCGGGCTTTATGCCCCAAAAGTCCACAGCCACAAATTTGAGGAGACTATTCCTTAATATGCAACTGCAGGCAGATAATGTGGGTCAAAGAGCACTGATGTCACTTGATGCCAACAAGGCCTTTGACAGCGTTAGCTGGAAATATCTCTGGGCAGTATTGGACAAGTTTAGATTTGGGGAACGTTTTATAGCATGGGTTAGGCTTCTGTATGCATCCCCTCAGGCCAATATTCGAATGACAGATAGAGTCTCGCATGCCTTTGCTCTGGGCAGGGGGATGAGGCAAGGTTGTCCTCTGTCCCCGCTGCTCTTTGCGATCGCGATAGAGCCACTAGCAGCCCTCATAAGGGATAGCGCCCAGATTCAAGGGTTTCAATATGGAACTCTGCATGAAAAAATAATGTTGTACGCAGACGACATGTTGCTCTTTCTGGGGGACCCATGCAATTCGCTCTAAGAGGCAATGTCTATAATTAAAACTGTTTGGTCATTACTCCGGGTTAACCATAAACTGGTCCAAATCAGCCCTGATGATGCTGGATGGAGATCAAGGGGTTGCGCTCCCCGACCACTGCCCCATCCCTCTGGTTACTAGTTTCAAATATCTGGGCATACAAATAGCGCCCAGGTTTGGAGACTACTGCTCCCTAAACATATACCCCTTGCTTTCATGTTTTAGAGATAAAATAAACACATGGAATAACTTAAAAATGTCCCTGGCAGGTAAAGCCAACTTAATTAAAATGATCTTAATGCCCCAACTATTATACTTCCTGCACAATACACCGGTAGTGATTCCCCTAAAAATTTTCAGAATAGTAAATACCCTTTTTCGTAAATTATTATGGAATACTAAACATCCCAGAATTAAGCTAGAACAGTTGCAGCAGTCTAAGGACAACGGGGGGCTGGCGGTTCCCAACCCCTGGTTGTACTACATAGCGTCCCAGTTGCAGCAGTTGGTTGGCTCTATGACTCCAGAATCACAGGGCTCAGCAGCAAGGATGATGCTGATTGCTTCTGGAGCGGAGACCATCCCTATGGGTCTTGAGGCCCAGCTGTTTGCGAAATCCAATAAAAAGGCCCCAACCCTGTCACTGGTACAGAAAATATGGAATAAGGTTAGACAAATACAGGGGGTGCAAGGGTTCACGGATTTCAGTCCAATATGGGACAACCGCTCCTATAGTGAACTGGGAAAACTACAGCAAAGGTCTAGATGGTGTAAGCACGGGGTAAAACTACTTTCACATATATTTAGGGACGGTAAACTGCTTTCTTTCACAGATCTGCAAACCAATTTTAACCTTCCGAATAGTATTTTTTACTCATACCTTCAACTGCGACATGCTGTCGCTGCGCAGGGGAATGCTGTGGAGTGGATATTGTCATCCACTCCGGTATTTCATGTGCTGCAGTCTAGTAGTGAAACCAAAGGAATTATATCCCAATGCTACCAGATGCTTCTAGTGAGACACTTGCGGGCTTATCCATGCAAGGCGGCCTCTGCCTGGGAGAGGGACCTTGGCCAGATTACAGATGAACAGTGAGGCGAGGCTCTTCAGTCTATATCTACCTGCTCCCTTAATGTTGCACAAAAGGTTTCCCAACTATTTATAGTATTGAGAGTGCATTACACCCCAAAAAAGTTGCACAAGATGGGCAGGGCGGCAGACCCTCTGTGTTCCCGCTGTCAACAGCATGACAGGGACCTTATTCACCTTCTATGGCGCTGCCCGAAGCTCCATCGGTACTGGAATGAGGTGATGGGCACGCTCAATGGAGTATTTCAGACAAAGGTTCCCACCGAGTGTTGCTTTCTGGGAATCCTGGAGGAGGAGATCTCAGAGGAAATGGATAGGGTCGCTTTCTCCAGGGCTCTATTTCAGGCCAGGAAACTTATCCTAATGGGGTGGAAATCCACACTGCCACCCACCAGGGGCTCCTGGGTGGAACACATGGGACAAACCCTTATCAGGGAAAAATATATATACCAACATAGGGGATGTCCAAGTAGGTTTGAGCGTATCTGGTCAAAATGGCTAGACACACCGGGATTGAGCCCGAGAGAGCTGGTGATGTCTAGACTCCTGCAATCTCTTTAATATAATAATAACAATGTGGGCGGTGATGGTCAAAACAGGGAGAGTTGTATTGTAGATGTCTGGAGAAATGCAACGGATTGACAAACTAACTGGAAAAATTACTGTATACATGTAAGTGAACCTAATTGGTTTTAATGTTGTAACTGTAAATGTAACCTGAACATTGATTATTGTTGGAAAACATGTGAATGTTCAATAAAACCTTTTTGATTTTAAAAAAAATAGTTTCTAGCAAAAGTAATAGTAGCTGTAAATAAAATTCACATCAGAGTATATAAAAAGAGTTTCTTCTTCTTTTAAATAAACCTAACAAAAATGTTCCTAATTAAAATTCAAGATATGAGAAAAATGGATACATATTTTTTAGAAAAAAATCACTAACACAAGTCAAAATGATCAGTAGCATTGTAAAACACCTGTCACCGTGAGGACACACAGAAAATAATTGTTTTCTATGTTTCCCATTGTAGAATTTTGCAACACTTATAATATTTTTAGCATCTTGTGACAACAGTGTCTTAGTGATTGTGGATAATAAGTTTGTGTCATTTCAAACAAAGTTCATACAAAAACAAAAAGGGGAGGTGTGTGATGCGGTGAATTGCGCACCACACTGCTTTTACCAAAGTCTGGAACAGACAGCTGCCTAGGAGATAAAGTGCACTGGCTCTCTGTTCTGTTGTTGCCAGACCATTCATTTCAACAACATTCTTCCTGAAAATATTATAATTGCATTTAATATAATTTAGTCATGTTATTCTCCTGTAAAGGCCTCCCTTTTGTAGACATCCACAAGCTCTAAAACTGCTACTTGGTTCTGCTATCTTGCATGTGATGTCAGAAGCTCCAGCACTTTCAGAGCTGTCACTTAAGTTAAAATAAAAGAACAAGCCTGAAATGAAATATGTGCAGCTAGAGGCGCATGGGTGGAGCCTGACTGAGCAGACATGCCAGCTTGGAGCTCTGCACCTGAAGGGATATTTCTGCCGTATTATACCGTGTCCTGGCTCAGCTTCACCCGGTAATTATTGTTACTTGGTCTGATAATAACCCCTGCCACTTAATGTAATGGTTCTTGGGAGTTCTCGCCTGTAAAATTAAGCCAAAAAAACAACAAAGCAGCGCTGCCTAGGGCTTCAGTCAGAATGGCACTAGCTTTATCCCCCTGTTACCTCACACTCAGCGAAATCCTCTCAGCGCTCTATGGTGTCTGTGGCAACACAGAGGGAATATGACTCAGATATACAAACTTCACAAACTACATATTTTATAGACCCTGCTCATTCTCCTATTCTGAGGCAGTTTGAAAAAATGCTTCGCAAAGCCCTTAAACACACCTCAGATCATATCTCTGACTAGTCTGACTAGGGAAATCAGAGAACTGGGCCAATGCACTGCAAATTTTGAACTGCGGGTCGATGAACTTGAACATAACACCCACACTTATGCAGCTGAAATGTAAAACCTCAAAGAGGAAAACGTATTCCTTCAATCTCGTTTAGAATATTACGAAAATAGGGCCCAGTGTTCCAATATCCGTATACGTGGAATACCTGAATCTGTCACTGATTTGCAAGCCACTATGCAATCCCTATTTCAAGAAATACAGCCTTCCATACCAGTTGAATGAATGGTATGGAATCACATCTTGCAAAGCTGATGGACCACTGCACGATATTATCGCCAAATCTTTTCCGTACCAGGGAACAACTTCTAGCTTCAGCTAGAGTAAAAGATTTACTGATTTCCAGGGACATACCTATCAACTTTTTACTGATCTATCTCAGCTCACCATCTCTAAGCGTTGGGCTTTGAAGACACTTCTTCAAGTTTTACAGCGACATCAAATCACCTATCAATAGAGCTTTTCATTCTCAATTCACTTCACCTACCGAGGATCTAAATATGTCTGCCATTCTGCTGAAGAACTCCAATCTTCTTTACAAAACATCCAGCTTCTAGAATGCCCTCTTAACCAAAGCAATGCACAAAGTCGAATGGTTCCCCGTTCCCTGCAAAAATCAGCTGGTGCTGAAGGAAATAAAAGTCACCAGGGGCAATCAAAATATGGTTGTTTTTCTTCTCCTACGCCAACTGCTGAGGACTCTCTGGACTGACTTTTTTCTTTTTGTTCGACTTGATGTCAGGCATTTCTATGTCTTTAACTTCCAGCTAACTAGATGTTTTTTTTTTTCTTACCAGTTTGGAACTTACTCCATGCAAACTTGTTTCTATTGTTTAACTCCTTACTTTTCTGCTGTTTTTTTTTTTTTTTTTTTTTTTACTGACAGCAGCAAGTTGTTCGCTATATTTCTTTAGCCTCGGGATATTATTCTTTTTTTAATGTTTTCTGTGATGTTTTTTGTTACTTGTATATATCTTACCCCATCCCTTCCATCCCTCTTTATATGCTTTCTCATGACACATTGATGAGAATGGAACTTGATGGGACAATGGTATAATTTCTATTTATGTATTACTTTTTATTGTTGGCACTATTCCCTTTGATGGTGTTTTTGCACCTCCAGTTTGCTACCTCGGATCCCCATTATTATGTGGGCTTCTGATGATAACTCTTTGGCCTCTGGTGGACCGCTTGTCACTCCCCTAGTATGCCGTTCTGTTGAGCTATTAGCTCTCTTTATTATTTTACAAATCTTAGTAATATCTGCTGGACAAGAGCCAATTCCTTTCCTTTTCTTCCAGCATTCCTTTTTCTTACCCTTATACTGAATTGTATGCAATCCTACTGTCAGAACTTAACATTTGTATTATGCAACTCCTTATATTACCAATATGGCCCCTTAAACATTTTGACTCTAAATGTCCAAGGTTTTAATATACCACAAAAATCCACTAAAGCATTCCGTTCATTTGCCACAGCTAAAATCCACGTTCTTTGCCTGCAGGAGACCCATTTTACTGAATAATCTACTCCTAAGTTTTTCTCTTATCCACAGGTATATACAGCCTTGGTAGCTACTAAACAACAAGGGGTTTCCTATAGCTATTCACCGTACAACCCCATTTGTACTGTCATCTTAAATTAAAGAGCCTGAAGGCCGCTACCTACCATATATACTCGAGTATAAGTCGAATTTTTCAGCACATTTTTTTGTGCTGAAAGTGCCCCCCTCGACTTATACTCGAGTCAAGCACTTTTCTGCAGCAAAAAATTTCATTTTCCAAACCGAATTTGGGGCCCCATATCTCAGGGCCACTTAGAGCTAGAAACCCCAAATTTGGTGTGAAAATCCAGTGGAACTGGTACCACAACATATCCAAAGCTGGGGTTCCTAGAACCAAGTGGCCCTGAGATACGGGGCCCCAAATCTGGTTCGGAAAATGTCATTCTCTGCTGCAAAAAAGTGCTTGACATTTTCTGAACTGATTTTTGGGGCCCTGTATCTCGAAGCCACTTGGTGCTAGAAACACCAGCTTTGGAAATGTTATGGTGCTAGTTCCACTGGGTTTGCATACCAAATTTGGGGTTCTTAGCACTAAGTGGTCCGAGATATGGGGCCCCACATTCAGTCAACTGTGTCCATCTGCAGCAATGTCATTTCAGGACCCTTTGGGTTCAGAGACCCCAAATTTTGGCTGCAGCTAGGGGGCATCTAGGAACCCTTAACTACCAAGTTTGAAGTTCAGGGGACCTATGGCTGCAAATGGGGCACAGTGAGGCATGCAAATGGGCACAGTGATGCTGCAAATTGCCATTGTTGACCCTCTTTTCCACTTACAGTAGCTGTGCATTTCTCACCCTCGTCTTATACTCGGGTCAATAAGTTTTCCCATTTTTTTTTGTGGTAAATTAGGGCCTCGACTTATACTCGGAACGACTTATACTCGAGTATATACGGTAATTCTTATTGGGCACATTTCTGATGTTGCTGTAACCATTGTATCATATTATACTCCTAATAAACATCCATTATCATTTATTTCCCATCTTATTCATGTAATTGATTCACACAAGTTAGGTATAGTGATATTATGTGGAGACTCCAACCAAGTCCTTTTTCCCTTATTGGATAAATCTCCCCCTTCCCTTAACTCCTGTTCCCCTAAGCTTTCATTTCAGCAACTTATCTCTTTTTTTTTTAATAGTTTATTTAAAGAATTTTTGAAGGGTATATACAAAGTTACACAAATAACACAAACTTTTCATATACAGGCATACCCCACTTTTAAGTACACAATGTGATTTATTTACTAAAGCTGGAAAGTGCAAAATCAGGCTCACTTCTACATAGAAACCAACGAGCTTCCAGGTTTTATTACCAAAGCTTAATTGAACAAGCTGGGGTTAGAAGCTCATTGGTTTCTATGCAGCAGTGAGCCCGATTTTGCACTTTCCAGCTTTAGTAAATAAACCCCATTGTGTACTTAAAAGTGGGGTATGCCTGTAATTCAAATATACACTGTCTTTGATACATATATAAAATAGAAAGAAATAAAGATCCTTAGGAACAACATTAGTATTGAGATTACAGCCTAGATGGACATTGAATATTCATACACATACGGATTCATAACAGCAGGAAATTTATACCATACCTAAAAGGGAGCAAAGGGGCAAGGAAGAGGCTCCCCAGGCAGCTGTGGACCTAGCTTACATCTAAAATAGAGTCAGGATGAGAAGTACTGCAGGTGTCAATTACCAATTGGCTGGAACTGTTTACCTCAGAGCCAAAGTCAAAATCATCCCATATCTGCCATATGTGTGAAAACTTCTGTACTGAATCATCAATTACTGCAGTTAGATGTTCCTTTCTGTGTATGTCTGCTATAATAGAGGGGGTTTGTGGGAGTGTGGGGGGGGGGGGGAGAGAGTAGAGAGCCAAAGCCTGGGGATAGCTTGTTTAGCAGCTAGTAATATAAAGGACATCAATCTCAGTTTAGTTTTGGGGATACCTGGAAAAGGGAGACCTAATATATAATGCATAGGATTTAAAGGGATGGGGATCTCTAGCAACTTTTCCAGAAGTGTTTGGATCTGGACCCAGAACTGATTAACTGAGAGGCATTCCCAGAAAATATGAAAATGTGAGCCCACCGCATTATTACATCTCCAACATTGTTTTGAGATTTTCGGGTTACAAATATGTAAGAGTTCTGGGGTTCTGTACCAAAATAGTAGGATTTTATACGCGGTTTCCTTATGAGTAATACAGTGGGAAATTTTGGAGGTGGACTCCCAGGCACATCCTAAATCCAACAAGGAAATGTCATGTTGAAGTATCTGGGATCATTTCCTCATGTAATGGTGACTATCTACTGTTAAAGGGGTGGCTTCATGTAAGATTTTATAAATGGTGGATATTATTGGGGTTCGTAGGGACCCTGGCACATAGCGTTTCAAAATCTGATGGTTTCTCCAGGGATAGGGAAGGGGATCTGGTGGAGAAGAAATGTCTGGTCTGCAAGTAGGAATAGAAGAGTGTTTTAGGGATTTGGTGTTGTATTTGTAGGTCAGAGAAGATAAAAAGGTGTCTTGTAACTGGATTAACGAGATGGCGTAATTGAAAAATCCCTGCCTGCATCCAATGTAGCATGCGTTCATAAGACAAACTATCTGGAATGTCTGTATTAAAGAGAACGTTAATAATTGGTGGGCATGGAGAGGATAGAGAGTAACGCTCAGAGCATCTCTTCCATATTGATAAGGTAAAAAGCATCGGGGCTAAGCATATACTTCTCAAATGGGGCATATGTATGTCATTAGATGGCTAGAGCATATAACACGGGTGCACCAGTACGGTAATACTCATTTCAATTTCAGCCCACCTATTCTGAGCTTTCCTAGCAGTCCAGGAGGTGAGCACTCTTAAGAAAAGCCCGGAGCAAAGCAAATGAAATGACATAGGCGGAGGGCTTACATGACTGGGGAAACAGGGTAATAGTATCAGGAGAGGGAGTGTATCAGGTTGGTGCTGGGGGGAGGGGTTGGAGAGGAGATAAAAGGGAGGCCCCTCCCTATGAGTCATCACAGTTTTGGGAAAAGTTCAGCAGAAGCATGTCAGAGGTGGAGCAGCTCTTGGCCCAGCTCAGGGAGGAAGCAGTGTTTCAGGGTCTCCGGTTGGATGCAGGACACTTTGGGGCTTATTCTAACACGAACAGCAGCAGGTGACATTACAGGGGGGAGGTAGGGCAATCGGGCGTATAGGCCCAGGCCGCTGGAGCGATTTTCTCACCGGACCGTCACTCTAGGCCACAGCGTCAGTCGGGGGGTACCCTGTCAGGGACTCCCGACGGGACCCCCGGCCTAGTGGGCAGCAGCGCGGGATGGAGGGAGTCCTGTGCGGTCTCCCCTCCAGCACAGGAGGTCACCAGGAGGACAGTCTGGGGGCTCCGGGGCGGCATTGCGGCCTACTAGGCGGTGGAAACAGGAGGGCATGGGCCCCGCCCCTAGCGCTACGTCAGTCGGCCTGAGGCCTACCATTGAGGAACAAAGCAAAAGGGGTTCCCGGGCTTTCTTATGCACCGCCAAGGGACATTAGGAGGAGCAGTGGGGGACAGCCGGGGAGGACTTCCAGGCAAGCAGAGGCCAGCAGGACTGAGGCCCCACACACTGGTCCTGGTAAGGCCGTCCAGAAGCCGGTGAGCGGGTACGCAATGCGGGGGGGGGTCGGAGGTCAGCGGAACCATCGGCAGCTGGTGCTGTTATGCCTGGCGGGCTCTCATCAGAAGAGGAAGAGGGGTCTGGACAGAGGTCGGCAGGAGAACTGGGAGTCGGAAGAAGAGGCTGCTCCCCCCTCCAGCAGTGCAGTGCAACGTCGTTGGAAATCAGATGGTCGGCTGATGGGGCAACTCCTGTGCAGCCCAGTAAGTCACTTTACACTTATATCATGAGGGATTGTCTGTTAGCATAGGGCAAGAGGGCAGGACAGATGGGTCCGGCGGGAAGGATGGCAGTGGCTGAGGCAGCTGGGGGGGCTGCGGGGTTACTGGGTTTTCTTGATGGGACATAGGAATTGATGCAAAAGTTGGGGCATGCGGATAGAGCCCCCGTCACAGGTAACACAGGTGGGGTTACGCAGGGAACGACCAAGGTGGTGGTGGCGGAGGAAGCTGCGGGCAGACAGGAAGTCATCAGACTAGCTGGTTCTGCAAAATGCGAGGTCTATGTTTACTATGAGGGGCCATTGGGTGCACACTTGAAGCCTGAAGTATGAAAAAAAAAAAAAGAAAAGATGTGGTAGGGTGAGTATGCGGAGATTTTTTCCCTGCTGCAGTTAGCAAAAATTTAACCTGGATAGGGTTAAACCGGATCATTCAAAGGAGGACGGAGAGAAGAGGGGATACCGGTTGAT
Organism: Lithobates clamitans; assembly: GCA_037952925.1. Taxonomy (NCBI): domain Eukaryota; kingdom Metazoa; phylum Chordata; class Amphibia; order Anura; family Ranidae; genus Lithobates; species Lithobates clamitans. The sequence continues at coordinate 13,608,818 of JBBGZY010000573.1, forward strand.
CCCGACGACATTTGCCAACTGGCTACAGGAGTTTACCATCAGTGCAAGGGTGAGTGGGGAAAAAGAACCCCGAATACTGTTCGGCACTCTTTTGTTACTAGGATTTGATAGGGGAGGCGGATAGAGCTTACGGGGGCACGGAGTGGCTAAGGTATGTTGAGCATTTTCGTCAGTGGAGAGTTATCCGGCCAGGGTTGAGATGGGACCATAAGGACATCAGCCTGTGACTGTGCTTGAGGACGGCTACGTGGGCACCGCACCAGTTAATTTTCAGGGGAGGCCGGTGGACTTTCGGCTCAGGGACAGGCGGCCGGCAACAAAAAAGGGGTATGCTGGCAGTACAATGCTAGGACCTGCACGTTCAGAGGGATGTGCCGGTACATGCACTAGTGTTCAGGGGTAGATGGTCTCATCAGTCGTCCAGAGGTTGCAAGCAAGGAATAGGTCGTGCTGGAGAGGCTGGACACAAGAGGGAGGACCACAGTGATGGTGAAAAGGATGTGGCCGTTTTCTCGGTAGGTATCTGGATTGGAAAGTGGCTCAGTTGCGGGATTCAGGTTTCACAGCTGGCGTTAGGATTCCATGTATTTTAGAGGTGATTCCACGGTGTCTTGCACTTTGTGATCAGCCATGCAACAGCCAGATGTAGTTTTTGAGGAACTTAGTAGGGAAGTCGCATGGAGGGCCCCTTTCCGTCTGCAATGTTTTGCTGATGTGGTAGTTTCCTCTTTGGAGTAGTGCCAAAGTAGGAGCCCAACAAATTTAGGTTGATGATCGGTTAATGATGCCATTGACCAGGAGACATGTTCGGTGAGTAGTACATCGTTCGCTGCTGCGGTGGGTTGGGTGCGTCATTACGGCAAGGGGGCATTGATGGCGAAGGTGGAGGTGGAATCAGTTTTTCGGCTACCCCCAGTTCACCCGGATAGCTTCCGGTTGCTGGGGGTGTCATTGGAATGAGTAATTTTGCGTCGTCCAATGCCCACCGATGTGTTGCTATGTATTCCTGTGCACTGTTTGAGCAATTTAGCTCAGTTGTGGGAGGGGTGGTAAGGGATGTGTCGGGCGGGAATTCGATCATCCATTACCTGGACGATTTCATTTGCATGGTACCAGCTTCTTCCAGAATCTGCGCGGGGCTCCTGGCTACGTGGGAACACAGAGCGGACCGGTTTGGAATTCCGGTGGCACCTGAGAAGACGGGGGGGCCTAGCACGGTCATCACGTTCCTGGGCGTTGTCTTGGACTCTGGTGCAATGGAACGCAGGTTGTTGGTAGATAAGCTGCCGAATTTAAAAGGGGATATTGCAGGTGTGTTTGGTTTAAGCGTGGACATCACGTTCCTGGGCGTTTGTCTTGGACTCGGGTGCAATGGAACGCAGGTTGTCGGTAGATAAGCTGGCGAATTTAAAAGGGGAAATTGCAGGTGTGATTAGTTTACGCAAAGTCAGCTGCGAGTATTGCAATCATTCGGGGGTAAGCGGAATTTGGCATGTCACATTCGGCCAATGGGGGCGGGTTTTTCTATCATTGGTTTTTGGCAAGTACAGCCTGGATCAGGTCTCCCACGAACGTCATGCGCTTGGTTAAAGCGCACAGGGAGAACTTGAGGGTATGGCATGCCTTTTTTGTTTGGGAATCCTTTCACGGACGGGCTCTATGGATTTTAGGGCCCGTTAGCAATTTTGACATGGAAATTATTACAGATACTGTTGGCTCTACGGGTTTTGGGGTTTTTTATTCCAGGGTCAGTGGAGTGCTGGACCATGGCCGTGGTCATGGCTTGAAGCGGGAGTTAAGAAGAATTTAGTGTTGCTGGAATTGTTTCCGGTGGGGCTGGCGGTGAAATTGTGGGGTGCTTCGTTCAGGGATCTGAAGGGGATGGAAGGAAGGGCTGGCGTTCGTTCAAAAGGCTGGTGAAGGGTCAGCTGGCCTGGCAGTTCGTTTACTGGTGTTGTATTTCAGGTGAGGCATAGGGAAGAGGGGGTGTCCACTCCTGCTGTGAATATGAAGTTAGCTGGTTTAGCTTTCCTATTCAAATTGCAAGGTCAACCTGATTTCACACAAGATTTTGGGGTGAGACGGGCGATTAAGAGTTACCGGCGATCGGTGGCCCGCAGGGATGCCAGGAGACCAGTAACCTTTGTCATGATGGGGGGTATGGTAGCATATTTGGGGGAGTGTGTTGATCTGAATACCAGGCCATCTTGTTCAAGGTGGCCATTTTTGTTAGCGTTCTTTGGGGTGTTTTGGATAGAGGAGTTGGTCAGTCCTTAAAAAGGTTCATGGGGGAATTGGGGGTCACGAGGTTATATGTGGAGATGACGGGTTGGCTTTATTTTTGCGTAGATCGAAGACCGATCAAATGGGTAAAAGGGAGGTCAGTACAGGTGCTCCAGTGCCAGGATCACTGCTGTGCCTCATATAGATGGATCTACTGTATCGCGCTTTCATATTGTGGATGATTTTTTGTAAGAAAATGTTTACGGGCATTGGGGTGGGTAGAGAAGGAGTTTTTCTCTCATTCATTTTGGATAGGGGCTGCTACGGAGGCAGCCAGAAGTGGACTGGATGTGGATTCGGTAAAAGCGTATTGGGTGGTGGGAATCAAGGAGGTCCCAGACAGCAGTTCGGCCTCAACTTGTGGTTGGGTTGTGAAGTATTAGGGTGGGGAGGAGTTTGATGTTAGGCCCTGCGTGGTATGGAATACTATTTGGTCATGGTGTTGGGTTTGCTCTCTTATAATTTCAGAATCGGTGGCAGGAATGGTCTGGATAATGGGTCATTCCTAGGTGTTCTGGGGAGCCAGGAGGGGTGATGTTGGGTAAGAAGGCAGGCATATGGGTTTTTATAGACTGTAGGCTGTATTCGTGGTTGGGAGTCCCTGGGATGTTATGGGGTAGGATTGTTACTGAAGTGCATCGGTATGCAAAAAAGGGACAGGCTGCCCGACGTTTTTGCACGTGGGCGGCAACGGTTTGGGGGTTAGGTCCATGTTGGACATTACGCAGGACATCAAATTCAATGTGCGGCGGTTATTGAGGGACTTTCCTGGCATGGTCATTGTTTTGGTCGGACATGGTGGCTCGTACAACATGGCGGATGGCCAGGTCAGTGGAAAGGGTTAGTAGGGCCAGGAGAAAGATTAATAGGGATGTGAGCAAGTTCATGGTTAGGCATGGGTAATTGGCTATTAGGCACGTGGAATTGGAGTTTGAGAAATAGAGATACCTGAGGGCAGATGGGGTGTATTTGCATGAGGTGGGTATTGACATGTGGGTGTTCGGATTACAAGAGGGTGTTCAGAGAGCACTTCGGGTGTGGAGGGGCACCCATAGGTAAGGTGTTTCCTTTGGGTGCTGTGGCGGGTGTTGGTCTTTGCAGGGGAAGGAAGATATTTCAGAAGGAAGAGTTCAGGAACTATCGTTGCTATGGGTCCTGATGGTGGTTTCCAGCTAATGGAGATTAGCTGGAAAGTGTTAATGGGGGCACTGCGGTTAGTGGTTGTCTCTGAGCCAGCATGTCGGCTTGAGGCCTATTAATACACTTGGAGAGGTACCGCAGTGCAGTATTGTTTTTCCACAGATGGTTATGAAGTTCCTGCAAAGACCAACGCTAGGAGATTGATGGGTTGATTAACAGATGTTTCAATGTTTTATGTTAATTTGAATATATATATTTGTTTAAATAAATTAGGCTGCTACGGCCTTGTTAACTCCAACCTTGGTGTGGTCTAAATTAATAAGGTAAGAGGTTGGGGTATATAAGTGGTGGTAGAGTTACCTCTGTTATACAACAGTCAAGTGCGAGGCGTAATAATATTTAATAAGATCTGGAGCTCCTAGCCCCTACCTGGTTTTACGAGCCATGACCACCAATCCAGCCACCCGGTGGGAAGCATTGTTCCAGATAAATCGGAGATTTTTCCTCTGAAGAGCTTTCAATTGCGATAATGGGATCGCCACTGGGAGTGTCTAAAATAAATACAGCAGTTTAGGAAGTATCAACATTTTGAGAACATTGATACGACCCAAAAGGGAGAGGGGAAGAGTGGTCCAATGGGTCAATAAGCGATTCATTTTTTTGAAGAGAGGGGGAAATTAGCTTGGTATAAATAAGATGATGTGAGCTGAACTCCCAGATACTTCAGTGAGCAGGAACACCAGTAGTAATTATAGTTTTGTTGAAGTATAGCCAGTTGAGAGGGGGTGATATTAATAGGTAGGGCTTCTGTTTTGGCAGCGTTCATTTTGAAACCTGAGATTGCACTAAAGGAGGATAATATATTTAAGAGGGGGGGAGGGACAGATGTGGATGCGTAAGTGTTAAGAGAACGTCATCTGCAAAGAGAGATAGCTTATACTCCCTGTGACGCAGCTGTACACACGTAACATTAGAACAGCCACGTTTGGCCACTGCCAGGGGTTCTAAGCTGAGAATAAAGAGTAAATGTGACAAAGGACATCCTTGTCTTATAACATTGCTGAGGGAAAACATTGGTGATAGATGGGAGGAAAGCTGAACCTGGGAAGTGGGATTTGAGTATAGAGCTCGAAGGGCTTGTATAAAGGGGCCAGAGAAACCGTATTCCGATAAAATTGCAAACATGAAAGGCCAACTAAGACAATCAAATGCTTTCTGGGCATCTAAACTAAGTATCAAAGTGGGGCATTTAGTTCTAGTTAATAGGTCAATAAGGTCTATCATGCGTCGCGTATTATCACCTGCATGTCTCGTGGGGACAAATTCCACTTGATCCCTATGTATCAGTGATGGCAATATCACTGAGAGTCTGTTTGCTCGTATTTTTGTGAATATTTTGTAGTCTGAATTTAAAAGGGCTATAGGGCAATAATTATCAGGAATAGACAGGTCTTTGCCAGGTTTAAGAATGACGGTAATGTATGCGTGTAGGAAAGGAGAGTGAGGTAAGGTGCCTTTGAGTAGAGGGGAGAATAAGTTTAACATATGCGGGGCTAGAATTGGAGAGAAAGTTTTGAAATATGGAATTCCGTCGGGCCCCGGGCTTTATGCATAGGGAGTAGTTTAATCACGTCAGCCAGTTCTTCAGCGGTGATAGGCAAGTTAAGAAAGGAGCATTGATCTGGAGACATTTTTGGAAGTTGCAAGGATGTTAGGAAGGAGTCTAACTTCTCTTATGTGAATTGGGTCAGTGGGTCTGAGCTCAAACAATTGTAAAGTTTGTTATAAAAGTCTCCAAACACCTTAGACATGGCCTGAGGACAGTAAGTAGGGGTACCATCTGATTGTACTATATGGTCAAGGATGGATAGGGATGGGCGAGGTTTAAGCTTATGAACCTATGTGGTTTATCCACAAATTCATAAAATGACTGCCTTGACCTTAGCATGGACTTTGAGATTCTACTCATGTCTAAGGATTTAATTCAATTTCGAACAGATACCACTGCCCATAGGCGGGCTACTGTGGGAGAGCGGAGTAAGTGCCTTTCTACTGTAGTTGGATCAGAAGATCTGATCTTTGTTTAGTGGATTCCCACTTCATGCGTGATGCGGCAGAAATGCATTCACCTCTGAAAAAAGCCCCCCATAAAATGAAAGTGTTGGACACAGAACCTTCATTTAGCTGGAAATATTCTATTAATTTCAGTTGGAGTCGGTCCTTGGTTTTCAATTTCTGAGACTGGTTAAGCCGCCAGTGGCATGTCTTGGGTAGTGCGGCATGTAGGGCCAGGTCCAGGGTAATGGGGCATGGTCAGACCAAGTGATGGGGACAGGAGTACATCTTATGTGAGGGTGAGTAAAAAGTATATTGTCTGTGTGTGGGGTGTTTCATCCTCCATGCATCAAAAAGAATGTGAGATTGTATTGGCTTCCGTAAGGAAGTGGACAATTTGTGAACTTGTTGTGGTGGGGTATTCTGAAAAAGAGCAAATCTGTCTCTATTGGGGGACATGCACATGTTAAAGTCACCCAATACTATCATGAAGGGTTGCGAGAAGAATCGCAATCTCTCAAGAACCTTTGTGAGAAATCCAATCTGTACAGAATTGGGTGCATAAACATTAGCTAAGGTAAAGGACGTATTCAAGTGGACACAGTTCAGGAGAACATACTGACCATGGGGGTCTAGACTTGAGGCAAGAATTCTTATAGGACAAGAGCGTTTAATCAATATGGCTACTCCAGCCTTCCCTGAAGGGTCAGAGGCCATAAAAACAGTAGGAAACATTTTGGAGGCAAATTTAAAAGAGCCCCCAGGACGGAAATGTGTCTCTTGAACCAAATAATTTTAAAGCCATGAGATACCTTTGGAATAAGAATCAGTCATTAACTTAACACAATATATAAGTGAGGTACACCATAGTGTAAGAAGTCTGTAATACAACATAGATTAGTCGATCTCAAATATTAGGAAGACAGTGAATGAACAATCAATAACCTGATACAAAAAACAAATTAAAAACAGGTAAAAAAAAGGACCTAATAAGAAAAGGAAAAAGAAAAAAACAAAAATTGAAAAAAAAAAATGGTTTGAAAGCCTGAAGGTGAAAAAACCATCAGCAGACCATGGACATATGGAGCAGCATGACGGGCATCAAAATGAACGGAACGGGTCCCGTTCCTTCAAAGGAGTCAGTACCTTAAACAATAATCATATATTGGTAGAAACAAATTAAAACAGAACAAACTGGAACCTCATAGGCATCAAGGTAGGCCAACATCTTGGAAGTTTGGCCTTCAGGAATGAGGAAAGGGAGAGCCCTCCCTGCAGACACCGGGAAACCTCTTCTGAAGTCCAGGTAATCTGACTGGAACAAAAAAGAAGGTAATTGCAAGAGGAACAGGAGACTTCAAGTGGGGGTCTAGTTGAGTTGGAGTGTTGAGGGGTAGAGAAGGCCTTCTGGTGTCTCAGACGAACCAGGGTCCAAATCATTGCAGGAGCTTGAAGGGGTTTGGGGATCAAATTTAGAGGTGGTGGTGGGAGATCCTCCTCAGGGATAGGCGGCAGCCCCAGGTTACAAATAAAGGCCTCGCATTCATGCAAGTCTCTGATTGAGTATTGCGTTCCATCACTTGAGGCTGAAAGTCGGAAGGGGAACCCCATCTCTAAGGCACTTGGTGCAGCTGAAGGTGCAATGTTATCGGACGGAGGTTGCGCCTTTTAGCTAGAGTGATGGGAGACAGATCGCTGAAGATTTGGATTTTGGATCCTTTAAAGTCAATGTGATTTTTGTTATGCGTGGCCACTGTGAGAGCTTCTTTACTGTCATAGCAGTGGAAGCGGACTATTATGTCTCTTGGATTGGACCCAGGGGGTGGTTTTGGAGCCAGGGATCTATGGGCCCTGTCCAGGTGCCAGTCAATGTCCGATATGTATGGAGCTATAGTGACAAAGAGGCCTAGAAGGTAGGTACGTAATTCCTTGTTGAAAACTGTTTCATAGACTTTGCGGATCCTCAAGTTTTGATGATGTTCCCTTTTTCCAAATCCTCCTGCTGTAGTTGGATTTGGGATACAGTATGCTTGAGGGCCGCATTGTCCTCTTCTAGGACATGTACATATTGCAGAAATTCCATCAAATTTGTTTTCTAAGGTATCAGTCAATGCACATAATTGGTCTATTTCCCCCCTGAGTTCCTGGGCAATTTTCCCAACTTCTTTGGAAATATTGCGGGTCAGATCCTGTAGCAGGGCCTGTAATTTTATCATTTCAAGTTTATTGAAACAAAGAAAGAAACATAGAAATGCACTGTACAATGCAAATTTCGCAGGTGCAACTGCGTACTTTTCGCCAAATACATATTAAACAGTTAGTGTAAAGCTAGTACAAAGGTCTCAATAGCTATCAAACTTTGAGGGTCTAAGAATATTTACACTGAGTTATCTTTGTGTCTATAAGAGTTATAAGATTTCTGTATATACTGTGTTATCCATTGTGTCAGAAACATCTTTCTAAGTATTCACAACGCTTAATATTGAAGTCATGTATAAGTAATGTTTCTGTATCTATCTAAAGCAATCTTTCTCAAGCATAAGGGAGAAGTACATGTAGAATAGATATATTCCAGTGAAGAAGAGAGGTAAAAGGTTAGCGGGAAGGGAACAAGGCATAAAATGAAAAGGAGAGAGTAAGTGAGAGGAGAACAGGAAGATATAGGATAAAGGAAACATATAAGGTACAGAAGGAAGGCACCCACCCAAGGTTCCATCACCTTCCCCACATATAGTTCAGGTGGGGAAATCTGCGGAGTATTTAAAAATCAGCCATGGTTGCCACGTTTTGTGGAATCGGTCAATGTGGCCTTTGTCTTGGGCCAATGTGTCTTCCATTTCATGAATTTCACTAACTTTCAACACCCAATCCCTGACAGAGGGGGTAGAAGTAGACAGCCAATGTAGAGGGATTTGGGATTTAGCTGCATTGAGGAGGTGACTCGTCAATGAGCATTTGTAGCGTTTAAAAGAGGAATTGGACAAGTGTAGTAGACAACATGCTGGGGTCAGCTCCACTCTAGTCTCTGTAATTTTTTTAATTAAAGTCTTTACTTCATTCCAGTAGGGTTCAATTTTGGAACAGTACCACAATATGTGGGCTAGTGTGCCCTTCTCCGAGAGACATCTCCAGCATGTGTCCGGTTTTTGTATGTCCCATTTGTGTAATTTGTCAGGTGTACTATACCAATGGGTCAGTAGTTTGTAATTTGTCTCTTGCAGTTTTGTGCTTATAGAACATTTGTGCGCTAGTATAGCAACGTACCTCCATTGTTTGTCTGAAATCTCCATTTCAAGTTCCTCTGACCATCTCCTCCTGTGCCCGTCTGATGTATCCGCCCCGAGCGACTCAACCACGCATATGTAACAGAGGTAGCCTTGTCAATTGGATTCCCCTCCCGACAAACTGACTCCAAGGCCGTCAGGGGTCTATGTAGTTTTTGAGGTTCCTTAATGTCACCCAAGTAACTTCTTATCTGGAAGTACTGGTTAAAGGACAACCAGTCTCTAAATTTGTTTTCAGTATAGCAGTCTCCTGCCAGTAGGGGATCACCCACCGGGGTCGTCTTGAGGGTCGGGTTATGTAGACCTGGGATAAAGCCAGGGTTGTCTGTCAAGGACGTTAAAGGGCTAGGTATTGTGGTCAACTCTCCATGTTTAGCTAACAAGTTAATGATCTTCAACGTCGTGCCAGTGATCGGGTGTGTCCGGATGGCGTGAGGTAGTCTTTTGAAGGAGGACCAAGGTAAGTATTTAAGCGGAAGCATGGCCAACACTGTCTCCAGTGTGACCCAGTCCTTCACCGAATCGTGGCAATCCCAGTCTATGATTCTGGTTATGTGTGAGGCCTGATAGTACCGGTGAAAGTTCGGGAATTGAATTCCTCCTAGGTCTTTGGGTTTGACCAGGGTGCCTAGTTTGATTCTGGGTTTTTTATGTTGCCATAAAAACTTCGCGACCAATGAATTAAGCTCTTTGAAAAATTTCTGAGGAATCTCTATCAGTAAAGAGCGGGTTAGATACAGGAATTTGGGCAGTATAACCATTTTTACTATGGCTGCTCTACCGAACCAAAAGAAGAACTTCTCATTCCCAATTGTTAGGTCTTTCGAGCAGTTTTTAAGAAAGGTCACAAAATTTCTCTCGAAGGCAGATTTTAAAGATGGCGTAAGCCATATCCCCAAGTATTTTAGTTTGGTCTTATCCCACTTAAACGTCGAGTTGGCCTGCGTCAAGGTGAGTAATCTGTCTGGTAGGGAGAGGTTCAGAACCTCTGACTTCGTGTAATTAATTTTCAAATTGGATACGTATCCATAGTGTGCGAATTCTTGTAACAGATTAGGGAGCGTTGTGGTCGGTTTCGTTAAGAAAAACAATAAATCGTCCGCATATGCGGCTATTTTGTACTCTCTATCTTTGATCTGGAAACCCTGTATTGTGGTGTTATTTTGTACTGTTCTGATAAAGGGCTCTAGCGAAAGAATAAACAATAGGGGCGATAAGAGACAACCCTGTCTAGTCCCATTTTTAATATGTACTTTTTCTGAGAGGATACCATTTATTTTTAGTTCCGCTGTCGGGTCTTGGTAAAGGGCCGAGATCCAATTCAGCATGTTTGGGCCTAGACCCACCCTTCCACAGACTGCCAGCATCAAGTCCCATGCTACGCGATCGAAGGCCTTCTCTGCATCTGTCGAGAGGAGAAAGCCCTCGATCTTCCGCTGTCTGACTGCATGTGTTAGCAAAAGTGCCTTGGTTACATTATCTCTGGCCTCTCTGTTTGGCATAAAGCCCACCTGCTCCAAACCAATTAGTTTACTTTGCGAACAACTTGACATCAAGGTTCAGAAAAGAAATGGGAGCTAGCACACTCCTTGGGGTTCTTACCATCTTTCGGTATAACCGTGATGTGTGCTGAAAGAAAACCCGGGGTAACACATCTTGGTTTGGATAAGGAGTTCAGAGCATCTTTTAAAGGTTCAGTTAGAATCTCTATAAAGGACTTGTAATAGGTGGCGGAATACCCGTCAGGACCCGGGCTCTTGCCTGTTTTTAGTAATTTGATGGCCTGTTTAATTTCCTCTGATGTGATTGGGGCTTCTAGTAGATCTGTATCCTCATTAGACAAGGCTGGGAGTCCACTTTTTGATATGTAATCTTGTATGATTTGCGCTCTGGCCCCTGTCATTTGTGGATGTTTATGTTGTGGGGGCAAGTTATAGAGCTTCGTGTAGAAAGCATGGAACTGTTTTGCTATTGCCTCTGAAGCTACTTCTAACTTTCCCTCTTTGGATCTGATTCCAGCTATCTTATTAATCGAATTTTGTTCTCTCAGGGACCTCGCCAAGAACCTACTGGCTTTGTCGCCTGACTCATAGTAGAGCCATCTTTTAAAGAAAAGCATCCGTTTGGCCTTAGCGTTAAGTATCTGCTGTAATTCTTTCCTAGCCTCCAGGAGGCTCTTGGCTGAGGCCTCCGAGAGAGATTGTTTATGCAGTAGTTCCAGTGACTCAATTTGGGTGAATAATTTTTTAACCTGAGCGTCTCTTTCCTTTTTACGTCTAGAACCCATCTCTATCAGAACTCCTCGTATGGTACATTTATGCACTTCCCACATTATTAGGGGGTCTACCCCAGGAGTGTTATTGTGTTTGAAAAAATCAGTGAGGTTTCTCATAAGGACGGGTAGGAGTGTCTGGTCTGTCAACAAAGACGGGTTCAGTCTCCATGTCGATTGTTGTCTATTTGTGTTCTGTAGGTCTAATACTAGTGAAGGCCTGTAATTTTAAGTCCAGTACTGCTACTGTGACTGATTCAGCAGGATCTGACCGCTGGGGTGGTGGATCTGTGTGGAGGGTACCTGGCATGGCTGCAAATCGGTCTGCGGCATCCTGCGGGTCCGCTGGAGTACTTGAGGCCAGGGATTGCGGCCTAAACAGAAAGCGTTCCATGTGCTGTGAAGGCCAGAACGTCGGAGGTGGATTAAATCCTTGATATATGTGCTTTTGGAATCCAATTTTTCCCATGTGGTGCCCGGAGGGTTCCGAAGGTGGGTGGGGTGGATCCTGTGGCTGTGTAAGCTATATAAGTGGTGCAGGATCATGGAGAGAAGGAACGTGGACTGGAGCTAGCCTCTCACACGTCCGCCATCTTGCCCGCTGTGCATGCCCCCCCAGCAATTTATCTCTAAGCATAACATGTTAGACTCTTGGCGTGAGCTCAATCCAGCTCGTAAATGTTTTACATACTACTCCCATCCACACAAATCGTTTTCTAGAATTGAGTATATCTTCCTAAGTGTTGGCATGGCCCCAGAGATCCTGTCATCAGTTATTACACCCTTTACTTGGACCGATCATTGTCAGTTTGTACTACCATCTCCTCCCCTATCCCGAGATCCCAGGATTCGTCTTGGTACATTAATGATTCCATTCTAACTCACCCATTCCATTGTCTAGATATTAAACATGCTCTCAATGACTATCTCATTAATAACACTTCTGTAGATATTTCCCCTCTCACTCTTTGGGTAGCCCATAAACCTGTAATTCGAGGTACGCTTATCCGGCAAGCATCATTTCTAAAACACGAACGTAAACTCCTTCACCAAAAATTTGAAAATGACTTTAATCTGTCTCATGATGCATTCCAAAATTCTCCCTCCCCTTCTATTAAAGCTAAACTTGAAAGAGCCCACTTAGAATTCAACCTGTTTCTCACTGACTCTGCAGATAAATTAATATGTAAATCACAACACCTTTATTACCTCAAAGCAAACAAACCAGATACCCTATTAGCTCGAACCTTACGCTCACTGCAAAAACCTACATCTGTGCAACTCAAACTAAACTGTGATTCATACATAAGTAACCCTGGCAAAATTTTACACACATTCCGCTCAAATCTTGTTGAATTATATTCGCCAAACCATAATTTTGACCATGCTGCTGCTGATTCACATTTTTTCACAAATTACCCTTCCAACAGTCTCACAAACCCACCATGAACGACTTGAGTGTCCCATCTCTGCAACAGAAGTCATTGCGGCTATTAAGGCTTTAAAACTTAATAAACATCCCAGCCCAGATGGATTTTCTGATTTCTACTACAAGAAATCTAGTGTTATATATTATCTCCTATCCCAACTGAGGCCTTCAATACGTTGTTGAGGGGACACTCTTTTCGTTCAGAATCCTTAATTGCCATAATTTCCATGCTTCCCAAAGCTTCTAAGTATTGACATTAAACTTGTAGCTAAAATATTTGCATCCCGCTTGAATAAAGTAATGGGTGAACTTGTTCATCAAGATCAAGTTGGGTCAAGCAAGTGATAATATTCGTAGAGCTTCTTTACTCACCCATGTCACTAAATCCAGATGTCTACCTGCGTGTTTTTTATCACTCGATATTAAAAAAGCATTTGACACTGTCTCATACTTACAATATATTCTTCAAAAATGGGGGTCTGGACCGCATTTTTTGAAGTGGATTTCATCCTTATACGACAAGCCAAATGCATTTATGAAATATGCTGGTTTTAAATCAGACCCTTTCCCTATTGGGAGAGGCACCCGTCAAGGATGTCTTTTCTCCCCCCTTCTATTTTCACTCTTCATTGAACCCTTGGCCCATTTAATTAGATCTGATCCAAACATAAAAGGTATTGAATTAGCTGTATGTCACCATAAAGTCTTTTTTTGCAGACAACATCTTACTCTTCATGTCATCTTCCCATATCACAGCACCTAATCTCCTTTCTGTCCAAACCGTTTTGCACACATTTCAGGCTTAACAGTTACAGTAACTATCAAAAATCAACTGTACTCAACATTTCCTTGCCTCCTTCAGACCTTCAGCTTGGTAAAGATTCACTTCTCTTCTCTTGGACACCTCATAGACTTCCATACCTAGGAATAGAACTCACTCCTAAAATAACGGACTTATACTCAGCTAACTTCCCTCCATTACTAAAACAGGTTACTGAATTGTTATCACGATGGTTCTCTATCCTGGATAGGCAATGTAATTAAGATGGCTATATTGCCCAAGTTTTTATATCTTTTTAGAGTCTTGCCAATCCCAGTTCCATCTAATTTTTTATGGCTTACAGCACAGAATTATCTCCTTTATCTAGGGTAAAACAAAATCTTGAACCTCTAAATCCACTCTCTATTTCCCACAATGCTGCAGAGGTTTAGGTCTCCCAAATATTTCTGCTAACTATCATGATGCACACCTTGCACATTTACGAAAATACCATGCTATCAAAGAAATTCCTTTATGGGTAACAATTGAGTCTATTAACTGTGACCCTATTTCAGTATCTAACATGTTATGGTTAAGACCAACTGATCCTACTTTTATTCGCAATCCTATCACAAAACATTCTTTATCCGTCTGGGATGGATTAAAAACTTCTCTTGGCCTTCAATCTCCTCATTTACCGCTCCTTTCTTTTGTTAAAAATCTCGCTTTTTACCCTGCCTGGATCTCTCCTAATTCTTTCAAAGCATTGAATACAGCTAATTTATCCGTTTATTTAATTTGGTATCTGCCTCCTCTATACATTATTTTCCTACTTTGTGTGATACATTTGGACTTCCTCAATTGGAACTGTTCCGATATTTGCAAATCAAAATTTTTTTCCAACCTTATATCAGTTTTTGACTTGGCCTCCAAAATCTTTGATACACCTATACAGCCCAATCCTGCTACAGCCCTATTAAACCTGAAACCTGATGGGATCACATAGAATCAATTTTGCCTTCTTTTACAGCTCCTAACAGCTGCAAAACAAACCATTGCTAAGGCATGGAAAACTCAATATTTAATTCTAACTGAACCCATACACAGAACTAACAAAGCTCTTATTCATGCTAAAATGGAAGCGATCGAAAGAGATTGAATCAGTCAATTTGAAAAACTCTGGCTTCCTTGGGTTAAGCATTGTTTACCTCCATACTTTGCTGACACGCTATTATTGCCTTTTTCTACCCTCTTCGCTCTATCTACTCCTATTTTTTGTTTTCTACCTTTCTTTTAACATTGTGTGGTACTAATAAACACTGTGTCTCTTCTGTTTTTAATATATACCTATTACATTGATCTCCTTATTACTGCTCTTGCAATAATAACCAATAGTCACTAACTTACTTTTTTCTTTCTGATGGAACTTTGTAATGCTTTCGATGTAAAACTTTATTGGTTTATTCGTTGCACTACTCGTTACATTTTTACATGTTATGTACCCATCCTGTTCTTAAATCAATATGTTTAGCTTTATTGCTATTTGAATATTGTGCCACCATCCTTGTATGTACTCAATTTGTCAATCTTTGTTATATTTAAAAAATAATAAATAAATTTGATGAGGAAATATGTGCAGCTACCACATTTAAGCCCCCGCTCACACTGATTGTGTCTTTGAAATCGTGCCACTTCACTTGAAGCCGCAGGTCAGTGCGCTTTCAGGACCGACTTGCATGACATCTGTGCGACACCATGCACAGATGTCTGTGCAAGTCGTACCTGAAATCGCAAATAAATGCGCATGCTCCTTTTTTCAAATCAGTGTGGCACCACAAAGTTGGCATTGCACCGATTTGAACAGTTGCATTGCTGACAATGGGGTGTGGCTTGTCATTTCGCATGACAAGACACACTGGTGTGAACGGGGGCTAAGAAATGCTAAGCTGCAATATATTACATTTTATTACAATTTATTATTACAATTTATTACATTTTTGTTTTGAGTTTAGATACACTTTACTATAAACAGTTTCAACTCTAGGAACAAAATATATACCACAGTCAAAATGAGGGGGGGGGGGGGGTTAATAATTTTCACCACTAAATCATATCACTCAAAAAATGAAATAAGTATATATAAATAAGATTACAAAATACGAGAGTAATGTGGTATACAAGGATGCCTTTTCATTGTACTAACCTAACACTTAAAACACAAGCTTTCAAGAGTTTTGCTTTCTACCTTAGGTTTTGCTTCAGACCTGAGAAAGAGAGGAAAACTCTCAAAAGCTCAAACAGACAGCCCAATCCAGCAAAGAGACATCCCCATATATTCAGCAAAGAGACATCTCCATATGGCAAAAAGACATCTCCATATAGCAAAGAGACAGCCAAACCCAGCAAAAAGACAGCCCAATCCAACAAAGAGATATCCCAATATAGCAAAGAGACATCCCCTCCAACAAAGAAACAGCCCAAAAACATCAGCTCAGCAAAGAGACAGCGCAACCTAGCAAAGAAAAATTCCCATCCAGCAAAGAGACATCCTTTCTAGCAAATGGACAGCCCAATCCAGCAAAGAGACAGCCCAATCCAGCGAAAAGACATCCACTCCAGCAAAGAGACAGCCCAATCCAGAAAAGACACATCCCAATATAGCAAAGAGACATCCCCTCCATCACAGAAACCAAGCTCCAATCCCGGCTCAGTTATGCCCTCAGTTTGACTATATCATGCTCCCAGGGCCTGTTCAGGGATTTTTGTCTACATAGGCAAAAGTTCATTTTGTGCCCCCTCATTACCAGTTCCAGTTCACCAGGTATGAAGGGGATGGTCAGTGGGGTATTTTGGGGTACTTTCAGTTCCAGTAGACCAGGTATAGGGAATGGGATGGTGGGATATATGGGGTTTGTTAGGTATGAAGGGGTAGGTGGTCGGTAGGTACTCAGATGTCCACCTTGTACAGCCTGCTCCACACACACAGACTGACTTGATAGTTCCTGGTTTTGCCCCTGGCCCTGCCCCCTCCAGTTCCCCGGTATCGATCTGCAGCAGTCTCCTGTAGGTGCACTTCACCCAGAGGGAGTTGTAGCCTATGAATGGCTTCTAGGTATTCCAGCCCCCCTTGTAGAACCAACAGAGCTAATCTGGACCCTGCTCGGTGACGATCCCACAGCGTGGTTGGGAGGTGCTAGACTGGGTAATCTGTCAACATTGTCCTCGTCCACCTCTGGTGATCCAGGCTCATCTTCAGGTGGTGCAGGCACAGACTCCACTCCCCGTCCTCCTCCAACCACCCACGCACTGCTACCAGCCAAAGAAAGCTGTAGTGGAGTGGGAAGCTCAGGGTGCCAGGGTGGCCAGGACGCCCGGGGCCCCTACGTGTATCGGCTGTCTCCCCCTGATAGTGGCTCTGTTTTCCAGTAGCCTAATTTAGTGGGGGGGCACATGGGGGGCAAGGAATAACCTGGGGAGGTGCAATTGCTTCCCTGTAGTCACTGACTGTGTGTCCTTATTTCTCCTTTCCTGGATCATCTATGTCCTCTCTCCAAAACATATGGTGGTTGTGTGATCTCTTTCCTACCTATAACGCAATCTGAGTCTGTTCTACTTTCTGTCACTCTCTCTCCCCAAACTTTTTGCTACCAGCATTTGTTCAGGCCACCTAATCATTCATTTGGACATAAACAAACTCTACTAGCATTTGAATGAGGAGGACTAAGCTTAATTTCCAACCAAAGTATACCTGGAACTTCCAGCAGAGAGTCTGTTCTTATTCTGTTCTGTAAAAAAAAAAAAGTTTGCCCTATTGATGTTTATATCATGTATGGATTATGGCTCATTACAGTAAAAATCATACTTTTCATGCTAGTCTCATTTGTCATTTACCCACCAAAGTAAAGAAAGGGGAAGAGAAAAATGTAAAAGACTTATGTCAGGAAAAGACCAGATGATCTACCAAGGCTATCCTTCTAAGTATTTATAACTTTTTTTAACAAGAATAAACCTATGTATAGAGAAGAGAAAAAGAGTAGCATAGTTAGCAGGAAATCCCATTCAATAGGGAAATAAATCTTGATACCATATTCAAGTCATTTTTAAGGCTAATGGGCAAAGTATTGTTAAAAAAGGCACAGATAGCTGGCCACTCTCAAGGAGGACATTTAACAAAGCAAAAGAAAAAGTACAGCAGGCAGCAAGGAGAGTGTCCTTTTATTGCAACTTTGAGGGCCACATGGAAATAACACCAGTGCTTTAAAATTCATGCTTAAAGTGGAGTTCCACCCACTTTTACAACTCTTCAGCATCCCTCACTAAACTGTGCACTGTAAACGAATTGGATATTTTAAAAAATTTTTCTCAGCACCTACTGTATATCTGCTGTATTCATTTTTCACTTCCTCCTCCCTGGCTGTGGCCCATCGCATCATTTCCTGTTTGCAATGCCTTCTGGGAAGGGGCAGCAACTTCCTCTGACACTGCCGTTGCTATGGAAACCTGGCCTGAAACCTATTATGCCCCGTGCACACGGTCGGATTTTCCGATGGAAAATGTCCGATCGGAGCGTGTTATCGGAAATTCCGACCATGTGTGGGCTCCATCGGACATGTTCCATCGGATTTTCCGACACACAAAGTTAGAGAGCAGGAGATAAAATTTTCCGACAACAAAATCCGTTGTCGGAAATTCCGATTGTGTGTACACAAATCCGACAGAGACAAAGTGCCACGCATGCTCAGAATAAATAAAGAGATGAAAGCTATTGGCCACTGCCCCGTTTATAGTCCCGACGTATGTGTTTTACGTCACCGCGTTCAGAACGATCGGATTTTCCGACAACTTTGTGTGACCGTGTGTATGCAAGACAAGTTTGAGCCAACATCCGTCGGAAAAAATCTTGACCGTGTGTACGCCCTATTACACTGCTTGTGCTGCACTGAGCATGTGCGAGATCTGCAAGGATGAGATCCAGGAAGAAATACAGTCTGGCTTCAGATGCCCACACTTAAGATGGCCAAGGCCTGCTGTAAGTTTATAAAATAACAAACTGCTGCTATAAACGAACAAAACAGACCTTAGTTTACAGACTAACTTTACTAGAATACATTAAGCTTGTGTATTATAGGGGTATTTTTATTTAAAAAGTATAATTTCGGCCAGAACACCACTTTAAGAAATGCCTTTATGCTGTGCGTGGTGTTGCAAAGCTTTACTATTTTTAAAGACAACAATCATGGCATTGTATTTTTGCATCACCGCTTTAAAGTACTGTATAACTAAAAGAAAAAATATTTCTGTTGAGTGGAGAGGAAAGACACCTTTCAGGTTCGTAAGACTGTCTGCACCCCCGTTAGGGATATTCACCCTCTGTATTTGTCCTGTTTAGCATTATCATCAAAAGTGAAAGTAAAAGAAAATCCTACATTTTGGGTTGTATCCAGAATAGTAATAGAGGGGAAATCTTTCAATGGGGACAATAGTTCTGGTGACCCTGCTGACAACCAGAGATTCTCTCACATTGAAGGGATTTCCCCTCATTTCCTGTTTTCCCTATAGGACAGGAAGTGAAGGTATATCTCCCTAATGAGACACAGATGGCAAAAAAAATCTGACAGGGGTTATAATCAGCCCTTACTCTATCCAGAGAAAAAAAGGTTTGTCTTTAGTTCTACTTTAAATACAACATTGAATGTGACACCTAATTTGTTGTCAAGCTCTAACAGGCCCAAATTGAAGGGTAGAAGTAGCAGTCACAACAGGTCTAAAATCTATAATAACATTTGCAAAAAAAATGCTAAAATCCTCAATGTTCTACAAGTTAGCCAGCGCTACAACAGTTTAGTAATATAGTTTGGGAGCTTATTTTCACAGTACTACACTGCATCATTTTAAATGTTTAAAGTTCCCTTTTGGGAAAAAAAAGAAATGCACATATTTTTATCCTGCAGGAACCTGTAAAGAATAGCACCCATGGTTAGTGGATTACAAGTGCAGTGTCAGGCTCCTGCAGACAAGCCCTACAGCTTTCAGCCTGTACATCTATATGGGCCGTCAGTTTGAAAGCTGCAGGGTTTGTGAATGAACGCTCTCACAGTTCATTTTAAAGCTGCAAGCCATTTGCAGTGGTGGTGTGACAGATCTAGCTGGGAGAGAGACTTTTGGAGGGGACTGTATGCTAGCCTCTTGCCGATCGATCATGGGCCCTTGCATTTGGGGGAACGGTGTTGTATGCCTGGGGACCCTTGAGGTGGTATTACTGTAGATTCGGGTCCTGGTCCCCCAGGACACACAGACTCTGGGGACCCTGGATTTGCCATATTAGAAATAGTGGCTGATTCATAATGCTGGGACAGAAACTGTTAGAAGATGCTGATGTAAATTCCAGCACCTGTCTGTTGCCTGCTAGAATGTGTATTGTAAATAAGTCTCTAGTATGGGATCTAAGAGTCATTAGATCCCCATTGTTGTTTGTGTTAATTAACTCTGCTATTGTGAGAAGAAGAGTCTATGTTGATTGTGTTTTCTGAACTACAAGACGGCCAGTCTGGCCTAAAGGTCATGTCTGAGTCATCTAGGCTGTCTAAAGGGATTAGTTAATTAGCTTATGTTAATTAGGTTGATTAGGTTACAACTGTATTGTTAGAGTAATATGAGCAGAAGGTCTGCACCTCCACTTTTATTGTATAAATAAGACTGTATTCCTGTCAATAAAGAGAGATTTCTGGTTGAACTTACATACAGCCTGCCTGGTGTTTGTTCTGAGCTACACAACTGGGTTAGAACGGCACATAGCTGAAGTTCTAATCCCGGAGCATTGGATGACCGAACCATCAGACGTTACAATCTGATTCAATAGCTGCAGAGGAGAGTCGGGAGAGTGGAACCTAGCGAGCAAGGGGCTCGTTACAGGTGGAAATTGAGATTTGTAGTTCTCTCATTCACAAATTACTGTTTTCACAGAACACTGTTTTCTAAAGGTGACAGCGGATGCGGGGAGACAATCCCCTGCCTGCTGTCACAAGGGAAGGGGAATGAGGGGGTGAGGAGGACATGTGCCGATGCATGTTACACATTACACCCTAAATATGGCTTTAATGTGTAACATGCTCCAAAAGGTTAACTTATACTTTAACCACTTGACCACTGAACACTTAAACCACCTTAATAATCAGACCAATTTTCAGCTTTCGGTGCTCTCACATTTTGAATGACAATTACTCGGTCATGCAACACTGTACCTATATGAAATTTTTGTCCTTTTTTTCACACAAATAGAGCTTTCTTTTGGTGGTATTTAATCACCGCTGGGTTCTTTATTTTTTGCGCTATAAAAGAAAAAAGACCGAAAATTCTGTAAAAAAATGCATTTTTCTTTGTTTCTGTTATAAAATTTTACAAATTAGTAATTTTTCTTCATATATTTTGGCCACAATTTATCCCACTACATATCTTTGGTAAAAATAACCCAAATCGGTGTATATTATTTTGTCTTTGTTGAAAGTTATAGCGTCCAAAAGCTATGGTGCCAATATCTGAAAATTGATCACACCTGAAGTAATGACGGCCTATTTAATTTCTTGAGACCCTAACAAGCCAGAAAAGTACAAATACCCCTCAAATGACCCCTTTTTGGAAAGAAGGCATCCAAAGGTATTTAGAAAGATGCATGGTGAGTTTTTTTAAGTTGTCATTTTTTCCCTATATTCTTTGCGAAATCAAGACTTTTTTTTTCTTTTTTCTTCACAAAATTGTCATATTAGCAAGTTATTTCTTACACACAGCATATGCATACCACAAATTACACCACAAAACACATTCTGCTATTACTCCTGAGCATGGCGATACCACATGTGTGAGACTTTTACACAGAGGCCCAACATGCACGGAGCACCTTCAAGCATTCTGGAGCACCCAGGCCAATTCTGACATTTCTCTCCTAATGTAAAGATTATCATTTATTTGCTAGAAAATTACATAGAACCCCAAAACATTATATATTTTTTTTAGCAAAGACCCTAGAGAATTCAATGGTGGTTGTTGCAACTGTTTATCTTGCACGGTATTAGCGCAGCAATTTTTCGAACGCGTTTTTTAAAGAAAAAAACTGTTTTGTGCTAAAAAAAAAAAATAGTAAAGTTGACCCAATGTTTTTGCATAATGTGAAAGATGAAGTTATGCCGAGTAAATAGATACCTAACATGTCACCTTTCAAAATTACACACGCTCGTGGAATGGCGCCAAACTTCGCTACTTAAAAATCCCCATAGGCAACGCTTTAAAATTTTTTACTGGTTACATGTTTTGAGTTACAGAGGAGGTCTAGGGCCAAAATTATTGCTCTCACTCTACCAATCGCAGCGATACCTCACATGTGTGGTTTGAACACCGTTTCCATATGTGGCCGGGACTTGCGAGCACACGGGGACAGGGGCACTTTAAATTTTTTTTTTTAATTGTTCATTTTATTTTATTTATTTTAGTTTGATGCTTTTTTCCAAAAAATAAATATTTTGGTCACTTTTATTCCTATTGCAAGGAATGTAAACATCCCTTGTAATAGGAATATGACATGACAGGTCCTCTTTACAGTGAGGTATGGGGTCAATAAGACACCACATCTCACCTCTAGGCTGGGAAGCCTGAAATAAAAAAAGAAAAAAATGATCTTGGCTTTGATCGTAGTGGTGAGTTGGTAGAAGCACCTGAGGTCGGCGGGAGGGGGGGGAGTCCCCTCTCGCCTCCTGTAAGAACGATCAAGCAGTGGAACAGCCGCTATGATCGTTCTTATGGAGTAGGGAATCGCAGAAAAAGCTGATATCTGAATGATGCCTGTAGCTGCAGGCATAATTCAGAATCCCCGCACAAAGGACGTCGTATGACGTATGAGGGCCGGCAGGCGGGAAGTGGTTAAAACGCATTTTTTTTTTAACACAAAGTTGTCCATTTATACAGTATTTAAAACACATAGCATGTACATGCCAAACATGACACCCCAAAATAGATTCTCCTACTCCTCCTGAGTACAGCGATATCACATGTGTGAGACTTCCACAGCCTGGCCACATACAGAGGCCGAGTACAGCCGAGTATGGCTGAGCATGGCCGAGTATGACTAAGCATGGCTGCGCATGGCTGGGTACGGCTGAGTATGGCAGGGTATTGCAGGGTATGGCTGGGTCTGGCTGAGTTTGGCAGAGTATGGCAGAGTATGGCTGGGTATCACCGAGTATTGCAGAATATGGCTGGGTATTGCAGAGTATGGCTGGGTATCACTGAATATTGCAGAGTATGGCTGGGTATGGCAGAGTATGGCTGGGTATTGCAGAGTATGGCTGGGTATCACCGAGTATTGCAGAGTATGGCTGGGTATTGCAGAGTATGGCTGGGTATTGCAGAGTATGGCAGGGTATTGCAGGGTATTGCAGGGTATGGCAGAGTATGGCTGGGTATTGCAGAGTATTGCAGAGTATGGCACGGTATTGCAGAGTATGGCACGGTATTGCAGGGTATGGCTGGGTATTGCAGAGTATGGCTGGGTATGGCAGAGTAAGGCTGGGTATTGCAGAGTATGGCAGGGTATGGCAGAGTATTGCAGAGTATGGCAGGGTATTGCAGAATATTTCAGAGTATGGCACGGTATTACAGGGTATTGCAGGGTTTGGCAGGGTATGGCAGGGATTGGCAGGGTATGGCAGAGTATTGCAGGGTATTTCAGAGTATTGCAGAGTATTGCGGGGTATTGCAGGATATTGCAGAGTATTGCGGGGTATTGCAGAGTATTACAGGGTATTGCAGAGTATTGCAGGATATTGCAGAGTATTGCAGAGTATTGCAGAGTGTGGCAGAGTATTTCAGAGTATTGCAGAGTATTGCAGGGTATTGCAGAGTATTGCAGAGTATTGCTGAGTATTGCAGGGTATTGCAGAGTATTGGAGAATATCGCAGGGTATTGCAGGATATTGCAGAGTATTGCAGGGTATTGCAGAGTATTGCAGGGTATTGCAGGGTATTGCAGAGTATTGCAGGGCATTGCAGAGTATTGCAGTGTATTGCAGAGTATTGCAGGGCATTGCAGATTATTGCAGGGCATTGCAGAGTATTGCTGGGTATTGCAGAGTAGTGCAGGGTATTGCTGAGCATGGAGGGATGGGTGAGCATGGATGGATGGCTGGATGTGACTGCATTTGTCACAGAGCAGCGCTGTGGGCACTACACATCCAGCCCACAGCGCTGCTGCCACCTGATCTCTCCCCCTCTGTACCAATCGGTACACAGAGGGGAGGGAGTAACCGGCGTCATGGCATGACACCGGTTTGTTTACATGTGATTGCTTCGTCATTTGATGGAGCGATCACATGGCCAACGGCCACGTGATCCATGATGCCCTGGGTCCAGAGGTCACAGATGTTCTCAGGTGCGCGCCCTTGGGGGCGCGCGAGAGCGGGATTCTGGGAGGCGTCATAGTACGCCCTCCCAGAGTTAAGCAACCACCCTGTAGCCGTCATTCGGCTATGGGCCGGTTGCTAAGTGGTTAATGAATTGTCAAAAATGAGTGCACAAAAACCACTGAAAAACCACAACTGCACATTCCCAACCACCCTTCCATCCCTGTATCCCCAGGCATGGTTTGCACTCACTCTGAAACAAAACTGTACTGGACCACAAGTGAACTGCACCCTGGACCAGCTCAGGTTATTGAATCATGTGCTTGGAAGCTTGTTGTATGCAGAGAATACTTTACTTTCATGGAGGATTAGCAATGCATGTCTTACAGGAAACAGGACAATACAAGTACATACTTAGATACAGAAGGTACATCCTGTGATTACATTACCACATCGAATACACACTATATTACTGTAGTGCCACCTACTGGCATAGATAGTTATAATGCATACAGTACATATTGTCAGTTTATATAAGCAACTTTACATTACATGTTGTTGTTCTTTCAACACCCCTTCTCAACAGCATGTGCTTTGTCAAATTATATTCAGCTTCTTCTGGATATACTGTAACTATGACCTTCCTTCAACAAAGGCTTGGTGAGTGCATCAGCAGTCATCTCCTCTGACGGGCAGTATTGAATGTCAACAACATCTTGTTCTTCATTGTTCCTCAGTAGGTGATACTTGACATTTATATGTTTGGTTCTAGGATTGACCCTTTCTGATTGCGTAATCTTTATACAACCCTGGTTGTCTACAAAAATGGGAATTGATTTTAACATGTTTATGCCAATGTCCACAAAAAGTTGACGAATCCATATCACTTCTTGATAAGCATGTGCTGCTGCAATGTACTCTGCTTCAGTTGAAGATAGAACTACAATGATACATGTCATTGTTGGGTAGCAAGTTTTCTGCTTTATTGCTCTTTTGATAGCCTAATTCCATAGGAGTTTTCACTTCCTTTGCATTTTGCATATGGAATTGTTCCAAGATTTTGGAGATTTCCTTAGATAACTTCCATCTTCTCTTTCTGTTTGGATTTCCAGATAGTAGCTAATGTTCCCATGTTTTTTTATTTCAATATTTTCTTTCAGCTTGGGAACTATCTGATTGTAATCCCCTTCTTGTATAAATAAAATAATGTCATAAACACAGATAAGGATGTATATTCATCTGTCTTCTTGATTCTTGGAGTAGAGACAGGGGTCTGCTTTACTTCTTGAGAATCCCTCTCTGGTAAGTGCTTAGTTCACTTTCTCATTCCACATCCTTGCAGATTGTTTAAGATCGTAGATGCTCTTCTGAAGTTTACACACAAGGTTGTCTCCTTGCTCAAACCCTGGTAGTTTCTCCATGTAGAGATCTTCCTAAATGTCTCCATATAGGAAAGTAGTTTTAACGTCTAGGTGTTTGACTTGCATGCCCTTCCCGGCTGCAAAGCTAAGAAGCACTCTGATGGTGGAGTGTTTTTTATGACAGAAGCAAATGTTTCATTGTAATCTTCACCAAATTTCTGAGAGTAACCCTTGGCAACTAGTCTGGCTTTGTATTTGTGGACATTCCCTTCTGCATCTGACTTTATTGTACTTATGCCGCGTACACACGATCGGACTTTCTGGCATACTTGGTCCGGCAGACTTTCCGACGGACTTTGTCTGCCAGGTGCGCCAGATTTAACAACGAACGGACTTGCCCACACACGACCGGATTTTCCGGCGGGCTAGGTCCGCCCGTCTTTCCGACGGACTTTCGCCGGAGTTATGGCGGACTTTCAAAATGAACGGACTTGCCCACACACGGACAAGTCCGTTCATTTTGAACGTGACTCAGGTACGACGGGACTAGAAAAGGAAGTCAATCTTGCAGCTTTTGTCGGCGAGATTGACACCTTGCGAGCCCCGTCGCGGGTCATACCAGACCCTTAGGTCTGGTATGGCTTATAAAGGGAACCCCCTCCGCCGAAAAAATGGCGTGGGGTCCCCCTAAAATCCATACCAGACCCAAATTTGAGCACGCAGCCCGGCCGGTCAGGAAAGGGGGTGGGGACGAGCGAGCGCCCCCCCTCCTGAACCGTACCAGGCCGCATGCCCTCAACATGGGGGGTGGGTGCTTTGGGGGAGGGGGGCACCCTGCGGGCCCCCCCACCCCAAAGCACCTTGTCCCCATGTTGATGAGGACAAGGGCCTCTTCCCGACAACCCTGGCCGTTGGTTGTCGGGGTCTGCGGGCGGGGGGCTTATCGGAATCCGGGAGCCCCCTATAAGAGGGCCCCCAGCTCCCGGCCCCCACCCTATGTGAATGAGTATGGGGTACATGGTACCCCTACCCATTCACCTAGGGAAAAAGTGTCAATAATAAAACACTACACAGGTTTTTAAAATAATTTATTAAACAGCTCCGGGAGGGGGTCTTCCTCCAGCTTCGGGGGTCTTCTTCCGGCTTCGGGGGTCCCTCCGTTTCCTCTTCTCCCGGCGTCCGGTTGGTTCTTCTCCGCTCTCTCTGGCCTCTTCTCCCGGTGTTCCAGTTCTTCTGTTGGCTCCTCCGCTGTCTTCATGCCGCTCTTTTGCCAGCGGAGGTCCGGACTTCTGGGCTTCTTGTCTTCTTCCCTCTTCTCTTCTCCAGATGTTGACACAACAGTCTCTACGGCTGGACTGCTGTCTGAGTGCTCCGATGTGACTTATATAGGCGGAGACCCCGCCCCTTATGCCGTCACAGTCCCTGGGCATGCTGGGACTGTGACGTTTTAGGGGGCGTGGTCACCGGGTGATGTTGACCACGCCCCCTAAAACATCACAGTCCCAGCATGCCCAGGGACTGTGACGGAATAAGGGGGCGGGTCTCCGCCTATATAAGTCACATCGGAGCGCTCAGAGAGCAGTCCAGCCGGAGAGACCGTAGTGTCAACATCTGGAGAAGAGAAGAGGGAAGAAGACAAGAAGCCCAGAAGTCCAGACCTCTGCTGGCAAGAGAGCGGCATGAAGACAGCGGAGGAGCCGGCAGAAGAACTGCAACACCGGGAGAAAAGGCCAGAGAGAGCGGAGAAGAACCAACCGGATGCCGGGAGAAAAGGAACCGAAGGGATCCCCAAAGCCGGAAGAAGACCCTCAAAGCCGGAGGAAGACCCCCCCGGGACTGTTTAATAAATTATTTTATAAAACCTGCGTAGTGTTTTATTATTGACACTTTTTCCCTAGATGAATGGGTAGGGGTACCATGTACCCCATACTCATTCACATAGGGTGGGGGGGGCCGGAATCTGGGGGCCCTCTTATAGGGGGCTCTCGGATTCTGATAAACCCCCCCGCCCGCAGACCCCGACAACCAATGGCCAGGGTTGTCGGGAAGAGGCCCTTGTCTTCATCAACATGGGGACAAGGTGCTTTGGGGTGGGGGGGCCTGCAGGGCAACCCCCTCCCCCAAAGCACCCATCCCCCATGTTGAGGGCATGCAGCCTGGTACGGTTCAGGAGGGGGGGCGCTCGCTCGTCCTCACCCCCTTTCCTGACTGGCCGGGCTGCGTGCTCGGATCGGGGTCTGGTATGGATTTTAGGGGGGACCCTACGCTGTTTTTTTGGCATAGGGGGTTCCCTTTAAAATCCATACCAGACCTAAGGGCCTGGTATGCCCCGCGCTTGCCGCAATAGGAAAATTTTGTTTTTCCTATTGCAGCGAGCGCGAGATGCAATACCCTGCCCTTGCGTCGTATCTGGGCCGTCGGACCAGCATACAGACGAGCAGGCTTTCCGTCGGACCAGCACACATACGAGCGGACTTTCCGTCAGAAACTGAGTTCGACGGAAAGATTTAAAACATGTTTTAAATCTAGGTCAGGCGGACTTTTGGGGGAAAAAAGTCTGCCGAAGCCTACACACGGTCGGATTGTCCGGCGGACTCTGGCCTGCCGGACCAAGTGTGCCGGAAAGTCCGCTCGTGTGTACGCGGCATTACTTCCTATAGTTTTGCGGTTAGGAGGGAGCTCTGTGGGAGTCCAGGTTTTATTTTCTTGAAGTTACTTTAATTCTTCTTCTGCTGCCCTTCTCCATTTATCAGCCTCAGGTTTTGGCAGTTTTTCTATGTCTTCCCAAGATATTGGTCCAAGTATGCTGTGTGTTTTGACAGTGTATGACAGGTTGCGGGGTAATATCCCCTTTGAGGTCCAAGTGAATCTTCTGCTTTCAGGCAATTCAGTAGGATCTGGTGAGGAACTTAATTTAGGCATTGTGAGTGCCACCTCTTGTTCTGACTCCTGAACAGGTTCGCTTTGGTTGACATTTTCTTCTCATTTTCTTGGCATATTCACTGCACAGCTTTAAGGGATCTGTGTTTCTGGTGATGGGCTCTTGTCAAAATAAACACTGTGGCTTATTGTCACTTTGTCAGTTTTTTGGTGTAGGATTCTGTAACCCTTTAGTTTTCTCACTGTAGCCTACTAGAATGCCCTCTGTGGATCTGTTCTCCAGCTTGGATCACTTTTCACTTGGAATAGAGGCATATGCTTTACATCCAAACACTCTGATGTGTCCTATGTTAGGCTTTGATCCATGCCACATTTCGAATGGAGTACTTTTAATGGCTCTTGAGGGTAGTCTGTTCTGTAGGTAGGTTTCATTTATAACTGTTCCTCCCCAGTACTTGTGAGGTAGGTTGGCATCCATCAACATGCATCTGGCCATTTATATAAGAGTGTGATTTTTCCTTTCTGCTACACCATTTTGTTCAGGAGTGTATGGTGTGGTTGTTTGGTGTATTATTCCTTGTCTCTTCAGATATGAGGCCACTTCTTTGCTTATGTATTCTCCACCATTGTCAGTGCATATTATTCCTGGTTTCCGTTGGAATTTGTTGCTAGAAATGGCAACGAACTTGTGAAGTTTCATTCTTGTGTTTCATTAGATAAGTAGTTATGGACCTGGAATAATCATCAATGAAAGTCAGTAGATATCTGTTACTGCCTGATGTGGGAGTTTTCATTGGACCACATACATCACTGTGTATGAGCTGCAGGGGGTGGGTAGTTTTTCTTTGAGATGCCTGTGGAAGGGGAGCATGAGTGGCTTTTGCTTCAGTACAGCACTTGCATTTCATGAGCACTTTGCAAGGTGCTATTGTTAAATCTTCCTGAAAAGCCTCTCTTTATAATGTCCTGTATAGCTTCTAGACTTCTGTGCCCCAGCCGCCTGTGCCATAAGGGAATACATTTGCTGTGTAGCTCATTGGAGACTATATTGGCTTGCTGGTCTGTGGTGATGAGCCTTTATAGTTGATCATCCAGTTTTCCTTTTGTGAGGAATCGCTTATTATTGTGAATTGTGCATTCATCACCCAGGAATTTAACTGTGAGAACGTTGTTTGCAAGACTTTTCACTGATAGAAGGTTGCTTTCTAGCTCTGGAACTTGCAGCACTTTCTTTACAAGTATGCTGTGGTGACCTCTTTGAGGTGTAATGCAGTTAAGGAAGCACTGGCCTTTACCTTCAGAAGTGATGCTTTTCGCGTTTGCTAGGAAAACTTTGTTTTTTGCACTGTAATCAATGTTTATGAAGAAGGTCTCATCGCTAGTCATGTGGCTTGTCGCACCTGAGTCTATGCACCAGCTGCGTGGCTTGCCACTCTGTGTTACTTTAAAGGTGCCACTCCATGATGTGTCTGCAGTTTCCTTTGTGATTGCTTTGTGGATAGCTTTAGCCTTCACTGCTCGGCTTTCCAGATAGAACAGTCCTTTTTTAAGTGACTGGTCTTTTTACAGTGAAAACAGGCTCTAATTTCTTTGTTGTGCTTTGTGCCTTTGTACATTCTAAGAGCTTTGTTATGATGCTGTGCATTTTCTTTCCCTCTGCCATATTGATTAATTAATTTCACTTTGACATATTCCAGTGTCAGCTCCTACTTGGGTCTGGTTTCCAAAGCGTTAATATGAGCAATATATGTCTCTGGAAGGCTGCAGAGGAGCAGGGCAACAATATGGTTATCTTTGATGTCCTCTCCTATGGCATGCAGCTGCTCTTTGATCTCTAGCATAGCATTCATGTGGTCACACATTTGCTGGCCTTCTTGTAGTCTCATCTTGTACAACTTTCTTAGCAAAAACAGTTTGCTGTTTAGACTTGAACACTCATGTAGCTTTTGTAATGAAGTCCACATACCTTTGGCTGTTTTCTCTGTTCTTATTTGGATAAGCTGGTTATCTTCCACTAGTAAGCTTATAATCGCATTTGCTTGTCTATCCTTCCTATCCCATTCCTCTGTCTCTCCGTTTGTGGGTCTGTCTGTATTTAGCACTTGGCACAAGTCATCCTTGCCGAGAAACACTTCCAGTTTAAACTTCCACAGCTGGTAATTGGCATTGATCAGCTTTGGAATTGCAAACTTCACATCTGAACCACTTGCCATGTTTCAGTAGCTTGCATACAGTACTCACAGACTTATCTGTACTCACTGTCTATTCTTTCCAGTGCCTCTGGCTGCTGCAGGGTGCAAGGGATATTATTTATTTTTATGTATTTCAGGTATTTATATAACACCGTCAATTTGCGCAGCACTTTACATATACATTGTACATTCACATCAGTCCCTACCCTCAAGGAGCTTACAATCTAAGGTCCCTAACTCACACAGAAGCCAATTAACCTACCAGCATGTCTTTGGAGTGTGGGAGGAAACAGGAATACCTGGAGGATATCCTCTCCAATGCCTGGGTGCCTGGGACCCATAACCTATTAGCAGGTTATTGATTCATGTGCTTGGCAGCTTGTTTAATGCAGAGAATACTTTACTTTCATGGAGGATTACCGGTAGCAATGCATTTCTTACAGGAAACAGGACAATACAAGTACATACTTGGATACAGAAGGTACACCCTGTGATTACATTACCACAGAGAATGACACTATAATATTGCAATGCCACCTACTGGTATAGATAGGTATGATGCATACAGTACATATTGTCAGTATATAAGCAACATTACATTACATGTTGTTGTTCTTCCAACAACGCTTACCAATTCCAGGGCATGGTTCAGAGCACTAACATTACCCAAACTAAACTGACCAATGGGGTGATCCATGTCAGTGCACCTTTAGAGGCAATAGCCACATGTATTGTACAGTGGCCAGACAGTATGTATGCAGTTTAGTTAAGCTACAATATAGGATGGAATTCAGAGTTTTACCCTGAAATATAAATTAGGGAATTTGGGAGACAGTACCACAAACATTTTACAGTGGTTTGACAGTGCAGCTCTAGAATGCAGTGGGCATCAGCTGCCATCTGAAGCTGCAAAGGAAATCTCAACTTTAACCACCCCCAAGCCCAGCAGTCTGAGCCCCACTCTGTCCAAGCTCTTTGTAATCCTTCCCCTGTATTATCTGGGTTGATCCACTGTGGCAGATTCCCATATGAAATATTTTTTTGTTGGTTTTTTTATATGCATTTCTCTCATTTTTTGTCCTTTTTTTCTTTACAATATTTGTATTGTTTTTACAGCATACAATAATACATGTTAAGTTCAACATTAGTTAAAGTGATTAGGTAAGAGTACAAAACAAGAGGAGCACATATATGCCTCAAACAATTGTCATGATCTACTTGATAACATAGGCCTATATCCACCCATCTCACTTGGCGGCAAGTCCTTGAGTGCACAGGAGAGTGGGGGGCCTAGTGCACTGACATTTTGTTTGAGAGCTGTATGATGCTAACACTGGTCTCCTGGCCGGGGAGGTATAAGGAGATGGACTTGGATGCTGACTGACCCTAGCAGCCAATTCCTTCACCCCAAGGGGAGCTCACTGTGGAGAGAACGGCTCTGGGCATCCGCTCCGAAAATGATAAGAGACCAGCCGGGTAGACCAGTGTGGCCACACCCAGCCACTGTGACTGCTGTGTTAGGTAGAACAGGCAGATCACTATCAAGCAGCCTTTTTTGCTGCACCATAAGGTGGGCCAGTTTACCTCTTGTCAAACAGCCAGAGGAACAATTGGCAAAGAGAGGGTACTAGTCTTAGTTCTGTGTGGGTAATCTTTTAGAGGCAAGGCTATAATTGGGCATCTAAACTGCACGCCTCCAGCCCCGTCTTCTCCTCAACAGGGTCAGGTGGAGTCATGGAGGCCTGGTCCCCCGGGTAAGCAGAGATACAGTACACTCTGGTCCCTAGGGTATCAAGGGTCAGAATTTAAGTGCCCTACACCTCAGAATTTAAGTGCCCTACACCCAAGGAAAGGGGAGAGGATAGGGAGGAAGGACACCTAGAGTTCTGATATAGGGGCCTTATAGCTGCCTGGGTATAATGGTGTACCAGTGTAGGCTGCCCATGGTTCCCAAATTAAATCGAATTTGTGGGATTTGTCTAGAAGAATGCTTACAATCTTCTCCTGAGCCATGATCCAGGAGATCTTACATTTTACTGCAGAGATTGGTACCAAGTGCCTTTTCCAGTCCCTGGCTATGGTGATTTTGGCTTCAAGGAGCATGTAGAAGATCAATGTTTGTGTATTTTTGGGTATTTTCTCCACCTGATGGTTAAGGAGTGCTATGTCAGGGACCTGTGGGAACGCAACCTCTGTGAGCTTTCGCAACATGTGGAAAAATCTGTTCCAAAAGCTTCCAATTCGTGGGCAGGTCCACCAGATGTGAAATAGGGAGCCTATATGATCGCATCCCCTGAAGCACATAGGAGAAGAGTCAGGGAGAATTTTAGCAAGGGTGGAGGGGACTCGGTACCAGTGTGCGATAATCTTAACTTTGGCTTCCATCAGGGAAATGTTCATAATGCTCTTGAATGACCTGTGAAAGCAGTGATACCACTTAACTAGGTCCCACTCTTTCACCAGGTCCTGTTCCCAGAGTCTGGCATAGAGAGATTTGTTTGAGGCCCTGGCGAGTGAGGAATAGATGATGGAGATACCCCCCTTTGATCCTTGATGTTGGAACACCATGTCTCATATGCAGTCAGTGTGGGGGGTTGTGGTTTATTATGCCATATGGACTGCAAAATGTGTGTAATTTGGGTTAGTCTATATCTCTCCGAGTTAGGCATTTCTAGTTTGCTAATGCAGTATCCGACGGAGAGGGGCCCCATTGAGTTGAGAAAGTGTCCTATTCTATATAAGCCCTTATCAAGCCAGCATTTGAAGGCCAGGATGTTTTGGCCAGGGGGAAGTCTGCATTGTGGAACAAGTGAGCAAGTGAATGGTAGGAGGATGTCAGAGTGGAATGTTTCTGGTGTCGTTCCCAGAGTGCCATCGAATGGGAGAGGGTTGGGGCTAGTATCGCTGGTCTAAGGCGGGGGGACCAGAGCAGATAATCTATTGTGTATCGCGATATCACTTGTCTCTCCATTAGGAGCCAATCTGGTTTAGGGCTGCATAAGTAGGCAATGGAGATCTGAGCTATTTGTGCCGCCTGATAATACCGCCAAATGTTCGGAAGGGCTAAGCCTCCCTGGGATTTGAGTCTAAAGAGTATGTCCTTGGAGCAGCGTCTACCTTTGGACCCCTATATGAATTTCAGAAAAGAAGGATTGGAATCGTAGTAGTTGCGATTTTCTAATCTGGATTGGAGTTTTTGTCCTTTTTTATTGTATGTTTTGGTATTGATGCGGTGGATATGCTGCACAAGGCACACAGCAGGGCCCAAGTTGCAATTTGTTTGCAGCATGTCACCACATACTTGTGGGTAAAGCAGTGTGCAAACACCACATATTTATTCCCCCATAGCTGTTAATTTAATAAATGTAGACAATCTCCTATATTAACCACTTGCCGACCGCCTAACGCAGATGTACTGCGGCAGAATGGCACGGGCAGGCAGAATCACATACCCATACGTGATCTGCCTCCCGCGGGCGGGGGGGTCCGATCGGACCCACCCCCGGTGCCAGCGGCGGTCGGCATTTCACTGGGAGCGTTGGGAGGCAAGGGGGAGACCATCCGATCGTGGCCCCCCCCCCTTGCGATCGCACCCAGCCAATCGGAATCCTCCCCTGCCTGTGTGTAGTTTCACACAGGCAGAGGATGTGATGTCATCTCTCCTCGGCTTGGCAGTTTCCGTTCCAGCGCCGAGGAGAGAAGACATGTAAGTGCACAAAACACAAACACACACAGTAGAACATGCCAGGCACATAAAACACCCCCCCCCCCGATCGCCCCCCGACCCCCCCCATCACCCCCCCCCTGTCACAAACTGACACCAAGCAGTATTTTTTTTTGTTTTTTTCTGATTACTGATTGGTGTCAGTTTGTGACAGTTACAGTGTTAGGGCAGTGAGTGGTAGCCCCCTTTAGGTCTAGGGTACCCCCCTAACCCCCCCTAATAAAGTTTTAACCCCTTGATCACCCCCTGTCACCAGTGTCACTAAGCAATCATTTTTCTGATCGCTGTATTAGTGTCGCTGGTGACGCTAGTTAGGGATGTAAATGTTTAGGTTCGCCGTCAGCGTTTTATAGCGTCAGGGACCCCCATATACTATCTAATAAATGTTTTAACCCCTTGATTGCCCCCTAGTTAACCCTTTCACCACTGATCACCGTATAACCGTTACGGGTGACGCTGGTTAGTTCGTTTATTTTTTATAGTGTCAGGGCACCCGCCGTTTATTACCGAATAAAGGTTTAGCCCCCTGATTGCCCGGCGGTGATATGCGTCGCCCAGGCAGCGTCAGATTAGCGCCAGTACCGCTAACACCCACGCACGCAGCATACGCCTCCCTTAGTGGTATAGTATCTGTACGGATCAATATCTGATCTGATCAGATCTATACTAGCGTCCCCAGCAGTTTAGGGTTCCCAAAAACGCAGTGTTAGCGGGATCAGCCCAGATACCTGTTAGCACCTGCGTTTTTCCCCTCCGCCCGGCCCAGCCCACCCAAGTGCAGTATCGATCGATCACTGTCACTTACAAAACACTAAACGCATAACTGCAGCGTTCGCAGAGTCAGGCCTGATCCCTGCGATCGCTAACAGTTTTCTTGGTAGCGTTTTGGTGAACTGGCAAGCACCAGCCCCAGGCAGCGTCAGGTTAGCGCCAGTACCGCTAACACCCACGCACGCACCGTACACCTCCCTTAGTGGTATAGTATCTGAACGGATCAATATCTGATCCGATCAGATCTATACTAGCGTCCCCAGCAGTTTAGGGTTCCCAAAAACGCAGTGTTAGCGGGATCAGCCCAGATACCTGTTAGCACCTGCGTTTTGCCCCTCCGCCCGGCCCAGCCCACCCTAGTGCAGTATCAATCGATCACTGTCACTTACAAAACACTTGGTGACGTGGCGAGTCCCATAAGTGCAGTTCAAGCTGGTGAGGTGGCAAGCACAAGTAGTGTCCCGCTGCCACCAAAAAGACAAACACAGGCCCGTCGTGCCATAATGCCCTTCCTGCTGCATTCACCAATCCTAATTGGGAACCCACCGCTTCTGCAGCGCCCGTACTTCCCCCATTCACATCCCCAACCAAATGCAGTCAGCTGCATGAGAGGCATTTTCTTTATGTCCTCCTGAGTACCCCTACCTAGCGAACCCCCCCAAAAAAGATGTTGTGTCTGCAGCAAGCGCGGATATAGGCGTGACACCCGCTATTATTGTCCCTCCTGTCCTGACAATCCTGGTCTTTGCATTGGTGAATGTTTTGAACGCTACCATTCACTAGTTGAGTATTAGCGTAGGGTACAGCATTGCACAGACTAGGCACACTTTCACAGGGTCTCCCAAGATGCCATCGCATTTTGAGAGACCCGAACCTGGAACCGGTTACAGTTATAAAAGTTAGTTACAAAAAAAAGTGTAAAAAAAAAAAAAAACACATACAAAAATATAAAATAAAAAAAAAATAGTTGTCGTTTTATTGTTCTCTCTCTCTCTATTCTCTCTATTGTTCTGCTCTTTTTTTTTTTTTTTTTTTATCAAATAACATTTTATTGTAATATTTGTATTACAAGCATACATAATATGTTGAAAATGACAAGAGAAAAGAAGGAACATATAACGGTGTACATGTATACAACAAATCCCTTCATTTTTCCCTGTTAAATTACTCAAAACTGTGCGAGTCATTAGAACACTTGGGGTGTAGAGAAATAGAAAGGAAGAAAAGAAAATGAAAGAAGAGGAGGGGGGAGGGAGGGGGGAGGGGGTTGTTGATGGTAGGGACTTATGTACTTATCATGGTGGATCCTCTCGAAGATGCCACAGCTCCCATACTTTGTTATGTGCTTCCAGCCTGTCCTGAATCCTGGCCGTCATCTTCTCCATCAACTCCACATCCTTGATTCTAGCGTATAAAGCTTCAGAAGTGGGGGGGAGGGTTTTTTTCCAGTGCAAGGCGATAAGACATCTTGCCGCTGTGAGTATGTGGCGCAATAATTTTTTGCTGGGTGTGGGAATTTTTAGTCACTGGACTCCTAAGAGGAATGACTTGGGGGTCATGGGGATCTGTACCTCCAGAAGACCTGCCAGCAGCTGCTGAACCGCAGCCCAGAAAGGGGTAATCAGTGGACAGCTCCAAAAAAGGTGAAGGAGGGTCCCTCTTTCTTTTTGACATTGCCAACAGCGATCAGAGCTAGAAGGATATATGGTGTGGAGGGTGTCTGGAGTCATATACCAGCAGAGGAGGATTTTATAGGTTACATAGTTACATAGTAGGTGAGGTTGAAAAAAGACACAAGTCCATCAAGTCCAACCTATGTGTGTGATTATGTGTCAGTATTACATTACATATCCCTGTATATTGCGGTCATTTAGGTGATTATCTAATAGTTTCTTGAAGCTATCAATGCTCCCTGCTGAGACCACCGCCTGTGGAAGGGAATTCCACATCCTTGCCGCTCTTACAGTAAAGAACCCTCTACGTAGTTTAAGGTTAAACCTCTTTTCTTCTAATTGTAATGAGTGGCCACGAGTCTTATTAAACTCTCTTCTGCGAAAAAGTTTTATCCCTATTGTGGGGTCACCAGTACAGTATTTGTAAATTGAAATCATATCCCCTCTCAAGCGTCTCTTCTCCAGAGAGAATAAGTTCAGTGCTCGCAACCTTTCCTCATAACTAAGATCCTCCAGACCCTTTATTAGCTTTGTTGCCCTTCTTTGTACTCGCTCCATTTCCAGTACGTCCCTCCTGAGGACTGGTGCCCAGAACTGGACAGCATACTCCAGGTGCGGGCGGACCAGAGTCTTGTAGAGCGGGAGAATTATCATTTTATCTCTGCAGTTGATCCCCCTTTTAATGCATGCCAATATTCTGTTTGCTTTATTAGCAGCAGCTTGGCATTGCATGCCATTGCTGAGCCTATCATCCACTAGGACCCCCAAGTCCTTTTCCATCCTAGATTCCCCCAGAGGTTCTCCCCCCAGTGTATAGATTGCATTCATATTTTTGCCACCCAAATGCATTATTTTACATTTTTCTACATTGAACCTCATTTGCCATGTAGTCGCCCACCCCATTAATTTGTTCAGGTCTTTTTGCAAGATTTCCACATCCTGCGGAGAAGTTATTGCCCTGCTTAGCTTAGTATCGTCTGCAAATACAGAGATTGAACTGTTTATCCCATCCTCCAGGTCGTTTATGAACAAATTAAATAGGATTGGTCTCAGCACAGACCCCACTACCCACCCCTGACCATTCTGAGTACTCCCCATTTATCACCACCCTCTGAACACGCCCTTGTAGCCAGTTTTCAATCCATGTACTCACCCTATGGTCCATGCCAACGCACCTTATTTTGTACAGTAAACGTTTATGGGGAACTGTGTCAAATGCTTTTGCAAAATCCAGATACACCACGTCTACGGGCCTTCCTTTATCTAGATGGCAACTCACCTCCTCATAGAAGGTTAATAGATTGGTTTGGCAAGAACGATTCTTCATGAATCCACGCTGATTACTGCTAATGATATCATATAGGTGTTTTCCTTATATAGAGTACAGAGGGAACTTTTGGCTGCCTGGGTCCATATCGTCTGCCATTGCTCCAAAGGGAGTTCCTCTTCGAGGGCTTTTTCCCATTTGATCATATAGGCATGTTTACCTTTAGTTTCCAGTGGGTAGGCATTTATTATTTTGTACATATCAGAGATTAAGCCCTTCTGGGCCGTGCCCCCCAGGATTAGGTTTTCAAAAGACGTTGGTGTGGAGAATAGTAGGTCAGGCGATATGGATAGGGCATAGTGGCGTATCTGCAGGTAGCTGTAGAAAACTTGATGTGGCAGGCCATGTTTAGTCTGAAGATCAGAGAAGGACAATAGCCTGTGGGATCTAGGATCTACTAGGTGTCCATAGTGAAAAAGGTTCCGTGACGACCATGGGTGAGACATTTGGTGAGTGAGACTATCTGGAATTTTGGGGTTGCAGACGAAGGACGTTAGGACTGATTTTTCTGAGGACAACTCATGTAAGCGGGATAGTTTGATCCATAATTGACAAAGCTGGGACATAGTTCCCAGTAAGCGCTCCGGGGGAACCTCGTTCTGCTCTTTTTTACTGTATTCTATTCTGCAATGTTTTATGGTTATTATGTTTTATCAAGTTTGTTTTTCAGGTATTCAATTTTTTATACTTTACCGTTTACTGTGCTTTATTGTTAACCATTTTTTTGTCTTCAGGTACGCCATTCACGAATTTGAGTGGTTATACCAGAATGATGCCTGCAGGTTTAGGTATCATCTTGGTATCATTCTTTTCAGCCAGCGGTTAGCTTTCATGTAAAAGCAATCTCAGCGGCTAATTAGCCTCTAGACTGCTTTTACAAGTAGTGGGAGGGAATGCCCCCCCCAACGTCTTCGTTTTTCTCTGGCTCTCCTGTCTCAACAGGGAACCTGAAAATGCAGCCGGTGATTCAGCCAGCTGACCATAGAGCTGATCAGAGACCAGAGTGGCTCCAAACATCTCTATGGCCTAAGAAACCGGAAGCTACGAGCATTTTATGACTTAGATTTCGCCGGATGTAAACAGCGCCATTGGGAAATTGGGAAAGCATTTTATCACACCGATCTTGGTGTGGTCAGATGCTTTGAGGGCAGAGGAGAAATCTAGGGTCTAATAGACCCCAATTTTTTCAAAAAAGAGTACCTGTCACTACCTATTGCTATGATAGGGGATATTTACATTGCCTGAGATAACAATAAAAA
Source organism: Lithobates clamitans (assembly GCA_037952925.1). Taxonomy (NCBI): domain Eukaryota; kingdom Metazoa; phylum Chordata; class Amphibia; order Anura; family Ranidae; genus Lithobates; species Lithobates clamitans. Next base: position 13,647,616 of record JBBGZY010000573.1, read on the forward strand.
TGATTTAAAAGAAAAAAAAAAAGAAGAAAGGAACAGTTTAAAAATAAGATAAAAAAAAATAATAATAATAATAAAGAAAAAAAAAAAAAAGCACCCCTGTCCCCCCTGCTCTCGCGCTAAGGTGAACGCAAGCGTCGGTCTGGCGTCAAATGTAAACAGTAGACCTCCTCTGTAAATCTAAAGTGGTAACCTGTAAAGGCTTTTAAAGGCTTTTAAAAATGTATTTAGTTTGTCGCCACTGCACGTTTGTGCGCAATTTAAATTTAAAAAAGTGTGTTTTTTCCCTAAAAAATGCGTTTGAAAAATCGCTGCGCAAATACTGTGTGAAAAAAAAAAATGAAACACCCACCATTTTAATCTGTAGGGCATTTGCTTTAAAAAAATATATAATGTTTGGGGGTTCAAAGTAATTTTCTTACAAAAAAAAATTATTTTTTTATGTAATCAAAAAGTGTCAGAAAGGGCTTTGTCTTCAAGTGGTTAGAAGAGTGGGTGATGTGTGACATAAGCTTCTAAATGTTGTGCATAAAATGCCAGGACAGTTCAAAACCCCCCAAATGACCCCATTTTGGAAAGTAGACACCCCAAGCTATTTGCTGAGGGGCATGTCGAGTCCATGGAATATTTTATATTGTGACACAAGTTGCGGGAAAGAGACAATTTTTTATTTTTTTTATTTTTTTTTGCGCAAAGTTGTCACTAAATGATATATTGCTCAAATATGTGAAATTACACGGAGGCCATGGAATGCCCAGGTGGCAAAAAACCCCCCCAAATGACCCCATTTTGGAAAGTAGACACCCCAAGCTATTTGATGAGAGGTATAGTGAGTATTTTGCAGACCTCACTTTTTGTCACAAAGTTTTGAAAATTGAAAAAAGAAAAAAAAAATTTTTTTTCTCGTCTTTCTTTATTTTCAAAAACAAATGAGAGCTGCAAAATACTCACCATGCCTCTCAGCAAATAGCTTGGGGTGTCTACTTTCCAAAATGGGGTCATTTGGGGGGGGGGGGGTTGTGCCACCTGGGCATTCCATGGCCTCCGAAACTGTGATAGGCAGTGAAGAGTGAAATCAAAAATTTACACCCTTAGAAATCCTGAAGGCAGTGATTGGTTTTCGGGGCCCCGTACGTGGCTAGGCTCCCAAAAAGTCCCACACATGTGGTATTCCTGTACTCAGGAGAAGTAGCTAAATGTATTTTGGGGTGCAATTCCACATATGCCCATGGCCTGTGTGAGCAATATATCATTTAGTGACAACTTTTTGTAATTTTTTTTTTTTTTGTCATTATTCAATCACTTGGGACAAAAAAAATGAATATTCAATGGGCTCAACATGCCTCTCAGCAATTTCCTTGGGGTGTCTACTTTCCAAAATGGGGTCATTTGTGGGGGTTTTGTACTGCCCTGCCATTTTAGCACCTCAAGAAACGACATAGGCAGTCATAAATTAAAGGCTGTGTAAATTCCAGAAAATGTACCCTAGTTTGTAGGCGCTATAACTTTTGCGCAAACCAATAAATATACACTTATTGACATTTTTTTTACCAAAGACATGTGGCTGAATACATTTTGGCCTAAATGTATGACTAAAATTGAGTTTATTGGATTTTTTTTAGAACAAAAAGTAGAAAATATCATTTTTTTTCAAAATTTTCGGTCTTTTTCCGTGTATAGCGCAAAAAATAAAAATGGCAGAGTTGATCAAATACCATCAAAAGAAAGCTCTATTTGTGGGAAGAAAAGGACGCAAATTTTGTTTGGGTACATCATTGCATGACCGCGCAATTAGCAGTTAAAGCAACGCAGTGCCGAATTGTAAAAAGTGCTCTGGTCAGGAAGGGGGTAAAACCTTCCGGGGCTGAAGTGATTAAAAACAGGTCTAAATGGGAAGCAGAGATTCTGCAAGTGGAGGTAGTTGTGGGAAAGCAGGTTCTGCAGTGGTGGGGCTGCATCATCTAAAGTTGGTGAGACTGCATCATCTAAAGTTAGGGCACACAGTGGCATAGCGTTGGGGGGCAGCCAAAGCAGTTGTCCCAGGCGCAATATTTAGAGGGCTGCCATCCCGAGTCCGCTGGATCCCAGGGCCATCTTTAACGTGGGGAAAAAGGGGGCAGCTGCCTTGGACCCTGTCATTATTTTGGGGCCCAAAACAGCTGCCCCTTGAGCCCCTTGTTGTCATGGAGAGTCCAGGTTCGATGGGGGCGGAGAGCGGCAGCAAGCAGAGGCATCTTCAGGGTGCAGGCATCTACTGTATCTCCACATGGCGAGTGGGCAGCCCCGCAGATGGAGGCTGCAGGGAAGTAGAACAGCGAGGGCAGCTAAGCTTGAGAGCCAGGGAGGGAGAACAGCTCCACCGCCTCCTTGACCCTGAAGAGGCGAGCAGCAGTGGGCACAGTATCCCCAGTGCCTCCCAGAGCCTGGACTCCTCCAACCTCCTCTCCACTCCAACATGAACAGTGAGGCCCAGAGGACAAGGATGGGTGGAAGACATAGGCTGCCAGGGAGCTGCTGGAAGGAGCAGAGCACACCCGGATCAAGAAGGAGACTGACATGGAAGGTACCAGGCATCATACACAGACCTACCTGCAGAGAGAGACTGGGACCAGGGGCAGAGGAGGGACTGCAGATAGGGACAGGGCTAGGGGTCTCTCTATCTCACCCTCTCTCTCTCAGCCCCCATCTCTCTCACCCCCTCTCTCTTTCTCACCCCCCCTCTCTCTCAGCCTCCCATCTCTCACCCCCCTCCCTCCGTCTCCCCCTCTCTCTCACCCCCTCTCACTCTCAATCGCTTTCTATCTTACCTCCCCTGTCTTTCTCATCCCCCTCTCTCTCTCCACAGATGGGACATAGCAACCAATAGGTGATGACACCGCTCCAGGCTTTACCAGCCATTGTCAAGCGCTCTTTCTTTTCCCCTGCAGCCACCGCTGATTAACACAGGGGATCATGTGACCAGACTTGAGCAAGCCAAGAATAGGTAAGTCCACGGGTTAGGGACAATTACTTGCCTTGCCCCGGGACGCTAACAACCCATTTTATGTCACTGACCGCACGTGTAGCTTTGTTAGAGTGGCTGAACTTTTTAGCCACAACACATGCATGAAGTAGTAATGTGGCTGACAACGTCTTTCTCTTCGTACTCCTACAAAGCACAGAGCAGCTGCTTGCTGGTAAGTGCTGCTGATGTGCCAGTTTCTTACTGCAGTACATCGACCTTCCTACAAATACTGCTAATTCTCCCTTTTCCTACTCATCTTCTCCTGCAAATCCAGCCCAAAATGACTATGAGGAGTCAACAGATTTACATGTCACTGCTATTCACAGATCATTAGAACTTTGCAGTGTGGGCCTTTTTTAAAGTATCTTTTGCTGGAGTGGAATAAATAAATATCCCCAATGACCTCCAAAACCAGTGTCCCAATTCCATAATTCAATTATGTTCTTGGCATTAGAAAATATGGCCCAGCTTGGCAATTCAAAGGCCTCAAGCATGAAAATGACATGGTGGTACTAAGCAAGTGACCCCTATGCTTAATGTGCAGTGGGACAGCCACTCAAATTGTTAGGTTTGTTGAATGTCCAGCGAGTCAAACTTTGCCATGTAGTGTTCCTGGTTCTTGAAAGTCTGCCAACCTTGTTCCTGACCCTGCTATGTCTAACACCTCTCTTGGGTCACCCCTGCATGTTATGTCTGCTGCTCACTTGTGTTACCAACCTCGGCTTGGATTTCTGACTATGTCTCCTTCTCCTGACTTTATACTCCACTGCCAGCACATTACAGACTTCTGCCTGTTTCTGACCTTAAACCTGATCCTGACCTTGCACCTGTCTGCCTGGCTGCTGAACAAGACTTGTGACCAGACTCCATACTAAAACTGGAAGGACTCTTGTGTTTCCAAGCTTCAGCTTGCTATTACAGCTTCTACTGCCCTAGCAGTCCCTGTAATATAGTACATACCCTTGCTTCCAACACTACTGGGAGGCGTAGGAGGCCTCCCCATGTCTCACTAATGCTTCCTGTTATAGATGGACACTTAAAATCCAGCAATGATGTCCACAGGGCTATTGCAGCCTGTTCAGGCTATTCCACTAGGCAGCAGTGAGTATTTTTTTTTTGTTTAGCAAAAGCTTCATTTTTGGTTTTGGGGCGGAGGGGTTGGGGTTGAATCTTTCAAAGTGCAGACCATTTTTTTTTTTAAAGGGCCTGTGAATAAATAATTTGCAGCCAGCAACAATTAGCAAATACAGTATGCCTTAAGAAATCCATGAATTGTATTACAAAGCAAGAATATACACCAAAAAGTATTAAAAATATCAGGCCCAAAATTACAACTCAATGGAATTTAGGAACAAGTCGATGGCTGGTAAATCTCAATATGTTTCACAGTCTTTCACTGCTTCTTCGGGATTGTTGTGGGGAGCAAAATATCTCTGCAAAAAGTCAAACAAATATACAATAATATATAATGTACACACAAACATATAAAAATATATCCCAGAAAAATTATACTTTTTGTTGCCAAGACTGTCAAGATAAAAGGCACTTAGTCTTACCCAGAGGGACCAGGCATTTGCAGAGGGCTAGGAGCATGAACATAGGAGGCCACAACTCTCACTGAATGGGCATGGGAGCGGATAAGGCAATATAAAAGCGATAAAATATGAACAAAACAAATCAGGAAACATTGATAAATAGTAAATGGAAAATGGCCATCAGACTTGGTAAATACTAAAAAGTTGCCAAGTGCCACATATATGACCAATTTACAGTACATATGAATCATAGAGTAAACTGATGGGCAAAATTGCACATGGACAGATTGGCAAGATCATAGGCTGAAGCAGCATGGATTATTTAACAGCAGTATATCACCATGATGGACTGGAGCAACATGGATTGCTTGAGGGCAATGTATCACCATTATGACAAAACAGCCAGAAATGCTCAAAAATAGAAATGTGGGTTAAGCTGCACATACAATCTGTCAAAATAAAAGAAAGAGGAAAAAAAGAAGTGACAACAATGCCGCAAAGGGTTACCAATGTCTGAGCCAGAGAAGCTGCCTCACCTGCTCCAAACTCCCGCCAAACAAAATCCACTGCAGCCAGCGGAATAACCAAAGTACATTGGTATTGTGAAGCAGCTATGAAAACAATTACACACAGGGTGTGTACTACATCTCTAGCTGACGCTTTTCAAGAGGTTTGCACACTTCCCAAGAGGTACTTGCATAGGCGTGCGCAGCCTATTGCATTAGGATGTGCACCTCAAACCAAAGCTCAAACACACGTGCGTATATATATATATATATATATATATATATATATATATACACACACACATATACACACACACACACACACATACACACACACTCTTCTATATAAATGTTAACAAACATTTTAAAATGTATTAAAACATTTTTAATTAAAAAAAACATTTATCAATGTAAACAAACACAATTTTTTTTAACTTATTAATTAAATAATCTTTTAACATAAACAAAGCTTTTAAATAATTCTCTGAATCAAATAAGCAATTTTAAAAACTGCATGGTAAGTAGGATTTTTTTTTTATAAGTGCCATGTTTTAATATCCTGAATTGTATTTACTGCATTAAATACATTTGTTAGATCCCCAGCAACAATAGATTCCCTCAGCAACAATAGATCCCCCAAGAACAAGACATCTCCCCAGCAACTATAGATTCACCAGCAACAATAGATCCCTCCCAGCAACAATAGATCCCTCCCAGCAACAATAGACACCCCCCAGCAACAATAGATCCCTCCCATTAACAATAGATCCCTCCCATTAACAATAGATCTCCCCAGCAACAATAGATCTCCCAGCATCCAGTATCAATATACTCTCCAGCAACATAAGCCACCTCCCGCAACAGGATTATTCTCCCATCAACAATTGACCCCCCAGAAACAATTGATCCCACCAGCAGTAATAGACTTTCCCAGCATCAATAGATCACCCAGTGACAATAGAGACCCCAGCAGCCAATATCAATAGATACTCCAGCAAATCCCGCCACACCTTGGCATATACATTCAGTGCTGAGGTGCCGGAACTGTGTTCTCCCACGTTCCTGCTGAAAAAAAGCCCTGGAAATATGTATTTGGACATCAAATTGGCATTAAAATAAAGTGGTTCGCACACTACAGATTATTATTATGGCTACCTTCTCTACATGTTTTAGAGAAGAAGGCGTCGCACAGAAGGAAGCAGCAGCTGCCCGCTGTCTACCTCCCTGTGGCAGCAGTATAGGTAGAAGTTCCCCGTACTAGCTGCCACTGTTTGAAAACCAGCACAGCTGTGTGGCGATCTGTCCCCACGGCCGCATCATTCAGACACACCGCTCTGTGTGTCTGAGTGAATTATAAACCCATCCTTGGCTTCTTTAGCAGCTTCTTTGGCATCTTTAGCAGCTGTCGGCTTGTAGTTCTCAATGAACAACCACGGAGCTGTGGAGTGCTATGGTAGATCATTGAGTGTTCCTGTCAGGGAGTATCGGCTTACCCGTATGGGTAAGCCGATACGCCAACAGTGTACATGAGACCTGCATGGCATCAGTGATCTGCTGATCGCTGGTGCAATGCTTTCCAGGCATCTGCAACTAATAATAATAAATGCACATTTTTTTTATTGATGGGCACGCTGGCAGCAATTGATGGGTACTGTAGCTGTGTTTGATGGCACAGTGGTGGCAATTTATGGGTACAGTAGCTGCGTTTGATGGGCACAGTGGCTGCAACTGATGGGCACAGTAGCTGCGTTTGATGGGCACAGTGGCTGCAATTGATTTTTTTTTTCAGTTTGTTTGTGCCCCACCCACAAAAAAATTTTGAGCACCAGCCGTCACTGCTCCAATGTGGGCTGACGTATAGGCACATTAACCCACATTGGCACATACCAAAGACGTGTAATAGAATACATTTTGGCCTAAATTTTTGAAGAAAATTGATTTTATTGGATAGGTTTTATAACAAAAGTAGTAGTAGTAACAGTTTTTTGTTGTTTACCAAAAAATAAAAAACCTAGTGAGGATCAAATATGACCAAAAGAAAGCTCTATTTGCATGACAAAAATTATATAAAATTAATTTGGGTAAAGTATTGCATGGCTGCGCAATTGTCAGTAGTGCAATTAAATAGCAAAAAATGGTCTGGTCCTGAAGGGGGAAAATCTTCCAAAGGTCATGGTTAAGTTGATTTTTAAATGTCATTTTTTAAAATTGTTATTTTTTAAAATAACATTATTGAAGCGTTATTTTAACACATGTGAAATTTATATATATATATATATTTATATATTTTTTTTTTTATGTACGTTACATATACAATTCAAATCAATATGAACCGTGCCTGGCTTGTCAGCAAAAAAGTAAGTGTGTATGTATATGTATATGTATATATATATATATATGTATATGTAAATATGTAACACTTTTTTGCTGACAAGCCAGGCAGGGTTCATATTGATTTGAATTGTATATGTAATGTACATTAAAAAAAATAAAAAATATATATAGATAGATAGATAGATAGATAGATAGATAGATAGATAGATAGATAGATAGATAGATATAATTTTTTTTATGTACATTACATATACAATTGAAATCAATATGAACCCTGCCTGGCTTGTCAGCAAAAAAGTGTGTATGTATATATATATATATATATATATATATATATATATATATATATATATATATATACGGTATATATATATATATATATATATATAATATACAGTGGGGACAGAAAGTATTCAGACCCCCTTAAATTTTTTCACTCTTTGTTATATTGCAGCCATTTGATAAAATCATTTAAGTTAATTTTTTTCCTCATTAATGTACACACAGCACCCTATATTGACAGAAAAACACAGAATTGTTGATGTTTTTGCAGATTTATTAAAAAAGAAAAACTGAAATGTCACAAGGTCCTAAGTATTCAGACCCTTTGCTGTGACACTCATATATTTAACTCAGGTGCTGTCCATTTCTTCTGATCATCCTTGGGATGGTTCTACACCTTCATTTGAGTCCAGCTGTGTTTGATTATACTGATTGGACTTGATTAGGAAAGCCACACACCTGTCTATATAAGACCTTACAGCTCACAGTGCATGTCAGAGCAAATGAGAATCATGAGGTCAAAGGAACTGCCTGAAGAGCTCAGAAACAGAATTGTGGCAAGGCACAGATCTGGCCAAGGTTACAAAAAAATTTCTGCTGCGCTTAAGGTTCCTAAGAGCACAGTGGCCTCCATAATCCTTAAATGGAAGATGTTTGGGATGACCAGAACCCTTCCTAGAGCTGGTCGTCCGGCCAAACTGAGCTATCGGGGGAGAAGAGCCTTGGTAAGAGAGGTAAAGAAGAACCCAAAGATCACTGTGACTGAGCTCCAGGGATGCAGTCGGGAGATGGAAGAATGTTGTAGAAAGTCAACCATCACTGCAGCCCTCCACCAGTCGGGGCTTTATGGCAGAGTGGCCCGACGGAAGCCTCTCCTCAGCGCAAGACACATGGAGTTTGCTAAAAAAACACCTGAAGGACTCCAAGATGGTGAGAAATAAGATTCTCTGGTCTGATGAGACCAAAATAGAACTTTTTGGCCCTAATTCTAAGCGGTATGTGTGGAGAAAACCAGGCACTGCTCATCATCTGTCCAATACAGTCCCAACAGTGAAGCATGGTGGTGGCAGCATCATGCTGTGGGGGTGTTTTTCAGCTGCAGGGACAGGACGACTGGTTGCAATCGAGGGAAAGATGAATGCGGCCAAGTAGAGGGATATCCTGGATGAAAACCTTCTCCAGAGTGCTCAGGACCTCAGACTGGGCCGAAGGTTTACCTTCTAACAAGACAATGACCCTAAGCACACAGCTAAAATAACAAAGGAATGGCTTCACAACAATTCCGTGACTGTTCTTGAATGGTCCAGCCAGAGCCCTGACTTAAACCCAATTGAGCATTTCTGGAGAGACCTAAAAATGGCTGTCCACCAACGTTTACCATCCAACCTGACAGAACTGGAGAGGATCTGCAAGGAGGAATGGCAGAGGATCCCCAAAAAAAAGTGTGAAAAACTTGTTGCATCTTTCCCAAAAAGACTCATGGCTGTATTAGATCAAAAGGGTGCTTTTACTAAATACTGAGCAAAGGGTCTGAATACTTAGGACCATGTGATATTTCAGTTCTTCTTTTTTAATAAATCTGCAAAAATATCAACAATTCTGTGTTTTTCTGTCAATATGGGGTGCTGTGTGTACATTAATGAGGAAAAAAAATGAACTTAAATGGTTTTAGCAAATGGCTGCAATATAACAAAGAGTGAAAAATGTAAGGGGGTCTGAATACTTTCCGTCCCCACTGTATATATAAATGCATACTTACTTTTTTGCTGGCAGGGACAGGGTTCATATCGAGTGGCCTTTTTATTTTTTTTATTTTTCGTCCATCGTGTGACTCCCCTTCCCTGCTCAGTGCTGTCTCACAGGCACTGCTTACCTCACTGAGCCAGCCGCCTGCCGCTATCCGAGTCCAGGCTGAGGCTCCGCTGAGTCCGCTGCCTCTTCCGAGGGAAGGGAGAGAGAGGAGGCCGGAGGGGGGCGGAGTGCAGATGCATATCACTCCGCCGCCACCTGCAGGACCTGCGCTGCCGGAACCATACAAGACCCATCGGAAAATGCGGCTGGATGACTCCGCTGATCCTGTGGTCCCGGGGACTCCCTAGTCCCTGCAGTGCAGGCTGTGCAGCAAAAAGATGCTTTTTATTGCAGGACCAACCCAGGCCAGTGGTGACATGAGCAGTAGTCACCACAACTACTCACAGCAGCAGTCACAACCAATGAGAGCACAATGATGATTAGGGTGTGCCTGGGCACACCCGGCACACCCTGTGGGCACGCCTATGAGTACTTGATAAATACTGGCTTTTATAAACGGGAACATTGAGAAACACTGTCCTAACCCATGGTCTGCATCAAGCATATATTTATTAAGCGGTGAATGTGACTTTCACCAAACATTTATTAGTGATGAATCAGATTCCCTGCTACCCCACTGTGTGCAGTAAAAGTGTTTCTTCAGCCTGAAAATGAAACAAACGCATGCCTTAATTTATTTTGCTAACTTTCTCCCACATCTGTTAGGGTTCCTTTTAAACCATCCTCACATTGCCTTTTCTTGATTAACAGAAGTAAATGGATTTTTGCCTCCCTTTTATTCTCCTTTTTCCTTTTATGTACTCAAACAGTTAATGTTCCTTTGGCGCTAATTAGATCCTTTTTTGTGCATGTGTACTTTTTCTGCCTTTGTGACGTCTGTATTGGGAGCGCACTTTGTCAGAGAACCTGTATGATGTTCACTTTCAACTCAGATCCTGCTTTTGAGAGCAGGGCTCCTCTAATTATGGCTGGATTCATTTTAATAATAAGGAGAAAGAAGCAGAATGTTTGTTAAAAGAGTGTGTGTGACCCTTAGAGAATGCAGGAAGAGATTGGAATTTGACTTTGCTTAAGATATGGATATGTTGCATTTTAATGGGTATTTTTAAAATGAAAGTGTCCTAAGTGACATTCCTTGCAAGGCAATACTCATTAAGAATGGATATATTGATTTTAATGTCCTGGTGGGAAAAACATTAGGGGGAGATGGAAGGGAATAATGGAAACATGAAACATTTTTCTAAACAGTTCTTTTATTAGACTTTGTGCAGAACTAAATACAATTGTGTGGTTTCATTAAAAGGAAAGTCTATAATAATACATAAAATTAAATACTTACCGTATATACTCAAGTGTAAGTCGACCAGAATAGAAGCCGAGGCACCTAATTTTACCACAAAAAACTGGGAAAATATATTGACTCGAGTATAAGCCGAGGGTGGGAAAATGCATCAGCTACCGGTAAACAATGCCCATATGCAGCCTCACTGTGCCCATCTGCAGCCTCACTGTGCCCATTTGAAGCCTCACTGTGCCCAGTTGCAGTCTCACTGTGCCCAGTTGCAGTCACACTGTGCCCAGTTGCAGTCTCACTGTGCCCAGTTGCAGTCACAATGTGCCCAGCTGCAGTCACACTGTGCCCAGTTGCAGTCTCACTGTGCCCAGTTGCAGTCACACTGTGCCCAGTTGCAGTCACACTGTGTCCAGTTGCAGTGACACTGTGCCCAATTGCAGCTTTTATTACTAAAACAGTGTGTGTCTCCCGCATGTAATGCATTCTGTTCAGCTGTCCATTGAAACAAAGCCCACCCCGCCTCCTCCTCGTCTGTAATAGGCGGAACACTGATACAGTTTCCCAGCATCGTATCAGTGTTCCTCTATCGTGGACAAATGAGGAGGAGACGTGGCGGGCTTTGTTTCAATGAACAGCTGAACAGAATGCATTACACAGTGGGAGATACCTTTCATTACTAAAACAGCGTGTGTCTCCCGCTGTGTATTGCATTCTGTTTAGCCGTCCATTGAAACAAAGCCCACCCCGCCTCCTCCTCATCTGTCCGTGATAGAGGAACACTGATACAATGCTGGGAAACTGTATCAGTGTTCCGCCTATTACAGACAAGGAGGAGGCGGGGCGGGCTTTGTTTCAATAGACGAGTGAACAGAATGCATTACACAGCGGGAGACGCGCTGTTTTAGTAATAAAAGGTACGGCTCACTCGAGTATAAGCTGAGGGGGAGTTTTTCAGTGTAAAAAATGGGCTGAAAAACTCGGCTTATACTCGAGTATATATGGTAATACAGTATTGTAATCTGGTTACCTGCATTATATTGTTCTATTCTTTGAGGAACAATGGGGATTATTTACGAAAGGCAAATCCACTTTGCACTACAAGCACACTGCATGTGCACTTGGAAGTGCAGTTGCTGTAAATCTGAGGGGTATATCTGAAATGAGGGGAAGCTCTACTAATTTTATCATCCAATCATGTGCAAGCTAAAGTGCTGTTTTTATTTTTCTTGCATGTCCCCCTTGGATTTACAGCGACTGCACTTCCAAGTGCACTTGCAGTGCACTTGTAGTGCAAAGTGGATTTGCCTTTTGTAAATACCCTCCAATGTGTCAAGCCAGACGATGAAGTTCAACTGCACATTGGGGGTTATTTACGAAAAGGAAAATCCACTTTGCACTACAAGTGCACTTGGAAGTGCAATCGCTGTAAATCTGAGGGGGGACATGCAAGGAAAATAAAAAACAACATTTTAGCCTGCACAAGTTTGGATGATAAAATCAGCAGAGCTTCCCCTCATTTCAGGTTTAACCCTCAGATTTACAGTGACTGCACTTCCAAGTGCACTTGCAGTGCAAAGTGGATTTGCCTTTCGTAAAAGACCCCCATTAAAATGTAGTTAAAAGATGCATACATAAATGTTTTGGTTCGTAATGACTAATCAAAAACTAGATATGTACTCTCAGCAGCAATACAGGCTTTGTGATGGGATATACCGTATCTCTATGCAATGCTACATTAACCACTTGCCAACCGGGCCAATTCTGACACTTCTCACCTACGTGTAAAAATCAACTTTTTTTTAATAGAAAATTACTTAGAAACCCCATATATATATATATATATATATATATATATATATATATATATATATATATATATATATATATATATATATATATATATATATATATTGGTGTAGTGAGACCTCTGCACAGTGTTCAGCTAAAGCTACAAGTTAGTGTAGTGCGTCCTCCTCACAGTGTTCAGCTAAAACTACAAGTTAGTGTAGTGAGACCTCTGCACAGTGTTCAGCTAAAGCTACAAGTTAGGGTAGTGCGTCCTCCTCACAGTGTTCAGCTAAAACTACAAGTTAGTTTTTTGCGAGCTCTGCACAGTGTTCAGCTAAAGCTACAAGTTAGTGTAGTGCATCCTCCTCACAGTGTTCAGCTAAAACTACAAGTTAGTGTAGTGAGATCTCTGCACAGTGTACAGCTAAAGCTACAAGTTAGGGTAGTGCGTCCTCCTCACAGTGTTCAGCTAAAGCTACAAGTTAGTTTAGTGTGACCTCTGCACAGTGTTAAGCTAAAGCTACAAGTTGAGGGAAGTGCGTTCTCCTCACAGTGTTCAGCTAAAACTACAAGTTAGTGTAGTGCGAGCTCTGCACAGTGTTCAGCTAAACCTACAAGTTGGTGTAGGGTGTCCTCCTCACAGTGTTCAGCGAAAACTACAAGTTAGTGTAGTGCGACCTCTGCACAGTGTTCAGCTAAAGCTACAAGTTAGTGTACTGCGTCCTCCTCACAGTGTTCAGCTAAAACTACAAGTTAGTGTAGTGAGACCTCTGCACAGTGTTCAGCTAAAGCTACAAGTTAGTGTAGTGCGTCCTCCTCACAGTGTTCAGCTAAAGCTACAAGTTAGTTTAGTGTGATCTCTGTACAGTGTTCAGCTAAAGCTACAAGTTAGGGTAGTGCGTCCTCCATACAGTGTTCAGTTAAAGCTACAAGTTGGTGTAGTGTGTCCTCCTCACAGTGTTCAGCGAAAATTACAAGTTAGTGTAGTGCGAACTCTGAACAGTGTTCAGCTAAAGCTACAAGTTAGTTTAGTGCGTCCTCCTCACAGTGTTCAGCTAAAACTACAAGTTAGTGTAGTGAGACCTCTGCACAGTGTTCAGCTAAAGCTACAAGTTAGTGTAGTGCGTCATCCTCACAGTGTTCAGCTAAAGCTACAAGTTGGTGTAGTGTGTCCTCCTCACAGTGTTCAGCGAAAACTACAAGTTAGTGTAGTGCGACCTCTGCACAGTGTTCAGCTAAAACTACAAGTTAGTGTAGTGAGATCTCTGCACAGTGTACAGCTAAAGCTACAAGTTAGTTTGGTGCGACCTCTGCACAGTGTTCAGCTAAAGCTACAAGTTAGTGTAGTGCGTCCTCCTCACAGTGTTCAGCTAAAGCTACAAGTTAGTGTAGTGCGTCCTCCTCACAGTGTTCAGCTAAAACTACAAGTTAGTGTAGTGCGACCTCTGCACAGTGTTCAGCTAAAGCTACAAGTTAGTGTAGTGCGTCCTCCTCACAGTGTTCAGCTAAACCTACAAGTTATTTTTTTGCGAGCTCTGCACAGTGTTCAGCTAAAGCTACTTGTAGAAGTTTGGTGGTGTTTTCCTGATCCTATCACTACCGCAGGCAGCTAAATAAGCTACAAGTTAGTGTAGTGTGAGATCTGCACAGTGTTCACCTAAAGCTACCTGTAGAAGGTTGGTGGTGTTTTCCTGATCCTATCACTACTGCAGGCAGCTAAATAAGCTACAAGTTATTTTTTGGCGAGCTCTGCACAGTGTTCACCTAAAGATACCTGTAGAAGGTTGGTGGTGTTTTCCTGATCCTATTACTACCGCAGGCAGCTAAATAAGCTACAAGTTAGTGTAGTGCGAGATCTGCACAGTGTTCACCTAAAGCTACCTGTAGAAGGTTGGTGGTGTTTTCCTGATCCTATCACTACCGCAGGCAGCTAAATAAGCTAGAAGTTAGTGTAGTGCGAGCTCTGCACAGTGTTCACCTAAAGCTACCTGTAGAAGGTTGGTGGTGTTTTCCTGATCCTATTACTACTGCAGGCAGCTAAATAAGCTACAAGTTAGTGTAGTGCGAGCTCTGCACAGTGTTCACCTAAAGCTACCTCTAGAAGGTTGATGGTGTTTTCCTGATCCTATTACTACCGCAGGCAGCTAAATAAGCTACAAGTTAGTGTAGTGCGAGCTCTGCACAGTGTTCAGCTAAAGCTACCTGTAGAAGGTTGGTGGTGTTTTCCTGATCCTATCACTACAGCAGGCAGCTAAATAAGCTACAAGTAATTTTTTTGCGAGCTTTGCACAGTTTTCAGCTAAAGCTACCTGTAGAAGGTTGGTGGTGTTCTCATACTACAGGCAGGCAGTTGATTTTGCTAGCTTAGTGCTATATATATCCCAGCTTAGTGCAGCTACAGGCCATTAGTACAGTAGGTGACCGCGATATTGTGTCAATCTCGCCGCACTTCTCGGCGAGATTTGACACCTACGAGCCCCGTCGCAGGAGCCAGCGCCGAGATGGCTCACTCATCGGGAAAGGAATCCTTCCGCGATGAGTGACAGGCAGCGCTGACAGCTGTCTAGTATGAATCCTGAGGCGGGAACACCGCGCCAAATTTTAAATGAAAAAACCGGCGTGGGTTCCTCGGATAAGGGTCTGGTATGGATTTGGGGGGGACCCCCACGCCGATTTTTCGGCATAGGGGGTTCCCCTTACAATCCATGCCAGACCTAAGGGCCTGGTATGCCTCCGAGGGGGGAACCCACGCCGGTTTTTTCATTTAAAATTTGGCGCGGTGTTCCCGCCTCAGGATTCATACTAGACAGCTGTCAGCACTGCCTGTCACTCATCGCGGAAGGAAAACAAAGTTTTCCTTTCCCGATGAGTGAGCCAGCGCGACATTCACAGTACCCTGTCGCCGAGAACCAGCGCGATGGTATCGCGCTGGAAACACAATCTCGCGGTCAGGTACTGTATGTCTGGAAGGCCAACAAGGAGAGGCAGACAGTCACAAGCCAATAAAAGAGGGCAAGCAGGCTCTGTGTCTAGAGGCAACAGTGCTGGTCGTAGAGACGGTGCATCCTCATCAGCACGTGGCCGTGGAACACGCTTGGCCTTTTTTTCGGCAGCTGGCCGTGTTTTGCCGCAACATGCGGAAGACTTGGTCGAGTGGATGACCAAGCCGTCCTCATCCTCCTCATCCTCTCTCACCCATGCTCAGGGTACTTTGTCTGGCAAAGCTGCGGCCTCTTCCCTCGGCTCAATGTCATCAGTGACTCCTTCCCTAGCCCCACCATGTCCTCCTGAGGAGTCCCTCAAACTGTTTGACCACAGTGTTGGGTACATGCTCCAGGAGGATGTCCAGCGTTTGGAAGGCTCTAATGATGATACTGAGCTAGATGAAGGCAGTAACGTGAGCACGGACAGAGGGGTTGCCCAAGAAGGACAGCAATCTGGCAGTCATGCTCCCCCTGCTGCAGCATACTGCCAGGTTTGCTCCAGTGATGAGGAGGGAGGGGATGATGAGGTCACTGACTCAATGTGGGTGCCTGATAGGAGAGAGGAGGAGGAGGAGGCACATCACCAACGAGGCAGGATGCCCTCCAGGGGTCAGCCTAAGGGCAGCACACTGACTGCATCACACCCCAAAGCTCCGCATGTGCAGGGCGCTGCAGTCTCTGGGCGTTATTCAAAAAGTTCTTTGTTATTGAGATGAGTGCATCAGATAGCACCGCTGCTATTTGCAATATATGTCTCAAGCATATCTCGCGTGGCCAAAACATCTCCCGCTTGGGCACCATATGCTTGACCAGACATATGTTGACCTGCCATGCAGTTTGTTGGCAAGCGTATCTAAAAGACCCACACCAAAGAACAAAGAGGACCTCTCCTTGCTCCTCATCAGCTGAGATCTCCAACCACACTATACCTTCTGTCCTCTCTGAGACCTGCACTGAGAGGAATGAAGGTGTAGAATTAGGTGTGTCACAGCCAAGTACTTGTGGGCAATCTGCTTTCGGTACACCTACGTCAGATTGTACCAGTCAAATTTCCCTGCCCCAGCTGCTGCTCCACCAAAAGAAGTTTGCTCCCAGCCATCCACATGCCCAGCGGTTGAATGCTAGCTTGGCAAAATTGCTAGCACTTCAACTGCTGCCTTTTCAGTTGGTAGACTCTGCCCCCTTCAGTGAGTTTGTGGAATGTGTGGTTCCTCAGTGGCAGGTACCCAAACGCCACTTTTTCTCACTGAAGGCGATTCCGGCTCTCTACCGGCATGTGGAAGGCAATGTCCATGCCTCGCTGGAAAGGGCAGTCAGCGGTAAGGTGCATATTACCGCTGACTCATGCTCCAGCAGGCATGGACAGGGATGTTACCTAAGTTTCACCGCGCATTGGGTGACTCTGCTGGCAGCTGAGAAGGATGCAGGACAAGGTGCAGTAGTGTTGGAGATTGTTCCGCCACCTCGCCTCCAAAATGCCACTACTAATGATTGTGACACACCTCTCTCCTCCACCCCTCCTCTTCTTCCTCCATGGCCTCTTCCTGTGATTTGTCCTCGGAACCAGCGGTGCTCCGTAGACGTTCAAGGGGCTACGCAAGTACGCAGGCCAAAAGATGCCATGCGGTGCTTGAGCTGGTGTGCTTGGGGGACAGGAGCCACACTGGGGCAGAGGTCCTGTCAGCTCTGCAGGGGCAGGTTCAGAGGTGGTTGACGCCATGCCAACTTAAGGCAGGAATGGTGGTTTGCGACAATAGCACCAACCTCCTCTCTGCTCTCCGACAGGGACAAATGACCCATGTGCCCTGTTTGGCTCACGTCCTTAACTTGGTGGTGCAGCGGTTCTTGGGCACATACCCGGGCTTACAGGATGTCCTGACAGGTGGAGCCTGGCACTCAGCATCAGCAGCAGTCTTTAAGGGATCAGTCCCAAGAAACACATGGACTTGTACGTGTCTGGGAGGAGGTGGCTGTGGACCATGTCGTCCTTAGTGACCCAGAGGACTCTGGACCGAATGCCTCAGCAAACCTACGCTGCATGGAATCCCTGATCCTGCAAAGCCTGCGTAAGGATCCTCATATTCATGGTATCAAGGAGAAGGACCAATACTGGCTGGCAACCCTCCTTGATCCACGTTACAAGGGTAAGGTTGCGGACCTTATCTTGCCGTCGCGTAGGGAGCAGAGGATGAAACATCTTCAGGAGGCCTTGCAGAAAGGTCTGTGCAATGCGTTCCCAGAGACTGGGAGGTTACAAACTCCTGTTTCTGGACAACGTGTTGCTGAGGCTTCGGTCAGTCAAAGAAGGAGCGGTGGAGAAGGTGGCCATCTGACCGATGTATTCAGACAATTTTTTAGTCCGCAGCCCCAAGGTATGATCGGTTCCAGCAACCATCGCCAGCCTCTGTTTTACATGGTGCAGGAATACCTAGGGGCAAGATCTGACTTGGACACCTTTTCCACCGAAAATCCTCTGGGTTACTGGGTCTTGAGGATGGATCACTGGCCAGAGCTTGCACAGTATGCAGTTGAGCTACTGGCCTGTCCTGCATCCAGCGTTCTTTCGGAACGCACATTCAGTGCTGCTGGAGGCTTTGTAAACGATCACAGGGTGCGTCTGTCCGCGACTCGGTCGATCGACTGACCTTCATAAAGATGAATCCGTCTTGGATCACCACCAGCTACCAAGCACCTGATGCTGATGTAACCGAACCATTTTTTTTGAAATCTCAGATCCCTTCAAAGACTGCCTATGCTGATGCTGAGTGACTATCCTGAGTAATTATCCTCTTCCTCCTCAATGATCACTCTGATAGCTTATAAGAACATTTTTGATGCAATACTTTGCAGCAGGGCTCGTTCCTGCTTTCCAACTAGAGTTTCTGTGAGGGGTTGCAGTGTTGTGGCACCAGTGCCTAAGGCTCAATTTTTCAGCCCCTGTTTAACAAGGGCGTGTAATTACAATTTTTGATGCAATACTTTGCAGCAGGGCTCGTTCCTGCATTCCAACTAGAGTTTCTGTGAGAAGTTGCAGTGTTGTGGCACCAGCACCAGTGCCTAAGGCCAAATTTTTCAGCCCCTGTTTAACAGGGGCGTGTAATTACAATTTTTGATGCAATACTTTGCAGCAGGGCTCGTTCCTGCATTCCAACTAGAGTATCTGTGAGGGGTTGCAGTGTTGTGGCACCAGCACCAGTGTCTAAGGCCTAATTTTTCAGCCCCTGTTTAACAGGGGCGTGTAATTACAATTTTTGATGCAATACTTTGCAGCAGGGCTCGTTCCTGCGTTTGAACTAGAGTATCTGTGAGGGGTTGCAGTGTTGTGGCACCAACACCGGTGCCTAAGGCCCACTTTTTCAGCCCCTGTTCAACAGGGGCATGTAATTACAATTCTTGATCTAATATTTCACAGCAGGGCCCTGTGAGGGCTTACAGTGTTGTGGCCACAACAACACCTAAGGCCCAAATTTCTGCTGAGTATATAGGGCAGGCCCCTACTTTCAAACATCCAACTTACAAACAACTCCTACTTGCAAACAGAAGGAGACAACAGGAAGTGAGATGAAATCTACCCCTAGGAAGGGAAATTTTCTCCTGTAAGAGTTAATATGGGAAAAACATTTCTCCTTTCCACTGATGCTTTATCACCAATCCTTGTTTCACAAAAAAACTGACATTTTCAAAAAACATCTGTCATTGGGACAAAAAGTGAGGTGAAATCTTCTGAAGAGGAGCACAGACAGCAAAACAAATGTCCCTATGTTTTCCAAAAAGCTTAAAAAATATTTTTTGGCTGGAGCTAAACACGTTAAAAATGTACCCGTTCAAAATTACAAACAGATTCTACTTAAGAACAAACCTACAGTCCCTGTCTTGTTTGCACCGCCTGTATACTGCTGTTCAGAGTATATAGGGCCTGGTGGCCCCACACCTTTCCTTTTTTTAATTTGGGTGCGGTGTTCCCCTTAATATCCATACAAGACCCAAAGGGCCTGGTAATGGACTGGGGGATACCCATGCTGTTTGTCTCACTGATTTTCATCCATATTGCCAGGACCCGACATTACATTAAAGCTGCAAGCAGTTTTAATTGACTTTTTTTCCTTTAAAAAAGACATTTTGTGCAGAGACTGTTCTAAGCACAAGAAACACATGCCACTTTGCAGGCATACTATAGACACCCCCCAGGTACGATATTTAAAGAAATATTTCACTTTTTTGTTTTACTTTAAGCATCATTAAAATCACTGCTCCCGAAAAAACAGCCGTTTTTACAACTTTTTTTTGCATTGATACATGTCCCCTGGGGCAGGACCCGGGTCCCCAAACCCTTTTTAGGACAATACCATGAAAATTAGCCTTTAAAATGAGCACTTTTGATTTTGAACGTTCGAGTCCCATAGACATCAATGGGTTTCTAAAGTTCGTGCGAATTTTTGGTCCGTTCGCATGTTCTGGTGCGAACCGAACCGGGGGGTGTTCGGCTCATCCCTAGTCCTAACACAGAAAAATATTAAATACTGGTGGCTTTTCCCGCTGAGCCTGAAATTTGAATTTAACGGCAAGCCCTTCGGATTCTCTACATTCGCGGAAGGAGAACTTTTGCTGAAAAAACTGGGACTTCTGCTCACTGACCCAACATCACCGATGCAGTCATCTCCATCAATCCTGCCCAAACGGCCGCCTCCATCCAGTCCTCTCACATTACGTGGCAAACAACCAAGTACAAGAAAGCCAAGGAAGGCTCTGCTACATGAACTACCAGACCCACTTGCTTTTTTCCTTTTCTCATTCCTTTAGGGATGTGGATATGCCTGGCCCCTTCACCATAGAGGCCTCTTTCTTGGAAAGGCGCCTTACTGGTCTTGAGGGACGTTGATCATTTTTGATTCTCTCTTTGGGTTTTTTTTTTTTTTTTGCCCTTTGTGACCATTTTAAGTTGTGATCCTCCCTGATCCTACCTTTACTGGTTTAGTTCTTAGTTATAGTTGGGGAAGGGAGTGTGTCCTAACATGTTATAGATTGTTCATTACCATTGTTTTTGGGGGTGCCGTGCACGGAACGGTACCTTTGCGCCTCATCCTACCCTCGGAGCTGGATTGTCTTTCTTCCTGCTCCTGGTTGGGATCTCCTCCACTAGTTTGGGGGTACCATACTTGTTTCTCGGGATATGGTGAACGCATTTCTCCCATATCCCTGGATCCTTCTTTCTTTTCCTGCTATTCTTCTGCTCTCTTTCCCTCTTATACCCTTTACTAAATTTTTATTTTTTTCAGTGACGTGTGCGGTCTCGCTCGCCCGCAGGCCCCCGGGAAGGGATGGTGTGCGTCCCACCAGAGTCTCAATGCAGCCAGACAGATTTTCCAACAGGGTCTGGTGGACGCCTGGAGGGAACTAAATCCTGGAACTCGGGACTATACGCACTATTCCAGTCCCCACAATACTTTTGCCAGAATTGATCACTTTTTCATTATGCAAAAACATACCCCGCTAGTGCGAAAAGCAATCATTAACCACGTAACGACCGGCTCCTGTACATATACGTCGGCACTTTGAAGATGGATATCTCGGTAATGGCAGCAGCTGCTGCCACAATCGAGGTATCTATCTTTACAGGAGCCGGTTCTGTGTACGATAATGGTGGTCTCTGCAGCGGGTTCGCCGCGAGATCACCGTTATCGGCGGCGGGAGAGGTGCCACCCCCATCTTACCGGAGCCGTCGGTAGCGGCAGAGGAGATCGGGACCTCTCACTACTGAGGTATGGAGACGAGTGAGGCTAAGATGGCCAGCACCCGTCTCCATACCATAGGAGGGCGGAAGCAACGTCATGACGTCAGCTCCGCCCATATGTCTTAAAGGCATATTTTTTTTTGGTCATTTTTTCAAACGACTTTTTTTTTTTGCATTTTAGTCCAAATATGAGATCTGAGGACTTTTTGACCCCAGATCTCATATTTAAGAGGACCTGTCATGCTTTTTTCTATTACAAGGGATGTTTACACTCCTTGTAATAGGAATAAAAGTGATCCAAACTTAAAAAAAAAACAGTGCAAAAATAAATATAATAAAGTAAAATTAATAAGAAAATAATTAAAACAATTTTTTAAGCGCCCTGTCCCGACGAGCTCGCGCGCAGAAACGAACGCATACGTGAGTAGCGCCCGCATAAACGGTGGTCAAACCACACATGTGAGGTATCGCCGTGACCGGTAGAGCGAGAGCAATAATTCTAGCCCTAGATCTCCTCTATAGCACAAAACATGCAACCTGTAGAATTTTTTAAATGTCGCCTATGGAGATTTTTAAGGGTAAAAGTTTGACACCATTCCACGAGTGGGCGCAATTTTGAAGCGTGACATGTTGGGTATGAATTTACTTGGCGTAACATTATATTTCACAATATAAAAAAAAATTGGGCTAACTTTACTGTTGTCTTACTTTTTTATTCAAAAAATTGAATTTTTTCCAAAAAAAGTGTGCTTATAAGACCGCTGCGCAAATATGGTGCAAAAAAAAGTATTTCAATGGCTGCCATTTTATTCTCTAGGGTGTTATAAAAAAAAACAATATACAATGTTTAGGGGTTCTAAGTAATTTTCTAGCAAAAAAACCTGTTTTAAACATGTAAACACCTAAAATCCAAAACGAGTCTAGTCCTTAAGTGGTTAAGGACTCTGTCTGGTCGGACCACTCTTTCCTTCTCCTAATCATACACAAACCATTGACTCATCACCATGGATTTCATTGGAAATTAAATGCCTCCCTACTTAGCAATCCCTCCCATGTCCGTGAAATTGAAAAAGATATCCAGGAATATTTCTTGCATAATGACCTTGATAATATCTCTCCCACCACGTTGTGGGCCGCTCACAAAACCTACAGTATGTACGTGGTAAACTGATCCAAATGTCCGCTAGAATAAGCAAAGCCCGCAAACTAGAAATAGCCAGACTGGAAAGGGAATTCTCGTATTTAAGTAAGCAACATAAACGCAACCCCACTATGGAATCAGCAGCTAGTCTTGAATCCGCACACACGGCTCTTAATTTGTCCCTCACGGCCATTGCGGAGAAAAGTTTGAGATGGGATGGAGGGAGGTTTTATCACCAAAAGGACAAGCTAGGAACCTTGCTGGCACACAGGCTTTCTCCTAGGTTGAGGGTGCGCGCTTTACCTAAGATACGATTAAGCAATGGTTCCCTATCCCAAAATCCCCAGAAAATTATGGAATCCTTTCATGATTTCTACCAATCCTTATACAATACTCATGGAAATGAACCCTCGTCTAGCCTAATTCCAACCTCGGCTCACTGAAGATCCCTAAGCTCCGGGAGCACCATAGGGACAGCTTGGAAAACCCTATTTCTGCGGAGGAAGTCTCCCAGGTCATTCATAACCTTAAAAATGACTCTGCTCCCGGTCCAGATGGCTTTTCAGCCCCGCACTACAAACATTTCTCCCCGCTGCTTTCTCCATATCTAGCCCGCTTTTTTAATCAGCTTCGAGGCGGGGGACAACCAGACAAAATGCTCAATTCAGCCTTCATTACAGTACTACCAAAACCAGGCAAGGACACTAGCTGCACAGCTAATTACCGACCCATATCATTGATCAACAATGATCTAAAAATCTTAACTAAAATTTTAGCTAATAGAATATCCTCCTTTATTAGCCTATATATTCATAGGGATCAAGTGGGCTTTATTCCTGGGAAACAGGGTCCTGATCAGATCAGGAGAGCTATAGACATAGTTTCATTACTAAAATCTGGCTGGGACAAGGGACCCCCTCAGCAGGGATTCGTGCTTTCTCTGGATCTAGTGAAAGCTTTTGACTCTGTCTCCTGGGCCTTCCTGTTCCCGATACTAAAGAAGTGGGGTTTTGGTCAATCCTTTATGAATATAATAGCATCTCTATACTCCACTCCAGTAGCACAAGTTAAAATGCAGGGTTATTATTCGCATCATTTCCCAATTTTAAATGGCACTAGACAAGGTTGCCCTTTGTCCCCATTGTTTTTTTCCGTGGTCATCGAGACACTAGCTATCGCCATCTGAGATAATCCGGACATACATGGAGTATGTTGTGGCCCACAAACGCACAAGTGAGCTCTCTTTGCCGATGATGTGTTGCTTTTCATCACCTCGCCACTTACATCTATGCCAAACCTATGCAGGGTGCTCGATGACTTTGGCAAGGTATCTGGCCTTAGGGTTAATTACTCTAAATCTATGGCACTAAACATTACCTTACCCACATCCATGATAGCCCTGCTCAAAAATAGCTTCCGATTCAGTTGGGGGGAGACAATGATCCCCTATCTGGGTATTAATCTTACAGCATCAATTGACACTCTCTATAATGCAAATTTCCCCCGCTCTTTCGTAAACTGGGAGAGGACTTATCACGATGGGATAAAATGGGGCTATCCTGGTTAGGCAGAGTCAATTTGGTGAAAATGACTCTACTACCATGCATCCTTTATCTATTTAGGTCCCTGCCAATACCTGTTCCCAAGGATCACCTCAGGAAATTTCAATCTAAAATTATTAAATTTACATGGGGTGCGAAGGGACATAGGATTTCCAAGGAGACCCTGTTCAGGAGCAGGGATCAGGGAGGAGTGGGTCTACCTAATCTTCTCTGGTACCAGACTGCACAGCTTTCCCAACTCTCCACTGTATACTCTAGGGTTGCTCACCCAGATTGGGTAAATATGGAATGACAGGCTATCCCTTAATTTACTTTAGATTACATCATCTGGTCCCCGTCTAGATCTAGACCTGCCATAATGGTCCCTACACTTTCCCACTCCCTAACAATGTGGGACTCTCTCAAAAACAATCCTCAAATAGTATCTCACTGGCATCCATTGTCTCACATTTTCCAAAATCCTCTTTTTCCTCCTGGCATGGACATAAAAGCGTTCCAGTGGTGGCTAGATAAGGGGATGTATAGAATAGGACACTTTGCTAACAATACGGGACTCTGGCCTCACTCTGGCCCACTGCACTAACAAACTCGACATGCCCAACACAGAAAGGTTTCGATACAGACAGATATTTCACTTTCTGCAGTCTCTTAGGTCCCCCAATCACACCCCACTTTCGATCACGGAATATGAACGGTGGTGTGGTCAAGCTGTGGAGCAGGGGGGCGGGATTTCGGTGATTTACCGATCACTTGCTAAGGCTGAGACCAAATCACTCTTCATGAGGGAGTGGGAAAAAGATCTACAACACACATGGAGTGTTGAAGAATGGTATAGAGCTTCTACTGCAGCATCTAAGGGCATTTTGAATATAGCTTTAATTGAAGCAAATATGAAAGTCCTCATGCGGTGGTATATGGTCCCTCTCAAACTCTCCAAAATCTACCCTATGTGTTTTCGTAATTGTGGGCATATTGGGTCCATGCTACACATTTGGTGGGCCTGCCCCAGGCTTAGGAGCCTATGGAACAGGATCTTTAATATCATTAGGAATTACCAATCTTAAAGTCTCCTCAGCTAGCTCTCCTGAACTTTCCCTGCCCAAAAACCCCTAAATTAGTCCAACGACTTATTATGTTTATTTTCCTAGGGACCAAGCTCACGATTGCACGGGCCTGGAAAAGACCAACTGTATCCTTTCTCTTGGTTAAGAGAAAGATTTCATGGATCATGGCCCAGGAGAAAACGGTCAACATCCTCCTGGACACTACCTCTAAAACACGATGCTGTCTGGGCCTTGCTATCTCCATCACCCGGACCTCTGTAGCTGAGCGAGTACCGCACTGTCTTAGGATGTATCATCCCTTTCTTCTCTACCCTCTCTTTTCTCTTCTCTCCTCTTCCCTATCTTCTTCTATACTTTTGATTATTGGCATACAGGTTCCACTACTTTGATAACACTTAGAGAAGCTACTTCAGCCCATTCCTTATTTACAGGTGATAGGCTTCTTCAGATGGTTACCAAAGCTAATTTAATGCAGATTGGACCTATGGTTTGATTTCCTACACTTATTGGACAGTCGCATGCAACTTTCATCATAAGCTCTGTTAGTTATCCCAACATTCTGGGTTCAATACTCATGATAGACACTTCATATTTGAATTCATTCTTCCTTCTAATGGTTTTGCTTCACTTTTATTACATCATATATCATAGTTTTAGATGTCTGGTTTCTCCTGAGAGGTGGACCTCCCCTCCCAGCACAGCGAGTTCCCATAAGGGGTGCTGGGGTAGACGAGTGGCCCCTCTTATCGGAGTCTCTCTTATTGGACTTAACTTACTGCTGACAACATATGTTTCTCTGTCTGTATTTTATGCTCTGTCTGCCACTATTTTGGTAACTGTTGCACTTTGGTTGTACCTGTAATTTTGATTATCTCCTTTGTTGATTTCTCAATAAAAAACGATTGAAATTAAAAAATTTGTACGAACATGCGAACACTGTTAAAGTCAAATGGCACATGAACGTGAAAAATCAAAAGTGCTAATTTTAAAGGCTTATATGCAAGTTGTTGCCATAAAAAGTGTTTGGGGACCCGGGTACTGGCACAGGGGACATGTATCAATGCAAAAAAAGTTTTTAAAATTGCTGTTTTTTCAGGAGCAATGATTTTAAGAATGCTTAAAGTGAAAAAATAAAAATAAAACATTCCTTTAAATATAGTGCCTGGGGGGTCCCCTTAGTCTGCCTGTAAAGTAGCGTATTTTCCCATGTTTCTAACAGTACCGCAGCAAAATGACATTTCTAAAGGAAAAAATGTCATTTAAAATTGCTTGCGTTTGTAATGTATTGCCGGATCCTGGCAATATACATAAAAAATCATTGAAAAAAATGTTGTGGTTTACCCCCCCAGTCCCTACCAGGCCCTTCGGGTCTGGTATGGATATTAAGGGAACTCCACGGCAAAATGTAAAAAAAAAAATGCCGTGGGGTCCCCTCCAAAATCCATACCATGTACCCCATAACCATTCACATAAGGGGGCCGAGATCTGGGGGCCCCTTGTTAAAGGGGGCTTCTGGATTCCAATAAGCCCCCCTGCCCACAGACCCCCACAACCACCGGACAAGGGTTGTGGGGATGAGGCCCTTGTCCCCATCAACATAGGGAAAAAGTGCTTTGGGGGGATCCCAAAGCACCCTTCCCATGTTGAGGGCATGTGGCCTGGTATGGGCCAGGAGGGGGGGGCACTTTTTCACCCCCCCTTTTCCTGCAGCTTGCCAGGTTGCATGCTTGGATAAGGGCCTGGTATGAATTTTGGGGGGACTCCCACGCCGTTTTTTAAAAAATTTTCCCCTTAAAACCTATACCAGACCCAAAGGGCCTGATATGGACGGGGGGACCCATGTCGTTTTTTTTCTTAATTATGTCATAGGGCTCCCCTTAACCACTTCAATTCACTATATTATATATTGTACACTGCACTATATACCATGTACTGTATTATACTGTATATACTACACTGACTGCACTATATACGCTGAACTGCAGTATACAGTGAGGATGGAAAGTATTCAGACCCCCTTAAATTTTTCACTCTTTGTTATATTGCAGCCATTTGCTAAAATCATTTAAGTTCCTTTTATTCCCTCATTATTGTACACACAGCACCTCATGTTGACAGAAAAACACAGAATTGTTGACATTTTTGCAGATTTATTAAAAAAGAAAAACTGAAATATCACATGGTCTTAAGTATTCAGACCCTTTGCTCAGTATTTAGTAGAAGCACCCTTTTGATCTAATACAGCCATGAGTCTTTTTGGGAAAGTTGCAACAAGTTTTTCACACCTGGGTTTGGGAATCCTCTGCCATTCCTCCTTGCAGATCTTCTCCAGTTCTGTCAGGTTGGATGGTAAACGTTGGTGGACAGCCATTTTTAGGTCTCTCCAGAGATGCTCAATTGGGTTTAAGTCAGGACTCTGGCTGGGCCATTCAAGAACAGTCACAGAGTTGTTGTGAAGCCACTCCTTCATTATTTTAACTGTGTGTTTAGGGTCATTGTCTTGTTGGAAGCTAAACCTTCGGCCCAGTCTGAGGTCCTGAGCACTCTGGAGAAGGTTTTCGTCCAGGATTCTGGTCGTCCCAAACATCTTCCATTTAAGGATTATGGAGGCCACTGTGCTCTTAGGAACCTTAAGTGCAGCAGAATTTTTTTGTAACCTTGGCCAGATCTGTACCTTGCCACAATTCTGTCTCTGAGCTCTTCAGGCAGTTCCTTTGACCTCATGATTCTCATTTGCTCTGATATGCACTGTGAGCCGTAAGGTCTTATATAGACAGGTGTGTGGCTTTTCTAATCAAGTCTAATCAGTATAATCAAACACAGCTGGACTCAAATGAAGGTGTAGAACCATCTCAAGGATGATCAGAAGAAATGGACAGCGCCTGGGTTAAATGAGTGTCACAGCAAAGGGTCTGAATACTTAGGACCATGTGATATTTCATTTTTTCGTTTTTAATAAATCTGCAAAAATGTCAACAATTCTGTGTTTTTCTGTCAATATGGGGTGCCCTGTGTACATTAATGAGGAAAAAAATAAACTATATATTCAGTGTATACTCTATATTCAGGTGGTGTATTCATATATATATACAGTATCTAACAAAAGTGAGTACACCCCTCACATTTTTGTAAATATTTTATTATATCTTTTCATGTGAAAACACGCTGTTTTTCAAGCTGTACACTCACTACTTTACATTGTAGCAATGTGTCATTTCTTCAGTGTTGTCACATGAAAAGATATAATAAAATATTTACAAAAATGTAAGGGGTGTACTCACTTTTGTGAGATACTGTATATACAGTCTAGTTACTAGTATATAAATATATACTCTGCATTCAGTTTAGCGTATTTATACAGTTCATTCAGTGGTGTACATTATACACTGAGCAAAATTATAAACGCAACACTTTTGTGTTTGCCCCTATTTATCATGAGCTGAACTGAAAGATCTATGGCTTTTTCTATGTACACAAAAGGCCTATTTCTCTCAAATATTGTTCACAAATCTGTCTAAATCTGTGTTCTTGAGCACTTCCCCTTTGCCGAGATATTCCATCCACCTCACAGGTGTGGCATATCAAGATGCTGATTAGACAGCATGATTATTGCACAGGCGTGCCTTAGGCTGGCCACAATCCAACATCTTCACTTCCAAGATCATCTGAGACCAGCCACCTGGACAGCTGCTGCAACAATCGGTTTTGCAAAACCAAAGAATGTATGCACAAACTTTCAGAAACCATCTCAGGGAAGCTCATCTGCATGCTCTTTGTCCTCATTGGGGTCTCGGCCTGACTGCAGTTCGTCATCGTAACCGACTTGAGTGGGCAAATGCTCACATTTGATGGCGATGGCATTGTGTGGGTGAGGGGTGCCAGTGGGGTTATGGTATGGACGGGCATATGCTATGGACAACAAATACTAGTGCATTTTATTGATGGCATTTTGAATGCACAGAGATACCTTGACGGGATCCTGAGGCCCATTGTTGTGCCATTCATCCACGATCATCACCTCAAGTTGCAGCATGATAATGCACAGCCCCATGTTGCAAGGATCTGTACACAATTCCTAGAAGCTGAAAACATCCCACCTCTTGCATGGCGAACATGCTCACCAGACATGTCACCCACTGAGCAAGTTTGGGATTCTCTGGATCAGCGTATACGACAGTGTGTTCCGGTTCCTGCCAATATCCAGCAACTTCGCATAGCCATTGAAGAGGAATGGGCCAACTTTCCACATGCCACAATCAACAACCTGATCAACTCTATATATACATATACTCTGCATTCAGTGTAGCCTATATATACAGTGCATTCGGTGGTGTACATTATATAATACACTTCAGGCGGTGTATAAATAATATATATATATATATATATATATATATATATATATATATACACAGTCTAGTAGTGACATATATACACTCTGCATTCAGTGTAGCCTATATATACAGTGCATTCGGTGGTGTACAGTTTCTAATACACTTCAGGCGGTGTACACAGTATATAATACAGTGTGTACAGTTTCTAATACACTATAGGTGGTGTACACAGTATATAATACAGTGCAGCCAGTGTACAGATTCTAATACACTTCCGGTGGTGTACACAGTATATAATACAGTGTGTACAGTTTCTAATACACTTCAGGTGGTGTACATTGTATAGAATACAGTGCAGCTGGTGTACAGTTTCTAATACAGTACAGGCGGCGTACACAGTATATAATACAGTGTAGTGTGCTGTCATGTCCAGAAGGCCACCAAGGAGAGGCAGACACTCACAGGCCACTAAACGAGGGCAAGCAACTTCTGTGTCTACAGTCAACAGTGGTGGTCGTGGACATGGTGCATCCTCTGCAAGTGGCCTTTTTTTCTGCTGCTGGTCATATTATTGAGCCACAACATGCAGAAGAGTTGGTGGAGTGGATAATGAAGCCGTCCTCATCCTCCTCATCGTCTGTCACCCAGACTCATAATAGTTTGCCTTCCAACGCAGCTGTCAAAGCGGCCTATTCCAAGGGCTCCTTGGTTGCCTGAGAGAAGAGAGGAGGAAAGTGAGGAGGAGTAGACACAACTCCAATGAGGCAGAATTGTCCTCTGAACCAGCAGTTCTCACTAAGTGCTCATGGGGCTACGCAAGCAGTCAGGCAAAAACATGCCTTGGCCCAAAATTTATAAAGTGGCTTCGGCTACTTTATTATGCCCCCACAGCACGTATCCAGGTGAATGGTAGAATTTCTCCCTCCTTTCCATTATCGCGTGACACGAGGCAGGGCTGCCCCATCTCACCTATGCTCTATGCCCTTGCAGTTGAGCCTCTTGTGGTAGCACTTCGGTCCCATCCTGATATGAAGGGTCTCCGTAGTGGGTGTCTAACTGAGGTGATAAGCCTCTATACTGAAGACATGCTCCTCTACCTAGCCGACGCAGGTCCCTCACTTCAGGCAGCTCTACATGTAATTACAGCCTTTGGGGCGTTTTCTGGGCTTCAGATAAACTGGGCTAAATCCCAAATCCTCCCATTGGACTCAGACGCTCCCATGTCTGAACAGGCCGCTCTCCCACTTGTCAGAGCAAGCACCATCAAATACTTAGGTATCCACATCTCCCGCTCACTCCATGATTTTATAGCACTTAACATTGAACCACTATTTAATACTCTAAAACTCAAAACACAGGTGTGGTCCAGGCTCCCCCTAGGGGTTATGGGTCGTATTAATCTTGTGAAGATGATCCTTCTTCCCAAATTACTGTATATATTTTGGCAGTCCCCAATACATCTTCCCCCACATATTTTTAAAGCAATGGAATCTATCCTCAACACCTTCGTATGGGTCTCCTCCTGTCACAAACTGTCGTGGAAGGTCTTGAAGTGCCCGACTGAACTAGGCGGTACCGCACTCCCTGACCTTTATACATACTACATAGCGGCCCAACTCTCCCACTTTTTTCATCTCAATCTCTCCGACAAAGTTCGCTACTCTCAAATGGTCTGTCCACAGTCCGCTGGTCTGATCTCGCACCCTTTTCAAATCCTTTTCTGTGAGCCCCGTGGTTCAATTCATACTAGTAAAGGGGGTCAATGTTAACACATCACTGCAAAATCTGGCGAGCTGCTATGCGCCTGGGTCATGCGCCCTCCCCTCATTCCCACACCCCCCTGTGGGACAATCCAAATCTTCCCGAACTTACCTCTGTTCCTGATCACGGGTCTTTGGGTCTCCAGAGGGGTCATCTACTTATCACAAGTTGTAGCCCATGGGACGGTCAAGTCATTCCAAGCACTTAAAGACAACTTTGCCCTACCTCCGCTACCTCCAACTCCGACATGCACTCAACACGCAGCTTGGCAGCCCTGTCCCAGCCCTCGAGGTCACACTCCTAGTAGATATAGTTGTGGGTAAGGACTCCAAAAAACTGATCTCCCAATTTTATACCTACCTTATGAGGCCTGCAGCTGACTCCATTGCTCACCAGCTGAAGTTAAAAAAAAAAAAAAACACCTGAAGGACTCCAAGATAGTGAGAAATAAGATTCCCTGGTCTGGTTGAGACCAAGATAGAACTTTTTGGCCTTAATTCTAAGCGGTATGTGTGGAGAAAACCAGGCACTGCTCATCACCTGTCCAATACAGTCCCAAAAGTGAAGCATGGTGGTGGCAGCATCATGCTGTGGGGGTGTTTTCAGCTGCAGGGACAGGACGACTGGTTGCAATTGAGGGAAAGATGAATGCGGCCAAGTACAGGAATATCCTGGATGAAAACCTTCTCCAGAGTGCTCAGGACCTCAGACTGGGCCGAAGGTTTAGCTTCCAACAAGACAATGACCCTAAGCACACAGCTAAAATAATGAAGGAGTGGCTTCACAACAACTCCGTGACTGTTCTTGAATGGCCCAGCTAGAGCCCTGACTTAAACCCAATTAAGCATCTCAGGAGAGACCTAAAAATGGTTGTCCACCAACGTTTACCATCCAACCTGACAGAACTGGAGAGGATCTGCAAGGAGGAATGGCAGAGGATCCCCAAATCCAGGTGTAAAAAACTTGTTGCATCTTTCCCAAAAAGACTCATGGCTGTATTAGATCAAAAGGGCGCTTCTACTAAATACTGAGCAAAGTGTCACAGCAAAGGGTCTGAATACTTAGGACCATGTGATATTTCAGTTTTTCTTTTTTAATAAATCTGTAAAAATGTCAACAATTCTGTGTTTTTCTGTCAATATGGGGTGCTGTGTGTACATTAATGAGGAAAAAAATGAACTCAAATGATTTTAGCAAATGGCTGCAATATAACAAAGAGTGAAAAATTTAAGGGGGTCTGAATACTTTCTGTCCCCACTGTAAGTGTTTATGTCATTGATAGGTTTCCACATGCAGATATAAAAGACATAAACAAATGCAAACAGTTTAAGTACCTGAAATGACCTTGTATTACTCTCTTGCAGTCTCTGAATAGCAGGACTCAAGTGTGAGAGGAAGAAGCAACAGAAGGAGCCAATCAGTTCATGTGCTGACAAAAAGCATGCGGATTGGAAGAAAAAGCAAATTGACAGAGCTCATCATTGTGACGCTTCTCATTCTAGTGTCCAGTTTGGCTGGAGTTTTGCATTAACTACTTAAGCCCCGGAAGAATTTACCCCCTTCCTGACCAGAGCACTTTTTGCTTCAATTTAACTGACAATTGCGCGGTCGTGCGACATTGCACCCAAACAAAATTGATGTTCTTTTTTTTCCCACAAATAGAGCTTTCTTTTGGTGGTATTTTATCACCTCTGCGGTTTTAATTTGTTGTGCTATAAACAAAAAAAGAGCGACAATTTTGAAAAAGAAGCTATTTTTTTACTTTTTGCTATAATAAATATCCCCCAAAAATATATAAAAAAAAATTTCTTTCTCAGTTTAGGCTGATATGTATTCTTCTACATATTTTTGGTAAAAAATCACAATAAGCGTATATTGATTGGTTTGCGCAAAATTTATAGCGTCTACAAAATAGGGGATAGATTTATGCCATTTTTATTATACATTTTTTTTATTAGTAATGGCGGTGATCTGCATTTTTTATCATGACTGCGACATTGCTGTGGACACATCGGACACTTTTGACAATATTTTGGGACCAGTGACATTTATACAGCTATCAATGCTATAAAAATTCACTGATTACTGTGTAAATGACACTGGCATGGAAGGGGTTAAACACTAGGGGGCGATCAAGGGGTTAAGTGTGTCCTAGGGAGTGATTCTAACTGTGGGGGGGGTGGGCTCACTACAACATGACAGAGATCACTGCTCCCGATGACAGGGAACCACTCTCTATGAGACACCATATATAGTACATTATATATATATATATATATATATATATATATATATATATATATATATATATATATATATATATATATATATATATATATATATATATATATATATATATATTTCTCCTTTTTAGGACTGTACTGGTTGATTTCTAGAGTAAACAAGCCTATACAGCAGGAGTGCTGTATGCTCATTTTTGGGCCTTCCTAGGAATCAGGCAACATCATCTGCTGTTTCTCTCTTTTCAAATCCCAGCAGCAAATTTCTCATTTCAGGCAAATGAGGAACGAATTGGTTACACTCTGAAATCTATTTTGAATAAGGTAAATTCTTTTACCTATGGATAATCCAAATCATCTTGTGATGGATGAAAATGTTCATATGTTCAAATACATATAATATTTTTTGATCTATATATTCCAGAATATCTCTCTTCTCCCTATGGTTGCAACTTGCCCCCTTGACCTAGGCTCTAGAGCAGAGATGCGGATTTAGTGGACCTCCAGCTGTTGCAAAAATACAAGTCCCATCATGCCTCTGCCTCTAGGTGTCCTGCTTGCGGCTGTCAGAGTCTTGCTATGCCTCATGGGACTTGTAGCTCTGCAACAGCTGGAAATTATCTGTTTCTTTCATAGTATCAAATTTATGCAATACTTTTAAGGTTCCTGTGGAAGATCTTTTGGGTGAAACATGTAGAGCAGAAGTGGCTGCACTGTTGTATGAACTATATGTCTTTTGAACATTTATTGTCATTTAAAAAAAATTGATATTTAATATTTGTTTTGCCCCCTTTAACGTCCTGACTCTTGCCATTTGTTCCTATTTAATAATTAAAAGTCATTGTGCTAGAACCAGAATGCAGATCAGGAAAATCAGGCTGATGTTAAGAAAACCTAATCATCATATATTATGTATTCTTTGCTGGTGAATCATAAAGTAATGAACCCATTGGTTCAAAATTGCCAGCCAGTGAACTAGCATTTTAAGAAGTAGAGATCAACAATGGAAGCCTCCATATTTTTAAGTACAGTTTTTCTCTACCATGGAAATCCATTTCTGCTATAAATAGTATTTGCTAAATGTAATCACAGCAGGAATTCGTTATGACTTTGAACAATTGTATCTTTTTATTATGTTTAGCTGAACGCACCAGCACAGATTTAGCTCATGTAATATTCTCTGAGGGCTTTCAGTCTCTTTCTTAATATTAACAGATGCTCTCCATTAGTAGAAATATTTCATGTAGAGAGTGATAATTATAGTCTCATTTGCCTAATGGAATGAAGTTGAGTAGGACTGGCACAGCTGGGTGGCATCAACATGAACGTGAGACAGTCTTGGCCTCTATTCATCCATAAAAGCTGTTTTCCCTTTCCTTATCATGCACTTGGCATTTGCTGGAGATATAAGACACTTTCCATTGAGTAGCAGAGAAATAAAGATGATCATAATGCTACTAAATAAATTATTAGAAAAATAGAAATGTCCTAGCATACCTATGAATTGTACATGAAAGAAACAATGGAAAGATACAGAGGTGCTAAAGTTCCATAAAAGACATTTCATCCCAAAACTTAAAGAACCAAAAAAAAAGGACCTAGGACTATCCCAGTACAGTATATGCAGAGAAAGGTGCATTTTTAAAACATGTGGTATTGAGCACAATATACAAAAGAATATTGCTTCAGTACAATGAGTAACATGCGCAGGTGAAGAGAGTAGCTCATATTTATAAAGTGAACAGATTACCTGTGGGGAAATGGCAATCCAGTAAGGGAGAGGGGAATGAGGTTTTTACAATGATTTTTCGGCAGTCTTCTTCCCCCAAATCCATACCAGATCATTATCTGAGCATGCAAGAAGGGGGGGGTGATCGCACCCCCCCTTGAACCTTACCAGACCACATACCCTCAAAAAGGGGGTGCTTTAGGGTTGTTGAAGGAGATAAGGGCTTCTTTCCCACAACCCTGGCCAGTGGTTGTACAGGTCTGCAGACAGGGGACTTCCCAGAATCTGGCAGCCCCCTTTAGCAAAGGGGCCCTCAGATCCTAGCCCCACCTCTATGTGAATGAGTAGGGGTACATAGTGCATAGTACCCCTACTCATTCACCAAAAAAGTTTAAAAAGTAAAAAAAAACAGTAGACAGGTTTTTGACAATTCCTTTATTAAGAAATAAAATTTTTTAAAAAGTCCCCCGGTGTAGATTCATTATCAATGGCTCACTGCCACCAGCACCGCTGATCCTGAAATAAAAAAAAAACCTCTGGTCAAGAAAAAGGTTCCCGTTGCCTGACAGCTCCGCCATCTGACAGCTCTTAAATAACTAAGGGCTGATGTCACGGACCCAGCATGCCCCTGGCAGTGTGTAACTGGGTGGCCTTGCCCCTTTGTTATGTAGGAGCTGTCAGATGGTGAAGCTGTCAGATGGTGGGAGCCTTCATTGGGTGAGAGTTGTGATTGATGGTGGATCTACACCAGGGGGACATTTTTTAATTTTTTTGTAATTTTTTATTAAAAGACTTGTCAAAAAGTCGCATTCTGTTTTTATTTACTTTTTACACTTTTTTGGTGAATGAGTAGGGATACTATGTGCCCCATACTCATTCACATGGGGGGGGCTGCAGATCCCCACAACCACCAGCCAGGGTTGTGGGGAAGAAGCCCTTGCCCCCATGGGGATAAAGTGCTTGGGGGGGGGGGGGCAGAACTCCTTAACAACCAGCTCATTAACACTTAGCTCCTTAACAACCAGCATGTGATAGAGCCAGCAAAACCCTTGTGATAAATATTGCATCTTTTTTTACTTTGTTTCATTTGACTTAACAGCTTACCGCATGTTTTTTTGCAATATTTACCGGCACATTTTTCATTTTGCGTTAAATACTGCATACTCATTATTTTTTTTGTGTGAATTGGACATTTTTTTACTGCATGGAATCCTTTATGCATACCTTTAGTGAATTGACCCCAAAGTATGTGTATATATGTAGGGATAGATGGCGCTGCCTTTCCACCTAGAGAGTGACCCCCCATTATGGCTGGCAGTGGTAGATGTAAGTCCTGATTGGACTTCTGGGTGGTGTGGGCTAGGATAATATATACCATTAACTGCCAACTAAGAGGAGACCTTCAGAGAGGAAGTTTGATAAAGGCTATCTAAAATGGTTTATATAAGTATATATACGTGTAAATCCACCAAAATTTTTAGCCAAGAACAGCTTAATATCTGACAGGATATGAATTGTCTATTTAAGCAACTGAGACATACCATGGAAAAGCAACTAAGGGTGTGGTCTAATATAGCCACTCTAGAGATGTACATCAGTGAAAAGATGACACCCCGGAGATTAAGGTGGGACATACACCCTAATGACAGCATTGAAGTCATGTGAAAATGATCTGCTACAAAACATAGTGAAGAGAAGACAATTCAAACTAAGAGGAGTAGAAATGAACATCATAGATATTAAGAACCTACTACTCCCCTTTGCCAACCCAAAAGAGTATAAGGACAAAGAAAAGGAATTGCAAGAGACTTTTGAGAAATATGACACCGAAATCCAAGCAAAAAAGCAGAAAAAATTCAAGAGCGATGTATTAGATTATAAAGACAACAAAGTCTACAAATGGCAAGGAGAAACTGAAGAACCTGAGGAGAAAATGGATGATGCATCTATGGATGATAGCCCAAGTGATGCAACAGAGGATCTAGACCCACCTAGGGGAGGTCAAACATCACAATTAAGATTTGAACATACCCCTGTCCCAAGACGTAGGAGGGCACTTGAGCCACTAAATTACCGCCAAGGGAGGCCCAATACTATTAGGGATAACCCATATGAACCATTGTATCCTAGAACACCAGACAACTTAAGGTTAAATATTCCCATAAACAATAGATTCTCCCCCATTGAGGATGACAGATGCTACACACCTTACTGGCAACGGAGAGGAGATTTTATTGAGGAGAGGGTTTTTTCCCCAGGAAGGACAACGAGAAAGACCCCCAGGAAGATGGAAGGCTTGTGTCCCATACAGGACCCAAGGGTGGAGGGGACAGTATGGAAATGGAGGAGAAAACCAGAGATGGAGAGGACCGCCCAGAAATACAGGTGGAGAACAGAGGTTTCCAATACCCAGGAGACACTCACCACACCAGAGACAAGAGACGAACACAAGAAATGAATGGACCACCAACCAAGAAAGAGAGATGGGACCAGCACAAAGATTTGTGGAAAGAGGAAACAGACAAGAGAAAAGAGAGGAGGGAAGAAGAAAAAGAAGACGCAAATATTAGGAGAGGGAATTTTTAATTTAAGTAGTGCAAATTTTTCAGAGGAATAAATCAGGGTTCTGCATTTGGGCCTGAAATTTGCCCCGGCTAAGTCAATGGATAAATTTGAAGCCTATATTGATCTTCAGAAGTTTATGAGAAACATTTCACAATAAATGGAGATAAGAGAATACCTGATATCTATTTTTAACCCCGCAGTACCTGGGAATCAATGTCTAGGAGCCTTCAAAAAAATGGTTGAGGACAACTTGAAGAAATTAGAAAGGGAGGACTCCAAACACACGAATATGTGGGAGGAAAAGTACATTTATGAGAAGAGAATACCCCAGATCAAATTGTATAGGAGTGTGACAGCAGGCAGGTAAAATCACCTGGTTGTATCCAGGATGGAAAATATGTATGCCCTAGAGTCAGGCTTTATGCTGACTTATACCACTAGGGGGGGAGTGCTGGGAGTCCTGCAGGGGAAGAGTTAATGAGCCCAGCTGAAGTAAGTGGGCTCATTAGGACCTATAGAAAACACCCCAGCATGCTTAGGGAGATGCTCCATCCTGGAACCATTTCTGTGTGTTTAGACTGGGGAGTGTGGTATCTGTCCTGTGCAGTGAGTTAAGGCCTGTGTGGCTAACTTCTAAAAGAGAGATAGGGACTGGGGCAGCACAAAAAAGGGAATCTACGTGTGTAGTAAGAGGTCAAACTGACCAGGATTTCTTTTCATGTTTCTTTTTGTTTTGTTGTTATATTTTTCACTGCAAATAGCATAAATAAACTTCACCTTTGTTTTTGTTTCACCTATAAAGCTGTCTGCTTTGCCTGATTTTGTGTAGTGAACCCATCCAGGGGGTCACACACACCTGCTGCCGAGCTAACCCCCTCACAGAAGGTATGTAGATGATTTAATGATTCTATGGGAAGGTACAGTGGAATCATTTGAACATTTTCTTGAAACATTAAATCACAATGAATACGGGATCTACTTCACTGGAAAATGGGACCATCAGCAGATTGATTATCTGGACCTACAGATCTTCAAGAATGGAAATGAACTATATACGAAAACCTTCTTCAAGCCAACATACCGTAACGGGTATATACCTACATCCAGCTGCCACCATCCTAAGTGGAAGGGGAATATCTCCAAGGGGCAGCTGTTAAGAATAAGGAAGAACTGCCAGACTCTGGAAGACTTTGATATACAAGCCAATGTCCTAATTAAAAAAATTGAGGAGAAAGGTTATCAAAAAAAGAACCTGATCAAATTGAAAATGGAAATAATGAAAATAAATAGAGACACAATACTGACAAAGAAAAATAAGAAAGCAGACACTCGTAATGAGGTGCTTTTATCACCAGTTTCAACATCCAATATCAATCCATTGAATGTATCATTAGGATATATTGGCATATTCTGAAAGAAGATAGAGTGCTATCTACGATCCTGCCAAAAAAAAACGAGATTTGTGTACAGGAGAGCCCCATCCTTGAGGAATTATCTAGTCCATAATGTCATTGATCCCCCCAAAACCGTAAAACTCTTTTCAGGAATGAAAGGGTTCTTCAGGTGTCAAAAATGCCTTCCATGTCCGGGAAGCAAAAAGCAACCACGGAAAAAAGAATCCTTTAAATCTAGGGTTGACAATAGGGAATACCAAATAAGAGAATTGATCCCTTGTACAAGTACTCATGTCACTTATGTTATAGAGTGCCCCTGCCATCTCCAGTACGTGGGTAGAACCACCCAACCTCTATTTGTAAGGATTAGAGAGCACATTAATAATATTAGGAAAGGATTTCTGAAACATAATCTTTCCAGACCATTTAAAGAAGTACAACATAAAGACCCCACTGGCCTGATTTTTTTTATGGAATAAACTAGATTAAGGATCACTGGAGGGGAGGTAATAAAAAAACCCAGGTCTCACAAAATGAAACTAGATGGATATACAGGTTGGGGTCCCTGGCGCCTGGGGGACAAAACCTGGATATTGACCTCAATTGCTTTACTTCTAAGACCCCTTTCACACCGAGGGCATTTTGCAGGTGCTATAGCGTTAAAAATAGCGCCTGCAATCCACCCTCAAACAGCTGCAGCATTGTCTCCTGCCAGCAGCTTCTTTGGAGCGGTGAGGGAGCGGTGTGTTTACCGCTCCTCCACCGCTGCTCCCTATTGAAATCAATGGGGCAGTGCTGGGATACTGCCGGCAAAATGCCGATATTGCGGCGCATTAAGGGGGGGTTTCAACCCTTTCCCGGCCGCTAGCAGGGGTAAAAGCGCCCTGCTAGCGGCCTAAATGCGCCGCTAATCCGACGGTAAAATGCAGCTAAAAATAGTGTTGTTTTACCGCCGATGCTATGGGCGGCTCGGTGTGAAAGGGGTCTAACTGTTGACCTCTCCAGACTGCCTGAGTATCAGGGGTATTGGGCTTGCCTCATAGACCCCTTACACCAGTTTGGGTCCCTTCCACGTTACCTGCTTGACCTGATTCCATCAGGCCCAGACCAATCTTACTGGGCCAGCTGGAATTTGGGTATGGGTAATATATAGGTTAAATTAATACGAGTACAGGCATGCCTATGAATGCCACCGGAAAATAGGTTCCATCCTGCTGATGGAAAAACATGTCACAATATAAAGAAATACTACTGTTATATCTGTATTTCAACTTAATCTCTATTTTATAGCATGCCCACAAAGGAATAAGGGTTAACAAAGGCTTTTCTGGTTCAAGAAATTCGGGTCACAAATCAGCTGAAAGACGTTTTTAAAACCTCTAGAATCTTTGGAATTTTTTGCATTTTTAGCTTTTTTAAAAAAAGAACCTTTGGAAATTGCGCACACACATATATCCCTCAGAATGTATTGACTGTAATCCCTATTAGGAATAAGTTATTATAAGCTTATATGCTGATTCATTTATAACTTTTATGTGTATTTTTGTATATTTGATTTTTACTATGTAATATCTGGATTGTGCAAAGGCAGGGTGGATGTGCAGGTAGCATTACCACATTTTGCCACAAGGGGAAATAGCAACCCACAGGATTGTATGGGGACATCCATCCACTTATTTTAGCTGGAAGCATAGCGGGATGAACAATACATAGCTCGGCCACTGGGGGCAGAGTGGTGATTCTGAGGGCAATATGAAGGATGCCATTCACCTATCCCAGTTGGATGGATTAAGAGACTCCCCTTAGTTGATATTGGCCACATATGGTGATCCCCACCGTAATAGCCCCGCCACTTAATTGCGGGGGTGGACCTTGCACACGCACCCAATATTTAAGACGTGAGTTGTACCAAAATGGCACCGCCTCAGACTACATCCTATGATGAAATGCCTAGTACGCACCCATATCACTTCCTGGTTGCAGCGTTCGGACCAGTGGAACGCATGCAGAACAAGATCTATTTGTATCCTGTTATTGCAATACTTTCCCAGCAACTGGGTTTGTTGCATCTGTTTTTAGCCAATAAATCAGGAATTTGTTATGGAACTTCACTATTAGTGCCCGTCTTTTTTATCCATGTGAGGATATCCCAAGAGCTTAAGATGCCATGAGAGAAGTGCACATCCAGGAACTGGCACACTATTCCAATACCATCCATCACCAGTAGGAAAATCAAATCGGGACATCTTAAAGGTTGGATCTATTAAAGAGGACGACGGACCCAGATAAAGACTCCCACTTTATGCGGTTTATCCCTGCAGGGGTTTGGAAATCTGGTGAGTGGGGAACTCAAGGGTAGCACCACCGTCACTTTATGCTGCTTGAACAGGATTTTGCAAGTCACTTTGGATTGGATTTTGAGCAAATGGTACTACAAACTGAATGTATAGGCCTGCATTATTCACTAGGACTGTTTTTGTTCTTTTACTTGATTATATTTATTTTTCTATTTTATTTTCCTTTTCATACCCACTTCTACTCACCATTATAATGTATATAAAAAAAATCTTGATGTACTTCATATAACTCCAGCCAAGTGGAGTTTATATGTATATATAATCTATATTACGTAACACTCTGAATATATTAAGCACTGCTATTGAGCACTTTATACTTAGGTGAGGAGGTACAGAGCATCACAGGTATTAGTATTTTATTGATGAATTTGCACATTATTAATATATATTTTTTTCTGATATCACAACCAATTTTTGGTGGATTTACAATTATATATATTTATAATTATATATATTTATAATTATATATTTATATATTTATAATTGTAATAAGCAACTTTTCCTGAAACAACGGACCTTTGGGGAAGGAGAAAGTGTGGGACGCATGTTGGCCTATTTGGTAAAAACTAACTCCTCCTCTTCGGCGATCCCGGCAATCAGAACCCCAGGTGGTGAGATATCCTCTCGGAGCTCAGAAATTACAGACACATTTGAGAGATATTATAAAATCCTGTATAGGTCGCAGGGGTTCGTTGGGGAGGAGGACATGGAAAAATTTTTTAAAGACATACAGATCCCTATAGTTACTGAAGAGGATAGAGAGGGTATGGATGCGCCAATTACATTAGCTGAACTACAACAAGCTGTAAAGGGAATGGCAAATCAAAAATCTCCGGGACCGGATGGTCTCCCGGTGGAGGTCTATAAGCACTACGGGAAGATCCTCCTGCCGGAGCTGCTGAAAACATTGAACTGGGCCCTACAGGGAGGGTGTTTGCCTGTCTCTATGACGGAAACAAATATCATCTTGCTTCATAAAGAAGGGGGGGACCCACTGGAACCGTCGGCATACAGGCCTATATCTTTGTTGTGCACAGATGCCAAGATCCTGGCAAGGGTATTGGCTGCTAGACTTAATAAAATTATGCATAAACTCATACACGTGGATCAAACGGGATTTATCTCCCGTAGGAACACGAGTATGAACATTAGAAGGGCATATATGAACCTCCAGACCCCGACAGAGAACATAGGCTCAAGGGCTGTGGTATCTTTGGATATAACTAAGGCCTTTGACAGCCTG
Organism: Lithobates clamitans; assembly: GCA_037952925.1. Lineage (NCBI taxonomy): Eukaryota > Metazoa > Chordata > Amphibia > Anura > Ranidae > Lithobates > Lithobates clamitans. The sequence continues at coordinate 13,690,273 of JBBGZY010000573.1, forward strand.
GAATGGCCCTATCTCTGGCGGGTGCTGGAGGAGTTTGGCTTGGGTCCCGTCTTTAGAAAGTGGATAAAAATACTGTACAGGGGCCCAAGTGCGAAGGTCAGGGTCAATAAAGAACTGTCAGGGAAAATATGCTTAGAGAGGGGGACGAGACAGGGGTGCCCCCTGTCCCCCCTGTTGTTTGCTCTCGCTATGGAGCCACTAGCAATCCATATTAGATCTAGCTCTAAGATTGAAGGCTTTGTAAGAGGAACAGGAGAAGAAAAGATTGCCCTGTATGCCGACGATGTCCTACTGTTCCTCGGAGATACGGGAGGCTCGCTCAGGCAAGTAATGGACATGATGGAAAGGTTTGGCAGCGTGTCAGGGCTAGTGGTGAATTGGAGGAAATCTGCACTAATGCCATTAGATGACCTCAATGGTCCTGACATGTTGGGAATCCCGTATTTAAAAGTAGTCTCAAAGATTCGCTACCTGGGCATAAATATGTCAAAAGACCCCAATCACTATATTGTAGATAACCTAGTACCATTATTGGATAAATTTAGGTGTAAAATAGATATCTGGAGCCGGCTGCCCCTATCTGTGGCAGGAAGGGGCAACCTAATCAAGATGGTTTGGTTGCCCCAACTGCTGTATCTGCTACACAACTCACCGGTGTGGTTGAACAAAAAGTGGTTCCAAAAGATCGACTCACTTTTTAGAGAACTGTTGTGGAGGAGGGGGAAGGCCAGGATTAGCCTTCAGAGCTTGCAATTACCAGTTAAAGAGGGGGGAATAGCCCTCCCGCATCCGAGGTGTTATTTTCTGGCAGCACAGTTGCAGCATGTAGGGGGTGGAAGTGCTGACGGAGGGTTGTTAACCCTGGAGGCACCACATAAAATCGTAGCAGAAGCATTGGAAGCAGATTCAATATCTGGTAGAGGCCCCACAATTAAGTTAGTAACAAAAGTCTGGAAGGCAACAAAGACCCTAATGGGATATGTTGGGTTTACAGAATATGCTCCCCTCTGGCATAACAGAAACTTACAGGAGATAGTGGCTATGGGGGAATTTAAAGAATGGACGAGGTGGGGCATAAATAGACTATCCCAGCTGTATAGAGGGAGGGTATTGAAATCTTTTGAGGACCTCCAAAGGGAATACAATATCCCAAGACAAACATTCTTCAGGTATCTGCAAATGAGAGTAGCATTGGAGGTACAATTTAGGGCAAAGCCCCTGGCCTGGACAGAGGCTACTCTGCTCCAAAGGGTGATCAAACCTGGGGAGATGAAGGGCTTTATCTCTGGAATATATGTGCAGCTGTGCAAGGAGGCTATTGTCAGATCAGAGCATCTGGGCTGTAGGGAGGGGTGGGAAAAGGATGTGGGAAAGTTGACAGATATACAATGGAGGGAAATACTGGAGGTAGGACAGGAGGTTTCAGTGTCACCTGCACAGAGACTCTCCCACTTAATGTTGCTACATAGAGCATACTACACCCCAAAAAAATTATTCCATTTCGGTGTAAGATCTGACGCCAAGTGCCCCAGGTGTGGGGAAGAGGGCGATTTGATACACATGATATGGAGGTGCCCCAAGCTGGTACGTTACTGGCGGGGGGTTGTGGGCTCTATCGAGGGCAAATGGGGGCTCTCCCTGGAGATAGACGTCAGATTCTGCATTCTTGGATACAGAGTATGGAGACGAGAGGAGGCAACGGCTAAAATAGCCGTGCTGAGGTGCCTTTACCAGGCCCGGAAACTCATTATGCAGAGATGGCAAACAGTCCTTCCCCCGGCAATGGATGAGTGGGTTAAAACAATAAATGAGGTAATATGGAAGGAGAGAGCCCTATATATCAGAAGAGGGAACCTTAAAAAGTTCGATAAGATGTGGAACCCGTGGTTAACAAGCTTAGGGTGCCAAGAATAAATGGAAGACCTGGACTAGGGTAGGGGGTGGGTAAGGGAAGGGAGGGTGGGCTGGGGGAAAAAATAGCTCCCGACTGCATTTGTGTACTATATGAAATATGTCCCCTCACTAGTGGAGTATACCCACGTGAACGTGTAGGTGTTTTAATATGTTGTATGTAAATTGAGAATGGTTAATAAAGAATATTTAAGAAAAAAACAATTATATATATACTTATATAAACCATTTAGCCTTTATCAAACTTCCTCTCTGAGGGTCACCTCTTAGTCGGCAGTTAATGGTATATATTATCCTAGCCCACACCACCCAGAAGTCCAATTAGGACTTACATCCACAACTGCTAGTCACCACTGGGGGTCACTCTCTAGGTGGAAAGGCAGCGCCATCTATCCCTACATATACACACATCCATTCTTCTGGTGCTGCATTAGTGGAGCACCTAGGGGAGGCAGCAGCCTAACATAGCCCTACCTAAGCGCGGTATCTATTGAATATCATGACTCCAAATTTTGTAGACAGAGGACACACCCTTGCCATCTGAAAGTTTATTTGCACTTTTGCAGCTGAATCTGGATAACACCTGCTTTATATTTGTTACATGTTCTCACTCACGTGCCGCGACACCTTCTCCTGAGAAACATCTAAAAGAATAGAGATACATTTTTAAAAATTGTGGGTATGTTGTGCGAATGGGAGCACGTAAGGCCCCTTTCACATGATTGGACCGTTCAGGTCCGCCTGTCAGTTTTGATGGCGGACCTGAATGGGCGCTCCATGAAAGCCTATGGAGCGACGGATGTCAGCGGAGACATGTCCACTGACATCCGACCCGGTCCGATCCGCAAAAAGCAGATGGATGGCCCTACGTCCAGATCCGTTACTGACGGATCGGGTGAGATCTGATGAAAACGGACATGCTGTCCATTTTCACCCGATCCCTCCATAGGCAGCAGCCGCGCCTGACAAGCCCCTCCCCGCTCAGTGAGCAGAGAGGGACCTGTCATCCGCCGGCTCAGCGGAGATCAACGTAGAGATCTCCCGCTGAGCCGGCAGACCGAGGCGGGCTCCGTGGAAGCGGAGTCCACCTCGTGTGAATGAGGGCTTACAAACATGTAGTAGGGTTTTTTCAAATGTAACAAAATTAACAAATACATAAAATAATGATTGAACTCACAAGTGTTTTGTTCACCACTGGCTCTTCAAAATAACAATTGCAATAGTTTAGGAAATTAAATAAAGGTTCAGTTTTATACAGGGATGTCCAACTAGTGGACCAAATATTGCAAATATAGCATGCAGTTTTATGTGCAGTTGCTACTTCTAGTGCTATAACATCCAGCTTGATGTTGGCTTTTATTAATATACCATTGCTTTATGTAGCTCTGAATGCACATAGAATTAAGTGTGGTTACATTTAGACACTGACACTGATTTAATAGTATATGACATGGGCTTTAGCTGACTGTCATTTCACAGCAAGTGTCCATTGGGAGTGGATAGTGTTAACAGGTTGGCGTTTTTGTTTTTGTCAACGTAACTGACAATGGATCTACTTTGCTGTGCAACGTGATTTACAATAGATTTACATTGTAGGGTTTTTTTTTTTTTAAATAAAGGACGTAGGTGGGGCTGGTATCTTAGGGTTTCCTTATTTTTTGAGGGGCTTCCAGATTCTGGTACGTTCCTGTCCTCTCCTTGCGGCTACACAGCTGGCTCCCTAATGCGCATGCGCAAAACAGGTTGCACTTCGTGAATGGCCTGGCGGCGGAAGAAGGAGGTATGCCCCGTACACACGGTCGGACTTTGTTCGGACATTCCGACAACAAAATCCTAGGATTTTTTCAGACGGATGTTGGCTCAAACTTGTCTTGCATACACACGGTCACACAAAATTGTCGGAAAATCCGATCATTCTGAACGCGGTGACGTAAAACACGTACGTCGGGACTATAAACGGGGCAGTGGCCAATAGCTTTCATCTCTTTATTTATTCTGAGCATGCGTGGCACTTTGTCCGTCGGATTTGTGTACACACGATCGGAATTTCCGACAGCGGATTTTGTTGTCGGAAAATTTTTATAGCCTGCTCTCAAACTTTGTGTGTCGGAAAATCCGATGGAAAATGTGTGATGGAGCCCACACACAGTCGGAATTTCCGACAACAAGGTCCTATCACACATTTTCCGTCGGAAAATCCGACCGTGTGTACGGGGCAGTAGTGGGAATGGGTACCTGTCAAAACCACAAAAAATGTGGCAAGAGGGGGGGGGTCAAACAAGTGAAGCTCCGCTTCATTACTCATCTTTGGTTTATTTCTTTTTGAGCATTTTTTGTTCCCACTAAGATTCTTTACTCATTATCTAATTTTTGATGTATTTTTGTTTTTTTTATTGTAGTTTATAACAACACTCGCTCATATTTGTAGCTTACACAGTTTTCATACACTTTTTTCCCACTGCAGCTTTAATTATGATTGCTCTTATAGGGTGTACACACGGTCGGACCTTGTTCGGACATTCCGACAACAAAATCCTAGGATTTTTTCTGACAGATGTTGGCTCAAACTTGTCTTGCATACACACGGTCACACAAAGTTGTCAGAAAATCCGATCATTCTGAACACGGTGACGTAAAACACATACGTCGGGACTATAAACGGGGCAGTGGCCAATAGCTTTCATCTCTTTATTTATTCTGAGCATGCGTGGCACTTTGTCCATCGGATTTGTGTACACACGATCGGAATTTCCGACAATGGATTTTGTTGTCGGAAAATTTTATCTCCTGCTCTCCAACTTTGTGTGTCGGAAAATCCAATGGAAAATGTCCGATGGAGCCCACACACGGTCGGAATTTCCTACAACATGCTCCGATCGGACATTTTCCATCGGAAAATCCGACCGTGTGTACGGGGCATTAGTTAGTTGGCATTGGTTTTTCACCTTTCATCACAATTCTTCCCCTGTGGCTAATGATGCGTAAAGGCTTTCATCCTTCTCAGAAGGGGTTACATCACCAGGTGGCTCTGCGCTTGCCTATATAACAGCTGACGCCTCCCATCGAGGCAGAGGTTTTTTTTTTCTACATTTGGGGTCCGTCTGTGCCACAAAGACATTTTTTCTTCTTTTTTAATAAAGGACTTGTCAAAAACTGTGTATTGTGGTTTTTATTTTTTGACACTTTTTTGGTGAATGGGTAGGGGTACAATGTACCCAATGCCCATTCACATTGGGAGTGGAATCTGGGGGATTCCAGATTCTGATAAGCCCCCCCCGCCCGCAGACCCCAAAGCACCCTCCCCATGTTAAGGGCATGTGGCCTGGTACATTTCAGGAGGGGGGCGCTCTCTCGCCCCCCCCTTTTCCTGCGGCCTTGGGATAATGTAATGGTGTCTCTATATATACGTTGCATCCCTCCCCCCCCATCCCCTCTGTTGTTATTGTGTTTAATTATGTAGGTCATGGGACGTAGACAAAAGGTGTGGAGATACATCCCAGTGGGGGACGTGTAAGGAAGGGCTGACTTCTTATCATAATCCCTTTGTGTGTTTCAACTGTAGTTCTGTTTGAATGTACAAGTGTTGAGTTCCCATTTGTTCTTCTTTGTCCCCTACCCATTCTATAACAAGGCTAAGGGGAGTGTCCCTAACTGTGTTTAAAGGTGTATGTTTTGTACTTAATAAAGTGTTTATGCTCTGCATGTTTAACCCTCAAACCTGTGTGGTTTGCCTCGTGATTGGGGGTTAAGGGCTGGTTATGGTGAGGCTGCGGGTACGTTTGGAGAACAGGAGACACAGGTCTGGTGGAGGTGCCCAGCCGGGGTATCCAAAATCCATAACAAGGACTGATTCATTTTTATAAATGTGAGCCTATCAATGGAGTCTGTGGACAGGCACACTCTTTGATCCGTTACAAACCCTCCAGCTGCACCGAATGTGCATTCAGAAAGCACGCTGGATACAGGAAAGGCCAGTAGCTTGATTGCATATTGAGCAAGTTCTGGTCAGTGGTCCATCTTTAAGACCCAGTAACCCAGTGGATGCTCTGTTGGAAAGATCTCCAAGTCTGCTCTTGCCCCTAGATATTCCTGTACCATATATTGCAGACGCTGGCGATGGTTGCTTGAACCTATCAGACCTTGGCGCTAAGCACTGAAAAATTGTTTAAAGGCATCGGTCAGCCACCGCTCTTCCTCTGACTGAACTAAGCCTAAGAAACACGTTGTCCAGCACCAGGAAATGGTAACCTCCCAGGGTCTGGAAATGCGTTACACAAACTTTTCTTCAAGGCCTCCTGAAGATGTTTCATCCTCTGCTCCCTCTGTGAAGGCAGGATGAGTTCTGCAACTTTACCCTTGTAACATGGATCCAGAAGTGTTGCCAGCCAGTAATGATCCCTCTCCTTGATACCACGAATCTAGGGTCCTTTCACAGGCTTTGCAGGATCAGGGAGGCCATGCAGCGTAAGTTTGCAGAGGCATTTGATTCTGAGTCCTCTGGGTCACTAAGGATCACATTATCTATTACTACCTCTCCCTAGCCACGTACAACTCCTTGGGTTTCTGGGGACTGAAAACTATCCCTTGAAGACTGCTGCATGTTATCCTCTACATCCATGCTGACACAATCCTGGTCCTCCTCCTCTTCTTCCTGTGTGTTTGGCCGCCCCGCAGGAATGCTATATGGATAAAGGGGAAGGAAGTCCTCCTCTTCCTCCTGCTGTTCTCCCTCAAGTGCCCTGTCCATGATTACATGAAGTGTGTGCTTCAGCAGGAAGACTTGAGGGACAGTGTCACTGGTACATGCATTGTTGCTGCTCACCATCCTTGTGGCCTCCTCACATGGTGACAGGACAGTGCATGCATCCTTGATCAGTAGCCACTGGCATGGCGAAAAGAAGCTAAGCTTCCCTGACCCTGTCCTCGTGCCATACTCGCACAGGTACTCATTGATGGCCCTCTGCTGTGTGTGCAGCTGCTGCAGCCATGCCAACGTTAAACTCCACCTGATGGCCATGTCACAAATGGCCATGTTGGTGGGCAGGTTGCATTCCGTTTGAATGTCAGTCAGCCGAGCACTGGCATTGTATGACTGGCGGAAATGACCACAGGCTTTTCTGGCCTGCCTCAGGAGATCTGTAAGCCTGGGTACCTGGTCAAGAACCACTGCACCACCAAATTCAGGATGTGTGCCAAACATGGAACATGGGTCAAGTGTCCCTGTCAGAGGGTAGAGAGAAGGTTGGTGCCATTGTCGCATACAACCATTCCTGGCTGAAGCTGGCATAGTGTCAACCACCTTGGAGCCTGCCCCTGCAGATCTGAAAGAATCTCTGCCCCAGTGTGGCTCCTGTCCCCTAGGCAGACCAACTCAAGCACCGTATGGCATCTTTTAGCCTGACTGCTTACGCATCCCCTTGAACGCTTACAGAGCACTGCTGGTTCAGAGGACAATTCTGCAGAAGAGGCCATAGAGGAAGAAGAAGAGGAGGGGATGGAGCATAGAGCTGTGGCAGAATCACCACTAGCTTTTTGGAGTCATGGTAACGGAACAAACTCCAACAACACTAAACCCTGTCTTGCATCCTTCCCATCTGCCAACAGAGTTACCCAGTGTGCCGTGAAGAAAAGGCAATGTCCCTGCCCATGCCCACTGGACCATGAACCATATGAACCTTACTGCTGACTGCCCTGTCCAACAAGGCCAAAACTTTGCCTTCCACATGACGGTAGAGAGCTGGAATGGATTTACCTGAAAAGAAATGCTGTTTTTGAACCTGCCACTGTGGTACAGGACATTCCACAAATTCACGAAAGGGGAGTAGTCTACCAGCTGAAAAGGCAGCAGTTGCAATGCTAGAAATTTGGTCAAGCTAGCATTTAGACGCTGAGCAAATGAATGGCTGGGACCAAATTTCTTTATATGGTTCAGCAACTGGGTAGGGAAAATTGCCTGCTAAAATCAATTGGTGGTATACTGCTAGCAGATTGGCTGCAGGCACTTGTGACACCTATTCATTCCTCTCAGTGCAGGTTTTTGAGAGGACTGGAGGTATAGCAGGGTTCGAGATCCCAGATGAGGAGCAAGGTGAAGTACGTCTTTTTCTATGAAGTGGGTCTTTCAAGTGCTGTTGCCAATGGACTGCATGGCAGGTCATCATATGTCTGGTCAAGAACGTGGTGCCCAAGCAGCTGCTGTTCCAGCCACGCTTGATCCACTTCAGACATAGGTTGCAAACAGTGATCTTCTGCACCAGTGTGGCTCCTGTCCCCTAGGCAGACCAACTCAAGCACCACATGGCATCTTTTAGCCTGACTGCTTATGCATCTCCTTGAACGCTTACGGAGCACTGCTATTTCAGAAGACAATTCTGCAGAAGAGGCCATAGAGGAAGAAGAAGAGGAGGGGATGGAGCATAGAGCTGTGGCAGAATCACCACTAGCTTTTTGGAGTCATGGTAATGGAACAAACTCCAACAACACTGAACCCTGTCTTGCATCCTTCCCACTCTTGATCCACTTCAGACATAGGTTGCAAACAGTGATATGCTGCACCAGTGTGGCTCCTGTCCCCTAGGCAGACCAACTCAAGCACTGCATGACACATTTTTGCCTGACTGCGTAGCCCCTTGAGGGCTTAGGGAGCATTGCTGATTCAGAGGACAATTCTGCCTTGTTGGAGTTGTGCCTCCTCTCTTTCCTCCTCTCTTCTCTCAGGCACCCAAGTACAGTCAGTGACCTCATCCTTCCCTCCCTCCTCGTCACTGGAGCAAACTTGGCAGTATGCTGCAGCTTGGGGAACATGACTGCCAGTTTCTTGTCCTTCTGTGGCACCCCCTCTCTCTAGGCTCACGTTACTCCCTTCCTCAACCTGGGAACCAACATCGGAGCCTTCAAAACGCTGAGCTTCCTCCAGCAGCATGTAACCGACACTGCATGATGGTGGGGCTATGGAAGGAGTAACTGTGAACAAGGAGCCGGTGGAATAGGCCACTTTGGCAGCTGCGTTAGCAGACAAACTACTCTGAGCCTGGGTGACAGAGAATGAGGACGGCTTTGTTATTCACTCCGCCAATTCTTCTGCATGTTCTGGCTCAATAACAAAGCCAGCAGCCCCATGGCCACCTGCAAAGGATGCACTATGTCAACGACCACCACTGTTGACTGTAGACACAGAGGCTGCTTGCCCACCTTTAGTAGCCTGTGGGCGTCTGCCTCTCCTTGGTGGCCTTCCGGACATGATGCTTTTTTTTTTTCTTGTAACACTGCACTGTATTTTATACTGTGAACACCGCCTGAAGTGTATTGGATTCAGTACACCACCGAATGCACTGTATATATAGGCTACACTGAATGAAAAGTATATACAGTATCTCACAAAAGTGACAACACCCCTCACATTTTTGTAAATATTTTATTTTATCTTTTCATGTGACAACACTGAATAAATGACACTTTGCTACAATGTAAAGTAGTGAGTGTACAGCTTGTATAACAGTGTAAATTTGCTGTCCCCTCAAAATAACTCAACACACAGCCATTAATGTCTAAACCGCTGTTTGTTATCATGTTAGAATACTGCCCTGCGGCCCAGTCTCCGAAGGGAGGGGATCCTACTATGCTTCAGAGTCACAGTACATGTTGGTATTCATGGTTCCCTCAATGAACTGTAGCTCCCCAGTGCCGGCAGCACTCATGCTGCCCCATACCATGACATTCCCACCACCATGCTTGGACTGTAGGCAAGGCACACTTGTCTTTGTACTCCTCACCTGGCTGCTGCCACACACGCTTGACACCATCTGAACCAAATATGTTTATCTTGGTCTCATCAGACCACATGACATGGTTCCAGTAATCCATGTCCTTAGTCTGCTTGTCTTTAGCAAACTCTGGACTTTCTTGTGCATCATCTTTAGAAGAGGCTTCCTTCTGGGATGACAGCCATGCAGACCAAGTTGATGCAGTGTGCGGTTTATGGTCTGAGCACTGACAGGCTGACCCCCCACCCCTTCAACCTCTGCAGCAATGCTGGCAGCACTCATTTCCCAAAAACAACCTCTGTATATGATGCTGAGCATGTGCACTCAACTTCTTTGGTCGACCATGGCGAGGCCTGTTCTGAGTGGAAGCTGTCCTGTTAAACCACTCTTGGCCACCATGCTCCAGCTCAGTTTCAGGGTCTTGGCAAACTTCTTATAGCCTAGGTCATCATCTAACACCAAATTTAACACACCTGCTCCCCATTCACACCTAAGACCTTGTAACACTAACGAGTCACATGACACCGGGGAGGTAAAATGGCTAATTGTGCCCAATTTGGACATTTTCACTTAGGGGTGTACTCATTTTTGTTGCCAGCGGTTTAGACATTAATGGCTGTGTTGAGTTATTTTGAGGGGACATCAAATTTGCACTGTTATACAAGCTGTACACTCAATATTTTACATTGTAGCAAAGTATAATTTCTTTAATTTTGTCACATGAAAAGAAATAATATGTACTAATACTGTACATATATATATATATATATATATATATATATATATATATATATATATATATATATACACTATACTGTATAGATATATTAATACGCTGCCTGAATTGTATTAGAAACTGTACACACTGTATAACGGTTGCACTGTATTATATACTGTGTACACCACCAGCAGTGTATTAGAAACTGTACACCCTGTATTATATACTGTGTACACCACATGAAGTGTATTAGAAACTGTACATACTGTATTATATACTGTGTACACCCTGCCTGTACTGTATTAGAAACTGTACACCGGCTGCACTGTATTATATACTGTGTACACCACCTGAAGTGTATTAGAAACTGTACGCACTGTATTATATACTGTATACACCGCCTGCACTGTATTCGAAACTGTACACCGGCTGCACTGTATTATATACTGTGTACACCACTGAAGTGTATTAGAAACTGTACACACTGTATTATATACTGTGTACACCGCCTGAAGTGTATTAGAAACTGTACACACTGTATTATATATTGTGTACACTGCCTGCACTGTATTAGAAACTGTACACCAGCTGAACTGTATTATATACTGTGTACACCACCTAAAGTGTATTAGAAACTGTATACACTGTATTATATACTGGGTACACCGCCTCCATTGTATTAGAAACTGTACATCGGCTGCACTGTATTATATACTGTGTACACCATCTGAAGTGTATTAGAAACTGTACACATTATATTATATACTGTGTACACCGCCTGCACTGTATTAGAAACTGTACACTGGCTGCACTGTATTATATACTGTGTACACCACCTGAAGTGTATTAGAAACTATACACCACCGAATGCACTGTATATATATAGGCTACACTGAATGCAGAGTATATATATATAGATATATATCTATATAGATATATATCTATATATACATATATCTATATATACATTGTGCTCATAAGTTTACTTATCCTGGCAAAATTTATGATTTGGCCATTTTTCAGAGACTATGAATGATAACACAAAAACTTTTCTTTCACTCATAGTTAGTGTTTGGCTGAAGCCATTTATTATCAGTCAACTGTGTTTACTCTTTTTAAATCATAATGGCAACAGAAGCTACCCAAATGACCCTGATCAAAAGTTTACATACCCCAGTTCTTAATACTGTGTATTGCCCCCTTTAACATCAATAACATCTTGAAGTCTTTTGTAGTATTTGTGGATGAGGCTCTTTATCTCCTCAGATGGTAAAGCTGCTCATGCCTCTTGGCAAAATACCTCTAGTTCCTGGAAATTCTTGGGCTGTCTTGCATGAACTGCACTTTTGAGATCTCCCCAGAGTGGCTCAATGATATTGAGGTCAGGAGACTGAGATGGCCACTCCAGAACCTTCACTTTTTTGTGCTGTAGCCAATGACAGGTCGACGTGGCCTTGTGTTGTGGATCCTTGTCATGTAGGAATGTCCAAGTAAGTCCCATGTGCAGCTTCTGGCTGATGAATGCAAATGTTCTTCCTGTATTTTTTGATAATATACTGCATTCATCTTGCCATCTATTTTGACCAAATTTACTGTGTCTTTGTAGCTCACACATCCCCAAAACATCAGCGATTCACCTCCGTGTTTCCCAGTAGGATTGGTTTACCTTTCATCATAGGCTTTGTTTGTTCCTCTCCAAATATAGCGTTATTGGTTGTGGCCAAAAAGCTCAATTTTGGTCTCATCACTCCAAATGACTTTGTGCCAGAAGGTTTGAGGCTTGTCTCTGTGCTGTTTGGCATATTGTAAGCGGATACTTTGTGGCATTTGCGTAGTAATGGCTTTCTTCTGGCGGCTCGACCATGCAGCCCATCTTTCTTCAAGTGCCTCCTTATTGTGCATCTTGAAACAGCCACACCACATGTTTTCAGAGAGTCCTGTATTTCACCTGAAGTTATTTGTGGATTTTTCTTTGCATCCTGAAAAAATTTCCTGGCAGTTGTGGCTTAAATCTTAGTTGGTCTACCTGACCGTGGTCTGGTTTCAACAGAACCCCTCATTTTCCACTTCTTGATTAGAGTTTGAACACTGCTGATTGGCATTCTCAAGTCCTTGGATATCTTTATATCCCTTTCCTGATCTATACAGTTCAACTACCTTTTCCCGCAGATCCTTTGACAATTCTTTTGCTTTCTCCATGAGTCAGAATCCAGAAACCTCAGTGCAGCACTGGATGAAAGATGCAAGGGTCTGTCAGGAGTCCAGAAACTCATTGACCTTTTATGCACACACACTAATTACAAGCAAGCAGATCACAGGTGAGGATGGTTACCTTTAATAGCCATTCAAACCCCTTTGTGTCAACTTACGTGCATGTTATCAGGCCAAAATCACCAGGGTATGTAAACTTTTGATAAGGGTCATTTGGGTAGTTCCTGTTGTCTGTTGTCATTTTGAGTTCAACTGTGACTGACAATATATATATATATATATATATATATATATATATATATATATATATATATATTAAATACACTGGTGCTAACTAAATAACCTGCCTGCTTAATCTAACTCAAGCTATCTCTCCGTCCACACCAACAACACTACACGCGGCTGCTATGTAAGCAGCCTTATATAGTGTGGGGCGTGGACTTAGTCCCCCTGAGCCATGATTGGCAAAAGGCACCATGCCTTTGGCCAATTATGGCTCTCTCAGCAGAGCGCGCTGTGATTAGCCAAAGCACGCAGGTCAGGTGCATGCTTTGGCCAATCATCATACAGCAATGCACTGCGCTCCCGCAGTGCATTATGAGGAGTTCGAACATCGAGCTCATCCCTAGTCCTAGGTTACTGGGGCAGCCATTTTCTGGCTGGCAATTTCAATTTTTTGTCTTTAAACGCACCACATTTGCTTGGGTGCATTATATAGGTGCACCATTTAACAGGTAGGTTTAAGGCATCTTTCAGGCACGTTATTTAAAATAATTCTGGCTCCTATTCTACAATTTTTTTTTTGCTGCTGAGTTTAGACTTCCTGTAAGAGGGTCGCTAAGTTCGTTCTCCATGGTCCCACTGTATGTAGGAATGCAGCCACCCTCTCTCGCTTACTCCCTAGATGGACTAGGGAGGATGGACTAGAGACTTTAGACTTTGGGATTTGTGGTGTGCATAGAGCAATGCACATGACCACAACTTTACAAGGAGGCAGAAAAGCATAGTAAGAAACAATTCCATGAAAAATAGATTACAGGACCTTTACTGAGTGTACTGACTATAAGTTATGTCCCCTGTGCAATTTTATTTTTTATTTTTTGTTATTTGTTTTGGCTATACTTAAAGTGATTGTAAACGATTGTAAACAATCACCTTGTAAAATAACCTTTTCCCTTTAAAATAGAAACGAAAGTCAAAACATTTGTGTATAAATATAAAAAACATTATAAATACCTTTTTACCCTAAGTGATCACATTCCCTCTGTTTTCAGCTTCACAAAAGGGGGGGGAGCAGCAACAAATAACAATGGGTGAAAGACCCTTATGCCCCATACATGCGATCGGACATTCCGACAACAAAATCCATGGATTTTTTTCCGACGGATGTTGGCTCAAACTTGTCTTGCATACACACGGTCACACAAATCTTGTCGGAAATTCCGAATGTCAATAACTTACAACACGTACGACGATCCGATAAAAATGAAGTTCAATAGCCAGTGCGGCTCTTCTGCTTGATTCCGAGCATGCATGGAACTTTGTGCATCAGAATTGTGTGGAATGTCGGAATTTACGACAACAGATTTTGTTGTCGGAAAATTTGAGATCCAGATCTCAAATTTTGTGTGATGGAAATTCCGATGGAAAATGTCTGAAGGAGCCTACACACAGTCGGAATTTACAACAACAAGCTCCCAACAAGCTCCCATCGAACATTTTCCGTCGAAAAATCAGACCGTGTGTACAGGGCATTAGAGTCCACAGAAGACTTATTTACAATAAACACATTATAGCAGACAACAGACAAACAACAGACAAACAGGTGGCTGGAGTTGATGACATTTGCATCTTCTATACAGGGATCCCAGAGTCTGTGTGTCCTGGGGAGACATGGACTTGAATCCAAAGTAACATTACTTCAAGGGTCCCCAGGCATACATCTCACAAAGACTGATGTCTTACTGGAAGTCAGCTAACAAACAGAAGTCAGGATCAGCTCCAAATGTACGGACAAAAATGATATGACAGATATGTGTTCATCTCGTGTAAACTGTAAGAACTTTTATTAATGACGCAAGGTATACGTTTCAGGACTAAAGCCCATCCGAACTTCGCTGTGAGTCTGATCCTGCCCCATACTCGTCATCTACCTTCCGGATGGATTTGATGGTCTGAGTCTGCAACCAACTACCATGCCAGCCTGATCCGATACCACATTCTTTATCCACGTTCCGGATGGATCTGATGGTTTGAGACTACCTCCAACTACCATCGATATTATGGCATGTACCCATGCCTTTTACAGTAGGGCTCTGTGAGCACATTGAACAGATGTCACTCTAATGCCCCGTACACACGGTCGGACTTTTTTCGGACATTCCGACAACAAAATCCTAGGATTTTTTCAAACGGATGTTGGCTCAAACTTGTCTTGCATACACACAAAGTTGTTGGAAAATCCGATCGTTCTAAACGCGGTGACGTAAAACACGTACGTCGGGACTATAAACGGGGCAGTGGCCAATAGCTTTCATCCCTTTATTTATTCTGAGCATGTGTGGCACTTTGTCCGTCGGATTTGTGTACACACGATCGGAATTTCCGACAATGGATTTTGTTGTCGGAAAATTTGATATCCTGCTCTCAAACTTTGTGGGTCGGAAAATCCGATGGAAAATGTGTGATGGAGCCTACACATGGTCGGAATTTCCGACAACAAGGTCCTATCACACATTTTCCGTCGGAAAATCCGACCGTGTGTACGGGGCATACCACTGTCTACACTCCAGATCTGGTTTTATCTATTGTGAAGATCAATGAACTGTTCTAAACATTTATTTTTTGGACTTCACATTTTTATTTTCACGTTATATTTTATATATTTTTACATATTAATATAATATTTTTTACACAATTTAATTATCACTATATTTGTTGTGTATCACCACCCTGAGTATATATATTCCCATAGGTTTGTTGTTACACACCGTTTTCTTTTTCATGATTCATCTTTTAGTTATTTAGCACATTGATGTTTCACTATTATTGGTGTGTTCATTTATGACCCCTCAGTGGGCACTTCACTTAGTTACTGTTTGTGGTTTTGTGCGAAATCATTTTGTTTATTCACCTCACAAAGAGTATTTTTCCCCTTAAAATCCAGGGACCATAATCAGCAGGCAAGAGGCTAGCATTCAGCCTCCTCTAAAAGCCTCTGTCCTGGGTGAGAATATCACGGTCTCCATCTGAGATGGAAGGAGAGAAGGAGGCTGGTACTGGTATTTGGACATTTGATTTTAATCTTCATCATGGGACCTAGACACAGAGCTTACATATATCTAATAGGGAGTCCAACTCTGGCTTCTTAGTTTGGAACCACAGACTGTTTTGCCATCAACTGCGCAGTTTTAAATCAGGACTATGCTGAGATGGGGGATAGGAGCAGCCATTGAAAGGACTATGCTGAGATAGGGATAGGGGCAGCCACTGAAGTTAATAACGAAACTCGCTTGAAAAAAACACAGTTGCCTTCTGGGAAACCATTAGAATGATTTTAGCACACTTTATTGCAGAATACTTTGCTCTGAAGTGATGTTTGTCTTGGTATGTCCTTTCTCAAGCTAACTACTAAATGGGAGTGAAAAACAGACATACAAGTCACAGAAACCCATTTATGCAAAAATTGGGTCTGATGGGTGCTGGGAACATGCCCCTCCCCTTCATAACAGTCATGTAGGCCTTGTCATGGCTCACTTTTATTTATCTGTAAATTGATACACAATGGATACATGCTTTTACTTCAGCAGTAGTTAGGCCCCACTCTCTGCTCCCTGATCTCAAAAAAACACCAGAGTATCTCCTGTACCTTTTTTTGGAGCTGACTTTCGTGTGTTTTTGGAAAGTGCGGTTTTGACCTTTTTGTGCGCATTTTGTCGTGCAACAAAATGCCTTTTTTTTGCACGTTTGGAATATCTTAACAATAATGAGCCTTGAAGTATCTTACAGCAGTAGTAAACTGCATACTTATAAAAAAAAATGTCCTGCAAGGCAATGGCATAATGGACTAGTATGCATGGCATGCTAGCCCCCTGTGAAATACTTACCTTAGAACAAACCCTCCAGTGGTGCACTGTCAGGTCTTCCATCTTCCCCTGGTCTTCCTTCCAGTTCACTGGCTTCGGTCCTGTGAATGGCTGAGCTGCAATGACATAACTCCCAAGCATGCGTACAGGAGACGGCTTACCTGTAGGTGCAAGTTCAAAATCAGAGTTTACTACCACTTTAACAAAATGTGGCTGCATTTCCAAGTGGATGCTTGCAACTTACCTTCCAATGCTTTGCAGACTTCTTCGAAATGAAAGTATAGACCAAAAAAGAAAAGAGTGTAACCCTGCGCTTACCCTACGGGAAAGCAGCTCACACAACAAATAAGGATTTTGTCAAGATTTCAATGCATAGACAAGTGTAGCGCTGTAGGTTTAAAAAACGTATAAAGATATATGAATAAAGAATAAAGAAAACATCTATGTCAAACAGCAAAGATTGCAAAATATGACAGCTTAACAAATAAACAAATAAAGTCTCTGATGTTCTTCGGATGTTTTAAAGGCTGAAAGGGACTGATGTTAGTCCAAAAGTATGAATAGTTCCTTATTCACCACGTGGATAACACATGCAAAAGTGTGATGGACCCTCCACATAGAGAAAAAGTGAAGGCTTACCAGAAGGATTGAACTCATAAGAACGTACGTTCAATGAGTCAATCAAGCTTGTAACCCCAACGGGCAATCAAAAGGAGGAACCTCACGACTGGATGGCAGCAAAACTTCAGAACATATCCAAACTTCTGACGGAACTTTAAAATGAATGGCAAACCTTCCCACGGATCATCTCAGATGGATAGTCCATATAAGAATAAAGAAGGGGGGCCACATAGCATAATACCATTTGGAAAAACAGATTTATTAAAATAAGTAAACAACTTACATTTCGGTGGTAAAAAAAGCGCTTCAAGTAAAATTATGGCAGGCAGTGGAGTCTCTTTATTCCTAGTTTATCCCTACACTCATAATCTCATTACACCCTACAATAACATCCCAGTACAATGCTGGAACGCATATACACACACCAAATAGAGGCGTGAAACGCACGCGGGTCCGCCATCTTGGCTAAACCCGGAAGTGCCTTAGAAATTTAGACACGAGCTGTATCCTCATTAAGGGGGCTAAGATATCTATATTAAGGGGTATGGCAGCAGTGGGTGAGTACCCCAGATGAAGTCTTTTAAGACGAAACGCTTCGGGAGACTCCACTGCTTGCCATAATTTTACTTGAAGCACTTTTTTTACTACCGAAATGTAAGTTGTTTACTTATTTTAATAAATCTGTTTTTCCAAACGGTATTATGCTATGTGGCCCCCCTTCTTTATTCTTATATGGACTATCCATCTGAGATGATCCGTGGGAAGGTTTGCCATTCATTTTAAAGTTCCGTCAGAAGTTTGAACATGTTCTGAAGTTTTGCTGCCATCCAGTCGTGAGGTTCCTCCTTTTGATTGCCCGTTGGGGTTACAAGCTTGATTGACTCATTGAACGTACGTTCTTATGAGTTCAATCCTTCTGGTAAGCCTTCACTTTTTCTCTATGTGGAGGGTCCATAACACTTTTGCATGTGTTATCCACGTGGTGAATAAGGAACTATACACACTTTTGAACTAACATCAGTCCCTTTCAGCCCTTAAAACATCCGAAGAACATCAGAGACTTTATTTGTTTATTTGTTAAGCTGTCATATTTTGCAATCTTTGCTGTTTGACATAGACGTTTTCTTTATTCTTTATTCTTATATCTTTATAAGTTTTTTAAACCTACAGCGCTACACTTGTCTATGCATTCAAAATGAAAGTAGCCAATCTCTTAAGCAAGGATGAGAACTCTGTATTCTCTCAGTACACAATGGTGCACTGAATGCCCCGAAATTTCCAGCAATGTAAGAAGCATTTGACTTTTTTGGATGTTTTCAGAAATCATAGTGAATGCAGATTGAGATGGAAACGTAACCTTTAATGACATTAAATTACAATGTGGCCTGCATCCCAATTATCTGTTGTATCATTTCTAATTAGTGAGGTAGCCAGATGCACAGGAGGAATGCCAAGGATGAAAATTAGAGGCTCTTAACACTTATGCAGCGTACACACGATTGGAAATTCGGCCAGCAAAAGACTGATGAGAGCTTTTGGACGGAAAATGTGACCGTGTGTATGCTCCATCCGACTTTTGCTGGCCGAATTTCCGCCAGCAAAAGATTGAAAGCATGTTCTCAATTTTTCCGCCAGAAAAAGTTTCTATCGGAAATTCCGTTCATGTGTATGCAATTCCGACGCGCAAAAAACTGAGCATGCTCAGAATCAAATACAAGACGGAGCCGCTCAGTCTGGTAAAATGACCGTTCATAATGGAGATGGCACATTCGTGACACTGCAAATTTTTAAATCTTTCAATGCAGCGCATTCTCTTCTTCTTTATAATGCTAGAAGAATGAAGTTGTTTTGCTGCTCATATTCACACAGGGTTCTCACAAACTGTAAGAGCGGCAAGGATGTGGAATTCACTTCTATAGGCATTGGTCTCAACAGGGAGCATCGATAGCTTCAAGAAACTATTAGATGAGCACCTGAATGACCGCAACATAGAGGGATATTCGATGTAATACTGACACATAATCACACATAGGTTGGACGTGATGTACTTGTGTCTTTTTTTCAACCTCACCTACTATGTAACTATGTAACTAGTTTCTTTATTATTTCTCGTGATCTCCTGAATAATCTTTTTGTTTTTGAAGCCAGATCTCCCTAATAATGTTTAGAATTAATTTTTATAGTCTATTTTTTAATCAAGATCTCCTGTTGTATTTTTTGTTTTTAAATTATTTTATAGTCATCTCCATATTTTTTTTTTGTATGTCACGTTTCCACAACACAATTATTATCTTGTTTTTGTAAACCTCAAGGAGGTTGCTTGGTGTCCCTTGTTAATTAGACATTGTATTTTTGAAATGTACCTGCCTACTCCCAAAAAAAATGTCCTATTTGAAGAAAAACACATTGGCAAGTATTTTGATAACCAAAAATCGCCATTTATTCTGGCTCATAATAACAAAATAAAGAGGGAAGGCAACGTTGGAGAAACAGCTGGAATTTGCAAAGCCTTTGGCCTCCAGGGCAGACAGCAGCAGATGACATGTATGTCCCCAGACTGTGGTACTACAACAGGCTGCGTGTTCTGTCAGACCAGACTGAACCCAGGCAATCACTTTCTTGTCTTCCGTGCAACTTTCCCTCCACGCTGCCCTGCAGCCTTCCCTGCAGCCTTTCCTGCAAGCTGTGGCTCTGGAGGTGGACTTGTGGCAGGAGGAGGATAGGTGAGCGTACACACAATTTTCAGCTCATGACTGTTGAAAATTGAATGTTGATAAATATAAAAGACTATCATTCTGACCCCAGCATTTTTCATTCTTGTCACAATCATTTTAGCCCCTACTGTCTATTGATCTGTTAAACACTTTTTGTTAAATCATTCATTTGTTAGTAATAATAGCATCTAGCTAGCAACAATCATTTTCCCACAAAAAATATGTTTAAAAATACTATACCTGGCTCCATCTGGGCTCCTCAATTTCTTCCGGGATGGAAGGCCCAGGTTGGTCCTCAGAAGCCTCAGTTGGGGTTGAGGAAGGGTGATTGGAAGGGGGGAAGAGTGGAAAGTGATTCCCTGGCTTCAATCTGGTCTTCTGCTGCTGCTCCTGATCTCAGGGACTTCTGGACCGTCGGAAGTTCCTTCCTATGCGTGCTTCTCAAGCTACCAATTTTCTTATCCACAAACTCGATGTATGCGTCGGGTACCCAAGTCTTCACAAATTCCAGCAGTTTCTCCAGCAATGCCTTCCTTGCTGGCTTGTTGCGATATAAGGGGTTTTTCACCTCCCACAAATTGCACATATCCCTGTATCTGTCTATGAATTTGCCGAGGATGTCTGGGTCTTTAAATTGTTTAATTTTTGCTGCAAGACCAAACAAAATACAAAAACACTTATATCAGGCTAAACTCTCCTAATCTTATCCCAATATAGGCCTCAATCTAGAATCAGTATAGGCCACTCATGTCCCAAGTTAAAATGTTACCTTCGTTATTAAGTTCGTCGCTTCCGTTCCTCCTTCCTCCGCACACAGATCGTACATACGACACATGCGTGTTTATATACACTCCGCCCGCGTCGCCCACCCCTGATGTACTTTCTAGAATATTCCCCGCCCCGTCTCTTTCGTCGCAGTGGGGGAGAGGAACATGGCGGAGACATAGCAGGTGCATATTAGCAATAACGAGGAGAAGGAAACCCCGAAGCCAGAAACGTCCCGATCCAGTAGGAGATTTAGGGCCTCAAATATGTCCTTTGTCGAGATGGTCGAGATGGTGGACATATTGAAGAGGGCCGACTATGATGGGAATTATGGACCATACACCAACCCTAATGAGAGAAAGGCCAAGATCATGACTAAAGTTGTGAAGAGTCTGCACAGGAATTTTGGGGTATGACAATCCAAGGAGCAATTGAGGAAACGCTGGTCAGACCTGAAATTGAGGGAGCAGGATCAGTACAGAAAGATCAGAAAAGTGCTTCTAAAAAGTAAGTAGTTGTTGTGTGTAGGGATGGGCTTTATGTTCGGGTTCAACATGAGTTCGACTCGAACATTGGCTGTTCGCCAGTTCGCCGAACAGCGAACAATTTGGGGTGTTCGCGGCAAATTCGAAAGCCGCAGAACACCCTTTAAAAGTCTATGGGAGAAATCAAAAGTGCTAATTTTGAAGGCTTAAATGCATGGTATTGTCATAAAAAGTGTTTGGGGACCTGGGTCCTGCCCCAGGGGACATGTATCAATGCAAAAAAAGTTTTAAAAAGGCCGTTTTTTCGGGAGCAGTGATTTTAATAAAGCTTAAAGTGAAACAATAAAAGTGAAATATTTCTTTAAATTTCGTACCTGGGAGGTGTCTATAGTATGGCTGTAAAGTGACGCTTTTTTCCCGTGTTTAGAATAGTCTGACAACAAAATGACATTTCTAAAGGGAAAAAAAGTCATGAAGTAATAGCGGTGTCTATGGGAGAAATCAAAAGTGATAATTTTAAGGGTTAATATGCAAGTTGTTGTCATAAAAAGTGTTTGGGGACCTGGGTCCTGCCCCAGGGGACATGTATCAATGCAAAAAAAGTTTTAAAAACTGACCTTTTTTGGGAGCAGTGATTTTAATAATGCTTAAAGTGAAACAATAAAAGTGTAATATTCTTTTAAACTTTGTACCTGGGGGGTGTCTATAGTATGCCTGTAAAGGTGCGCATGTTTCCCGTATTTAGAACAGTCTGACAGCAAAATGACATTTGTAAAGGAAAAAAGTAATTTAAAACTACTTGCGGCTATAATGAATTGTCGGTCTGACAATACACATAAAAGTTCATTGATAAAAACGGCATGGGATTTCCCCACAGGGGAACCCCGAACCAAAATTAAAAAAAAAATGCATGGGGGTCCCCCTAAATTCAATACCAGGCCCTTCAGGTCTGGTATGGATATTAAGGGGAACCCCCGGCAAAATAAAAAAAAATGGCGTGTAGTTCCCCTAAATTCCATACTCTGGTATGGATATTAAGGGAAACCCCGCGCCAAAATTTTTTAAAAAATGGCGTGGGGGTCCCCTTCAAAATCCATACCAGACCCTTCAGGTCTGGTATGGAAATCCATACCAGACCCTTCAGATCTGGTATGGATTTTAAGGGGAACCCCGCACCAAAATAAAAAAAATGGTGTGGGGTCCCCCAAAAAATCCATACCAGACCCTTATCCGAGCATGCAACCTGGCAGGCCAAGAAGAACCCCGAAGGAGAATCAGAAGAAAGAAAATGAAAGAAGTAATTAATAAAGGACTTGTCAAAAACCGTCTCTTGTGTTTTTTAACCTTTTTGACACTTTTTTGTACATTTTACTTTTTTTACATTTGTACCCCATTATCAATTCACACGGGGGGCTGGGATCTGGGGGTCCCCTTGTTAAAGGGGGCCTCCAGATTCCGATAACCCCCGGCCCGCAGACCCCCACAACCACCGGGCAAGGGTTGTGGGGATGAGGCCCTTCTCCCCATCAACATGGGGACAAGGTGCTTTGGGGGGCTACCCCAAAGCACCCTCCCAATGTTGAGGGCATGTGGCCTGGTACGGTTCAGGAGGGGGGGCGCTCTCTCATCCCCCCTCTTTTCCTGCGGCCTGCCAGGTTGCGTGCTCGGAAAAGGGTCTGGTATGGATTTTTGGGGGGACCCCACGTCATTTTTTTTTAAATTTTGGCCCGGGTTTCCCCTTAAAATCCATACCAGACCTGAAGGGCCTGGTATGAATTTTAGGGGGACCCCCACGCATTTTATTTTTAAATTTTGGTTTGGGGTTTCCCTGTGGGGAAATTCCATGCCGTTTTTATCAATGAACTTTTATGTGTATTGTCGGACCGACAATTCATTATAGCCGTGAGTAGTTTTAAATTACTTTTTTCCTTTAGAAATGACATTTTGCTGTCAGACTGTTCTAAATACAGGAACATGCGCCCCTTTACAGGCATACTATAGACACCCCGCCAGGTACGAAATAAAAAAAAATATTTCACTTTTATTGTTTCACTTTAAGTTTTATTAAAATCACTGCTGCCGAAAAAACGGCCGTTGTTAAAACTTTTTTTTGCACAGATACATGTCCCCTGGGGCAGGACCCAGGTCCCCACACACTTTTTATGACAATAACTTGCATATAAGCCTTTAAAATGAGCACTTTTGATTATTCATGTTTGTGTCCCATAGATTTTAATGGTGTTCGTGTGTTTGAACAAATTTTTTGCCTGTTCACATGTTCTGGATGCGAACCGAACCGGGGGGTGTTCGGCTCATCCCTAGTCTTGTGTTCCTATTCTTATTATTACTTGCATGCTGCTCCATGTGCTTTTCTTTACTGTTGGACAGTTTAAAATGGCCACTTTCATGTTCGTGGGCACAGTAATCGGTCGTAGTAAACATTGTTCGTTTGCCAACTAAATATGATGTTTTTTCCAGATACAGGGTTAACTACATTTGGTCATGATAATTTGTCTAAAAGGAAGTTTAGGATATTGTTGTCTAGATATGTTTGAAACTTGATTCAGTGTAATGTAAGGAGAGGACACTCAGCAGCTGTTTACACATGTGGACTCAGGAGCACTAGTGTGGGACACAAGAACAAACTTTTTAGGGTGACCTCTGTTCCCCTCCTGAAGAAGGGGAACAGAGGTCACAACCTGAAGATGTGGAGGAAGGAGAGGTGGTGGAGATTGTCACCACAACAGGTGAGTGTCTGACACCACAGATTCAGGTAATAGATGTATGCCAGCATATTTTTCCTTGTCAAAAGAAGTTTATTGAGTATACAATGTTATAAAGATACATAAAGTAAGTTTACAAGGATCTATAAAGTAAGCTCATTGTTTTACAGTAGGGATTATATAGGTAAATATCATGAAATTTCAAATATTAAACATTGGGTTCATGTAAACCTAAATGAAAGATATATATCATTTCCTTAGTTACTTTTGTAGGTATTTAAATGATTTATACCTACTATAGATATTGTTTACAAGTAGAGTGTATATAGGTCAAATAAATTCTGATAATGAGCTTTAATCGTGAGGTGGAGAAAAGGAAAGAGAAAGAAGAAAAAGGGTTGAAAGGTAGAGGTATGGTCCACAAGGTTGTCCCGCTCGTCAGTTTATTATTCTTTTTAGTTCTCTTTGAAGCCCTAGAATGGGTGTCTCTGTAAGTCATTTAATCTGGTACCATGGCAACAGGACAGAGTCATTGAAGTTTGACAGGAACTGTTGTTTTATCCAAGGATGCCAAAGTTTTTCAAATTTTGGAATTTGATTTTGATCGATGGCTACAATCTTAGCATGGGACATTGTATTATTCATTCTGTGAATTGTTTCTGCTAGTACCAATGTAGGAGATCTCCATGCCTTGGCCACTGTTTGTTTTGCAGCCGTTATTAGTTGGATCATAAGTTTGAATTGAGAGAGTGTTAACCATTCCGGTTTTAGATTAAGTAACGTTAAATATGGATCTGGTTGTATTATTTTTTAAAATATTTTAGATGCAATCACGAAGACTTCCTTCCAGAAGGTTTGGATTACTGGGCACGTCCACCATATGTGTAAATGTGTGCCTATTTCTGGGCATCCTCGAAAACAAAGAGCTGAGGTATTAGGTGAATATTTTGCCACTCTAGCGGGTACAAGGTACCAGCGAGTTAGGACTTTATAATTTGTCTCCAGTGCTAAGATGTTGGGTGAAGATGACTTAGATGTGAGCCATATGTTAGACCAGTCCGTGTCTTCTAAAGTTCGTCCCAGGTCCTCCTCCCACCTCTGAACGTAAGAGGGTCTATTAAGATTTGCTACTATATATAATTGATTATAAAGTGATGAAATTGTACCTTTAGCAAATGGATCTTTTGTACAGATTGATTCAAAAATGGATGATTGGGATAATGGTGTATCCCCCTTTAGGAATGGTGTATAGAAATTTTTGATTTGGAGATATCTAAATATCTCAGAGTTTGGTAGATCATATTTTTCTCTAAGCGATGGGAATGAAAGGAATGATTTAGATGCTATGAAGTCATTTAGTGTCTGAATGCCTGATGTTGTCCAAGCTTTAAAAGAATTTGGGTAGATCCATGCCGGATAAAAGGCCGGATTTCTGATAAAAGAAAGGAGAGGATTGTGTGGAGATTGTAACTGATATTTGGTTTTTAGTTTATCCCAGAGAGATAAGAAGTGTTTAGTTATGGGATTATGAATTTTAAAGCGGTCTTTAGGATCAAGCCATAATAAATTTGATATTAATAGAGGGTCATTTTCTGAAGCCTCTATAAATACCCATAATGGGATTTCCTGTTTTGCATGGTATTTGGACAGACTGGCCAAATGTGCTGCTCTGTAGTAGTTAGTAAAATTAGGGTATCCCAGGCCTCCTTTATTTTTGGGAAGATGTAGTGTGTGTATAGGTATACGTGGTTTAGAAGAGCCCCATATAAACGAAGTTGCTCTTTTTTGTACTATTCTCAAGAAATAGGAAGGAATTGGAATAGGGAGGACTCAGAATAGATAAAGCAATTTGGGTAGAATAGTCATTTTGATTGCATTAATCTTCCCTATCCAGGATAAAGGAAGTTGCGACCATTGTTTTATTAGATTTGTGATCTGTCTTAATACAGGAGGATAATTGGTTGAGAATAAGTCAGAATGAGATGCTGTTAAATGAATTCCAAGATATGGGATTGATTTTTCTGCCCATGTGAATGGGAGTGCAGCCCTAGCCGGGATCAATTCCATGTTTGTGAGTGAAATATTAAGCACTAGGCATTTCTTAGGATTAATCATAAGGCCGGATAGGGCTGCAAATCCATCAAGAGCTGGTATTAAGTTAGGACCAGAGACCTGTGGTGATGATAGAAAAAGTAATATATCGTCTGCAAATATACATAATTTGTGTGTAATACCTCCTACCTCAATGCCAGTTATAGTTTGGTTTGTTCTGATGTATTGGGCCATGGGTTCGAGTATAAGGGCAAATAATAAGGGAGATAATGCGCAACCCTGTCGGGTACCTCTTTCGATATTAAAGGCTTCAGATTTGTATCCAGCATATTTTATATAGGCTTTGGGTTTATTATATAATGCCTTGATCCATGTTAAAAAGTGGGGTCCAAAACCCTATTTTTGTAATGAATATTGCATATATTGCCAGGATACTGTGTCAAATGCCCTCTTAATATCGAGAGATAGAAAACATAAAGGGATTTTCAGTTTTTTAGCAATATGTGCCAATAACACTGCCCTGCGTATATTATCGCCTGCCTGTCTATTTGGCATGAAGCCTACTTGATCTCTATGTATTAATTTTCCTATAATGCTATTGAGGCATTTTGCTATTATTTTTGCTAATAATTTAATATCGAGGTTTAACAGAGAGATAGGGCGATAATTCACACAGGAAGTATCATCAGAAAGGGGTTTTGGGATCATACAAACAATTGCCATTAGTGTTTCTTGCCGAAAAGAATGTCCATCTAGAAGTTTGTTAAAAGTTTCAGTGAGAATGGGAGAGAGTATTTCTGAGAATGTTTTATAGTATAAAGCCGAGTAGCCGTCTGGGCCTGGTCTTTTGTTAAGTTTTAGGTCTTTTATGGCGTTAGCAACTTCATCTATAGTTATAGGCTCATCCAAACTGCTTTTTTGATTCTGAGATAACTCAGGTAAGGTTATTTTTGAGAAGAAGGATTCAGCTTCTGTAGGATTAAATTCATTGTTTGTCTTGTATAAAGTTGCGAGATGTGAGTGAAATTTATGGACTATTTTAACTGGATTACAAGTGTAAACATTTTTTGATAATTTCAAACGTATTGGTTTGAAAGATTTGTTAGTTGAATTTAATGCCCGAGCCAAATATGTACCTGGTTTGTTTGTATTCATGTAGAAATTGTGTTTGGAGCGTTTGAGGGATTTATCAACTGACTCAGTGAGAAATAGATCGTATTCCAATCTAGATTTTTCCAGATGAGATTTTGTACTCTGAGATGGATTATCTTGAAATGATATGTAGGCTGCATTAAAATTGAGTTCTAGTTTTTTTGCTAGATTTTTGCGTTCCCGTTTAAATAGTGCCATTTGTCTTTGTATTGTACCACGCATTACAGGCTTATGAGCTTCCCACAGTGTTATTGGGGAGATGTCTGTTGTATTATTAATTGATATGTATTCCTTTAAAGCTTGTTCAATGGCCATCTGATGTAGTGGGTGTTTGAGCATTATGTCCGGTAAGTACCACGTTGGGTCATGCGCTTTTGGTATGGCTGAGGCTATAGTAGTGTATACTGCATTATGGTCAGACCACGGAATCGGAATTATATCTGATGCAATAATTTCTGGTATCATTCCTATTGTTAGAAAAATATGATCTATTCTGGTGAAGGTTTGATGAGGGTGCGAGAAATAAGTGAATTTCTTTTTCATTGGGTTACTTTCTCTCCATGAATCTACCAGATTGTATTTGGAAAGAAGTTGAGAAAAAGGTAATCTAGAGGTTATTTTGGATGGTGTAAAAGGTGATTTATCTAGAAATGGGAGGAGGACCTGGTTCGAATCCCCACACATTATCACTGTTCCTATTTTGTGTGTATTAATCACTTGTAATATATGTGAGAGGAATGGTGTAGGTTGTTTGTTAGGAGCGTAGTAGGAAATCACCGTGATTGATGTATCCATTATATAACCCATGAGTATCAGGTATCTACCTTCTGGGTCTTTAATTTCTGATGATAAGGTGAATGGTGTGGATCAGTGAAATGCAATTAGAGTTCCCCTTTGCTTGGTACAGGCAGAAGCCGTGTAAATTTGTTGATAAAAAGGAGAAATATATTTTGGAGTAGAATCTTTGGTGAAGTGTGTTTCTTGGAGGCATACTATGTGAGCCTTCTTGTTATGGAAAGTACGGAAGGCTTTGGTCCTTTTTTGAGGGACATTTATTCCCTGAACATTCAGGGAAAGTATATTCAGTGGTGCCATGGCAATAGATGAAATAGTTTTGACTTACTTTTTGTTATGCAGAGCTGACTGCGCAGATCAACCTGTGTGGACTGAAGAGATGAATAGATAGAAAAGAAACCAGTGAATTCTGGAGTAAAGAGTAAACAAAAAACATATGAGATTAGATGATACATTGTATAAATTATTTTTTGCAAGTAATCACAATTTACCCGTGAAAGAGAATAAATATCTCTCTCAGGGGAATAAGTGCCTTCGTCACACTCCCACATAATATGGTTGGGAGAATGAGGAGGGCTAATGGGGGTACACGGATCTTCTGCTTACAGGAGAGAAGTGCTATGTCAAAAGACATCAAAATGATGTTTCATTAATTGGAGTGCAGAATATAGTTTTTGTTGAAATTATTTATTCCAGCGTGGTTGTATATGGTTAGTCTTGCCCTAGGCTAAATAATTCAGTTAGAAAGGTACTGTTAATAACTTTGGTATTGATGAAGATAGTTTGAATTATTTTGGGATTTTAACCCTTTTAGAGTAAACAATTACATATTTTATTCATATGTAACTGTTTAGATATGTTAACTCATAAAATTGAGGTTGTATTGCTTCAGATTAGAATAAACAAAAACATAATTCTAGGAACTAGTTAGGTAATAATATATTTGTTTTAAGAAAAGAAAGAAAAAGCTTCCATTACTTCTGGATTATTGAACATATTTGTCCTAAAAAGTAATAAATCTATTGTTATTACCTGATAATATATAACTGAACAAGAATTTCCTTATTTCACTTATATATTCTAAGGCTATATGAATCAGAAGTAATAAGAAATATAACTGGAATGTAACATGATCCCACACAGTGTGTGACTATCAGAATGCAGTTACATTCAGCTATAAATATAGGTTTTTTATAGAGAACCATCTCTTAGTATAATAAATGAAGAGATATCAGGAATTAGGATGTCAGTCCATTGAATCTTCTTGGTCCATGGATGATGTGGCATAACGGCCTCTTTTGTGAGAATGATGATTCCCATTTTGTTCTGAAATTTTCTGGGTGCTGCCTGAAGGTGAAGATGACGCCATTCTTCTGCGTGTGGGAGACTTGCTGCTTGTGGGTTCTGTCAGATTTAATTTTAAAAGGGTTTGTTGTAGTTCATCTGCTGATCTGCTTCTGTAAATTGTACCTTGGTAGTTAAATCTGACTGAAAAGGGGAAGCCCCATTGATACATAATGTTGTGGCGTTGCAGTTCCATTAGTTGGGGTTTCATGAATCGTCTTTTAGTAATAGTAAGTTGGGATAGGTCAGCAAAAATTTGATATTTGTGTCCTTGAAAATTAAGTTCCTTTTTTTCTCTTGCAGCAATTAGTATTTGTTCTTTCGTTCTGTAATAATGAAATTTTGTGATTATATCACCTGGGGGTCCATCTTTCTTTTTGGCTGTGAGGGCTCTGTGTACTCTGTCCAGTTCTAAACGTTCAATAGGAATATCTGGCTTTAGTTCTTGTAATAGAGCAGTAATAGTAGATTGCAGGTCTGTCACAGTTTCAGGTATTCCCCTTATGCGCAAGTTTGAACGTCTGGCTCTATTTTCGTAATCTTCGAGCTTAGATGGAAGTATTAAATTCTCTTTTTTTAATTGTTCCAATTCTGTTAAATTTTCTTGGGTTGTAATTTCAATTTCATCCATTTTTATTTCTAAGGCTGCGGTGCGGTTTCCCAGCTCTCTTATTTCTTTGGTTAGGCTTTTTGTTATTTGGTCTGAGGTTTGTTTTAAAGCCTTATGAAGCATCTTTTCAAATTGTATTAATATTACTGGGGATACTGAGGAGGCTTGTGGAGAAGTTTGTGAGAGGATTTGTTCTGTATCTGACTCAAATGGATAGTCTTGCTGTGACATTTTCTGTCTGTGAGAGCGCCCTGATGCTGTATATTGTGAGGTGACTGGAGCTGCTTCAGCTGCAGTGAGTGCCTGTGAGCTCTTTGTGAGGTGATTTTTATTTCTGCCACGGTTTCCTCCCAGTACCATATTTCCTGCCCAAACTTTCACAGTTTGTTCCCTGGGGCAAAAAGGTTCAAATGGATACCTTTTGAGCCTGCAGGCTCCGCTTTGTCCTTCTCTTCTCTCCTCAGCGGTGTGGAGCTCTAACAATGCATGTCTGCTCTGCTAGGCTCCGCCCCCTTGCCCCCTGCATATTTTTAATACATGGTTTGTATTTTTTATTTTAGGTGCTGTGCAGGTTGTGGAAGAACAATCACATCATTTTACATGTGACAGTGCCCAAAGGCTAATCCAGGACTTCATATTTTGTAGACGGGATTTAGACTTTATAAAGCAAAAAACAAATGAGATAGAACAAAAACTGAAGAACATGATTGATGTACTAGGAAGAATATAAATACCTAAAAAATGGCACCATTTTTGATATGTAACATCACCTCATCTGATGAAGGCAACATCGGCATATTTTGAACACTATTAAGTCTGATATGTTTTACAATGCACATGTGCATGTGCACGGAATAAAAGGTTTTATACTCAACAATGTGTGGTTTCTTCTTTCAATGATCAATACCAGTTTTTGTGTTGGTGTTTACAGTGGGTGTTATTTAATAATGGAAAAAACACTTGGCACTACAAGTGCACTAGGAGAACCTAGGAGACAGCAAAAATAAACCCAAGCAGTAAATGAAAATCAAGATTTTTTCTGATAAAAGAGAAAATGTATTCAAAATTTGCTGGCAGGCATAGCAATGGCTCCCCTACCCGTAAAATATTCTACATATTTTTCTCACACTTCACGGGCACTTTGGGGGAGCAAGTCAGGACAACCAGCTTCCAGGGCTGTCATTGTTTCCTGAAGAACGGCCTCAGGCCCAACTGAGGCAGCGTAATTAGGATTACTACGTTTCAAAAAGTGATGCAGGATGCAGCAACATAAAATTGTGTGATTTAGTTTGCACTCCGCCATATTTATGGCTATTTGAAATAGGCGGAACCGGCTGGCCAGTATCCCAATGCCTCTTCTACGATGAAGACAAATGGCGTCCTTCCACGTTCTCCAGAGGTGGTAATCCCAAGCCACCACTCTCGAGATGACGATAGAACTTGGTCCGGGCAAAGACTCCACCATCCGACATCCGGCCATTCCTCCCCACGTCCACATACAGAAACTCATATGTCATCGACACCACCACCATCAACACAATACTATTAAACCCCTTGTGATTATAATAGTATGACCCCGAATAGGGTGGTGGGATGATGTGGACGTGCTTCCCATTGATTGCCCCTCCGCAGTTAGGAAAGTCCCACCGCTGGGCAAATTGGGAAGCCACAGTCTGCCATTGCTGTGGCGTTGAAGGAAACTGTGGAGTCAAACAAGAAAAAAAAATTTGTCATTTTGCACATAAACATTGCAAGCAGATTAGACACAAACATTCTTGGCCAACATCAGTATTACATATATTTTAAGGAGTATTTAACGGCAAAAATATCAGGCCCACTTATCAGATTCCTCACCCCCTCTGATGGCTCATTGTAAAAATTTTAGGGGGGGAGATATTTTGGACAGGTAACCCTCTCCACTTCATTGAGAGCTGAATGCATAAATAATGTGTGTTACTTTGACCAGCCCCTCCTCACTTATGCCCCGTACACACGGTCGGACTTTGTTCGGACATTCCGACAACAAAATCCTAGGATTTTTTCCATCGGATGTTGGCTCAAACTTGTCTTGCATACACACGGTCACACAAAGTTGTCGGAAAATCCGATCGTTCTAAACGCGGTGACGTAAAACACGTACGTCGGGACTATAAACGGGGCAGTGGCCAATAGCTTTCATCTCTTTATTTATTCTGAGCATGCGTGGCACTTTGTCCGTCGGATTTCTGTACACACGATCGGAATTTCCGACAACGGATTTTGTTGTTGGAAAATTTTATCTCCTGCTGTCCAACTTTGTGTGTCGGAAAATCCGATGGAAAATGTCCGATGGAGCCCACACACGGTCGGAATTTCTGACAACACGCTCCGATCGGACATTTTCCATCGGAAAATCCGAGTGTGTGTACGGGGCATTACACTATTGGCAGCCCACTGGACAGGTAAGAAGTGTCATAATACAAAAATATGAATACACACTGTCCAAATGGAAGCACATATTTACATTCTGCAATTACGTATCAAGATAATAGAAGAAAAAACTTTAAACAGTACCATTTGAAAGTATTCAGGCAGGCCCTTTCACTACATGCTTTGGTGAATTCATCCATAAATATGACCACAAAAGAGGTAGGTATAGTGTGTATGGGTTTGGCAAAGTCATCAGATAGAGGATTGGTATCAGTTGACTTAGCGATTGGGGGGGAGAGAGGGTTCCAAATGATTTTGGGCCCCCCCCAAAAATGCACTATGCATGAATTTAAGGACACAAATAACATTTGGACACATTTCAGGGGTTGTTTAGGGTAAAGTACTACAATGGAACTGACAAAATACATTGTTATGTAATGCACTGTACCATTATTTTTTGTACCCAATAAAAACGTTTGTAGACAACATACATTTTTAACCACTTGCCGCTGACAGACGCGAGTAGAGGAGAGCCGATCGGCTGCTCTCCTGACAGGGGGGTCTGTGCTGATTGTTTATCAGCACAACCCCCCCTTGGATTCCACCCAGGACCACCAGGATGGCCATCCACACTGCACCACCAGGTATGCCCCCCCTAGACCCCCAGAGAAATACTAATCTGTGCCCAGGCAGCTGCCAATCAGTGCCCACTCACAATGCCTACCACTGCCAGTGCCACCAGGGATGCCTATCAGTGCCTCATATCAGTGTCGCGCATCAGTGCCCATCAGTGCCACGTATCAATGCCCATCAGTACCCATCAGTGCCCAGCGGTGCTGCCTATCAGTGTCCATCAGTACCCAGCAGTGCCACCTATCATTGCCCATCAGTGACCAGCAGTGCTGCATATCAGTGCCACCCATCAGTGCCGCCTACCAGTGCCCATCAGTGCTGCATATCAGTGCCCATTGTCAGTGCCCGTCAGTGCCCGCTCATTGGTGCCACTTCATCGGTGCTGCCTTGTCAGTGCCTGTCAGTGCCGCCTTATCAGTGGTCATCAGTGAAAGAGAAAACGTACTAATTTACAAAATTTCATAACAGAAACAAAAGCAAAACTTTTATTTTTTTCAAAATTTTCTGTCTTTTTTTATTTATTTAGCAAAAAATAAAAATCGCAGAGGTGATCAAATACCACCAAAAGAAAGCGCTATTTGTGGGAACAAAATGATAACGATTTAGTTTGGGTACAGTGATGGATGACCGCACAATTGTCATTCAAACTGCGACAGCAATGAAAGCTGAAAATTGGTCTGGACAGGAAGGTGTATAAGTGCCCTGTATTGAAGTGGTTAAGTGACTAGGCTAGGTGTATATGGGCCCAGGATAGCATGCGGGGGAGGTTAGTGAAGGCAAATATGCATGAAAGACAAAAAACGAACTTTTAAAAATTCCAGCATGCATGAGGACAAAGGGGACATTCACAGCATATTACAATCATGGTAATTAGGGAATGAAAGAAATACAATATATTAGCAAACATTAAATACATATAATGTGATGTTAAAGGAGAAATCTTACCTTAATATAGTCCTTCTGCAGGACCTGAATGATGGCAGAACAGGTCTCTGGAACAATGAGCCCCAGAGCCTGGGGGGAGATGCCTGTAGAGAACTTGAGGTCCTGTAGGCTTCTCCCAGTCGCCAAGTACCGCAATGTGGTGACTAGCCTCTGCTCGGGAGTGATGGCTTACCGCATGCAGGTGCCCTGCCTGCTGATATAAGGGGACAGAAAAGCCAACAAACAGTGAAAAACAGGGTCCGTCATCCAGAGAAAATTCCTGAAATAATCAGGGTGATTCTCCTGGATCTCCCGCAACAAAGGCATGTGAGAGAATTGGTCACGCTGGAGCAACCAATTCTTGATCCATGAACTCCTCCTCACCATGTTCATGGACTGGGCTTGTGTCAAAGCTTGAATCCCAACACCAAGCCCCCGCACAGCACAAACTCTGCGACGAGCACATACCCACAATATGGCTTCAAAATGGTTGGCTGGTCAGAACAAACTAAATAGAATGCACTGAAGAACAGCAAGGCCTGTGAAGAGCGAGCTGAAAATCAGTAACGAGCGGACAAGAACGCACTGAAAAACAGATACGAACTGACTACACGCACTGAAAACCAGATACAAACTCACAAGCACAAACTGAACAGCAGTAAAATGATCTGAAAAAGCAGGAGTCTGAAAAGCGCAAAACGTCTCTCACCAAACTTCAATTAACACGAGTTAAACGCGAGAATAGCAGAAGGAGCTCAAAGGGTGGCGCACTGGGTATTGAACTTACTTTTTCTAGTCCCGTCGTACGTGTTGTACATCACTGTGTTCTTGATGGTCGGAATTTGGTGTGACCGTGTGTATGCAAGACAGCTTGAGCGAAATCCCATCAGGATTCCGTCGGAAAAACCGTCAGAGCTTTTTCTGACCAAAATTTCCATTGTGTGTACGCGGCATTACTCTGAGCTCCAATAACACCCATGTCTTTAGAAAAATGAAACTGCTTTACCTGTGCTTATAAACCATTCTTTTTAATTATATGCACTGCAATATTGTTCATATTTAGTATATGTTTTCATGTTTACTGTATATACTAAATAATAAAAACACAGGCAAAGCCAACTTACACATAAACCAAAATAGCAATACTGCAAAACAAATATAATAAGTCACAAAATATTTAATGCTTAACGCCAGACTTACCAGCTGTAAAGTGCAGTGCCTTGTGACCATAAAAAAGACATGAGCTGGATTAGTGAACAAACTAGTATGTAGGGCACAGTGCTGGAGGGTGGGTACAGAAGCAAGAGCTGTTGGGGGATCCAGTTTTTGTATTTGTCCCAAGCTGGAATTGTACTTTAAAAGAATGTTTGGACAAACTAGTAATTCATTTTTTTTATTGGACTGTGTGCTTTTATCTTTCTTGTGCGGATACATAAAGTCACTTACTGTCTGTCTGATAACCTTCATTAGAAAACAATCTCCCACCACCACAAGGCAGTGGGATTAAATAATTCTTATGAATTTACAGTCCTCTTTTGAGAAAATAATTAACTAATTAAAATTGTTCCCATATACAGAGGGCTGCATTAGCTTTAAGGGGCATTCATAGGTCATTTTCTTTTATTATAAAGCATTTCAAATCTTAAACCAGACAACTTTGTCAATTTGGTAAGTGGAGATATAAAAAGGAGGCTTTAATACAAATTGTATTTCCATTAATGAATGGTGTGACCACAATCTGCTCTTTTTACAAGAAAGTACAAGGAATTATGCCATGTTTTGTGTGAAACAAGATCACAGCAGTGCAGTGCAGAATTAAACACTGTAATAATTTTTACTTTAGTGAATTTGTAATGCCATTGATGAATCATCAAGAGTGGAAAATGAAAGTGGTTCTAAAGGCAGAAGTTTTTTTTTAACCTTAATGTGTATGCCTTAAGGTACAAAACTTTCCAGGTGCAGCACCCCCCCCCCCCCATACTTACCTGAGTCCCATCTCGACCCAGCTATGTGCATGATAGTCACATCTCCCCCAGGTCTCTCTCTCCTCATTTGCTCACACAGCAAATGGAACCATTGGCTCCTGCTGCTATCAATCACAGCCAATGAGGAGAGAGTGGGTGGGGGACAGGACAGAGCAGCGCT
Source organism: Lithobates clamitans (assembly GCA_037952925.1). Classification (NCBI taxonomy): domain Eukaryota; kingdom Metazoa; phylum Chordata; class Amphibia; order Anura; family Ranidae; genus Lithobates; species Lithobates clamitans. The sequence continues at coordinate 13,726,333 of JBBGZY010000573.1, forward strand.
CTGTGTGTAAATGGACAATCTCCATTCACAGGAGCATTGCTCGGGAACACGCCTCCTCGAGTGCCCCCAAAGCAAGAGGCTTGCTATTAAGGGCACTCAGCAGGGGGGATGAGCCAGGGTCGCTGGTGGGGGACCCAAAAAGAAAAGGATTGGGACTGCTCTGTGCAAAACCATTCCATTTAAATAACATATTTGTTATTTAAAAAGAAAAAAGAGTTACAATCTTTACAATCACTTTAAAGGCCTGGCCTTGGCCATGTTTGAACCAACTCCCATAACTTATGTAAGTATTTGGAAGTTTGTCTATGGTGTACAGGTAGTAAGTAATAAGGGAAATTTACCATATTTTCCAGCTTATAAGACAACCTTTTACACTTAAAATAACGGTTAAAAAGTGTGGGTCATCTTATACGCTGGGTACAAAATGCTGGATGGTGGATGTGCGGTAATACTGCTTCGGCTACATACAGTACACACCGCTGAGCCTATCCCGGCGAGCGATATATTCTTTTAATGAATACAGAGCCTGCTCAAATTGGAGTAACAACCTCTGCCAATCCAAGCAGGCTACATACAGTAGCCTGCTCGGATTGGCTTTGAGAGTCAGAGAGGTGTGGGCTGATGATGTTACAGCCTCTGCCAATCAGCAGGCTTTGTATTTATTAATAGAATACATCGCTTGCTGTGATTGGCTCAGCGCGGTATAGCTCCAGCTCCAACAAGAAGAAGGAAATATGAAGCTTCGGAAGGGGGTCGTCTTATATGGTGAGTTTAGGCAAAAACTGGAAAAAAAATGGATAATTAGGGGGGGTCGTCTTTTACGCTGGTCATCTTATACGCCAGTAAAGACTGTAGCCGGTCGTCTTATAAGCACTAAGACTATAGCAGCCAGACTCTGGTGCAGCTGTGCATTGTAACCAATCAACCTGTAAATTTAGCTTGCTCGGTTAAGCTTTAAAAAATATAGATAGAAGCTGATTTTTTGCCATGCATATCTGCTCCAGATTCTGTCTGCTCCATTCTTAGTATTTCCCCTCACTGTAAAATAAGACTCCACCCTTACTAATAAGCTATAGACCGAATATTGTATTTACAGAAATATAGCATAATATAATTTTTCCTTTACATAATCATGTTTTATTCACTTATAATGTACCTTTAAATTTTCTAGCAAATTTGACTTCTTCAGAAAGAGTCAATTGCCTAGCACAGCCTCCTCCCTCCATTCACGTCACACGCCTCTCCTCTTCTGGAAATGTCTTATTACTGTGTGTACTGTCCCAGTTCCTCCACCACACCCTACATAACCTTTCATGTAGCTTCCAGGGATGGGGTAACGAGAAATACTACAGGGTGCCATCTGAGTGCTAGGTCTGGTGTTATGGCTGCTGACATCACATCCAAGATGGCGGCAGCCAGCAGCAGTCTTAGGTATTTTTGGATGTCTACTGCTTAGAACGCATTAACCACTTCAGCTCCGGAAAGTTTTACCCACTTCCTGACAGGGCCATTTTTTGCGATAGGGCACTGCGTCGCTTTAACTGACAATTCCACGGACGTGCGAAGCTGTACCCAAATGAAATTGATGTCCCTTTTTTTCTCACAAATAGAGCTTTCTTTTGGTGGTATTTGATCACCTCTGCACTTTTTATTTTTTTCGCTGTAAAAAAAAAAAAAAGGCCGACAATTTTAAATAAAAAACAATATTTTTTACTTCCTGCTATAAAACATTCTCCAGAAATCATCCAGAAACGCTATCAAGGGAGAGAGCAAGTTATTTCTGATCTATCTTCCCTTTTCTCCAGCTTGACCAAAATTTTGGAAAAAAAATCTGCCCTACACTGGCATATTGAATCTCTTGGGAGATATATCAGGGAGGGAATAAATCCAATTGGCCTGATAATTCAAATATTTCCCATCCTAGACAATATCTCCAAAGAATTAAAAACTAACTGGGAGAGCAAACTGAGTGATTGCTCTATGAATCTCATGCTACTACTACAGAATGAATATAGACAACAGCTAGAGGGCATGAATGGGGAATTCAGCACACTATATGAGCGACTCTCCCCACTTAAAAAGCACAAGGAATATGCTGTTTATGAAAAGAAATTAAAAGATCACTTGGAAACTTTCGGTAAAGCCATCCTCATCAAAAAAGAGAGGGTAGGGTCTATAGATGGAACACAGACAAAAAAAAACAAAAAAATACATTTAAGAACCTCGCACTATGAGAACGTAAATATATCCAATGATAATCTATTGGACACACCCTCTAACTCTTCCTCCTCAGCCTCCTCACATACAGGCCAATTCTGGGGTAAAAGAAAGGGACCCTTTGCAAAACAACTGGAAATGGAGGGAGAGATTAAACAAAGTAACAAAAAACGTACCACGGATCCACAGTCGATGGAATCATTAGGAGGTGGTGGACCTAGTATGGCAAAAAGTGCATCCCATGGGAATTCAAGAGGCCCCTCCTCCAATAAAGGTAAAGGCAATAGGAAAGACCAAGGGGCTCATCCAAAGACTCAGCAAACACAACTTGACAGTTTTTTAGACAAGAACAGCATACCATCATCCAATCCGTTGTCCCTCACACAACTTACGATGATACCCACGATACACCCAATTCGAAAGGTAGATTCAATGGCATCAGTCTTTCCTCACATTCTTTAACAACGGCTGAACGAGAGGTATTATCCTTGGGTCTTCTCCTTCTGCCCCAATCGGGGCATGGATAGTTTTGAGACCATCAAGGATATTCACCTATTCGCTAGGAAGCTACTGCTTTAAAGTCTTTATACCAAACAAACAACTACTGAACTGGAAATAGCATCTAACCTAAAAGCAGCTGATTTCAAAGCCCTAAGAGATTTGAATCTATCATTACAAGAAAATAATGTTATGGAGGACCTCTGGGAGGATGAATTAGGAAATGGAGAGAGCGATGAGGAAGAGATAGAAGAAGAGGGTGTCATACTCACTAGATACGCAGATAAAACATGTAAAAAGTAATCACACACGTTTCCACCCCTTAACCTTAACCCTGCAATAGCATTATTTGTGAAACAGACCACCAGAGAAATTGAGAAACTAGATAGACAAACGACCAGAAATAACCTCAGTCTGGAACTTCGACATGCATTGAAAACCCTCAAAAATTATATGGACATCACGATCAAGGCATCCGACAAAAGGAGAAACATTGTCCTGATGGACAACGTTAATTATGAAAAGATGTGCCTCAAGATACTCAACAGTACTAAGTGTTATAAAAAAATCTCCCTGGCAGTAGTGGAAAGATTTAATCAGGAATTCCTATGCCTTGTTGATGAATCCCTCAACGAGGGCGCCATCAATAGGGATATATGGGAAATTATACGAACACGGCATCCCCGTGTACCTGCATTCTATGCCTTGCCGAAGGTGCATAAAAATTGGATGACCCACTAGGGAGGCCAATCATCTCCGGCAATGACTCCCTCACAGAGGGCATCAGCCAAGTTATAGATCATCATCTCAGACCCCATGTTATGGATCTACGCTCTTACACCAGAGACACGATCCATCTATTACAAATTCTAGATAACCTGGCCATTCCTGATTCTGCCCTATTGGTTACTATCGATGTGGAATCACTCTATAATAGCATCCTACGCGATGCAGAAATTGCTGCCGTTGAACGGGTCTTGATGCAATGGGCTACCATGGATTGGAAGTTCAATGCCTTTGTGCTTTGTATGTTAGAATTCATTTTGAAACATAACACCTTCTTATTCAGGGGCTCCCACTACCTCCAGGTACAGGGGGTGGCTATGGAGACTTGATGCGCACCCTCATATGCCAAACTGTACCTGGGGGAGTGGGAGAAGGATTTTTTACTTGGAGAAAAGTCCTCCATGTACTCTTGCCACATCTGTATGTGGCAGAGATACATTGACGACATATTCCTCATCTGGGACGGTCCAGAGAATGAACTCAAAGACTGCCTGAGCTGTATGAATCAAAATAATCTTAATCTTTTTTTTACCATGACCTACGACTCCAAAGAAGTACATTTTCTGGATATTACCATTTCAAAATATCATATTGGAAGACTCTCAAGTAGGCTATATAGAAAGGAGACAGCTGGTAACACACTGCTACATGCAGACTTCATCCGAAGCCACTCAAAAAATCAATCCCATTTAGCCAGTTTCTGAGGCTCTAAAGGAACTGTAGTACATATGAAGACTTCCAACGAGAGTCCGATGAACTTACCACCAGATTAATGGATAGAGGGTATATAAAATCAGCCCTCAAAAAGGCGTTCAATCGTGTTAAAAACGCGGATAGACGGAACTTAATTTTCAAGACGAAAAATCCAAAGAAAGAAGATACAATGACTAGAATCATTATAAGATTCTCCAATGAACATAACAAAATAAGGAAGATCATCTCCAAGCATTAGTCAATCCTCATGGAGGATCTGATCTTGGGTAGGCTGGATGCATCTAGACCCCAAATCACTTATAAAAAATCAGGCTCCATCAGGAACATGCTCACACAAAGTGAATACAAGGGAAATGCAAGAAGAGACCCTTGTAAAACCTGGGGTACATACCCGTGTGGGTCTTGTTCACAGTGTGGAGTTATTGGAAGGAGGACCATGGTACTATTACCTAATGGAAAAAAATTTCAGCTACGCCATTTCATTAATTGCAAGACACAAGGAGTCATGTATCTTATGCAATGCCAATGTGGAGCCTTCTATGTTGGGAAAACCGGACAAGAATTTATGTGGCAAAAGAGTTGAAAAACACATGCATAGTATGGGCATTGGCAATCTCTACCTACCACTTGGTAAGCATATAGCCAGACAACACAACTATAAGATGCCCAAAGTCAATTTTACAGTCCTGGATAGACTCTACATACCTGTCAGAGAGGTTACCTGGTTGGGCGCCGGGGCGCGCCGGGGCGTGTTGGCGCTCGCGTTCCTGTCCGTGCTGGGGCGCGTGTCCCTGGGGGCGCTGGTGTGTCTGGGCTGGCCGGCCGTGGCGTGCGGGGTGGCGTCCGGGCGTTCGTGCGTACGCGCGTTCGCGCTAGCGCGCGTTCGCGTTAGCGCGCGTCCGCCTGTGGGCGTTGCTTTTGACGCGACCCGGTTCGGTGGGCGTGCACGCCGGTGTCGGGGGCGCGCTCGGGCGCGTGCGGGGGCGCGGCGCGCTTTGGCGAATCGGCGCGTGCACGTGCGCTGCGTTTTGGCGCCAATCGGCCTATTTAAGGCTTGCCTCCATGCTGACCCAGTGCTGCCTGATCAAACAGCTCTGTACCTTGTCCCGTGATCATCCTGTGTTCCTGTATCCTCGTTGTGCTTATCCGTTGTGACCCGGCTTACCCTTTGGACCTTCCTTGATTGCTGCCTGAACCCGACCCCGGCTTGTCTGACCTTGTTTCTGCCTCACCCTCTTGTACCGCTGCTGCCAGCCCGTTGCCAACCTCTGCCTGTGTGTGACCAGCCTGACCAGTTCCTGCCCAGCATCTGCTCTACCCAGTCTGAAGATCTACCGGTTGCTTGCCAGACCATTGTGCTCCAGGACCCTACTTCAGGCCCTCATACCACTCCGCATTCGTGGCCTCCTGTCTACTCTACCAGGGGCCCCGAATCGGATACGTAAGGGAGCCTACCCTCTGCCCAAGTGGACTCACCTGTCTGGTAAGTGTGGGACCTGACAGTATCAGGCAGCCATGACTGAGTCCGGGCAGGGGGCCTCCCCCATGGATGAACTGTGCAGGCACCTAGCGGGCCTTACTCAAGCCGTTAAAAGTCTGCAAGAAGGCTACACCAGATTGGAAGGGCAGGTCCAGGCCCTCTCAGCCTCTCCTTCAGGAGCAGCGTCCAATCCGGCTTCGGCACCCTCTGTAGTGATGCTTCCACCAGAGCCCAGGGTACCTACACCCGAGAAGTTTTCCGGAGATCGCAGTAAGTTCCAGGCGTTCCGCAACGCATGCGAACTATATTTTGCCCTGCAACCCCGTACGTTCTCCCTGGAAGCTACTAAAGTGGGGTTCGTCATATCCTTGCTGACTGGTGAACCTCAAACTTGGGCCCACCATCTACTGAAGCAAAAGGCTCAATCTCTTGACTCCGTGAGTGATTTCTTCCTAGCCATGTCTCAACTGTATGAGGACCCTCAGCTAACGGCAACGGCTGAAGCCACTTTGCATTCCCTCCAACAAGGTCGCAGAGCGGCTGAAGATTACGCCGTGGAGTTTAGGCGTTGGAGCTCCGACACGGAGTGGAATGACGCTGCTTTGCGTCACCAATATCGGCTGGGATTATCTGATCCCCTAAAGGATGAACTGGCACGAGTGGGGGTTCCCCAGACATTAGAGGAGCTCATCAATTTGTCAATCCAAATTGACCGTCGCCTCAGGGAAAGACGCTCTGAAAGATCAGTTGGTCATCCACGTCTTACCTGGATGTTGCCCAGGGTCCCTAGTGCCCCGCACCAAGCTCCATTGGTCTCATCTGCTTCCGCCCAGGAAGGCTCAGAACCTATGCAGTTGGGACTGCTCCGTCCCTCTCTGACTCCAGAAGAGAAGACACGAAGACGCACACTCAACCTGTGCTTGTACTGTGGAGAGCCCGGTCATTTTGCAAGAGCATGCCCCAATAAAAGACGTAAGTGTCTACCGTCCTCCTCATTGTGTGCACCTGTCCTACCTAGTGCCGGTAGCCATTTAACACTCTCCATTGTCTTACAGTTACCTGGAAGGAACATCCCAGTACCGGTCATCATTGATTCGGGGGCATGCAGTGGATTCATTGACCGGACCTTCGTTGAAACTCACCACATCCCCACTCAAACTAAAGCCCAAGGACTGGCAGTTTTTCTAGCAGACGGTTCCACCCTCCGTTCCGGACCCGTCACCCAAGAAACGGTTCCTCTTTTGGCCACCATTGGCCCGGAACATCAGGAACTATTACGCCTAGATGTCATCTCCTCTCCTCTCTTCCCAATTATCCTAGGAATACCTTGGCTACAGGCCCACAATCCTAGCATCAACTGGGCTACGGGCAAGGTTCAGTTTTCCTCTGAATATTGCAGACAAAACTGCTTACGGGGAATCCCACCAACCTCCTCCCAATGTCTGTGCATGGACTCTGAAACTAAACTCTACCAAGACCTTCCTGAACCCTACCGGGATTTCCTAGACGTGTTCAGTAAGAAGGGGGCAGAAACCCTTCCAGTACATAGATCCTATGACTGCCCAATAGAACTTCTACCGGGTACCGAAGTCCCCTTTGGTAGGATCTTTCCCCTAACTGAGCAGGAGCTGGGCACCTTGAAGACTTACATTGACGAAAACCTGAAGAAAGGGTTCATTCGTCCTTCCACGTCTCCAGCTGGGGCAGGCATCTTCTTCGTGGAAAAAAAGGATCACTCCCTACGTCCCTGCATTGATTACCGGGAGCTTAACAAAATTACCATAAAAAACAGATACCCGCTACCCTTGGTTCCTGAGCTATTTCAGAGGTTAGGATCTGCTACCATGTTTACTAAACTAGACCTCCGTGGAGCCTATAACCTGATCCGTATAAGAGAAGGAGACGAGTGGAAGACAGCTTTTCGTACCCGATTTGGTCATTATGAGTACCTTGTCATGCCTTTTGGTCTGTGCAACGCACCGGCAACATTTCAGCACTTTGTTAATGACGTCTTTCATGATTTACTGGATTTATATGTCATCGTTTACCTGGATGATATCTTGGTCTTCTCCGCCTCTCTGATGGAGCACCGCAAACACGTACGAACCGTACTCTCCCGGCTAAGACAGCATGGGCTTTACGCCAAACTTGAGAAGTGCGAATTCGAGCTCCAATCCATCCAGTTCTTGGGTTTAATCATCTCTCCTGATGGCATTAAAATGGATCCTCAGAAAGTATCCGCTATTCTGGAGTGGCCTGCACCGACTGACAAAAAAGGGGTACAACGTTTTATTGGCTTCGCCAACTTCTACAGAAAGTTCATCAAGGGATTTTCTTCAATCATAGCTCCCATTACGGAACTTATTAAACAAGGGTGCCGGTTCCACTGGACCCCTAAAGCACAAGAGGCCTTTGAAAGACTCAAAGCGTTGTTCACCTCAGCCACTATTCTTAAGCATCCCAATCCTGCCCTGCCTTTCGTCCTGGAAGTGGATGCTTCCGAAGTTGCAGTCGGAGCTGTACTATCTCAGAGACAGGGTGCCAAAGCACTCCTGTATCCAGTGGGATTCTTCTCACGTAAGCTCTCTCCTTCCGAGAAAAATTATGACGTGGGTGATCGGGAACTTCTGGCCATCAAGGCAGCTCTGGAGGAATGGCGTTATCTCCTGGAAGGTGCAGCACATCCCATCTTGGTCTACACAGACCATAAAAACTTAGAATATCTAAGAACGGCCAAGAGATTAAAACCCCGGCAGGCCAGATGGGCACTTTTTTTTTCTCGATTTATTTTTCACATTACGTACAGACCTGGATCCAAGAATGTCAAATCCGACGCCCTTTCCCGAATGTTTCTCGACTCTGAAAGAACCCTGTCCCCAGACACCATTCTCCCTTCTGGAAATTTCCTAGTTCTACAGGAAGACATAATTTCTCAAATCAGGCGAGCCTCCTCGAGAATGCCCCCACCTGCTGAAGCCTGTGCCAAGGATGGACTACTCTGGTTCAAGAATAGGATTGTGGTTCCTGAGGAGCTGAAAGCACGGGTACTAAGCTTGTGCCATGACCACAAACTTGCGGGTCACTTCGGCACACGGAAAACAATTGACCTTGTCCAACGCTCCTTCTGGTGGCCTCATCTTACCAAGGATTGTAAGGCATATGTGGAGTCCTGTGATACGTGTGCCAGAAATAAGGCTAGCCGGTCAAGAGCATGGGGCCTACTGAAGCCATTACCAGTCCCAGAGAGACCTTGGGCCATGATTTCTATGGATTTCATCGTGGAGCTCCCACCATCAGAGGGTTTTTCGTCCATTTTTGTCGTAGTAGACAGGTTGTCTAAAATGGCCCATTTTCTCCCCATGAAGGGCACCCCCTCAGCCATGGAGACCGCCTCTATCTTCATCAAAGAAATCGTCAGACTACATGGAGTCCCGACCAATATAGTCTCGGACAGAGGCGTCCAGTTCACCTCCAGATTCTGGAGATCCCTTTGTGGTGCCCTTGAGATCGAGTTGTCCTTTTCCTCGGCCTACCACCCTCAGTCCAATGGACAAACCGAGAGGACGAACCAAACCTTGGAGCAATACATCCGCTGTTTTTCAGCTTTTTCCCAAGATGACTGGGCCTCCCTGCTTCCCATCGCAGAGTTTTCTTATAATAACTCATTACACTCAGCGACTAATCAGTCTCCGTTCTATGCCAATTACGGTTTCCACCCATCCTTCTTACCTGGAGCATTTCCTGAATGCCCTGTTCCTGCAGTTTCTGAGACCTTGAATTTTTTCTCCAACAACAATAAATTGCTACAGGAAACCATGACCAAGGCTCAGGAAGACTACAAGAGGATCTTTGACAGAAAGAGACGAGGAGAACTTGTGCTAGAACCTGGCAATTCTGTCTGGCTGTCCACCGCAAACCTCAAGTTAGCTTGTCCATCCAGGAAATTGGGTCCCAAATACCTGGGTCCTTTCTTGATCAAAAGGAAGATCAACAATGTGGCATTTGAATTGGACCTCCCCAATTCCCTGAGGATACATCCAGTATTCCACGTATCTCTCCTAAAACCGGTCACTCCTAATTTCTTTCCTGGTCGTTGCATTGGTCCACCCAAACCGATTAAGGTTGATGGCGAAGAGGAGTTTGAAGTGGAAGCAATTCTTGATTGCAGAAGAAGGCGCAATCAGGTACAATATCTGGTGAAATGGAGGGGCTATGGTCCCGAAGACAATTCGTGGGAACCAGAAAGCAATTTACATGCTAACGAACTCCTACAATCCTTCAAAACCTCTCATCCCGCAAAGATGGCCCAGCTGGGCATCCGGAGTCTGCCCTTGAGGAGGGGGCACTGTCAGAGAGGTTACCTGGTTGGGCGCCGGGGCGCGCCGGGGCGTGTTGGCGCTCGCGTTCCTGTCCGTGCTGGGGCGCGTGTCCCTGGGGGCGCTGGTGTGTCTGGGCTGGCCGGCCGTGGCGTGCGGGGTGGCGTCCGGGCGTTCGTGCGTACGCGCGTTCGCGCTAGCGCGCGTTCGCGTTAGCGTGCGTCCGCCTGTGGGCGTTGCTTTTGACGCGACCCGGTTCGGTGGGCGTGCACGCCGGTGTCGGGGGCGCGCTCGGGCGCGTGCGGGGGCGCGGCGCGCTTTGGCGAATCGGCGCGTGCACGTGCGCTGCGTTTTGGCGCCAATCGGCCTATTTAAGGCTTGCCTCCATGCTGACCCAGTGCTGCCTGATCAAACAGCTCTGTACCTTGTCCCGTGATCATCCTGTGTTCCTGTATCCTCGTTGTGCTTATCCGTTGTGACCCGGCTTACCCTTTGGACCTTCCTTGATTGCTGCCTGAACCCGACCCCGGCTTGTCTGACCTTGTTTCTGCCTCACCCTCTTGTACCGCTGCTGCCAGCCCGTTGCCAACCTCTGCCTGTGTGTGACCAGCCTGACCAGTTCCTGCCCAGCATCTGCTCTACCCAGTCTGAAGATCTACCGGTTGCTTGCCAGACCATTGTGCTCCAGGACCCTACTTCAGGCCCTCATACCACTCCGCATTCGTGGCCTCCTGTCTACTCTACCAGGGGCCCCGAATCGGATACGTAAGGGAGCCTACCCTCTGCCCAAGTGGACTCACCTGTCTGGTAAGTGTGGGACCTGACAATACCGATGGGGGGGTGACTGGAACAAGATTCTGCTCCAGCAAGAAATGTGCTGGATCAGGTGCCTTAGGGCCACCACCCCCCTGGTTTAAATGAAACCGAGAGCTTTAGGCCCTTCTTGGATGGCTTTAGCTAGGGCAAAAACGACTAAAGGTCATTGTCTTTCCCCCTTGACCTTGTCCACGTTCGTAGGTCCTAATATCCCCATTATCTCTCTGACCTCTCTGTTTCTGGGGTATCCTATGTGAACCCTTGGTTTGCTTACAGGTGTCGAGACATGAGATATATTACCAAAAGGGTTTTTAGTTACTTAGATTTTTGTTATACACAAATAAGTATGTGTTTTTTTGTTGTCTTATTAGCACCTGATTTGGCCTATGGCCTCTAGGCCAACTCAAAGTGGTGTTTTGAGATTTATTACTGTTTTTCATTTGATACAATGATGTTACTTTTATATTACTGTACTTTTCTTTATTCCACATTTGGATCATCCTTCATGCATTTCTGGGCTGCCCGGTGTGGGGATGGAGTGCCCTCTCTCCGTTGGTTTTCCCATTCGGGAAGGGTATGTGCCCTCTCTGTCCTGTCCCTACCCGACACAGGGGGGCCGCGGTGTCCCATTTGTACACCGAGGCTCTTTTACCCCAATGCTTGAAATATGCTTCAAGTGGGGCTCCATGTCGGTGTCGGTGGTTATTAACCCTTGGCCATCCCCCCTTTTCCACTCTGAATGTTCTGGGTGGGCTAGGGGGATGGCCCTTTTAGGTGTCACAGGCCATGGAAAAACCACCACTTTTTCCATCTCCACCCCCTCCAGGCCATTCCACTGACTAGGATTTATCATCCCGTCAAGCGGTCCTTGGGGTATATTTTTCCATCCATGGGGTAGGGTGATGTTTTTCCCTGCAATGGGGACACCGTATCCACTGTGCTCAAGGCTGGTTGACTCAGTGTTTACTCATTGCAGTATTTCCAACTATGGGCACGGCCCCTTTCCATCATGGAGGCCAGCCCATCCAGGCTGCTGTGCGTCTCTGTGACGCACGTCACTGCGGTGCGCATGCGCTGTGCCAGCGGCGACATCTAGTGTCAGGGGAACACACGCCGTCATTATGTTGGGTTTCCCTGCTGGCGGTGTTTTCGGGTGTGCCGCGCCATTGGCTGACGCGGTGGCCCATCCCCGCCCACACCACATAAAAGGACACCAAGGACGGCATATGGTGTCACTCCTTCCCGCGGTTATCAGCCGAGGGTCATCAGGGCATGCGGATTGCTCCGGACGGATCAGATCTATACTCCCTGTTAAAAGTAAGTTTTTCATCTTACACCAGAACACCATTATAGAAGAGGGAGGTTTCATTACCCCCCTCTTTCTCATCATGGTCCTTTTCCTTATTACCTCCTTTTTACCATGTTTTATACAGCTATCAAATACTTGATGCTGGAACGCCAACACTTGGATGGTAACTTTATATCCAGCCGTCTTGTTGAGGATATGGGACATTGTTAACACATGGAGGATTGGGACCTCTTACCCTGACACTGGAGATACAATTAACCCATGAAGTGCATTAGGAGGATGTAAGTGGTGTGTGAGCCATAATATGCGAGATACATATATAGTTTCACACAGCTCATAACATTTCTGTTTTGATTTCCTTTAGAATGTGATACATTTCCCTGAAGAAGACTTTTCTCTGAAATAAGCATGTTGAAACACTACTCGGCGCCACGGTTTCTTGTCTGTGGTGATTGTATCGTGTAGTGTGATGTATCACTTTTTTCCAATTTTCTCCTTTTTTTCTATGTGAATGCACTTTTTTAATCATGCTGCAATGTGATATTTTCACCAAACTCTTTCTACTTTTTGTATTTATGTAATTAAATTTATACTTGTAATAGTAATAAATATATTATTATCTAAATTTAAAATTACAGTTTTCATTGCCTTAAAAATCCCTTTAGAGGTTTATGTAATTCTTCTATAATGCCCCGTACACACGGTCGGACTTTGTTCGGACATTCCGACAACAAAATCCTAGGATTTTTTCCGACGGATGTTGGTTCAAACTTGTCTTGCATACACACGGTCACACAAAGTTGTCGGAAAATCCGATAATTCTGAACGCGGTGACGTAAAACACGTACGTCGGGACTATAAATGGGGCAGTAGCCAATAGCTTTCATCTCTTTATTTATTCTGAGCATGCGTGGCACTTTGTCCGTCGGATTTGTGTACACACGATCGGAATTTCCGACAACGGATTTTGTTGTCGGAAAATTTTATAGCCTGCTCTCAAACTTTGTGTGTCAGAAAATCCGATGGAAAATGTCCGATGGAGCCCACACACGGTCGTATTTTCCGACAACACGCTCCGATCGGATATTTTCCATCGGAAAATCCGACCGTGTGTACGGGGCATTAAACATTCTCAATAAAAAAAATTAAAAAATCTAATTTCTTCATAAATTTAGGCCATTATGTATTCTGCTATACATATTTTTTGTAAAATAAATCCCAATAAGCGTATATGGATTGGTTTACGCAAAAGGTATAGCATCTACAAAATAGGGGATAGATTTAGGGACTTTTTTTTAAATAGTTTTTACTAGTAATGGCAGTGATCTGCGATTTCTAGCGGGACTGCGACATTGCGGTGGATAAATCTGACACTGAGAGACACTTTTTGGGGACTGGTGACACCAATACAGTGGTCAGTGCTATAAAAATGCACTGATTACTGCATAAATAATGCTGGCAGGGAAGGGGTTAACACCGGGGGGTGATCAAAGGGTTAAATGTTCCCTAGGAGGTGCTTACTAACCGTGTGGGGCAGTGTCACACTGAAGGAAAAGAGAGATCCATGATTCAGCTTAGCTGAATCACAATATCTCTTTCCCTTCTTGACAGATCAGCCGTTTGATTTGTTTACACAGGCAGGTGGCTGATCCGTCTCTCCTATGTACGATCGGTGGGTCGCGGCAGCAATCACCGCCGCTGGACCCACTGATTGGCTACCGCTGTGTCCCAGGTATGTGATTTTGTGCACCCGGGCCGCCCTGCTGCAGTAAGTGTATGTGGGGTGGTCCGGAAGTGGTTAAACACACATACAATCTTAAGGGAAGATTTTTGTTGAAATAAATGGTCTGGTGGCAGTGGACTCCATTCACAAAGCAATATTTTCCTTTTTAAAATTTGCAGTAAATAGCTCATAAAGTTTTTCAAAATGTTTTTTGCAAATTCACAAAAAAACGCTACTAAAATACTGCATGCGGTATTTCATCGAAATATACTGTATTTATCTCATAAAACCATTAGGTATTTTATCTCATGCGATATCCAGTGGGATGTATACAGTGGAAAATAATTAGAACCCCTGTCAGTTTTTATTGCTAATAAAGATGTAAAGTGGTTTAAACCGTAGAAATATGCCAACTCTCCAAGTCAATGTGCTATAAAAGAAAAAGATGAATAGAATTCCAGTCAAACGAAAGCTGCTTTCATAGAACACATGTGGTATATCATATCATCTAAGTTCAAGTAAGTGTTAAAAAATATCTTTAAAAATGTCAAATATTGAATGAAAATAATAAAACAAAATTACACACATATATAAATATCCTTTTTTCCACCAATAAAAAAAAAAACCTTGTCTTTTTTTATTGATGGAAGAAGGGTATTTATATAAGTATGCAATTTTTCATACTATTTTCCCCTGGTAACCTCTGAAGGAACCCTAGTTAAGAAACCCTGCTTAATTACCACATGGGTTTAATTATTCATTTGCTTCTGTGAATTGACTTTAACCACTTGCTGACCACCTAGCGCAGATATACTGCGGCAGAATGGCACGGGCAGGCAAAATCACATACCTGGTACGTGATCTGCCTCCCGCGGGCTGGGGGCGCATTGCGCCCCCCCGGTGCCCTGGGCGGTCGGCTCCGTTAGGGAAGCGATGACGGCTGAGGGGGAGACCACTCATTCGTGGCCACACCCTCGTGATCGCTCCCCACAAATTATATTCTTGCTCTGCTGCTGTATAGTAAACAGTGGCAGAGGAAGTGATGTCATCTCTCCTCGGCTCGGTATTTTCCGTTTCGGCGCCGAGGAGAGAAGACATCGATGTGAGTGCACAACACAACACATCACAGTAGAACACACCAGACATACTGTACACACCGCATCACCCCCCGATTACCCCCTGATCACCCCCCAATCACCCCCCCATCACAGTGACACCAAGCAGTTTTTTTTCTGATTACTGCATTGGTGTCAGTTTGTGACAGTTAGTGTGGTAGGGCAGTTAGGGTTAGCCCCATTTAGTTCTAATAAAGTTTTAACCCCTTGATCACCCCCCATTGCCAGTGTCACTAAGCGATCATTTTTCTGATCGCTGCATTAGTGTCACTGGTGACGCTAGTTAGGGAGATAGATATTTAGGTTCACCGTCAGCGTTTTATAGCATCAGGGACCCCCCATATACTAGCTAATAAAGGTTTTAACCCCTTGATTGCCCCCTAATTAACCCTTTCACCAGTGATCACTGTATAAGTTTTACGGGTGACGCTGGTTAGTTTATTTTTTATAGTGTCAGGGCACCCGCCGTTTATTACCGAATAAAGGTTTAGCCTCCTGATCGCCCGGCGGTGATATAACTTTAGGGTCAGATAGGGTCTGTGTCGCCCCAGGCAGTGACAGGTTAGCGCCAGTACTGCTAACACCCACGCTTTCAGCATACACCTCCCTTAGTGGTATAGTATCTGAACAGATCAATATCTGATCTGATCAGATCTATACTAGCGTCCCCAGCAGTTTAGGGTTCCCAAAAATGCAGTGTTAGCGGGATCAGCCCAGATACCTGCTATCACCTGTATTTTGCCCCTCCGCCCGGCCCAGCCCAGCCCAGCCCACCCAAGTGCAGTATCAATCGATCACTGTCACTTACAGAAGACTAAACGCATAACTGCAGCGTTCACAGAGTCAGGCCTGATCCCTGCGATCGCTAACAGTTTTTTTGGTAGCGTTTTGGTGAACTGGCAAGCACCAACCCCAGGCAGCATCAAGTTAGTGCCAGTAGCGATAACACCCACACACGCAGCATACACCTCCCTTAGTGGTATAGTATCTGAACAGATCAATATCTGATCCAATCAGATCCATACTAGCGTCCCCAGCAGTTTAGGGTTCCCAAAAACACAGTGTTAGCGGGATCAGCCCAGATACCTGCTAGCACCTGCGTTTTGCCCCTCCGCCCAGCCCAGCCCACCCCAGTGCAGTATTGATCGATCACTGTCACTTACAAAACACTAAACGCATAACTGCAGCATTCGCAGAGTCAGGCCTGATCCCTGCGATCGCTAACAGTTTTTTTGGTAGTGTTTTGGTCAACTGGCAAGCACCAGCGGCCTAGTACACCCCAATCGTAGTCAAACCAGCACTGCAGTAACACTTGGTCCCATAAGTGCAGTTCAAGCTGGTGAGGTGGCAAGCACAAGTAGTGTCCCGCTTCCACCAAGAAGAAGACAAACACAGGCCCGTCGTGCCCATAGTGCCCTTCCTGCTGCATTCGCCAATCCTAATTGGGAACCCACCACTTCTGCAGCACCCGTACTTCCCTCATTCACATCCCCAACCAAATGCAGTCGGTTGCATGAGAGGCATTTTCTTTATGTCCTCCCAAGTACCCCTAACCAACGAACCCCCCAAAAAAAGATGTTGTGTCTGCAGCAAGCGCGGATATAGGCGTGACACCCGCTATTATTGTCCCTTCTGTCCTGACAATCCTGGTCTTTGCATTGGTGAATGTTTTGAACGCTACCATGCACTAGTTGAGTATTAACGTAGGGTACAGCATTGCACAGACTAGGCACACTTTCACAGGGTCTCCCAAGATGCCATCGCATTTTGAGAGACCCGAACCTGGAACCGGTTACAGTTATAAAAGTTACAGTTACAAAAAAAAGTGTAAAAAAAAAAAAAAACACAAAAAAATATATAAAATAAAAAAAAGTTGTCGTTTTATTGTTCTCTCTCTCTTTCTATTCTCTCTCTATTGTTCTGCTCTTTTTTACTGTATGCTATTCTGCAATGTTTTATTGTTATTATGTTTTATCATGTTTGCTTTTCAGGTATGCAACTTTTTTATACTTTACTGTTTACTGTGTTTTATTGTTAACCATTTTTTTGTTTTCAGGTACACCATTCAGCTGCAGCGCGGATTTATTGATCTTGACAGCAACAGTGTTTGCTCCCACGATACATAAAGCCGTGACTCCAGCGGAGGTGATATATGCCGAAGCATGGGGGCAGCAGGGGCGGAGGAGCGATTTGCTCCTAACTTTTGGGGCTAATGCTCCCATGCTTCGGCATATATAAATGGTGCATATATGCCCATCATTAGAAGTGGGTGGATGAAGGGAGGTATTCTAATGGTGGGCATACCCACCAATCAATCTCTTTTTTTCGCTCAGCCCACAGGCTGCATGAAAAAAAAAGATTACAATATACGCCCAACAAGGACCAGCAGCGTACTGGTATGTTGCTGGACTTTGAGTGGTTATACCAGAATGATGCCTGCAGGTTTAGGTATCATCTTGGTATCATTCTTTTCAGCCAGCGATCAGCTTTCATGTAAAAGCAATTCTAGCAGCTAATTAGCTTCTAGACTGCTTTTACAAGTATTATGGAAAAAAATCTTGCGAGCCACAATTATCCAGTGCCTTAATGGAAATTCAACCAAACCGCTACCCGGCTGCAGGCGCAGATCACGTATTCATGACCGTGCGATAAATGATATATGAAAAAAATGCGCCACATCTAGGGGTGTAACTGAATAACTGTAAATCTAAGTACAAATCATAGATAATAAAGCGTGCAAATCAAATAGAGCCTAAAGCTCTGATCACTTACTAAGATCACCTGCTGTGTGAATCCTAAAGCTCTGATCACTTACTAAGATCACCTGCTGTGTGAATCCTATGACCAAACACACTAAAAAATATCTAGTGCAATAAATCACAAAGTGCAATGTGCATAGAAAAACGTAATAAGATAAATATACAATCCACAGTGATTAAAATATAATCATTCCTAATAAGGTGTATATGCTAAAAAATGTTACACATATGTAGATCCACTGTGATTAAAATGAAAAAGAAAAAAAATTAAATAAAACAATATATATATTCGTAAAACACAAACAGAGTAAATCAATCACATGCGTGGGCGAATTGAAACTATAATCGCCCTAATAAAAGTGTTCAAATCACATCCTTGAAAAAATCTTCCAATCCACTAACATAAAGTGACCAAGTTCAAATAAAAGTCAGTGTAATGGTGATGGTTCAAAGAAAAAGTTCCGGTTTTGAATCAAACGTGCCCAAAGAAAAACATGCTGTGAAGTGCCTTGGTGACCCCCAATGTGATTGCGCTCACCTTGGAGCGTGTGACACAGGTTTTAATTGTGTCAATACACGCTTTTGGAGCCACCCCTGGGCTCAGTATTAGGTACAGCTGATTCCCACACTAGATTCTTTATGGCTCCACTCACATCAGACCATATAAAAGAAAAAGGCTAATATAGTGTAATACCGTAGGATACTTTTATTAAAATCACATCCAATCCCCACATGGGGTACTCACATTTATAAGGTGCTCATGTGCACCAAACATAACATAGGAAAAAACGGCTGTGCGGCGTGCTGCGGGGTGTGAGAGCTCCACAACCCAGCTCTGTGCTGATCGCTCCGTCCTGGCCCCTCCCCTACGCGTCTTCGACACAGGGAGTCACATGTCTTCATCAGTCTTTACCAAAGACATGTGGCTGAATACATTTTGGACTAAATGTATGACTAAAATTGAGTTTATTGTATTTTTTTTATAACAAAAAGTAGAAAATATCGTTTTTTTCAAAATTTTTGGTCTTTTTCCGTTTATAGCGCAAAAAATAAAAACCGCAGAGGTGATCAAATAGCATCAAAAGAAAGCTCTATTTATGGGAACAAAAGGATGCAAATTTCGTTTGGGTACAGCATTGCGTGACCGCGCAATTAGCAGTTAAAGTGATGCAGTGCCAAATTGAAAAAAGTGCTCTGGTCAGGAAGGGGGTAAATCTTTCCAGGGCTGAAGTGGTTAACTCCTTTTCATGCCGTATTTACTGACAGTTTTGAATGCTTTGCGGTAAATACCACAGAACGGCACAGTGAATTGACAGTTTCAAGATTACATGCTAAAACCATCTAGGTAAGTAGCGCTGTTACTGTTAATGCAATAATAACAATGCAAATGTCCTCTGAAGGAAGAATCTGCTACTCTGCTCTGCTCTGCCGTTGCCTAGTTACTGACTCCATAGTTCCCATAAAAGGACACCTGTTGTATTAGCCTATCGGATCTGAAGAAAATGCGGAAGCATTGAAACGCGTCATCCGACACGTCCATACGTCACTTCCGTTTTGTTGGTTCCTGGACTAGTGCCTTGCGTTCCACGCTCGTCTTCCGGTTCCCGTCTACTGCGATGGCTCTGGCTCTCCATGTCCGCTTAGACGCTTAGACGCTGGCTGTCTCTGCGGAAACCTCCTTCGTTTTGCAGCCTAGCGCCCAGCGGTGACCCCGGTGACTACTTGTACATCCCAACGTGGACAGCGCTTCCAGGAATACCTGCACCATGCACTTTGCCCACATCTGAGGAGGACGTCCCTGGACCCACCACTTGTCCTTGCCTTAACCTATTTCATTTTTGTGAGTAGCCATTTGGCTGTTTGTCCGTTTATAATTATCTCATTAAAGTTTCATGATACTGCACTTAGATTGGCGCTTCTTGCTGTTTTTTACATTGTTGTTTCAGAGTTGCCTGCTTCCACTCTCAAGTGAGCTGCCGCTGGTGCTTTTTATCAGATCTTTAATTTCAGTGACTATTTTCATATATATGTATATATATATATAATTTTTTTATATATATATAATTTTATTGACTATCACACCCTTGATTTTTTTCACATTTACTTTGGACTCTTTATATGCATGTTTGTATGTTCTAGCGCCATTTATCCTTTTTGTATAAATGATTGATTGACCAATGTCCCAATAGGATATAAGATGAATAAAAAGACCTTTTGTATGGGCTAAAAAACAGTCTGGGTTCCAGGGCAGCTGTCCAGGGAAGCATGAAGCAGGCTCCAAACATGTAGGAAAAAAGCAGAAGAGAAGCTCCTCCAGGTCAGAACCAGTTTAAAAGCTTTATTGTACAAAACAAATTTATCCACTTACATGAAAGAAAGGCAAGTTGAGCACAGATCCCTCAGTTAGTGTTGTCACTGCGTGTGTGCCTGCAAGTCAGCTCAAATCCAGGGGAGAGTGGGGAGACAGTCCCGTCCAGCAGGATATGTGTATACACCGTCCCTAGGTTGAAAACGAGGCTTGGCCCGTGTGAGTGATGGAACGCAGGTCTACAAAGTAGTGACGTCACTGGTGATGTGACGATGTTTTGGCGCATGCGCACTGTATATCACAGGCGTGCGCTTTCCTCAAGCATTTAGGATGAAGGTTTGTAAGAGCCTTATATGTGCCCAGTGCACAGAGCCATCTAGTGGAGATTGTGTGTAATTACACGCCTCCAACAGAAAACCTCCTCTGATAATGAACTAAAAAAACTGTATAAAGGGTGACAATGCTGTTTTTTAGCCCATAAAAAGGTCTTTTTATTCATCTTATATCCTATTGGGACATTGGTCAATCAATCATTTATTTCTTCTTTCAGAGGACATTTGCATTGTTATTATTGCATTAACAGTAACAGCGCTACTTTCCTAGATGTTTTTACTTTGTATAACTTTATGAAGCTCAGTCAGCTGCAGCTGCTGTTTTTTGTATAATCACTGCCAGTGTTCTAATTTGACATCCTTCCATATGTCACGCATGCATACACCATTCGTTCACATACAATTACATTAATACATGTTTTTGATTTCTATGCACTGTTTCCCATTATCCATTTGTCTCTTCTTTTTCCCCTTCCCACTTTATTTTCTTTGGTTTTTTATATATTGTCCTCTATCGGATACCAAACATGGATTTCTTAGAGGAAATAGAAACGTCCAAATATAGTATCCTCCATGATCTTTACACTCATTTACCTTCTTCATTGTTTAGTGCCGATGCAGCACTCAGTAAGAACAATAGATATGTCCTGTGCGGAAAATTTTAAAAACTTGAACGCCTGATGCATTCCACCAGCCTCCAATGGTGGGATAAATATTTTCTGAACAAATATTTGGAAAATAGGATTTCACCCAAGGGTTTAAGAATAACCAAAGACTGCTCCTTCCTTGAGCCTGAGGAAGCCAAAGAATGGTCCAATATCTCAGAATTTGCTACCACAAAGTGGATTGACATTCTAATTAGACATAGAATGGCTAAATATGAAAAATTCTTCAAACAAGTACATATGCTATCTAAGGAGATTCGCGAAATGGGTCAGCAAGTTCACCTATCTTGGTTGGATATCTTCAAAAAGAACACACAAAAACTTGACGATGATCTTTTAAAAACCAAGTTAGGCAAATTTCGTCGAGATCTCAATGACTACACACAATAGAGTATTCATGTGGATGATCAAATCCTCCACATCTCACTCATCCCACCAGCATTCACATTATGTACTCTCATCTCAATCTCAGATAACCACGAATATTCCATCTCTACTTTCATTACCCATACCCCATAATACCCCCAATATCCCATCACTTTTAACATTGCCTAAACTTGTTCCTCACCCCTCACTTTGTTCTCCATCACACATTTCCAAGCTGCCTGACTTTAGCAAAGCACAAAAGCTGAGATCTAGCATTTCTCAGAAAACCACCAAGAAAGGCCACCATGACAATAAACGACAGGAAGACGCTGATACCAAACAGAGTAAATTGTGTAAAGATTTACTCAAATTTTATAACAGTAATGGAGTGACTATCCCATCACTCGTTTCACCCAATACATCAGAATACCAAGTTTCACACCTGCCCTAGGAATTTGTCAAATAAGTATCTGGCTATTTGTTCCCATTCGGATGCGAACACAACACTACAGCCTCCTCCATGTGTGGAACTGGCTAACAACACAGCCAGTGCCTCCATATCCACAATGGAAATAACAGTTATTTCTAGATCCGATTCTACATCCCCTATTCAACAACAGGCCTACCCTACACCTACACGTTCCATCTCTAAACAGAACCCTTTTACCTTTGGATCCCAATTATTGGTGGACATGGGTCACTGCTCTGTGACTAATGATTCTTCTTTTTTAGCAATGAACCCCTCTCCAGCAGCTCCACAAAAAAGAAAACACGATGAAGAGGCTGCAGAGGGGGATGACACAAACAGAGGAAAGAGCCATTCCAAACTTCGGAAACTCTAAAGATTTTTAATCTTTCAAAGCAGGAACTTTCTCCGGCAGAGATCACATTACTTGGTAGGGGCCTTAATTTTGCGCCTATCACTAAGCCAGATCCTTATGTGGTATTCAAAGACCTGAACAAATACATAAGACAGCTTACACTCAAAAGATTCTTTGACATTCAGAAAACCAAACACCCCGAGGCTACCCAGAGTTTCCACATTGACAAACCCACTCCTACACAGACCACATCTGTTGAGCTCAATTTTGATTTTGATGTTGACATGTTGGAACAACTGGAGGAACCTAATTTAGATGTCACCCTTTCCAATTTTGATCTATTTACACAACATCCATCTACGTCACCGCCAGTACAACACTCTTCTTTAAAACCGAAATCCATTTTTTACCCGTATCAGTCCAAAGGTCCCCATATCACTACATTTTACAATATGGTATTTGCTGATATAAAAAAATTATGTTCCCATCCATCCTCACCTAATCCGAACCTAGGACAACTCACTCCCCCGTAACACCTAGCCCTAAAATCTCTTGCTGACAATAAGGATTTAATTATCAAGACAACAGACAAGGGAGGAGGGGTTGTCATTATGGATCGGGACAATTATATCAAAGAAGAATATCGTCTTCTAGCAGATACCTCTACATATAGGAAACTTACCTGGGATCCCCTTCCTGAGTTCAAATTGGAACTTAATCTTCTAGTCGAAAGGGCAACCACATCGCACATCCTGGAAAAATCCAAAGCCTCATTCCTCATCAAAGACTTTTACCGCACCCCATATTTCTACCATATTCCGAAGGTCCACAAAAGTTTAGACAATCCTCCAGGTAGGCCGATCATAGCAGCCATTGATAGCCTGACATCAGGACTTTCCAAATATATAGATCACTATCTTCAGCCACTGGCTCAGGGCCTACAGTCCTACATCAGGGACGGCACTCACCTTTTGGAGTTGCTTAGTCCCTATACTTGGAACAATGACTACACCTGGCTATCATTTGACGTCAGTTCCTTGTATACATATATTCCACACATTTTTGGTCTTAAAGCCCTCTGTCATTTCTTATTTCAAGATCAGGTTATGAATGACAGACGGGCTACGTTCATTGTGGACTGTGTTGAATTTTGTCTTGAGCACAACTATTTCACGTTTGACGATCAATTTTATGTTCAAGTACAAGGCACTGCGATGGGGACTAATTTTGCCCCCTCGTACGCAAATCTGGCCATGGGCCTTTGGGAACACGAGTTTATATGGGACAACAACCCCTACTCCAGGCACCTTGTATTCTATGGCAGGTACATAGATGATATAATTATCATCTGGAGTGGTTTTCCTCAGGATACCCTGGATTTTGTCCAACATTGTAACAATAATCCCCATGGCCTCGGTTTTACCCATGTATCTAATGCAGAAAAGTTGGCGTTTTTGGATTTGGAGCTCTATCACGAGGGTGACATTATACATGCTAGAAATTACTCCAAACCCACGGCCAGCAATTCACTTCTGCATTATAAAAATTGTCACCACCATCAGTGGAAAAATAATATTCCTAGAGGACAGTTCTGTCGCCTGAAACGTAATTGCAACAACCATCTAGATTACGTCAAAGAAAGCAACGTGCTTAGTGCCAAATTGAGAGATAAGGGATATCCTGAATCTCTCAGTGAAAATACATATAGGCAGTACCTAGCAGATACCCCTGCACAGGCCAAGAAACAAGTAGCCACCAATCAGTCGGTCCATTTCATCACCAGGTTCCACCGGGATCACAAGAGAATGGAAACTATCTTCAGGAGGCATTGGCCAATACTTCTGGAGGAACCCCATCTTAAGGCCTCATTGCCTAAATTTCCAATTGTTACCTATAGAAGAGCACTGAATGTCAAAAATAAAGTTGCTCCCAGTAAATTAAAACCTTTACTCACACTGCCTAGTCCACGCCTATGCCTACTTCCATTACATGGCATGTATCAGTGCAGAAAAGCTCTGTGCAAAACCTGCGAATTTGTGGAGCATGGCCAGCAACATTTTTCCACCAAAGGTAAGACGTACAATATCAGTGAGTTTTACAATTGCTCATCTGACTTCGTGGTCCACTGCCTATATTGTACATATACTGTCAGCTACTATATGTAGGCCGCGCCATTCGCCCTTTAAGACAAAGGTTTGGTGAACATTGTAGGAAGATCGAAGAAGGTAAAGATAAACATAGTGTCCCCCGCCATTTTTCAAAATGTCAGCAAGGTTCCACTCATGGCCTAAAGGTGTGGGTTTTTGAACAAATGCCCAAAAACCTATCTGAAGCAGAAAGGTTCTGTAGGCTGTGTGAACGAGAAACATACTGGATATATTCCCTCAACACTTTGTCCCCAGGCAGAATCAATGAGACTTTGGAATTGTCCACGATTTTATCATGATTATTCACTGAATTTTTTCCTTTGTAGTTCGTTTACCTTTTTCCTGTGTTGTCAGTCTCATTCCAAATTGAGATTGAAAAGAATATACCTGCACCCAGATATTTCCGTTACCTAAGCAGAGCCATGATATATGTTCATTATGCTTCATATTGTCTTATTGCAAAAACGGTTTATATGCCTTTTACTTGTTCATTTTACCATGTTTCTCATTGTTTTTCTCATTGTTTTTACCATTGTGTTCAACAATATCTATATACTGTAGACTACATATAATTCCTCTACAGAGGTTAGTGTGTGTACATACATTTCTATAAAAAAAACAAGCACAACAATTTTTAATAATTTTCATTTCCATTTCCTTAGGTTCCTCTTCTCCGCCCCCTCTTCCCATAATAATCATTATTTTCTTTTTCCTTTCCCCCTCGCCCCTCCCCTCCCTCCTTATTATTATTATATATTATTTTTTTCTTATATATATATATATATATATATATATATCAATTTTTCTCTCATTTTTTCTTATTCCATAATGTTTTTTCCCATCCGTCCCCAGCCCCCAGCATGGTCACCCTTTATACAGTTTTTTTAGTTCATGTCATTATCAGAGGAGATTTTCTGTTGGAGGTGTGTAATTACACACAATCTCCACTAGATGGCTCCGTGCACTGGGCACATATAAGGCTCTTACGAGCCTTTATCCTCAATGCTTGAGGAAGGCGTGCGCCTGTGATATACAGTGCGCATGCGCCGAAACGTCGTCGCATCACCAGTGACGTCACTACATTGTAGACCTGCGTTCCATCGCTCACACGGGTCAAGCCTCGTTTTCAACCTAGGGACGGTGTATACACATATCCTGCTGGACGGGACTGTCTCCCCACTCTCCCCTGGATTTGAGCTGACTTGCAGGCACACACGCAGTGACAACACTAACTGAGGGATCTGTGCTCAACTTGCCTTTCTTTTATGTAAGTGGATAAATTTGTTTTGTACAATGAAGCTTTTAAACTGGTTCTGACCTGGAGGCGCTTCTCTTCTGCTTTTTTCCTCAAGATTACATGCAATGTTTATGGAAAATGTGTCCAGAAATCTAAAAATCTGTTATGTCAGAGAATGCCAGAATTATTAATTTAGTCAGCTAAATCACAGTGCCTCAAATGTAAGAATGATTTAAAGGAGTTGTAAAGACAGAAGTTTTTTAATCTTAATGCATTCTATGTACTAAGATAAAAAAAAACCTTCTGTGTGTAGCAGCCCCCCCAGCACCCCCCTAATTACCTACTTGAGCCCCTTCTCTCTCCAGCAATGTCCATGATCCCCTCAGCCATCCAGGACACTCCTCCTGATTGGCTGAGACAGAGCAACGGTGCCATTGGCTCCCGCGGCTGTCAATCAGGAGAGAGAAGGGGCAGGGCCAGGTCGGGGCTCCGTGCCTGAATGGGTACACAGAGGTCTGACTCAGCTTGGGTGCCCCCTATAGCAAGCTACTGGCTGAGGGGCACTCAAAGGAGGGAGGGACTAGGAGCATAGAAGAGGGACCCGAGAAGAGGAGGATTCAGGCTGCTCCTTGCAAAACTAACTGCACAGAGGAGGAAAGTATAACATGTTTGTTATTTTATTTAACTAATTTGAGTTCATTTTAGCCAAGCAGAATTCTTTAAGAAAACACAAAAAATTGAAGCAAGTACAGACTGAGCTATAGAAAAATAAATTAATATTTATTACAATAAGTCAGATACCATAAACAATAACCTGATTGTGATATACTGTACATAGATACTAAGATTATTGCATAAAAGTTCCAAAGCTGTCTGTAACAATACAGTAACAATATATATTAGTGAATTAAATCCAATAATAAATTACTCCCTGTAAACAACATAGACTAAGGCTACTTTCAGACTGAGGAGTTGCGGGCGTCAGCGGTAAAGCAGCGATATATTTAGCACTGCTTTACCGTTGTTTTAACGGGGCTATTTGGCCGCTGGTGGGGAGGATTTAACCCCCGCTAGGGGCCGAAAAAGGGTTAAAACCACCTGCAAAGCGCCACTGCAGCGGCGCTTTGCCGGTGGGTTTGCGCCGCTGCCCCATTGTTTTTAATGGGAAGCGGCGCTATAGCGCTGCAAAGATGCGGCTTGCAGGACTTTTTTACCATTCTGCAAGTGCACCGCTCCAGTGTGAAAGCCCTCAGGCTTTCACACTGGGAACACAGGAGAGGCTCTTTACAGGCGCTATGCAGGCGCTATTTTTAGCGCTGTAGCGCCTGTAAAGCGCCTCAGTGTGAAAGTGCTCTAACTAGCAAACAATAATCTGAGTTTTACGGAATTGAACTGTTATTTCCCTGCAGAAGGAATAAGCATAAAACTACGCAAAACTGTACGGCAATAAGAACAGAAAAAGAATTTGTAAAAAATGACCAAACTTGAGTAGTTATGTTATCATAAGGAGAATTATTAGGTTACAAAAAAGAATATTCCTATTGGTGGATCTGTTTAACCACTAGACGACCAGCCACCACAGTTATACTGCGGCAGGTTGGCTTGCCTGGGCAAATCTGCGTAGGTATACGTCGGCCACTTTAAGACCACTAGGGGGCGTGTCCACACCCCTGATAGCTCCCAAGAGACACAGAAGGTAAGTCTGTCAATGTAAACAGACAGATCTCTGTTCTGTCAGGGGTGAGGAGACACATCTGTTGTTCATATTAAGTATGAACAGTGATATGTCTCCTGATTCAGGCAGTCCCATCCCCCCACAGTTAGAATCCCTCCCTAGGACACACATTTAACCCCTTGATCGCCCTCTAGTGTTAACCCCTTCCCTGCCAGTTACATTTATACAGTAATCAGTAGCTATGTTGAGCTCTGATTGCTGTATAAATGTCAATGGTCCCAAAAAAGTGTTAAAAGTGTCATCTGTCTGCCGCAATGTTTCAGTCCCAATAAAAATCGCAGATCGCCGCCATTACTAGTAAAAAAAAAAATTATAATGAAAATTTTGTAGATGCTATAACCTTTGCGCAAACCATTCAATATACGCTTATTATGTTTTTTTACCAAAAATATGTAGAAGAATACATATCGGCCTAAACTGAGGAAGAAATTCGTTTTTTTTATATTTTTTCGGGGGGATATTTATTATAGCAAAAACTTGTCGCTCTTTTTTTGTTTATAGCGCAAAAAATAAAAAGGTGATCAAATACCACCAAAAGAAAGCTCTATTTGTGAGAAAAAAGGACATCAATTTTGTTTGGGTACAACTTCGCACAACCCCGCAATTGTCAGTTGAAGCGACGCAATGCCGTATAGCAAAAAAATGGTCTGGTCAGGAAGGGGGCAAATCCTTCCGGGGCTTAAGTGGTTAATTATCAAACCCATGTTTACTCAGACATTACCTCTCTTGGCCACTGGTTGTCACTCTCGGATATGATATGACTATTTTGAGTTTAATTGGAAACTCCCTGGAGATAAAACCTGATTTAATAAATTCATACACAGCTACAATTATGATAGTTTCTCTGAAATATGTTGAACGCCTTGGAGAGTCTGGGGCAGCAGCAACTAAATTGGAAATTTTAAGATAGAATTTCATATATAGCAATCAAAATTATAGTTTTACAGAACAAGGTAGAGAAAAACATATTTGAATACTAAACTACTTATTAATTATAGATGCGCTATAACACACATATGTTTCCAACAATAGGAATTAAACATAAACAACCCATATTAATATCCAGAAATTGTTTTTCCGGCAATGGGATATTGTGTCAGGATAAAATCTTTTAGAGATACCCTACAACATTGTGTTACAATTTAAAATCATATACCTACAAATAAGCCCATGATACTTATAGTGGTTTTGTCCATAACAAGAATTGAACTCATTGGCTTGAAAGATATCTTTTGGATAGATAAAGTATATGTATGAACACAGTGTCATGAAAGTCTTGCCCTTATGACTTGCAATAGATAATCCATAAACTGGCTTATTTTATATACTGTAAATGTTTTGAGCTAATGAAATTGTTACAAATAGTTTATTTCTGTGAGAGAGGTCTCCTCCTGTGTTTGTCTTTCTCAAAGCTGAGACAATGGTAAGTCACTGAATAACCATACTGTTAATTTGTTGTGTACACAAATCTACCTGGTCACACATATGAGGTGTCTTCACACTCCACATTTATGGGACCTGGAAATTCTTGTAAATTTTGGTCCGTTTGTCTTTGGTTCCAGGTGTTGTGAGTATACAGAAACCTATTGTTCAGATACTACAAGGGCCTTGACTTTAATTAAAGTGGTTGTTAACCCACTCATATAAAGTTATATAATCCTGCTTGTTTCTTAATGACAGGAACTCCTGTCTCTTTGTTTTATAAAAAAAATGCCTTATTTACTGTATTTCAGAGTGGCTCCCAATGATCAAATGACCCGCCGGCTCCCCCCTCTGCCCGGCTGAACACTGCAGCGGGCGGGGTCGAGATTCCCCCACTGACATCAGCCAGGGCGAAAGGAGGAGAGGAGAAGAGAGCCGGCCGGTCACGTCATCGCGGGGAGCCGCTCTGAAATGTGGTAAAGGAGGCATTTTTTAATAAAACACAGAGACAGGAGCTCCTGTTATTAAGAAACAAGCAGGATTATATAAGATTATTATTGTTATTACAGCAGCAGGAGGGGTGGGGGCAGGCACAGACACAGGAGCAGACAGCCAGGGAGGAGAGGGGGGAGGAGGACAGAGGGAGACAGAGGAGAGCTGCAGATAGCAGCATCTGACGGCGGCTTATAAACTGACCACGATGCACAGAAGCCATGATAAACCGTGGTCAATTTACAAAGGGGAGGGTAGAACCAGGCAGGATAAGCCAGGCATTTCAGGTGTTACAGGGGGTCAAATGACACAGCACAGGCTCTGTGCTGCTTTAAAATGCTTTAAAGGGACAAGAGCCATTTTTATTATTTTTTTGTTAACAAATGCTTTAATTGTCTGCACATAATTTGTAAACTAAATTGTTCTAGTTGAGAAAAAAATGAATGTCTTATGGTGGGAAAGTTAAACTTAAAGCGATACTAAAGTAATGTTTGTTTTTATATTATTGGAGCACCCGAGTCGAGCCACAGCACACTCGTGGCCCCCTTTCTCTTTTCACTGGCTGACTGACTTTGATTGACAGCAGCCAATTGTGCAGTGCAGCTGTCTTAGCCAATAAGGAGGGGAGTCCCAGGCAGCCGAGACATTCCTACAACATTGCTGGATCTAGAGGGACCTCAGGTAAGTATTAGGGGGGCTGAGGGGGGCTGCTACACACAGAAGGTTTTTTATCTTAAGGCATAAATGCCTTAAGATAAAAAACCTTCGGCCTTTACAATCACTGTAAATTGAGATATTGGTCTCTACTTATTTGGAAACAGTCCAAATTTAAAAAATGGTAAAATGTATATAATTTTTCTCATAAAAAGTTTTAATACACAATCCTGTATAATAATAATCTATTGCATGAACAATGCTTTTCGGAATGGAGCCCTATTTTTTTAGGTGTATTTGCCAGATTTAAGTTTCTATTGTGCCAGCAACCTCTCACTTCTAAACCAGAAGATAAGAAGGTAAGGAAGAAGAGAGTTTTTCTCCCATTTTTGTCATTCTAGAGGAGACCAGCCAGGATACATTTTATGGATGCTGATGAAATCTGGAAAGGAACTCTACACAAAAAGTGTGAGATCCCCACCAAAATTCCACATCCACCCTTATCTGAGTCATTTTTATTATTTTTTTGTTAACAAATGCTTTAACTGTCTGCACATAATTTGTAAACTAAATTGTTCTAGTTGAGAAAAAAATGAATGTCTTATGGTGGGAAAGTCAAACTTAAAGCGATACTAAAGTAATGTTTGTTTTTATATTATTGGAGCACCCGAGTCGAGCCACAGCTCCTTGTGTTCATTCAGACACAGAGTCGTGGCCCCCTTTCTCTTTATATTGGCTGACTGACTTTGATTGACAGCAGCCAATTGTGCAGCGCAGCTGTCTTAACCAATAAGGAGGGGAGTCCCAGGCAGCCGAGACATTCCTACAACATTGCTGGATCTAGAGGGACCTCAGGTAAGTATTAGGGGGGCTGAGGGCGGCTGCTACACACAGAAGGTTTTTTATCTTAAGGCATAAACGGACGTTTTTTTGGGAGCAGTGATTTTAATAATGCTTAAAGTGAAACAATAAAAGTGTAAATTCCCTTTAAATTTCGTACCTGGGGGTGTCCATAGTATGCCTGTAAAGGGGTGCATGTTTCCCGTGGTTAGAACAGTCTGACAGCAAAATTACATTTCAAAGGAAAAAAAGTCATTTAAAAATACTCGCGGCTATTAATGCATTGCCTGTCTGACAATACACATAGAAGTTCATTGATAAAAATGATAAAAAGGGAACCCCGAACCAAAATTAAAAAAATAAAATGACGCGGGGGGTCCCCCTAAATTCCATACCAGGCCTTTCAGGTCTGGTATAGATATTAAGGGGAACCCCGGCTAAAATTTAAAAAAAAAAATGACGTGGGGTCCCCCCAAAAATCCATACCAGACCCTTATCCGAGCATGCAACCTGGCAGGCCACAGGAAAAGAGGGGGGGCGAGAGAGCACTCCCCCCTCCTGAACTGTACCAGGCCACATGCCCTCAGCATTGGGAGGGTGCTTTGGGATAACACCTTGTCCCCATGTTGATGAGGACAAGGGCCTCATCACCACAACCCTGGCTGGTGGTTGTGGGGGTCTGCGGGTGGGGGGCTTATTGGAATCTGGAAGCCCTCTTTAACAAGGGGACCCCCAAATCCCGGCCTTCCCCCCTGTGTGAAATTGTAAGGGGGTACAAAAGTACCCCTACCATTTCACTAAAAAAACTGTCAAAAATGTTAAAAATGACAAGAGACAGTTTTTGACAATTCCTTTATTTAAATGCTTCTTCTTTCTTCTATCTTCTATCTTCCTTCATCTTCTTCTTCTTCTGGTTCTTCTGTTTCTTTTGGTTCTTTCTCGGGTGTTCTCGTCCAGCATCTCCTCTGCAGCGTGTTCTTCCCTTCTTCTCCTCGGGCCGCTCTGCATCCATGACATGGAGGGAGGCTCCCGCTCTTCTCTTCATCTTCTTCTCTTCATCTTCTTCTCTTCATCTTCTTCTCTTCATCTTCTTGTCTTCATATTCTTTTCGGGCCGCTCCGCATCCATGCTGGCATGGAGGGAGGCTCCCGCTGTGTGACGCTTCTTCTCTTCTGACGGTTCTTAAATAGCAGGGGGCGGGGCCACCCAGTGACCCCGCCCCCTCTGATGCACGGTGACTTGACGGGACTTCCCTGTGGCGTCACGGGGAATGCCACAGGAAAATCCCGTCATGTCCCCGTGCGTCAGAGGGGGGTGGGGCCACTCGGCGACCCCGCCCTCCTCTGACACACGGGGACATGACGGGACTTCCCTGTGGCATTCCCCGTGATGCCCCGTCATTTAAGAACCGTCAGAAGAGGAGAAGCGTCACACAGCGGGAGCCTCCCTGCATGCCAGCATGGATGCGGAGCGGCCCGAAAAGAAGATGAAGAGAAGAAGATGAAGAGAAGAAGATGAAGAGAAGAACGGGAGCCTCCCTCCATGCCATGGATGTGGAGCGGCCCGAGGAGAAGGGAAGAAGACGCCGCGGAGGAGATGCTGGACGAGAACACCGAAGATGAAGGAAGATAGAAGATAAAAGAAAGAAGAAGCATTTAAATAAAGGAATTGTCAAAAACTGTCTCTTGTCATTTTTAACATTTTTGACAGTTTTTTTAGTGAAATGGTAGGGGTACTTTTGTACCCCCTTACCATTTCACACAGGGGGGAGGGCCGGGATCTGGGGGTCCCCTTGTTAAAGGGGGCTTCCAGATTCTGATAAGCCCCCCGCCCGCAGACCCCCACAACCACCGGCCAGGGTTGTGGGGATGAGGCCCTTGTCCTCATCAACATGGGGACAAGGTGTTTTGGTGGGTTACCCCAAAGCACCCTCCCAATGTTGAGGGCATGTGGCCTGTACAGTTCAGGAGGGGGGGGCGCTCTCTCGTCCCCCCTCTTTTCCTGCGGCCTGTCAGGATAAGGGTCTGGCTCGGATAAGGGTCTGGTATGGATTATTGGGGGGACCCCACGCCGTTTTTTTAAATAATTTTGGCCAGGGTTCCCCTTAATATCTATACCAGACCTGAAGGGCCTGGTACGGAATGTAGGGGGACCCTCCACGTCATTTTTTTTTTTTAAATTTTGGCCGGGGTTCCCCTTAATATCCATACCAGACCTGAAGGGCCTGGTATGGAATTTAGGGGGATCCCCCACATGAGTTCAACTCGAACTTGAAGCGCTCCCCTACTGGTGGGTACAAAACCCACTTGGTCTCTGTCGATTAGTTTAGTCAAAAATTGTGAAAGGCGATTGGCCAAGATTTTCATGAATAGCTTATAGCCTGAATTCAGGAGTGCTATCGGTCTATAATTGTCCAGGA
This sequence comes from Lithobates clamitans, assembly GCA_037952925.1. Classification (NCBI taxonomy): domain Eukaryota; kingdom Metazoa; phylum Chordata; class Amphibia; order Anura; family Ranidae; genus Lithobates; species Lithobates clamitans. The sequence continues at coordinate 13,759,504 of JBBGZY010000573.1, forward strand.
GTGCAGGGTACTTGTCAGGTTTCGGTATAACTGTGATAAATGAGTGAAGAAATTGTTGGTGGGGAAGTTTTCCCTGGAGTAGAAAGTTATATAGGGAGAGTAAGTGTGTTGACAGGGTAGGAAGGAAAGACTTGTAGTAGGAATATGGAAGACCGTCTGGGCCAGGGGCTTTATGATTTGGTAAGGACTTGACAGTGTCAGCCAGTTCCTCTACCATGATAGGGGCGTTTAATATTTGTACGTCAGAGTCTGATAACTTGGCAAGTCTCACGTTGGACATAAACTCTTCAAAAGCTAACATTTCTGGGGCGTGGTTTGGCTATGCAGCTGTGAGGACGTGTCTCTCGTGCTCCGGTGCCGACACATTATTTTCAGCACTTTTACTGATCCGCTCACTCCCATCCACCTTATAAAGATGCGGAAGAGATCTGGGAAGCCCCTGCCTAAAAAAGGAACTGCCGTGGGATCGATTAAACGGTTCCTGGCCACAGAACCAGAGGATCCGGAGGACATGGACGGCCTAGGCCGCTCTCCAGGTGGCATGAGCTCCGGTACAGGCTCCGCCCCCCGACGCAGGCCTGAACACAGACACCGCTCTCCAGTATCCTCAGCCGGCTCGGAGGGAGAGGAAGACTCCTCCAGATGTTCAGGAGTAGAGGCAATGGTAAGCGATCTACCAACTAAAGCTGAGCTGGCTTCCATGCTATTGGGCCTAGAACATGCCATTAAGAAGGAGGTGTCTGCAGTTCGAGCTGACCTCTCACATGTGTTAGAGAGAGTAGAGGAGTCGGAACAGCGTCTTGATCGCCACGCAGCTGCCATTAGACATTTACAAATCTCAACCCGCGCACTTACTATAGCACACAGAATGGCGCTGTATAAAATTGAGGACCAGGAAAACCGCAACAGACGAAATAACAACTCCCTCCGTCCGGGGCATTTTCAACGTACTACTGGGCCAGGCCGCAGACTACCCATTGAAAATAGACAGATTGCACAGGGCCCTTCGCCCCCGGAATCTCTCCTCAGATGTCCCTCGCGATGTCATTTGCAGGATCCACTATTATGAGGAAAAAGAACTCATCATGAAAAAAGCTAGAGATGCTGCGTCACTGGATTTTGATGGTGCCATGCTATCTTTTTTCCCAGACCTCGCTAGGGAAACTCTGGAACGCCGTAGAGCTTTGCGCCCCTTGACGGAGAAACTGCGAGCTGCCTCGATTAAATACAGATGGGGGTTCCCGGCTGCATTGATCGCTAACAAGGATGGTAAGACTGCGATTCTCCGATTCCCAGAGGAGCTGGAAAAATTCTGTATGGATGTTAACATTTCTCCGCCGGAGCTCCCCGGCTGGCAAGATCACATCCCACCTCTACCTGCTAATGCCGAATCAAGATGGCAAAAGGTTGATCGTAAAAATCGCTTTTCTGCTTCTGGAGGCTCACCCGAAATGGGTTGATTCTATGAGCTGGAGGGCTTAAGCTCTTTGTCCACTCCACTGCTGACCGATTAGGGTCGCATCTGCCTTTCGTTGGGTCTTATGTGGCCTGGTAATAATATAGACTTTGATGGTTATTGTTTAGGCCCTCAACCGTTTGTCTACATGGCATAGCCATGACAATCTTATGTTAGGCTATAATTTTGTTTACTTTGTTTCTTTTTATATATGTTCCCTTTTTGTTATAGGGCTTTTTATTTGTTAACAAGTGTTATATCTTTTAAGCTCCAGGTAACTAGGCGTTTGGCCGTTCATGATCGGTCATTGTGGCTATGACTCACCATAAGTGCCTTGACATTTGCAATTATTAATTTGTGGTGTTTTGGTGTTGGTGCCGGAGCAACCCGACGACACCCACGCCAACCTTGGTGACCGTGTGCATATGCACGGAGACCTTCACTCCCCTGTTTATGGGGTGCCATGCCGGCTGACATTCCGTGCCTTAGCTCATATTCGGGTGACAGGTGTGGGGTTGTTTTGCCGCTGGTGTGCCCCACCATGCACCGCAGTTCAATGCGTGCACTTCTTGACCACCCCCCTGAATGGTCTAAATTTCATTTGGTAATAGATATTGATTGTTCTTTTTTCCCTTTCTTTCTTATAACTTCTTTACTTTTTTTCACCTCCCCCCATCCCGCCCATCCCACTCTCAAACTCTTTTTCCCCACCTCAGGTCCGGCTCCTAAGGTTACAGTGGACGTGGGTTCCCCTTGCTGGTCTTCATGGCTAAGGTAAATCTTATCTCTTTTAATGTACGGGGGCTGTGCGCTCCGGGGAAAAGGCACAACTTATACAGGGAGCTGGGCCGCCTGCAGGGAGACATTGTTTTTCTGCAGGAGACCCACCTCACTCACTCCACACGGGTAAAACTTTTTTCTCAACAGTAACCCATGAGGTACTATAGCTTATCGGATGTACACAAAGCTAAAGGTGTGGCCATTGGGTTCCGCAGGGGCACCCCGTTCACATTTGAAACCATGTTAAGCGATCCACTTGGACGTTTTCTGTTCATTAGAGGCAACCTGGGTAGTATGGCCTACACCCTGGCAACTATCTATGCACCCAACCGAGATCAAGCAGGCTTTATTGCCTCCATTCTTAAAAAACTTAGAGATTTCGCACGCGGGTGTGTCCTCCTGGCTGGAGATTTTAATACCCCATTGGAACCTGCCATAGACACGTCTAGAGGCAGAACTAATACTCCACATAAACGTTTAATGTTTATTCGCAAACGCCTACATGAATCCCAGTTGGTTGATATATGGAGAATTATGCACCCACGCACGAAAGATTATACCCATTTTTCGCAGGTACATCAGAATAGACTTTTTTCTCATTGATCACCACCATCTTTCACTCCCTACCAACACTCATATTGACTCATCTCCTCTATCAGATCATGCCCCAATCACACTGACCATTAAAATCCCCTCCCTACCACACAGGTCTGCCAATTGGAAGCTTAACAAACATCTCCTAGATGAGGAAATAGAAAACAAATAGGTGAGAATTTATCCCTTTACTTTGCTGAAAATAAACACCCTGACATTTAATCAGGCACACTGTGGGAGGCGCACAAGGCCCATATTAGAGGAAAGCTCATAGAAATGGGGTCTAGAAAAAAGAAGGAACAGATATTCCAACAATCTAAGTTGCTAAATGAGATTAAGGACCTTGAACAATCACATAAAGCGAACCAATCGCAAGCGGTATTTCACAATTTGACTTTGAAAAGGGAAGAATTAAAGTCTCTTTTCCACATAGAACAAAAAAAACAAGCTCGCATAGTGGCCCAACGTTTTTATGAATGGGGTAATAAACCGAGTAGACTATTGGCACGTTCACTTCAACAAAAGAAAACAGCCACCTTTATAGCTAAAATTAAAAACACTGCAGATGATTTGGTTCATGACACGCCATCAATAGCTAAAGAGTTTCGGGAATTCTATCAACACTTATACCACATTCAACACTCAGTAACAGATCGAGACACTAAAACTAAGCTTATTAAGGAATATTTAGCTCAAGCTAACCTACCCAGACTATCGCCTGATATACTAGATACTCTGGATGGGGAGCTCACCACTGCGGGGTTACGTGTTGCATTAAAAGACATGGCAAATGGTAAGGCCCCAGGCCCGGACGGTTTTACTGCAGCATATTACCGTACCTTTGCAGATATCTTACTTCCACACTTAACCTCTTATGCTAAAGCGATCTCTGATGGTGAGTCCCTCAGGCCTGAAACTACCCACGCACACATTACCATTATTCCCAAACCTGGCAAAGACCCCAGTGCATGTGGAAGTTATCGTCCTATAACACTGTTGAACATCGACGTAAAAATTTATGCTAAAGCTATCGCGAATAGACTCCTTTCCTTAATACCGCAGTGGGTTTCTTCTGACCAGATGGGATTCATCCCTGGTAGGGAGGCAAGGGACAACGTCCTTCATACCCTATCTCTAATAACACATACCCGGGAGTCGTCCCAATCCACCCTCTTATTATCAACGGATGCTGAAAAAGCGTTTGATAGGGTGGATTGGGACTTCCTCATGGCTACACTGACTCACCTGGGTATTAAGGCTCCCTTATTGACTCAAATAAAGGCACTGTATAATTTCCCTTCGGCCCAATTAAGAGTGAATGGCACCCTTAGTGCCCCATTTACTCTGTATTACGGCACTCGACAGGGCTGTCCTCTTTCACCTATTTTATTCGCCCTATCGCTTGAGCCCTTTTTGTCTACTGTGAGACATAACCCCTCTATACATGGGATTACCGTAGGCCCAACTGAACACAAATATGCCGCATATGCGGACGACATTTTGTTTTATGTACAACAACCCCTCATATCTCTCCCTAATCTTATGTCGGAATTCACAATGTATGGTCTCATCTCCAATTTTAAAATTAATATGTCCAAATCAGAAATACTAAATATATCTACTCCCACACAGACTGCTTCCCAACTGAAAGTTCCTTTTCCTTTAGCTGGCAGGCACACAAAATGAAATATTTGGGTATTTACCTTACTCCAAACCCAGACACCCTATTCCGCTCCAACTTCTTGCCCCTATTAAACGCGATTAAAGCTGACTTACAAAAATGGTCGCAGACGGCTCATTCTTGGTTGGGGAGGATAGGGGTCATTAAGATGAATATACTACCCAGGTTTCTTTACAATATTAAAATCGCTGGTTGGCAAATATATATGGAACAGGAAGCGTCCCAGGATTGCCAGGACCCTTCTCAATAGATCTAAACGGGAAGGAGGCTTAGCCTTACCAGACTTTAAGAAGTATTTCATGGCGATCATCTTGACCAGAATCTCTGACTTGAAATTCCATAAAACAACTAAGCTTTGGGTAGAGTTAGAAGCAGAACTAAGTGACTCTGATCTCTTTATGCAACTATGGGTCCCTTGGAAATATAGAGCCCTATCATCCAAGACCTCTCCGCTTACTCATTCCACCCTTATGATGTGGGACTCTCTCTGTAAAACAAATAACTGGCCATATAATTCTCCTCTCATGCCACTGACAGGCCATAACTTTTTCCCGCCGGGGAACTCAGACCTCATAACTCACTCATGGACCCTGGGGACGTTGACCCAGTTACATCAGGTCACTACCTCGACGGGAGTTATCCCCTTGAACAGAATTCTGCAAGACTCGATGGCTACCCCTATGGATAATTGGAGATATAGACAACTTGCGGCCTTTATCCATTCTCTTCCTAAACCCATCAGGCCTGTCACTGAACTTACACCTGTTGAAGCCGCACTGGCCGAGCCACAACCAGTGGAGAAGCCTGTCTCCCACTTTTATCAAATATTGCAAACACTAAACCCTGCAGGAGACCCGGCTTTCCTACACAATTGGGAAATGGAACTTCAGAAAGAACTGTCTCCAACCCAAAAATCTGCTATTCTCATAATGTCTCATATTTCTTCCTCAGCCACTAAAACAGCCGAAGTGAACTATAAGCTGGTAACAAGATGGCATTACACGCCAGTCCTTCTTCATAAATACTTCCCACACATCTCCCCTCTGTGTTGGCGGGGATGTGGGGAGTGTGCAACCCATGCCCACATCTGGTGGTTCTGCCCGCTGATACGACCATTCTGGTTGTCTATCCTTCACTGGATTAAAGAGATTCAAGGATCTGAGGTTCCTAATGATCCGTTGGTTGTACTATTACATTGTACAGGCAAATCAGTAGGTGCATATAAGAAATCCATAACCCCCCACCTCCTTAATGCTGCTAAAGCACTTATCCCCAGATTCTGGAAACAAAAAAATATACCTACTTTACGCCACTGGCTAATGGAAGTTGATCGTACATATTATATGGAAGACCTCACCTTCTCGCTTAGGAATAAATCTGATTATGTAAAAAAAAATATGGTCCTGCTGGTTTGCCTTTAACCACTTGCCGACCGCCTAACGCAGATATACTGCGGCAGAGTGGCACGGACAGGCAAAATCACGTACCCATACGTGATCTGCCTTCCGCGGGTGGGGGGTCCGATCGGACCCCCCCCCGGTGCCATAGACGGTCGGCTCTCGTTCGCGGGCGATGGGAGGTGAGGGGGAGGCCATCCATTGATGGCCACCCCCTCCCGATCGCTCCCGGCGAATGAAAATGCTTCCTTTCCCTCTGTAATGTAAACAGAGGGAAAGGAAGTGATGTCATCTCTCCTCGAGGCGGTCTTTTCGTCCGGCGCAGAGGAGAGAAGACATCCAAGTAAGTGCACCAACACTACACTAACAGTAGAACACGCAGGCACACTTTTCACCCCCCTGTCACCCCCCGATCACCCCCTGATCACCCCCCTGTACCCCCTGTCACTCTGACACCAATAGCAGTGTTTTTTTTTTTTTTGCATTGGTGTCAGTTTGTCAGTTATAAGTGTTAGGGCAGTTAGGTTAGCCCCCTTTAGGTCTAGGGTACCCCCCCTTAGGTCCAGGGTACCCCCTAACCCCCCCCTAATAAAAGTTAACCCCTTGATTACCCCCCGTCACCAGTGTTGCTAAGCGATCGTTTTTCTGATCGCTGTATTAGTGACACAGGTGACGCTAGTTAGGGAGGTGAGTATATAGGTTTGCTGTCAGTGTTTTATAGCGACAGGGACCCCCATATACTACCTGCTAAAGGTTTTAACCCCCTGATTGCCCCCTAGTTAACCCTTTCACCAGCGATCACCGTATAAGTGTTACGGGTGACGCTGGTTAGATAGTTTGTTTTTTGTAGTTTATTATAGTTTATTACAGTTTATTATAGTTTATTATAGTTTTAGGGCACCCGCCGTTTATTACCTTATAAAGGTTTAACCCCCTAATTGCCCGGCGGTGATAGAAGTTAAGTTTTTAGGATCTGATAAGGTCTGCGTCGCCCCAGGCAGCGTCAGGTTAGCGCTAGTACCGCTAAAACCCACGCACGCAGCATACACCTCCCTTAGTGCTATAGTATCTGAACGGATCGATATCTGATCCGATCAGATCTATACTCCCCAGCAGTTTAGGGTTCCCTGAAACACAGTGTTAGCGGGATCCGCCCAGATACCTGCTAGCACCTGCGTTTTGCCTCTGCGCCCAGCCCAGCCCAGCCCACCCAAGTGCAGTATCGATCGATAACTGACACTTACAAAACACTAAGCACACAACTGCAGCGGTCGCAGAGTCAGGCCTGATCCCTGCGATCGCTAACAGTTTTTTGGTAGCGTTTTGATAGTCGCTAACAGTCAGGAGCTTTTTTGCCTGTGAGTCTCACTAGTGTACCCCTAAATTTAGAGGCCAAAATGGCAAATCCAAGGTACACTAGTGAAGAGGCCTACAGGATTCTGAGTATGACAGATAGTGAAGAGGAAGTCACTCATCTGTCAAGTTCAGGCTCAGAATACGAACCTGTAGAGGACAGCGGCTCCATGACAGATAGCTCTGACGACGGAGTTGTGGTCCCTGCTAGGGTCAGGCGTACCAGACCCCGAACTTATGCTGTCCTTGAAGTGCATGAACCGCAGGGCTCTCGTAGGGAGCAGAGAGGTACTAGTGCCGCTACTCCTTCTGGTGAACTGGCAAGCACCAGCGGCCTAGTACACCCTGGTCGTACATCCAGCACTGCAGTATCACGTGGTGACGTGGCGAGTCCCATAAGTGCAGTTCAAGCTGGCGAGGTGGCAAGCAGTAGTAGTGTCCCGCTGCCACCAAGAAGACAAAGACAGGCCCGTCGTGCCCATAGTGCCCTTCCTGCTGCATTGGCCAATCCGAATTGGGAACCTTCCACTTCTGCAGCACCCGTACTTCCCCCTTTCACTGGCCAACCCGGAATTCAGGTGGAAACAGTTGACTTTACGCCACTCGATTTTTATTCGCTGTTTTTCACCGAAGATCTCTATAGATCTATTGTGGACCAAAGCAATTTGTACGCTGGTCAACACATCGCCACTATTCCCCAGTCCACCCTTGCCAGAGATTGGAGACCAATTACGGTCTCCGAATTTAAGATCTTTCTGGGCCTTTCCCTCCTCATGGGCATAACCAAAAAGAGTGAGTTGCGGTCATATTGGTCCACTGACCCAATTCACCATATGCCCGTGTTCTCTGCCTCCATGACCAGGGCACGATACGAGCAGATTTTGCGGTTCATGCATTTCAACAACAATGAACTCTGTCGTCCTCGTGGAGACCCTGCATACGATCGGCTCTACAAAATTCGGCCCCTCGTAAACCACTTCAACCAACGTTTTGCAGACTTGTTTACCCCCCATCAAGTTGTCTGCGTTGATGAGTCCCTGATTAAGTTTTCTGGCCGCTTGTCCTTCAAACAGTACCTTCCCAGCAAGCGTGCCAGATACGGGGTCAAGATGTATAAGCTCTGTGACAGGGCCACAGGCTATACATGTAGATTTATGGTTTACGAGGGCAAAGATAGTCACGTAGAGCCGATAAACTGCCCTGACTACATAGGAAGCGCTGGCAAGATAGTGTGGGACTTGGTGTCACCCTTATTCGGAAAGGGGTACCACTTGTACGTGGACAATTATTATACGAGCGTGCCACTTTTTAGTCACTTGTTTGATCATCAGATTGGAGCATGTGGCACCGTGCGACCTAATCGCCGGGGCTTTCCCCAGCGGCTTGTAGAGTCCCGTCTTAGGCTGGGGGAGAGAGCCTGCTTGCAGTATAATAATTTGCTCGCTATGAAGTGGAGGGATAAGAAGAATGTTTTCGTTCTCACCTCCCTTCATGCAGACACGACGACCCAAATTCCTACGGCGACTGGTGTTGTGGAGAAACCCCTCTGTGTCCACGAATACAACCTTAATATGGGAGGGGTGGACCTCAACGACCAGTTGTTGGCGCCGTACTTAGTTGCCCGTAAGGCCAGACGCTGGTACAAAAAAGTGTCTGTTTACTTATTTCAATTGGCTTTGCTGAATGCTCATGTGCTATACAGAGCTTCAGGACGGACTGGATCCTTCCTTAAATTCCAGGAAGAGATCGTCAGAGCCCTTCTGTATCCAGATGGTGCTCCACCTCACCTTCCCAATCCAAATGCAGTAAGCCGGCTGCATGGGAGGCATTTTCCTTATGTCCTCCAGAGTACCCCTACCCAACGAGCCCCCCAAAAAAGATGTCGTGTCTGCAGCAAGCGCGGATTTAGGCGTGACACCCGGTATTGTTGTCCCTCCTGTCCTGACAATCCTGGTCTATGCATTGGTGAATGTTTTGAACGCTACCATACACTAGTGGAGTATTAGCGTAGGGTTCAGCACGGCACAGACTAGGCACACTAACACAGGGTCTCCCAAGATGCCATCGCATTTTGAGAGACCCAAACCTGGTACAGTTACAGTTAAAAGTTAAAGTTACTAAAAAAAGTGTTAAAAAAAAAAAAAAAATACAAAAAAAATAAAAAAAATAAAAATACAAAAAAAATATAAAATAAAAAAACCAAAAATAGTTGTCGTTTTATTGTTCTCTCTCTCTATTCTCTCTCTATTGTTCTGCTCTTTTCTATTGTATTCTATACTGCAATGTTTTATTGTTATGTTTTTATCAGGTTTGCTTTATAGGTATGCAATTTTTTTATACTTTTTTATTGTTAACCACTTTTTTGTTTTCAGGTACGCCATTCAGCTGCAGAGCGGATTTATTTATCTTGACAGCAACAGCGTTTGCTCCCACGATATATAAAGCCGTGACTCCAGCACTGTCGGAGGTGATTTCACCACCACAGTTCCATACTTCAGCATATATGCCGAAGCGTGGGGGCAGTAGTGGGTGGAGGAGCAATTTGCTCCTGCCTTTTGCGGGAGGATGCCCTCATGCTTCGGCATATATATATTTTAGGTAGGCACAGGTTGCGTTAAATGTTTTATTTTTTACTATGTTTTTTTTGTATTTGCTTTGCAGGTATGGTAAGGTATACTGTTATACTGTAATGTTACTTTGTTTTTTTGTTAACCATCATTTGCTTAGCAGGTACGCCATTCAGTTGCAGCACGGATTTATTTATCTTGACAGCAAAAGCGTTTGCTCCCACGATATATAAAGCCGTGACTCCAGCGCTGTCGGAGGTGATTTCACCACCACAGTTCCATACTTCAGCATATATGCCGAAGCGTGGGGGCAGTAGTGGGTGGAGGAGCAATTTGCTCCTGCCTTTTGCGGGAGGATGCCCCCATGCTTCGGCATATATATATTTTAGGTAGGCACAGGTTGCGTTAAATGTTTTATTTTTTACTATGTTTTTTTTTGTATTTGCTTTGCAGGTATGGTAAGGTATACTGTTATACTGTAATGTTACTTTGTTTTTTTGTTAACCATCATTTGCTTAGCAGGTACGCCATTCAGTTGCAGCGCGGATTTATTTATCTTGACAGCAAAAGCGTTTGCTCCCACGATATATAAAGCCGTGACTCCAGCGCTGTCGGAGGTGATTTCACCACCACAGTTCCATACTTCAGCATATATGCCGAAGCGTGGGGGCAGTAGTGGGTGGAGGAGCAATTTGCTCCTGCCTTTTGCGGGAGGATGCCCCCATGCTTCGGCATATATAAATGGTGCATGTATGCCCATCATTAGAAGTGGGCGGATGAAGGGAGGTATTCTAATGGTGGGCATACCCACCGATCAATATCTTTTTTTCGTTCAGCCCACAGGCTGCATGAAAAAAAAGTTTACAATACAAGGACCAGCAACGTACTGGTATGTTGCTGGACTTTGAGTGGTTATACCAGAATGATGCCTGCAGGTTTAGGTATCATCTTGGTATCATTCTTTTCAGCCAGCGGTCGGCTTTCATGTAAAAGCAATCCTAGCAGCTAATTAGCCTCTAGACTGCTTTTACAAGCAGTGGGAGGGATTCCCCCCCCCCCCCCCACCGTCTTCCAAGTTTTTCTCTGGCTCTCCTGTCCCAACAGGGAACCTGAGAATGCAGCCGGTGATTCGGCCAGCTGACCATAGAGCTGATCAGAGACCAGAATGGCTCCAATCATCTCTATGGCCTAAGAAACCGGAAGCTACGAGCATTTCATGACTTAGATTTCGCCGGATGTAAACAGCGCCATTGGAAAATTGGGAAAGCATTTTATCACACCGATCTTGGTGTGGTCAGATACTTTGAGGGCAGAGGAGAGATCTAGGGTCTAATAGACCCCAATTTTTTCAAAAAAGAGTACCTGTCACTACCTATTGCTATCATAGGGGATATTTACATTCCCTGAGATAACAATAAAAAAGATAAAAAAAAAAAAAAAATGAAAGGAACAGTTTAAAAATAAGATAAAAAATCAAAAAATTAATAAAAAAAAAAAAAAAAAAAAAAAAAGCACCCCTGTCCCCCCCTGCTCTCGCGCAAAGGCGAACGCAAGCGTCGGTCTGGCGTCAAATGTAAACAGCAATTGCCCCATGCATGTGAGGTATCACCGCGAAGGTCAGATCGAGGGCAGTAATTTTAGCAGTAGACCTCCTCTGTAAATCTAAAGTGGTAACCTGTAAAGGCTTTTAAAGGCTTTTTAAAATGTATTTAGTTTTTCGCCACTGCACGTTTGTGCGCAATTTAAAAGCATGTCATGTTTGGTATCCATGTACTCGGCCTAAGATCATCTTTTTTATTTCATCAAACATTTGGGCAATATAGTGTGTATTAGTGCATTAAAATTTTAAAAAGTGTGTTTTTTCCCCAAAAAATGCGTTTGAAAAATCGCTGCGCAAATACTGTGTGAAAAAAAAAAATGAAACACCCACCATTTTAATCTGTAGGGCATTTGCTTTAAAAAAATATATAATGTTTGGGGGTTCAAAGTAATTTTCTTGCAAAAAAAAATTATTTTTTTATGTAAACAACAAGTGTCAGAAAGGGCTTTGTCTTCAAGTGCTTAGAAGAGTGGGTGATGTGTGACATAAGCTTCTAAATGTTGTGCATAAAATGCCAGGACAGTTCAAAACCCCCCCAAATGACCCCATTTTGGAAAGTAGACACCCCAAGCTATTTGCTGAGAGGCATGTTGAGTCCATGGAATATTTTATATTGTGACACAAGTTGCGGGAAAAAGACAATTTTTTTTTTTTTTTTTTTTTTTTTGCACAAAGTTGTCACTAAATGATATATTGCTCAAACATGCCATGGGAATATGTGAAATTACACCCCAAAATACATTCTGCTGCTTCTCCTGAGTACGGGGATACCACATGTGTGAGACTTTTTGGGAGCCTAGCCGCGCACGGGACCCCGAAAACCAAGCACCGCCTTCAGGCTTTCTAAGGGCGTAAATTTTTGATTTCACTCTTCACTGCCTATCACAGTTTCGGAGGCCATGGAATGCCCAGGTGGCACAAACCCCCCCCCAAATGACCCCATTTTGGAAAGTAGACACCCCAAGCTATTTGCTGAGAGGTATAGTGAGTATTTTGCAGACCTCACTTTTTGTCACAAAGTTTTGAAAATTGAAAAAAGAAAAAAAAAATATGTTTTTATTGTCTTTCTTCATTTTCAAAAACAAATGAGAGCTGCAAAATACTCACCATGCCTCTCAGCAAATAGCTTGGGGTGTCTACTTTCCAAAATGGGGTCATTTTGGGGGGTTTTGTGCTATCTTGGCATTTTATGGCCTTCAAAACTGTGATGGGTAGTGAGGAGTAAAATCAAAAATTAACGCTCTTAGAAATCCTGAAGGCGGTGATTGGATTTTGGGGCCCGTATGAAGCTAGGCTCCCAAAAAGTGCCACTCATGTGGTATCCCCATACTCAGGAGAAGTAGCAGAATGTATTTTGGGGTGTAATTCCACATATGCCCATGGCATGTTTGAGCAATATATCATTTAGTGACAACTTTGTGAAAAAAAAAAAAAAAAAAAAAAAAAATTGTCACTTTCCCGCAACTTGTGTCAAAATATAAAATATTCCATGGACTCAACATGCCTCTCAGCAAATAGCTTGGGGTGTCTACTTTCCAAAATGGGGTCATTTGGGGGGGTTTTGTGCCATCTTGGGATTTTATGGCCTTCAAAACTGTGATAGGTAGTAAGGAGTGAAATCAAGAATTTATGCCCTTAGAAATCCTGAAGGCGGTGCTTGGTTTTCGGGGCCCCGTACGCGGCTAGGCTCCCAAAAAGTCCCACACATGTGGTATCCCCGTACTCAGGAGAAGCAGCTAAATGTATTTTGGGGTGCAATTCCACATATGCCCATGGCCTGTGTGAGCAATATATCATTTAGTGACAATTTTGTGCAAAAAAAAAAAAAATTGTCACATTCCCGCAACTTGTGTTAAAAAATAAAATATTCCATGGACTCAACATGCCTCTCAGCAAATAGCTTGGGGTGTCTACTTTCCAAAATGGGGTCATTTGGGGGGGTTTTGTGCCATCTTGGCATTTTATGGCCTTCAAAACCGTGATAGGTAGTGAGGAGTGAAATCAAAAATTTATGCCCTTAGAAATCCTGAAGGCGGTGCTTGGTTTTCAGGGCCTCGTACGCGGTTAGGCTCCCAAAAAGTCCCACACATGTGGTATCCCCGTACTCAGGAGAAGCAGCAGAATGTATTTTGGGGTGTAATTCCACATTTGCCCATGGCATGTTTGAGCAATATATCATTTAGTGACAACTTTGTGCAAAAAAAAAAAAAAAAAAAAAAAAATGGTCACTTTCCCGCAACTTGTGTCAAAATATAAAATATTCCATGGACTCAACATGCCTCTCAGCAAATAGCTTGGGGTGTCTACTTTCCAAAATGGGGTCATTTGGGGGGGTTTTGTGCCATCTTGGCATTTTATGGCCTTCAAAACTAAGATAGGTAGTGAGGTGTGAAATCAAAAATTTATGCCCTTTGAAATCCTGAAGGTGGTGCTTGGTTTTCGGGGCCCCGTACGCGGCTAGGCTCCCAAAAAGTCCCACACATGTGGTATCCCCGTACTCAGGAGAAGCAGCTAAATGTATTTTGGGGTGCAATTCCACATATGCCCATGGCCTGTGTGAGCAATATATCATTTAGTGACAACTTTGTGCAAAAAAAAAAAAAATTGTCACATTCCCGCAACTTGTGTCAAAAAATAAAATATTCCATGGACTCGACATGCCTCTCAGCAAATAGCTTGGGGTGTCTACTTTCCAAAATGGGGTCATTTGGGGGGGTTTTGTGCCATCTTGGCATTTTATGGCCTTCAAAACTGTGATAGGTAGTGAGGTGTGAAATCAAAAATTTATGCCCTTTGAAATCCTGAAGGCGGTGCTTGGTTTTCGGGGCCCCGTATGCGGCTAGGCTCCCAAAAAGTCCGACACATGTGGTATCCCCGTACTCAGGAGAAGCAGCTAAATGTATTTTGGGGTGCAATTCCACATATGCGCATGGCCTGTGTGAGAAATATATCATTTAGTGACAACTTTTTGTAATTTTTTTTTTTTTTTTTTTTTTTGTCATTATTCAATCACTTGGGACAAAAAAAAAAAATATTCAATGGGTTCAACATGCCTCTCAGCAATTTCCTTGGGGTGTCTACTTTCCAAAATGGGGTCATTTGTGGGGGTTTTGTACTGCCCTGCCATTTTAGCACCTCATGAAATGACATAGGCAGTCATAAAATAAAAGCTGTGTAAATTCCAGAAAATGTACCCTAGTTTGTAGACGCTATAACTTTTGCGCAAACCAATAAATATACGCTTATTGACATTTTTTTTACCAAAGACATGTGGCCGAATACATTTTGGCCTAAATGTATGACTAAAATTGAATTTATTGGATTTTTTTTATAACAAAAAGTAGAAAATATCATTTTTTTTCAAAATTTTCGGTCTTTTTCCGTTTATAGCGCAAAAAATAAAAACGGCAGAGGTGATCAAATACCATCAAAAGAAAGCTCTATTTGTGGGAAGAAAAGGACGCAAATTTCGTTTGGGTACACCATTGCATGACTGCGCAATTAACAGTTAAAGCGACGCAGTGCCAAATTGTAAAAAGTGCTCTGGTCAGGAAGGGGGTAAAACCTTCCGGGGCTGAAGTGGTTAAATACACAACTGCATTTGCGGAAATTATGCCAAACCCTAAGTAAACTGTTTTAGATGGTGAATATTATATAATAGGAGTCCGGACCGAGGCAACCCCCCCCCCCCCCTATCCTTCCCCCCTCCATCCTCACTATTTTTTCTTCTATTCTCTCTATACTTTTTCTCTGTCATTTATTCGTTGTTATATTTAAGATTCTTAATGGTACTTTGTCAGTATATGGTCGTTATTTAACCAAGACACCAATGCCCATATTAAACCCATATCAGGGAGGACGATTCTACTACTGACAACTAGTTAAATATTTGAATATTTTTTGTAACGATAGTAGATACAGAAATTTGACTGCCTATGTTAGGCAGGAAGCTGGTGCTATTTGTTTAACACTCATTTAACTGCTTGATGGAATACTGCATAATAAGCTTGTCCACCCATGTACTTTTTCTCTGTACTGTAAGTTGTACATTGTACCATTTATCTCTATTTTCTTTTTCTTAATAAAAATTAATTAAACAAAAAAAAGCTAACATTTCAAATGGGGGATGATGGTTGGGCGTGAGACAGTTATAAAGTTTGTCGTAGAACCCACCAAACACCTGGGTCATAGTCTGCGGGCAGTAGGAGGGAGTCCTGTCAGGGTGCTTGATATGGTCTGGAAAGGGAAGAAAGGGTCTAGGGTTAAGTCTAGAAACCAACATCCTGTGTGGTTTATTTGAAAACTCATAGAACTTTTGTTTAGCCCATAGGAGCGATTTGTCTATTGTTGATATATCTAGGGATTTTATACGGTGATGTAAGGTTACCGCACGCAGCCGGCCCACCAAGGGAGCGCGAGCAATGATTTTTCAGCAGCTAAAAGTTGAGACAGCAAAGATGATTTCAAGTAGGCTTTGTCTTTCTTCCTTCGTGAGCCAGCAGCAATAGGCTGTCCTTGGAAGAATGCCTTATGGGCCTCCCAAAGGGTGGACGGGCTGGACACGGAACCTGTGTGAAAATATTCGGTTAAAGCTTTGTAGAGTGTGTCTTTTGTTTCAGGATGTGTTAGTATGGATTCATTAAGTCTCCAATGACATTTCCTAGGAAACGCACCGGAAAGGCTAAGATCTAGAGATTCAAAGAGATTTGGGGAAATAGGGACTTTCAGGAATGCATGACATGGTAGGGTCATGTGTTTCAATCCCTAGGGACTTTAATTGATATCATGGTCTGGTAAGATCATGCATATCCATCCCATATACATTTGGAAAGGAACGTGTAGAAACACCGAGGGTGGGACTTTGAGTGAAGCAAATAAATATTTAGATGAAAAAATGGGAATTTTATTAAAGAGCTGAATAAAAAATACATATATAAATAGTTCTGGTGGCAATGATACAAAGTAACATATATATATACACACTAGTTGAGCCATTGAAGATCTCATGTAGACATGTATTAAGGTAACAGTAATAAATACTGGACAACATGTAGACAATGATGGTAATCTCACATATTATAAAGCATCAAATTCCTCAGCTCATCACAAAACAGATGAGTATAAACAGTAAATCACATGGTATTACTTGCGGGACCTATGGTCTCACTAAACCTGAAAAGATAAATACATGATAGCTTGAAGAATCTTGATAACGTAGAACTATCGATTGCCGTGTCCTTACCAATTTTATTAAGATTCTTCAAGCTATCATGTATTTATCTTTTCAGGTCTAGTGAGACCATAGGTCCCGCAAGTAATACAATGTGATTTACTGTTTATACTCATCTGTTTTGTGATGAACTGAGGAATTTGATGCTGTATAATATGTGAGATTACCATCATTGTCTACATGTTGTCCAGTATTTATTACTGTTACCTTAATACATGTCTACATGAGATCTTCAATGGCTCAACTAGTGTGTATATATATATGTTACTTTGTATCATTGCCACCAGAACTATTTATATATGTATTTTTTATTCAGCTCTTTAATAAAATTACCCTTTTTTCATCTAAATATTTATTTGCTGTCCAGTGCTTCACTCAAAGTCCCAACCTCGGTGTTTCTACACGTTCCTTTCCAAATAAGATCTAGAGATAAGGGAGCATGGTCTGACCAGGTAATGGGTCCCAAATCTGATGAGACCATATGCGAAAGTAGGGGGGCGGAAATCAGGAAGTAATCGAATCTAGAGAACATCTTATGAGGGGGGGAGTAGAACGAATATTGTCTACCAGTGGGATGTTTGATCCGCCATGTATCAAACATATTGTAAGAGAACTGTCAGGATGCGCCCGGCACGCACACGTGCGCGCATTCACGGGCATCGGCAGATTTCCTTGCGCAGGAACACACATCTGACCACAATTGGCACCTGACAGCCTATTTAAGGGTTGCTCTGATTTCTGACAGGTGCTGCTTGATCTTCAGCTGTGTCCTGAGATTCTGAAACCCTGTTTGTTTGACTTGACTTCCTGTTGCTGAAACCCTGGCCTTCCTGACCCTGTTTCTGGACTCTGATTACTCTGCTTACTGGTTCATGATCCTGGCTTCCTGTTTGACCTTGCTCCTGTTTATACCTTGGTACCTCGCTGCCCGTCCGTTACTGAACCCGGCTTACCTGATGACCTCGCTCCTGTCTCCTGTTTGGCTCCACGCTGTTTCCGAGTACCTGTGCTGGCCGTCCATCCTCTCAGCTGTGCTGGTTCCAGCTCTTCACCAGAAACCCTGCCTGCACTTCCCAGTCTGCAACACTTTCGGCAAGTTCTGCACGCAGCATTCACAGGCACTCGTGTTCCTCCTGATCCTTGCCACCATCTGTTCCATCTTCAGTGGGGCTTGGATTGGAGATACAAGAGAGGCTGACCTCGTCATTTCAGACTCCTACCAGGTACGTGACACATATGATGTGTTCGGATCAGTCGTCTAAAGGAGGTGGCCAAGGAGTGTGTAGCGGAGGATGGAGGGGCCAGAAACAGAGATTTCCTATCTCGGGTGGGAGAGAGAACAGCATTAAAGTCTCCACCTATTATTGTAAAGGGTTGGGAGAATTTTTGCAGGCGGTTAAAAGCATCAGTTTAAATTTAACCTGACCAGAATTGGGTGCGTATATATTCATAATCGTTATAGGGTTAGACAGATAGGTGCCCTGTAGAACTATATACCGACCCTGGGGGTCCAAATGGGTTGACTTCTGGACATGAGCTTCTTACCAAGACTGCTACTCCAGCCTTTCCAGATGGGTCAGATGCCAAAAAGGACAATGGGAAGTATTTAGAGGCAAATTTCAGGGATCCTCCAGCTCGGAAGTGCGTCTCCTGATCTAGAATCACATCCACGCCGGAGATCCTGAACTCCCACAATGCCAGCCATCTTTTCTTAATAGAATTCAGGCCTTTTACATTATATGACTTTAATTTTAGAGCCATGTTATATCAAAACATTTAAGCCATAAAGCATTCAAACCGATGGGTGATAGCCCAACAGTGTGAAGGCACCAAAATAAGATGTTAGGAAACCACAATCTGCCATGAGACCTACTGTAGCGAGGGCAGACCACAATAAGGCTGACAATGTTAATACTGACAAGAAGAAAATATAAATAAACATAAAAATAAAATAAAAAAAAAAAAGTAAAAAATTAGTAAGAAAAAAACCTCTGAAAAAAAAAAAGATATGTATCGGTTCAAAACAAAAACCAAAAAAGGAACCATGTCGGAACATGTAGCATAACAACAAACAGGCCCATTGGGCCTAAAAATAAAAAACATCAGGAATAACCCTGAGAGGCAAAAGCCTGTCAGGGGGCCCTGGCCACAGCCTGAGGACCTGTAGGGGAGCAAGGCAGTCTCCAACATGGGGAGGTGGAGCGTGACATCCCGTCACGAAGATCTGAAAATGCTGCTAACACATCGAGATCTCCTCAAAGCTTCCATGAAGCGAGCAGTTATGGTGGGGAAGATCTCCAGTTCTCCAACAGAGCAGGATATGAAAAAAAAAAATGTTAACACATGCAACAAAAAAGACAATGCATAGGTACATTGTGGAAAGCTCAGTGATGAGGAAAAACTGTCTCCCATACGGGATCGACTGAAGAATCGTGATCCTATGGGAGAGGAAACAAAAGAAAGTCCAGTGGGGACTCCTGCAGCAAATCCGGTGGGTGGTCTGGAACGCTGAGAGCGTTGAGGAGTGGAGTAGGCCCTCGAACCTCTTCCTCTCACTGGCCAGGGAGATCTGATCGGTCTCTGGAGGAAGCGGGGGCAAGCCAAGGCGTTTAAGGAAAGCATCTCCCTCCATGAGGTCACGTAGGGTGTGTTGGACCCCTTCCATGGTGACATTCATTTGGAAAGGGAAGCCCCAGTAATAAGGAACTTTATGCTGTTGGAGATGGGTGGTGATGGGCCAAGGTGGTGGGAGACAGGTCACTGAACAGTTGGAGCTTGTCTCCCTTGTATTCAATGCTGGGTCTGTTACGAGTGGCTCTTGTCAGGGCCTCCTTGCTCTCATAAAAGTGAAAACGTACCACTATATCCCGGGGCCTGGCTCCTGCAGGGGGTCTAGGGGTCAAGGACCTATGTGCATGGTCCATACGCCAGTCAATGTCCACTATTTCAGGAGCGAGGGCATTGATAAGGCCGAGAAGGTAGCTTTGTATGTTGTTGTCAGCAACCTTTTCAGGGACTCCACGTATTCTAAGGTTTTGGCGCCTTTCTCTGTTCTTAAGGTCCTCCTGCTGTAACTGAGATACAGAGTTTTTAAGAATGGCATTCTCCTCTTCAAGGGCCTGTATATACTGCAGAGTCTCATCAAACTTTGTCTCCAGTGTTGTTATGCGCTCTCCAAGGGCATCAATTTCCCCCCTAAGCTCTCTGGAGATCTTTCCCATCTCCTGGGCGATGTCCCTGGTTACTTGTTGGGCCAAGGCCTGGAGCTTGAGATTCATCAGCTCAGGAGTCAGCGTTAGCTGAGGGGTAGAGGATGTGTGAGGAGGGAAGGCCTGCTGGGAGGGAGCCTCCGCCATCAGCCTACTGACATAGTCCTCCGGATCCCCTTGTGAAATTGAGACCGGGGATTGAGGCCTAGTTAGGAAGCGATCCATAGTGGAGGCAGGCCGCATGGGCTGCGGTGGACGATAGAATGTCCACTGGTCTCCAATTTTGCCCATGAAGTGCCAGGGGGGCCTGAGGAGACGTTGACGCTTACCCCTGAGTCGATCAGTGGCTAGTGTATCTTGCCAAGGGCGGAATTTATTTTACACTCATGTTGGGTGAATGTGCTTTATAAATAGAGTTGTCTAGCGAATGTTGAGTGATGTGCAAGTCAACCTTTATACAGTAAATATACCCCCTTAGATTTAAACATAGTTTTCTGCGGAATGTTAGTATAATAATGGTGACCGCACTAAAAAAAGTGAATATGTGCAAAATGTGTTGTGTATCCTAAATTTACCTAATCAAATTAAGTGAAACCTTCCAACTTTTAAATAAACTGACAGTGCGAACACAAAATCAGTAACTCTCAATTATTGGATGAACCTAATGAATTGAATTATGAATTTAATGAATGAAAATGAATTGTGACTTATTTAAATGAAAAATATGTGCAAAAGGATACCACAAACTGTATATATCTAATGCAATACTCCAAAATGTAAAGTTTCCCAGAGAGAGGAAATTCCAGTGATCATTATCTGCATAGGAATTGAGCTACTTCCCAAGTACCAGTTTTTGGGAGACGAGAGAAATAAATTTTCAGTGGAGGACACCCTTTGTGATTTACTTGCACGTTTGCACTTTTGTGGTGTTTACTGAACTTTGAACATTTTTAGACTTTTTAATTTTTTTATTTTTTGGTTTTGTATTTTTTCATTGTCACTTTACTTATTTTTGAAGGTCCATGTAGTATGACTATTGCATTAGATATATACATTTTGGGGTATCCTTTTGCACATATTTGTCTATAAGTCACAATTAATTTTGTAGGTTCATTCAATAATTGAGAGTTATTGATTTTGTGTTTGCACTGTCACTTTATTTAAAAGTTTGAAGGTTTCACATAATTTGATTTGGTAAATTTAAGATCCACAAGACATTTTGCACATATCCACTTTTTTTAGCACAGTCATTATTATACTGATATTGGTTTTCACATACACTGTGATATAGCACCTGCTGATGATCCAAGTTAATTAGATCTTATATCCGTAGCGTGGATTTATCATATATACTGTACATTCTACAAGACAACACAAAATCACTTTAACAAACAGAAACAAGACAAAATAACAACATTAAAAATACCAATAACAGCAAGTTAATATATACAATAACCATGAATTCAAATAAATAGATGAAAACAAATTTAGCACTATACTGTAATATACCATACCATCCTGTTAAAACATTACAAAGAATAATAACACCAACTGAAACATAACAGAAAATCAAACTACAAAATGCAAATATTGCACCACTTTCTCTAAACATTACCCTAACAATTATTATATATATTTAACCAATAAAACGACATACAAATCTGGATTATAAACCAGATTAAATCCTCACATCCAATGCTCACAGAGAGGAATTATATAATTTGATGGCCACAGGCAAAAATGATTTCCTGTGCCTCTCTGTGGTGCATTGTGATTGTAACAATCTATCAATGAAGCCCAGGGCCGGACTTTCCATTGGGCTTGATGGGGATCGCATGCCCCGTCCGTTCTGAAAGCCGCCGAGAGCGGCTGAAAGCCACTGAAAGCCGGCGAGAGCGGCTGAAAGCCACTGAAAGCCGCCGAGAGCGGGTGTAAGCCGGCGAAAGCCACTGAGAGCTGCGGAGAGCCGCCGAGAGCCGCCAAGAGCGGGCAAAAGCCGCCGAAAGCCGCCAACAGAGCGGCCGCGAGCAGCTGAAAGCCGCCGAAAGCCACCAAGAGCGTCCAAAAGCCAGCTCTGTATCTCGGCGGCACCATGTTTAAACTGAAAGGCTGCAATGACAAGGCAGCAATGACACTGGAGCAAGGCTACACTGACAAGTCTGCAAATGACACTGGGGCAAGGCTACACTGACACTGGGGCAAAGCTACACTGACAAGGCTGCAGATGGACACTGATGAGGCTGCATTGATGGGCATTTAAATGTAAGGTTTTTTCCTTAAACTTCCCTCCTAAAAATTATTTTCCTTAAACTTCCCTCCTAAAAGTTTTTTTTCTTAAAATTCCCTCCTAAACTTGGGGTGCGTGTTATACGCCGATAAATACGGTAATTATTATTTTATCCATTTTTATTGCTTTTATTAATCGTGGACCCAGGACGAATACCAGTACAGTATCCCCTACTTATACACGTATATATTATCTACTTTTGTGAGTAGCCATTTGGCTGTTTTGTCTTGTCCAATTAAACAGAAGTTCTTTAATACTGCACTGAGTCTGGCGCACCTTGTCCTTTTCTATTTCTGTTTTATAGAACTGTGCATATGTATAGAAGGGTAGGGCCCGAAAGTGACTCAAGCCCAGGGGCCCCCACCACCCTAAGTCCTGCCCTGCTGAAGGCACACCTTAATGCCAAGGCACCCCTGAAAAGTGGGATCCTTAAATCTGAAAGGCTATGCTTCCTATATGATTTTAAGGTTTATTTTTCATTTTTAACCTAGCGGTATTTTTAAGTCCTTGTAATCCATCATACTACAGTAATAACACACTTAATATTGGCTTTCCTACAATTCATACCTTCTGGTAATACCTCTAGAAAGGTCCAGAACTGTGTATTTTTCATACTGTTTTCTTTAATGTCTTTTAGAAGGTATCATGAAAGGATGGCTAGGAAACTGTTATCTTGCCTCTGGGGCTTTTGTGTGTAAGTGTTATAATGATTGCTTTTTTTACATGACCTTTTAATTATTCAGATGAAGTTTCTTTTTAAACCAAGCAGATGTTTGCTGTAATAATTACCTCTCTTTGATGCAGCGCTCTCTCCCCCTTATGGACAAAAGGTAAATGACACATTCCATTTTAGGAGTCAAAAACAGCTCTTCTGTTTGTGCGCACAAAGCATATGTTTTTAATATTGAAAGGAAAAACCTTGGAGCTTTGGGTTTAGGTGTGTACCTATGTAACTAAATATAGAGATTCAAATGAATATATACAGCTAAGCTTAAGTGAAAAAGAAGCTAAGTGCAAACACTCAATAAACGAATATTTAAAACAAATGAATCATTACATAATACATCTCATTAGTGGTGGAACTGGCAGGGTCGCAGCAGTCACACTTGCGACTGGGCCCTGGCGATCTGCCACTGTGGGGGGGCCGCAAGATCCGGCATCTCCCCCTGCACCTCCGGCTGTCAGTTTAGTATGCGGTGGGAGGGGGCGATCGGCAGCTCTATGGTGTCCGCAGGCAGGGGGATCTCACTGGGGCTAGTAGTTCTCTTCCTGAGTTTATACAGTGGAGAGGGGAGGGGCCTCTGACCTGGGCATGTATCAGTTTCACTCTTCAGTGTGCAAGTGAGTCGCTCTGCTGGTAGACTCTTGCTGATACATGTCCAGGTCAGAGGCCCCTACCCTTTCCATTGTATACACTCGGGAAAAGAACTACTAGCCCCAGAGAGATCCCGCCAATCGCGGGCACCATAGAGATGTTGATCGTCCCCTCCCTCTTCCCGCCAGGTGAGGGGTAAAGAGATATGCTGGGGGTTGGAGATGCACAGCGGAGACCAGCCAGGTACAGGGGAACCTCTGGAGGGGGGGGGCTGTCTGGGGACCCTGATATAAGGGTGTTCTCTGGGGACCCTGATGTAAGGAGGGGCTCTCTGGGGACTCTGATATAAGGGAAGGCTCTCTGGCAGTGGCATCGGCGGGTGGGCTTACCGTGCCTGAAGCCCCAAGTGGGTCCCAAAAAGCCCCGAATCTCGAGTGGGCACTCTTCTATTTATAGCCCCGAGCGCCACCGAGCGGGGACCGTTCTTATCCCGAGCGCCCCCGAGTGCGGCCTTCTGGAGCCTGCAGCACTGATGGACGTCCCACTGGTCCAATAGTGGGACCGCGGGACGTGTGACATCCATCATAGGCGCTGCAGGCTCCAGAAGGCGGGAATTACAATTCAGCCGCTGCGTGTGATCCCCGCTTGGCGCTCAGCACCACGACTGAGCTTCTGCTGCAGGACACATGAAGTCTCCTGGTCAGGTAGGTCAGTGCGTGTCACTACCATCAGTGTATGTAGGTCAGTGTATGTCAGGTAGGTCAGGGTATATCAGGTAGGTCAGTGTATGTCAGGTAGGTCAGTGTATGTCAGGTAGGTATGTCAGGTAGGTAGGTCAGTCTATGTCAGGTAGGTCAGTGCATATCAGGTAGGTCAGTGTATGTCAGGTAGGTAGGTCAGTATATGTCAGGTAGGTCAGTGTATGTCAGGTAGGTAGGTCAGTGTATGTATGTCAGGTAGGTCAGTGTATGTATGTCAGGTAGGTCAGTGTATGTATGTTAGGTAGGTCGGTGTATGTCAGGTAGGTAGGTCAGTGTATGTAGGTCAGTGTATGTCAGGTAGGTCAGTGTATGTCAGGTAGGTAGGTCAGTGTATGTAGGTCAGTGTATGTCAGGTAGGTCAGTGTATGTCAGGTATGTCAGAGTAGGTCAGTGTATGCATGTATGTCAGGTAGGTCAGTGCGTGTCAGGTAGGTCAGTGCATGGCAGTGCGTGTATGTATGTCAGGTCAGTGTGTGTCAGGTAGGTCGGTCAGTGTGTGTCAGGTAGGTAGGTCAGTGTATGTCAGGTAGGTAGGTCCAGTGTAGGTCAGTGTGTGTCAGGTAGGTAGGTCAGTGTGGCAGGCAGGTAGGCCAGTGTGGCAGGCAGGTGAGTTTTGTGGTCAGCATTGATGGGCACCGGTAAGCCAGGCAGCAACTAGCAAGTGAGCTTACCCCCGTCACACAACCCCACCACCCAGCCAAAAAACCCTGCGCCACAGCCACAGACCCCCCCGTGCCGGCCTTTGACTTCGGGCTGAAGCTCCTGGTCCTTTTTGACACCTAGCAAAGCCCTTGCTCTCTGGGGACCCTGATGTAATGAGGGGGGCTCTCTGTGGATCCTGATGTAAGGATGGGGCTCTCTGGGGACCCTGATGTAAGGACGGGGGTCTCTGGGGACCCTGATGTAAGGGGGCTCTCTGGGGACCTCTCTGGGCACCCTGATGTAATGAGGGGGCTCTCTGTGGACCCTGACAGTCTAATCAGGGCCACAGCCTCACCAAAGAGGTGCCTGAGTGTCCTCTCCTGGCCGCCAGCTCACCTGCCCACCGTTGCCACTATTATCCTTAAGCAAAGGCACAAGATGGAAGGCGTGGTAGGTCTGGATTTAGGGCTGGAATTTTCAAATTAAGCAGGTGACTGGTTGTTAGGCTGTGGGGCAGTCCAAGCAATCATTCACCCGCCTTTAACATTAACCTGCTAGGCCTCCTATCTTGTGTAAGTAAGGTAGGACAGTAAATAGAGTGTAGAGTGTGCTGGGATGTGATAAAAGGGACAGGAGTCTGTTATATGAAGGGGGATTGTGATGTGGAAGGGAAGGGGGGAGACTGTGATGTAATGGGGGATCTGTGATGTAAAAAGGGGTCTGTGGTGTAAAGGGAGACTGTAAAGTAAGGTGGGTGGTAATCTGAAGGGAGGACTGTGATGTAAAGAAGGAGGGAATGGGGACTTTAATGTAAAGGGGACAGTGGTGAAGGGGTGGGTAGGCTGTGATGTGAAGGGGGGGGCTGGGGGCAATAGTGTAAAGGGGGGGTCTGTGATGGGGCAGTCTGTGACAGGAGGTATATGATGGGGGAGTCCGTGATGGATGGGTTTATGATGGGGAGCTGTGATGGGATGGTCTGTGATGGGGCGGTCTGTGATGTAAAGGGGACTGTGATGTAAATGGGGGGATGTGACTTGAAGGGGGTGTAGTAAGGATATAAAGGGGAGTCTGTGATGTAAAGGGGGACTGAGGACACTGACGTAAGGGCTCATTCACTCTTGTGCAGAGCTCTATGTTGCATGGACACTAAAAAGCAATTGTTTTCATTGTGTCTTGTTCACACACTGCAACAGTGCCCCTGTGTGCATTTTTTTGCAACGGACTGAAGCTCACCATGCTCTGTGTACAGTCTGTTTCTATGTACAACAACTGAGCTGTGGTACATAAAAATGAATGAAATGTAATTTTGGCATTTCAATAAAGTTGAAAGAAAAACAGGACACAGGGTGACACACTTAAATGCGTACCACCACACCAGTTCCTGGACCTCACACTAACATGTGCCCACACAATAGAACCCTGCATTTTACCATAAGGAGAAAGATGTTTGGGCTCTAAAGACAGCTGTGATGTGTACAGAAGTCTGTGGTGTGAAAAACCTGAGTCATAGCACAAACATGAAACTTGGACTTGCACTGAAAGAAACTTTTACTGACTGGACCTCAGTGAATTTTAATTATGTACCCCTGATCTGGTGTATTAGTTCAGTGACCAGTGGCAGCTGGTGTTCAAAATGTTTGGGGGGCACAAACAAACTGAAAAATTCTGAAAAATACCGAAACAAAAACATCAATTGCAGCCACTGTGCCCTCAAATGTAGCCAATGCGCCCATCATATGCAGCCAAATGTGCCCAGCAAATGCAGCCAACTGTGCTCATCATATGCAGCCACTCTGTCCATCATATGCAGCCAACTGTGCCCATCATATGCAGCCACTGTGCCCATCATATACAGCCACTGTGCCATCATATGCAGCCAACTGTGTCCATCATATGCAGCCAACTGTATCCATAATATGCAGCCTCTGTGCCCATAATATGCAGCCACTGTGCCCAGCAAATGCAGCCAAATGTGACCAGCAAATGCAGCCAACTGTGCTCATCATATGCAGCCTCTGTGCCCAGAAAAAGCAGCCAACTGTGCCTATCATATTCAGCTTCTGTGCCCATATTATGCAGTCACTGTGCCCCATCTGCTCGCCCGCCAGCCCGCTGTCTGCCCGGCACTTACCCTTTCGTGGTGGTGGGTCAGGCATCAGGTGACGGCGACGAGCTGTGGGATGGGTAGCACAGGTCAGGCGATGGTGCCTATGTCCTCCCTTCATCTCTTCTTCCTGTTCTGCTGGGCGGCCAATGGGATCGCCTCCTGCCTTCAGCCAATCAGGTGACTGGTATTAGATCCTTGCCTCCTGATTGCTGGAGAGGCAGTTCAGTGTTAGCAAAGCAAATATTCATTTGCTTTGCTAACACACCTGGGTGGACTGCAAGTGCAATGCTCTGTGGTCGCAGTTCACCTTTTTTGAAGCCTATTAGAGCCTATGGCTCTAATCACGTGCTTCAAAAAAACACCCCCACCGCTGTTATTCAGGCACCTGGCGTCCGAAAAGGGACCGGACGTCTGAATAGGGGGTGGCTACAGCGGCCATGGATAGATTCATTAAATGCATGGATAGATTCATGCAATGCATGAATCTATCCATTCTACACAGAAGGGGGTGGCTGGAGAGAGGGGGCAGTGCTCGTGCGCCCTTAATGGACGCACCACCACTGGTAGAGACCCTTCTGGTGAGTTATTAAAAATACCACAAAAACGTAACAGAATCCACTATCATATGATCTCCAGGGCTCCTCTTTCACTAGCAGTGACCAGTGATCTGAAGTCTTCCTCCATTTTCTTCCCGGATCTTGCCCAAGAGAGACTGTGAGGCAGACAGAGGCAACTGATACTCAGTCTGAGTCAAGGAGCAGAGAGGGGGAGTGAATTGTGGCTGCTGCAGGCCTGATTAGGGGTGAATATTTACTGCAAGCATTGCACTGCACACTGACTGTCTGCACATATTTACTATGAATGGCATTTAGCAATATGGCATTGTGTGGTGATCGTACTGCATTGCATTGCACTCATTTAGTATGGAGGGCAATATGCCATGGCGTGGTGATTGTACTGTGTTGCACTACACTCTGACTGCACATATTTTCTATGGATGGCATGGCGTGGTGATTATACTGTGTTGCACTGCGCATAGTAACTATGGATGGCATGGTGTGGTGATTATACTGCGTTGCACTGACAATATTTACTCTGGATGGCATTGTGTGGTGATTATACTGCATTATACTACACATATTTACTATGGATAGCATGGTGTGGTGATTATACTGCATTGCACTGCCCATATTTACTATGGATGGCATGGTGTGGTGATTATACTGCATTGCACTGCCCGTATTTACTATGGATGGCATGGAGTGGGGATTATACTGTGTTGCACTGCACATATTTACTATGGATGGCATGGTGTGGTGATTATACTGCCATGCACTGTGCATATTTACTATGGATAGCATGGTGTGGTGATTATATTGCACTGCACTGCGCATATGTACGATGAATGGCATTGTGTGGTGATTATACTGTACTGCACTGCGCATATTTACGATGAATGGCATGGTGTGGTGATATAACACACAGACAGCACATCAATCAGCAGGTTCTCTCTCACAGTGTGTCACACGACATGGCTGTTGGGTGCTGATTTTGTTAAATTATTGGTCATAAGTCAACAAGGTCAGCACCCAACAGCCATGTTACACATTGTGACAGAGAACCTGCTAACAGCTGCGTTGCCTGTGTGTTATCATAATGCTGATGATCTTAACCTGCCTGTGTTGCAGTTTGTTATCAAGGCTTCTTTCACATGGGGAGGAATTTGCTTATTCAGCAGGGGATCTATCCTCTCAGCTTATGCAGAGCGGACACAGACACAGCCCACTCTGCTCTAAGGATGCTTCAAGGCAGGGTCTGGGGAGGGGCCAGGGGACGGGTTGAGAGTAAAGCCCCACGATTTCTGTCAGCAGCCCTGCCTATGAAGGCCCTGTGATGGACCCTTCCAACAGTGATTGAGTAGCATTTCACCAGGAATCAACATTGCCATTGCAAACCAGGCCTTCCCAAACCAAAAAAGAAGCAGATAAAAAGCAAGGAAACATGAGACTGAATGTTTTAGGTAAGTCATTGAGGTTATTGGAAAGATTTATGTAAATGAAATATATAGGTCAAGGTGGTATTTTTTGTTATGAACTTTAAAGATACTTTGTCATTTCTAAAAAATGCTCTCAGGTAAAAAGCCAGATCCTGCCTTTATACCCAAATGCTAGACAACCAGATAAAGGGGGCAAAGCTCCAGTCTTTCCTAGTAGCTTTTCTGATCTATTCTGCCTCCTACATATTTATTTTAGCTCATCACTGTGATGGCCTTCTTTTTTGCCAGTAGTAATGTGTGGTAATGTGCAAAAGTTAAAACGCCAGTAGTAATGTGCAAAAGTTGAAATGCTACCAGGAAGTGTGAGAGCTTTGCTCATCAGAATGGTCCAGTGACATAAAAGCATGGCTTAAAGCAGGGGTAGACAACCTTTCAGAGGCGGCGATCTACCTGAACAACAAGAAAGAGATCAAAGATCGTCAGATTTGGTGCTTTTTTCTTTTTAAAGAAATAACTAGCAAGGCCTAACTCAATAGTAAGTAAAACTTAGAAAAATATAATAAAACAAATGTCACTGTAAAAATATAAATCTAGCTTACCTCAAAAGTGGACAGTGTCAGTCAGTATAGCAGTGGATAGTGTGAGATGGGCAGAGAATGGTGTCAGTAGAACAGTAGATGGTGTCAGTAGGGCAGTGGATAATGTCTGTCAGTAGAGCAGTGGACAATGTGAGTAGGGCAGAGAATGGAGTCAGTAAAGCAGCGGATGGTGTCAGTAGGGCAGGGGACAGTGTCAGTAGAGCAGTGGATGGTGTCAATAGGATAGTGGACAGATGTTTTACAGCATCATTTTTTATTTTTTATTACAATTTTTAGAAGTCCTGTTGGGGGGGCTTTGGTGAAATATCATGGGTCTAACACGACCCCTGATATTGATTGTTTAAGACAAAGAAGATAGAGAGACTGAAGACAGAGATTTCTCTGCAGCCTCAGCTACAATGGGCAGTGAATGAGCGGAAATTGCTCCGTGCTCAGTGGCTTCTTGTTCATTCACAAACTGAAGCATAGTAAACACAGTTTAGGGCCTGGTAATGGATTGGGGGGAACCCATGCCGTTTTTTTCAATGAGTTTTATCTATATTGCCAAGCACGATAATATAAAGGAATATTTCATTTTTATTGTTTCACTTTAAGCATTATTAAAATCACTTCTCCCAAAAAAAGGCTCTTTTTAAAAAATTTTTTTGCATTGATACCCAGGTCCCCAAACACTTTTTTTATGGCAATAACCTAAATATAAGCCTTTAAAATTAGCACTTTTGATTTTTCATGTTCGTGTCCCATAGATTTTAACGGTGTTTGCGTGTGCGCCCATATTTTTTTGCCTGTTCGCAAGTTTTGGTGCGAACTGAACTGGGAGGTGTTTGGCTTATCCCTAGTGATGACATATTTACCTGCTTCTTCCCCCACTCTCCATCCTGAAAAGATCCCCCGCAGCAGCCAGTGGGAAGAGGGGGGAAGCCGGCAGCACTGCAGGGGGGATGAAGGAAAACACAGGCGGGTGTGGGCAACAGACGAAAGAGGAACCTGGGGAGGAGGGTTGGTGGGGGTGGCATTTAGTGGAACTGATGGCTGTGTTTTCTACCTGCAGCAGCTGAATGCCTGTGGGAGGGAGAGGAGGAGAAGCAGGCATTCAGCTGCTGCAGGGAAAAAAATACAGCCATCAGTTCTACTAAATGTCATCCCGCCATCCCTATTCTCCAGGTTTTGTGGTCGGCAACCAGGGGACGCAATCTACCTGTCAGCTGCCTGAAATTGATGGGTAGATCACGATCAATGGGTTGCTGACCCCAGGCTTAAAGGTTTTTTCTTTAATTTGTTCGTTGGAGTGATTAAAATACCCATTACTTCTGGGGAGTGTGTGACCTTGTCTCCTTACTCCTAGAATACAGTGCTTGAGCCTGGGTGGCCAGCTCAGCCAAAACCCTGTCATATGGGGAGGGGAAAAGGTCATTAACCCTGTGAAAGCTCTGGCACAAACCAACAGGGAGCTTGCACAGAGATTAGACCAGGGGCTTCAACAGACAAATGAAGCTAGAGACCACGGCAAAGGTGAGTATCAGTAGATGGGGATTCCGTAACAAAAGAATCGGTCACTGGACAGATTCTCCTTAAGAAGACTACAAACACTAAAATATTGATTGTGCATGATCCGGCAGCTGAATCATTGATGTTCCAACAAGCTCTATACAAACATGCATATGCATCCCATTGTAGGTAGGAGAGGGAGCAGTACAAGCCTGATCTATATCAGAGAAAAACAATAATGATCTGTTGAGAAAAATCTATCCTAGCTGATTTTTAGCTGGATCACTTTAGAGATAGAGGGATCCTGAATGCTGAGCAGGGGAAAACACAGAAATTACTCTACTTTGTAAACATGATGGAAAAATATATTTTTTTATTTACTATGCTTATTTATTATGCATATTTACACTGATGATGTATTTTGGCTTATTTAACAACAAAGTTGCATACTGCCCCTTATAATTTTTTTATTTGTACTAACAGTAAAATTTAAAGGACTGCTTGAACATTAGAGGAAGAGGATAGACTCCTAAATGCTTGTGTTGATTTTTTTTTTTTTAATACAAACATTTTATTGAGGAATAAAAAAAAGCATTAACAATAAGCGTCTTTTACAGAGATTAAAACATAGAACGTGCAACAATATGTATTGACGGTGATAATGGGGTGCTATTGTCCAAGTTGAATGTCCCGCTTACCGACTGGAACCATAATGGTCCGTTTCACAGATATTGTCACACCAATTAAACTTCATGGGGAGCCCGTCTAATGAGAGGAACATTGAAGCTAACTAAGGATATTGTAGGCTTCACCCCATTGCCGTGACACTTCTGCTACAGAAATAACAGATAAAATAAGAACAAACCTTATAAAAGAAAAAAGAACTCAGAAACTGAAATAGAAAACAAAATAGGTTACGGGAAATCAGTCTGGAATAGGTTGGCAACACTGCATAGTTAATATGGGGGTTCTGTGTTGGTATCGCTAAAGTGATCTAAGTGCGATCAAGAGGACCAGGACTTCCATTTCACCTCATAGATGTGCATGGTATCCATAACAGTGTGGAAGACTTTCTCCATGAGCTGTATGGCTGCCATACGCTTAAGAAACTGATCCCAAGGGACCCCTGGGGTTTGCCAAAACAAGGCGATGGTCCAATGGACCGCACTAAAGAGCGTGTGGGATCATTTCTGTTCGGGGGGGGTGGATCTAGGTAAATCTGCGAAGAATAAGCACATCTGATGTGTTAGAGTCGTCAATACACCTGTGATCTCAGCCACCTTAGAGGCTACTTTTGCCATAATTCCCTCAGAGCTGTACAACTCCATAAGATATGCAAGTGGGTCCCTTTCTCAGGACAACCTCTGAAGCAGTTTTCGGAAACAGTGGGGAAGAATTTGTGTAACTTAGAAGGGGTATAGTACCATTTCGTATGGAGCTTCACCACTGTTTCCTTCACCGCCACAGATTTTGTGCATTTATGCATATTAGAGAGACCATTCTTCTGGGAAAGCAACCACCCCGGTCTCTGCCTCAAAGCTAAGTATGTCGGTAGATTTTTCTGGAAGGCCTAGGACACCCAGATAATTATATAATAGGGAGATTGTCCCCTTGTGCCTAGATGTGGGGCTGTATAGTTCTTTGAATGTGATAACGAGGTTAGCTACCCTCCCGGAGTAGTGTGAGTTAAAGAAATGTCTGATTTGTAAATATTTGTAAAATTCCGTCCTGGGTAGGGAATGGGAAGATTGTAGGGATAGGAAAGAGCAGATTACCCCATCTTTATGAGGGGAGTTTAGGGTAATAAGGTCTTTCGAGATCCATAGGGCAAAAGCGTTTGGATTGGGAAATGCTGTGAGAAATGTGGGGTCCCCAATATAGGAAGTAAGTCTGGGGTTGGGAGGAAGTAGAGATTTTTTCTTATATAATGATTATAGGTGTAGAGATTGGCCCACTACCGCGTTTAACATGGAGATATCCTTGGGGCGAATTGCCCTGGCCCCCAATAGTCTGGGGAGAAAATATGAGGCTATTAAATGCGGAGCAAGGGAATTCCGTGCGGGTGGGGTGCCATTGTGCCAGCTGCAGTAGTCTGGCCGAAAGGTAGTATAGCCAGAGGTGTGGTAGTCCCAAACCCTCCCATGGCCCTCGGTCTATAAATCATTTTCTTGCCTAGTCTGGGTTTTTTATTTTGCCAGATAAATTTGTTTACGTCGCTTTGTATTAGGTTAATCGTCTGGCGAGACACATAATTGGGAAGGGCTCTAAAAAAAATAAAAGTTTAGGAAGAATAGACATTTTCACTGCCTGGATCCTGCGTAAGAAAGTGATGTGGTATGGACTCCATGTATGTAGCAGTTGTCTAATACGAATAAATGCTGGCGGGGATGTAAAGTTTGTAAGGTGTAGGGGCTAACTTGATCCCTAGATATGGTAACGTCTGTCCGTCCATAAAAAAGCCAAAATTGGATTAGATAGAGGAGGTAATATTTTGAGGGAAGTTTGTTGGGAGGGCAGAGCATTTGGAGAGGTTAACCCCTAGACCCGAAATATCCTGGAAGGTGCGTAGGGTGGAGAAAAGATTGGGCATTGAGACTATTGGGTCAGAAAAGAACATTGTCTGCTTATAAGCTAAGTTTGAACTCCTGGTCTCCTTTTGTATAACCTTTGATGTTGAGATCTAGACTGATTGAGCATGCCAGGGGTTTGATGGCTAGGGTAAATAAAAGTGGTGACAAGGGGCACTCCCGTCTTGTTTCCCTGCCTAATGTGATGTATTCTGAATTACAGTCCGGAAGTCTAATCCGTGTGCGTGGATGATGGTAAAGTACCCGGAATCCATGGACAAAGGCCCCCGAAAAGCCACATTTCTCAAGGGTCAGTTCGGGGTATGGCCATAAAACACTATCAAAAGCCTTGTGAATGTCAAAACTTAGGAGTAGAACTCTGCGAGAATGTAAATCAGCATCTTGGATGATGTTGGAAGCAAGTCTGATATTGTCTGTGATTTGTCTGTTTGGGATAAAACCTGTTTGGTCTGGGGAGATTAAGGAAGTGATGATATTCGAGAGTCTGTCAGCTAAAATGCATCCAAAGATCTTCAAATCTGTATTGATGACCGAAATTGGTCTATAATTCTGGAGTAGGGAGTGGTCTTTGTTAGGTTTTGGGATCAGAGACATGTTCGCTAGAAGCATGTCATCTGGGAAAACGTTACCCTTGAGAATGTGGTTAAAGAGAGATTTTAGATATGGGATTAAATTATTTATTTTATTTATTTATTTCAGGTACTTATATAGCGCCGTCAATTTACGCAGCGCTTTACATATATATATATATATTATACATTCACATCAGTCCCTATACCCTCAAGGAGCTTACAATCTAAGGTCCCTAACTCACATTCATACATACCAGGGCTGATTTAGACAGGATCCAATTAACCTACCAGCATGTCTTTGGAGTGTGGGAGGAAACCGGAGTACCCGGAGGAAACCCACGCAGACACAGGGAGAACATGCAAACTCCAGGCAGGTAGTGTCGTGGTCGGGATGCGAACCAGCGACCCTTCTTACTGCTAGGCGAGAGTGCTACCCACTGCGCCACTGTAATTACCTTGGAATTTCTTAAAATATGGGGTTGAATACCCATCCGGGCAAGGGGTTTTGAAGGGTTTTAAGGATTTGATAACCTTAATTATTTCAAAGTCAGAGCAAGGGGCATTTAACTCCTGGAGGTGTTCTTGTGTTAGGACAAGGAGGGGTAGGTTATCTAGCCATGTTTTGAGGGCAGGGTCAGGAGGCGAGGATAGAAGGGAGAATAGTTCTGTGTGAAATTTGGAGAAAATCTGCAATACCTCTGATGGGTGACAGACTAAGTTACAGTTGGGGTTTCTAAGTTTGTAAGTGTGGGGGGGTTGAATGGATTGATTGAGCTTTTTTGCAAACATGGCCGAGGCCGAATTACTGTGTAACAGAAATTTGGCTCTTGACCATCTCAGGGCCTTCTCTGTCTGTTCAGAGAGGATTTTATCAAGTTCCAGCCTGTTGCTATTAATCTGCTGTAGTAGGTCTAGGGCATGACTTTGGGTGTGTAGGTGGTATAACCTATCAAGTTCTGTGGTGAGTCTAGCAATATATGCCAATCTCTGTTTTTTCCTATCTGTGTGGCTATTTGGATCTGGTGACCTCTAATTACTACTTTATGGGCCACCCATAAGACTGAAGGGGAGATGTTGTTTGTATTATTGGTGGCAAAGTATTCTTCCATAAGTTTTGAAATCTGGGATACTACAATTGAGTCCGTGAGGAGGGACTCGTTTGGTCTCCAGCCTGTGATGGAGGGTTTAAGGCATATGTGGTATATGTCCAGGGAAACCACCTGGTGATCAGACCATGAGCAAGAGTGAATAGCTGCAGTGGTAGAGTTCGTGAGGAGTATAGGGGTACAAAACGGATAATCCAATCTGGAGTAGCTGTCATGGGGGTGGGAATAAAAAGTATACTCTCGGGCAACCACGTTATGTGCCCTTCATGAATCTACCAGATTGTGTGAGTGCAGCAGTGTTTTCAAGGTTTTGGGGAAGGCATTGGAGGCGCTGCCAACCCTGCTTTTATCGAGAGCTGAGCACGCCACCAAGTTAAAGTCTCCCCCTACCAGTAAGTGTAGGGAGTTATATTTATCCAAAATCTGGAAAAAAGTTTAAAAAAGATTGCTTGGGAGTCATTTGGGGCGTACACATTAGCTATTGTGTCCTTTTCTCCCTGTAAAGAACCCTGAAGGATGATAAACCTACTATCTGGATCTTTATAAAAGTTCTCTACATCAAACAATAAGCCAGTTTTAACAAATATTGCCACTCCTCGGGACCTGGACCCAAATGTAGTATAGTGCCCCAGACCATAAGATCTGTCAAAGTATATGGGATTATTATTCTCGGAGAAATGGGTCTCCTGTAAAAGTATGATATCAGCCTGGAGGCGTTTGTAGGTTTTAAAGGCCTTTTTCCGCTTTTGGAGGGTATTAAAACCCCTGACATTATGGGGTATTAACCTAATACACCTTTTAAATTAGGGTGGTCAATTGGGCATAGATGATTGGGGGAGGGTCCCAAGGAGTAGGCTACCGTTGTCCGCCACCTTAATAGGGTGAGGGCATCCGGGTTGTCGTGTGGGAGCGCGGAACCCAATTTAAAGCTATATCTAGGATAAGCCATAAGCGCAAAAATACTTAGTGCAGCATATTTAGTGTGATCAAAAAAAAAAAGAGTCCCATAACCAAAAAAGACTAAACATTAAAACAAAATAAAAAAAAAATAAAAACCATTGGGGTTGGGAGGGGATAGACCATCCCGACAATAGGATAATACAATAACCTGTCGTGGTAAAACTTCCTGAACAATAGGACAGTAATGTCCAACACTCTTGGCAACCTGTTGGGAAACCAAAAAAAAAAAGAAAAAAAACCCCCAAAAGATGTGTTTTGGGCAAAGGGGTAAAAAAAGTCTTCCACCTTCTTTATCTGCTTCCTGTGGGTTTCAGCAAGAGTGGGGACAACCAAACGGGTGCCACTGTATGCCTGCACTGCGGGGAGCAGACAAATAGAAAAAAATTGTGCATTGAGGTGTAAACGAACTGCTTAGGAGGGGAGGGGCTCAGATTATGAAGGGAGCCAGTCAATTACCACCATCCCCGTTAGTGTCAAAGGAACATCTCATCCATCCGATGATGTCCCAGGTCCTGTGAAAATTTTAGGGTGTAAGATCTGGAGTGAGAGGAAAGGGGTGATCTATCAAATCATGTGGCCCCTGAGATCCTGCCTCTATCTTCTACGGTCCCTCTGCGATGAATGGGTTGCCCAGATGGCTGAAGGGCGAGGGGTGGAAGGCATCCTAGGAAGGTCCTATTTAGACATTAGGCCTAGCTTGACCAGGAGCTCTTTCCCTTCTTGTATGGTGACCACCGTATATGTAGTTCCATTATCTGGGACTTGAAGTTTAAAAGGGAATCCCCATCTGTAACTGATTCTTGCCTCTTGGAGTGGCGTGGTGATCTCCTTTAGCTTTCGGCGTTTACCTAAAGTGGCCGGGGATATGTCAGGATAAATTTGAATTTTAATACCATCTAGCAAGATGTTGGGGGTATTGCGGGAGGCTCTAAGGATCTCCTCCTTTACTAGGTAATCCTTGAGGCATAGAATAATATCATTGGGTGGTTGTCATCAGGTGGTTTGGGGCCAAGGGCTCTGTGAATCCTATCGCATGCAAAAGCCGCCACTGAAGAAGCAGGCAGCAGGGACTGAACAACTTGTGAATGGCCAGTAGGGATGAGCTTCATGTTCGAGTCGAACCCATGTTCGACTCGAACATCGGCTGTTCGCCCGTTCGACGAATTGCGAACGATATGGGCCGTTCGCGCCAAATTCGTGTGGCGCATCACGGCCCATAATTCACTGCGGCATCGCAGTGCATTGCTTGCTGATGATTGGCCAAGCATGCACTATGACCCGCATGCTTGGCCAATCACAGCGCCGCCTGAACAGAGAGCCATAATTGGCCAAAGCCAAGGAGGCTTTGGCCAATTATGGCTCAGGGGATTTAGTACACGCCCCACACTATATAAGGCCGCCTGCACGGCGGCCCTGTGTAGTGTGTGTTCCGGCGTTCATTGAGAGAGAGAGAGAGAGACAGACAGTGTCATTTGATTTGAGTTAGATAGATTAGGCAGAACAGTCAGTCAGTTAGCTGCACTTACAGTGTATTGTGTATATATATGCATCCCAGGTGTTGCATATATATATATATACACTGTATTCAGTTTAGCTAGATCCGTTCCTGTTATCTTCTAGACTATTTACATTTAGTGCAGTGCGTCCTGCTCACAGTGTTCAGCTAGATCCGTTCCTGTTATCTTCTAGACTATTTACATTTAGTGCAGTGCGTCCTGCTCACAGTGTTCAGCTAGATCCGTTCCTGTTATCTTCCTACTGACAGGCAGGCTTGTCTGGTTACAGTATATAAAGCTACCTGAAGTAAATTACTGGTGTTCTATTTGATCCTATTAGTACCACGGTCAGGCAGCTAGACTATTTACATTTAGTACAGTGCGTCCTGCTCACAGTGTTCAGCTAGATCCGTTCCTGTTATCTTCCTACTGACAGGCAGGCTTGTCTGGTTACAGTATATAAAGCTACCTGAAGAAAACTACTGGTGTTCTATTTGATCCTATTAGTACCACGGTCAGGCAGCTAGACTATTTACATTTAGTACAGTGCGTCCTGCTCACAGTGTTCAGCTAGATCCGTTCCTGTTATCTTCCTAATGACAGGCAGGCTTGTCTGGTTACAGTATATAAAGCTACCTGAAGAAAATTACTGGTGTTCTATTTGATCCTATTAGTACCACGGTCAGGCAGCTAGACTATTTACATTTAGTACAGTGCGTCCTGCTCACAGTGTTCAGCTAGATCCGTTCCTGTTATCTTCCTACTGACAGGCAGGCTTGTCTGGTTACAGTATATAAAGCTACCTGAAGAAAATTACTGGTGTTCTATTTGATCCTATTAGTACCACGGTCAGGCAGCTAGACTATTTACATTTAGTACAGTGCGTCCTGCTCACAGTGTTCAGCTAGATCCGTTCCTGTTATCTTCCTACTGACAGGCAGGCTTGTCTGGTTACAGTATATAAAGCTATTGCTGATATGGTACACAGATGATACGCCCCTTTCTGTGTGCCAAACACTGCGCTTATGGGATGAGCCCCTCCCTCTGAGCAGCTGCTTAAAATTAAAAACTCATGTGATATAAAATAAATGATACACTATACAATCGCCCTCACCAATAGTGTGATCAAATAGCAGCGCTGAAAACCTAAAACATACCTTAATTCAAGAAAATTATATATACAGTGATTGCTCAGTGTGATAACTAAAAGTAATAATATTATGTGTCCATAATAAAAAACCAAACAGTGTTTCTAATAAACACCCATCATGCAGTCCATTTGTGTATAACAACAAAAAAATCAATAAAAAAGTCCAAACATAAGTGGTGACATAGTGAAGTAATAGTGACAATATCAAAATTATAATCTTCAATGATGATATCTTCCACCACACCGCTGTGAATGTGATTCCACTCCCCTTCAGCGAGCAAACTCACCAGCTTTTTTTGCCTTACACTCTCGTGTTTGGCTTGTAGGCTTTTCCCACACAGTGGGGGTAAAGTGATAACCTCCAATCAATATCCGTATGGTTAACCGCAGTATATGAGCAAATGCTCTCTCCACATGAAAGAAAGGAAAAGCGAACCAATAGTGCAGTAACGCAACACACTTTAATAAAAGTAACACTCTCCTTCACCATAAAACTCACATTTTCCAATTTTCAATAACGCAAAACAGCACAGCAAAACTTGGTTATCACCAACAGCACTTCAAACGGTAACCTGGACGTATGGTGGTCACGGCGGACCCAGGTGATCGGTGAACGTAAACACTCTCACCCGTCCCTTGGAGCCCTCCGTAGCTACTTCCCCGCTCACTCGTATGGCGCCGCCTGTCACAGCGTCCTACGTCAAGCTTCCTCGATTGCCGTATAGCCACGCCCCGACATGTTTCGTCACACCGGACTTATTCATGGGATTGGCTAGACGGACTGGCAATCTTTCTTATATATCCTCCCCCCGCATGACGCGCAATGTCAATGATACTGCGCTTGCGCGCTCCCTGTGTCCCCGTTCATACCATACGTGAACATTGCTTTTAAATATAATTAAGGGACATCGAAATTCAGAAAATTAGCTTAAAATTACTACAGCATTATATCTAGCAACTACCCCACTCGCTGATTGGTGATCCCACACACCATCCACGAGGGGCGCGTGCCACCCATTCTAACGAATATTAGTGCGTTCTCTATGTGTAGTAGTAGCTGTAAATTGATAATGGAGACATTGCTGTCTTTATAAAAATCTATATATAAAAACATTTTCCCTTATCATATAAAATTAATAAAAATTATAATTATAAAATTAGTAAATTCTTGAATGGTTGGAACTCTAAATATTATACTTGATTATTCAAAATCCAAACTAGGCACATACCCCACATGGATCTTTCCTATTGTTCCCATGATTTTCATTCTCTATCTTGCAGGTCAACTCCTACATATATACAGATCAAACAGTTTACAGACACTTTCATATTCCTATAGTTTTCCCTGCTGGTTCATCTCCCAATAGGTGGTTTCTCCGTTGCGTTGGTGTTATAGACATTCCACCTATCACCATTTCTGGGAGTGGGTATCATATAGCTTTGGACCCCCAACCGTCAACTCAAAAGTCGTTGATGAAACAGTTGAGGTCCAGTTCTATATTTAAACCCCCGGGAAAAAGACATTTGAACAAGTATATCCATCGCGTTTCACGTTGGGATAAATCCCTTATTCTATTGGAGCCCCTCCACGATGGATACACTATGTCTATTCCACAAAATTGAAGTAGACTCGGGTCTTGGTTGTGCTTCTCCCTAAAATGAAGGGATACGCTATGGTACTTGAAACCATTTTTGATATTGGTCAGGTGTTCAGAGATGCGAATTCTCAATAGCCTTTTCGTGCGTCCTACATAATGTAAACCACATGGGCACCACATTAAATACACTACGTATGATGAATTACACGTTATGAATTCTTTAATTTCAAATGTTTCATTCACTTGATTAGTGATGCTCTTCATGTTTCTGTTTCTAATCCTTACTGTTTTGCAGCACACACATTTATTACATGGGTAGAAACCATTGAGATTTATTTTGATGGATGGTCGGCCTGGTGGGTCGAGGATTTTTTTCACTACCCTATCCCCAAAGTTGGGGGCCCTCCTGTAGATGAATTTAGGGGTTTCAGGTAGCAATTCTCCTAGGTGGCGATCCCTCCGGAGAATATACCAGTATTTTTTAAAAATCCTCTCAATATCTCTATATTGATTATGATAATTGGATATAAATCCCCACTGTTGTTTCTCATTAGATTTAGTTCTATCTTTACTTTTCAGCATTTCTTCCCTTGGTAGAATCGCTATCTGCTCTATAACCTCATCTACAGATTTCTCTGCGTAGCCCTTCTGAAGGAACCTCTCCTTCAGCACATTTGCCTGGGAATAATATTTCTCTTGTTCTGTGCAGTTTCGACGGACTCTCATTAATTGTCCCTTCGGAATGTTTTTTATCCATACAGGGTGATGACCACTCCTGATGGACAAAAAACTGTTCCGGTCCGTCGGTTTAAAGTACACACAGGTTGTTAGAGCTTCATCCTTTCTTTGGATCGTAACATCCCAAAAATTGATGCATACATTACTAATTTGAGCCTCCAGTTTAATGTTGTTGTTATTAGTATTAAGATACCTAAGAAACTCCTCAACAGAATCCTTGGAACCCTCCCAGATCAATAGGAGATCGTCTATGAAACGCCTGTAAAACTTAAGTTGGGGGGGAGGTCTACTGAAAATGAACCTGTCCTCCCATTCAGCCATGAAGAGGTTGGCGAGGCTAGGGGCAAACTTAGCTCCCATAGCCACGCCAACCCGCTGGGAGAAGAAGTGTCCATTCCACCAAAAATAATTGTGCGACATGCAGAAGTTAAGGGCCTGACCCACAAATCTCTTCTGCATGTCGGGTATGTCCTCCCTCTTGCTCAGAGCCCAATTTAGTGATAAAGACGCGTCCTCATGTGAAATGATCGTATTTAATGAGGACACGTCTGCTGTCACCAAAAAAGTTTCAATATTGGGGTCCAAGCGTATCTCCCTCAACTTTTGTAACAAGTCCGTGGTATCTCTCAGGTAGGCCCTAGTGGTTTTCACACTAGGTTGGAGAAACCTGTCAAGATATTCCCCCAGCCTGGCTGTGACTGACCCTATCCCGTTGACTATCGGGCGGGCTGGAGGTATTTTGGCATCCTTGTGGATTTTGGGGAGTGTGTATATCACCGGAATCCTACAGGCACTGGGGACCAGATACCTTTTTTCTTTGAGGTTCAGGGCATTGGTGGCATATCCCCATTCAATGAGTGAGTTGAGTTGTTCCCTATATTTGACTGTAGGGTCACAAGTCAGTCTCTCATACGTGGACCGATCATTCAGCATACTTGTCAGTTGCTCATGATAAAAGGAATTATCTAAAATGACAACCCCTCCCCCCTTGTCAGCTGGACGCACAATAATGTCTTTTCGCTTTTCTAGCGACCTGATGCCCTCCCTGATATACTTTGGATTAACTTCCTCTTTAACTTTAATAGCATCCAGATCCTTCAAGACTAAGTTCTTGAATACCTCCACGTAATGGTTGTTGGAGTTCTGGGGATTAAAGATGGATTTGTTCCTCAAACCACTATCAACTTTGTATCCAGGCGTTCCGGCTTTAATCGTAGAACTTACTGGGTGACTCAGAAAATATTTTTTAATGTTCAGAGTTCTGATATATTTATGGGTATCAATGAATATTTCGAACTTATTCAAAACGCCACCTAGGAGAATTGCTACCTGAAACCTCTAAATTCATCTACAGGAGGGCCCCCAACTTTGGGGATAGGGTAGTGAAAAAAATCCTCGACCCACCAGGCCGACCATCCATCAAAATAAATCTCAATGGTTTCTACCCATGTAATAAATGTGTGTGCTGCAAAACAGTAAGGATTAGAAACAGAAACATGAAGAGCATCACTATTCAAGTGAATGAAACATTTGAAATTAAAGAATTCATAACGTGTAATTCATCATACGTAGTGTATTTAATGTGGTGCCCATGTGGTTTACATTATGTAGGACGCACGAAAAGGCTATTGAGAATTCGCATCTCTGAACACCTGACCAATATCAAAAATGGTTTCAAGTACCATAGCGTATCCCTTCATTTTAGGGAGAAGCACAACCAAGACCCGAGTCTACTTCAATTTTGTGGAATAGACATAGTGTATCCATCGTGGAGGGGCTCCAATAGAATAAGGGATTTATCCCAACGTGAAACGCGATGGATATACTTGTTCAAATGACTTTTTCCCGATGGTTTAAATATAGAACTGGACCTCAACTGTTTCATCAACGACTTTTGAGTTGACGGTTGGGGGTCCAAAGCTATATGATAC
Source organism: Lithobates clamitans (assembly GCA_037952925.1). NCBI lineage: Eukaryota > Metazoa > Chordata > Amphibia > Anura > Ranidae > Lithobates > Lithobates clamitans. The sequence continues at coordinate 13,802,705 of JBBGZY010000573.1, forward strand.
CCACTCCCAGAAATGGTGATAGGTGGAATGTCTATAACACCAACGCAACGGAGAAACCACCTATTGGGAGATGAACCAGCAGGGAAAACTATAGGAATATGAAAGTGTCTGTAAACTGTTTGATCTGTATATATGTAGGAGTTGACCTGCAAGATAGAGAATGAAAATCATGGGAACAATAGGAAAGACCCATGTGGGGTATGTGCCTAGTTTGGATTTTTAATAATCAAGTATAATATTTAGAGTTCCAACCATTCAAGAATTTACTAATTTTATAATTATAATTTTTATTAATTTTATATGATAAGGGAAAATGTTTTTATATATAGATTTTTATAAAGACAGCAATGTCTCCATTATCAATTTACAGCTACTACTACACATAGAGAACGCACTAATATTCGTTAGAATGGGTGGCACGCGCCCCTCGTGGATGGTGTGTGGGATCACCAATCAGCGAGTGGGGTAGTTGCTAGATATAATGCTGTAGTAATTTTAAGCTAATTTTCTGAATTTCGATGTCCCTTAATTATATTTAAAAGCAATGTTCACGTATGGTATGAACGGGGACACAGGGAGCGCGCAAGCGCAGTATCATTGACATTGCGCGTCATGCGGGGGGAGGATATATAAGAAAGATTGCCAGTCCGTCTAGCCAATCCCATGAATAAGTCCGGTGTGACGAAACATGTCGGGGCGTGGCTATACGGCAATCGAGGAAGCTTGACGTAGGACGCTGTGACAGGCGGCGCCATACGAGTGAGCGGGGAAGTAGCTACGGAGGGCTCCGAGGGACGGGTGAGAGTGTTTACGTTCACCGATCACCTGGGTCCGCCGTGACCACCATACGTCCAGGTTACCGTTTGAAGTGCTGTTGGTGATAACCAAGTTTTGCTGTGCTGTTTTGCGTTATTGAAAATTGGAAAATGTGAGTTTTATGGTGAAGGAGAGTGTTACTTTTATTAAAGTGTGTTGCGTTACTGCACTATTGGTTCGCTTTTCCTTTCTTTCATGTGGAGAGAGCATTTGCTCATATACTGCGGTTAACCATACGGATATTGATTGGAGGTTATCACTTTACCCCCACTGTGTGGGAAAAGCCTACAAGCCAAACACGAGAGTGTAAGGCAAAAAAAGCTGGTGAGTTTGCTCGCTGAAGGGGAGTGGAATCACATTCACAGCGGTGTGGTGGAAGATATCATCATTGAAGATTATAATTTTGATATTGTCACTATTACTTCACTATGTCACCACTTATGTTTGGACTTTTTTATTGATTTTTTTGTTGTTATACACAAATGGACTGCATGATGGGTGTTTATTAGAAACACTGTTTGGTTTTTTATTATGGACACATAATATTATTACTTTTAGTTATCACACTGAGCAATCACTGTATATATAATTTTCTTGAATTAAGGTATGTTTTAGGTTTTCAGCGCTGCTATTTGATCACACTATTGGTGAGGGCGATTGTATAGTGTATCATTTATTTTATATCACATGAGTATATAAAGCTACCTGAAGAAAATTACTGGTGTTCTATTTGATCCTATTAGTACCACGGTCAGGCAGCTAGACTATTTACATTTAGTACAGTGCGTCCTGCTCACAGTGTTCAGCTAGATCCGTTCCTGTTATCTTCCTACTGACAGGCAGGCTTGTCTGGTTACAGTATATAAAGCTACCTGAAGAAAATTACTGGTGTTCTATTTGATCCTATTAGTACCACGGTCAGGCAGCTAGACTATTTACATTTAGTACAGTGCGTCCTGCTCACAGTGTTCAGCTAGATCCGTTCCTGTTATCTTCCTACTGACAGGCAGGCTTGTCTGGTTACAGTATATAAAGCTACCTGAGGAAAATTACTGGTGTTCTATCCCAGCTTAGTGCAGCTACAGGCCATTAGTATGTCTGGAAGGCCAAGAAGGAGAGGCAGACAGTCACAAGCCAATAAGAGAGGGCAAGAAGGCTCTGTGTCTAGTGCTGGTCGTGGAGACGGTGCATCCTCATCAGCACGTGGCCATGGGACACGCTTGGCCTAATTTTCGGCAGCTGGCCGTGTTGAGCCGCAACATGCGGAAGACTTGGTCGAGTGGATGACCAAGCCGTCCTCATCCTCCTCATCCTCTCTCACCCATGCCCAGGGTGCTTTGTCTGGCAAAGCAGCGGCCTCTTCCCTCAGCTCAATGTCATCAGTGACTCCTTCCCTAGCTCCACCATGTCCTCATGAGGATTCCCTCGAACTGTTTGACCACAGTGTTGGGTACATGCTCCAGGAGGATGCCCAGCGTTTGGAAGGCTCTGATGATGACACTGAGCTCGATGAAGGCAGTAACATGAGCACGGACAGAGGGGGTGCCCAAGAAGGACAGCAATCTGGCAGTCATGCTCCCCCTGCTGCAGCATACTGCCAGGTTTGCTCCAGTGATGAGGAGGGAGGGGATGATGAGGTCACTGACTCAACGTGGGTGCCTGATAGGAGAGAGGAGGAGGAGGAGGAGGAGGAGGAGGAGGCGGCACATCACCAACGAGGCAGGATGCCCTCCAGGGGCCAGCCTAAGGGCAGCACATTGACTGCATCACACCCCAAAGCTCCACATGTGCAGGGCGCTGCAGTCTCTGCGCGTTATTCAAAAAGTTCTTTGGTGTGGGCCTTTTTTGAGACGAGTGCATCAGATCGCACCGCTGCTATTTGCAACATATGTCTCAAGCGTATCTCACGTGGCCAAAACATCTCCCGCTTGGGTACCACATGCTTGACCAGACATATGTTGACCTGCCATGCAGTTCGTTGGCAAGCATATCTAAAAGACCCACACCAAAGAACAAAGAGGATCTCTCCTTGCTCCTCATCAGCTGAGATTTCCAACCCCACTAGACCTCCAGTCCTCTCTGAGACCTGCAGTGAGAGGAATGAAGGTGTAGAATTAGGTGTGTCACAGCCAAGTACTTGTGGGCAATCTGCTTTTGGTACACCAACGTCAGATTGTACCAGGTAAATTTCCCTGCCCCAGCTGCTGCACCGCCGAAAGAAGTTTGCTCCCAGCCATCCACATGCCCAGCGGTTGAATGCTAGCTTGGCAAAATTGCTAGCACTTCAACTGCTGCCTTTTCAGTTGGTAGACTCTGCCCCCTTCCGTGAGTTTGTGGAATGTGCGGTTCCTCAGTGGCAGGTACCCAAACGCCACTTTTTCTCACGGAAGGCGATTCCGGCTCTCTACCGGCATGTGGAAGGCAATGTCCATGCCTCGCTGGACAGGGCGGTCAGCGGTAAGGTGCATATTACCGCTGACTCATGGTCCAGCAGGCATGGACAGGGACGTTACCTAAGTTTCACGGCACATTGGGTGACTCTGCTGGCAGCTGGGAAGGATGCAGGACAAGGTGCAGTAGTGTTGGAGGTTGTTCCGCCACCACGCCTCCAAAATGCTGATTGTGACACACCTCTCTCCTCCACCCCCTCCTCTTCTTCTTCCTCCATGGCCTCTTTCTCGGAACCAGCGGTGCTCCGTAGTCGTTCAAGGGGCTACGCAAGTACGCAGGCCAAAAGATGCCATGCGGTGCTTGAGCTGGTGTGCTTGGGGGACAGGAGCCACACTGGGGCAGAGGTTCTGTCAGCTCTGCAGGGGCAGGTTCAGAGGTGGTTGACGCCACGCCAACCTAAGGCAGGAATGGTGGTTTGCGACAATGGCACCAACCTCCTCTCTGCCCTCCGACAGGGACAAATGACCAATGTGCCCTGTTTGGTTCACGTCCTTAACTTGGTGGTGCAGCGGTTCTTGGGCAGGTACCCGGGGTTACAGGATGTCCTGAGGCAGGCCAGGAAAGTCTGTGTGCATTTCCGCCGGTCATATAATGCCAGTGCTCGGCTGACGGACCTCCAAAAGGAGTTTAACCTGCCCAAGAACCGCCTATTCTGTGACATGCCCACCAGGTGGAACTCAACGTTGGCCATGCTGCAGCGGCTGCACATGCAGCAGAGGGCCATCAATGAGTACCTGTGCGACTATGGCACCAGGACAGGGTCAGGGGAGCTTGGTTTTTTTTCCCCACGCCAGTGGGCCATGATCAGGGATGCATGCACTGTCCTGTCACCATTCGAGGAGGCCAAGAGGATGGTGAGCAGTGACAGTGCATGCATCAGTGACACTGTCCCCCTTGGCCACATGTTGGAGCACACGCTGCGTGGAATAATGGACAGGGCACTTGAGGCAGAACAGAGGCAGGAAGAGGAGGACTTCCTTAGCTTTCAAGGCCCCCTTTATCCAGACAGTGTTCCTGCGTGCCCGCCGATCACACAGGAAGAGGACGAGGAGGAGGAGGAGGAGGAGGAAGATTGTGTCAGTATGGAGGTGGAGCCTGGCAGTCAGCATCAGCAGCAGTCTTTAAGGGATCAGTCCCAAGAAACACATGGACTTGTACGTGGCTGGGAGGAGGTGGCTGCGGACGTTGTCGTCCTTAGTGACCCAGAGGACTCCGGACCGAATGCCTCAGCAAACCTACGCTGCATGGCCTCCCTGATCCTGCAAAGCCTGCGTAAGGATCCTCGTATTCGTGGTATCAAGGAGAAGGACCAATACTGGCTGGCAACCCTCCTTGATCCACGTTACAAGGGTAAGGTTGCGGACCTTATCTTGCCATCGCAGAGGGAGCAAAGGATGAAACATCTTCGGGAGGCCTTGCAGAAAGGTCTGTGCAATGCGTTCCCAGAGACTGGGAGGTTACAAACTCCTGTTTCTGGACAACGTGTTGCTGAGGCTTCGGTCAGTCAAAGAAGGAGCGGTGGAGAAGGTGGCCGTCTGACCGATGCGTTCAGACAATTTTTTGGTCCGCAGCCCCAAGGTATGATCGGTTCCAGCAACCATCGCCAGCGTCTGTTTTACATGGTGCAGGAATACCTAGGGGCAAGATCAGACTTGGACACCTTTCCCACCGAAAATCCTCTGGGTTACTGGGTCTTGAGGATGGATCACTGGCCAGAGCTTGCACAGTATGCAATTGAGCTACTGGCCTGTCCTGCATCCAGCGTTCTTTCGGAACGCACATTCAGTGCTGCTGGAGGCGTGGTAACCGATCACAGGGTGCGTCTGTCCACCGACTCGGTCGATCGGCTGACCTTCATAAAAATGAATCAGTCTTGGATCACCACCAGCTACCAAGCACCTGATGCTGATGTAACCGAATAATTTTTTTTGAAATCTCAGATCCCTTCAAAGACTGCCTATGCTGATGCTGAGTGACTATCCCTGAGTAATTATCCTCTTCCTCCTCAATCATCACGCTGATAGCTTGAAAGAACATTTTTGGTTCTGGGCGCCACCACCAGTGCCTAAGGCACAATTTTTCAGCCCCTGTTTAACAGGGGCGTGTAATTACAATTTTTGATGTAATACTTTGCAGCAGGGCTCGTTCCTGCATTCCAACTAGAGTGTCTGTGAGGGGTTGCAGTGTTGTGGCACCAGCACCAGTGCCTAAGGCCCAATTTTTCTGCCCCTGTCTAACAGGGGCGTGTAATTACAATTTTTGATGCAATACTTTGCAGCAGGGCTCGTTCCTGCGTTCCAACTAGAGTGTCTGTGAGGGGTTGCAGTGTTGTGGCACCAGCACCAGTGCCTAAGGCCCAATTTTTCTGCCCCTGTCTAACAGGGGCGTGTAATTACAATTTTTGATGCAATACTTTGCAGCAGGGCTCGTTCCTGCGTTCCAACTAGAGTGTCTGTGAGGGGTTGCAGTGTTGTGGCACCACAGCACCAGTGCCTAAGGCCTAATTTTTCAGCTCCTGTTCAACAGGGGCATGTAATTACAATTCTTGATCTAATATTTCACAGCAGGGCCCTGTGAGGGCTTACAGTGTTGTGGCCACAGCAACACCTAAGGCCCAAATTTCTGCTGAGTATATAGGGCAGGACCCTACTTTCAAACATCTAACTTACAAACGACTCCTACTTGCAAACGGAAGGAGACAACAGGAAGTGAGATGAAATCTACCCCTAGGAAGGGAAATTCTCTCCTGTAAGAGTTAATATGGGAAAACAATTTCTCCTTTCCGCTGATGCTTTCCAATCCTTGTTCCACAAAAAACCCAAATTTTCAAAAAACATTTTTCATTGGGACAAAAATTGAGGTGAAATCTTCTGAAGAGGAGGAAAGACAGCAAAACAAATGTCACAGGGGTGATAACCCTTCCCTATGTTTTCCAAAAAGCTTAAAAAAGATTTTTTGGCTGGAGCTAAACGCGTTAAAAATGTACCCGTTCAAAATTACAAAGAGATTCTACTTAACAACAAACCTACAGTCCCTGTCTTGTTTGCACCGCCTGTATACTGCTGTTCAGAGTATATAGGGCCTTTCCTTATTTTAATTTGGGTGCGGGGTTCCCCTTAATATCCATACAAGACCCAAAGGGCCTGGTAATGGACTGGGGGGTACCCATGCCGTTTGTCTCACTGATTTTCATCCATATTGCCATGACCCGACATGACATTAAACCCGCAAGCAGTTTTAAATGAGATTTTTTCCTTTAAAAATGACATTTGGTGCAGGGACTGTTCTAAACACGGGAAACACGCGTCACTTTACAGGCATACTATAGACACCCCCCAGGTACGATATTTAAAGGAATATTTCACTTTTTTTTTTTTTACTTTAAGCATCATTAAAATCACTGCTCCCGAAAAAACGGCCGTTTTTAAAAGTTTTTTTTGCATTGATACATGTCCCCTGGGGTAGGACCCGGGTCCCCAAACCCTTTTTAGGACAATACCGTGCAAATTAGCCTTTAATATGAGCACTTTTGATTTTGAACGTTCGAGTCCCATAGACGTCAATGGGGTTCTAACGTTCGTGCGAACTTTCGGTCCGTTCGCAGGTTCTGGTGCGAACCGAACCGGGGGGTGTTCGGCTCATCCCTAATGGCCAGGGTTAAATCAGTGACCACCTCAGGGACCCCTCTGATTCTCATATTGTTCCATCTATTTCTGTTGTCCAGGTCCTCCAAGTGGACCTGGAGCTGGGAGACAGATTCTGTAAGGGCTTTGTGATCTCTGCGGAGGGCAGTGTAAGCAAGTTGCAGCGCATCATGCTTTGTTTCTAAGAGATCTGTTCTACCTCCCAGAACTGCTATCTCTTGCTGCAGAGACTTCTCAGCGATCTTGTTGTACATGGCTGTTAGACTGTCATCTAATTCTACCTTAGTGAGTTGCAGAATGTACTCACCATCCCCAGTCGAGTGCACTGGAGAGGCCTTTGGGCTGTGTGCAGGGGCTGAAATGTGCTGTGGCTCAGCGCCATCTTGAGGTTTCCCTGCCATCTCACGGACCCGGAGGAGATAGTTTGTTAGGGACCTTTGTGATGGTTTTCCGCGATGGGACCTGGAGGACAGCATGCACCGCTAGTTCCCCCGGGGGTGCAGGTAGTTTTTAAGTAGATTTAAAAAGTTTTTCGGCCCTGGGGAAGGCGCTGAAGTCCCCGCTGTGTCGGACCTCTGCTCAGATGTGACCTTCCAGATTTGCGCCGCACATGCACCCCTCTTGTGTTGGAAATTTAACTGTAAGTGCAAATAAAAACATGTCAAGAACAGTACTTAACTGTGTTGTTGCAAGTGCACTAATATGGCTAAAATCATCTTAAGGTGGTTGTAAACCACAGACATGAAATGTGAACAAAACATGTCTATTTGTCTATATTTAGAGCACTTTGTGTCATTTCTGTCTAATGCCTCGCTCCTTTACTATCAGCATAAATCACTTCTGACAAGTTTTTCTGACACCAAGAGGAAAAAAAGGTGACGGGAAGGGAGCTCCAGCTGATGGACAGCCTCATCTCTGTTCCTGTGTGATATGTGAAGGGGGTGTGTCCCTTCCTTCTAATCAGCTTTTAGAGCTCTCCTCACTGAGCTCTGCAGATTGTTACCTCAGCTCTCTGTCCCCTTTTTTTCTGACAGCTCAGACAAGCTTTAAAAATGCTGTCCTTTGAACGGATGTGAAAAGAGAAGACTGCAGATAAACAGGTACAACTTATGGTATGTAGGATGATTTGTTTTTATCTCTGTGTATCACCTGAGGATAGTCACTTCACTGGGTATATGTAAGGGTTTACAACCACGTTAGGGCTTATTTAACAAAGGTGTTTAAGTAGCAAAGCCAATGCCATAACAACCAATTAAAACTCTTCCCTTACATAAACTCAAATGTTTGCAATGTATTTCTGCACTTTGAGCTTTGGACCTTGTGCTGTTCATAAAATCACATGTTCTCCCATGCCCAGAAGAAAAAGGTATTTAAGCTTTACTCTATTGGTTGAACATTATGTCATGGAATAGAGGGAATCCATAGTATAGGATGCTGCTCCAAACTCCATCCTCCTCAGTCGGGTGAAACAGATGCCAGCTCATCCCCTGCTCCGGTGCATTGCAATATTCTTTCAGTAAAAACTACACACTGATGACCAATAGATGATCAATCAATTAAGATATGCTTATTCCATAAATTTGCTGAAAGCCTTCCTGTGGTCATGCAATCTGATGTGTTTCGCCATGACTGTGCTTACTTGTAAACTTCTTTACGTCTTTCTATGACTATGCCAATCAGGGTAAAACATTCAGAGCAGGGCTTGGTTACAAGCAGGGACAGTAAACTTGGGTGAAATAAACATTTCCTAATGGATTGTCATCAGCGGCGTGTGTGTGACCTTTTCTTAAGCAGTATTGCGACAGGAGACAGGGAGGGTGAATCTAGGCAGTAGACAGCATGCCTGTTTCTTTGCTCTGAATGGGCAAAATATAAGTACTCTTTAAGTATGCTATCCATCTGTAAGCCATTGTTTCTTTACCAGCAGCCAGGGAGGGATCAGTTATACCCAGTGCTGGGACAAGGTCATCCGTTGCCCAGGGCAGAGATGGCAAATTGCGACCCCCCACCCAGAATCAGACTAATAGTAGTGTACGGTCTGTAATGTTTGTGACATGGACTTAAAAAGTACTTAGCAGTGGTGTCACTAGGGGGTGGCTATTGGGGCTATACTCCCGAATCTAGGGCCCATAGCCCCGAGTCTCCTGCCGCAGGGTCCCTGCAGGCGGGCGGACACGCGGGCATCTTCAATGTCGGAAGTGCGGTGGGGAGCAGCGAGGTGACATCATCTCTCACTGCCCACCCCGCATCACCACTCTCCTGCCCTCACTAAATGGAGCAGTGCTGCCAGCCTGCCACCAATGCAGAGACAATGCACATTTGGTGGCACTGGCTGAGATGGCAAGTGACAATCCACATCTGGTGGCAGGTGACGTGGCAAGTGACAATCCTTATCAGGTGGCAGGTGACATGGCAAGTGATAATCTGCAAATGGTGGCAGGTGACGTTGGCAAGTAACAAGCTGCATCTGGTGACAGGCAAGGGTGGCAAGTGACACGCCCACTGATTCTGCATTATGGTGAGTTGAACCACTTCATTATATATTAGAATGTAACAATAGAAATAATGTGCTTCAATCACCCTGACACCATATCAACCATGGTGCCATGATGATTGAAGCGCCAATACAAGCCATTGCCCACGAATAATTGCTTACCACCAACGTGCTGCCCCCCCCCCCCCCCCCGGCCTGCAAAAAGGTTGGTGACCGCTGCTGGGGACTCAGAGCTCATGCAGACCTAGCAACGTCCCTGGTACTTAGTGTTACACTGTTACACTGCAGCAACCTGGAGAGTTTAAAATTGGTGCACACACATATGGTGTCACTGGAAGGAAAAATGGCCCAGCAGTGGCGATGTCCCTGGGGAAAATTGTCCTTGCATCTGTAGTGTCACTGGAAGGAAAAAATGTCCCTGTGTTGACGATATCACTGGGAGGAAATTATGCTACTACAGTATGTTGTTGGTGTCTATCTGAGGAGGACTGATTGGCCTATATGTCAGTGGAATGTGGGAGAGGATGTAGACTCTGAGGGGTGTATGGGCTGTAGTGGGGCTCATAGAGACGCAATTCACTTTGCGGTCCTCCCCAATGTATGTTTCCCGCAGTTGAGCCCTTTTCTGTAGTGAAACTGGGGGGAGCCTCTTTTGTGCCGGCGGCATCTCGTGTTCACCGCCGGACTGTCAGTGACGTTGCATGCACGCGCGTATTTCCTGCGCGTGACGTCATGATGTTACGTAATTACTTCGGACGTGACAGCAAATGCTGGGGCACTCGCTTTCGGAACGCAGAGGGGACCACGCATATGCCACACTTACGGTGGCGGGGACTGGCATGAGGGGAGAAAAGGGAAGGAGATGAGCACCTGCAAGCAATGGGAAACTAATGCAAATACTTTTTATACATGCGGATCCCAGATGATCTTCAGGTGATATCTGGAAAGCTGCCAACACATATGAAAAGGATTGGAGTATCAAGAAAGTACAGCTTTGGGACACACCAGACTGGCTGTTATCTGAACCCTACTGAATATTTTATTTACCTACTTTCACCCCTTCTTTTGGGGTCTTCTATAAATTACATATATCAACACTTAATCTCATATAGTACTATACTGAATATTACATTCATCTAATTTTACCCCCTTTCTTTGGGGTCTTCTATAAACTATATATATCAACCTCTAATCTAATATAGACATGGCTTTACTTTTTAACACCTTTTAAGACTTTATAATCTTTTGTCACTAGTGTTATACATAGTTATATATTTATATATAGTGTTATACACTCCCCTTCTTTCTTTTGACACTTTATATCATATTTTAGTTCACTCACACAGGGGTTCTTCCCATTAGCATAGGCACCAATATTCTCTGTTATGTTTTTTACATATACTGTTCACCATTTAATTTTCATTATATTTATTTTTAACACTAGTTTTTTAGTGTCCTGCATCACGTTTAAATCAATATTTTTATATCCTCAATCACACTACTGTCACACACTACCTCACTTCATGGTCATCTATTTTACTTTTGATCAATTTAGTAATTATACCTTATTTTTCATATTTTAACTTTTCTTATTAATATCAATATAAACCAACCCATAAATTAAACCAATAAATGAACCAACTATGAATTAATACAAATGGGTATTTCTAATGAATTGAATGTTTTATCTAGTATCAGCCAGTCTGGAGGGGCAAAGCAGTACTGAATACTCATAGAATATCCGCTGTCTACTTATTGAGATTTTTTGAATGTCCAATTGCAGGTGCTTTGCCTCCCGCCCTCTTCTCCAGGTCCAAAGGCATGACCCCCTGCAAGCCCCGTGGAATGTAGTCTCACCTGGTAGGCTCAGTGGGGACGTGTGGAGACGATGGGATCACTGAACGCAAATGTTTTTAGTCATCTGGTTTGTGCGATACATCTTCACTTTTTCATCTACTAAATGGTAAATACACCCTTATGGAGATACTACTTCTGGACATTTTGAAATGCACAATAACGCTTTATATATTGCCAAATACCTAAAACTAGAATTTTTTGATATATTTCCCTAGAATATAATTCCCACTGAAGAAGACGAGAAACAAAAAAGGTTGAAATGCATTGGGGTATTCATGTGGATAACTATGCTGTAAATGTAATTGGTAAACCTTTTTTCACTTGGGGTTTTTATGCCACACGTGATGTTTTACGCTGTTGCTTGTGTCGCCAACCAGAGCTTGTATCTTAAATCTATTGTATATTTGAATGTATTATTTATTTTTATACCTAATGAAAGGTTTTACTTAATTATTTCTCTACAAATTCTTTGCTGCCTAAACCCCCCCCCCCCCCCCCCCACCGCCGGGGAAAACTGTCCATTTTTGTTATTAAAACTTTTGGGTTGTGCAGCCCTGTGGACTCTCACAAATGTGTTTTCCTATTTTTTGTAGTGGGGCTCTGAGGGAGGAAGGGGGAGGTGAAAGGTCTCTAAGGTCTCATTCAAACATGCGGCTATCATTGATGGTGTTTGACAGGTGATGAGGGGGCAATAGGTTGCTACCACATATTTTATCCCTAAAAATGCTGACCTACTGTGCCTCTATTGTGTGCAGTACATGCCATTTCAATTTTGCCATGTGTACAGCCCTGACTGGCAGCATCTCCTTGTTCAGGTGGGGAGTTGGGGCACTAAAACTGCAGCTCAACTGCCTATTTTTACCTCCCTCTCACCTGTGTGAATGAGCTCTATGGCCTTGTTTACACTTGTGCTGGGGGGTAGTAATATAAGGTTGTTGAGCTGCAGTTTTACTGCCTCCACCCCTTTAAGCTTCAAAGGTAGCCGTATGGGGGAATGGAGAAGCACATTAAGGCTCTGGAGTGGCCGAGCCAGTCTACAGACCTTAATCCCAGGCATAGAAAATATGTGGAGGAACCTGAAGGTTCGAGGTTCCAAACTTCAGCCTCGAAACCTTAATGACTTGGAGAGGATCTGCAAAGAAAAGTGGGACAAAATCCCTCCTGAGATGTGTGCAAACCTGGTGGCCAACTACAAGAAACATCAGACCTCTGTGATTGCCAACAAGGGTTTTGCCACAAACTACTAAGTCATGTTTTGTGAAGGGGTCAAATACTTTTTTCACTCCCACTGCCACAGTATAACTGCAAGTGGTTAAGATGCCAAGAAGCCCAGAAGCCCAGAAGTCCGGACCTCCGCTGGCAATAGAGCTACCTGAAGACAGCGGAGGGGCCGGCCGAAGACCTGGGACACTGGGAGAAGAGGCCGGAGAGCGGAGAAGAACCAACCGGACGCCGGGAGAAGATGAACCAGAGGGACCCCCGAAGACGGAGGAAGACCCCCCCGGAGCTGTTTAATAAATTATTTTAAAAACCTGTGTTGTGTTTTATTATTGACACTTTTTACCTAGGTGAATGGGTAGGGGTACCATGTACCCCATACTCATTCACATAGGGTGGGGGGGCCGGGATCTGGGGGCCCTCTTATTATAGGGGGCTCCCGGATTCCGATAACCCCCCGCCCGCAGACCCCGACAACCAACGGCCAGGGTTGTCGGGAAGAGGCCCTTGTCCTCATCAACATGGGGACAAGGTGCTTTGTGGTGGGGGGGGCACCGCAAGGCGCCCCCTCCCCCAAAGCACCCCCCATGTTGAGGGCATGCGGCCTGGTACGGTTCAGGAGGGGGGGGGGGGCGCTCGTTCGTCCCCACCCCCTTTCCTGACCGGCCAGGCTGCGTGCTCGGATCGGGGTCTGGTATGGATTTTGGGGGGACCCCCACGCCGTTTTTTCGGCGTAGGGGGTTCCCCTTAAAGTTCCATACCAGACCTAAGGGCCTGCGACGGGGCTCGCAAGGTTTCAATCTCGCCAAAAAAAGCGGCGAGATTGAATTCCTTTTCTAGTCCCGTCGTACCCAAGTCACGTTCAAAATGAACGGACTTGTCCGTGTGTGGGAAAGTCCGTTCATTCTGAAAGTCCGGCGGAAGTCCGTCGGGAAGACCGGATTCCGGAAAGTCCGGCCGTGTGTAGGCAAGTCCGGCCGTTCAGAAAGTCCGGCGGTAGTCCGCCGGAAGTCTGGCGGCAAGTACGTCGGACCTAGCTTTCTAGAAAGTCCGACCGTGTGTATGCGGCATTAGGATCACTTCGCCTTGTTTCACAAAGTGGGTATGTAGCCCCTTTAACCACTTTACACCCTTTCCTGACCAGGCCATTTTTTGCGATACGGCACTGAGTTACTTTAACTGACAATTGTGGGGTCGTGCGATGTTGTACCCAAATAAAATTTATGTCCTTTTTTTTCCCCACAAATAGAAATTTCTTTTGGTGGTATTTAATCACCTCTGTGTTTTTCATTTTTTGATTATAAACAAACAACGACTGACAGCGCACCAATGTGAACCCACTATTAGGGATAAGAAAAAAACTGACAGTTGTGTGGTCGTGCGATGTTGTACCCAAATAAAATTTAAGTCCCTTTTTCCCACAAATAGACATTTCTTTTGGTGGTATTTAATCACCTCTGTGTTTTTCATTTTTTTATTATAAACAAACAACGACTGACAGCGCACCAGTGTGAACCCACTATTAGGGATAAGAAAAAAACTGACAGTTGTGTGGTCGTGCGATGTTGTACCCAAATAAAATTTAAGTCCCTTTTTCCCACAAATAGACCTTTCTTTTGGTGGTATTTGATCACCTCTGTGTTTTTCATTTTTTGATTATAAACAAACAACTACTGACAATCGTGAAAAAAAAATATATATATATTTTTTTACTTCCTGCTCTAAAACATATCCAATAACAAATCTAATTTCTTCATCAATTTAGGCCAATATGTATTCTGCTACATATTTTAGTGAAAAAATCCCAATAAGCATAAATTGATTGGTTTGCGCCAAAGTTATAGCGTCTACAAACTATGAGATTTTTTTTTTTTTTTTACTGGTAATGGCGGCAATCAGTGACTTAAAGCCAGACTGCGATATTGCAGCAGACAAATTTGACACCTGACACTTTTTTGGGGTCCATTGACGCTATTGTTAGTTAAAGTAATGCAGTGCCATAAAAAAATGGCCTGGCCATGAAGGGGGGTAATTCTTCTAGAGGTCAAGTGGTTAACTACTTCTTCTACAAGTTCCTGGGCTCATGGACACACCTAGGGAAGAAAGTACACAGCTTCTGCGGAAGATCCAGCTACCGTGGTGAGCCTCTCCCTGATTCTTACTCAAGTACTCCAGTTCCAATAGGAAGGCCCTCTGTCCTTAAGCCTTGGCTTCTTTCAGGTGTTCTCTTGTGTTGCCAGAGCTACCCTTGTCTTGAGAGGGAAGCTGTTTATGAGAATAATTACAAGTAGCTGTTTGTATTCTGTAATGCTTTACTGAAGTAGTAATTCTCAACCTGACTCTTTTGTTTTAGAGTCTAATAGGGACTGTATTATGCAGCCACATGTTACCTTGTCTTAAAAGGACCCGCTAGCGAATAAAGGCAATATACTCTCCCTTAATCTTGGAACAATTGTACAAAATGCAGCTCTCTAAATACCATAGATTATATATGATTAAATACAGTCAATATAATTAAATGGCGTTTTATGGTTCAATTATATGAATATTCAAAACAGTGATTATGTATGTATCTGCTGGATTTCAAACTCATCAGACCAATGAAATGTGATAAATAAGTAAACAATCCAAAAAAGTTCATAAAGTGAATGTCCAAGTGAAACAATCTTCTATGTTCCAGTATAGCTGAAATGCTCACTCACCAAAAAAACAGGATGCTCACTTACGTGCAGCATAAACGCATGTAAGATGTTAACACTGGCGATAGCTTCTGCCGATTCAACCCAGTCACATAATCAAAATTAATTCTTAGAAGCTGGAACTCAGGAAAATAACATATAGCGCAATATTATTAAATGATATCCACTTCAAAATAGCCACGTGAATAAAATGCCACTCTGTGCAAAATTGTACTCCAAACACCAGCCTTCACCTGCATGCAATGCACACTCACCGCGATTATTGATGCCCAATCAATGTGCAGCTTAAATAGCTTAAATTGTGGTAGTAAATGCAGACATCAATCTGAGAAACTCTCCAATATCTTATTTACATCCTCCAGGGGGCAGCCCTCCAGTTGTTGTTCGATATGCATCATAGGCAATAAATAATGTGCCATGTAGTGTAGTAATTACTTTAATGAGGAACAATAGCAAGGGTGTAGCATCTTAAATCCATTCGAACACATAAAAATAGAGGAAATTGAACCGCTGACACCTATATCGATCTCTGTCGATCGGTCCTCCGATGCGGCAGCATGTCATCACTGTGCAAAATACACCTAATGCGAAGTGAACGTCGGGTGGAGTTTGCATAGTGACGTCACATTTTGCTGGTCTCGTGAGTTTGAAGTCTAGCAGATACATACATATTCACTCTTTTAAATATTCAAACCATTAAAACATAACACATTATTTAATTATAGGGGTGGTCCTCTTCTCAGGGTATGTTTTAATGGGTTTAGCTAGAGTGCGATTCAAGAGGATTCTGCAAAGGTGTGAAGCTGTCTCCCCTACCCCACACACCCAATTTGGATTACTCACTTAAGGTGGATCATTTTTCATAGCAGATAGATGGGTAGTGAGTCTTTGGCAATTGGAAAATCAGCAGGGTGGTATTGGTAAAAGTAGCATATCAGATAGTATGGTGCCCTCTGGTGTTGGTGGTTGTTATGGTCCCCTTAAAAGCTCAATGCCCAGTGGATTGGTGGGGTTTTTCAGTAGGAGGTCTTTGAGCTGATGCGGTGTGGCTGCAGCCTGATTTTGGACCAACAAGCACCCTCCTGCTTAATTACTGTAGCATCCTGGTCCTAAACAGGGCTGCAAATAAATTTAGTTGTGCTAGGTGGTAACTAGCCTGGCTAATTGGTAGGTTGATCCACTGATTCCTGTCCTAAGTCTGGGTTTGGGGTAGTCTCTCTCTCCTGTCACTAGGTGGCACTGTTGCTTTTGGCATTAGAATGATGGATTACTATAAATTCAGGTAATGGGCAACTAGGTTGTCTCAGCCAATCAGCAGGAATTTCTTTAACCACTGTGTGCTGTGATAGGATATTTATTTGGGAGGAGTCAGGTGATCGGGGTTCTTCCTGCCCGAGGCTGCAACCTGGGTGGGCATGTGTTGAGAAGCTCCTGATTGCTAGGCCTGAAGCCTGAGACCTATCCATGAGGCATGCTGGCTGCTAGGTCTACTTATCTGCTATCCAGTAGTTCAGGGTTCCACAAAGGGGAAGCAGCCAAGGTTATGCCCGAAGCTTAGGGCGGAACCGCATGTGTTAAAGGCTTGGCTTGAAGGGAGCCTGTTCATTGTCAGAGGTAAAGGAAAAGTAGTTGCCACAAAGAGATGACTACTCCTGTTACCGGAGACAAGCTTGGAAAGGATGAAGTTCTGAAGGAGAACCAGAGCAGACTCTTCACTAGCCGGGGACAGTGAAGTGGTAAAAAAGCTTCAGTAGAGACTCATCCAGGAAGGCAGCGGGTATCTGTGGGTAAAGCTTGAAGGAGTACAGCGGGTAGGTGTAAGTAAAGCTTGAAGATAAAGTACAGCGGTTAGCTGTGGGTGAAGCTCAGGAATCCAGCGGGCGGCTGAGAGTCCAAGAAGTTCAGTGAAAGACAGCGAGCTGAGCTTAAAGGTCTACAGTGGGTTACTGTGAGTTAAACTGGAAGATCTAACATAGGATACTATGAGGGAATTTGTTGCCATAGGAGACAGCAGTACTACAAGATACAGATTGCTGCATTCAGCTTAAAGGCCCTCATTCTGTATTGCTGCCTTGTTCTATTTTTGTCTGCGGAGTTTGCCTTAATTGCTATTGCATTTGCCTAAGGGTGTCCTGTGCCCTAAACCCTCACTCCCCAACGTTCCTGTTAAGAGAAATAAAACTCTCTCTTTGTTCATTTTTACAAAAAGTGACTGGCGTCCAATCTTTTCACCTTGCACCACACCCACTATGTCTAATAACCTGCACCCTGAGGAGGAATATCAGTTCTCTCTGGCTTTGGGGGTCACCATCAGGCCCTTGAAAGTCAGGGAGACCGCTACATTACTATGCAATTCTATTTGTTATGTTGTTTGTACTAGTTTACAATGATTTTATTATTTCTTTAATAAAATGGCTACTGTGGTCAATTCAACTCAATGCCACCTACTAGTGGAGTAAAAGTGGGGCAGCTATTTTGATGAATCCCTCAGTCGAATGAACTTTTCCATTCCCCAAATATGTAAACATTGTTCTACATTATCTGTAACAAACACACTTGTTCCCCTATATGTGCAAACTAAGCAGTCTAATCAGCACAGCAGATAATATGAAAATGTATATTTTTATTAAAAGTTGATAGCTAAGCCCCCACCTCCATCTTTAGCCATTCCCCTAAGCTGCTGATGTATGCATGGAGCAGAGGCACACAAGAAGAGCAGAGGCTTCTTTTACATATGGGCCGTGATTGACACTCTGGCCTTACGTTCTTTATACTATATACAGACAAGATGGTGGCACCCAGTAAGGGAATAACTAGGTCTCTGCGGACAGACTTGAGTTTTTGTTCCTTGATTTTGCATCAGTAAAGTTGTAAATAAAATAAATGATGAATTAATATTTTCCAGCAATTTATGTATAAATTTCAGAAAATAAAAGTTTTCTTAAAAAAAAATAACAAAATGGAATTGCAAACAGTGTATTTTCCACTAGAGAGCAGCATCTTCACATCAAAGAAACAGCAGCAGCACTGTCTAGTGACAGTACACAAAGTGAATTTTATTCTGTTTAGCTCACTCTCCAGAGTCAGCAAATTCATTGAAGGAAATATCAAAATGTTATATTAAAAATGCATTACTTGTACTCCTATGTCATTTAAAAATGCATGTGTACAAGCGACTGTGAAAGGCAATTCATGTTGCTTTTCCTTACTAAAGGAAAATGTATGTTAGATTGCCATTTATCATAATTTCTGATTATTGGTATCTGCCAGGCAGGTTTATATCACACTGATACATTCGCTGGTAATAACAACATATTAATCATAAAAGTATTTTTACTCACTTGTGTATATAGGAATAACATATTAATGTTGATATAACTTAGTTAGCCCCATACTCCTACATAACTTGGTTAGAATGAGTTACTGTAAAGTCATGTTGATGCATTTTCTCACTTTCAAAAATTGGTAAAGGTTTTAAAAGGACTTTTCAAAGTGTATCCAAACCCAAGAACAAAAATGCAATATAGTGCCCCTGACCGACAAGACTCACTCCCCATGCTGTATCTATGGAACAGCAGTGTTGTCAGTTTAGGATGGAAAGGCAGAGATCACAGGAAGCTATCAGGTTTCTGCACATGGAAAGGCTTCTTCACAGTAACAGCAGTGAAAATAGGGTTTAGACTCCCTCAAGGACTAGTTCTAGCCAGCTCAGCTGTCTTTTTTTTTAAGCTGGATGCATTTTTAAATGCACAAACTATAGTTGGCTATTAACATTTATAACTAATGATGCCAGGGATTGTTGATCCAGGGAATATTGGACTGCTGAAGAAAATGTTCTTCCCTTGTATGAGCAAACTGGACTAAAGGTTTTTAGACTTCCCCTCTATCCACTGTGGGCATTGGTTTCTGTATATGGAGGTTTTCAACTCAAATGGAGTTTATATTCCACCCCCCCCAATTTCCCCCCACCACCACCAACACATTTAGACATATTTCCCTGCCTGAGAGCCGTAGTTGCCTAGAAAAATCAATGGCAGTGTGCGGGTAAATACTTGCATTAACTTGCACATCCCGATGGTCTTACGATCCTAAATCTAGACATTCAGACATCAGTACACATGCACAAGAACTGGTGAATACCTGTATACCTGTGTACAGCCGCATATAGCCATTGAATTTCCACAGGAGGCTGTATGCAGCACCTGTGGCTCCTTGGCTGATAAATATGCTCATATGTTTAACAGCCAAAGGTGCACATGTGCAAGAGACCTAAATATATAAATATAACAAGATGTCTGGCATGATCAAAGGGTGATCTTTTTGCACCTGCTAAACAGATATAACAAACCACTTTCAATGGCATATTTAAAGACAAACAGAACTCTTAGGTTTAACCAGCCAACTACATAGTTAACATTTAAATAACTTTAAAGTAAACCATTATCTCTTAACCTCCTTCTGTTGCCTGGCTATTTTTATGGCCCTCTGGCTTTAAAACTTTCTGAGTAGGGATAAGGTTTGGGTTCGCTGCAACTGAGATTCACAAAGCTCAGGAATCATGGACCTTTGCCCATAAACTTTGCAGGTTTGCTGACAGAAACTAGGGGCATCTTATTGCAGTGTATAGCCTTTGTCCCTGGTCAGTTGAGTCACAAGAGTCAATGCTTGAAGAGAATAGATAACCCATCCCCATTTTCATTGCATAAGTGGTGGGCTCATAGCAGCTACAATGTATATTGTCAATGTGTGGTGGAGCTTTTAAGGAGAACAACCAATTATGTGTAGTGGGAAATACTATATATTTATTGACTTTTAAAAAATGTTTCCACTGATATATGCACCCCATGGCAGTGCCCAGCTTTTCATTTTTTTTGTTTATCAATAGCTTGCTTATAAGTCCTAAAAACAGGCAGAAAAACACAACAAGATTCACCACCTTCCTTTGAATTTAGTGAGGTTCATCGTAAAGTTTGTGAACTTTGAGCATTTGCAAAACCTATCCCGGGCAGATTTGTTCATCTCTATTTTTGAGACAATGACCTGAAACAAATATACAGAATAAGAAAGTCAAAGTCTTGCATATTTGTCTTGGGTTACTCACTTAAAGTATTGAGACGGGGGGGATCATAACAGCCAAGCAAAAAGCATTTCCTTTACCACTTTCTCGTCCTAGTAAAGTGTGAAATGTTGAATGGAGATTTTGATAGCAGGAGCAGGACCACACAGTATAGATTTTAAAAAAGAGCAAATGGTGTCGAGCAAAGATCTTGGCACAGAGAGGACAAGTACACGTGTCCCTTGTTGGAGGACAGTATCTGAAGCACTAAGAAATTAAACTTAAAACAAAATTTAAAAATTGACATCTTTTAAAAATAAATCTTTTGCATTTTTGTTAGGCGAGTGCGTAGCTAGAGGTTCTATATTAATTACAGAATGTAATTATTGAGTTGACCCCACGTTTTTAAATCCTTGCTGTTTCATATTTTCAGAATGTGTATGCTATATATAACAACAAACATTGGGGGTTATTTACGAAAGGGTAGATCTGAAATCAAGGGAAGCTCTGCTGATTTTATTATCCAATCATGTGCAAGCTTAAATGCTGTTTTTTATCTTCCTTGCATGTTCCCCTCGGATCTACAGCGACTGCACTTCCAAGTGCACTTTCAGTGCAATTTCAAGTGCACTTTGCACTTGTAGTTTGCACTTGTAGTGGAAAGTGGATTTGCGTTTAGTAAATAACCCCCATTGCTCAATAAATTTGTCAAATGAGAAACTCCAATGCATTTCAATGTATATGTCTTCCTCAGGGAGGAAGACCCCTGAGGAAGACATACAAGTTGCAATGAGTTGGGGTTTCTCATTTGACGTATTTAACGAACAAAGTTTGTTGTTATATATAGCATACAATAGCACATGGAGATGTTTAATGCAGCTTTTTATATGTTTCATACAACCAATTTTAATCATTAATAACTAATAAAAATGTGTACGTTTTTTTTAATTTTTATCAGTTCCTGTATTGTTTGGTACAGTACAGTTCCAGATCCCCTTTCTCTGTTCTCTTCTTTTGAACATGATCATTGTTAGGATGTGGTACTGCTTTGTGTTAATTGGGGTATAAGACCATTTGTTACTTTATTTCAATAACACATTTTGAAGGTAAAGAGTTTTGGTTGGCAAAATTATTCACATTTACTATGCCAATTAGGCTCCAAGATTTACACAGCTCTGCCACACAGAAAATCCCTGACTGGAGGGGAGGGGACCTTATGTCTCTCTGTTGCAGTTTCACTTTCACTTACAGGTCTTCTCCCTGGTTTCGGACTGAGCATGTTACCTGCACTGCAGCACACCTGATTCGGCCCTTGCACAACTTATTCTCTTCTGTAAACTCTGTTGTTCAGGGACTGAAAAAGGCAAAGTAGGACATGTAGCACATTTTAATAGTCCAGGTAGTACTGGGATCAACATTTCTCAACACAGAGGAACTGTTAAAATAACAGGTCTCAGGAAATCCCAGCTAATAGTGTTTGTATGTATAGCTCACAGTACATTACCATGAACAGTAAGTTGTAGATAAAACAATATACAGTATAAAAGAATAAGAAATGTGACACATTTTAACCACTTGACGACCGCCTCACGCCGATGTACGTCGGCAAGGTGGCACGGACAGGCAAAATCACGTACATGTACGTGATTTGCCTTCCGCGGGTGGGGGGTCCAATCGGCCCCCCCCCCGGTGCCCGAGGCGGTCGCCGTTTCTTCCCGGGCGATGAGAGGTGAGGGGGTGGCCATCCATTGTTGGCCACCCCCTCCCGATCGCTCCCGGCGAATGAGAATGCTTCCTTTTCCTCTGTAATGTAAACAGAGGGAAAGGAAGTGATGTCATCTCTCCTCGAGCCGGTCTTTTCGTCGTCGCGCCGAGGAGAGAAGACATCAAGTAAGTCTGCACAACACTACACTAACAGTAGAACACGCCAGGCACACTTGTCACCCTCCATCACCCCCCGATCACCCCCCGATCACCCCCCTGTACCCCCTGTCACTCTGACACCAATAGCATTTTTTTTGCATTGGTGTCAGTTTGTGTCAGTTACAAGTGTTAGGGCAGTTAGGTTAGCCCCCTTTAGGTCTAGGGTACCCCCCCCTTAGGTCCAGGGTACCCCCCTAACCCCCCCTAAGAAAAGTTAACCCCTTGATTACCCCCCGTCACCAGTGTCGCTAAGCGATCGTTTTTCTGATCGCTGTATTAGTGACACAGGTGACGCTAGTTAGGGAGGTAAGTATATAGGTTCGCTGTCAGTGTTTTATAGCGACAGGGACCCCCATATACTACCTGCTAAAGGTTTTAACCCCCTGATTGCCCCCTAGTTAACCCTTTCACCAGCGATCACCGTATAAGTGTTACGGGTGACGCTGGTTAGCTAGTTTGTTTTTTGTAGTTTATTACAGTTTATTACAGTTTACTATAGTTTTAGGGCACCCGCCGTTTATTACCCTATAAAGGTTTAACCCCCTAATTGCCCGGCGGTGATAGAAGTTAAGTTTTTAGGATCAGATAAGGTCTGCGTCGCCCCAGGCAGCGTCAGGTTAGCGCCAATACCACTAAAACCCACGCACGCAGCATACACCTCCATTAGTGCTATAGTATCTGAGCGGATCGATATCTGATCCGATCAGATCTATACTCCCCAGCAGTTTAGGGTTCCCTGAAACGCAGTGTTAGCGGGATCAGCCCAGATACCTGCTAACACCTGCGTTTTGCTCCTCGGCCCAGCCCTGCCCAGCCCACCCAAGTGCAGTATCGATCGATAACTGTCACTTACAAAACACTAAGCACACATAACTGCAGCGTTCGCAGAGTCAGGCCTGATCCCTGCGATCGCTAACAGTTTTTTGGTAGCGTTTTGATATAGTCGCTGACAGTCAGGAGCTTTTTTGCCTGTAAGATCTCACTAGTGTACCCCTAAATTTAGAGCCCAAAATGGCAAATAGAAGGTACACTAGTGAAGAGGCCTACACGTTTCTGAGTATGACAGATAGTGAAGAGGAAGTCACTCATCTGTCCAGTTCAGGCTCAGAATACGAACCTGTAGAGGACAGCGGCTCCATGACAGATAGCTCTGACGACAGAGTTGTGGTCCCTGCTAAGGTCAGGCGTACCAGACCCCAAACTTCTTCTTCTGTCCTTGAAGTGCAAGAACCGCAGGGCTCTCGTATGGAGCAGAGAAGTACTAGCGCCGCTACTCCTTCTGGTGAACTGGCAAGCACCAGCGGCCTAGTACACCCTGGTTGTACATCCAGCACTGCAGTATCACGTGGTGACGTGGCGAGTCCCATAAGTGCAGTTCAAGCTGGCGAGGTGGCAAGCACTAGTAGTGTCCCGCTGCCACCAAGAAGACAAAGACAGGCCCGTCGTGCCCATAGTGCCCTTCCTGCTGCATTGGCCAATCCGAATTGGGAACCCACCACTTCTGCAGCACCCGTACTTCCCCCTTTCACTGGCCAACCCGGAATTCAGGTGGAAACAGTTGACTTTACGCCACTGGATTTTTATTCACTGTTTTTCACCGAAGATCTCTATAGATCTATTGTGGACCAAAGCAATTTATACGCTGGTCAACACATCGCCGCTAATCCCCAGTCCTCCCTTGCCAGAGATTGGAGACCAATTACGGTCTCCGAATTTAAGACCTTTCTGGGCCTTTCCCTCCTCATGGGGTTGAATAAAAAGAGTAAGTTGCGGTCATATTGGTCCACTGACCCAATTTACCATTCACCCTTGTTCTCTGCTTCCATGGCCAGGGCACAATACGAGCAGATTTTGCGGTTCATGCACTTCAACGACAATGAACCCTGTCGTCCTCGTGGAGACCCTGCATACGATCGGCTCTACAAAATTCGGCCCCTCGTAAACCACTTCAACCAACGTTTTGCAGACTTGTTTACCCCCCATCAAGTTGTCTGCGTTGATGAGTCCCTGATTAAGTTTTCTGGCCACTTGTCATTCAAAGTACCTTCCCAGCAAGCGTGCCAGATACGGGGTCAAGATGTATAAGCTCTGTGACAGGGCCACAGGCTATACATATAGTTTTATGGTTTACGAGGGCAAAGATAGTCACGTAGAGCCGACAAACTGCCCTGACTACATAGGAAGCGCTGGCAAGATAGTGTGGGACTTGGTGTCACCCTTATTTGGAAAGGGGTACCACTTGTACGTGGACAATTATTATACGAGCGTGCCACTTTTTAGTCACTTGTTTGATCAGCAGATTGGAGCATGTGGCACCGTGCGACCTAATCGCCGGGGCTTTCCCCAGTGGCTTGTAGATTCCCGTCTTAGGCTGGGGGAGAGAGTTCTCACCTCCCTTCATGCAGACACGGCGACCCAAATTACTATGGCGACTGGTGTTGTGGAGAAACCCCTCTGTGTCCACGAATACAACCTTAATATGGGAGGGGTGGACCTCAACGACCAGTTGTTGGCGCCGTACCTAGTTGCCCGTAAGGCCAGACGCTGGTACAAAAAAGTGTCTGTATACTTACCGTATATACTCGAGTATAAGTCGAATTTTTCAGCACATTTTTTTGTGCTGAAAGTGGCCCCCTCGACTTATACTCGAGTCAAGCACTTTTCTGCAGCAAAAAATTTCATTTTCCAAACCGATTTTGGGGCCCCGTATCTCAGGGCCACTTGGTGATAGGAACCCCAAATTTGGTGTGCAAACCCAGTGGAACTGGTACCACAACATATTCAAAGCTGAAGTTCCTAGCACTAAGTGGCCCCGAGATACGGGGCCCCAAATTCGGTTCGGAAAATGTCATTCTCTGCTGCAGAAAAGTGCTTAACATTTTCTGAACCGAATTTGGGGCCCCAAATCTCAGGGCCACTTGGTGCTAGGAACCCTAAATTTGGTGTGCAAACCTAGTGGAACTGGTACCATAACATATTCAAAGCTGAAGTTCCTAGCGCTAAGTGGCCCCGAGATACGAGGCCCCAAAATCGGTTCGGAAAATGTAATTCACTGATTTTTGGGGCCCTGTATCTCGGGGCCACTTGGTGCTAGAAACCCAAGCTTTGGAAAGTTTATGCTGCTAGTTCCACTGGGTTTGCACACCAAATTTAGGGTTGTTAGAACTAAGTGGCCCCGAGATACGGGGCCCCAAATTTGGTCAACTGTGTTCACCTGCAGCAATGTCATTTCGAGACCCTTTGGGTTCAGAGACCCCAAATTTTGGCTGCAGCTAGGGGGCATCTAGGAACCCTTAACTACCGAGTTTGAAGTTCAGGGGACCTATGGCTGCAAATGGGCACAGTGAGGCTGCAAATGGGCATTGTTGACCCTCTTTTCCACTTACAGTAGCTGTACATTCCTCACCCTCGTCTTATACTCGGGTCAATAAGTTTTTCCCATTTTTTTTGTGGTAAATTAGGGCCTCGACTTATACTCGGAACGACTTATACTCGAGTATATACGGTATTTCAATTGGCTTTGCTGAATGCTCATGTGCTATACAGAGCTTCAGGACAGACTGGATCCTTCCTTAAATTCCAGGAAGAGATCGTCAGAGCCCTTCTGTTTCCAGACGGTGCTCTACCTCACCTTCCCCAACCAAATGCAGTAAGCCGGCTGCATGAGCGGCATTTTCTTTATGCCATCCCGAGTACCCCTACCCAACGAGCCCCCCAAAAAAGATGTCGTGTCTGCAGCAAGCGCGGATTTAGGCGTGACACCCGGTCTTATTGTCCCTCCTGTCCTGGCAATCCTGGTCTTTGCATGGGTGAATGCTTTGAACGCTACCATACATTAGTTGAGTATTAGCGTAGGGTTCAGCACTGCACAGACTAGGCACACTAACACAGGGTCTCCCAAGATGCCATTGCATTTTGAGAGACCCAAACCTGGAACAAGTTACAAAAGTTAAAAGTTACTAAAAAAAAGTGTAAAAAAAATAAATAAAAATAAAATAAAAAAAAATAAAAACACAAAAAAAATATAAAATAAAAAAAACAAAAATAGTTGTTGTTTTATTGTTCTCTCTCTCTCTATTCTCTCTCTATTGTTCTTCTCTTTTTTACTCTATTCTATTCTGCAATGTTTTATTGTTATTATGTTTTACCATGTTTCCTTTTCAGATTTTTTATACTTTACCGTTTACTGTGTTTTGTTGGTAACCATTTTATTGTTTTCAGGTACGCCATTCAGTTGCAGCGCGGATTTATTTATCTTGACAGCAACAGCGTTTGCTCCCACGATATATAAAGCCGTGACTCCAGCGCTGTGGGAGGTGATTTCACCACCACAGTTACATACTTCAGCATATATGCCGAAGCGTGGGGGCAGCAGTGGGTGGAGGAGCAATTTGCTCCTGCCTTTTGCGGGAGGATGCCCCATGCTTCGGCATATATATATTTTAGGCACAGGTTGCGTTAAATGTTTTATTTTTTACTATGTTTTTTTTTTTTATTTGCTTTGCAGGTATGGTAAGTCTTAATGTTATACTGTAATGTTACTTTGTTTTATTGTTAACCATCATTTGCTTAGCAGGTACGCCATTCAGTTGCAGCGTGGATTTATTTATCTTGACAGCAACAGCGTTTGCTCCCACAATATATAAAGCCGTGACTCCAGCGCTGTCGGAGGTGATTTCACCACCACAGTTACATACTTCAGCATATATGCCGAAGCGTGGGGGCAGCAGTGGGTGGAGGAGCAATTTGCTCCTGCCTTTTGCGGGAGGATGCCCCCATGCTTCGGCATATATAAATGGTGCATGTATGTCCATCATTAGAAGTGGGTGGATGAAGGGAGGTATTCTAATGGTGGGCATACCCACTGATCAATATCTTTTTTTCGTTCAGCCCACAGGCTGCATGAAAAAAAAGTTTACAATATATGCCTAACAAGGACCAGCAACGTACTGGTATGTTGCTGGACTTTGAGTGGTTATACCAGAATGATGCCTGCTGGTTTAGGTATCATCTTGGTATCATTCTTTTCAGCCAGCGGTCGGCTTTCATGTAAAAGCAATCCTAGCGGCTAATTAGCCTCTAGACTGCTTTTGCAAGCAGTGGGAGGGAATGCCCCCCCTCCCCCACCGTCTTCCATGTTTTTCTCTGGCTTTCCTGTCCCAACAGGGAACCTGAAAATGCAGCCGGTGATTCAGCCAGCTGACCATAGAGCTGATCAGAGACCAGAATGGCTCCAAACATCTCTATGGCCTAAGAAACCGGAAGCTACGAGCATTTCATGACTTAGATTTCGCCGAATGTAAACAGCGCCATTGGGAAATTGGGAAAGCATTTTATCACACCGATCTTGGTGTGGTCAGATGCTTTGAGGTCAGAGGAGAGATCTAGGGTCTAATAGAGCCCAATTTTTTAAAAAAAGAGTACCTGTCACTACCTATTGCTATCATAGGGGATATTTACATTCCCTGAGATAACAATTAAATTAATAAAAAAAAAATAAAAATGAAAGGAACAGTTTAAAAATAAGATAAAAAAGTAAAAAAAATAATAAAGAAAAAAAAAAAAAGCACCCCTGTCCCCCCTGCTCTCGCGCAAAGGCGAACGCAAGCGTCGGTCTGGCGTCAAATGTAAACAGCAATTGCACCATGCATGTGAGGTATCACCGCGAAGGACAGAACGAGGGCAGTAATTTTAGCAGTAGACCTCCTCTGTAAATCTAAAGTGGTAACCTGTAAAGGCTTTTAAAGGCTTTTAAAAATGTATTAATTTTGTCGCCGCTGCGCGTTTGTGCGCAATTTTAAAGCATGTCATGTTTGGTATCCATGTACTCGGCCTAAGATCATCTTTTTTATTTCATCAAACATTTGGGCAATATAGTGTGTTTTAGTGCATTAAAATTTTAAAAAGTGTGTTTTTTCCCCAAAAAATGCGTTTGAAAAATCGCTGCGCAAATACTGTGTGAAAAAAAAATATGAAACACCCACCATTTTAATCTGTAGGGCATTTGCTTTAAAAAAATATATAATGTTTGGGGGTTCAAAGTAATTTTCTTGCAAAAAAAAATTATTTTTTCATGTAATCAAAAAGTATCAGAAAGGGTTTTGTCTTCAAGTGGTTAGAAGAGTGGGTGATGTGTGACATAAGCTTCTAAATGTTGTGCATAAAATGCCAGGACAGTTCAAATCCCCCCCCAAATGACCCCATTTTGGAAAGTAGATACCCCAAGCTATTTGCTGAGAGGCATGTCGAGTCCATGGAATATTTTATATTGTGACACAAGTTGCGGGAAAGAGACAAATCTTTTTTCTTTTTTTTTTGCACAAAGTTGTCACTAAATGATATATTGCTCAAACATGCCATGGGAATATGTGAAATTACACCCCAAAATAAATTCTATTGCTTCTCCTAAGTATGGGGATACCACATGTGTGGGACTTTTTGGGAGCCTAGCCGCGCACGGGACCCCGAAAACCAAGCACCGCCTTCAGGCTTTCTAAGGGCGTAAATTTTTGATTTCACTCTTCACTGCCTAGCACAGTTTCGGAGGCCATGGAATGCCCAGATGGCACAACCCCCCCCCCCCAATGACCCCATTTTGGAAAATAGACACCCCAAGCTATCCACATATGCCCATGGCATGTTTGAGCAATATATCATTTAGTGACAACTTTGTGCAAAAAAAAAAAAAAATTTCACTTTCCCGCAACTTGTGCCAAAAAATAAAATATTCCATGGACTCAACATGCCTCTCAGCAAATAGTTTGGGGTGTCTACTTTCCAAAATGGGGTCATTTGGGGGGGTTTTGTGCCATCTTGGCATTTTATTGCCTTCAAAACTGTGATAGAAAGTGAGGAGTGAAATCAAAAATTTATGCCCTTAGAAATCCTGAAGGCGGTGCTTGGTTTTCGGGGCCCTGTACGCGGCTAGGCTCCCAAAAAGTCCTAAACATGTAGTATCCCCATACTCAGGAGAAGCAGCAGAATGTATTTTGGGGTGTAATTCCACATATGCCCATGGCATGTTTGAGCAATATATCATTTAGTGACAACTTTGTGCAAAAAAAAAAAGTGTTACTTTCCCGCAACTTGTGTCAAAACATAAAATATTCCATGGACTCAACATGCCTCTCAGCAAATAGCTTGGGGTGTCTACTTTCCAAAATGGGGTCATTTGGGGGGGTTTTGTGCCATCTTGGCATTTTATTGCCTTCAAAACTGTGATAGAAAGTGAGGAGTGAAATCAAAAATTTATGCCCTTAGAAATCCTGAAGGCGGTGCTTGGTTTTCGGGGCCCCGTACGCGGCTAGGCTCCCAAAAAATCCTAAACATGTAGTATCTCCATACTCAGGAGAAGCAGCAGAATGTATTTTGGGGTGTAATTCCACATATGCCCATGGCATGTTTGAGCAATATATCATTTAGTGACAACTTTGTGCAAAAAAAAAAAAAAAAAAAGTGTTACTTTCTCGCAACTTGTGTCAAAATATAAAATATTCCATGGACTCAACATGCCTCTCAGCAAATAGTTTGGGGTGTCTACTTTCCAAAATAGGGTCATTTGGGGGGGTTTTGTGCCATCTTGGCATTTTATGGCCTTCAAAACTGTGATAGGTAGTGAGGAGTGAAATCACAACATTACGCCCTTAGAAATTCTGAAGGCGGTGCTTGGTTTTCGGGGCCCCGTATGCGGCTAGGCTCCCAAAAAGTCCCACACATGTGGTATCCCCATACTCAGGAGAAGCAGCTAAATGTATTTTGGGGTGCAATTCCACATATGCCCATGGCCTGTGTGAGAAATATATCATTTAGTGACAACTTTGTGCAAAAAAAAAAAAATTGTCACTTTCCCGCAACTTGTGTCAAAAAAGAAAGTATTCCATGGACTCAACATGCCTCTCAGCAAATAGCTTGGGGTGTCTACTTTCCAAAATGGGGTCATTTGGGGGGGGTTTGTGCCATCTGGGCATTTTATGGCCTTCAAAACTGTGATAGGTAGTGAGGAGTGAAATCAAAAATTTATGCCCTTAGAAATCCTGAAGGCGGTGATTGCTTTTCGGGGCCCCGTACGCGACTAGGCTCCCAAAAAGTCCCACACATGTGGTATCCCCATACTCAGGAGAAGCAGCTGAATGTATTTTGGGGTGCAATTCCACATGGGCCCATGGCCTGTGTGAGCAATATATCATTTAGTGACAACTTTTTGTAAATATATATTTTTTTTTTGTCATTATTTAATCACTTGGGACAAAAAAAATAAATATTCAATGAGTTCAACATGCCTCTCAGCAATTTCCTTGGGGTGTCTACTTTCCAAAATGGGGTCATTTGGGGGGGTTTGTACTGCCCTGCCATTTTAGCACCTCAAGAAATGACATAGGCAGTCATAAACTAAAAGCTGTGTAAATTCCAGAAAATGTACCCTAGTTTGTAGACGCTATAACTTTTGCGCAAACCAATAAATATACGCTTATTGACATTTTTTTTACCAAAGACATGTGGCCGAATAAATTTTGGCCTAAATGTATGACTAAAATTGAGTTTATTGGATTTTTTTTATAACAAAAAGAAGAAAATATCATTTTTTTCAAAATTTTCGGTCTTTTTCCGTTTATAACGCAAAAAATAAAAACGGCAGAGGTGATCAAATGCCATCAAAAGAAAGCTCTATTTGTGGGAAGAAAAGGACGCAAATTTCGTTTGGGTACAGCATTGCATGACCGCGCAATTAAAAGTTAAAGCGACACAGTGCCAAATTGGAAAAAGACCTCTGGTCCTTAGGCAGCATAATGGTCCGGGGCTCAAGTGGTTAACAAATACATTTTAGCAATAATAATGAAAATCATACAAATAATAAAGACCAGAAAAGAAACAGACAGTGGAAACTGTAGCATTCTCTCATATTGGGCAGAGGATTATTGTCTGTTTAGATGGATGGTCAGTGGAGAAGGACCCCCTTACATTGACCGTCAGTGAAAGCCTTCTTACAATGCTGGTTAGTGAAGACCCCCTTACATTTGTGGTCAGTGAAGGCCCCCTTACATTGTTGATCTGTGGGAGAAGGGTCACATTACTTTGGTAAATGGTGGGAGAAGGTTCCCGTTACAGTCATGGTTTGGTGGAAAGAAAGTCCCTTGTTTTGGTGATGTTTGGATGGTTTGTTCCCCTTACAGAGAGGTAAAAAGGTCATTTGTGTCAGTTGGTACTTATCTTAGAAAGAAACAAATGTGTAGCACCAAACCTTTAATATAAATTCAATAGGTTATTTCATAGACCTACAGTCTAATCAAAACACAAAAAATTGCAACTGAGAACAATACAGATGTATGGATGCCCACACACTATACAATCAAAATCTGTCATCAATCAAGTACAGATAAAGTGCAAATGATAAAGCTTCTATGTTGAGGAGATGAATAAGTTTTTATACGATAGAGACACCTATGCCCCCTTCATAATAATCCAACTAATGTATATAAGAAGTAAGAAGAAGTGATATAGGCCTGAAATTCTGTGGGAGAGATGGCTCCTTCCCTAGCTTGGGCAAGGTGATTGTAAACGCTTTCAACATTTCTTATGGAAAGGAGGAGGCGGCAGCTGCAGTGTTAAATATGGCGGTTAAGTGGGGTGAGAGTATATGCTTTAATGTCTTGTAGTATTCCCCTATGTATCCATCAGGGCCTGAGATTTGTTAAGTGGTAGTGTATTGATAGCGTGAGACACTTCTTGGGATGTAAAGGGTGAGTTAAGATGTAGTAGTTGTGCTGGAGTCAATTGGGGGAGAGATACTTTTCTTAGAAAGTCATTTATAACTTCAGAGGTTGGTTGTAGGGTAAGTGGATCGTCTGCTAAATTATACAATGATCCATAATAGTGACTAAAGGTGTCAGCTATATTTTGAGGGTGGTAATGCTTGTCATTAGTAAGTGGGTGTGTGATGAACGGTATTTTGGTTTTGTACCTGCAGCCCCATAGGTGCTGCGTCAAAATTTTCCCTGTTCTGTTGCCATTAACATAATAATTCATTTTTAAACGTCTAGAAGATTTTTAAAAATTCCCCAGTAATAGCAATCATAGGTCATAGTGGAGTTGGGTCAGGTTTTAAGAGATCGCGGGTGTGGGTGTTTGTTTATTTCTAATTTCTAAATTGTGGATTTTGTTTGTGAGATCATGTAAATGCTGTTGGTGCTGCCTCTTCCTCTTTGCCCCCAGTTTAATAAAAATGCCCCTCATGAACGCCTTGTGAGCGTTCCATAGCATAAACTTATTATCTACAGAATTTTCATTGTCATTAAAGTACTGCAATAATTGTTGGTCCAATGTGTTTTTGGAATCTTTTTCCTGCAAGAGAAGTGGGTTAGCTCTCCAAATTGGAACTGGGTTTGAAGAAAATGAGTCTTTCATTGTCAGTACTACAGATGCATGGTCTGACCATGCAATGTCGTTGATTGATACAGAGGTAGTTCTTGCCAGGATCAATTTATCTACTAGGAAGAGATCTATACATGAGTAGGACCGGTGCGGTGAAGAAAAAAAGGTGAAGTCCCTTTCCCCTGCTTGAAGGCACCTCCAAACATCAAACAATTTATGTTGATGGATAGCATTTTGGAGTGTCTGGCTTGTCCTGGTGGGTGTGGAGGTGGAGTTAAGGTTTGAATCTGGGATAAGGTTGAAGTCCCCACAGACAACCAGAGCACCTTTTTGGTGATCACGGATTTTCCGAAAGGTTTTGTTGAGAAAGCATAACTGGTTGGAATTTGGGGCATATAGATTGACAATAGTATGCGTTGAGGAGTTGATATCGCAAGTCAATATTATCATCCTTGGGGATTTGCAATCACTTCATGGAGTAGAAATGAGGCAGTATCCCTGATTGCAGTGAAAACTCCACCTTTTTTGGAGTCTGTATTTTCAGTGAATATCTAGGGGAACTGCTTGTTTGTGCATTTTGGGGGTGCAATACTGCTAAAATGTGTTTCCTGAACGCATAGTACATCACAGTGGAATTGTTGGGCTTCTTTCCACATTGATATGCGTTTGACAGAATGGTTAAGTCCTTTTGCATTAATGGAGAGGAACGTCACCCCCATGTGGTCAGGAAAAGTTTGTTGGTGTGACATTCTTTGCCCTTATAAATCCTATTGTGGGAGGGGAGCTCCCTCATGTGGTCAAGTTCAAAATGATCTATGACGTGAAACTCAAGTGAGGACCATAGATGTGTAGTACTCACATTATGAAGTTCGGTCGCTGTTCTGTTGCGGTTTTCCACCGGGCTGTTCTCGTGAAGTCTCCAGAGTTGTTATTCTGAAGGAGATAACTGTAACTTCATCTAAGAGCTGTAAAGAAATCTGTAATGTCTGACTGTATTGAGAGGAAAGAACAAAAAGGAAAATAAAACTGAGAATGGACAAAAAAACTTGAACTGTGAACAAGAGATTTAAGTAAACATTTTGAGCCAAACAAGGGTCACGTGTACCTGAATGCAGCACTTTGCTGCTCAAGTGGTCTCAGAGGGGTGAGTTGGTGAATTGAGAGAAGCTACTCTCCCCATAGAACTGTACATAAAACGTGTCTGCTTTCCAGATGATCAGTGTTTTTTTAGCATTCTTTGCTGTGACCTTTTGCTATTCAGGGTTCGCATGAGGGATTCTCTTGGGGGAATTGGGTCTGCTGTCAGGCTCTGGTAGGATCTGCCATTCTTTGAACAGGGATATTTCTTTTTCCAGTGAATCTTTGATGAAGGTGTGACCTTCTTTGGTGACAGTGATTTTTGTGGGGAATCCCCATCTGTAGTTGATCCTATGATTCCTGAGGGGTTTTGTAATTGTAGTGAGGTTCCTTCTTTTTTGGAGGGTGTACTGCGATAGAGCTGCAAAAAATGCAGGTTCTGGTACTGTGGGGAAATATTGCCTTTTTGGATTCAGCACTGCTTTATGACAATTCCTATATTGGCTATTGGTATCACAATTACATAGCTGCTTTATCCTGGCGGATGAAAATACCTTGGTCTAGATCTTTATATTATTTTATTTGCATATAAATAAAGTGCATTAAACACAGCAATAAATCATATACTTGTGCATACACTATACAATCAAAATCGATCTCCAATTAAAGTACATATAAGCCATATAAAAAATTCATGTGTGATTACAAAATCTATTAACAGTTAATTGAAAAGTTCATAAAGTGGCAATGTGCTGCAGTGCCTTTATAGTGAACATCCAATTAGACCGTGCTTAGAAAACAAACACTACCCTCTTACCAGAAGCATTTGACCACTAAATAAAAAATGGTCAAACAGCATCCTATTTGAATTCACAACAGCTCTTCACATAACAGTGCCCCCCACTGGGTGAGCCCTTCTAACCGCGCCTGCAAAAAACATCAAGTCTCTTACCAGAGGGTGTTGACCACTAAGAATAAAATGATCAAAATGGTGCTCTATAAAGGCGTTATCCCCACTGGCTAGCAAAAGGCAGTTTCTCCTCAATAATCAATGCTCCCAATAAACCAAAGTAAAAAGTAAACGTAGCAAACCATAGTGTAGTATTTTATATTACACTGCTTTTATTTGAAAAAAAAAATTAAATTCTAAATAACTTACAACCAGCCAGACTTGCCGACTCCAGTCCAATCATCGATACTGTGCATGATGATGTCACATCACAGGCAACGCCCAATGTGTTTGGTCATTGATCTCAGATAAAAAAGAATTAAAACGCCAAATAACTTCCAACCAGCCAGACTTGTTGACTCCGGTCCAATACCATGCATAATGATGTCACATTGTAGGTCACACTCAACACATTTTGTCATTGATCTTAGTAATACATGCCAGTTGCTATACAGACTCTTTAGAAAAATATATATCCGAAAACATGGTCCCTCACAGCTTGAGGTGGGAAGTATGCCACAAAAAGAAGAAGCAGATTTGGAGGACTGGTTTCAATATTTTAACAAAGTTGGCTTAAAATTCCTCCAATGTCTTCTAGGAAGAAAGAAAAGTAAGATGAGTAAACTTGATGAGGGGATAAACTCCTTTAAGGAGAAACTAAATATAACTATATAAACTTATAAAGGTCTGCTATAGATCTCCACAGAGAGATAAAAAAATGGGTTAGGAGATGACCACACTTTAAATACACCGTTATTATGCATAAAACAAAGGCTAACCAGTTTTGTGCTTACCAACATGCAATAGACCCTTCCTTAAGACTCAGAAAGCAAGATATAATAGAAGGTTTCCCAAAGGAGTGCTCAATTAGGTTCTCCATTGTTTATGTTGACCCTGTTTGGAAGTCTGAAGTATAGTGGTGTCATTGCTAACCACAAAGGAAGCTGTTCAGTGACGTTGATGCTTGGAGATCTCCTGTGAGGATTATTGCATAACCTGGGATGCCGGCCTTATTGTTGTAAATAAAGCGTATATGGACCACTCTTATTAGGGGGTCACATACATTCTGGTAAGCCTAGCATGAGATTGGACAGTGACATAAGCAAAAGATTGCCGCTCCAATCTCTCAAATCCGTATCAAGACACCCGCCCTAATGGAACTCACAGGTGCTGGCTCTGCACAAGTTTGAGGAAAGAGAAAAATATCCTGGACGGTCGCACACCATAGAAGACATCTTTATTGATATGAAGAAATAAAATCCAAATGCAGTCACCTCATGTACAGGAAGAACAGGAAAGATAGCTAACATGTTTCACGCCCCATCATGGCGCTTATTCATAGCTATAAATAAGCGCCATGATGGGGCGTGAAACATGTTAGCTATCTTTCCTGTACCTCCCTGTACATGAGGTGACTGCATTTGGATTTTATTTATTCATATCAATAAAGATGTCTTCTATGGTGTGCAGCCGTCCAGGATATTGGACAGTGACACCTTGGCTATCTTATGATTTCCAACTTTCATCACGGCATGTGGGGCTGCAAATCATGACTGCATGTTTGAAGCTTCCTTTTTTTGGACTTATGACAATTCATTTAATCCTGTATTCTTATAGTCACTTATTCATGTTGAGCAGAAAGAAAGAGTAGCGCCGCTCTAAGGGTAGTAGTATGTATAAAAAGGCTTTAATAGTGTTTAAAATATGCACTCACATTTAGGCAGATAAAAACAGGCATGTAGTGTTACTCAATTCATGAGATCACATCCGGTGGACCGCTGAGCTGTGGAGGAGTCATTCCCCGGCCGCTTCCGGTGGCGTCCAAAGCTCCGAGGTATGTGGTTCCGTCAGTCAGTACGTCAGCTGGTCCATGGGTGGAGATGTCAGATGCTGGAGAGCCGGGGGGCGTGTTGCCGTAACGCACGCGTTCGGAGCATGCGCGCTCCTTCATCAGGCGTATGTAACGGCCATGACAAGTCCTGGTTATATAGGGAGAAGGGGGAGGGAAAGGAGCGGTGTGCAGAGTTGGATTAATCTGCCAAGCGGTGTTGGTGTGTGTGTCGGACACACGCAGGCTGGAACAATCGTAATAAGGCAAAGGGAGTTGTAATGAAGTAGAAAAATGGAATGATCATGTGTCTCGCAAAGGAGTGTAAAAGCGGATCATATGGCTGGGTGGAAAAAGGGGGGGGGACTGAAGCGGTAAAGGGGGAAGGGAGAAGGGGGAAAGTAATGATGAGAATGGAAAAAATAATTTGGGATAGGTGAGAAAAATGGAGGATAAAGGTTGGTTGTGCAAATAAATAAAAATTATGAAAAAAATATATTAAAAAAATGTTATTATTAAAAAATATATTAGAATATATGAAAAAGATATAGAAAAATAAGATTAAAAAATTATTAAAAAGTAAAAAATGAAAAAATAAAAAATTAAAATAAAAAATAACGAAAACAGAGGAATATATATATTTATACATATAAAAAAAAATAGAAAATGTAAAAAAAAATGTAAAAAAACTTATTTATGTTGTTATTCACTAACACTGTGATATTGATCACTTATTTATAACCAATTATGTTAGTTACGATTTATGTTTAGTAACATTTGTATTCATGTTATTAATCTGCCACAGCAGATGTCACATCCTTGTATACAATGATTTCACATGATCAAGGTTTGGCTGCTGTCATCACTCCACTAGGCTCAGGTCTGTACGAAGAACCAGTTCTTAAAGCTTAAATGGAATTGCTTTAGGAAAGATGAATATTTTACACAGGCACAGGGTATGAAAAAAACATTTTGTGGACAAGGATATCATAAAATTATAAGCGAGTTGGCTTTTAGAGACAGGAAAACTTTGCTAAGGAAAGTGGAAAGGAATGATACAGATAGTAGTAAATTTAGCTTGTCATTTGTTACCATTTGTTCCATTCAACTCCATATCATAAAGCAGATTTTTAACCCCTTCCTGCTGGCGTAAAACATATATGCAGCCCCACTGGACTCCACTTTTTTTCCATAAGGCTGCAACTATGCGTATTTCCCTTTGTGCTGGGAGCGCACTGGATAGTGTGCTCCCAGCACAAAGCCTGGGATCTCACGAGAGCCCTGGGCCCCATACTAACAATCGGGACCTGGAACTCTTGATTCCAGGTCAGCTGATCGCTGTGGCAGAGTTAATGTGAGAGAGAGGGAAAAAATATGTGTGTGTGTAAAATAAATAAATAATAAAAAAGAAAAAAAAATACCTAGATCAAAGTTTGATTTAGGTTAGTGCCAGGGTTAGTGTTTGCGTCAAGGTCAGGTTCAAAGGTCAGGGTCAGTATATTTTAAATATTTTTTCTTTTAAATTAACATCAATGTCAGTTAGTATCCGTGTGTTTTAGGTAGGACAAAAAAAAAAAAAAAAAAGCAAAATGCACACTATTGCTTATTGGCAGTACTACAGGTACAAACAACAAATAACATGCACATATGTGGTATTAATGCGATCGTCAGGAGCTGGAAAATTTAATTTGGGTTATTCTTTGGCGGTATGGTATGGTAGTTACAAAAAATATACAGCTACATTTAACCACTTGCCGACCGCCGCACGACAATGTACGTGCAAACTTTGGCGGCGGATACCGTTGTTATGGCAGCAGCTAGCTGCCATAACCCCGGTATCCCCGTTTTCATGCTGCGGTCGGCTTTCTGATAAAAGTGGTCCCTGCAGCGGATTCGCCGCAAGATTCCTTTTATCGGTGGTGGGAGAGGGGCCCCCCTCCCGCCACGATCCAGTGCCCTCCGCCGCTTAGCAGAGCCGTCGGTAGCAGCGGAGGCGATCGCGTCCTGTCAGTGCTGTGTCTGGAGACGAGTGAGGCTAAGATGGTGCCCACTCGTCTCCATGACACTGCTGGGCGGAAGCGACGTCAAAACGTCACTTCCGTCCACGCCTCTTAAAGGCATATTTTTTTTAATGTCATTTTTTTAAATGACTTTTTCTTTTTTTTTTTTAAATTGCATTTTAGTGTAAATATGAGATCTGAGGTCTTTTTGACCCCAGATTTCATATTTAAGAGGTCCTGTCATACTTTTTTCTATTACAAGGGATGTTTACATTCCTTGTAATAGGAATAAAAGTGACAATTTTTTTTTAAACAGTGTAAAAAAAATAAAATAATGTAAAATAAATAATAAAAAAAAAAATTTAAAACCCCCCGTCCCGATGAGCTCGCGCACAGAAGCAAGCACATACGCGAATAGCGCCCGCGTATGAAAACGGTGGTCAAACCACACATGTGAGGTATCGCCGTGACCAGTATAGCGAGAGCAATAATTCTAGCCCTAGACCTCCTCTGTAACGCAAATCATGCAACCTGTAGAATTTTTTAAACGTCGCCTATGGAGATTTTTGAGGGTAAAAGTTTCACGCCATTCCACGAGCGGGCGCAATTTTGAAGCGTGACATGTTGGGTATCAATTTACTTGGCGTAACATTATATTTCACAATATAAAAAAAAAATTGGGCTAACTTTACTGTTGTCTTATTTTTTTATTCAAAAATGTGCATTTTTTCCAAAAAAAGTGCGCTTATAAGACCGCTGCGCAAATACGGTGCAAAAAAAAGTATTGCAATGACCACCATTTTATTCTCTAGGGTGTTAGAAAAAAAATATATATATATAATGTTTGGGGGTTCTAAGTACTGTATTTATTGGCGTATAACACTCACTTTTTCACCATGAAATTCGGATGCAAATAGCGTGTGCGTGTTATACGCCAATACTTCAATTTCAGCTGCCTCGGAGGCAACGGGGGGGTGGGGGTGGGGGGGTGGGGAGGTAGCGGAATGAGTGCCGTCAGATTACATACAGTTAGAATCTCCTGTTTACTTGGTGGCCTCTGTAATAGGAAGTCAATAGATGGCAATGGCGAGGCTGCTGCATTTATGGCAATGGCTAGGCTGCTGCATTGATGGCAATGGTGAGGCTGCATTGATGTGGACTAATAAGGCTGCATTAATGGCAATTGTGAGGCTGCAGGTGGGCATTAATCAGGCTGCATTGATGGCAATGGTGAGGCTGCAGATGGGCACTGACCCTTATTTTGCTTCAAAGTTCCTTATTTAAAATTTAAGTTTTTTCCTGAAACTTCCCTCTTAAAATTAATGTGCGTGTTATACGCCTGTGCGTGTTATATGCCGATAAATACGGTAATTTTCTAGCAAAAAAACCTGTTTTAAACATGTAAACACCTAAAATCCAAAACGAGGCTGGTCCTTAAGTGGTTAAACATTAAAAAAAAAATATTTTTTTTTTTACTATTTTTCACTCTTTTGAGCCAAGAGAAATCAGGAGATATCCATAAGCATTTACTACCAAATGAAAGCCCAATTTGTCTTGAAAAAAAAGTATAATCCACCTGGAGGCACAAAGTAGTTATGATTATATGTACGGTTTTACTAACTCATGTCAAAGTTGCAAAATTGTGCTTAGGCATTAAGATTTGTTTTACCCTTAGGCGTGAAGGGGCTAAACAACATTGGCCCATTTAAAAAAATGATAGAGTGCTTGGACCCCTTTTACCTGACAATCTGGTGATTGTTTATAGGGGAGCTCCATCTCTCAGAAACAGGGTAGCCCCCAATGTAATAGATCCCCTGGATAGACCTTTATTTTTCCAAGATATGAAAGATTTCTATCTGTGCTGCAAGTTTGTGCCTCAATGTCCCCTAATGAATTTAGAGGTATCCTTTCAATCCGAACAAACATCCAAAGTTTATGATATACAGTTTTTATTATGTGTAGTACTAAAAATGTAGTTTACATGATGTGACAGACCCCCGTACTCAACAGGAGTACATCTGCCATATAAGCTTCCTTTCCTGGTACCAACACGATCCAAGACCCCTTAGCCCACCCAGTCACTTGTCGAGACATCAGTGTAGGGTGAAGAAGCATAAGACTGTTTATTCAAACACAGGTACAAAGAGATATACACTCAGGGGACAATCCCCCCTTCTTTGCATAATGACACAGGGCGGGTAAACTGCATTAAGTAACAAGAGATGCACAGGTACATTCAACCTTCCCATCAGCAGGGAGGGCTGTTGGAGAAATTCCCCCCTCCCTCCACCGTGCCCCCATTCTACATGTTAGAAACACATATACATCCCATAATATTTTGCTCCCAAGGCAGACATTGACAATAGAACTATGGGATACAGCCACACCTCAAATGATCTAGTAAAAAGTCTACAACAGTATATGAGACACAATATTATATCAGTCTGAAATGTGGAATTTTTTATCTTCATATATTTCTTGAGAGATATTGTTCAGAAATATTACTGACCCAAGTGAAAGAGCCCCTTCATTCTTTCATCACAAATCACACATATAGTTACCTGGGTAACAGGGGTAAAATGAAATGCCGAGTCCGGTGTGGTTGTATTGGGAATCTGGTTAGTGCAGACCCAACTGGAGTTCTTGGTCACTCTATTCCCCTACTACACATAGGAGGGCCTGGGGGAGCTAGACAAAGAGTTTCTAGAGCTCTCTAAGGTAAGCTGGGTTCCATGACCCCCCTGCCCAAAGTGACTCCCGTCACACATGATACTGTGCCCCTGCAGTTTTAAATATCTGGGAAAGACTAACCGCTAGTTGCATACACAATTAAA
Source organism: Lithobates clamitans (assembly GCA_037952925.1). Lineage (NCBI taxonomy): Eukaryota > Metazoa > Chordata > Amphibia > Anura > Ranidae > Lithobates > Lithobates clamitans. Next base: position 13,843,919 of record JBBGZY010000573.1, read on the forward strand.
GAAACACATTGCGAATATAAGATAAGCTTTTTTGAATTACAGTGTACCTAAACACTATGCTAAATTTCACAGTAAAGATCCAGGGGCTATACTTATTATGGATATAGAGAAAGTCTCCTTACACTGGAGTGGAAGCTTCATGAAGAGGGCGATTTCCCATCTTGAGACCAAATGAATATATAATTTAAAAATGTATACATTTATAGTTTGTGAATAGAATGTTAATAGTTTAATAATAGTTAAATGGGGTGTATGTTTTTAAAAATAATTTAGAGAGTGACCTATTCCCCCCTTTTTTATTAATTTTTATTATTATTAATTACAAATTATATAGTGATCATGAGCCGCTATTGTATTGTTTGCCATTTCTATATGTCTCAATTTGAGTACTGGTATAATGAAAATATGTGTATTTTTATTTTATTTTCTTCTTTTTATGTTTCGTTTCTGTATTTTAACTTTTCTTTTTCCAAAAAGGCAGACAGGCTATAAACAGGCATGTGGTGATCTATCTTGACCATCATATGGTGCTCGGTATTGGTGTCAGTGCTGGGCTCAGCCCTTAAGCAGAAGAAACAGACAGCGCAAAACCTAATTGATATGAACTCAGCAGCTTAACACTGTAGGCCAATATACAAAACCTAAAAGAATGTTCACAAAATATAGCAGTGCAGCGCTCAATATAAGTCACACGTATACACATAAAATGTACATATATACAACATATGAGGCAAAGTCCCAAAAAAAAATATCTTAAACTGAGGAGATGAATAACTGTCCACTTGTAGAAAGGGAATCCCTCAGTTAGCAAGAAAGGGTGCAGTGATAGGATAAAAGTGTATACATGTATCACCCCCACTGTGAACCTCCACCAGGGGTCTAGGCTGCTCACCTTATTGAGTAGACCTTCTGTGCTAACAGCAAGGTCACTCATGCATTCCCTTCCACAGGGTAAAATATGAAGACGGAGGTCCACTTGCAGTATCCCAAGATCAATCTCATCGGTAGATATATGTCATGTTAAAACAAAAATAACAGGACATAGTGCTCTCTAAAGGAAAATGTAAAATTTATTGAATAAAACAAATGTTACTCACAAGGATAGCACTGATTCCCAGTGCAGGAGTATACAGCATAAAAATGAACCAGATGGGTGGCTGTACTGACATCACGAAGCCCCTCGCACGCGTATCGTCCGTATGGACTTCCTCAGCGAATCTGGGCTCAGCCCTACCTTCTCTGAGCTGTCCACTCAGCTATCAGCTAATTGCCAGCTCCTATCTTTCCACAGTTACTCAGCTGTTGATGATATCCTGCTTGTCGGTCCTGCCCACTTAAGCCGTCCAGCCCAGAGGATCTCTGCCTTCGCCTTGGTCAATATCATATCCTGCATTCCTGTTAAAGACTTGCTTGGTTGACATCCCTTCTGGCTCCAGATCCTGCTTGCTGTTTTACTACGCTCATCTCCGGCTCCCTGACGTTTGGCTTGTCTGACTATCTATTCCGGTTACCGAACTTTGGCTATATTTTGACTACTACTTTGTTCTATTTCTCTTATTATTAAACAAGAGTGATTTAACTGTACTTCTGTCTCCATCTGATTTCATGGTTTCTGACAATTGGTTGCTATGTAGTCGTGTCCATTTCTGAGGAAGCGCTTGGCTTTTTGGCTTTATATGTGAGTTTGCATGGTGAGCACCATCTAGTCAGTCCTCAAGATGATTTAATCTCTGACAAAATGTGTTAGGCATGGCTACAATGTGATCTCATTATGCATGGTATTGGTGATTGGTTAGGAGTCAGCAAGTCTGCCTTGCACACTTTTTTTCAAATAAAAGCATTTTTTTTTTATAAAATACTGCATTATGGTTTGCTACTCTTACTTTTTGTTTTGGTTTATTGGGAGCATTGGTTATTGAGAAGAGAAACTGACTCCTGCTGGCCAGTGGGAATAACATCTTTACAGAGAGCTATTTTGACCATTTTATTCTTAATGGTCGACACCTTCTGGTAAGAGACTTGGTGTTTTACTCAGACATGGTTGAATGGGCTTACCCAGCAGAGTGGCACTGTTATGTGAAGTGGTGTTGCGAATTCAAATAGAGCGTTGTTTGACCTTTTTTTATTTAATGGTCAAATGCTTCTGGTAAGAGGATAGTGTTTGGTTTTCTTGGCACAGTCTAAATGGAGATACACATTAAAGGCACTGTGGCATTTTAACACTTTATGGACTTTTTTATGAACTGTTTAATTTGTTTTTAATCCCACATGAATTTTGCATATGATTTATATGTACTTTATTATTTGCACATATGCATTTTAATTCGAGATTGATTTTTATTGTATAGTGTATGCACTATCATTTAATTTATTACTGTGTTTACACATTTTGTTTATTGCACTTTATTTATTTGCACTTTATCTGTGCTTGACTAATGAGAAATTTTGATTGTATATTGTGTGGGCAACCATACATCTTTATAGTTTACAATTGCATTTTTTTGTGTTTTGATCAGATTGATTGTATGCATAGTTATATTTTTCAGGTGGATGATATAACTTATTGAGTTTATTTTAAGGGTTTAAGTGCTATACATTTGTTTTTAGGGATGAGCTTCGTGTTCGAGTCGAACCCATGTTCGACTCGAACATCGGCTGTTCGCCCGTTCGCCGAATTGCGAACGATATGGGCCGTTCGCGCCAAATTCGTGTGGCGCGTCACGGCCCATAATTCACTGCGGCATCGCAGTGCATTGCTTGCTGATGATTGGCCAAGCATGCACTATGACCCACATGCTTGGCCAATCACAGAGCCGCCTGAACAGAGAGCCATAATTGGCCAAAGCCAAGGAGGCTTTGGCCAATTATGGCTCAGGGGATTTAGTACACGCCCCACACTATATAAGGCCGCCTGCACGGCGGCCCTGTGCAGTGTGTGTTCAGGCGTTCATTGAGAGAGAGAGAGAGACAGACAGTGTCATTTGATTTGAGTTAGATAGATTAAGCAAAACAGTCAGTCAGTTAGCTGCACTTACCGTGTATTGTGTATATATATGCATCCCAGGTGTTGCATATATATATATACACTGTATTCAGTTTAGCTAGATCCGTTCCTGTTATCTTCTAGACTATTTACATTTAGTGCAGTGCGTCCTGCTCACAGTGTTCAGCTAGATCCGTTCCTGTTATCTTCTAGACTATTTACATTTAGTGCAGTGCATCCTGCTCACAGTGTTCAGCTAGATCCGTTCCTGTTATCTTCTAGACTATTTACATTTAGTGCAGTGCGTCCTGCTCACAGTGTTCAGCTAGATCCGTTCCTGTTATCTTCCTACTGACAGGCAGGCTTGTCTTGTTACAGTATATAAAGCTACCTGAAGAAAATTACTGGTGTTCTATTTGATCCTATTAGTACCACGGTCAGGCAGCTAGACTATTTACATTTAGTACAGTGCGTCCTGCTCACAGTGTTCAGCTAGATCCGTTCCTGTTATCTTCCTACTGACAGGCAGGCTTGTCTGGTTACAGTATATAAAGCTACCTGAAGAAAATTACTGGTGTTCTATTTGATCCTATTAGTACCACGGTCAGGCAGCTAGACTATTTACATTTAGTACAGTGCGTCCTGCTCACAGTGTTCAGCTAGATCCGTTCCTGTTATCTTCCTACTGACAGGCAGGCTTGTCTGGTTACAGTATATAAAGCTACCTGAAGAAAATTACTGGTGTTCTATTTGATCCTATTAGTACCACGGTCAGGCAGCTAGACTATTTACATTTAGTACAGTGCGTCCTGCTCACAGTGTTCAGCTAGATCCGTTCCTGTTATCTTCCTACTGACAGGCAGGCTTGTCTGGTTACAGTATATAAAGCTACCTGAAGAAAATTACTGGTGTTCTATTTGATCCTATTAGTACCACGGTCAGGCAGCTAGACTATTTACATTTAGTACAGTGCGTCCTGCTCACAGTGTTCAGCTAGATCTGTTCCTGTTATCTTCCTACTGACAGGCAGGCTTGTCTGGTTACAGTATATAAAGCTACCTGAAGAAAATTACTGGTGTTCTATCCCAGCTTAGTGCAGCTACAGGCCATTAGTATGTCTGGAAGGCCAAGAAGGAGAGGCAGACAGTCACAAGCCAATAAGAGAGGGCAAGCAGGCTCTGTGTCTAGTGCTGGTCATGGAGACGGTGCATCCTCATCAGCACGTGGCCATGGGACACGCTTGGCCTTTTTTTCGGCAGCTGGCCGTGTTGAGCCGCAACATGCGGAAGACTTGGTCGAGTGGATGACCAAGCCGTCCTCATCCTCCTCATCCTCTCTCACCCATGCCCAGGGTGCTTTGTCTGGCAAAGCAGCGGCCTCTTCCCTCAGCTCAATGTCATCAGTGACTCCTTCCCTAGCTCCACCATGTCCTCATGAGGATTCCCTCGAACTGTTTGACCACAGTGTTGGGTACATGCTCCAGGAGGATGCCCAGCGTTTGAAAGGCTCTGATGATGATACTGAGCTCGATGAAGGCAGTAACATGAGCACGGACAGAGGGGGTGCCCAAGAAGGACAGCAATCTGGCAGTCATGCTCCCCCTGCTGCAGCATACTGCCAGGTTTGCTCCAGTGATGAGAAGGGAGGGGATGATGAGGTCACTGACTCAACGTGGGTGCCTGATAGGAGAGAGGAGGAGGAGAAGGAGGAGGCGGCACATCACCAACGAGGCAGGATGCCCTCCAGGGGCCAGCCTAAGGGCAGCACATTGACTGCATCACACCCCAAAGCTCCACATGTGCAGGGCGCTGCAGTTTCTGCGCGTTATTCAAAAAGTTCTTTGGTGTGGGCCTTTTTTGAGACGAGTGCATCAGATCGCACCGCTGCTATTTGCAACATATGTCTCAAGCGTATCTCACGTGGCCAAAACATCTCCCGCTTGGGTACCACATGCTTGACCAGACATATGTTGACCTGCCATGCAGTTCGTTGGCAAGCGTATCTAAAAGACCCACACCAAAGAACAAAGAGGATCTCTCCTTGCTCCTCATCAGCTGAGATTTCCAACCCCACTAGACCTCCAGTCCTCTCTGAGACCTGCAGTGAGAGGAATGAAGGTGTAGAATTAGGTGTGTCACAGCCAAGTACTTGTGGGCAATCTGCTTTTGGTACACCGACGTCAGATTGTACCAGGCAAATTTCCCTGCCCCAGCTGCTGCACCGCCGAAAGAAGTTTGCTCCCAGCCATCCACATGCCCAGCGGTTGAATGCTAGCTTGGCAAAATTGCTAGCACTTCAACTGCTGCCTTTTCAGTTGGTAGACTCTGCCCCCTTCCGTTAGTTTGTGGAATGTGCGGTTCCTCAGTGGCAGGTACCCAAACGCCACTTTTTCTCACTGAAGGCGATTCCGGCTCTCTACCGGCATGTGGAAGGCAATGTCCATGCCTCGCTGGACAGGGCGGTCAGCGGTAAGGTGCATATTACCGCTGACTCATGGTCCAGCAGGCATGGACAGGGACGTTACCTAAGTTTCACGGCACATTGGGTGACTCTGCTGGCAGCTGGGAAGGATGCAGGACAAGGTGCAGTAGTGTTGGAGGTTGTTCCGCCACCACGCCTCCAAAATGCTGATTGTGACACACCTCTCTCCTCCACCCCCTCCTCTTCTTCTTCCTCAATGGCCTCTTCCTGTGTCCTTGGAACCAGCGGTGCTCGGTAGTCGATCAAGGGGCTATGCAAGTACGCAGGCCAAAAGATGCCATGCGGTGCTTGAGCTGGTGTGCTTGGGGGACAGGAGCCACACTGGGGCAGAGGTTCTGTCAGCTCTGCATGGGCAGGTTCAGAGGTGGTTGACGCCATGCCAATTTAAGGCAGGAATGGTGGTTTGCGACAATGGCACCAACCTCCTCTCTGTCCTCCGACAGGGACAACTGACCCATGTGCCCTGTTTGGCTCACGTCCTTAACTTGGTGGTGCAGCGGTTCTTGGGCAGGTACCCGGGCTTACAGGATGTCCTGAGGCAGGCCAGGAAAGTCTGTGTGCATTTCCGCCGGTCATATAATGCCAGTGCTCGGCTGGCAGACCTCCAAAAGGAATTTAACCTGCCTAGGAACCGACAAATCTGTGACATGCCCACCAGGTGGAACTCAACGTTGGCCATGCTGCAGCGGCTGCACACGCAGCAGAGGGCCATCAATAAGTACCTGTGCGACTATGGCACCAGGTACTGGTGCATGCATCAGTGACACTGTCCCCCTTTTCCACCTGTTGGACAAGGCACTTGAGGCAGAACAGAGGCAGGAAGAGGAGGACTTCCTTAGCTCTCAAGGCCCGCTTTATCCAGACAGTGTTCCTGCACACAGCAAGAGGACGAGGAGGAGGAGGATTGTGTCAGCATGGAGCCTGGCACTCAGCATCAGCAGCAGTCTTTAAGGGATCATTTACAGTCCCAAGAAACCCATGGACTTGTACATGGCTGGGAGGAGGTGCCTGCGGATCATGTCGTCCTTAGTGACCCAGAGGACTCTGGACCGAATGCCTCAGCAAACCTATGTTGCATGGGCTCCCTGATCCTGCAAAGCCTGCAGAAGGATCCTTGTATTCATGGTATCGAGGAAAGGGATCAATACTGGCTGGCAACCCTCCTTAATCCACATTACAAGGGTAAGGTTGCGGACCTTATCTTTCCATCGCAGAGGGAGCAGAGGATGAAACATCTTCGGGAGGCCTTGCAGAAAGGTCTGTGCAACACGTTCCCAGAGACTGGGAGGTTACAAACCCCTGTTCCTGGACAAGTGTTGCTGAGGCTTCGGTCAGTCAAAGAAGCAGCGGTGGAGAAGGTGGCCATCTGACCCATGCGTTCAGACAATTTTTTTAGTCCGCAGCCCCAAGGTACGATCGGTTCCAGAAACCATGAATAATTTTTTTTGAAATGTTAGATCCCTTCAAGACTGCCTATGCTAATGCTGAGTGACTATCCTGTTATGCTGATTGACCATCCTCTTCCTCCTCAATGATCATGCTGATAGCTTGTAAGAACATTTTTGGTTCTGGGCACCGCCACCAGTGGCTAAGGCCCAATTTTTCAGCCCCTGTTTAACAGGGGCGTGTAATTACAATTTTTGATGCAATACTTTGCAGCAGGGCTTGTTCCTGCACTCCAACTAGAGTATCTGTGAGGTATTGCAGTGTTGTGGCACCAGCACCAGTGCCTAAGGCCCAATGTTTCAGCCCCTATTTATCAGGGGAGTGTAATTACAATTCTTGATCTTATATTTCACAGCAGGGCCCTGTGAGGTCTTACAGTGTTGTGGCAACACCAAAATCTAAGGCCCAAATTTCTGCAGAGTATATAGAGCAGGCCCCTACTTTCAAACATCCAACTTACAAACTACTCCTACTTGCAAACGGAAGGAGACAACAGGTAGTGAGATGATATCTACCCCTAGGAAGTGAAATTCTTTCCTGTAAGAGTTAATATGGGAAAAACGTTTCTCCTTTCCACTGATGCTTTATCACCAATCCTTTTTTCACTAAAAACCCCAAATTTCCTAAAAACATTTGTCATTTGGACAGAAAGTGAGGTGAAATCTTCTGAAGAGGAGCACAGACAGCAAAACAAATGTCACAGGGGTGATAACCCTTCCCTATGTTTTTCAAAAAGCTTAAAATAGATTTTTTGGCTGGAGCTAAACACGTTAAAAATGTACCTGTACAAAATTACAAACAGATTCTACTTAACAACAAACCTACAGTCCCTGTCTTGTTTGCACCGCCTGTATACTGCTGTTCAGAGCATATAGGGCCTGGTGGCCCCACGCCTTTCCTTTTTAATTTGGGTGCGGGGTTCCACTTAATATCCATACAAGACCCAAAGGGCCTGGTAATGGACTGAGGGGTACCCATGCCTTTGTCTCACTGATTTTCATCCATATTGCCAGGACCCAACATTACCCAACATTACATTAAGGCCGCAAGTAGTTTTAAATGACTTTTATTCCTTTAAAAATGTCATTTTGTGCAGGGACTGTTCTAAAAACGGGAACAACGCGCCACTTTACAGGCATACTATAGACACCCCCCAGGTAAGATATTTAAAGGAATATTTCACTTTTTTTTTACTTTAAGCATCGTTAAAATCACTGCTTCCGAAAACTTTTTTTTGCATTGAAACATGTCCCCTGGGGCAGGGCTTTGGTCCCCAAACCCTTTTTAGGACAATACCACGCAAATTAGCCCTTAAAATTAGCACTTTTGATTTCGAACGTTCGAGTCCCATAGACCGCAATGGGGTTCTAACGTTCGTGCAAATTTTTGGTCCGTTCGCAGGTTCTGATGCGAACCGAACCGGGGGGTGTTCGGCTCATCCCTAGTTAGGACCCCTTAATAAATTTTTGTTTTGTTTTATTATACTCGACTATGTGAGCTTGTTATATTTCCTCCTTCACGGTCCCCCTCCTGTGACTTCACCATTAATATCAACAACACAACCATTGGTCCCTCCACACATGCCAGGGTCCTGGGTGTAATCCTTGACTCTGACCTTTCCTTCAGCCCCCATATCCAATCACTGGCTAAATCCTGCCGCCTTAACCTCCACAACATCTCCAGAATTCGACCCTTCCTTACTAATGACACCACAAAGCAACTTATTCACTCCTTGATTATTTCCCACCTCGACTACTGCAACTCTCTCCTTAATGGCCTAGCCTTAAGCAGGCTATCCCCCCTTCAGTCTATTATTAATGCTGCTGCTAGACTAAGACACCTCACTAATCGATCCGTGACTGCTGCTCCTCTCTGCCAATCCCTTCACTGGCTTCCCCTACCCCATTGTGTAAAATTCAAAATGCTAACCATAACATACAAGGCCATTCACAACATCGCCCCCATCTACATCACCAACCTCATCTGCAGATATCACCCAAATCGCCCCCTCCACTCCTCCCAGGACCTCCTGCTCTCTAGCTCCCTTGTTACCTCCTCCCATGCCCGCCTTCAGGACTTCTCCAGAGCCTCTCCCATCCTCTGGAATTCCCTGCCCCAGTATGTCCAATCAGCCCCTACCCTGTCCACCTTTAGGAGATCCCTGAAAACTCATTTATTCAGGGAAGCCTATCCCACACCTACATAACTGTCCCTGAGCCACCCCCATCAAATCATTCTTTGCAGCTATTACCTTTTGTACCACCACCCCCTCCCTTTAGAATGTAAGCTCTATGAGCAGGGCCCTCCTGTATCTTTTGTATTGAACTGTACTGTAATTGTGTTGTCCCCCTTATACATTGTAAAGTGCTGCGTAAACTGTTGGCGCTATATAAATCTCGTAAAATAATAATAATAATGTGTGTGTTTTCCTTCAAAAAGGACAGTTTGTTTGTGAGGAGGCAGGTACATTTCAAAAATACAATGTGAAATTAACTAGAGACACCAACACCAAGCAATCTCATTGAGATTAAATAAAACAAGATAATAATGGTGTTGTTGTAACTTGACACACAAAACACACCCAAAACTATTCTGGAGTTAAAAAAAAAAAACCACAAGATCAGGATTTAAAAAAAAAAAGTTTTTTTCTAAAAACATCAAAAACAAAATTTTTTTTTCGGTAGATGTGACAAATAAAAATATTTAATAATAAAGAAAGAAGTTTGTGAGAACTCTCTGTGAATATGAGCAGCAAAACTGAAAGGAGATGCTAGATTTGAAAGTGCGAATAAAACTTTATCTCAATCGGAGTCTGGGATGCCATGGCCCAGTTCTCTTTCACAATCGTGAGTGTAAAATGGAGGCTGGGGGAATGCACCAGAGAGGAGCATGTTGTATAGTTAAAGTGGTGTTCCGGCCGAAATTATACTTTTTTAATAAAAATTTCAAAATGCAACAGGCAGGGGGGATGTCACAAAAGCTACACCTGTCCTGTTCTACTTCTAAATCAGCAGAGGATCCTTTCAGGGATCCCATTCTGAATGGAGCAGAGCACACCTGCGTGCAAGAACCCTAAACAGAACTTTCCACAATGTTAAAGTGGTGTTCCGGCCGAAATTATACTTTTTAAATAAAAATACCCCTAAAATACACAAGCTTAATGTATTCTAGTAAAGTTAGTCTGTAAACTAAGATCTGTTTTGTTAGTTTATAGCAGTAGTTTGTTATTTTATAAACTTACAGCAGGCCGTGGTCATCTTAAGTGTGGGCATCTAAAGCCAGACTGTATTTCTTCCTGGATCTCATCCTTGCAGATCTTGCACATGGTCAGTGCAGCACAAGCAGTGTAACAGGTTTCAGGTCAGGTTCCCATAGCAACAGCAGTGTCAGAGGAAGTTGCCGCCCCTTCCCAGAAGGCATTGCAAACAGGAAATGATGTGATGGGCCACAGCCAGGGAGGAAGTGAAAAATGAATACAGCAGATATACAGTAGGTGCTGAGAAAAAAAAAAAAAAAATATCCAATTCGTTTACAGTGCACAGTTTAGTGAGGGATGCTGAAGAGTTGTAAAAGTGGGTGGAACTCCACTTTAAGAAATAATACATGGATAGACTGGATCATTCAAGCATAAGTCCTCAAACGGTTTCAGAGTTCTATGAAATTATCCCAGCCTCTGGCTTTCATTGAGGAAATTGTATAGTTGGAGATCTTCTCTAGCAGGGGGTATCTAGGGTCAAAAGCTCACTGAGTGATTTAATCACCAAGGCAAAAAAAGCCGATGAGTGGGATTTTTAATGGTGGATGGTATACCTTAGTAGTTTATGTACTTTTTGTACAGTAATTGATCTTATAATGGTTATAGTTGTTATAGTTGATAGTTAGTATTATTATTGACTTACTTACAAACCTTCTGAAATAGGAAAGAGGGACACCTTTTAGCACATGTATTTCTGCAAATGAAACATCCTGTCTGACGTCCCGGATATCTCCTTTCCCAGTTGATGCTTATTACAAGGAAACACATCGGTTGGAGAGAACCCCGTGACATCACCACACACCAGCTAGTAGTCTGAGAACTCAAAGTGCTGTGTGCTGTTTTTATATTTCTGTGCTGTGCAAGAAAAAAATTCTCGGAATAAATGCCTTGGTTTTCTGCACCATGAAGTTTTTTATCTTTCTTTTCAAACAAACTATTTGAAAACAATGATCAGAGGAGATCCTATTTGAGGGCAAGTGTTATATACCGAAAAGTTTACCTTGCTACTTGCTAAGGAGGAGAGCCGTCATTCCCCATTAACCACTTCAGCTCCGGACCATTTGACTCTACTTCTAAGGGAAGGAGCTCCCTTATAAATAACTTGTGGCTTAGCAGGGAGCACACTCCCTAAAACTGGATCATTGGTGAGAATATGCCAGTGTTTCTTAATGAGCCTAGCCTCATTAGTATGTTGTATTGAATAGGTGGTTATGAAAGGGACAGAAGGTACTTTGTCACGACTAGGTGTTTTAGCCCTCAGAAGATCACCTCTGTCTAATAATGATACCTCCTCTAAGGTCTTCATAAGAGAGGCCTCTAGGTACCCCTTTTCCAGAAAACGCTTGATGAAAATGTCTGCCTGAAACAGAAACTCGTCATGATTGGAGCAAGTTGGTGCTAAGCCACAAGTTATTTATAAGGGAGCTCCTTCCCTTAGAAGTAGAGTGGCCCCTAATATTCTCGACCCTCCTTCTGTTAAGAAAGGATTCTTTGAGAATCTGACAGGTTTTTACCAATGTAGGAAGTGCAGGGTATGCTCCCTGAGTGGCTGTGTACATAGAAGAACGCAGTTTGTTTCTACCAGCACTTCAAAGGAGTTTGAGATCAAACCATTCATGACATGCTCAACAGAGAGGGTCGTTTATCTGCTTCAATGTCCTTGCGGACTGCAATATGTAGGCAGGACCAAGCGTCCCCTCTCTGTTAGGCTCAATGAGCATGTGACAAATATTTTGACTGGGTTCCCCAAACACCCAGCATCCAGACATTACCTTGCGGGCCCACAATCGGAACCCCGCTAAAACCATCTTTTTGGGGATTGATAAGTATACCACCCATTGGTGGGGTTGATCTCTGATACATGGGATCTCAAGGCTTGAGATGTCATGGATACATAAATTGAGATGTTACACCCCCTTTGGACTTAATGTAGAGGTGGACCTTAATGCATTCATTGACAACTCTTAATTATTATCTATTCAATATGTACACTTGGTGTGAGTCCTCGGTGGCTTAGCCCAAATTAATTTTGGTGCGAATTCTTACTATCTGCCTCAGCTCTTATGGCTTTTATTTTTATATTTTTTGCCTTATTCATTTTTAGTATAAGAAATTTTTCCTCCCTACATTAATTTTTTCTTTTTATTTTGTATTTTGTATTTTTATTTTTAATTTATTTTTTTATTTATTTTTATTTTTATTTCTAATTTTATTTTTATTTTATTTGTATTTTTATTTATTTATTTATTTTTTTATTATTATTATTATTATTGTTTTTATTTCCATTTTTTATTTTAATTTTATCTCCTCTTTTCAGTTGTTTAGTCATTCAACACCTATATAACACATGGCCCCTTTTTAAGGTTTCCTGGATTTTCTTCCCCTTTTTTCTCCACTAGATGGCGTAGGCAATATTTAACATAGTTTTGTACATTACTTTTGTAATCTGTTTCCATGCTCAGTTCCTTGTCAAAATTGTGAATAACATCCAATTTAATGTATTTTATGACTTTAATCGGATTTCTATTTTGAATTTAGAGCCAGATATAGACATTAACATCTTTCAATCACTTCCTGTTTTTACCAGGAAGTTGAACTTTGCCACCGATGTCTCACAACGAGGCTTGGTTTTGTTTTCTCTTGTTACAAATGTGCGATGAGTCAGTGAGTCGCCCATTCCCTTGACGATGTCTTCGTGAGACGAAACGTACGTCAGATGGTAGACGCGCTGACGTCATCACAGTATATCCCGTACCTCGTCCTGAACGGGTGTCCATTAGCTGGCCGGCTGCAGTGTTTTTATATGCCTTTATCTCTGGTTCACATGTAAGTGCATCTTTATTTACATTAAATCTTGGTCTTAACAATTTCACACTATGGAGAGCCGTTGTTTTATATTTCTGGGTCCTGCCTATTGAATGTCGGGTTGGATTGAGCTGCCTTGTTTTGAGTCCTGGTCCTTCATTGGAAGCCATGGTGTGAGTCCTGGTCCTTCATTGAAAGCCGTGGTGTGACGGTTCCTGTATTGACCATCAGGTTGCTGTACAAGCTTACTAAAGCTTGCCATCTGGTAAGCGCATAATACACACGGTGGTGGATCCCCTCATATGCTGGTGTTTTGTGATTGAATATTTTTATCCGTACATCTTTGGTAGGACTCCTTTCCCTCTTCTATCTGGACTGAATATCCATTTACTCACATTTTTTCACTATTTGGACTTATTTTTACCCCCCTTTTTAGTTTTTTTCTGTGACCTTAATTGTGTTTCATATATGCTATTTCTGAGTCCTTTTAGGGCTTCTATCTGGACTGAATATCCATTTAGTCACATTTTTTCACTATTTGGACATATTTTTACCCCCCCCTCTTTTTTTTCTTTCTCTGTGACCTTAATTGTGTTTCATATATGCTATTTCTGTGTCCTTTAGGGCTTTTTTGTTTACATATATATCACTCTATATGCTTGTTCACATATTTTTAGTGCTGCTCACGTTTTATAATATTTACTGTTTTGTGTATATCCCACTTATTTTGAGCTGCTGCTTTATATTTCACCAGGTAGCGGGGTATAATATTTTTTATTTTTATGTGTGACATGACACTGATCACCGCACCCAATTACAGGGAGCGGTGATCAGTGTCCTTGTCACTAGGCAGAACGGGGAAATGCTTGTTTACATCAGCTCTTTCCCATTCTTCCTCTCTGTGAGACTATCACGGGTATCCCTACGGACGTCGAGTCCGCGGGACCCGCAATCACACTCACGGAGCTTGTGGTGAGCGCGCCCGCAAGTGGCTTCTTAAAGGGCAATGTACAGGTACGGTAATATGCCTGTACGTGCCCTTCTGCAAACGTATATTGGCATGAGCCGGTCGGCAAGCGGTTAAGAAGTTCAGGTGGAGAAACATTACAGGAGATCGCTGTCGGTGCTGGAGCACACTGAATGATTATCCCCCTTCGTGTCTCTATTGTGGGAGAGCTGATGAGTGACGGTTTGGAGCTAATCGGCTGGAAATCTTCACAGTGTATGGCTAACATAAGATAATCTTGACCCTTATAATTTGGGGTCCATCTGATCTGTGTAAGAGGCCATCTGGCTCTTTTTTGTATATCTCCCCTTCTGATTTGAAGTATTTAATCAAGCTTTCCTGAGTGTGAAAGGCGGCATCACTGTTTGTTACATTTGTTCTGCTATTTATTTACTCTGTCACTTTGTTGCAGTTTGGACATTTTTTTGATACTTTTACACAAATATTTTTGGTGAACGTCTTTTTTGTGAACACTTTTTTCCACAATCTTTCTAGAATTTATTTGGGATGTTTATTCTCATTTAATCACTTTTTAGTGACTTTCCTTTTTTTGGTTTCACTTATTGCGCCAATTTATTTATTGTACAGATATATTTATGGTATATCAATTTTTACACATCATGATTACATTATTTGCACATCTCCTTTGTGTTTACAATCTATGTTAAAATTAAGTATTTCATTTTTTAGGAGAAAGCAGCATTTTTTTATGTTTATAAGTGTTTGGCCATATATACACTATTTTCACTTTTTTATTTTAGGTATTTTTGTAAGAGTGGTTGGGTGAGCGCAAATTGATTCACATACACAAATGAAACATCCTTGCCTTGCCCTCAGTTAATCAGACCATTAAGAATGTGTAAGCCAAAAATTATTGATTATTTTTTCTACCATTACTTTTCCTTTATACTGACTTTTCAACATAGCAAACAAGATAATTAAGAGATAGTATGAAGGATAAGGGCAGATTATAATACTTTTGGTAGATGAATAATACATTTTCATAGATATCTGTACATCAGACTAAAAAGAGAGACAGAGAGATTTGGCTCCAAATGAGAGACGGTTGGGATATACAGTATATTATTGATGTAGCACTATATGAAAAATGATGGATTAAATCTAGTAATGGTGTCCTACTTTGTTTTGTTTTTTTTGTTTTTTAATGTAAAGTCACTTTAGACTCCAGATGGGTAAGGGGTTTGAAAAAGTGTCTGGTAAATGTAACATTCATTCCTTTATAAATATTCCCCTATGAATACATCAGGTCATATATCAATGTGCAGCTTTTTGCAAATAAAGAGTGAAAAATGTATCAGATTGATGTAAAAAATGTTATCAGCATTTTTTTATTTTTTTAATGTAGAGTTTGTTATATAACCAATGTTACCAAAATACCCATTGCTCACTGGAAGGAGGTAATAATAGGTGGACTGGGACGGGGGAGCCTTTTTACAAATACTTTAATTTTGCCATGAATAGGAAATAGGACAATTGTCTCTTTAAAGTTCAATAAAACTAATCCTAGTACTAATGCTAATAACTAAGAAATCCAAGACTACCCACAACACAACTGTCCACAACACCGCTTTCTGAATTCACTGCAGAACAAACAGCACTGTCTCCCTGTTAACGGAAGTGGAAAATATAACTAATCTTCTGGCTCAGTCTAAAGTTTCAATCATACAAACATACCCTTAATGAAGTATATAAAACTATAGACTTTTTTTAATTTTTTGGTCCTTTTGGATGGAGTAAGTGATGTTGCTGGGCACTTCTGCCTACTAGCACTAGAGTTGTTGGTCTGAATCTCAAGCATAGCACTACCTACACTGAGTTCGCATGTTCTCCCTGTGCCTGTGTGGGCTTCCTCCAGGTATTTCAGTTTCCTCCCACACTCAAAAGACACACTGGTAATTTAATTGGCTCCTGTCTTAATTGGCCCTAGTATATGTATGAATGTGAGTTAGGTACTTTAGATTGTAAGCTCCTTGAGGGCTGGGACTGATGTGATGCACAATATACTTTATGTGTAAAGCGATGCATAAATTGATGGCACTATAAGTACCTGTAATAACTAAAAATTCAAAAAAATAAATCAAATGTTTATTTGAGAAAAAATGTTTATAACTCTGACATTTTTTTCCATCTGTATCTCATTGGGGAGAATTCTCTTCACTTCCTGTCCCATAGCCATAACAGGAATTGAGAGAAAACTGGCTTTCATTGTTGGTGATAATGGGAAACCGGACATGAGAGGGTGAATCTCCCTAATAGGGGCACAAACAGCAATACAAACCTGACAGATGTTACACTTCCTCTCTAATCTAGCCAGTTTTAAATCAAGCAGTATATACTGTCCCTTTAGCTAACCCATGGTGCTCTGGGAATGTATTATTTGTAAAATAAAAAATATTATGTATATCTCTAGTTAAACAATTATATGAAACAACAGTTTACAATAAACTAAAAAAAAATAAAAATAAATTGGACACAAAGCCATTATAGTTTCAATATAAAAGGTATGTCAAGGCAAAATATAAAAAAAATACTGTATACCTTTATAATACATGCACATTTCCTTTATTTTCCCTTATTGAAGACCCTGCAAGTACAGAAAAACACAATTTGATCTCCCAGAAATGCCCTCAGATCCTTAATTCTCTTGTGGGCTGATAAGACATAGCTTTTTTATAAAATGAGTGGTATAAGCCCTGCCCAATGTTATATGCTAAACTACTCAACCACTCCTAGTCTCAGATCTCAACATACAGAAAAACCTTGGATTGCAAGCACAATTCATTCCAAAAAAATGCTTGCAATCCAAAGTACTCGTATATTGAATTTCCCCATAAGAAATAATGTAAACTCAGATGATTCATTCCAAAACCATTTATTCAGAAGTCCTTCAGTCTATAGTCCATATAAAAGATTATAGCAATGTGATAAATTTTGTAACCATAAAATGTCCATCCACAAAATGGCAGCCTCCACAAGGGGATTAGAAGCAAAATCCAGCAGGAGCTACAGAGTATAAAAGAGAAGAGAGGTGCCTCTAAGTGTAGCAATATGGTTACAATTAATAAAGGTACAACATTTGCCAACTCATATGGTTGATGATTAAAAGAAGCACATCTAAGTATGCAGGCATCCGGGGTAAAGCTGTCCACATAGACAATCCTCCGGATCACCATCGACACCATCCCTTTCACGATGGGCTCCATGAGCAGTTCAAGCCTCGCTTTCAGATCGCTCTACTGCTGGGTAGTCTTCCTGGTCACGATTGGAGACTGAGAGTGGTGAGAGCCGGTGGTGCGGATGATGGTCTATATGGACAGCTTTACCCCGGATGCCTGCATACTTACATGTGCCTGTTTTAATCATTAACCATGTGATTTGCTAAATAGACCATCCTCCGCACCGCCGGCTCTCACCGCTGTCAGTCTGCAATCATGACCGGGAAGACTACCCTGCAGTAGAGCGATCTGAAAGCGAGGCTTGAAGTGCTCGTGGAGCGCAGCGTGGAAGGGATGACATTGATGGAAGAGCAGAGGACAGTCTATGTGGACAGCTGTACCCCGGATGCCTGCATACTTAGATGTGCCTGTTTTAATCCTCAACCATGTGAGTTGCTAAATGTTGTACCTTTATTAAATGTAACCATATTGCTACACTAATGCCCTGTACACACGGTCGGATTTTCCGATGGAAAATGTCCGATCGGAGCGTGTTGTCGGAAATTCCGACCGTGTGTGGGCTCCATCGGACATTTTCCATCGGATTTTCCGACACACAAAGTTGGACAGCAGGAGATAAAATTTTCCGACAACAAAATCCGTTGTCGGAAATTCCGATCGTGTGTACACAAATCCGACGGACAAAGTGCCTTGCATGCTCAGAATAAATAAAGAGATGAAAGCTATTGGCCACTGCCCCGTTTATAGTCCCGACGTACGTGTTTTACGTCACCGCGTTTAGAACGATCGGATTTTCCAACAACTTTGTGTGACCGTGTGTATGCAAGACAAGTTTGAGCCAACATCCGACGGAAAAAATCCTAGGATTTTGTTGTCAGAATGTCCGAACAAAGTCCGACCGTGTGTACGGGGCATAAGAGGCGCCTCTCTTCTCTTTTATACTCAGTTATGACATGACGCTACTTGTATATCAAAACATCGCTCATTTATCAAGTCAAAGTTTATAAAAAAAAAATTCTTGTCATGCAAAACACTCTTAGATCAAATTACTCGTAATGCAAGGTTTTACTGTAATGGCTAATTATTCTGGTAGTCCAAGATGAGAATTGCGGGGGCTCTTTGACATAACACAGGAAGTGTAGAGAAACAAGGCAGCTCTGAATTTCTGACAAGATCAACAGGCTTTTTTTTTTTTTTTTGCTCATCAAACAGATATAACAAAATGCTTCCAATAGTGTATTAAACGGACCAAAAGGAAGCAAATAAAATAAGTTCACATGCACAAAATAAACTGTGCATGGGCAGTGTCCTTTGATGTATGCATCTTGTGCATTGATGTCATCCTGGTAACAAATTTATTAAAATAGTCCACACAAATCTTTAGTGTATCTGTAGTATGTGTTTGATAACAAGGTGGTTGTACTTGGCTGCCTTGAAAGGGTGTGACATCATGTTTAGTCACCATCTCCTTGACATTACAAGACATTTTTGCTGATAGACGGCAATTGTATTACAGTATCACCATGACGATGATGCTGTTGCAGCCTTGATGGTCACAGACATTTTTTTCCTCTAACAGTTTTAAATCAAAATCATAATTTTCCTCACTTGCAAGCTCTGGGTTGCTTTTCTCTAAACATCCTGCTGGAGGAGCTCACTTTACATTTGTGAGTTTATGAGGTTTCTGAAAAAAATATAAAAGCTATTACTTGAGAAAACTAGGTATTCTTATCTAATAACTGAGCCTTGGTCTTTCCCAGCATACAGTCATTTTACTTACGTATCTCTGCGCAGATTAAACACCTTGGGTCAGTTAAACAGATAAATGTACGCTGAGTGATGTCATGTGACTTCATACAGTATGTTGCATTGAGATGTGATATGTATTTTAATAGCAAGGAAAGAGAAACACATGGCAAAGTACAGAGAGCATAATGATATATATTGGCATTTAACAGACAGAAAACGAGATATAACAACAGAATTATGGAGGCATTGTTTTACTTGGAAAGCAGCATAGTGGCTAAATGATTAGTACTTTTGTCTGGCAGCTCCAGGCCCTACATGAGTGGGATGCTAACTGCATGGAGTTTTCATGTTCCTCTTTTTTAGTAGGTGATCCTGTGGATTTTTCTTACTAAAATTCATTAACTAACTGGTAGGTTAGGTTATCACTGGGCACCAGGGCCGGTCCCAGGCGGGTGCACGGGGTGCAGTGCACCCAGGCGCCAGAGAGGTGGGGGCGCTGAAGCGCCAGAGTGCTCCCTTCCCTCCTCCTCCTCCCCTCCGTGTCCAGAAGTAGCTCTGTCTGCAGCAGCTCACCGCCGCGGAGCGGCCACGCCGGCGCCGCTGTGCTTTACATTGCTAGAGCCTGTCCCCCCTCCCTCCTCCTCCTCCTGTCAGAGGAGAGCAGCCGCCGGAGATCGGAGCGGCTGGTCTCTGTGTTGAGAGAGACCAGCCGCGCAGTGACTTCGCTGGGGGGAGTGGGGAGGGGGGGCGGCCCGTGCCTGCAGCCTGACACAGGTTCTCTCTCTCATCCGCTGTCTCTCACTCCCGCCTAAGCTGATGCCTGCAGCCTGTCTCGATCTGTTCACGGCTGCACACTGTCCTCTCTAGCTGCTGCCCGGGTGTTAATGTGTCTGTCTGTACTGATAGAGGGAGGTTTGTCCCTGGGGCGGTCTGTGCTAATGGGGGGGCTGTCCTGGGGGGGCGGTCTGTACTAATGGGGGGGTTGTCCTGGGGGGGCGGTCTGTGCTAATGGGTGGGTTGTCCTGGGGGGGCGGTCTGTGCTAATGGGGGGGTTGTCCTGGGGGGGCGGTCTGTACTAATGGGGGGGTTGTCCTGGGGGCGGTCTGTACTAATGGGGGGGTTGTCCTGGGGGCGGTCTGTACTAATGGGGGGGTTGTCCTGGGGGGGCGGTCTGTACTAATGGGGGGGTTGTCCTGGGGGGCGGTCTGTACTAATGGGGGGGTTGTCCTGGGGGGCGGTCTGTACTAATGGGGGGTTGTCCTGGGGGGGCGGTCTGTACTAATGGGGGGGTTGTCCTGGGGGGGCGGTCTGTACTAATGGGGGTGTTGTCCTGGGGGGGCGGTCTGTACTAATGGGGGGGTTGTCCTGGGGGGGCGGTCTGTACTAATGTGGGGTTGTCCTGGGGGGTCTGTACTAATGGGGGGTTGTCCTGGGGGGGCGGTCTGTACTAATGTGGGGTTGTCCTGGGGGGTCTGTACTAATGGGGGGGGTGTCCTCGGGGGTCTGTACTAATGGGGGGGTTGTCCTGGGGGGGCGGTCTGTACTAATGGGGGGTTGTCCTGGGGGGTCTGTACTAATGGGGGGTTGTCCTGGAGGGTCTGTACTAATAGGGGGGGGGTTTGTCCTGGGGGTCTGTACTAATTGGGGGTTGTCCTGGGGGGTCTGTACTAATGGGGGGGGTTGTCCTGGGGGTCTGTACTAATGGGGGGTTGTCCTGGGGGTCTGTACTAATGGGGGGGTTGTCCTGGGGAGTCTGTACTAATGGAGGGGGAGTTGTCTTGGGGGGGTCTGTACTAATGGAGGGGGGATTTGTCCTGGGGGGTCTGTACTAATGGAGGGATTTGTCCTGGGGGTCTGTACTAATGGAGGGGGGGTTTGTCCTGGGGGGTCTGTACTAATGGAGGGGGGTTGTTCTGGGGGGGTCTGTACTAATGGAGGGGGGTGTTTGTTCGGGGGGTCTGTACTAATGGAGGGGGGGTCCTGGGGGGGGCTGTACTAATGGAGGGGGGTTTGTCCTGGTGGGGGGTCTGTACTAATGGAGGGGGGTTTGTCCTGGTGGGGGGTCTGTACTAATGAAGGGGGGATTTGTCCTGTGGGGGTCTGTACTAGTGGAGGGGGGTTCTCCTGGGGGGTCTGTAGTAATGGAGAGGGTTTGTCCTGGGGGGTCTGTACTAATGGAGGGGGAGTTTGTCCTGGGGGGGTCTGTACTAATGAAGGGGGGGTTTGTCCTGGGGGGTCTGTACTAATGAAGGGGGGATTTGTCCTGTGGGGGTCTGTACTAGTGGAGGGGGGTTCTCCTAGGGGGTCTGTACTAATAGAGGGGGGTTTGTCCTGGGGTCTATACTAATAGAGGGGGGGTTTGTCCTGGGGGTCTGTACTAATGGAGGGGGGTTGTCCTGGGGGGGTCTGTACTAATGGAGGGGGGTTGTACTGGGGGGGTCTGTACTAATGAAGGGGGGCTTTGTCCTGGGGGGATCTGTACTAATGGAGGGGGGGTTGTCCTGGTGGGGGTCTACTAATGGAGTGGGGGTGGTTTGTCCTGGGGGGGTCTATACTGATGAAGGGGGGTCTGTACTGAGAGAGGGGTTTATACTTAGTGGGGGTCTATACTTAGTGGAGGGAGGTCTGTACTGAGGGGTGACTAAAGTTGGTGGAAGGAGGGTGACACCATGTAATACCGCACCTGGTGACACCAACCCTAGTGACGTCACTGCAGCTGCAGGGTCTTCTTTCGCCCCTTCCCCTCCCTCTCCCTCTCCTCTCCGCACGTGCACTGCTATACTAGTGAGTGGCGCTGGCCAGCACAGCCTCCCACTATGTTTCTTCCCCCGCCTTCATATCAGCCAGGGAAAAATAGAATAGAAAAAGGAGAAGAGGATTGTGGGACATGTAGTCCCGAGGACTGGCAGCCCCACTGTAACACGGAAACTGCAGTCCACACAGCAGGCTCAGCTGAATGGGAGAGAGAGATACAGGAGCCAGAGGGAAAGCCACACAGCCTGGTGCCATCCCTGGCGGAGAAAGGAATGGAGTCATTGCCAGAATACAGATCTGGGTGCTACCCAGCGGAGTCACCACGGGCAATTCAGAGTGAGCTTACTCCTGATCAGAGGAACCATCGCTGGGTCAGGTGAGAGGGCCAATCGGCCATTATCTACTAATGTCCATAGGAACTGCAGTCTCTGACCATCTCCTGTATTATATCTGCAGTCTCTGACCTTCTCTTGTATCATGTCTGCAGTCTCTGACCATCTCCTGTATTATATCTGCAGTCTCTGACCTTCTCTTGTACCATGTCTGCAGTCTCTGACCTTCTCTTGTATCATATCTGCAGTCTCTGATCATCTCCTGTACCATGTCTGCAGTCTCTGATCATCTCCTGTACTATGTCTACAGTCTCTGATCATCTCCTGTACCATGTCTGCAGTCTCTGACTGTCTCTTGTATTATGTCTACAGTCTCTGACCATGTCCTCTACTATGTCTGCAGTCTCTGACCATCTCCTGTATTATATCTGCAGTCTCTGACCTTCTCTTGTATCATGTCTGCAGTCTCTGACCATCTCCTGTATCATGCCTGCAGTCTCTAATCATCTCCTGTACTATGTCTGCAGTCTCTGATCATCTCCTGTACTATGTCTGCAGTCTCTGATCATCTCCTGTACTATGTCTGCAGTCTCTGACCATCTCCTGTATTATATCTGCAGTCTCTGACCTTCTCTTGTACCATGTCTGCAGTCTCTGACCTTCTCTTGTATCGTATCTGCAGTCTCTGACCATCTCCTGCATTATATCTGCAGTCTCTGACCTTCTCTTGTACCATGTCTGCAGTCTCTGACCTTCTCTTGTTTCATGTCTGCAGTCTCTGATCATCTCCTGTACCATGTCTGCAGTCTCTGATCATCTCCTGTACTATGTCTACAGTCTCTGATCATCTCCTGTACCATGTCTGCAGTCTCTGACTGTCTCTTGTATCATGTCTACAGTCTCTGACCATGTCCTCTACTATGTCTGCAGTCTCTGATCATCTCCTGTACCATGTCTGCAGTCTCTGATCATCTCCTGTACTATGTCTACAGTCTCTGATCATCTCCTGTACCATGTCTGCAGTCTCTGACTGTCTCTTGTATCATGTCTACAGTCTCTGACCATGTCCTCTACTATGTCTGCAGTCTCTGATCATCTCCTGTACCATGTCTGCAGTCTCTGATCATCCCCTGTACTATGTTTACAGTCTCTGATCATCTCCTGTACCATGTCTGCAGTCTCTGATCATCTCCTGTACTATGTCTGCAGTCTCTGATCATCTCCTGTACCATGTCTGCAGTCTCTGATCATCTCCTGTACCATGTCTGCAGTCTCTGACCAACTCCTGTACCATGTCTGCAGTCTCTGACCATCTCCTGTACCATGTCTGCAGTCTCTGACTGTCTCTTGTATCATGTCTGCAGTCTCTGATCATCTCCTGTACTATGTCTACAGTCTCTGATCATCTCCTGTACTATGTCTACAGTCTCTGATCATCTCCTGTACTATGTCTGCAGTCTCTGATCATCTCCTGTACCATGTCTGCAGTCTCTGATCATCTCCTGTATCATGTCTGCAGTCTCTGACCAACTCCTGTACCATGTCTGCAGTCTCTGACCATCTCCTGTATCATGTCTGCTGTCTCTGACCAACTCCTGTACCATGTCTGCAGTCTCTGATCATCTCCTGTATCATGTCTGCAGTCTCTGACCAACTCCTGTACCATGTCTGCAGTCTCTGATCATCTCCTGTACCATGTCTGCAGTCTCTGACTGTCTCTTGTATCATGTTTGCAGTCTCTGATCATCTCCTGTACTATGTCTGCAGTCTCTGACCATCTCATGTACCATGTCTGCAGTCTCTGACCATCTCCTGTACCATGTCTGCAGTCTCTGACTGTCTCTTGTATCATGTCTACAGTCTCTGACCATCTCTTGTATCATGTCTACAGCCTTTGACCGTCTCTTGTATCATGTCTGCAATCTCTGACCAGCTTCTGTACCATGTCTGCGGTGTCTGACTGTCTCTTGTATCATGTCTGCAGTCTCTGACCATCTAGTCTATCTTGTCTGTAGTCTCCGACCATCTCCTGTATTATGTTTGCAGTTTCTGACCATCTCTTGTATCATGTCTGCAGTCTCTGACCATCTCCTGTACTATGTCTGCAGTCTCTGATCATCCCCTGTACTATGTCTGCAGTCTCTGACCATCTCCTGTACTATGTCTGCAGTCTCTGATCATCCCCTGTACTATGTCTGCAGTCTCTGATCATCTCCTGTACCGCGTCTGCAGTCTCTGATCATCTCCTGTACTATGTCTGCAGTCTCTGATAATCTCCTGTATTATGTCTGCAGTCTCTGTTCATCTCCTGTACTATGTCTGCAGTCTCTGACCATCTCCTGTACTATGTCTGCAGTCTCTGATCATCTCCTGTACTATGTCTGCAGTCTCTGATTATATCCTGTACCATGTCTGCAGTCTCTGTTCATCTCCTGTACTATGTCTGCAGTCTCTGATCATCTCCTGTATTATGTCTGCAGTCTCTGATCATCTCCTGTACCATGTCTGCAGTCTCTGACCATCTCCTGTATTATATCTGCAGTCTCTGACCTTCTCTTGTACCATGTCTGCAGTCTCTGACCATCTCCTGTACTATGTCTGCAGTCTCTGAACAATTCCTGTACCATGTCTACAGTCTCTGTCCAGCTCTTGTATCATGTCTGCAGTCTTTGACCGTATCCTGTATTATGTCTGGGGACTCTTTCTAACAGAAGCCCTCTCTGTGTGGATCAGAGAGTCTCCCCTCCAGGTCTCATTAGTGTTCTCTCTTCCTGTATTTTCTTTATTGTTAAGAGATCATGGGAGGATTTCAGGGTAACAAAGACTTCTTAGGGGAGCAGCTCTGTATTTGAGTCGTTGCCATAGAATCATTTGTAAAGGGGTGGAGTTGGTAAGATGACCACGCCCATGTGGGGGCGCCAGAAATATTTCTGCACCCAGGCGCCAGTGACCCTAGGATCGGCCCTGCTGGGCACCATGTTAAGTGAAATACATATGGCACAGAACAATTGGCATTTATGTTTGGCAAGAACACATTAAACAGGTTATGCCTGATGCCATTCCCTGTTTAGCCATCATGTAGACAGGTGCATTCTACTTTCTCCACTGCAGGGGGCACTCAACCGCAGCCGCAGAAGGAGGGAAAGTCAATAGAAACTTGGAACGTGACTTCCTGGGTCACTGGAGGAGCTATCCGATTAGATGCTGCTGCTCCATGTGACTCTGGTGGCCATCTTGTATCAGGTAGAGTCTATTTAAGACCCTGGCTCCTGGGCTTGGCGCGCATTTTGTGTGTTGGCAGTGTAGTGACAGGTTACCCAGGGCCGGTGCTTTCATTAGGCAAACTAGGCAGCTTCCTAGGGTGCATTTCTGCCTAGGGTTCAGCCATGGCCCTGCTGTTTCCTCTCTCACAGCCCGCTGTTTCCTCTCTCACAGCCCGCTGTTTCCTCTCTCCCGGCCCCCCTGTTTTCTCTCTCCCGGCCCCGCATTGATCTCTCCTGGCCCCTCCACATCTCCACAGTTTACTATACCTCAGTTATAAATGAAAAAAAAAGTCAGTGATTGGTAGTGAACTGTCATTTCAAAGAAGGAAGGGGCCAGTAAATGGCACATTCACCTGCCTCTTCCCCACTCTCCATTCTGACACATCCCCCACAGCATCTGGCAGGGAGGAGGGAAGCTGGCTTACTATGCCTCAGTTTATGAATGAACAGGAAGCCTCTGTACAGAGTTATTTCTGTTCATTCATTCTGTGCTGCTGAGGGCTGTGTCCTCAATCTCCTTTCTCTGTCTCAAAGGTGAAACATCAGAGGTTTGTTTAGACCCCTGATATCTCACCAAAGGCCTCCCCCCCCCCACGGGGATCCTAAAAAAACAACTAAAAAATGAAATTGTAAGTAAATAAATAAATAAATAAAATATAACAAAATATTTGAAAAACAAAAAAACTACTGACACCAATAAAGTGCAGCAGGCTAAAACTAAAAGACAAAGAGAAACCGGTAGTTATCATAATTTATAAATTGGTTTAAAAAAAAGAATAATGAGATGCTCAGTCTAAAATGCCCAGGCCTATATTTGGTCCCAGTTCAGGCCTGCTTTCCACTGCACCAACGTTCCACATACCGCTGCACGCTTCAGGATTGGATGATGTTAGCTGGAGAAATTTAGCAGTTTCATGTTTTGTTGTTTTAAAATTTCTACTGTTTTTAAAAATGTTGAAGTTTTATTGTTTTTTTTTTGGGGGGGGGGGTAGAAGTTGCTGGTCTTAACTAGTCTAGCACTGGCCCTGAGGTCACCCGACTGTCAGGGACAGTAATTAGCAGCAGGGAGAGGTTCCAGACAAGTAGGGAAATAATAGGGACACGCCATCCTTCCTGGAAGCCTCCCCATTTGGGTGCGGACCGTCCAGGTCACATTCCATCCCTTAAGACTGACACTGTTTGTGCACCAGAGACCTGCCGTTATACTCTTCGCTGCAATATTCTGTGAGTGCGCCTGCTTGGGTTGTCTTACCGCTGGGTAGTTGTGGTTTACTGAACTTCAATTACAATACAGTTCTGTTACTGTAACTGGACTCTGAGTGTTTACTGTCAGAGCACCATGCTGCAGCTCCCTACAAGCAGGAACTTGTTTTGAGGGACTGGCAATCATAATCAGAGTCCTGTTTTAGGAGAGTACCACTCTATACACTGTGCAATGATTGGAAATCAGTTTGAAATATAAGTGCAATTGATTTGAGTATTTAAGGTATGACAAAATAAGAAGGGGTCTGCCAGGTGCATAGGGTGAACTAACATAAAAGCACATATAGTGCAATTGTATTGCCAGGAAATTGTTAGAGATACAGGTGCCACACTTGTCTATATTTCCTGTGGAATCTGATAAATGTGCTCTATATTCTCTTTCTTTGAGATAGTCTTTTAACAACAGACATTCTACCTCTTTTTATCTATAGTGTCTCTAAAATAGAACAAGAGTCTGCTCCATGTTTAGAATCAACTTGTGTTGAGATAATGTAATGGAAATAAATGCAAGTCTCTTTTTAAAGCTGATTTACATATTTTAGTGAAGTTCAAATAGTTTGCTTGGGTCAAGCTCGTCCAAATAAACTATTTACTTTACTAACAGATTCAGAAGCTGCGTGCGCTGTATAAACTGTATGTATCTTCAGCTACATACAATATGCAGCTCTGTGTTCCAGCAGCAGGATGAGAATTTCCCATTCCACTTCCAGAAAAAAATTGAGTCAGCTTTGTATTCTATGAATAAATATAAAGCTTCTTCTGACTGGCTGTGACATAGATTTGTGACATCATCTACTCGCTCACCTCAGCCAATCAGAGGAAGCTTTTTTTATTCATTCATAGCAGCGCTCAGTTCGAGTGGATTTTGTTCCCAGAGTGGGACGGAAAGTTCCCATCCCACTGCAGGAATACAGTTCATACAACACTGCATTTTAGTTTGGACCAGCTTCATCCAAACGAACTATTGAACTAACTCCAAAAAAACATGGAGATCAGTTTTAAAGAGAGACTTGCATTTATTCCCATACCATTATTTCAATACAAGTTGATTCTATACATGGAGCAGACTCTTGTTCTATTTTAGAGATGCATTGGATAAAGGAAGTAGAATGTCTGCCATGATGTTAAAAGACTTTGTCAAAGCAAAAGGATATAAGAGCACATTTAGCAGATTCCACATGAAATATAGACACGTGTGGCATCTGTTTCTCTAACAATATCCTGGGAATACAATTTGCATTATATGTACTTTTATGCCAGTTCACCTTCTTCATCTGGCAGACCCCTTCTTACCTCATTACTTTTGGAGAGATATTATGGATGTAAAAATTTGAATGCCTGCCATGTAGTATATGATGTTGATTGATGTAATAAAGCAAAGTTTCTCAACCTTTTTTCAGTCAAGGCGCCCTTTAAAATTCCACGCAATCTTGAGGCACCCATTCTAAAATTAATAGTTTTGCTTAATGTAGCAACATCCACATGCGTAGGGCACCCAACATTAGCAGTGATTTATTCTTCCAAAGCAAATACCGTATTTATCGGCGTATAACACGCACCGGCGTATAACACGCACCCCAATTTAGGAGGGAATTTTAAGGGAAAAAAAACTTTTAGGAGGGAAGTTGAAGGGAAAAAAAACTTACATTTAAACGCCCATCATTGCAGCCTTGTCAGTGCAGCCATGTCAGTGCAGCCATGTCAGTGCAGCCATGTCAGTGCAGCCTTGTCAGTGCAGCCATGTCAGTGCAGCCTTGTCAGTGCAGCCTTGTCAGTGCAGCCTTGTCAGTGCAGCCATGTCAGTGCAGCCATGTCAGTGCAGCCTTGTCAGTGCAGACTTCCCCAGTGCAGCCTTGTCAATGCAGCCTTCCCCAGTGCAGACTTCCCCAGTGCAGCCTTGTCAGTGCAGACTTCCCCAGTGCAGACTTCCCCAGTGCAGCCTTCCCCAGTGCAGTCTTCCCCAGTGCAGCTTTACCCAGTGCAGCCTTCCCCAGTCCAGTCTTCCCCAGTGCAGCTTTCCCCAGTGCAGCCTTCCCCAGTGCAGCCTTCCCCCAGTGATCCCAGCCATTCTGGGCTTCAAAATCGCCGATCGCGATTTGAAAATGGCGCCGCCGGCGCCGAAATACACAGTGCCAGTCCTCGGCTCTTTCCGGCGGCTGTTGTTCATTTTCGGCTCCACTCGTAGTCCCGAGCGGAGCTATCCGAACCTAGCCGAGTAGGTTCGGATAGCTCCGCTCGGGACTACGAGTGGAGCCGAAAATGAACGACAGCCGCCGGAAAGAGCCGAGGACCGGCTCTGTGTATTTCGGCGCCGGCGGCGCCATTTTCAAATCGCGATCGGCGATTTTGAAAATATGACAGGTCGGGATCGCAGGGGATCGGCGTATAACACGCACCTGCGACTTTCCCCTGATTTTAAGGGGAAAAGAGTGCGTGTTATACGCCGATAAATACGGTACATCTTTGCACACTGGTACTGATTATTATTCCAATGTTTCTCTTCTCCCTCAGTTTCTCTCCCTCATTTAGCTAATGTGACCCTGGTACTGAAGGAGAGGGGCAGGTGCCTGACGTCCTCCTTATCAACCGATGACATCATTGGTTGTTTGGTTGTTAGGACACTGTCGGCTGGAAGGCTGTAATGGTGCACAATGAAAACCTGTAGCTTTTTTGTAACTAAAAGGCAGGCTTGATCCACCCGCTGGCTTGTATACAGTTTTTGGCCAATTTCTAGGTATTTTGCCAAGGCATCCCTGAAGACACCTGAAGGAACCTTGTGCACCCCAGTTTAAAAAGGCTGTAATAAAGGACCACTAGGAAGATCCCAGTCCTATAGACAGACTGCCATGTAGACTGTTATGCATTACCAGGATTTGGAAATAAAATATTTTCTCCATTTTTTGTAAGCACCATTCCAGGTAAAATTACACTCCACATTCCGCAGTTTGATTTACGGGCTTACATGTAAAGGGATATAGCACATCAGGATGCTATGATTATTTCTCTTTAATTGACAGCCAGTAAGAGCAAAGCCTTTCACACTAAAATACACCACTTTCCTTTCCTACCATTGCCCTTGATAGAGTTAATAAAGTCTGGGAGTTTTCACTTTTTCTTTGGAGTTAAAAAGTTGCTTTATGTACATAAGTATAATAAGCATGTGTAGATAATGAACTGTAATAGCCTATGACACACTTGGGTAAATGATTTATATACAGAAAATTTGTATAGAGATATCTTCAAGGTTTGGTAGTGAACCCAATAGACATTTGAGATTTGTGGTTATGCAACATGAGACTGTACAATGATGCATGTGGTTTTAAAAGGGAGAGGTGAATAAAGATTTTACGTACAACCCGCATTTTTATGCCGCGTACAGGTGATCAGAATTTACGACAACAAATGTTCGATGGGAGCTTGTTGTCAGAAATTCCGACCGTGTGTAGGCCCCATCGGACATTTTTTGTCGGAATTTCAACAAAAATTTGAGAGTTGGTTCTCAAATTTTCCGACAACAAAATCCGTTGTCGGAAATTCCGAGCTTGTGTACACAATTCCGACACACCAAATTCCACGCATGCTCTGAATCAAGTATGAGACGGAAGCACTAGGTCTGGTAAAACTAGCGTTCATAATGGAGATAGCACTTTCATCATGCTGCAAATTTAATAATCTTTTAATGCAGCTCATTCTCTTCTTCTTTATAATGCTAGAATAATGAAGTTGTTTTGCTGCTGTTATTCACACAGAGTTCTGATTTCTTTATTATTTCTCGTTATCTCCTGAAAAATATTTGTTATTTTTTTCGTCAGATCTTGATAATAATGTTTTTTTTTCCTTATAAAGTCTTTTATTGAACAAATAAGGGAAAATACATACAGTAGATCATCATGACAGATATCAAGATCAATGGACAGTATTGTTTATACAGAGCATATAACAACATCCCTTATTTTTATATATATTTATGTAAGACATTCGCATTGGTACCATGTACAATCGATCCCTTCTATATTGCATGTAGTTTATGTTAAATTTGGCTCTAATTTCCTCAAGCAGGTACATTTTGTAGAGTGGGAAAGGAGACATGAGCAAAAGTAAGAGAAATACTAATAGTAGGATCTGTAGAGCGAATTATATTAGACACTATTACTACAAGTTTCTGATGACTTGAGCCACCTCTCCCATATCTTATCATATTTAGTAGGGCAACCTCTATGGGAATAGATCAGTTTTTTATATGGCAAAACGTTATTGACTTCTATCAACCATTGCAGGAACTCAGGTGGAGTGGGTCTCATCCAGACTCTAGCTATTACCTTGCGAGCAGAGAAAAGTGTTTACTGCAAAAATATTTTGGTGAATTTATTGAATTCTGGGTCAGGAAAAATTCCGAGAAGACAAGGTTTTGGTTGAAGCGTGATAGGTGAACCCATTGTGTCATGCAAAAACCGTACCACCTGAGTCCAAAACTTTTGGATTTTAGGGCAGTGTCAAAGTAGATTGAAAAAGGTGCCCACTGCTTGGTTACACATTGGACAATTGGCAGATTGGCTGCTTTTATATCTGGAAACCCTGAGCGGTGTGAGGTATGCTCTGTGTGTGATGAAGATTTGGGTGAGTCGGTCTGATAACCTGGGGGATACTAATTTACATGTATTTAAGGCATCACTCCATTCGGCATCCTCTAAGAGACCTACCTCTCCCTCCCATCTAGATTTTAAATTATATGTCAATGTGGTTGCTTGTGGGAGTGTTACCATAGCGTAGAATTGGGAGATTAATTTCCTAGGGTCTGGATATTTTATGGCTGCCATTAAAGGATTATCATTTAAGACAAGATCATCTAAGGGGTAATGTGCGTGAAAAGCATGCCTTAATTGTATATACCTGAAGAACATTTGAGTAGGTAATGCAAATTCAGATTTTAGAGTATCAAATGACTTCATTTTCCCATTGTGTGTTATATGAGATAAGTAAACTATTCCTCTAGAACTCCACACTCTACTGTCTTGTATGAGTCTGAACTCAGGGAGTGACTCATTGTGCCATAAGGAGGTATAAGCATGTGGTGATTCGATGTGTAGTTTGTCTAAAGCAATATCCCAAATTTTCCTATATTGGTATAACAGGGACCGACGATCATTCATTAGGCTCTCTCCTCCTCCAGCGCCTGTTATTGCCACCAAAGGGTCTAGGGTCAATTGTATCCACCTTGGGCATAAAGAATAGAGAAATCTTTTCCTATCTGTTTTATCAATATGAAAGATTTGTGACAATTGAGCTGCGAGGTAATACGCGTTAAAGTCAGGAAGTGCCAATCCAGCAAGGTCAGTTGGGTTTTTTAACTTATGCCAAGGGATTTTGTGCCTATTGTTGCCCCAGACAAATGGTTTGAGTAAGGTTTCCATTATTTTGAAGTGTCTGAGTATCAAGTACACAGGTGAGTGCCAGATCATATATAAAATTTTTGGAAGTATCACTCCGAGTGGAAGGCGGGCCCACACCTGTGTTTTTCGCTTAAGCATCTCAAATAATGGTGTTATATTGAGTGTAATATAGTCTGTTGGGTCTTGAGTGGTCTGTATTCCTGAGTATTTTATGGTATCAACTCTCTGCAAGGGGAGGAGGGCTATATCTCTGGGTGGTGAAAAGCTGTCTAAGGGGAATATCTGGGATTTGTCCCAATTGATCTTAAGGCCAGAAAATGTGCCAAAGCGTTTTATTAGGGCTAAAACTAATGGTAGGGATTCCTCTGAGTCATCTAGATACAGAAGGTGTCATCTGCATATGTCCTAATTTTCTACGTCACCTCTCCTCTTCGCAGTCCCACTATCCCTGAATGTGCACGGATAGCTATTGTGAGTGGCTCTGCTGCCAATGCGTAAAGCAGCGGCGACAGAGGACACCCTTGTCTCGTGCCCCTAGATAGGGGCCATCCGTTTGCTACTACTCTTGCCACTGGGTTCTGGTATAAAAGTTGGACCCATTTTATGAATTTGGGGCCAAGACCAAATCTGTCTAGGCAGGTCCAGAGGTATCGCCATTCAACTGAGTCAAACGCTTTGGCTGTATCCAAAGCTACGACAACTATGGACCCCGGGTTGTCGTGTGTTGCCTGTAAATTTATAAACAATATACAGAGATTAAAAGATGTGTTCCATCCCGGCATAAAGCCAGCTTGATCCTCATGCACTAGAGACAAGATAACTGTATTGAGACGTATAGCGAGGAGCTTCGCAAGTATCTTTACATCTACCTGGAGTAGAGAGATGGGGCGGTAGGACTCTGGAAGCTGCGGGTCCTTGCCAGGTTTGGTAATTAACACTATTGTAGCCTCCCTCATGGATGCTGGGAGTTCAGAGTTCTCAAATATGGAGTTATACAGTGTCAGTAATCTGGGGATCAATAGTTCCGAATAGGTGGAGTAAAACTCTACTGGTAGTCCATCTGAACCCGGAGCTTTGGATCTGGGGAATTCCACTATGGCTTTGAGAATTTCATCCGTTGTTAGTGGGGCTTCTAGATCCTTCATCTAAGCCTCAGTTAATTGGGGAATTGATAGTTCATCTAGGAATGACTCCATTAAGGCATCATCACTTGGGGCTTTGGTGGTGTACAAAGCAGTGAAAAAGTCTTGGAATAGTGTTGTTACTTGAGTAGGTTCTGTCACCAATGCATTATCAGGAGAGCAGAGCGAAATCACCACCGGAGGTCTCTCCTCACAATGCACAAGGTAAGCCAGTAACTTCCCAGCTCTCTCCCCATGTTCAAATGACTTTTGCCGATGGAAAAAAAGTTTACGCTTAGATTTTTCATATAGGAGTTGATCTGTGGGTCTAGAGCACAATTTAAGATTATCTGCCCTTTCTGGAGTGGGATCTTCTGTAAACGCCTTTTCTGCTGAAAGCAGACGCTCAGTAGCTACGTCCATAGCTACTTCAGAGGTGCATTTTAACCTATTAATGCGTGCTGTAAGTGTCATGCGTGCATGTTTCTTAAATGTTTCCCAGACTATTTGTGATGATGCGGAGCCCTCATTAGTCTCAAAGTATTGTGTCCAGTCCATGGTGAGGTCATCATCTTCCGGAAACAGGGTTAACCAGAAGGGGTTCAACCGCCACGAGGCCGGTGGTCTGTTGTGTTGTAGAGAGAGTTTAACCCAGTATGGGCAATGATCAGAAAGTGATCTAGGGGAGAAACTCACATCAACTAGTCTGGGTAGAAGTGATTTAGAAAGTAATATAAGGTCTATGCGAGACATAGAGTGGTGGGATGCGGAAAAGCAGGAATAAGCCCAGGCTATAGGGTTTCTAGACCACCACGTGTCAACTAGATTGAAATCTGAGAGTAGTCTCGCAAATCTCGTTGAATGGTGAGGTGTGTTAGGTGAAGAGGAGCTAGTCATTCTGTCCTGTGTCGGATCTAATACATTATTAAAGTCACCTAGCCATACTGCTGGCACATTAGGATGTAAAGCCATAAAGTTAAACCCATCTGACAAAATAGAGGATTGAAATGGTGGAGGTACATAGAATGCCAGTAATAGTATCATATCTCCATGCATTTTTGCTTTCAAAAAGACATATCTACCGTGGGGATCTGATACAGAGTCCTGGAGTTCAAAGTGAGTGGTCTTGGCGACAAATATTGAGACTCCTCTAGAGTGTGAGGTATGAATGGAGTGGTACGCCCACCCCAGCCAGGGACGTTTAAGTGCTCTTTGAACCGAGCCTTCTGCATGCGTTTCTACCAAAACTACTACATCTGCTCTCTGTTGTTGAAGTAGAGCGAAAACAGCCGACTTTTAATTGGGTCTCTCACTCCACGCACATTCCACGTGAGAAATTTCAATGTGGCCATGGGGTGTGGTAGTTAGAATGCAGAACTCCAGGACTCCGACTAACCCTAATATTTGTTAAAGGTGTAGACAAGCTCAAGTATAAGATTATTTGTAGCAGTACAGCAAAAGCATCATGGTACCAAGAAAAAAATAACAAAATTAAGCAGACTGAAAAATTCCTTCTCACAACAGTGTGGACCTTACATCCCCCCTCCCTGCCCTGCACTGTCCCCAAATGGTGCGGGCTTTTACCCATAACTGCCAACGTGGCATGAACATTGCCCAACCTGTAAGAAAAATGTGTAAGACAAAAAATAAAGAAAACCTCAGAGAGAGTAAACCTCTCAACAGTGGCAATAGATGTGGTCTGTATATCAGTGGTTGATAAAATCCATCTTGAGTTTGGTATTGTGGATAGTGGGGCGAAACTTCGCTGCGTAACGTAGCACATTACAGGACTAAGCTCACTTTCATCAGTGAGCCTACTAGCCAATCACTTTCCTCCGCCGGAAGAGGATAGCGAGATTAATTTGGAGAACAGATATCTCGTGCAGTTGGACCCTATTGGGGACATAGTTGTGGGTAGATTTTCCCAGGAAATCTCCTTGGAGAGTGACTAATAGGGGGAATATAACTTCTTCGGTTATCACGGTCATCGGTCAAAGGACCATGTGCATGTGGATAATAAGATCCGTGTCGTACGTACTTGGATTGAGAGTGCAGCAGTTTTTAGCTCAGGGGCAAGTATAATAAAGAGCAATGTCTATATGCAGTTTGTTGCCCCGTCTCCCTGCGGAGAGCTAATCAAGAGTGCCAGCAAAACAGGGATGAACAGAAGATAAAACAAAAAATAGAAAGTGTTGAAAGTAAGATCACTTATCTGTGTTCTTCTCTTTGTTCAAGCCACGCAATGGCCGCCTCTGGATCTTCGAAGAAATGCGCTCGATCATCACCTTCCACTCGTAGGCGAGCTGGGAAGAGCATTGCGTATTTGATATTTTTAATGCGCAGGCGTCGTTTTGCTTCCATGAAGGTTTTACGTTTTCGCTGCACTTCTGCAGAAAAATCCGGGAAGATGGCAACCATTTTATTGCCAAAGGGGATATTGCTATTTTCCCTGCTGAGATGGAGTATGGGATCCCTGTCTCTGAAATTGAGAAATGTGGCGATAAATGTACAAGGGGGTGCCCCTACTAGCGGAGGCCTGCCTGACATGCGGTGTGCACGCTCCACAGTAAATGTGGGGGAGAACGCCTCTCTGCCATAAGTGTCACATAGCAATGTTTCAAGAAATGTAGGGGGGTCTTTCCCTTCTACTCCCTCAGGGAGACCTATAAATCTGAGATTACACCTCCGAATTCTATTTTCCAGGTCATCTTGCTTTTGTAGAAGCTGGTTC
This sequence comes from Lithobates clamitans, assembly GCA_037952925.1. Classification (NCBI taxonomy): domain Eukaryota; kingdom Metazoa; phylum Chordata; class Amphibia; order Anura; family Ranidae; genus Lithobates; species Lithobates clamitans. Next base: position 13,879,696 of record JBBGZY010000573.1, read on the forward strand.
ACCTGTAATTGCATGGCCTCAGTAGAATGTTGGAGAGGGGGGAGGGAGTCCTCCACCATGCTTATTCTGGTTTCAGTTTCAGTGACTCTCTCCCTCAGCTTTTGAAAATCCTGCCTCACCAGTGAAATGTCCACTTTTACTTCTTCTATTCTAGCTGTAAGGGTGGACTGACATGCTGCAACAGCCTCTTGGCAAGAGGTAATTGCCTCCAGTACCTTAGCTGCGTCTGTAGTCACGGCCGTTTCCTCCCCCTTCGTGGCGCTGCCATCTTTGCCTGGGTAGTCCTTCTCCTGACAGCCATACTGGTCTAATTTTGAGGTCGTTGCAGTGGGTCTTTTCGGCGGCGACATGCTCCCGGTGACTGCCCAGTGTGATGAGGGTCTTTTGGGGTGTCTAGCAGCAGGTACGCTTGTAGGATATGCTCGTAAGGATATACAGCCGGCGGAGCTTAGCTTCTCAGCGTCCTATCTCATGCCGCTCCAGGCCATGCCCCCGATAATAATGTTTAGAATTTATTTTTATAATGATCTTTTTTTTAATTTATTTTTTTTATCAAGATCTCCATTTTTTATTTTTTTGTTTTTTATGAAGATCTCCTGTTTTTTTAATATTTTTTTTCCACTGATCTCCATAATATTTTTTGTCATTTTGTGTGTCAAGTTACCACAACACCATTATTAATTTGTATTTTTTAACCTCAAGGAGGATGTTTGGTGTTGGTGTTCCTTGTTAATTTGACATTGTATTTTTGAAATGTACCTGCCTACTCACAAACAAACTGTCCTTTTTGAAGTAAAACACATTGGCAAGTATTTGTGAAAAAATAGCCATTTATTAGGGTTCATAAGTTAACAAAATAAAGAGGAAGGCAACGCTGGATACACTGGTGAAATTGGGGAAGCCTTTGTACCCCAGGGCACACATCAACTATTTTGCAGCCAAAATTGGTAGCATGAGGAGTCCATAAATTAGTGAGCACAATCTGGTCCAGGACTCCAAGTGATCAGGAACAGCAGCAGATGACATATATGTCCCCAGGCTGTGGTCTTACAACAGCCTGCGTGTTTTGTCAGACCAGACTAAACCCAGGCCATCACTTTCTTGTCTTAGTACCACGCTTGCTTCCAGGCTGTGGCTCTGGTGTTGACGTTGTGACAGGAGGTGGAGGAGGAGGATGATGGTTGAACTCAACCTGGCTTTGGATTGTGAGTTCGCCCCTCAACCCCTTATTCAGGGCTTGTAAGATAACTTCCTCACAGAAGAGGCGTTGGCCCCGAGGGCCACAGTAGCCTGACAAAATAGCCTAAGTGCTGCCTCCTCCAGGTTCCTCCCCTTCCTGGGCCTTTTTCTTAAGGCAGAGGGGAGGGACCTGGGATTTGGTTAGGCTACTGGGCCCGGCCACCTCCTGGCTGCCACTTACCCACACCTCCTCCTGGCTGCCACTTTCCACAGCCTCCTCCTGGCTGAGGCTTTCCTGTGTATGAAAAAGGGACATAGTTTTAGTTTTTGGTTCATCAATCACACACAATTTTCAGCTCATGACTGTTGCAAATTGAATGTTAATAAATAGAAAAGACTATCATTCTGACCCCAGCATTTTTCATTCTTGTCCCAATCATTTTTGGCCACTACTGTCTATTGATATGTAAAACACTTTGTTAAATCAGAAATTAGTGATCAATAATAACATCTAGTTAACATCATTCATTTTTTGACAAGAAATATGTTGAACAATGTTATAGCTGGCTCAAGCTGGGCTCCTCCATATCTTCCTGGCTGGAAGGCCCAGGTTGGATGTCGGAAGCTTCAGCTGGGGTGGAAGGAAGTGTTGAAGGAAGACTGGAGAGTGCTGGCCTGGGTTCCCTCTGGTCTGCCAGAAAATGCAGTCTGTCATTTTACCACAGCCTGGGGATATAAATGTCATCTGCTGCTGCTCCTGATCTCTGGGAATCCTGGACTTTCTTGCGTTGCCTATTATAAGTGCTCCTCATGCCACCAATTGTGGCCTTCAAATAGTTGATGGTTGCCGTGGGGATCTGTCGCTTTACTAATTCCAGCAATTGATCCAGCGCTGTCTTCCTCTTTCTTTGATTGGTATAAAAGGGGTGGTTTACTTGCCACAGACAGGGCAGCTCCCTGTACATATCAATGAATATGGGGATAAAGTCCTGATCATTCAATAGATCCATTTTCACTGTGAGATACAACACAAAACAAAAAAACCCTAATGTCAGGCTAAACTCTCCTAATCTTATCCGGATATGGGCCTCAATCTATAAGCAGTATAGGCCCAAGTTAAAATTGTACCTTCATTATCACGATCGGCGATTCCACCACTTCTTTTCTCCGCTCACAGATCAAACGTACGATGCACGCGTGTTACGCTTTATATGCACTGCGCATGCGTGAAACTCCGCCCGCCCCGACCTTCTATACAATATATTCCCCACCCCTTCTCTTTCGGTGCAGTGGGAGAGCACATGGCGGAGAAACGACGAAAGCCCGGCGCCACGAACATCCCGATCCCGGAGGAGATTTAAGGCCTAAATATGTCCTTTGTAGAGATGGTGGAGATGGTGGACATCTTGAATAGAGCCGACTATTATGGGAAGTATGGACTGTACCCAAACCCAAATGTGAGAAAGGCCAAGATCATGACTAAAGTTGTGAGAAGTCTGCAAGGAATTTTGGCGTACAATGATCCAAGGAGCAATTGAGGAAATGCTGGTCAGACCTGAAATTGAGGGAGCACAATCAGTACAGAAAGATCAGGAAACTGCTTCTAAAAAGTAAGTAAGTGTTGTGTGTTCCTATTTTTATTATTACTTTAGTGCTGCTCCATGTGCTTTTCTTTACTGTTGTACAGTTTAAAATGGCAACTTTCAGGTTCGTGGGCACAGTAATCGTTCGTAGTAAACATCATTCATTCGCCCACTAAAGCAATGTTTTTTGGCAGTGTGGTGGAGTGGTACCCCACCAGTGCTTGGATGCAGGATTTTCAACCAGGCAGGTTGAGGGGCTCCAGTTTATTTTCTTATTTGGGAGGAAACTGTCTTTTCAGTTTCCTCATTGTTTACTAAAATCTGTTTTGGGATCTGGAGCCTGGGGATTTCGTAGCGATCCGGGTGGGATGACATCCCCAGTCCTGGGTCCGGGTTTTGCGATCCACCAGCATACTGACTGGTCAGGTGTGTGCTGGGCTATTTGTAGGCACCTGGCCATGGTTCTGGGCTCCACCCAGAGAGACAGGTGGTCTCCAGGAGTCCAGGCAAGCAAGGAAGAAGTGTGCATGTCTGCACAGGTCTGTCTGCCAGAGTAGACAGAGGGTCCAAGCCTGTGGGCTGGAAAAGGAAGCCTTGAAAAGAGTGCTGAGGTACTGGGTGTACAGGAACTCTGTTATAGAGCCGAGAGGGCTGAAGCATAAGTCTGAGCAGCAGTGCTGCTAAAGAGAGCCAGGTGGCTTGGTAATTTTGATTTACCTTACATTGTTGCTGTGGAAAGCTGAAACCCCTGTGTGGGCAACTCTTCTGTTATTGGACATTTTCTTTCTTTAATAAAAGTGGGCCTACAAGCCCTTAAAACTGCATATCTGGATTGGACTCAGCTCACTGGTAAGCTTTACCCTTAAGCTAAAACAACCCCCGATATTACAAGTGGTGCTCAAATGCGGGCAGAACTGAGAATCCTTGTGTATACCAATGAGCTATTCCCAGAAACTGCCTGTGCCGTGCAGCAGGTGGTGCACCTGGAAGGGAGAGGCTCCTTAAAAGAGATAGTGCTCCTGTTGTTGCTCTGTGCAGTGGAGTGACTGTGAATATGGAAAGTCCACCAGTGTTTGAATCGGCTGTGGACTGGTGCAAGCGGCACCTAGCAGTGCTGAACCAAGCTACAGAGGAAAACAAGACAACCCTCAGTGTAAGGGGAGAGCAGCTGGATGTCCATAACTGGAAGGGGGGTGTTGTTGCTCCTGGTAACGCTGCTGCAGTTAAAACAGTAGCTATTGTGAAAAATGTGAATGTGACACAGCGTGAAACAGGATCCAGCAGAGAGAAGCCCATGCTATATACAAAGAGAAAGGCTGATCAAAGGCTGAGACCAAGAGTGGTTGCCCATAGCAACACAGAGGAAGGCAGTCGGGCTGTCTGTGTACCATGGGGTATGTATAACCAGGATCGTGGCAAGTGGCTTCAGGAGAAGCCGATACATCATGTTGGAGAGAGCCAGCAAAGTTCTGCTGGGAGAGTGTGGTCTCTTATGGCGACGAGAGTGAAAGTGGTGCCGGAAAGGAGGAGCTGCAGTGGAGATTTGGCTCAGCATCCCCACAAAGAGGCTTGTGCGTTCCAGCCAGCTGGGAATCACCAGGAGAGAAGCGCTTTGGAAAAAAATCATCCAGTGCCATGCCTGGAATGTGGCCAGCTGGGGCATGGCCTGTTTTCTTGTCCTAGGTTCTGAAATTCAGCTGGAGATAATATTGCTGAGAAAAAGTCTTTATCTGCGGGCCCAGATTCCTGTGAAAATATGTTTGCAGTCACCCCTAGCAACAAGGAGTTTCCTGTTGTGTCGGCAGGGGGTGCTAAACAGTGGGAGATGCCTGCTGTAGTTCCATACCGTGGCCACCAGGGGGAGTTGGCCAGTAAAAGTGCAGCAGAGGATTGGTTCCTAAGACAACGTACTCAAATGAAGTTGGTGAACCCAACTACTGTGGTGGGTAAGACTGTCTTTAATGAAATGATGGCTGGAACTGATGATTTCCTGTATAAAAGGACTGGTTACAAAACTGTCCCTGATGATGTGAGAGTGACTCCAGGGTGACTTGTTTCTGTGCAGTGGGGAGGCAGGGGTTAAAGTCAAACCTGCACCTGTGTGTGCTTCTCAAGAGGAAAATAGTGATGTGTTTAATTTCTGCCAGTCTCAAGTTGGCAGTGGGCTAGGACAGCCTGCAAGAGGTACAAATGCTGTCAATGTTGAGGATTATGGAAAATGTATTGCTGTTGGGAAAACCCCAGGTTCTTGCAGAGCAAAAGCTGTAGTCAAAAATGGACCATTGCCCATAGCAACTGGTGGTAAGACAGCACAGTTGTCCCTAGACATCTCCAGGGAACTTCATTTATTGGAGCCGGAGGTTGCCCTGGACAACTGCGATGTCACTCTGGTGAGACATAGTGGAACTGCACCTTTTAATGGGAAGGTGTTAGTGCAATCTGCTAATGGTGGGTTAATGCAACCTCTGGAAAGTGCAAAAGCGTGTGAGGTTTAGGAAGCGCCACCCGAGCAAAGTGGCGAATATGGTATATTGCAACCTGCTGTGTTAAAACACGTATTACCACAGTCTGACATGATTCACAATGATTTGTGTAATGAGTCTGCAAATAAGCCCATCTGTTATGTGTCCCCTTGGGCGGATGGATCGGTTCTGAGGAGTACAGGTGAATGGAGCGCACAAGCAATGGATTGGGAAAGTTGGGGTAAAAATCTTATCTTCATGATAGATAAGGTTTTTATGCACAAAAATAAGGTGGACAAAGTTTCTGCTGTGCCAGCAGGAGGGACTGCAGAACAGATTGTACCGGAGGGCGTGGTGGCTGCTGCAGGGGTTAACACTCGTGAGCAGGATGAACCAAATAAGGGCGAGCGCACAGCAGAGACATTGTCCGTAACCCACAAAACTGAGGTTGACATGGAGTGTCAAAGTGACGTTGTCACTGGTAATGTTCTAGAGCAGTTCACTGATGCTATGCCTGAGAAGTTGACTATGAGTCCAGCACCTGGCAGCGCTCTGGTGGAGCACCAGGCTGTGTTTGCCTCCAGCTGGGAGGAGGTTCCGTTAACCGTTGTAACTTTTCAAATCTCAGCAAGTGAGTCTGTCTGCATCCCCAGTGTCATGAAAGTCCACAGGAAGGACTTGGGTCTGGAGTCAAGGGCCTGGTTTATAACCAAAGCATTAAAAGAGATGCTTGAACTTTGGGATGTACAACCAATCTATCCTGGGGTGTCTCCTCCACAGTCTGACGGTCTGGTACTGCAGAGTACCTCTAGGTGGAGCACTAAATGGCAGGCTGTGCAGAAAGAAGGAGAACAAGACAGGAATGGTTTATTCTTGAATTTATTACTCTTGTTAAAAGTTGCTTCTGGGTATGCTGCTGGGTTAATTCCTGAAAAAATGGTATATGGGAGATGCTTTGGAGAAACTAAAAATGAGTCCAAAATGTCTGAGGTTTCACCTCCTAACAGCCCGATGGGAAGCATTTCTGCGGCTATGGTCCAGGGTGGTGCTGGTCAGTTGTCGGTGAAGGGCGCGTATACTGCACCAGTGGACAAACCACGTGAATTGGAAGAGCCAAGCATGGACCAGAAAACAGCAGAAATCCTGACCGGGGCTCAGACAGAGGTGGTTAAAGAGACTGGGGTCACCAGTCCAGTAATAGGTTTATGTGACAAACCTGATATGGTCCCTGAGACAAGGAAATGGGTAAAACGTGCAATAAGGTTGGTACACGGATCAGACGAGAGCTCGCCTGTTCCGGTTTTGGATAGAAATCCAGATGGTATTAAAGGTCAAGTGGTAGGACAGTTGTCTGCAGAGTGGGTGAACCCAGGGGAGGTGACGTCCTGTGAGGTTCCCGTGGGTGATAGCGGCCCTCCAGTATGTGTGCCCTCTGCAGACTCTGCCCTAGCAAATGCTAGAAAAAAAGGCATTGGTGACATGTGCAACCATGAGAGGTGTAATGTTGGTTTGAAAATGTCTGTCAATGATGAACCAAGTACTGTGTTAATAGTACATGATAATGTGGACTCCAAAGGTACAGGTAAACCTGGTAAACAATTAGTGACTGCTGAGTCAGGTACCAGAAATAATAGGAGGGGTCCCGTTATAAACACCATAGAAATAGGCCCCCTACAGTCTCAGGACAGTAATGCTGAGAGAGGTTTTGGGAAACCAGGAAACTTGAAGCGTGGAGGCAGAAGGGTTGGTAATAAGACCAAGGGTACCCTGTTAAAATTTCAGGAGAGGAAGTGCTTATGGAAATGCACTCGGAAGAAAAGTTGGAAGGTTGCATCAAAGCTCATAGCAGAGTGACAGTGAGGCTTAGAGGGAGGCATTGGGTAGAGTTCCCCTTTAGGAGAAGTGAGGTCGGACAGGATTGGACTCCTGTAAGTGGTAGCTGGCACAGAGGTGCCAAAAGAAACTTGTGTGTTCCGCCCTCTGGGTCGAAACAAGAGGGGGGGATATGTGGTGGAGTGGTACCCCACCAGTGTTTGGATGCAGGATTTTCAACCAGGCAGGTTGAGGGGCTCCAGTTTATTTTAATTTTTGGGAGGAAACTGGCTTTTCCTTTTACTCATTGTTTACTAAAATCCGTTTTGGGATCTGGAGCCTGGGGATTTCATAGCAATCCGGGTGGGATGAAATCCCCAGTCCTGGGTCCGGATTTTGCGATCCACCAGCATACTGACTGGTCAGGTGTGTGCTGGGCTATTTGTAGGCACCTGACCATGGTTCTGAGCTCCACCCAGAGAGACAGGTGGTCTCCAGGAGTCCAGGCAAGCAAGGGAGAAGTGTGCATGTCTGCACAGGTCTGTCTGCCAGAGTAGACAGAGGGTCCAAGCCCGTGGGCTGGAAAAGGAAGCTGGAAAAGAGTGCTGAGGTACTGGGTGTACAGGAACTCTGTTATAGAGCCGAGAGGGCTGAAGCATAAGTCTGAGCAGCAGTGCTGCTAAAAAGAGCCAGGTGGCTTGGTAATTTTGATTTACCTTACATTGTTGCTGTGGAAAGCTGAAACCCCTGTGTGGGCAACTCTTCTGTTATTGGACATTTTCTTTCTTTAATAAAAGTGGGCCTACAAGCCCTTAAAACTGCATATCTGGCGTGGACTCAGCTCACTGGTAAGCTCTACCCTTAAGCTTAAACAACCCCCGATATTACAGCAGATACAGGTTAACTACATTTGTTCAGGCCTATTTGTATTCAAAGAAGTTTAGTACATTATTGTCTAGCTGGGTTTGTAACTAGAATGAAATGCAAACTTGATTCAGTGTAAGGAGAGGACACTCAGCAGCTGTTTACACATCTGGACGCAGAAGTACTAGTGTGGGGCACCAGAACAAACTTTTTAGGGTGTCCCACACAGGTGCTCCAGTGGATACTAGGGGTGTCTCCATGTGTGAAACTTGACCAAAAATATTCCAGCTTGAAGAAAGGGAAAAAAAATTATGTCTTCAGCTTGGAACTCTGCCAAAACAGACAATTGTTTGACAATTCCAAGCAATGTTTCATATTCCTATTTCTGACCTCAAATATCTGTGTGCTAAGTATATCTTTTTTTTATTCACATAGAGGAGAAAAGACTTGGGACACCAGAGGACACTAGGGACCCCCAACCTCCTAAAGAAGGGGAAATCCCCACACCACAACCACAGGATGTGGAGGAAGGAGAGGTTTATGAAGTGGGCGAAAAAGTATCCACAACAGGTGAGTGTCTGAGACCACAGCTTCAGGTAATAGATGGATGCCTGCATGTTTATAACGCATGGTATGTTTTTTTTTATTTTAAGTGATGTGGATGTTGTGGAGGAAGAAACACATTTCACAAGTGCAAGTACCCAGATCCTCATCGGGGAGATCATGGTGTGCAATAGGAATTTACAGAAGATCAAGGAAGACATCAATGATGTGGAAAAAGGACTCAAAAACATCATTGATGTTTTAGGCAGACTATAAAACACACCAAATTTTTTCAAATTGTTTTTATTTTTTAAACTTTTCTCAAAAAATTAAAAAGCCAAATTTTGAAGATGCACACAGTGTGTCAACGTGTGCTATCTGCCATCATGGGATATCAATGTACGCATTTTGTGGGTGCAACCCCTTTCTCGCAACTAAAGTAGATGAGCGGATGGGGTTGTACCCCCGAAACACGTCTATTGATTCCTCATGGTGGGAGCTAGCACATGTTGACCTTAGGCAGGGGATCAATAGGGAAATCCCCATTTTGACTCTCAATTTGTGTGCATCTTTAAAATTTGGCTTTCACAGGGGTGACATCACCCCATCTGATGTAGGCAATAACAACACAGTTTGGACATGCTAATGTCTGATATTGCCTTCAATTTATCAAAGTTGAACTTTGTAAGTTCCTGAGCTGTGTATTGTTTAATGGCTTTAAAAAAGATGCCTGTTTACCACAAAAAAGGATATTTCTACTCTCCAAAAAAAAAATTAATTCCAAAAATATGTTGGTTTGTTCAAAAACCCTTTTCTAACGCACATGTGAATGTACACAGAGTAAAACATTTTCTACTCAACAATGTGTGGCTTCTTCTTTCAATGCTCAATAGCAGTTTTTTGAGTAAGTTGGTGTTTACAGTGAAAATGGGGGTAAATCCACTTTGCACTACAAGTGCACTTTCAGTGCAGTTTCGGTGCATTTTCAAGTGCACTTTCAAGTGCACTTGTAGTGCAAAGTGGATTTTTCTTTAGTAAATAACACCCACAGTGCTTTATAATTTGCAATAATCCGACCATTTTCATCACTCCAAAAAATTAATTCATGGTGTTGAAGATGATGAATATTTTTATCAGTATTGCATTACATACATTAACAACAAAAACAAGGTTTGTGTGCAGCAGACCCACAACATTATAGTTAGTTGAAGAAGAGATTGTCACCTCATGTTTTAAAGAAATTACGTTTGCACTATTGAAGAAAATGGCCAAAAAGAAAAGTCCATTGGATAGCCTAGGAGACAGCTAAAAGAAACACAAGCAGTAAATCAAAGGAAATATTATTTCAGTTTAAAATAAAAACTGTATTTTAAAAATGTTTCTTAAACATTTTCTGGCATATCAATGGCCCCCCTACCCGCAAAGTACTCCATATATTTTAGATGGACCTCACGGGTGCTTTGGGGGGCAAGTGAGGTCGGCCAGCTTAAGCGCCGTCAGGGTTTGGTCTTGAAATCCGGCCTCAGGCCCAACTGAGGCCACATAGTTCATAGAATTTCTCCTTAAAAAGTTGTGGAGAATACAGCATGCAAGGATTATATGGTTAAGTTTATATTCCGCCATGTTGATTGACATAAGGAATAGGCGGTACCGGCTGGCCATTATCCCGAAAGCATTCTCCACCACTCTTCTGGCTCTGGCCAGCCGGTAGTTAAAAAAACCTCTGGTTTGGGGTGAGGGTCCTTATCAGGAACGGCAGCATCAGGTGATCACCCAGCCCAAATGCTTCATCAGCAACAAAGACGAACAGCAGACCAGCCATGTTGTCTTCTGGAGGTGGCAATCCCAAACCACCACTCTGGAGCCGTCCGTAGAATTCGGTCTGGGCAATGACTCCACCATCCGACATCTAGCCATTCTTCCCCACGTCCACATAGAGAAACTCATATGTCGCCGACACCACCGCCAACATCACTATACTATTAAACCCCTTATAGTTGTAATAGTATGACCCCGAGTTGGGGGGTGGGACTATGTGGACGTGTTTCCCATCTATTGCCCCTCTGCAGTTGGGAAAGTCCCACCGCTGGCCAAATTGGGAAGCCACAGTCTGCCATTCCTGTGGCGTTGAAGGAAACTGTGGAGTGAAACAAGAAAAAAATAAATTAGTACTTTTGCACATAACATTGCAAGCAGATTAGACGCAAACATTCTTGGCCAACATCAGTATAACATTGATTTGAAGGAGTATTTAAAGACAAAAATATAAGGTCCACTTATCAGATTCCTCACCCCCCCCCCCCCGATGGTCCATGGTAAAGAATTTTAGGGGGAGAGATGTTTTGGACAGGTAACCCTCTCCACTTCATTGAGAGCTGAATGCATAAATAATGTGTGTTACTTTGGCCAGCCCCTCCTTACTTACACTATTGACAGCCCACTGGACAGGTAAGAAGTGTCATAATCCAAAAATATAAATACACACTGTACAAATTGAAGCACATTTTTACATTCTGCAATTACCTATCAAGATAATAGGAGAACAAATCTTTAAACAGTAGCATTTGAAAGTATTCAGGCAGGCTCTTTCACTACATGCTTTGGTGAATTCATCCATAAATCTGACCACAAAAGAGGTAGGTATAGTGTGTATGGGTTTGGCAAAGTCAGGAGATAGAGGATTGGTATTGGTTGACTTAGCAGTTGGGGGGAGGGAGGGTTCCAAATGAGTTTGGGACCCCAAAAAATGCCTCTGGCACTCTGCCTGAAATTAAGCACACAAATAACATTTGTAAACATTTTAGGGGGTGTTTAGGGTAAGCACTACTATGGAACTGACAAAATACATTGTTAAGTGACTAGGCTAGGTGTGTATGGGCCCAGGATAGCATGCTGGGGAGGTTAGTGAAGGCAAATATGCATGAAGGACAAAAAAGGAAAGTTAAAGAATTCCAGCATGCATGAGGATAAAGAGGATATTCACAGCATATTACAATCATGGTAATTAGGGAATGATGAAAGAAATACAATACATTAGCAAACATTAAATACATATAATGTGATGTTAAAGGAGAAATCCTACTTTAATATAGTCCATCTGCAGAACCTGTATGATGGCAGAATAGGTCTCTGGAATAATGATCCCCAGAGCCTGGGGGGAGATGCCAGTCGAGAACTTGATGTCCTGCAGACTTCTCCCCATCGCCAAGTACCGCAAGGAGTTCAGGAGTGATGGCTTGTCGAATGCAGGTGTCCTGCTTCGTAATATAAGGGGACAGCAAAGCCAACAAACAGAGAAATACGAGGTCCATCATCCGGAGATAATTCCTGAAATCATCAGGATTATCCTCACGGATCTCCCGCAACAAAGGCATATGAGAGAATTGGTCACGCTGAAGTAACCAATTCTTCGTCCATGAACTCCACCCCGCCCTGTTCATGGACTGGGCTTGGGTCAAAGTAAGAACCCCAGCACCAAGCCCCTGCACAGCACAAACTCTACAATGAATACGTACCCGCAACATGGCTTCAAAAGGGTCGGCTGGTCAGAACGAACTAACGGAACACACTGAAAATCAGAAAGGCCTGAGAAGAGTGAGCTGAAAATCAGAAATGAGTGGACAAGAATGCACTGAATCTCAAATACGTACTATAAAAATATGCACTGAAAACCAGATGCAAACTGACTACATGCACTGAAAACCAGATACAAACCCACAAGCACAAACTGAAGGGCAGTAATGATCTGAAAAGCACAAGGCTGAAAAGCGCAAATCGTCTCTCACCAAACTTCTACTAACACGAGATTAGCAGAAGGAGCCCAAAGGGTGGCGCACTGACTATTGAAATTCCTCTTTATAGTGCCAACGTATGTGTTGTATGTTAGCACGTTCTTGATGATCAGAATTTCCGACAACATTTGTGCGACCGTGTGTATGCAGGACAAGTTTGAACCAACATCCGTCGGAAATAAATCCCAGGATTTCATTGTCAGAATGTCCGATCGTGTGTACGGGGCATTAGAGGTTTGTGAAAAGCCTGCAGCTGTGGTAGTTTGTATTGGTCTAGTAATTGTTAAGCAATACTGCAGTACCGAAACTCCAGAAATGACTTCTTAATATTTTTGAGTTTGAAAACTCACACTGGAGGTGGTGTTGTCTTAAATAACTGTCAGATTAAGTGCCCTCTTCCAAAATTGTGGTAGGAACACTATATTGTGAGTTCACGTAGGAGATTTGGGACTGATGTAAATGGCTTTACATACTCTTAAACAGCTGATTTCTAATTATGCCCGGCTAGTCTTGTAATTCCCATATCTCTGCTGTACAGTGTTTTCAGGCAGATGACACTCCTATTTCTACTTTCCTTGGTTATTAACATTGTGATAAAGCCAATGTGTTATGTAGTGCAACAAAATATGTGAATTGCTAGACTGGCTGAGCAGAACAAAAATTATTTTGACAAGCGACACTGTCTGAATTTTTCCCTTAAAGAGGACAGGAAATAGTTTAACAAATAGTATTTTTTAACTGAGTCTCTTGTTCAGAATAAGAAGTGTTTAACAGTCCTGGTTTCCATGGAGCGATTGTAGAAACAATGAAGTTCTGTGTCAATTGAAGTATTCCATATATTAGTGTGGCTTGGCGTCTATCAAACTGTGACCGAAAGTTGTGGTACATCATTGATCTCAGACTTCCAAAGTCTCTAACACTGCTGTTGCCCTGGAGTCACATATTTACATTGTCCTTTATACAATGTACTATAAGTTCGCCAATCTACAAACTACAAAATAAATTAGGCATTTGGCTGTATTTAAAGTTTCGCAATGATAGCAAGCACATCTAAAGCATTTCCTACTTTGCACAATCAATAGACACGATTCTTAGGATTAAAATTATTCAATATGTAGTATCCAGGACAAGACAATATTTTATTACAATATGAAACAATTAAAAACGTTCATGTACACAATCACCACCATCAACAGATGTGCATACAGTAGAACATAAAAAGATGAAGGACAACGCAGGAATATAAAATCGGATGCTTGTCTATTTTCTGTAGATGTAGTCCAACATATTTCGCAGTAACACACTGCTTCATCGGGGACTCCACAGGAGCATCTACAAAAATGGAGAATAGCATACTACATAATAATCATAACAACTGTATATCTTAATAATCGCTATGACTGTTATCCAGCTTTCCACCCTAGATTCATATTATGGACCTGCATAAATCCCATATCCTCAACCGACTGCCACCTGGAGCACCATAAAGGCCTAACCCCCGCCACAAAGGCAGTGGAAGGGTGGTGACAAAAGAGGCACTGGACCACACAAGGAGAAGACAGGGACCACACCAACTTGGGGCGCTGGTGTTTTGCCTGGCAGGACTGCATATATAGGTAGGGATGGTGGTTGTGTGAGTGCCGCATTGAAAAATGTTGTGCTTTGAAGCACGCAGACGACAGGTAAGACACATTACCTTATGGATCACTACCCCCTTTTATTTGCTTTGGGAATTGGTTCTTTTGAACTGTTATAAATACATGATGCAATTGCGATGGGATAGCTTATTGACTTGTTGATGTTACCTTAAATGTAATGGTCTTACTCCAGTCATAGGTATTTGTGTGTTTTGTGTGTATTTTTGGGGGATATTCTATAGATTATAGGGATGGATGGTCCAGTAGATGGGGTCAATGTGAAGCAGATGAGATGAGTGAGTAGATAGTGAAGAGGTGGATAGATACTCTTTTGTGTGTTGTATGTCCTAAAGTAATTGATGGTGGATGCTGGTAGTATAAATGTGTTATTAGGTTATAAGTTTATATGTGTATGCCAGTAAGTGTGTGTGTCTTTCTGGTTATGGATGTGGAATTGTTGCTTCCTGGATGTGGATTGATTTAATTGGTCTGTATATAGGTATGATGGCTAATCTATGTAGGATTCTATCTATGTAGTGTTTGTAGCATTCTTTGATAGGCAAATTCTTGAACGTTGCTCATTATGATTTGGTTTTCTATCACATCCTTAGGTCTATACCAGTGTATGTAATAAAATAAGTTGCGCTAGAAATGAACAATCACAATTAAAGTGACACAAAGTGCAAATAACAAATACTACAATGGTGATCACTCAGAAAATGTCCATATGCACAAATCAATAAGTAAAACACAAATTAATATTGAATACAAAAAAATAATGAATATATGGAGAGATGAATAAAGATGAACAGCTAAGTCCAGTTAGGTTTTGAATTCCAATGTCCATCAGCCTTCACTAAAAGGAAGGGATAGGAAAAGGAGAGAAGGATCTCAGTCTGAAGAGAAGGAGCTCTGTAAATGGGAACACTTACCAGAACAGGTGGACCCCCTCAAGAGCGGGGTCTTAAGCGCAGGCAGATTAAGCCCTCTGCAAGAACTTATGAATCTCCAGTACCTCCGATATCTCCAGCGTCTTCCAGTAATGAGCGGGATCACTTCAGCAGGGTACAGTAAAAAACTCGACAGACACCTTGATCTAAAAGATACACTTGGACTCAAAGCCGCGAGCGTAGAGATAAAGGGACTCCAATCGTAAGTATTGTTTAAAAGAAAGAGAGCCTTTAATGCTTATAAAATGAGCGGTAACAACCACAATTTAACAAATACAAATACAAGTAAAACAGCTGGCAAGCTAAAAACAAGCAAACACCCGTGTTCCGGGGTCATATGTGTGCACATAGCATAATACCTTGCGTCTTTCTGGGGCACAGGCGATGCACTGATCCATCGCTTATATATCACACAACTACACCCAAGCCTCAGTTTCATCCGGGCGCCATGTTGTGACTCACAAATCTAATGCAATGCAAGAATGAACCAGATCTCGATCCGATGTTCATAGCGATCACATGACATGACTGTAATGTGATATAATCGCATACACATCTATAATGCACTGTTAAAGTAAAAATCTAATATTTACTTCAAATGTGGAATAAAAAAAGGACTAAAAAGACCAAATACTAGAATTTAAATGTCAGCAAAAATCACATCGAGATCAGGTTCTCCCTAGGATGCATATACAAAGTAGAATCGACAAATGTCATAGTTAATAACATAAAAATAAAAGCAATAACATTCACACTGATAACATTTAGGCAATACATAATTTCGTCATAGCGCAAGCATTGTCAATAAAAGCATTGATCTCTATATCGACGTTTAGGCCAGAGGGCCTAAGACATCTAATTTTATAGGTTCCAGCTCATTTCCAACTTGGAAATGGCACGCCTCTTTGACCTGCCTCTCCAAGGTAGTCTGAGCTTGTCTATCCCTATCATCGAAGTTCCCTTAGGGTTTTGTTTGTGTACCTCTAGGTAGTGTCTGGATACGGGGTGACCCTTAAAGCCTCTCCTAATATTCCCTATGTGTTTGTTCAGTCTGACCTGTAATGGGCGTACAGTGCGGCCCAAATACTGAAGCCCGCATGGGCAGGTCAGAAGGTAAACGACACCTGGAGTGGAGCAGGTTATAAATGATTTGATAGAAAAAACATGATTAGAGTTTGAAGAAATAAAATGAGTAGTTTTCCTGTTCCTAATAGCATTAATAGAACAGACAGCACAATTATTGCATCTCTAATAGCCCATTAAATTCTCAAAGAACATTGGCTTATTAATAGGTGGATCACAAATACTAGAAGCCACAAGATGTTTTATTGAGGGGACCCCCCTGAACATTACTTGTGGCTTCTCTGGAAGAATGGAACCCAACACTTCGTTCAGAGAAGCCACAGGTAGTGTTCAGGGGGGTCCCCTTAATAAAACAGCTTGTGGCTCCTAGTGTTTGTGATCCGGCTACTAATAAGCCAACTTTCTTTCAGAATCTAGTGGGCTAATAGGTCCTTTATGTTGTGGAGAATTGGATAGGGGGAAGATTTCAGTAGTTTAACAATGACAACGGACAAAATGTTTTGTGTTGTCAGCCTAGAGAAGAAAAGGAGATGAATGCATTTCTATCATATCAACAGGAATTTTATTTGCACTTGCAATGTCTTTAGATGGATACAAATTTGGAGAAATGTGCATGCATTGCAGAGATGTACTGAATATCATTCCTTATAATCTTTCCCTGACATAAACTTTAAGGTGACCCTGTCCTTTAATCTTTTGACGACCAGCGGCGACCAGTAGGTCACTGGACTTCAAGTATTTATTCCGGGATGATGCCTGCAGCCGACCACAATCCTAGCAGCTAACTAGCTGTGGTATTGCTTTTTCAAGCAGCAGAAGGGGACTCCCCCCCCCTTTCCATCACCTTTCACAGCTTTATTGGGCTGTCCCCGCCCCGGGACACTCGATCGACCACTCGGCTGCTGATCATAGAGGCAAATAAAGACCAGAACTGGTTTGTTCGCCTCTATGATATAGGGACGCAGAAGCAATGAGCTTACATCACACCTGGTTTCCCCTGGATGTAAACTGCGCCATTTTAAAAAAATGAAAAGCATTTGATCACACTGGAGCTTTTAAGGGCAGATGAGGGACTCCAGATTTCTCCATAAAGAGTACCTGTGCAAGATATGTTTACATTCCTTGTGACATCAATAAAAGTGATAAAAAAATGTAAAAAAAAGGGACAGTGTAAAAATATAAGAAAAAATTAAAAAAACATTTAAGTGCCTCTGTCTCCCGTGACACGTGTGCAAAGGGAAATACACGCGTTGGTTCCGCACGCTTGTAAACAGCGATTGTCCCACACTTGTGAGTTATCACCGTGAACGTCAGATCATGGGCAGTAATTTTAGCACCAGACCTCCTGTGTAAATCTAAAGTGGTAACCTGTAAAGGCCTTTAAAATGTCACCTATGGATAGTAGAATTTACGTTGTTTGTCACTCTTTCACGGGCTTGTGCAATTTTAAAGTGTGACATGTTTGGTATCTATTTACTCGGCATAACATCATCTTTTATATTTTACTAAAAACAATAGGTTATGTATTGTTTTTTTTTTTGTGCATTAAAATTCAAAAACGGTATTCTGTCCAAAAAAAATTGCACAAATACCATGTTACATAAAAAAATTACAATACCCACCAGTGCATACTTGCAACATCCTGCAGTTCCCTCCTCTACATCTAAATGCTGAGCTGTTTTGATTGGGTAAAGCTTTGACCTTTCTTGGATGAACTTTTTCTGCTCCCTCCCAAACACTCTCATTGGACCATCACTATCATAGTGGAAGCAATAAATTTACATTTAAAAAACAGTGGGGTAATAAATACAGTGGTGAGTCTCACTGAACTAAATAAATGGTGAATGAAAATAAGCTGATAAAAATGTGCGTATTGCAAACTTGAATCTCTACGGTAAAAATCTGATACAACATAAATAACAAAAACCAATGTTTAAAAAATATATAAATAAAGTGCAGCGTGATTTATACTAAATACATATAAAGTTCAAAAGTGACAATGTGCAATGTGCGAACACTGTGCATAATAAACTTGGCTGCACCTCAGATTACATGCGGTGTTGGTATTCAAACCTACATAAAGTGCAAAAATGTGCAAAAAGGACCGAAAAACTCCTATGTACATACAGTAATAAATGTCCCAAAAATTAAGTATATATATAAAAGGGTTTTGACACAAAAAGAAATGTCCTTTTTTAGTAGAATCTGTGACAGTAAAGTGCTGGCATGCGCATGTGGCAGTTAAAGTGCCAAGTGATTTAAAACTCGCGCATCTTCGTGTGCAGACACTTCAGTGGGTAGTGGCCCCTTACCTCACAGTAATGGGGCAACAGCATATGACCAAAAGGCTCTTTAACTCATCCACCTAGGGGCTCCTGCGCATCCCTCACCGTCCTCACAGTAATGGGGCAACAGCATATGACCAAAGGGCTCTTTAACTCATCCACCTAGGGGTTCCTGCACATCCCTCACTGTCCTAGGATTGAGTTCCCTCAGATGCGATGCAGGGAGGTATTATAAAAATAATAGAGTGGAAAAAGAACCCAATAGTGTAATTCCGTTTAAATAACTTGTATTTTATTTAGGCAAAAGCAGGTACTCACATTTAGCAATTGAGAAAAAATGGTTGTATCCGACGAGCAGCGAGCTCGTATGCTTCTCACAGTGTGTACAGCCTATCCCGTCCCTACGCGTGACGTCACACCACACGTGACTTCTTCACGCTGCACTTTATTTATATATTTTTTAAACATTGGTTTTTGTTATTTATGTTGTATCAGATTTTTACCGTAGAGATTCAAGCTTGCAATACGCACATTTTTATCAGCTTATTTTCATTCACCATTTATTTAGTTCAGTGAGACTCACAACTGTATTTATTACCCCACTGTTTTTTAAATGTAAATTTATTGCTTCCACTATTTTTTTTTTTTATATACATTTTGGTGACTTAAATTATGACCATATTTTAAAACCACCTGAGGTTTTACACTTAGGATTAGCGCTGCACCACTTATTCATACAATCAATTAAAAGGTCAGGTGTTTACCCGAAAAGGTGCATGCAGCTTTTCCACCTCCAGCCATCTCCATATTTGATAGCGCAGGAATATCTCTGATAATTAATTCATCACTATCATAGGCTTCCCCGCAGACCAACAGAAATGTGTGGAGGGCAAAATTGGGTGAACAATCGAAAGAGCTTGGCCCAATGAGAATAGCCTTGCATTCAAGTGTAGTAGAAAAAAGAATGGAATAGCTTATTTTTTTATCAAAAAACTCCATAGAGGGGTGGGTGCTGTGTCTGTCAATGAACTCAGAGAAACTGATTTTATGGTAAGTAAAAGATCCTATTTTCATATTCGTTCATTGGCAGACCCAGCCTTCTTTATTCAGAACAGTAGGGATGTCCCAAAGCAGTGCTGAACATGAGGGGTGGGACAGCGAAAAATCCCAGGGCTAACACAAAAGCCAACCAGGTAACAGGAGCTTCATACAGGACAAGCTGGAACCCAACCTGAACGATACCCCTTCAAGAGGGATTAGACCCCCTTGACAGCAGCCTGCAAAAAGCTTGTGGCCAAAAAAGGCACCCACAGATGCCAACCCATCCACTTCGTAGAACTTGTGAAAAAATGCGCCACCAACGCCTGAAGACAGAAGGCCCAAGACGCACTAGGCGCCCGAGAAGAATGCGCCGTAACAGGGAAAACAGGAACCCAATTCCTGACAGAATAGCCCAGAGTCATCATCTGTCTGATTCATCCAGAAGAAGGTCGCAGTAGAAGCAGACAGCCCCTTTCTTGGCCTGTCCGTGAGTACAGAGAGCCTGACCTCCCAAAGACTCAGTGGCTGGCAAATACAACTGAATCCCCCAAACCACATCCCTGGCAGATAAGGCAAATTCCTTGGTATGTGTTGCCAGGGACACAAGAAAGGAAACACAATGTCCTTGTTCAAAATGAAACCCAAGGATGGAACTATAGAAAATGGCGAAGCACCACCTAAACCTGGGTAAGGGGAACAAGAAGATAACGCCACCCATTTCGACACCCTGTGAGCAGAGGTGAAAGCCACCAAGAGACAGAGTAAGCAGTGGAATATCCTTATATTTTGAGAGAGAGAGAGAGCGGCTCCTGCAGAACCGAAAACATCAAGTTCAGATCCCACAGCGGTAGAAAAAAAATGCACCGGTGAAAACAGACGTCTAACCCCTTGAATAAAGATACGCACCAGGGAGCACGAGACCAGGGGATGCTGAAGACGACCACCAAGGTGGAGACCTGGCCCTCGATAGTACTCGAGGCGCATTCCTGCTAAACCCCCTGTAAATGGTTGGAATTGGAGCCACCTAGAAAGAACAAGGATGAATGCCCAGTGCTTCACACCAGGATATATGCGCTCTTCACACCCGGAGGTTAAAACCTCCTAAAAGATGGACTCCCTAGCTATCAACAGTGTCGGACCTGCCGCACCTGGCTCAACACAGCCAGGCCATTAAAACCGGTGACTCTAAGGCATGATGTAGGAATGGCCCTGGGGACCATAGAACCTTCCTGAGAGGCAGTCGACAAGGAACACCGGCAACCAGGCGCACTCAGTCGGCGTACCCAGACCAACTGGACCATCCAGGGATAATAGAATGAACCCCCGCAGCCGTGATCCTGTGTAAAAGTCACAACAGAAGCTGGAGAGGAGGAAAGGCATAGGGAAACGTCACTGGCCCCATGGGCCACCAGAGCTGCTAGAGAAACCCGTGACCTTACCAGAAACCTTGGTATCGTTCAGTTGAACCAGGACACCAAGAGAACTACCTCATGAGTTTCCCAATGGGAACAAACCTGAAAAAACACGGCCCGGTGAAGGGCCCATCCGTGGTCCAACCCACACCAACTGAGGTATCTGCCTGTCAGCATTCCACTCCTGGAATGCATACACGGGAAAAGGGCCGGACGAAATGTTCTGCCCACCAGTAAATAGTGGCAACAGCCAGGGCTAACACAGCCTATTTGACCCACCCTGGCGAAGGGCATAAGCCAACAGGGTTGCCTTGTCCAACTAGAACTGTACCAGGAGCCCCCTGAAGTCGATCTGTCCATGATCCAGCCTGATCGCTCGAAGTTCCAGGATATTACCTGGTAGTCCGAATTCCACCAGCGTACAATGACCCTGAGCAGAGCTCAGTACCAAGACATCCTACCCGGACCGACTGGCATTGGTGGTCACCCTGTTTAATACAAGGGGAGAAAGGATTTATCCCGCTGAAGAACCGGAGAGCAAGCCACCAGACCAGGGAACCCTGGTTTCCTAACTCAGCCAAATCCGACAGTCTTGAGACCTCAGGCATTTGTCTCATGCCAGGATCTCCCTGAAGGGAGATTGTATGGAACTGCGCTAATGGAATAATTTCAAAAAGGTAGAAACTCTCAGACCCATCACCCACACGCAGGTCCACAGAGGGCCTACCTGCCGGACAGAAAAATTAAAAACGCAGCATGCAACTTCTGGAGTTTGTCCAAGAGAAGAAAACACTCTGGCCAGAGCTGAAGCTTGGACTTAGATAATCCGACATTCTGGAAGGGCCCAAGCAGACTTCAGATAGTATAAATGCCTACTGAAATCAGTCAAGGTCTGTATAGAAACTACATTGACCCTCGGGGTAGGAGTGGCATAAGAAGATCGTCCAGGCAGCCAGGACCACAAACCCCCACAGATGCAACCACGCCTGATCTGGGGCCAACACCTCGTGAATACCCGAGGAGTGGTGGCCAGACTATGTGCTGATCATGCGCCGCACCCACAGCAAAATGGAGGAAGTGCTGGAGTTAGGCACATAACAGAATGCGTAAACAAACATTTGTGATGTTGATAGAAACCAGAAGGTCCCTGTGATGAAGAGGTGCTACCGCCATGCTAACGGACTCCATCCTGACCTTCTGTCCCCACACAAGGCAGGTCAGGGCCTTAAACTGTTCCCGACACGGGAACCGTGACAACCACACTCTGCACCAATGGAGCTTGCACATCCCCCCACGGAGAACAGCAAGCGGTCCAGCAGTAGACACCCATTGTAAGTATTGACATCCAGGGTAGCCCCCAAAATACCTGTCTAAGCGCCACTGAGGAGACCTTAGAAGCTCAGAAACCAGGGGAACTATGGCCAAGAGGCGTAGCTGACATACTGCAGTGCCTAGACCATAGGGGCGGCAATGCAGCAAAGGCAGGGGAATTCCCAAATGGGTACCTCACAGCAAGCGTTTTTTTTTTTTTAGAAACACAAATGCACTCTAGACCCTCCCAGTCTTCAAGGACAATATTGTCAAGATAAGAGGGAAAAGGGAGCACTTTTGCCGCGCAAGATGGCTTATGAGGTATCGGCTCTCCGCCGCAGCCACCTCTGCATCCCCCATCTTGAAGGGTTCCTGCACAGATGTAATAAGTGTGATAACCAGTGATTTTTCGTGCCCTACTGCAGTCATCCTCACTCCCTGACAAGATAGGGAGGGTGGCCACCACCCCGCAAGGTGGGCCACGTCCTCAGAGCCAGATAGGAGACAGAGGGGGAGGGAAGGACAGGGGTGCGATATACTAGGCTATATGCCTAAGCGCTACCCCAAAAAACACAGGGGGGGCACCAACTGTAACCCCTCTGCCCGAGGTCCACATATGGGATGTCGACCAAGGCCCCTCACAGGGAGCACAGACCAAGGCCCCTTTACAGGGGGGCACAAAACAGAGCCCCTAACAGGGGGCGCAGACCAGGGTCCCTCACAGGGGGGCAAATACCGAAGCCCCTCACAGGGGGCCCAGACCGGGGACCCCACACAGGGGGCAAAAACCAGGACCCCTCACAGGGGGCGCAAACCAAGGACCCTCACAGAGGAGCAAACCGGGGCCCCTCACAAGGGGCGAAAACCAGGGCCCCTCACAGGGGAAAAATAATGGGGCCCCTTACAGGGGGCAAATACCAGAGGCCCTCACAGGGGGCAAATACCGGGGGCCCTCACTGGGGGCAAATACTGGAGTCCCACATGGGGGAACAGACCGGGGCTCCTCACAGGGGACACATACTGGGGCCCCTCATAGGGGCACAGACCGGGGCCCCTCACAGGGGCGCCGATCCAGGAGGCCACAGAATCCGCGGCCCAATAGCTACAAAAATGCAGCCCAGTAGGCCACAAAAGCTGCAGGCTAAATTTTGGCTGCGAGCGCGCGCCCATAGACAGCCAGTCGGTAGGCCACAGCCTAAACTTTCGGACCTCCAAGCCGGTTGGCCAAAAAGCCAAGGCCTAAATTTTTGGCTGCCGGCCGCGAGAGTGGCAGGCCACAAAGCCGCGCCCTAAATTTTCACCCGCAAAAGCGGTAGGCTGCAAAGCTGCGGCCTAAATTTTCGGCCGCTGGCTGCGAGAGCAGCCCCCCAGCTGGAAGGCCACAAAGCCGTGGCCTAAATTACTGCAGCCACTCACCTCCCAGGCCCAATCCTAGATGCCCCCCCAGTAACAACCCAAAGGTGGAAAAGGGGAACCATGTTCCAAAGCCCCTAGGAAGGGAGCCTGGGCCTTACCCGGGATAGGGGGGGAGGAACAGGGGAAGAAAGGGGGAGGGGTGGAGGAGAACCCCGGAGGGACCGACCAACCCAGGGAGTACCCGTGCCCCACACCACTCTGGGGAAAGAGAGGAGGGGACCCCTTACTTACCTCTCCAGCGAAAAGCACGGGTAATGCTCCCAGACATATCCTTCTCGCTCCCGAAGTGGGGGGGCTGTCGGCCATAAGGAACACTGCGACACAGGCCGAGACCCGGTCATATGCGACCTTGCGAGACGTTTAACTTGCAGGGCCAGCCACTGTCCAGTGGGGCTATGTTGCGGCCGACCTAGCGTGTAGCTGTAGTCTGCGTGCGCTCGCTGGCCAGATTGGGGTGACCACTGGATCAAGCATCCAGCCCGTCGACCAGCCCGGCAGTTGATTGTAGATCTCACTGGAAAAAATCCAGGAAAAATAGAAAATAACAAACAACAACAAAATTCCCAGGACTAGAGATCACAGCAGGGAACTAGGTCCTTACTCCTGACTAGGCAGAAAAAAACTGGATACCTAGAGCAGGGAGGGGGTTATATACTGACGGAGGACAGCCCATGGGCGTAGCCAGGGGTTGTTTTTTTTTTCTGCCTAGTCCTACTCCTGCGAAGATGATATAACCCTACCGTTCTGAATAAAGAAGGCTGTGTCTGTCAATGAACGAATGAGATATGACATTTTTGTTTTTAGGTTTGGATATACTTCAATTTTGCCCTTCTGCATTAATATGGAATCATCTTGAATATTCAGCTCAGTTTTGTGTATCAGATAGAAAAAAGAATGTCTTACTTAAAAGAGTGCGGAGAAGGCCAACTGAATTAATTATGGACACAGGGGACCTTGGTTCAGAGGAGACTAATTGACCTAAATTCATTCACTTGTGGGAAGAGGTGATTAGGGGATAAGATCACCCTATCTAAATTATAAATGGCAATATAAAAAATAAGAAAGCTAAATTTAAAAGGTACCTGTCAGAAAATAAATATTTAAACAGACACTAATTAATTGTTCTGGAAGTGAATGTCCCTTGGCTACCATGGTGATCCTTCCTTTACTATTTAGTATATCGCTGGTGAGCAACCAGTGTGGAGCCAGTGAAGTGATAGGATGCCTGATAGGCACACATTTGTTCTGGGCTAGTGACTCTCTGAGTAGTGAAGAAAGAATAAGGATGACAGCCCTTGAGTTTTAATTTAAATAAATAGGCCAACGATGGCTTCGGCCATATTTGGGTCCTAGAAGTCCCCTTTAACCACTTTAGCTCTGGAAGAGTTTACCCCCTTCATGATCAGGCCTTTTCTTGCTATTTAGCAATGCATTACTTTAACTGGTAATTACACGGTCACGCAATGCTGTACCTAAACTAAAAACAAATTTCACACAAATAGAGCTTTCTTTTAGTAATATTCGATCACCATTGGGTTTTTATTGTTTTGGGATATAAACGAAAAAAGAACCACAATTTTGAAAAAAAAACTCCCAATATTTCTGCTATAAAACATATCCAATAAAAAAAAATGTAAAAAATCTAATTTCTTTATAAATTTTGGCCAAAATGTATTCTGCTTTGTAAATTGGTCATTGGTTTGCATGAATGTTATAGCGCCTACAAGCTATGGTATAGAGACTGGAATTTTTTTAAATTTTTTTATAGTACTAATGGGGGTGATCAGTGACTTTAGTGGGACGATGATAGTTACATAGTTACATAGTTACATAGTAGGCGAGGTTGAAAAAAGAGACAAGGCCATCAAGTCCAACCTATGTGTGTGATTATGTGTGAGTATTACATTATATATCCTTGTATGTTGCGGTCATTCAGGTGCTTATCTAATAGTTTCTTGAAGCTATCAATGCTCCCCGCTGAGACCACCGCCTGTGGAAGGGAATTCCACATCCTTGCCGCTCTTACAGTAAAGAACCCTCTACGTAGTTTAAGGTTAAACCTCTTTTCTTCTAATTTTAATGAGTGGCCGTGAGTCTTGTTAAACTCTCTTCTGCGAAAAAGTTTTATCCCTATTGTGGGGTCACCAGTACGGTATTTGTATATTGAAATCATATCCCCTCTCAAGCGTCTCTTCTCCAGAGAGAATAAGTTCAGTGCTCGCAACCTTTTCTCATAACTAAGATCCTCCAGACCTTTAATTAGCTTTGTTGCTCTTCTTTGTACTCGCTCCATTTCCAGTACATCCTTCCTGAGGACTGGTGCCCAGAACTGGACAGCATACTCCAGGTGCGGCCGGACCGGAGTCTTGTAGAGTGGGAGAATTATCATTTTATCTCTGGAGTTGATCCCCTTTTTAATGCATGCCAATATTCTGTTTGCTTTGTTAGCAGCAGCTTGGCATTGCATGCCATTGCTGAGCCTATCATCTACTAGGACCCCCAGGTCCTTTTCCATCCTAGATTCCCCCAGAGGTTCTCCCCCCAGTGTATAGATTGCATTCATATTTTTGCCACCCAAATGCATTATTTTACATTTTTCTACATTGAACCTCATTTGCCATGTAGTTGCTCACCCCACTAATTTGTTCAGATCTTTTTGAAAGGTTTCCACATCCTGCGGAGAAGTTATTGCCCTGCTTAGCTTAGTATCGTCTGCAAATACAGAGATTGAACTGTTTATCCAATCCTCCAGGTCGTTTATGAACAAATTAAATAGGATTGGTCCCAGCACAGAACCCTGGGGAACCTCACTACCCACCCCTGACCATTCTGAGTACTCCTCATTTATCACCACCCTCTGAACTCGCCCTTGTAGCCAGTTTTCAATCCATGTACTCACCCTATGGTCCATGCCAACGGACCTTATTTTATACAGTAAACATTTATGGGGAACTGTGTCAAATGCTTTTGCAAAATCCAGATACACAATGTCTACGGGCCTTCCTTTATCTAGATGGCAACTCACCTCCTCATAGAAGGTTAATAGATTGGTTTGGCAAGAACGATTCTTCATGAATCCATGCTGATTACTGCTAATGATACCGTTCTTATTACTAAAATCTTGTATATAGTCCCTTATCATCCCCTACAAGAGTTTACATACTATTGATGTTAGGCTAACTGGTCTTTAATTCTCAGGGATGTATTTTGGGCCCTTTTTAAATATTGGTGCTACATTGGCTTTTCTCCAATCAGCTGGTACCATTCCAGTCAGTAGACTATCTGTAAAAATTAGGAACAACGGTCTGGCAATCACTTGAAGGAGTTCCCTAAGTACCCTCGGATGCAAGCCATCTGGTCCCGGTGATTTATTAATGTTAAGTTTCTTAAGTCTAATTTTAATTCTGTCCTCTGTTAACCATGGAGGTGCTTCCTGTGTTGTGTCATGAGGATAAACACTGCAGTTATGGTTACTGAAGCCCCCCGATTCACTCGTGAAGACTGAGGAGAAGAATAAATTCAATACCTTCGCCATCTCCCCATCCTTTGTAACCAGATGTCCTTCCTCATTCTTTATGGGGCCAATATGGTCTGTCCTCCCTTTTTTACTGTTTACATACAGAGTGTAGCCAGCAATCTGACACTAAGACCCCATTCACACTTGTACGATTTGTCTCTCTCCACCCTCATGTGACAGCACTGGGTGTCTAAATGGCAATTACCAAGAGCTGGTGCTGTCACATGGGAAGAAGGAGAGTGAATCACATTTTTTTTATACCATGAAGTACTGGATATTTTTCTGGCAGCTGAACGAGCAGCAAGGGAGAGCAGGGAAGGTGAGCATAAGCATCTGGTGGAAACTTAATTAGGCCGCTGTTGCACTGCCACACTGAAGATTGGCCACAGCTTGGGTGCAGCACAGTGTACCTGGAATTTTCATGTGGGTTACCTGCAGTTTCCCATCTTCTACGTCCTGCATTTTTGGCACATTTTCTGAAAGTGCACCAAAAGTATTATACTGTAAGCTGACCCTTTGGTGCACTTTCAGAAAATGCACCAAAAATGCAGGACATAATAGAAAGTCTATGGAAAACCATGGGTAACCCCCAAGAAAACCAGGGGTACACAAGCCGCAGCACCACAGTGTGAACGTGGCCTTAAGCCTCACACACACAAAAATATCAGATAAATGGCCGTCCATATTTTTTTCACATGCTAGTCTCATATCGAAAACCAATAGGTTATTAGAGGTACAAAAATTCTTGTACAACAGAAAACAACTTCGGAAATTAAGTAATGTGTTGTATTGTAGGTATTCTTTAATTTCCTAACACGCATGGTCTTGGTTTTCCGATTTCTCTCGTTTGAATACTGTACTGATTAACCATTTCAGCCCCGGAAGAATTGACTGCTCAATGACCAGACCATTTTTTGCAATATGGTACTGCATCGTTTAACTGACAATTGCGCTGTCATGCGACGCTGTAACCAAACAAAATTGAGTCCTTTTTTTCCCACAATTAGAGCTTTCGGTTGGTGGTATTTGATCATCTCTGCGGTTTTTATTTTTTGCGCTATAAACAAAAAAAGAGCGTCAATTTTGAAAAAAAAATAATATTTTGTACTTTTTGCTGTAATAAATATCCCCATTTTTTTTTTATAAAAAGCTAATTTTTTCCTCAGTTTATGCCGATGTGTATTTTTCTACATATTTTTGGTAATAAAAATCGCAAAAAGCGTATATTGATTAGTTTGTGCAAAAGTTATAGCGTCTACAAAATAGGGGATAGATTTATGGCATTTTTATTATTATTATTTTTTTACTAGTAATGGCGGTGGTCTGCGATTTTTATTGAGACTGCGACATTATGGCGGACACATCGGACACTTTTGACACATTTTTGGCTCGATTGACAATTATACAGTGATCAGTGCTATAAAAATGCACCGATTACTATATAAATGTAACTGTGGGGGATGGGACTGACTATAGGAGATGAGAGATCGTGGTTCCCAGCTCATAGGATCTCATGATCTCTCTCTCCTCTCCTCACAGAACTGGGATGTGTGTGTTTACACACACGTTCCTGTTCTGCCTCTATCCCACTTAAAGGGACCGACGTATAGCTACAACGGTTCGCGGGATCGTGCCAACCTGCCGCAGTATAATGACGGAGGCTGGTCGGTAAGTGGTTAAATCGTTCGTCTAGTATTGTACAAGAACATTTTTCATGTTCACCCCTTCAAATAATTTAGCATGGACTGTCATGATCAGCTCTTGAAATCTGTGTATTAATGATCAGATTATCATATAATCGCTTCATAAGCGGTATTTTTAATCCCATTTTCTCATCGTCTGTACTAGGCATTAGGCCTCCTTCTCATGGCCAATTAAAGCTGCACACTTCCAAGAACTGGCATACTGCTGTGGTGGGTATCACAGGTGTGATCAGACAGACAGAGAGATTGAATCTCCTGGTAATGATATAGACAGCAATAAGGAGCCTTAACTGCAGAGGGTGTATTTCTAAAAAAAATTGTTAAGTTGTGGTTTAGCTGAACTTTTTAAAAACTCGTGAGCCTCAGAAGTTCAGAATTTCCAAACTGTATATACAGTACGATTTGCAGCCAGGCTCCATAAAGTGTGTACCAAAGAGTAGCAAATGAATAGAATTTTTAGTATCAGCCAGAGTGGTCCTGTGGATACTTGTAAAACACTCGGTGCAAGTCCTATAATTTGGAACAAAGAGATTGAAATAGAGGGCTTGGACCTTTTAGGCACAATCAACTAGATAATCAATACATAAAAGAAAAATAGTTTATTAAACATAGAAAATACATTTAAAAAATATCGGCATTTAGAACAAGTCAGTATAAAAAAGTTATATAATTGATACTGTACATAGTTATAGGAAATTAGCATGAAAAGCTTGGAGGTGAATAACCACTCATTCCAAAGTCAAATTCAGAAATCCCGAGGTAGACTATGAAACAGATTATGATGGTAATGGTATCTTGGGCTCTACATGTTACGCGCCTTGCGCTTCTTCAGGAGCATCAAAAGACTTACTAAATAAAAACAAGATAAATACAATGACATCAAATAGACAAAAATACAATGAACATCAGGTCAACATTAAAATATCACTGTCAATGTAGCACTGTGCTTGTGGAATACCCTAGCGAAGAAAGCTGACTGGTTACATGCAAAAGGCACCAAAAATATACCAGTAAACTATGGGGGATAGTGCACATGTGTAATGGACATATATTTTTAAGGGAATTTTATATAAAAACTTGGTAAAAAACACATACGAGATGTGTAGCAGCACCTTTATGAAGAACAGAAAACCTTGAGAAGAGATGAAAGTGGAACCGAGGAAAGGAAGGGGGAAAAAAGGGGAGGGGAGGAAGAGGGGGGGGGGAGGAGGAAGGGGAGGGGAGGGGGATAAAGGAGAGGGAAAAAATTGAAAAAAAATAGAAGAAAGGGGCGGGGGGAAGACGAGGGGAGGGAGTGGCGAGTGAAAAACAAAAATTAACAAATTAAACCTATTACTAATGAATAACTCACACCTAACAACCTAAAGTGTATGTATTACACAAATGAATTTAGCTACTGTCCACACATAAGGGCAATAGTGTAAATATGTGTACTGACAAAGACTTGACGATATTGCAACAAACAGTGAACACATGACACTGTAGGGTTTAAGCCAAGTCTCCTACTATTTTACCTTACCCCACATTACCCTCTCTCCAAAAACATCATAAACGACTAAACTAGTTTTTGGAGTAAATGGCCTCACGGCCTTAAATTTTCTTTATTAAAATATAAATTACCATAAATATATAACATAAATAACCGTAACTTTTAATAATACTTTATTGTGTAACTATCAGTAAACAACTATCACCATGGTCACTGTAAACAATTCTTCTTCTTGAACCTACCAGTCGGGAACCCCTGACTCGGCAGTACCCTAACTTCCGGTGACCAAAACCTGTTTACCTCCTCCAAGCCCTACATAGCCTGAAAGTACACAACTTCAATCCCCAACCTTCATGGATGGGTACCAGCAAAACTCCCCATCCAATGGATGGGTACCATAACGCAACCCCCATCCCCTGGATGGGTACAACATGTTTCATACATGTAACTTGAGAAATCCTATTCAAGGAAACCAAAAAACTGCCAAAAACTCAGGGCGGGTGGGTGGGAATCTTCTTCCTCCGCCGCTCTTCGAATGACATCACTTCCCCTCGCCTGTTCTACTTCCCCTCACTGCTCCCTCAGCCCCTCCCCTATTCTTAAAGGGCCAGAAACTCTTCCTACAGCAACTGTGCCATCCCCAGCATTGTCATGCCGGCCCTGCACCGATCGTTGCACTTAGCTCCGGGCCTCTCTTGACACTGTAGGGTTTAAGCCCAGTCTCCTACTATTTTACCTTACCCCACATTACCCTCCCTCCAAAAACATCATAAACGACTCAAACTAGTTTTTGGAGTAAATGGCCTCACGGCCTTAAATTTCTTTATTAAAATATAAATTACCATAAATATATAACATAAATAACCGTAACTTTTAATAATACTTTATTGTGTAACTATCAGTAAACAACTATCACCATGGTCACTGTAAACAATTCTTTTTCTTGAACCTACCAGTCGGGAACCCCTGACTCGGCAGTACCCTAACTTCCGGTGACCAAAACCTGTTTACCTCCTCCAAGCCCTACATAGCCTGAAAGTACACAACTTCAATCCCCAACCTTCATGGATGGGTACCAGCAAAACTCCCCATCCAATGGATGGGTACCATAACGCAACCCCCATCCCCTGGATGGGTACAACATGTTTGATACATGTAACTTGAGAAATCCTATTCAAGGAAACCAAAAACTGCCACAGCACGAAAGGGGTAACCCCTTACCCTTGCGTGCACCTCCACACCCTCAAGCCTCTCTGAATCCCTTCTTGCAAACCTAGAGACCACAGATCAGTCCCCACCTCATTCAAATGTACCCTGTCACTGCGTAGTTATCTCCAAGTATCTACCTCTAGCTCTCTATGCCTGATGGCTAAGCCCCCGTTCTTCACAAAGAATGTGCTCACTTCTTTATTCACTTTGATCCTTGCTCTGTCTACCTTCTTTGCTGACCATGCCCAACGCCATGACAACCTGCCCACCATGTCAGACCAAACTAAGACCATATTAGGGTATGCCGCTTTCAAACGCAAAAAATCGCATTTTATGTCTCGAATAAGATCCCTCATGGATCTGGCTCCCATGTCATTCCCACCAACATGCAAAAGCAATACATCTGGGGCTCTATCTAATCTAGCAAATCTATGTACCTCCCCCAACACCCTGTTCCATCGCATACCCGGGACCCTAATTCATCTGATGAGTGCTTCTTGCCTGGGGATCCTTAACTGTCTGCCGTTCGGCCGAACGTCGGCTCTCTTTGCCCCCAAAAAAACATACGAGTGGCCGAGTATCCATACCAGGCCCACATCATTACCTGTAAACAAGAAGAACAATACAACTCCAATGAACATACAGTATCCACCAACATGCCCTGTAACTTAATCAACTATACCTGCAACAATTGTGGGCGGACGTACAATTTAAATCTATCCGAATCCCACCTTCCAATACGTCTAATGACGTCCTGGCTCAAACCTGCCCTAGCAGCCTCTGTGGCCGCCCCAATCCTGAAGGAATGGGAAGAAAATTGTCGCGGGTCACACCCCATCCTGACCACGCATTTTTTAAAAACCGCTATAAACTGGAATTTTGATAAAAACCCACCATCCTCATGTATTAACAAGGGCCCCTCAAACTCTGATCTAATCTCCAAAAAGGATTTTACGACAGTCACCGGGCAGATACTTACCTCATCAATCCTGCCAACATCCAAGTACCTGCCTTTGCCAGCCTGATCAGTCTTAGACCTTCTGATCCACACTCTAATCGACTCATGCCACAACTCCACATCTCCCACCATGAGGCCCCCTGGTATTGTCTTAGATGGGCTGACCAACTCCCTGATGCGCAGTGCCCCAAAAAATGCCAAAGCAAAAGCTGCCCGAAATAACCTGTGTTTGTAAACGGATATACATACGGATATACATTTCCAAACAACCAAACAACCTTCTTAACATGTCAAACGATAC
Source organism: Lithobates clamitans (assembly GCA_037952925.1). NCBI lineage: Eukaryota > Metazoa > Chordata > Amphibia > Anura > Ranidae > Lithobates > Lithobates clamitans. Next base: position 13,912,242 of record JBBGZY010000573.1, read on the forward strand.
CGGTCACCTCCCATCCCTGCTTTTGTGTGACTTCCTATACCCTTTTACAGCCTGTCTTACCCAAAATTCCTTGGTATAATCACAGAGCCCTTGCCATTTGAAAAGAAAGGCCAAACCTGCCAACTCGCGGTCTATGGCAGCTGCCGAGATACCCTTTTCAAAACCCTGAATGATGAAATACAGAACCGCATGTCCGACTGTCGGATCATCTGAGGCTATTCCCAGTTCATTTAAACAAGTAAACCAGGCTTTCCATACCTTAGAGTAGGCATTCCACGTAGCCATACTCACGGATTGCCAAATCCACTTTGCTGCGATTCCAAAGCAATGTTCCACATCCAGTTGGGACAGGCAATCCCTTGTCATTCCGCCTCTGGCGCCAACGTCCGGAACCTGTCCCACTGAAAACGAGACAAAGCATCAGCCAAAGTGTTGTCGACCCCAGGTAAGTGTACAGCATAAATAAATGCGTTCACTTGTAAACAGCGAAGCACCAAATGTCTTAACAACCTGACCACTGGAACCGATGCTGCCGTCAGCCGGTTAACCACTTGGACCACTCCCAAATTGTCACAATTGAAGCGTACTTTTAGATTCCTGAAGGATTCTCCCCACAGTTCCATGGCCACCACAATAGGGAACAGTTCCAATAGAACAAGGTTCTTCAAGAACCCTGCCTCTTGCCATGCCACCAGCCATCTGGCCACGCACCAATGACCTTTCGAGAAAGCCCCAAACCCTGTGGAGCCGGCCGCATTGGTGAATAGCTCCAGGTCACAGTTGCTAATGGGACCCGACATCCAAAGAGCCCTTCCATTGAAGGACTCTAAGAAAACCTGCCATACACGCAAATCTTCTCTATGTTCCCGAGTAAGACTGACAAAATGTGTTGGCGCCCTGATCCCAGCTGTAGCAGCCGCCAAATGACTGCAAAAAACTCTGCCCATCGGCATGATTCAGCAAGCAATGTTCAGCTTTCCCAGTAAAGATTGACGTTTTCGTAGCTGGATTTTTCTAACCCCTATGGTCCCACGCACTTCCTCCTGTAACTGCACCAGCTTGTCCATCGGAAGCCTGCACTCCATCTTAATTGAGTCTATCTCAATGCCCAAAAACGTTATAGTCACAGTCGGACCTTCCGTTTTTTCAGGAGCTAGTGGAACCCCAAAACGATCCGCCAGGTGTTGCAGTGTACCCAACAGAACCGCACAAATCTTGGAGCCAGCTGGGCCAACACATAAGAAATCGTCCAAATAATGGATGACTGAGTTGATCCCCACGACATCCCTAACTGCCCATTCCAGGAATGAGCTGAATGCCTCAAAAAGGGCGCAAGATATAGAGCATCCCATGGGTAGGCATCTATCCACATAGTAAGCGCCTTCCCATGTACATCCTAGTAACCGAAAACTGTCAGGGTGCACTGGCAATAACCGGAAAGCCGATTCTATATCAGACTTTGCCATTAAGGCACCCTGCCCATACCTCCGTACCCACACCACAGCCGCGTCAAATGACGTGTACGTCACCGCACACTCTTCAGGAGCAATGGCATCATTGACCGACCCCCCTTTTGGAAAAGAGAGGTGGTGTATGAGCCTAAACTTATTGGGCTCCTTTTTGGGAACAACTCCCAAAGGGGAGACCACTAAATCCGGCAGTGGCAAGTCTTTGAACGGGCCCGCCATGCGACCCAAAGCCACCTCCTTCCCCAATTTCTCGGCCACTATCACTGGATGTTGCATTGCCGACTTCAGATTCTGAGCCTCTGGCGGTGTTGTTGCCAAAGAACACGGAATCTGAAAAACGCTCGTAAATCCAGCCTCCAATACAGCGGCCGCTGCACGATCGGGATATCTACTGAGGAAAGGATGCATCCTTTCCACCCGCACCGGAGTCCTCCCTCTTACCCGAAGCATCTCCAACCCGACCTTTTCCTTTTTTAAAACATTTGGACAGCGTATGAGATCCCCCGCAGCCGGAGCACATGTGTTTAAAGCGACAGTTGGATCCAAATCTGCAGGTGCCCTCGTTGAACTGCCAGCAGTACCCCCATCTTTTTTCGGCTGGTTGCCCTGGAGCTGCGGAACCTCCGACCCCTGCCTGAAAAAACTGATTCGGGGCCCTCACCGCCGTCATCAACCTCATCCATAGGCTTATGTCTTTATGGTCCCAGCGCAGAGTTGGTCTTACCGCCATCCGCTGACGACATTGTTCTTTATACCGTAGCCAAGCCATGCCACCATACGTCCTGTGGGCTTCGCTAATGGCCTTCAGATAAACAAATAAAGCCGAGCAGTTCTCTGGTGCCTTTTCACCTACCACACTTACTAAAATGGCAAAAGCCTGTAGCCAATTAGCAAATGTGCGCAGAATTAAGCGATATCTCCGCTTTTCCTCATCCTCCTTCTTGCCCTCAACTGGTTTTAACCTATCCAGGTTAAATTTTTCCAACGGCAATAACGTGAAATTTTCCACGTATTCGCCCTTCCATATCTTTTCTTTTATCTCCGTCTTTAAATGGGCTCCCAAAGGTCCCTCAAAACACACGTACACTTTGCTCCTAGCCGCATCTGCCAACCTAACTGAATCCGGCCTTTTGTCACCCGTCTTACCTCGATCCACCGAAGTCGTGGCCACTACTGTCGAGCTGACATCCCCTACCGGTGCCACAGGTGGAACGCCTGTGCCCTGCGTGTCCCCCCCTGTCTGCGGAAGGATAGGTGCCATCCATGCACTCGCGGGACTACTACTCGTCCCTGCCTCAACCCGTGTTACTAGCTCCTTCAGCCCAGCTAACAGTTCCCGTAATCCAATGTTCCCAGACCCAGGTCCCCCCACTGACGGTGTAGCTATGGTAGGCCCAGTCACCCCTAACCCTGTTGACCCCCCTGTATTTTGCAGTCCCCCCTGTTGTCCTTGCCCCAATAATGCATGTAACAAAGATGTAAAAGGATTCAAAGAATCACACTTACCGGGCTGCCCTGGACTGGGCCCAACAGCCACCACTCCTGGAACCACCGCCGCAGGAAGTCGTTGGTCTTCTCCTCCATCCGACCCGGACAATTCTCCTTCCGATCGGTCATCTCTGGGTTCATTCCTGACGACCACCTGCTGCACCCCAGACGCGGCAGCAGTCTGCGGTGCTGTGGCCGGCCTTCTCTTTCAGAAGTACCGCCAGACCCGTTAGATGCCCCCCTGGATGAACTCCTGCGACTTCTGTATTGTGGGGTACTTAACACCTGGCTGCTTCCTGCACTGGAGCCCGACCCTGCATTCCTCGCTGACCCACTCCTATGCTGCCGAGTGTTGCTAGCCGACCCAGCCATCTGTGCTGTCTCCTGGCAGGCTGATCCCCTCTCCCTGGTGTCATTCCTCCTCTCCATCCCTGCTGCTCCATCTCTCAGTGCCATACACCTGCGACGCGCTGGGGGGAAGAGCCACGTGGTCTGCTTGGCATCCTGGCACTTGTCCCTCTGCCTCTGCGACTGGCTCCCCTTGCTTCCCCTGCTCTGGTCACAGGGGGCCGACTGCTATCAATGCTCTGGGGATCACTGTTGTCCTCCGGTCTTCCCCTCCCCCGGGATTCACTTGGGCCTGAAGCTGGGCTGTACCTCTCAGGAGGCCGGGACCGCCGAGCACGAGGTGGGGGCGCCCCCCCCCGCTCACCGATGCTCTCTCCCCAGCTATCTGTGAAAGCTGCTACTGCAGCCAGTCCGCGCCGTGAGCGGCAACCGCCACTCTCAGGTCGTCCAGAAATCCCTCCATCGCCGCCTTCCTTAAAACTAAGCAACTTACAAGGGGGGAAAAGGCCTGTTTTGAAGAGCAGTGAGGAGCTGTGATGAATCTTCTTCCTCCGCCGTTCTTCGAATGACATCACTTCCCCCCTCCTGTTCTACTTCCCCTCACTACTCCCTCAGCCCCTCCCTTATTCTTAAAGGGCCAGAAACTCTTCCTACAGCAACTGTGCCATCCCCAGCATTGTCATGCCGGCCCTGCACCGATCGTTGCACTTAGCTCCAGGCCTATCTGTATAATCTGCAACAGGGTAAAAATGGACAGAAATGCGGGAATTAGTGGGTGATCCTGACCCGATGCGGCAAATGTTCCTTCTGTCCTTGGATTAATATAGGTACTAGCTTTGTACTTCCATTATTTGTTCCTAAATTTCATGCAAATTGCGATACCCAAGGGGTAGTCTACCTCATGTCATGCCAGTGTGGCACCTTTTATGTGGGGAAGATGGCCAGACATTTTCGTTCCAGAATCAAAGTTCATATATATATTATTCCACAGGCGGTAAAATGATCACTGTCATTAGCAGACATTTAGATCTATATCACAAATTTAATGTGTCTCTGGTATCTTTTATCTCATTGGCCGTCGTCCCCAAGGATCCTAGTGGTGGAGAATGGGACAAATATATTCTCCAAAAGAAAACAACTTGGATAGAATCAATGAGTGGTTATTCCTCTCCAAGCTTTTCATGCTAATTTCCTATGACTATGTACAGTATCAATTATATAATTTTGTTAAACTGACCTGTTCTAAATGCCGATATTTTTAAAATGTATTTTCTATGTTTAATAAACAATTTCTCTATTAACTATCTAGTTGATTGTGTTTTGGAAAGCTCTTGGAAACCTGCTGGATGAGGTTATGGGGCCAAGTAAATGAAAAAAATTTGGACGCGTTCTCTGGAAATAAATAATACTAGCTAATGGCCCTGGAATCCCTTACATGTTAACCTCTTTGCAAAAGACAGGAAATTCACCTAGGTTTTAGGCGTGTGGCAGCCAAAAAAGCACTGAAAGGATAAAAAGTAGTGTGACCCTTAAAGTGATTGTAAAGTATTTTTTATTACATTGAAAAAAATCAAATTTCCTCTAGGTGGGACTTTAGAAAAGGGCAGATAGCAAGATGAAGTATGAAAAAGATGTGTAAAAAAATATATATGATTTTATTAAGAAACATTTTTTAAAATCATAAGCACGTATGAACAGTACACATATCAAAGTCACAATCAGATTCTGGACAAAACTGGTCATACAGTGACAGTTCAATAAGGACAACTGGTAATCGCGAAGATCTGTTAGGTTGATAATAAACACAACAGAAAATACCCAACCCGTTTCGAAATTGCTATTTCTTCATCAGGGGTGTATGCGATTTTGTCGCAGAACGTACACACTTCGTGCAAACTGTGTGGCTCTTGTAATAGTTTCCTATCCAGAATTTATCGTTTAAAAACAGAATGTGTTGCAGCTGTCAGCCTGCGAGGCCCCCGGCCCGGCGGGGTAGAACAATACACCAACACAGGGAGGTAGGTCCAGCGGCAGCAGGAGGGGGAAAAGAGAACAGAGTCCCACACAAAGGACAACCCGGGTTGGCCCTCCGAAGTATACCCCTTGCTTGCCAGAAAGAAACCAAGGGGAAAGATGGGACAGAGGAAATAACCAACAGACAAGGATCTGCTTGTTGAGAGCTGTGCAGACAGGTATATCAGGGAACTTTGATAAAGCCTGAAGATGATCAGGGGATTGATCTGGTCAATCAGAGAGCACAGTGCTGCAGGTCCTCACTTGTGTCCACCCTCACAGCGAACAGGAGGAGACAGGAAATTCACCTAGGTTTTAGGGGTGTGGCAGCCAAAAAAGCACTGAAAGGATAAAAAGTAGTGTGACCCTTAAAGTGATTGTAAAGTATTTTCCTGGTGCCTCCATGGCAGCATACTAGTGATAGAGCTCCGCCTCGACTCCTCCCTCAGGACCAGTGAATAGCATAAATTAAAGACGTAGTCCCTCCCCCAACATTCTCCTTTTTTTCCTCATACCTCTTGTGCTGGTGAAGAGTAGCAGTATGTCCATACCTCTGCAGTCGGCAGCGTCCGCCGGGTTTAGCCTTTCCCGTGCGCAGTCCCTGTTCTTGGGCCGCTCACAGCGCTGATAAGACTGGGAACCCCTCTGTGGATCTGTTGGGGTCTTCTTGCAGAGTTTCCTCACAGGAACGCAGTCTGCCACCATATCCTATGATGAAGGCAAAAGGAGTCGCAAAAGGATCAGCTCCCATCCTTTCAGGCTTGTGATTTTTCATTTTTTTCCATTTCTCATTTAAAAAAAAAAAGAAAAGGAAGATGCATATGTCTTTCCCTCCCCTCTTCCCTTTTTCTGTCCTCCCCTTTCTTCCCTTAATGAAAAGAGATTATACACTGAAGAGGGTGCAAGAAGTTACTTTTGTTTAGATACCTGTTATGTTTCTGTCATGCTGTGGCCTTTAGGATCGACATCCGTCGCCCTGCTGCTGTGGGGGGCCTTGTGTTCTGTTTTCCCTTCGGCAGCGCGGTCCGGCGTCCCCTCCGCCGTACTGCGCATGCGCGATCCGGGGAACTTACAGCCGTCATTGGTCAGGTGTTTTCTCTCGGCTTTACGTCCTCGGCTCTACTGCGCATGCGCGGGCGCATGTGCGGTCTCTCAGCGCTCCGGCGCGAAAAGAGAGAGAGACTGGGGGTTTATGGGACTGCCCCACCCACCCCTAGGGTATTTAAGGTCAGCTTTGAGAGCTATCAGTCAGAGTCGCCTCAGCTGTGCCCTGCTAGGTTTCTCTAAAGGCTGCTCTGTGGTAAGTATTTAAAAAAAAAAAAAAAAAACAACAAAAAAAAAAAAAAAACTTCTTTTTCTTTCCTTACCTTTTCTTGCTATTTTCCGCAGCTGATCCTTATGCCCAACTCCGCAATGAGCCATTCATCTCGCAACAAAGATCCTCACACTTCCGTTAGGTATGGGACCACCTATACGTGAGTATAAAAAAAAAAAAGTGCGCTCACTGGCCTGACATGATTTTTTCTTAAAATCATGACCCTGCCCACTCCAAGAGGACCGAAAAATCCTCAAGGCACCGCGATGACGACAGCCCAAGTCGCAGATCTCGTTCTTCACGCCACCGGTCCCGCTCATCAAGACGTGAGTCCCATTCTTCGCGACATAGATCAAGATCCAGAAGACGGGACCGGTCCTCCTCTCCTAGATCCTACAAAAAGAAGAAGTGCTGGACCTGTGGGGCTAGTCCGCTACCGAATAAAGTAGTCTGCAAGGATTGTTTCGCGGACTATGCGTCCAGCCGCGAGTTAGAAAACCAACAGGTGGTGGACCTGCTCAAAAGAACTATGAAGGACTCCTTCTCTGAGCTTGCGGCCTTGGTTCCTGCCCAGCCAGTCCCGCAGACGTCCCAGGCGCAGGATGTTGAGCTTGTTCTTCCTGGTCCCTCCGCAGCCAGTACGCCTCTACCTCCATCAGGCCGACTGGCCAGAGATTCCCCACCTGAAGACCTTTCGGGCGATTCGTCAGATGAGTCAGATCCTTCCGGCTTCAGCCATTCATTGGTAAAGCCATTCATCCAGGCAGTAAGAGCCGCAATAGCTTGGGAGGATACTGAAGAACCTCCCCAGGAAGCAAAAAGCTACTTCCCATTCCTCAAAAGGAAACAGGCTTTCTTCCCTTTGATGGGAGAAATTACGCAAATCATTCAAAACGAATGGTCAAGAACTGATAAAAAACTGTCATTGGGCCGTTTCAATAAATTGTATCCCCTACCGGAGTCGGGAACACAGTCACTGAACTCCATGCCAGTGGTAGACGCATCAGTGGTGCGGCTCGCAAAGAATATTACCCTGCCTATGGAAGATTCCGCTTCTTTCAAGGATCCTCTTGACAGAAGAATCGATCTAGATCTCAAGAGGAGCTATTTAGCTGCAGGAGCGGCATGTAAGCCAGCGATCGCCCTCACCTCCGTATCTAATGCCATTAGAGCTTGGACGGATAACATTGAAACAGCTCTACGCCAGGATGTCCCCAAGGAAGACATAATTAAAGCTCTGGAAGAAATTAGATTGTCAGCAGACTTCGTTGGAGTAGCAGCTATTGACACGATTAGGTGTTCAGCAAGATCTATGCTGCACTCAGTAATGGCAAAAAGGGCCTTGTGGTTAAAACCATGGACGGCGGATTTGGCGTCCAAACAAAATTGGTGCAAAATCCCGTTCGACGGGAAGGCATTATTCGGAGACAAAATGGATAAAGCCATATCTAGGCTGTCAGGAGGAAAGTCAGGTATGCTCCCCCAAGACAGAAGGATGCGAAGATCCAGAGGGGGTTCTTCCAGGTTCCGCCAGTCAAACCCTAGAGATTTCAGACAAGCAAGGCAGTTCAGAGACGGCAGAAGACCCTGGAGGGGCACTCAGGCATCTTTCTTGGGCAGAAAGTCGAAGGCCCCTCAGACTCCACATGAGCAGAAGCAGTCCTTTTGATGCCAGATTAGCCCAGACACTCCCGGTGGGAGCCAGACTAAAATTCTTTCTTCCAGTCTGGGCCAGCAAATGCCAGGATCCCTGGGTTCTCTCAACAATCCAATGGGGACACTTTTGGAGTTTCTCTCATCCTCCACCTCAAAATTCGTTCACACGAACGGAAATTCCATCCTCTCTGCTGAAGGCTCAAGCCCTAAGACAATTCGTATCGTCACTCCAACTTCAGGGAGCAGCTGTGCCGGTTCCTTTGGCGGAGCGCTTTGCAGGCTTCTATTCCACTCTATTTCTGGTTCCAAAGAGAACGGGTGGATGGAGGCCTGTGATCGATCTAAAAAGACTCAACAGGCACATACACCCAGAAAGCTTCAAGATGGAGTCTCTACAAACAATTATTCAGGCAGTACAGCCAACAGATTGGATGATATCAATCGATCCGCAGGATGCGTACTTACACGTGCCAATTCTACCTGCCTTTCAGAAGTATCTCAGATTTGCAGTAGGTCGGATCCACCTGCAGTTCCAAGCCCTGCCCTTTGGGCTGTGCACCTCCCCCAGGGTGTTCACCAAAATTCTAATATCCGCTTTGGTTCCCCTGCGGGAGAGGGGTTTGAGGATATACCACTATTTGGACGACATCCTCCTCCTAGCAAGCAGTCCGGGTCAGTTGGTGTATCACCGAGACATCCTTCTCCAGTCTCTGAGAGAACTAGGATGGTTGATAAACTCAGAGAAGAGTCAGCTGGCACCTACACAGCGGATGATCTATCTAGGTGCGATGTTCAACACCCGGGAGGGGACAGTGTCATTACCATCCCTGAAGATGAGGATTATTATCCAGAAGATGGTCAAAACCATTGCGAGCCGGTATCTAACGGCGTCGCAATGCCTAAGCCTCATTGGCACAATGTCTGCCTGTATACCGATGATTCCTTGGGCCCATTGGCATTTGAGGTATTTTCAGACGGGTTTCTTGGCGCAGTGGAAGAAACAGCAACTCTCTCAGACAATTCTGCTGACGGGAGCAATGCGCAGGAGCCTTCATTGGTGGACTCTGCCGGAAAACCTCTCAAAACCTCGCTATCTGGGTTCCCTCTTCTGGATCACAGTTACGTCCGACGCAAGTGGACAGGGCTGGGGAGCCCATTGCGGGGATACCAGGATACAGGGGAGATGGTCCTGCTCCACCCAGGGAGTAGTATCCAACATACTGGAGATGAGAGCAGCATTCTTGGCACTAACTTCATTGGCTTCTCAGGTCAGGGGCCAGAGAGTACTTCTACGCCTGGACAACAGGGCAGCTGTCGCATACCTGCAGAGGCAGGGGGGCACTCGCAGCACATCACTCCTCAGGGAAGTGGAGCCGATTATGCTCTGGGCAGAGAAGAACGTCCTAGACCTCAGGGCGATGTATCTCCCGGGAAGGTTGAACACGGAAGCAGACACGTTGTCGAGGAAATTCTTGAACAACAACGAGTGGGCTCTTCATCCCCAGGTCTTCCATCAGATTGCCAGCCTCTGGGATCCCCCTCAAGTAGACCTATTTGCCACCCCGGGGAATACAAAACTGACCAGGTTCTTCTCTCGCCTTCCGTATACGCAAGCGGAGGAAGTAGATGCCCTGTCATGCCCCTGGAGGTTCACCACCGCATATGCCTTCCCTCCCCGGCCATTAATATTCAAGTTCCTCCTGAGACTTCTCAGAGAAACAGTCCAGGTACTGGCAGTACTCCCATATTGGCCGAAGAGACCTTGGTTTCCTCTAGCTATGCGTCTCAGTGTGAGCTCTCCAATCAGGATCCATCCTTTCCCTCAACTTCTGACGCAGGGCAGTTTAATTCATCCAGACCCTCAGAAGCTGAACCTTCGAATCTGGAGGTTGAGAGGCGAAGGTTCGAGTCCCTAGGATGCTCCCCAGGGGTCATAACAACCCTCCTGGGAGCCAGGAAACCAGCAACCAATGCTATATATTCTAGAATATGGGACAAGTTCTTGTCATTTGCTGCCTCAAATGAGTTTAATCCAATCTCTCCTTCTACATCAGGTGTTCTCGGCTTCCTCCAATCAGGACTTGATCTGGGTCTTGGCCTAAGTTCTCTCAAAGTACAAGTAGCAGCAATTTCTGCTGCAACAAATAAAAGATGGGCGGAAGAGCCCTTAGTAGTCACTTTCCTCAGAGGAGTGCTGAAGATCCGGCCACCTGCCAGACGGTCTTTTCCCAAGTGGGATTTATCCCTGGTCCTTGAAGTCTTCTCTGACCATCCATTTACCCCAGTGGAACAACTGACAATATGGAACATAACACTGAAAACGGTTTTTCTGTTAGCCATTACATCTGGTAGAAGGATCTCAGAACTCCACTCGTTGGGAATAGGTGATGACCACATCTCTTTTTATCACGATAGAGTAGAACTTCGTCCCCTTCGGGGGTTCACACCTAAGGTCACTACTCCAAGCCACCTTTTGGAGCCCTGGGCACTACCGGTATTTGCTGAAGCAGATTCAGGATCATGTCACGAGCTGGACATATCCAGAGTGCTCAGAGCCTACCTAGAGGCCACTAGATCCTTCAGGAACTCGGAAAGACTCTTCATTGTTCCATTCGGCAAATACAGGGGCAAAGAAGCTTCCATCAGAACTCTGGCATCTTGGGTGGTAAAGCTAATCCAGAAGGCCTACAGGATAAAGAATATGGAACCTCCATCCCGAGTGAGTGCTCATTCCACAAGGGCAGTCTCAACCTCCTGGGCAGCAAGGGCTAGCGTGTCATTAGAGACGGTGTGCAGGGCCGCCACCTGGTCTTCTCGCAATACTTTCCTCAGACACTACCGTATCGACCCAGGAGCTCTCACAACGGTTGAGTTCGGGAGAAGGGCAGTTCAGGCTGCGATGTCTCATTCTAATTAAACATTTATTGTTAAGCATTATCCCACCCGTGTCAGCTAGTATGCTGCCATGGAGGCACCAGGAAAACGGAAAATTGTATCATACTTACCGTAATTTTCCTTTCCTGGTGCCTATCCATGGCAGCATACGCTCCCACCCTCGGTATTCTATTTTACGGAGAATGTTGGGGGAGGGACTATGTCTTTAATTTATGCTATTCACTGGTCCTGAGGGAGGAGTCGAGGCGGAGCTCTATCACTAGTATGCTGCCATGGATAGGCACCAGGAAAGGAAAATTACGGTAAGTATGATACAATTTTCCGTTTTTTTTACATTAAAATAAATAAATGAGTTATACCTACCTGCTCTGTGCAATAGACAAACCTAGTGAGAGATGAGTCGGGAGGAAGTAGAGAGGAGACATTACTGTAAGTGGCAGCAGAGGAGGATGACACGGAAGAGGTGACTGTTGCAACTTTTTTTTTTAACATTGAATTTTTTTATTAGTTTTGAACAGGTACAGGGATATAAATTCACAAAAATGCAGAGTACACAAACAATTTAGGTAACAAAAAAGTACTTTACAGGAAATGTTCCATATAACAGTATGGTTTCTCCTCATGGATACAGTAATATTAGTGATAGTCATTGTATTATTTTTAATATTCAGCTTTAGGGTCATGGATTGCATGTGCTAGATATGGAATTTACTGCTTATCTTATGTATATAACTAATATTTAAGGCCTATCGCCTTACTGAGAGTTGCCGATCTTGACCTAGGAAACCATAACAGATGTACAACAATGGAAGAAACCTCTGAATAAAACAAATCAAAAAGAGAAAAAATAGAAAAATAGAAAATTCCACTATTGGTAGTGCTACGATGGTAGTATCCCTCAACTACTACTATTACTACTAGTCCAAACTTGCTAGCTTTTAGGTTGCTAGATATGCACCTGCCAATACTTTAACCACTTCAATACCAGGCACTTATACACCTTCCTGCCCAGACCAATTTTTAGCTTTCAGCGCTGTCACACTTTGAATGACAATTGCGCGGTCATGCTACACTGTACCCAAACTAAATTTTTTTGCTTTTGTTCCCACAAATAGAGCTTTTTTTATGGTATTTGGTCACCTCTGGGATTTTTATTTTCTGCTAAACTGATAAAAAAAAGACCGAAAATTTTGAAAAAAAAAATGTTTTTTTTGTTTCTGTTACAAAACTTTGTAAATAAGAATGTTTTCTCCTTCACTGATGGTCACTAATGAGGCTGCACTGACGGGCACTGATAAAGCGGCACTGATGGGCACTGATGAAGTGGCACCAATGAGGTGGCACTGATGGGCACTGATAATGGGCACTGATATGCAGCACTACTACATATCAGTGCCACCTCAGACTGACACACCACAACAACGATTGCCGCGATGCGCTTTCCAGGGGGCGCGCAGCGGCTTGATATCCTGGCGACGTCATATGAGGATATCAGGCTGTTGAAACCACTTTGCCGCCATCATTTTGCTATATGGCGGTGGTTAAACTTTTCAGACTATTGCAACTTTATCTAGTGGAATTGATTCACCCCAGGAGGGGCAGAGGGATCCGGATACCCCAGTGTTTGGTGAGCCAAGGTGGAGGTGTCTGCTCCAGATACAGCCAGTACACTCACTACAGGTGTTTTACCCTGCAGGGGTGCAAGAATCTGGTGAGTGGGGAACTGAAGGGGAGCACGGAAGTCACTTGATTGATTGCACACCTGAGGCTAAACCCAGGCACGAGTCACTTTGGACAAGCACAAGTCACCTGAAATGTTGCTATTTTTGCACTACTTGAGATTGAACTTTAATGTTGATCTTATTTATCTTTTACATCTTTTCCATTTTTTGACACTTTTTTCACTGGACTGTTTATTCAATTTAGGTGGCACTGATGGGCACTGATAGGTGGCACGGATGGGCACTGATAGGCAGCACGGATGGGCACTGATAGGCGGCACAGATGGGCACTGATAGGTGGCACGGATGGGCACTGATGTACACTAATTAATGGTATGGATGGATGCCAATCAGTGCTAAACAATAATACCTGCCAATCAGTGATGTCCATTGTGGGCACTGATTGGCATCCATTGTGGGCACTGATTGGCATCCATTGTGGGAACTGATTGGCAACCCTGGTGGTCTAGGGTGGCATACCTGGTGGTGGCATCCCTGATGGTCCTAGTGGCATCCCTGGTGGTCCAGTGTGGGCATCCTTGGGGGGGGCTGTGCTGATAATCAATCAGCCCAGACCCCCCCCCTGTCTGAGGAGCAGCCGATCGGCTCTTCTCTACTCGCGTCTGACAGACGCCAGTGAGAAAAAGACGGTCAACGGCTCTTCCTGTTTACACTGTGATCAGCCGTGATTGGATAATGATCACGTGGTAAAGAGTCGTTACATCTTTTCCATTTTTTGACACTTTTTTCACTGGACTGTTTATTTACTTTTTTTTATGATAATCAATTTTTCATTTATTTAAGCATCATATACTGTTTGGGATGAATTATAAAGGATGAAATTTGGTGTATTAGATGATCTGATGAGATCACCACTATTTTTTGCACTCTTTGCACATTTATTTTAGGACTGGGTATAGGTCACAAGGTGAGCACATTCCCTATGCCATTTATCTCACTATTGGGGAATGACTCGCTACCCATTTCAGAAGAGTGACCCATTGGGGAATCACCCTTCAGGTGATGGGAATAACTACCACCCATTCATTGCATATTCACCTGGGAGGAGTGAGGAATGATTCACTGGAGAGAATCACTCTTCAGGTGACTAAAAGCCACCTGTAGCAATTATAAACCACCTATTCCATACTCACCTGGGAGGAGTAATTCACTGTAGAGGATCACTCTTCAGGTGATGGGCAGCGCCACCCACCCCTACATACACACAACCTCTAAGTGCACAAATAGCATGAGTTACTAATTGCAAAAGCTGTGATAGTGTCAACAAGGTATTTCTAAGTTTGGAAGGAGCCATGGGGTAGCAAGGTAAGTAGTCCAGTAGCCATAGGTGCCACAAGTGTTGTGTGACAATTTTTCCTAAAAATGGTTCCAGGGATCAACCCTAGTTCTAACCTATCCATACTCCATTCAAAATTTTAAAAAATGTTTTGGCTTGATACTGTAGTTACTTTAAAGTGGTTGTAAACCCTTACATATACCCAGTGAAGTGAACAGCCTCATATGATACCCAGAGATGAAACAATTCCTCCTGCATAAGTTGTGCTTGTACATTTGCTGTCTTCCCCTTTCTACACCCTTTTAAAAGTGCAGATCATGTTAAAAATCTTTCTTTATCTTTCAGCAGCACATAGAGGTGGGTGGGGAGACAGGACTTACACTGCGTGAGAGCTGATTGGAGGAAAGGGACATGCCCCCCTCCCCATATACAGAGGAACAAAGGAACATGCAGAGCTGTATTATGAATAGACAAGCTCCCTGCTTATCTTCCTCTAAGCTCCCTCCCTTACACAATTTTTTAGCTAATGTTATCCCATGTGTCAGAGAACTTTTTAGAAGTGACTCATGCTGATAATAGAGGAACGAAATACCAGAGTGAAATGACACTTAGAGCTTTGGAGGGAGATAGGTAAACACTACAGATATATGTGTTTAGTTCAAATTTCATGAATGGGGTTTACATCCACTTTAAGGAAAATTTTGCAACTCAAAAATATGTACCTATTGAAAATCAAACACTACACTTTCCCTTTAAGTTCACATGCTCCCTCTAGAGGACAATCAGCAAGTACATTATCAGTCAGATACAATCTGTGCCATTTCTAATAGCCTCACTGCACTTCGCCTCTTCCTTTCCCACGGCCAGCAAGCACCTTAATTTTAGTATTCAAGTCAGCTGCTGGCCTCTTTCTCTCACACAAACCATTATTGTCTGAGGTCTAATTGACTTCATGTTGAATCACTGCGCTTTTCACGCTTGGCTGAGCCTGCCCTGTCTGAGTATTGGCTCAGAGCACAGGAAGCCTGGAGCATGCGGTTTAAGGTCGACCTTCGTTGAGCTGGGGGGCCCCCAAGGTGTCAATTGGTAACAGAATGAAATGTTAAGGCTCTTCATTTTATCAGCCTTTCACTACATTTTTAATTAATTACCTCTTAAACTTCCCATGATGTAGATACTGTGATATAAAAAGACTGGGAAATCCTAAAATCAGCCGTATGTAGTTATGGCAGTGCTTAAATTCATGATTAAGCTAAAGTATTTGTGAAATCATTTATTACCTGGTAATTTGCCGCCATATAGAGATGTCATTACCTTATTTCTTATTGCCGGAGGTGTGCTCCCATCAAACGTAATTGTTTTACATGTAAAATGACACAGAGAACATAATTTATCTGATGTTAATGGTTATAATTTTTATTCAGATAGGCATATGGATGCCCAATGGAAGAACCCCAGAAAAAATGTTTTGTCTAGTTTTGCATAATTATTATTTTTTATTAATAGTTTTCAGAAGTTAAAGTAACAATCTGAGTCCATATTACCAGATCTCATATTTCCAGAAGGTAAACACATTTATATATACATATGTCTATATATATATATATATTTTTTTTTTTAAAGTTACAATTTACAGTTGTAGCAAGGTCCCAGGCCTCCTTTGAGTTAATGAGAACCTCCAGAACCAGGGATAGCTGACACCCTTCTATATGTAGTGAGCCGGACTGTTTTTAAGGCAGGGGAAAAGGGGGAGCTGCCCTGGGCCCCATCATTGTCGTGGGGCCCAAAGCAGCTGCCTCATACTTGCCAACTATCCCAGTTTAACCACTAGGCGTCCGAAAGATGGTTATAGCATGGACTTCAATTGCCGGGAGGCTGCAGCGTCAGTGTAAAAAAAAATAGAAAATACAGTGCCAACAGTACCTGTCACTGCCATCTGTCACTGCCATCTGTCCCCAGTGCCACCTGCCAGTGCCATCTGTCCCCAGTGCCATCTGTCAGTGCCATCTGTCTCCAGTGCCACGTATAAGTGCCATCTGTCATCAGTGCCACATCAGTGTCATGTGTCCTTAGTGCCACCTATTAATGCACTCTGTCATCAGTGCCACGTATTAGTGCCAGCTGTCATCAGTGTCACGTGTCATCAGTGCCAGGTATAAGTGCCATCTGTCAGTGCCACCTGTCAGTGTCACGTGCCATCTGTTATCAGTGTCATGTGTCATCAGTGCCACGTATCAGTGCCACCTGTCATCAGTGTCACGTGTCATCAGTGCCACATATTAGTGCCATCTGTCATCAGTGCTACATATTAGTGCCATCTGTCATCAGTGCCATGTATTAATGCCATCTGTCATCAGTGCCATGTGTCATCAGTGCCACATATTAGTGCCATCTGTCATCAGTGCCACATCAGTGTCACGTGCCATCAGTGCCATGTATGAGTGCCATCTGTTATCAGTGCCACATCAGTGTCACTTGTCATTGTCCTTGTGCTCCAGGGCCTTCAAAAGTGTAATAGGTAGTCAACAAGTTAGATGTGTAATTTATGCTCCTAGAACACGTGATGGTGCTCCCTGCATGTTTGGCCTCTCTAAGTGACTAGGCTGTGAAAAAGTCCCACACATGTGGTATCGTAATACTCTAAACCTCACCATGCATCTTACTAAATACCTTGGAATGTCTACTTTCAAAAAAGGGGTAATTTGGGGGATATTTGTACTTTCTTTGCTTGTTCGAGTCACAAGAAATGAGATAGGCCGCTAGTACATCAGGTGTGATCAATTTTTTATAATTTGCACCACAGCTTGTAGACTCTAATGGGGCGTACACACGGTCTGACTTTTCGGCTACAAAAGTCTGACAGTCTGTCCAAAAAACTTTCGATGGACTTTTGGCGGACTTGCGGAGGACTTTCTAACGAACGGACTTGCCTACATACGATCACACAAAAGTCTGACGGATTCGTATGTGATGACGTACACCTTACTAAAATAAGGAAGTTGATAGCCAGTAGCCAATAGCTGCCCTAGCGTGGGTTTTTGTCCATCGGACTAGCATACAGACAAGCGGATTTGTGGGTCCGGCGGAGTTACGACGTAAAGATTTGAAGCATGTTCCAAATCTAAAGTCCGTCAGATTTGCGACTGGAAAAGTCAGCTGAAAGTCCGGGGAAGCCCACACACGATTGGATTGTCCGCCGGATTTGGTCCGTCAGCGTCCGTCGGACTTTTGTAGCCGAAAAGTCTGACCGTGTGTACGCCCCATTACTTTCACAAAGACCAAATAATATCCACTAATTTGGGTTATTTTTACCAAGGAAATGTAGCAGTATAAATTGTGGCCAAAATGTATGAAGAAAAATTAATAATTTGCTAAATTTTATCACAGGAACTAAGAAAAATGTTTTTTTTTCAAAATTTTCGGTCTTTTTTCATTTATAGCGCAAAAAATAAAAAACCCAGAGGTGATCAAATACCACCAAAAGAAAGCTCTATTTGTATGAAAAAATGGACAAAAAATGTATTTGGGTACAGTATTACATGACTGAGTAATTGTCATTCAAAGTGTGAGAGCACTGAAAGCTGAAAATTGGTCATAGGGGGGGATTAAGTGCCCAGTTGTCAAGTGGTTAAATTCTCTTATCCCTTGAAGTTTTAGTCCTGTGCTGTGTCCCTATATAGTGTAAAGTTCTGTTGCTGCTGTCCAGCTCTGCCCTATTGCCATGTACAGATGACTCACCTGCAGACCCTGTGTTTGCATGTAAATAACCTGCATCGATATGCAAGTAGCGGCCACGTTAATATGTAAATAATCATGGCCCACAACATTGATATGTTAATGGTGGCGGCATTCATATGTATATCATGTCCCCCTGAGGTCTGCAACTATAGTCATAAAGCTTAACATCAGCCTGTTCTGCAAAGGTAAGCAAATTGGAGGTGGAACCCTACTTCAAAAGAACATGGTGCCACAGCACCCTGAATTTTGGTGCATGTGAATATGCTGGCTAAATGTCTCAGTTACATTGGTGCTCAGTGTAAATCTTTTCATTACATTGGGGCTTGGTGTACAATCCTTTCATTCACACTAGTGGTCAGTGTGAAGGTCCCCCTTACATTGGTGGTAAGTGTAAATCACTCTTTACATTGGCGGTTACTGTGAATGCTCCTATTGTATTAGTGGTCAGTGTAAATCCCCATTACATTGGTGGCC
Organism: Lithobates clamitans; assembly: GCA_037952925.1. NCBI lineage: Eukaryota > Metazoa > Chordata > Amphibia > Anura > Ranidae > Lithobates > Lithobates clamitans. The sequence continues at coordinate 13,930,656 of JBBGZY010000573.1, forward strand.
AGTGTAGAAACTCCCCTTTATATTGGTAATCACTAAAAAACTTGCATTTGTGGTCAGTTTCAAATCCTTCCTTATATTGGTGGTCCATGTAGAAGCCCCCTTTAAATTAGTGGTGAGTGTAAATCCCCCTTACATTGGTGGCTAGTGTGGAAATCCTCCTTTAATGGCTGTTAATGTAAAATCCCCCATTACATTGGTTGTCAGTGTAAATTCTTCATAACATTGGTGATCAGTGTACATTTCCCTTTATATTGGTGGTACGTGCAGAATTGCCCTTACACTGGTGGTCAATGTAAATCCCCCTTTACCTTGGTGGTCGGTGTAGAAGTGTCACCTTACATTGGTGGTCAGTACAAATCTCCTCGACAATGGTTGTCAGTGTAGATTCCCTCTTACATGGAGGTCATTGTACTGTATATTCCCCCTTACACTGGTGGTTGGTGTAAATGCTCCTATTACATTGGTGTCACTGTAGAAATCCCTATTTTCTATTGGTGGGTGGGGTAAAATCCCCCATTACATGGTGGTCAGTGAAAATTTTCCCTCACATTGATGGCCAGTGTAAATCCCCCCTCACATTGGTGGTCATTGTAATCTCCCCATTACATTGGTAGAATCCCCCACTATATACTTGCCAAAGATTTTCAGCTTTGCTCTACATGATTCAGAATTGGTCACAGTGTACTGCCTCCTAACTAATCCCATCCCCCACCACTGTCACTGATCCCATCAACCCCAGCATTGCCACTGATCACCCCCCCCCCCCCATCCCCAGCATTGCTACTGATCCCAGGAGTCCTAGGATTCCTAGGAGTTTTCTGTCTATTGATGGGTCCCCTCACCTTCCCAGTCCATGGTGTGTAGGCAGTGAGGAGATGATGTGCTGTAACCTTTAGCAACCAATCAGTGAGCAGTAATGCTGTGCACTAACCTCTTGCAACCAATCATTGAGTGCTAAGGATATGCAGTAACCTCTAGGAACCAATCAGTAAGCACTAATAATGCGTAGTAACATCTAGAAACCAACTAGTGAGTGGTATAGATGTCCAGTAACCTCTAGCAATCAATCAGTGAGCAGTATTGGTGCACAGTAATTTCTAGCAACCAATCAACAAGCAGAAGTCATGAGCTGTAACTTCTAGAAAATAAACAGTGAGCCATAATGTGTGCTGTAGCCTCTAGCAGACAGTCAGTGAGTGGTAATGATACACTGTAACCTCTGGCAGTCAATCGCAATTGCTGCCTGATCTGATTCAGTAAACTGGTAATGATACACTGTAACCTCTGGCAACCAATCGCAATTGCTGCCTGAGCTGCTATTTATTGTATGACTCAAAGCATGTGGAGAGTGAAATTGCATGGAGGAGGGGGCCCAAGAAAATGTTTGCCCAGGGTCCAGTCAATATTAAAGACAGCGCTGGTAGTGGGTTGTGAGGCATGGTGGATGCAGAGTAGTTAAAGTTATTGGGCGCCAGACACTTCTTGAATGCAAAAGAAAGTTTATTTCTCTTAAACTTTTTTGGGGGAGAGAGGGTTAGGGCCAGGACACACTTAGGTAGTTGCAATATTAATTGGCAGACTCCGAGACTTCAACAGGAGGACAGCCATGCAGGGAAAGGCATCCAGCAAGATGCCACATCTGCATGTGCAGGAATGCTGTCTCCTATGGCAACAGTCTTCACCAATTCCTAACACAAAGCTTAACAGTTCCTTCACTTTCACTACAATCACTCCTTGTAGTCCTTCAGCACACTGAGCTCCCAGTCTCTCACTAGACCCACTAATTCACTGCTATTGAATCCCTTGAGTGGTATCTTCCTTAAGCGCCACCCCCGCTTCTCTGCTGGGTCCCTAGCTTGGCACTCTAGATACCTCTCAAGCTTCCCTCTGCTGGCCTGCTCGGTCCCTAGCTTGACTCACAAGGCTGCTCTGCAATCTTGCGCTGCTCTCTTGTTTTTGGATAGGCCCTCAGACAGCCTAGCAGCCAGATGTGCCGGGGATAGGCCCCATCTCCGGCCTAGCAGCCCTGACAATACAACACACGTCCACCCAGACAGCCGTCCAGGTGGCACAGGAAATAGATCACCTGACTCCACCTGAATATATAGGCTCTTCCAGCAGGCCAAGGGATCCAAGAAAACCCCTGCCCATTGGCTGAGATACCCATAACCTGACCTTGCGTTGCCCTTTTCGTATCTAGTACCACCAAGTACCCGGCCACCTAGTGGTAGAAGAGAAAAGTACAACAAGGCCAAACTTAGGGAGAAATCAATCAGTGGCGTCACTAACGTGGGGCCAGAGGGGGCCCTGACCCTCCCAACATTATGCTGTGCCCCCTCATGTGCCCCCTCAATTAAAATGCCTTCTGTTGCAACGGGTGCCCCGTGGCCCGCATCTTGCTCGGGCCGCCCTCAGAACAACACAGGCTCTCCTGAGAAGGAGAGTGTCCTGTCACTCCTGTGGGAGATCCCCCCTCCCTTCAGTTCCTCCCTCTCCATCCATGCTGACACCCTGCAATCTGCGTGATGCGAGCTGTGCTCACACAGCCACGACCGCCAGACTATAGAGCAGCCCTCAAAAAATCCACTTGCCTGCTTGTATTTTGCGAGTGGATTTTGAGGGCTAGCGAGAAAGGGCTGCCTGGGAGCGGGGGGCGAGCCGGCAGCCTGTGTGGAATGGGGGTCTTTCTCCCATCGATCACAGAGGGGAAGAGAGAGAGCCACCCAGGTGTTCAGAGCGCAGCTCGGGGAACACAGAGATAACAGCTTTCATTTCAATTGCCGTGTTCCCCGCCACTCTCTGTCAGATACAGCCTCTCTTCCTGGTCCCGGGACTTTTATAGACAGATCACCCATCCAATCCCAGTGACGGGTTAGCTGTCAATCAAAGTTCCCCAGCCAGGGGGCGGGGCTATATATAACGTTGCGTGGTGGGAACACGGCAATTGAAATGAAAGCTGTTATCGCTGTGTTCCCTGCGCTGCGCTCTGAACGCCTGGGCGACTCTCCTGTTCCTCCCCTGCACAGTTAGGCTGCATAGTGGACACAGGCTGCATTGTGGACACAAGACTGCATTGGTAGGCACAAGGCTGCATGGTGGACACAAGACTGCATTGGTGGGCACAAGGCTGCATGGTGGACACGAGGCTGCATTGGTGGGCACTGGGCACAAGGCTGCATGGTGGACACAAAGCCGCAGAGGAAGATGCACAGGACGAGAGGGGCAGGTGAGCTTAAACTTTAATGGCCACTGGAGCGATACTAAAATGATATCTATTTATTTAAATATGCAGAGGGATTTGGAATAGTGCGCAGGTAACTTTCTCCTTTGTTTTTTATTGTATGTATTGGGGCATTGTTGTAGGAGTTCAGGGCTTAATATTGTATATTTGTATGCATTTTATACCCATTGTCAGGATATATAAAGTGATATATATATATATATATATATATATATATATATATATATATATATAATTGCGTTTTATAGTTGACCCCCCTACTTTTGTCCCTGACCCCCCATGTGCCCTCCCTAAATATGAAAGCTGGAGACGCCATTGAAATCAATAGATCTCCACCAATCAACCAGGATAACTACTCCTGGCAAATAAATTTGTGAGGAGCAACCCTGCCTAAACCTCCAGGGTGCTACATCCTCCCCCTGACCACAAAACTCCGTCTTGGAAAAATACGGCTTGGAAAAATACTCCTCGGCTCGGCAGTTTCCGTTCCGGCGCCGAGGAGAGAAGACATCTGAGTGAGTGCACAAACACACACACACACACACAGTAGAACATGCCAGGCACACTTTACACCCCCGATCCCCCCCGATCGCCCCCCCGATCACCCCTCCCCCCCTGTCACACTGACACCAAGCAGTTTATTTATTTTTTCTGATTACTGCATGGTGTCAGTTTGTGACAGTTAGAAGTGGTAGGGCAGTTAGTGTTAGCCCCCTTTAGGTCTAGGGTACCCCCCTAACCCCCCTAATAAAGTTTTAACCCCTTGATCACCCCCCATCGCCACCCCCCATTCTGGTGACGCTAGTTAGGGACGTAAATATTTAGGTTCGATGTCAGCGTTTTATAGCGACAGGGACCCCCATATACTACCTAATAAATGTTTTAACCCCTTGATTGCCCCCTAGTTAACCCTTTCACCACTGATCACCGTATAACTGTTACGGTTGACGCTGGTTAGTTTGTTTATTTTTTATAGTGTCAGGGCACCCGCCGTTTATTACCAAATAAAGGTTTAGCCCCCTGATCGCCCGGCGGTGATATGCGTCGCCCCAGGCAGCGTCAGGTTAGCGCCAGTACCGCTAACACCCATGCACGCAGCATACGCCTCCCTTAGTGGTATAGTATCTGAACGGATCAATATCTGATCCGATCAGATCTGTACTAGCGTCCCCAGCAGTTTAGGGTTCCCAAAAATGCAGTGTTAGCGGGATCAGGCCAGATACCTGCTAGCACCTGCGTTTTTCCCCTCCGCCCGGCCTAGCCCAGCCTAGCCCACCCAAGTGCAGTATCGATCGATCACTGTCACTTACAAAACACTAAACGCATAACTTCAGCATTCGCAGAGTCAGGCCTGATCCCTGCGATCGCTAACAGTTTTTTTGGTAGCATTTTGGTGAACTGCCAAGCACCAGCCCCAAGCAGCATCAGGTTAGCGCCAGTACCACTAACACCCACGCACGCACCGTACACCTTCCTTAGTGGTATAGTATCTGAACGGATGAATATCTGATCCGATCAGATTTATACTAGCGTCCCCAGCAGTTTAGGGTTCCCAAAAACGCAGTGTTAGCGGGATCAGCCCAGATACCTGCTAGCACCTGCGTTTTGCCCCTCTGCCGGGCCCAGCCCAGCCCACCCAAGTGCAGTATCGATCGATTACTGTCACTTACAAAACACTAAACACATAACTGCAGCGTTCGCAGAGTCAGGCCTGATCCCTGCGATCACTAACAGTTTTTTTGGTAGCGTTTTGGTGAACTGGCAAGCACCAGCCCCAGGCAGCGTCAGGTTAGTGCCAGTAGCGCTAACACCAACGCACGCACCGTACACCTCCCTTAGTGGTATAGTATCTGAACGGATCAATATCAGATCCAATCAGATCTATACTGGCGTCCCCAGCAGTTTAGGGTTCCCAAAAACGCAGTGTTATCGGGATCAGCCCAGATACCTGCTAGCACCTGCGTTTTGCCCCTCCGCCCGGCCCAGCCCAGCCCACCCAAGTACAGTATCAATCGATCACTGACACTTACAAAACACTAAACGCATAACTGCAGCGTTCGCAGAGTCAGGCCTGATCCCTGCGATCGCTAACAGTTTTTTTGGTAGCGTTTTGGTGAAGTGGCAAGCATCAGCGGCCTAGTACATCCCGGTCGTAGTCAAACCATCACTGCAGTAACACTTGGTGACGTGGCGAGTCCCATAAGTGCAGTTCAGGTGTGTGGTAAGGTGGCAACCACAAGTAGTGTCCCACTGCCACCAAAAAGACAAACACAGGCCCGTCGTGCCCATAATGCCCTTTCTGCTGCATTCGCCAATCCTAATTGGGAACCCACCGCTTCTGCAGCACCCGTACTTCCCCCATTCACATCTCCAACCAAATGCCAGTACCGCTAACACCCACGCACACAGCATACGCCTCCCTTAGTGGTATAGTATCTGAACGGATCAATATCTGATCCGATCAGATCTGTACTAACGTCCCCAGCAGTTTAGGGTTCCCAAAAACGCAGTGTTAGCGGGATCAGCCCAGATACCTGCTAGCACCTGCGTTTTTCCCCTCCGCCCGGCCCAGCCCAGCCCAGCCCACCCAAGTGCAGTATCGATCGATCACTGTCACTTACAAAACACTAAACGCATAACTGCAGCGTTCGCAGAGTCAGGCCTGATCCCTGTGATCGCTAACAGTTTTTTTGGTAGCATTTTGGTGAACTGCCAAGCACCAGCCCCAAGCAGCATCAGGTTAGCGCCAGTACCGCTAACACCCACGCATGCACCGTACACCTCCCTTAGTGGTATAGTATCTGAACGGATCAATATCTGATCCGATCAGATCTATACTGGCGTCCCCAGCAGTTTAGGGTTCCCAAAAACGCAGTGTTATCGGGATCAGCCCAGATACCTGCTAGCACCTGCGTTTTGCCCCTCCGCCCGGCCCAGCCCAGCCCAGCCCAGCCCAGCCCACCCAAGTGCAGTATCGATCGATCACTGACACTTACAAAACACTAAACGCATAACTGCAGCGTTCGCAGAGTCAGGCCTGATCCCTGCGATCGCTAACAGTTTTTTTGGTAGCGTTTTGGTGAAGTGGCAAGCATCGGCGGCCTAGTACATCCCGGTCGTAGTCAAACCAGCACTGCAGTAACACTTGGTGACATGGCGAGTCCCATAAGTGCAGTTCAAGCTGGTGAGGTGGCAAGCACAAGTAGTGTCCCGCTGCCACCAAAAAGACAAACACAGGCCCGTCGTGCCCATAATGCCCTTTCTGCTGCATTCGCCAATCCTAATTGGGAACTCACCGCTTCTGCAGCACCCGTACTTCCCCCATTCACATCCCCAACCAAATGCAGTCGGCTGCATGAGAGGCATTTTCTTTATGTCCTCCCGAGTACCCCTACCCAACGAACCCCCCCCAAAAAAAGATGTCGTGTCTGCAGCAAGCGTGGATATAGGTGTGACACCCGCTATTATTGTCCCTCCTGTCCTGACAATCCTGGTCTTTGCATTGGTGAATGTTTTGAACGCTACCATACACTAGTTGAGTATTAGCGTAGGGTACAGCATTCCACAGACTAGGCGCCATTTCACAGGGTCTCCCAAGATGCCATCGCATTTTGAGAGACCCGAACCTGGAACCGGTTACAGTTATAAAAGTTAGCTACAAAAAAAGTGTAAAAAAAAAACACAAACAAAAATATAAAAAAAAAAAAAATAGTTGTCGTTTTATTGTTCTCTCTCTCTCTATTCTCTCTCTATTGTTCTGCTCTTTTTTACTGTATTCTATTCTGCAATGTTTTATTGTTATTATGATTTATCATGTTTGCTTTTCAGGTATGCAATTTTTTATACTTTACCGTTTACTGTGCTTTATTTTTAACCAATTGTTTGTCTTCAGGTACGCCATTCACGACTTTGAGTGGTTATACCAGAATCAGGCCCGGACTGGGACAAAAAATAGGCCCGGGCATTTTAGACTGAGCAGCCAATTTTTCCATGGACCGGGGGGGGGGGGGTGTATCGGTCCTCCACGCTGCAATGTGCAGTAACACTGATATAAATATAAAGGGGACTGCACTGTAATGGTTACTCCCCTTACATCAGAGTCCGCACTGAGCCCCCTTACATCAGAGTCCGCACTGAGCCCCCCTACATCAGATTCCGCACTGAGCCCCCTTACATCAGAGTCCGCACTGAGCCCCCTTACATCAGATTCCGCACTGAGCCCCCTTACATCAGAGTCCGCACTGAGCCCCCTTACATCAGAGTCCGCACTGAGCCCCCTTACATCAGATTCCGCACTGAGCCCCCTTACATCAGTGTCCGCACTGAGCCCCCTTACATCAGATTCTGCACTGAGCCCCCTTACATCAGAGTCCGCACTGAGCCCCCTTACATCAGATTCCGCACTGAGCCCCCTTACATCAGAGTCCACACTGAGCCCCCTTACATCAGAGTCCGCACTGAGCCCCTTTACATCAGAGTCCGCACTGAGCCCCTTTACATCAGAGTCCGCACTGAGCCCCCTTACATCAGAGTCCGCACTGAGCCCCCTTACATCAGATTCCGCACTGAGCCCCCTTACATCAGAGTCCACACTGAGCCCCCTTACATCAGATTCCGCACTGAGCCCCCTTACATCAGAGTCCACACTGAGCCCCCTTACATCAGATTCCGCACTGAGCCCCCTTTACATCAGAGTCCACACTGAGCCCCTTTACATCAGAGTCCGCACTGAGCCCCCTTACATCAGAGTCCGCACTGAGCCCCCTTACATCAGAGTCCGCACTGAGCCCCCTTACATCAGAGTCCGCACTGAGCCCCCTTACATCAGAGTCCGAACTGAGCCCCCTTACATCAGAGTCCGCACTGAGCCCCCTTACATCAGAGTCCGCACTGAGCCCCCTTACATCAGAGTCCGCACTGAGCCACCTTACATCAGAGTCCACACTGAGCCCCCTTACATCAGAGTCCACACTGAGCCCCCTTACATCAGAGTCCGCACTGAGCCCCTTTACATCAGAGTCCACACTGAGCCCCCTTACATCAGAGTCCACACTGAGCCCCCTTACATCAGAGTCCACACTGAGCCCCTTTACATCAGAGTCCGCACTGAGCCCCCTTACATCAGAGTCCGCACTGAGCCCCCTTACATCAGAGTCCGCACTGAGCCCCCTTACATCAGATTCCGCACTGAGCCCCCTTACATCAGAGTCCACACTGAGCCCCTTTACATCAGAATCCACACTGAGCCCCTTTACATCAGAGTCCGCACTGAGCCCCCTTACATTAGAGTCCGCACTGAGCCCCCTTACATCAGAGTCCGCACTGAGCCCCCTTACATCAGATTCCGCACTGAGCCCCTTTACATCAGAGTCCGCACTGAGCCCCCTTACATCAGAGTCCGCACTGAGCCCCCTTACATCAGAGTCCACACTGAGCCCCTTTACATCAGAGTCCACACTGAGCCCCTTTACATCAGAGTCCGCACTGAGCCCCCTTACATCAGAGTCCGCACTGAGCCCCCTTACATCAGAGTCCGCACTGAGCCCCCTTACATCAGAGTCCGCACTGAGCCCCTTTACATCAGAGTCCACACTGAGCCCCTTTACATCAGAGTCCACACTGAGCCCCCTTACATCAGAGTCCGCACTGAGCCCCCTTACATCAGAGTCCGCACTGAGCCCCCTTACATCAGAGTCCGCACTGAGCCCCCTTACATCAGAGTCCACACTGAGCCCCCTTACATCAGAGTCCACACTGAGCCCCCTTACATCAGAGTCCACACTGAGCCCCTTTACATCAGAGTCCGCACTGAGCCCCCTTACATCAGAGTCCGCACTGAGCCCCCACTTACTGTAAGGGGGAGCTCTGTGGACTCTAATGTAAAGGGGAACACTGATTTAAGGGGGTCTCTGCTCACCAAAGTTCCCCTCTTGTATCAGAGTCCACAGAACACCCCTTAAATTAGTTTTCTATACACATTGGAAGGCTGGAGAGAGGGTGAGCTTACTCACCCCAGGATGAGGCTCAGGAGCGGGCTGAGATGGAGCGGGCTGAGAGGACACAGGCACGGCCGCATAGCGGTGGGTGAGCGGCGGCCGTGGCCTGTGTTAACCCTGTCCAGGCCGCGGGCGCCACTTACCTCCCGCTGTGCGGCCTGATCATCAACAGGCTATGGAGCTGGAGGTCCCAGCCCACCGGGCAAATGCCCGGTCTGCCCTATGGCCAGTCCGGGCCTGACCAGAATGATGCCTGCAGGTTTAGGTATCATCTTGGTATCATTCTTTTCAGCCAGGGGTCGGCTTTCATGTAAAAGCAAACCTAGCGGCTAATTAGCCTCTAGACTGCTTTTACAAACAGTGGGAGGGAATGCCCCCCCCACCGTCTTCCGTGTTTTTCTCTGGCTCTCCTGTCTCAACAGGGAACCTGAGTATGCAGCCGGTGATTCAGCCAGCTGACCATAGAGCTGATCAGAGACCAGAGGGGCTCCAAACATCTCTATGGCATAAGAAACTGGAAGCTACGAGCATTTTATGACTTAGATTTCGCCGGATGTAAACAGCGCCATTGGGAAATTGGGGAAGCATTTTATCACACCAATCTTGGTGTGGTCAGATGCTTTGAGGGCAGAGGAGAAATCTAGGGTCTAATAGACCCCAATTTTTTTCCAAAAAGAGTACCTGTCACTACCTATTGCTATCGTAGGGGATATTTACATTCCCTGAGATAACAATAAAAATGATTTTAAAAAAAATGAAAGGAACAGTTTAAAAATAAGATAAAAAAGCAAAAAAATAATAAAGAAAAAAAAAAAAAAAAAGCACCCCTGTCCCCCCTGCTCTCGCGCTAAGGCGAACGCAAGCGTCGGTCTGGCGTCAAATGTAAACAGCAATTGCACCATGCATGTGAGGTATCACCGCGAAGGTCAGATCGAGGGCAGTAATTTTAGCAGTAGACCTCCTCTGTAAATCTAAAGTGGTAACCTGTAAAGGCTTTTAAAGGCTTTTAAAAATGTATTAATTTTGTTGCCACTGCATGTTTGTGCGCAATTTTAAAGCATGTCATGTTTGGTATCCATGTACTCAGCCTAAGATCATCTTTTTTATCTCATCAAACATTTGGGCAATATAGTGTGTTTTAATGCATTAAAATTTAAAAAAGTGTGTTTTTTCCCCAAAAAATGCGTTTGAAAAATCGCTGCGCAAATACTGTGTAAAAAAAAAAAATGAAACACCCACCATTTTAATCTGTAGGGCATTTGCTTTAAAAAATATATATAATGTTTGGGGGTTTAAAGTAATTTTCCTGCAAAAAAAAAATAATTTTTTCATGTAATCAAAAAGTGTCAGAAAGGGCTTTGTCTTCAAATGGTTAGAAGAGTGGGTGATGTGTGACATAAGCTTCTAAATGTTGTGCATAAAATGCCAGGACAGTTCAAACCCCCCCCCAAATGACCCCATTTTGGAAAGTAGACACCCAAGCTATTTGCTGAGAGGCATGTCGAGTCCATGGAATATTTTATATTGTGACACAAGTTGCGGGAAAGAGACTATTTTTTTTTTTATTGCACAAAGTTGTCACTAAATGATATATTGCTCAAACATGCCATGGGAATATGTAAAATTACACCCCAAAATACATTCTGTTGCTTCTCCTGAGTATGGGGATATCACATGTGTGGGACTTTTTGGGAGCCTAGCCGCGCACGGGACCCCGAAAACCAAGCACCGCCTTCAGGCTTTTTAAGGGCGTAAATGTTTGATTTCACTCTTCACTGCCTATCACAGTTTCGGAGGCCATGGAATGCCCAGGTGGCAAAAAAAAACCCAAATGACCCCATTTTGGAAAGTAGACACCCCAAGCTATTTGCTGAGTGGTATAGTGAGTATTTTGCAGACCCCTCTTTTTGTCACAAAGTTTTGAAAATTGAAAGAAGAAAAAAAAATGTTTTTCTTGTCTTTCTTAATTTTCAAAAACAAATGAGAGCTGCAAAATACTCACCATGCCTCCCAGTAAATAGCTTGGGGTGTCTACTTTCCAAAATGGGGTCATTTGGCAGGGGGTTGTGCCACCTGGGCATTCCATGGCCTCCGAAACTGTGATAGGCAGTGAAGCGTGAAATCAAAAATTTACACCCTTAGAAATCCTGAAGGCGGTGATTGGTTTTCGGGGCCCCGTATGCGTCTAGGCTCCTAAAAAGTCCCACACGTATGGTATCCCCATACTCAGGAGAAGCAGCTAAATGTATTTTGGGGTGCAATTCCACATATGCCCATGTCCTGTGTGAGCAATATATCATTTAGTGACAACTTTGTGAAAAAAAATTTGTCACTTTCCCGCAACTTGTGTCAAAGTATAAAATATTCCATGGACTCAACATGCCTCTCAGCAAATAGTTTGGGGTGTCTACTTTCCAAAATGGGGTCATTTGGGAGGTTTTATTCCATCTGGGCATTTTATGGCCTTCAAAACTGTGATAGGTAGTGAGGAGTAAAATCAAAAATTTACGCCCTTAGAAATCCTGAAGGCAGTGATTGGTTTTCAGGGCCCCGTACGTGGTTAGGCTCCCAAAAAGTCCCACACATGTGGTATCCCCATACTCAGGAGAAGCAGCTAAATGTATTTTGGGGTGCAATTCCACATATGCCCATGGCCTGTGTGAGCAATATATCATTTAGTGACAACTTTTTGTATTTTTTTTTGTCATTATTCAATCTCTTGGGACAAAAAAAATGAATATTCAATGGGCTCAACGTGCCTCTCAGTAATTTCCTTGGGTTGTCTACTTTCCAAAATGGGGTCATTTGTGGGGGTTTTGTACTGCCCTGCCATTTTAGCACCTCAAGAAACGACATAGGCAGTCATAAATTAAAGGCTGCGTAAATTCCAGAAAATGTACCCTAGTTTGTAGGCGCTATAACTTTTGCAAAAACCAATAAATATACACTTATTGAAATTTTTTGTACCAAAGACATGTGGCCGAATACATTTTGGCCTAAATGTATGACTAAAATTGAGTTTATTGGATTTTTTTTAAAACAAAAAGTAGAAAATATCATTTTTTTTCAAAATTTTCGGTCTTTTTCCGTGTATAGCGCAAAAAATAAAAACGGCAGAGGTGATCTAATACCATCAAAAGAAAGCTCTATTTGTGGGAAGAAAAGGACCCACATTTTGTTTGGGTACAGCATTGTATGACCGCGCAATTAGCAGTTAAAGCGACGCAGTGCCAAATTGTAAAAAGTGCTCTGGTCAGGAAGGGGGTAAATCCTTCCGGGGCTGAAGTGGTTAAAAACCGCAGAGCTTTGTGCCCCTTACTTGATAAGCTCAGGGACAGAGATCTCAGGTACACCTGGCGTTTCCCTTTTGCTCTTATTGTGTCGGCGAATGGTCACCAATAGGGATGAGCCGAACACCCCCCGGTTCGGTTCGCACCAGAACCCGCGAACGGACCGCAAGTTCGCACGAACGTTAGAACCCCATTGACGTCTATGGGACTCGAACGTTCGAAATCAAAAGTGCTCATTTTAAAGGCTAATTTGCATGGTATTGTCCTAAAAAGGGTTTGGGGACCCGGGTCCTACCCCAGGGGACATGTATCAATGCAAAAAAAACTTTTAAAAACGGCCGTTTTTTCGGGAGCAGTGATTTTAATGATGCTTAAAGTAAAAAAAAAAAAGTGAAATATTCCTTTAAATATCGTACCTGGGGGGTGTCTATAGTATGCCTGTAAAGTGACGCGTGTTTCCCATGTTTAGAACAGTCCCTGCACCAAATGTCATTTTTAAAGGAAAAAATCTCATTTAAAACTGCTTGCGGGTTTAATGTCATGTCGGGTCATGGCAATATGGATGAAAATCAGTGAGACAAACGGCATGGGTACCCCCCAGTCCATTACCAGGCCCTTTGGGTCTTGTATGGATATTAAGGGGAACCCCGCACCCAAATTAAAATAAGGAAAGGTCCCTATATACTCTGAACAGCAGTATTCAGGCGGTGCAAACAAGACAGGGACTGTAGGTTTGTTGTTAAGTAGAATCTGTTTGTAATTTTGAACATTTTTAATGTGTTTAGCTCCAGCCAAAAAATCTTTTCTAAGCTTTTTGGAAAACATAGGGAAGGGTTATCACCCCTGTGACATTTGTTTTGCGTCTTTCCTCCTCTTCAGAAGATTTCACCTCACTTTTTTGTCCCAATGAAAAATGTTTTTTGAAAATTTGGGTTTTTTTGTGGAACAAGGATTGGAAAGCATCAGTGGAAAGGAGAAATTGTTTTCCCATATTAACTCTTACAGGAGAGAATTTCCCTTCCTTAGGGGTAGATTTCATCTCACTTCCTGTTGTCTCCTTCCGTTTGCAAGTAGGAGTCGTTTGTAAGTTAGATGTTTGAAAGTAGGGTCCTGCCCTATATACTCAGCAGAAATTTGGGCCTTAGGTGTTGCTGTGGCCAAAACACTGTAAGCCCTCACAGGGCCCTGCTGTGAAATATTAGATCAAGAATTGTAATTACATGCCCCTGTTGAACAGGAGCTGAAAAATTAGGCCTTAGGCACTGGTGCTGGTGCCACAACACTGCAACCCCTCACAGACACTCTAGTTGGAACGCAGGAACGAGCCCTGCTGCAAAGTATTGCATCAAAAATTGTAATTACACGCCCCTGTTAGACAGGGGCAGAAAAATTGGGCCTTAGGCACTGGTGCTGGTGCCACAACACTGCAACCCCTCACAGACACTCTAGTTGGAACGCAGGAACGAGCCCTGCTGCAAAGTATTGCATCAAAAATTGTAATTACACGCCCCTGTTAGACAGGGGCAGAAAAATTGGGTCTTAGGCACTGGTGCTGGTGCCACAACACTGCAACCCCTCACAGACACTCTAGTTGAAACGCAGGAACAAGCCCTGCTGCAAAGTATTGCATCAAAAATTGTAATTACACGCCCCTGTTAGACAGGGGCTGAAAAATTGGGTCTTAGGCACTGGTGCTGGTGCCACAACACTGCAACCCCTCACAGACACTCTAGTTGGAATGCAGGAACGAGCCCTGCTGCAAAGTATTACATCAAAAATTGTAATTACACGCCCCTGTTAAACAGGGGCTGAAAAATTGTGCCTTAGGCACTGGTGGTGGCGTCCAGAACCAAAAATGTTCTTACAAGCTATCAGCGTGATGATTGAGGAGGAAGAGGATAATTACTCAGGGATAGTCACTCAGCATCAGCATAGGCAGTCTTTGAAGGGATCTGAGATTTCAAAAAAAATTATTCGGTTACATCTGCATCAGGTGCTTGGTAGCTGGTGGTGATCCAAGACTGATTCATTTTTATGAAGGTCAGCCGATCGACCGAGTCGGTGGACAGACGCACCCTGTGATCGGTTACCACGCCTCCAGCAGCACTGAATGTGCGTTCCGAAAGAACGCTGGATGCAGGACAGGCCAGTAGCTCAATTGCATACTGTGCAAGCTCTGGCCAGTGATCCATCCTCAAGACCCAGTAACCCAGAGGATTTTCAGTGGGAAAGGTGTCCAAGTCTGATCTTGCCCCTAGGTATTCCTGCACCATGTAAAACAGACGCTGGCGATGGTTGCTGGAACCGATCATACCTTGGGGCTGCGGACCAAAAAATTGTCTGAACGCATCGGTCAGACGGCCACCTTCTCCACCGCTCCTTCTTTGACTGACCGAAGCCTCAGCAACACGTTGTCCAGAAACAGGAGTTTGTAACCTCCCAGTCTCTGGGAACGCGTTGCACAGACCTTTCTGCAAGGCCTCCCGAAGATGTTTCATCCTCTGCTCCCTCTGCGATGGCAAGATAAGGTCCGCAACCTTACCCTTGTAACGTGGATCAAGGAGGGTTGCCAGCCAGTATTGGTCCTTCTCCTTGATACCACGAATACGAGGATCCTTACGCAGGCTTTGCAGGATCAGGGAGGCCATGCAGCGTAGGTTTGCTGAGGCATTCGGTCCGGAGTCCTCTGGGTCACTAAGGACAACAACGTCCGCAGCCACCTCCTCCCAGCCACGTACAAGTCCATGTGTTCCTTGGGACTGATCCCTTAAAGACTGCTGATGCTGAGTGCCAGGCTCCACCTCCATACTGACACAATCTTCCTCCTCCTCCTCCTCCTCCTCCTCGTCCTCTTCCTGTGTGATCGGCGGGCACGCAGGAACACTGTCTGGATAAAGGGGGCCTTGAGAGCTAAGGAAGTCCTCCTCTTCCTGCCTCTGTTCTGCCTCAAGTGCCCTGTCCATTATTCCACGCAGTGTGTGCTCCAACAGGTGGACAAGGGGGACAGTGTCACTGATGCATGCACTGTCAGTGCTCACCATCCTCGTGGCCTCCTCGAATGGTGACAGGACAGTGCATGCATCCCTGATCATGGCCCACTGGCGTGGGGAAAAAAAACCAAGGTCCCCTGACCCTGTCCTGGTGCCATAGTCGCACAGGTACTCATTGATGGCCCTCTGCTGCGTGTGCAGCCGCTGCAGCATGGCCAACGTCGAGTTCCACCTGGTGGGCATGTCACAGATTAGGCGGTTCTTGGGCAGGTTAAACTCCTTTTGGAGGTCCGTCAGCCGAGCACTGGCATTATATGACCGGCGGAAATGCACAGAGACTTTCCTGGCCTGCCTCAGGACATCCTGTAAGCCCGGGTACCTGCCCAAGAACCGCTGCACCACCAAGTTAAGGACGTGAGCCAAACAGGGCACATGGGTCAGTTGTCCCTGTCGGAGGGCAGAGAGGAGGTTGGTGCCATTGTCGCAAACCACCATTCCTGCCTTAAGTTGGCGTGGCGTCAACCACCTCTGAACCTGCCCCTGCAGAGCTGACAGAACCTCTGCCCCAGTGTGGCTCCTGTCCCCCAAGCACACCAGCTCAAGCACCGCATGGCATCTTTTGGCCTGCGTACTTGCGTAGCCCCTTGAACGCCTACGGAGCACCGCTGGTTCCGAGGAAGAGGCCATGGAGGAAGAAGAAGAGGAGGGGGTGGAGGAGAGAGGTGTGTCACAATCAGCATTTTGGAGGCGTGGTGGCGGAACAACCTCCAACACTACTGCACCTTGTCCTGCATCCTTCCCAGCTGCCAGCAGAGTCACCCAATGCGCCGTGAAACTTAAGTAACGTCCCTGTCCATGCCTGCTGGACCATGAGTCAGCGGTAATATGCACCTTACCGCTGACCGCCCTGTCCAGCGAGGCATGGACATTGCCTTCCACATGCCGGTAGAGAGCCGGAATCGCCTTCCGTGAGAAAAAGTGGCGTTTGGGTACCTGCCACTGAGGAACCGCACATTCCACAAACTCACGGAAGGGGGCAGAGTCTACCAACTGAAAAGGCAGCAGTTGAAGTGCTAGCAATTTTGCCAAGCTAGCATTCAACCGCTGGGCATGTGGATGGCTGGGAGCAAACTTCTTTCGGCGGTGCAGCAGCTGGGGCAGGGAAATTTGCCTGGTACAATCTGACGTCGGTGTACCAAAAGCAGATTGCCCACAAGTACTTGGCTGTGACACACCTAATTCTACACCTTCATTCCTCTCACTGCAGGTCTCAGAGAGGACTGAAGGTCTAGTGGGGTTGGAAATCTCAGCTGATGAGGAGCAAGGAGAGATCGTCTTTGTTCTTTGGTGTGGGTCTTTTAGATACGCTTGCCAACGAACTGCATGGCAGGTCAACATATGTCTGGTCAAGCATGTGGTACCCAAGCGGGAGATGTTTTGGCCACGCGAGATACGCTTGAGACATATGTTGCAAATAGCAGCGGTGCGATCTGATGCACTCGTCTCAAAAAAGGCCCACACCAAAGAACTTTTTGAATAACGCGCAGAGACTGCAGCGCCCTGCACATGTGGAGCTTTGGGGTGTGATGCAGTCAATGTGCTGCCCTTAGGCTGGCCCCTGGAGGGCATCCTGCCTAGTTGGTGATGTGCCACCTCCTCCTCCTCCTCCTCCTCCTCCTCTCTCCTATCAGGCACCCACGTTGAGTCAGTGACCTCATCATCCCCTCCCTCCTCATCACTGGAGCAAACCTGGCAGTATGCTGCAGCAGGGGGAGCATGACTGCCAGATTGCTGTCCTTCTTGGGCACCCCCTCTGTCCGTGCTCATGTTACTGCCTTCATTGAGCTCAGTATCATCATCAGAGCCTTCCAAACGCTGGGCATCCTCCTGGAGCATGTACCCAACACTGTGGTCAAACAGTTCGAGGGAATCCTCATGAGGACATGGTGGAGCTAGGGAAGGAGTCACTGATGACATTGAGCTGAGGGAAGAGGCCGCTGCTTTGCCAGACAAAGCACCCTGGGCATGGGTGAGAGAGGATGAGGAGGATGAGGACGGCTTGGTCATCCACTCGACCAAGTCTTCCGCATGTTGCGGCTCAACACGGCCAGCTGCCGAAAAAAAGGCCAAGCGTGTCCCATGGCCACGTGCTGATGAGGATGCACCGTCTCCACGACCAGCACTAGACACAGAGCCTGCTTGCCCTCTCTTATTGGCTTGTGACTGTCTGCCTCTCCTTCTTGGCCTTCCAGACATACTAATGGCCTGTAGCTGCACTAAGCTGGGATAGAACACCTGTAATTTTCTTAAGGTAGCTTTATATACTGTAACCAGACAAGCCTGCCTGTCAGTAGGAAGATAACAGGAACGGATCTAGCTGAACACTGTGAGCAGGACGCACTGTACTAAATGTAAATAGTCTAGCTGCCTGACCGTGGTACTAATAGGATCAAAAAGAACACCTGTAATTTTCTTAAGGTAGCTTTATATACTGTAACCAGACAAGCCTGCCTGTCAGTAGGAAGATAACAGGAACGGATCTAGCTGAACACTGTGAGCAGGACGTACTGCACTAAATGTATATAGCAGGAACGGATCTAGCTGAACACTGTGAGCAGGACGCACTGCACTGAATGTAAATAGCAGGAACGGATCTAGCTGAACACTGTGAGCAGGACGCACTGCACTAAATGTAAATACCAGGAACGGATCTAGCTGAACACTGTGAGCAGGACGCACTGCACTGAATGTAAATAGCAAGAACGGATCTAGCTGAACACTGTGAGCAGGACGCACTGTACTAAATGTATATAGTCTAGCTGCCTGACCGTGGTACTAATAGGATCAAAAAGAACACCTGTAATTTTCTTAAGGTAGCTTTATATACTGTAACCAGACAAGCCTGCCTGTCAGTAGGAAGATAACAGGAACGGATCTAGCTGAACACTGTGAGCAGGACACACTGTACTAAATGTAAATAGTCTAGCTGCCTGACCGTGGTACTAATAGGATCAAAAAGAACACCTGTAATTTTCTTCAGGTAGCTTTATATACTGTAACCAGACAAGCCTGCCTGTCAGTAGGAAGATAACAGGAACGGATCTAGCTGAACACTGTGAGCAGGACACACTGTACTAAATGTAAATAGTCTAGCTGCCTGACCGTGGTACTAATAGGATCAAAAAGAACACCTGTAATTTTCTTCAGGTAGCTTTATATACTGTAACCAGACAAGCCTGCCTGTCAGTAGGAAGATAACAGGAACGGATCTAGCTGAACACTGTGAGCAGGACGCACTGTACTAAATGTAAATAGTCTAGCTGCCTGACCGTGGTACTAATAGGATCAAAATGAACACCTGTAATTTTCTTAAGGTAGCTTTATATACTGTAACCAGACAAGCCTGCCTGTCAGTAGGAAGATAACAGGAACGGATCTAGCTGAACACTGTGAGCAGGACACACTGTACTAAATGTAAATAGTCTAGCTGCCTGACCGTGGTACTAATAGGATCAAAAAGAACACCTGTAATTTTCTTCAGGTAGCTTTATATACTGTAACCAGACAAGCCTGCCTGTCAGTAGGAAGATAACAGGAACGGATCTAGCTGAACACTGTGAGCAGGACGCACTGTACTAAATGTAAATAGTCTAGCTGCCTGACCGTGGTACTAATAGGATCAAAAAGAACACCTGTAATTTTCTTAAGGTAGCTTTATATACTGTAACCAGACAAGCCTGCCTGTCAGTAGGAAGATAACAGGAACGGATCTAGCTGAACACTGTGAGCAGGACACACTGTACTAAATGTAAATAGTCTAGCTGCCTGACCGTGGTACTAATAGGATCAAAAAGAACACCTGTAATTTTCTTCAGGTAGCTTTATATACTGTAACCAGACAAGCCTGCCTGTCAGTAGGAAGATAACAGGAACGGATCTAGCTGAACACTGTGAGCAGGACGTACTGCACTAAATGTATATAGCAGGAACGGATCTAGCTGAACACTGTGAGCAGGACGCACTGCACTGAATGTAAATAGCAGGAACGGATCTAGCTGAACACTGTGAGCAGGACGCACTGCACTAAATGTAAATACCAGGAACGGATCTAGCTGAACACTGTGAGCAGGACGCACTGCACTGAATGTAAATAGCAGGAACGGATCTAGCTGAACACTGTGAGCAGGACGCACTGCACTGAATGTAAATAGCAGGAACGGATCTAGCTGAACACTGTGAGCAGGACGCACTGCACTGAATGTAAATAGCAGGAACGGATGTAGCTGAACACTGTGAGCAGGACGCACTGCACTAAATGTAAATACCAGGAACGGATCTAGCTGAACACTGTGAGCAGGACGCACTGCACTGAATGTAAATAGCAGGAACGGATCTAGCTGAACACTGTGAGCAGGACGCACTGCACTAAATGTAAATACCAGGAACGGATCTAGCTGAACACTGTGAGCAGGACGTACTGCACTAAATGTATATAGCAGGAACGGATCTAGCTGAACACTGTGAGCAGGACGCACTGCACTGAATGTAAATAGCAGGAACGGATCTAGCTGAACACTGTGAGCAGGATGCACTGCACTAAATGTAAATACCAGGAACGGATCTAGCTGAACACTGTGAGCAGGACGCACTGCACTGAATGTAAATAGCAGGAACGGATCTAGCTGAACACTGTGAGCAGGACGCACTGCACTGAATGTAAATAGCAGGAACGGATCTAGCTGAACACTGTGAGCAGGACGCACTGCACTGAATGTAAATAGCAGGAACGGATGTAGCTGAACACTGTGAGCAGGACGCACTGCACTAAATGTAAATACCAGGAACGGATCTAGCTGAACACTGTGAGCAGGACGCACTGCACTGAATGTAAATAGCAGGAACGGATCTAGCTGAACACTGTGAGCAGGACGCACTGCACTAAATGTAAATACCAGGAACGGATCTAGCTGAACACTGTGAGCAGGACGCACTGCACTGAATGTAAATAGCAGGAACGGATCTAGCTGAACACTGTGAGCAGGACGCACTGCACTGAATGTAAATAGCAGGAACGGATGTAGCTGAACACTGTGAGCAGGACGCACTGCACTAAATGTAAATACCAGGAACGGATCTAGCTGAACACTGTGAGCAGGACGCACTGCACTGAATGTAAATAGCAGGAACGGATCTAGCTGAACACTGTGAGCAGGACGCACTGCACTAAATGTAAATACCAGGAACGGATCTAGCTGAACACTGTGAGCAGGACGCACTGCACTGAATGTAAATAGCAGGAACGGATCTAGCTGAACACTGTGAGCAGGACGCACTGCACTGAATGTAAATAGCAGGAACGGATCTAGCTGAACACTGTGAGCAGGACGCACTGCACTAAATGTAAATACCAGGAACGGATCTAGCTGAACACTGTGAGCAGGACGCACTGCACTGAATGTAAATAGCAGGAACGGATCTAGCTGAACACTGTGAGCAGGACGCACTGCACTAAATGTAAATACCAGGAACGGATCTAGCTGAACACTGTGAGCAGGACGCACTGCACTGAATGTAAATAGCAGGAACGGATCTAGCTGAACACTGTGAGCAGGACACACTGCACTAAATGTAAATAGTCTAGATAGAAGATAACAGGAACGGATCTAGCTAAACTGAATACAGTGTATATATATATATGCAACACCTGGGATGCATATATATACACAATACACTGTAAGTGCAGCTAACTGACTGACTGTTCTGCCTAATCTATCTAACTCAAATCAAATGACACTGTCTCTCTCTCTCTCTATCTCTCAGCACACCGGAACACACACTACACAGGGCCGCCGTGCAGGCGGCCTTATATAGTGTGGGGTGTGTACTAAATCCCCTGAGCCATAATTGGCCAAAGCCACCCTGGCTTTGGCCAATTACAGCTCTCTCTACTGACGGCGCTGTGATTGGCCAAGCATGCGGGTCATAGTGCATGCTTGGCCAATCATCAGCCAGCAATGCACTGCGATGCCGCAGTGAATTATGGGCCATGACGCGCCACACGAATTTGGCGCGAACGGCCCATATCGTTCGCAATTCGGCGAACGACCGAACAGCCGATGTTCGAGTCGAACATGGGTTCGACTCGAACACGAAGCTCATCCCTAGTCACCAACATATACTACGCACCCCACTGGACCTCCCGGATTTCTGTGCTGGCCTAGACCTAGACCTAGTGGAACTCCATTAATGGTACGCAGACTTTGTCCTACCACCTCACGACAGGAGCCCAACTTGGTCGCCATTCTCCACGCCAGAAAAGAGACTTTCTAAGTAGATGAAACAGGGCAGGCCAGGAGGATCCAAAACAGGCACTCCGAATCTGTGAGCCCATGTTGGGCCAGGATCATGCAGAGGATTAAGGTTCGGCTGAACCTCCTATCATCACCCATAATGGCACGGTTCCACTTGTCTGACCACCGACAGTTCCAATTTTTGCAATTTCTCCTTTAGCGCTTTCCATTTTTCCTTTTTTCTTTTTGTTTGGTCCCCCACCCAGTACCTTAACAGTTCAAATTCAGGAATCTAGTCTGGACTGGTGACCTTTTGGGGAATTAGAGAATGTTGGAGGCCACTTGTTAAAGTCTCAAATACTAAATGTGAATTGTATAGACATTTTACGATTTTTGACATTAAATTTTGGGGCTAATGGCGCATCACTGGGAGAGAGGATATGGGTGGTCACGACACTTTGGAGGTGATGACCACGAGGAGTGATAAGATGGCAGAATTGCAGTTAACTGCTTTAGGTGGTGGTGGGGGATTGGTTGTCCCACAGTTAGAGGGGCAAGGGATCCCCTGACCGATAGGGTGAATTAATCGTATACTTATAATATTTTATCTTTAAGGTTGTGTGTTGCTTGGAGGCATGGTTTACCAGTTATATTTCTAGTTTAAATTTTTTTCTCTTTTTTTTCTTCTGAGAGATTTCTTTGATCGCAACAACACACCTGGGATGGACCTGCTAACGCTGTGGGAGCCACACAAGAGCACATTGAGGGGGGAACTGATTTCGATAGGCTCCCGGCAGAAAAAAACAAAGAGAGAAAGAGATCACACACTTGATAGATCGCATTCCCAATTTAGAATCCCTACACAAACAATCCCTGTCGGTCAATACGACCACTGACTTGCTAAACACCAGGAATACTCTGCAGAAACTCTTTGACACGAAGGCCAAACACTTCTTGTTTTTCAAGAAAAATATTTATTATGAGGAAGGTAACAAACCTGGATGGACATTGGCTAGGGCTCTGAGAGTACACACACATAACACCAACATCTTGGACATTAAACGAGAAAATGACGTGTTGGACGTCTCTACAGAGGCAATTGCAAAACACTTCCATGCTTTCTACACCGATCTCTACAATTTACCGCAACAGCACAGACTGCCAGGCATGACAGGGGACAGATTCCAGACCATACGTGACTACTTAGACAAGAGTGGCCTCCCTTCATTGGATGACATAGAAGCCAATACTCTTGAATGCCCAATAGATGCAACTGAGATCAGACTTGCCATTAAAAACCTGAAACTGGGTAAGATTCCAGGACCAGACGGGTGCACAGCAATTTATTATAAAACATTTGCGGATTTGATAACTGACCCCTTGGCGGCGGCCTTGAACTCCATGTCTTACTCTAGGGAGGTGACACCAGATCTACTCTCGGCATTCATAACGGTCATACCAAAAGTGGGTAAGGACCCTTGTGAATGTGCAAGCTATCGTCCTATATCCTTGTTGAATATAGACATCAAAATTTTCGCAAAAATACTTGCCAACAGATTGAGACCCTTCCTACAAAAATTAATTGGTCCAGAACAGGTAGGCTTCATGCTTCATGAGGCCAAGGACAACGTCATTAAATCATTGTTACTAATACACAAGACTAGAGCCAGCGAGATCAGTAGACATTTTACGATTTTTGACATTAAATTTTGGGGCTAATGGCGCATCACTGGGAAAGAGGATATGGGTGGTCACGACACTTTGGAGGTGATGACCACGAGGAGTGATAAGATGGCAGAATTGCAGTTAACTGCTTTAGGTGGTGGTGGGGGATTGGTTGTCCCACAGTTAGAGGGGCAAGGGATCCCCTGACCGATAGGGTGAATTAATCGTATACTTATAATATTTTATCTTTAAGGTTGTGTGTTGCTTGGAGGCATGGTTTACCAGTTATATTTCTAGTTTAAATTTTTTTCTCTTTTTTTTCTTTTTGACTCAGTATACCATTCTCATTTTTGCCCACTTACCAGGCGGCTGCCTCCCTTTGTCCCACAAAGTGATCTGGTCCTACTTGTAGTTCACCAGACTCACTATAGCTCTCTGGATAGGGCCCTATCTAGAGGTTGACTTAAGCTCTCTCACTTTTCCTATTCTTTTTCTCTTCTTCTAGACCTTTGACCAATCACGTTGCTTGCTTACAGGAATACTCTAACAGTGTTTTAGTATTTATTTCAGGCACACAGAATACAGCACCACTTCTGAGTCTGCATCATGGCCTATTCATTCCTAGGACGCAACCCCACGGTGATTTCACACAATGTGCAAGGGGTTGAACATCCCTGAAAAGCGAATTACGCTGCTCAGAGAAATCAAAAAAGGTAAGCCGCACTTTATACTGCTGCAGGAGACACATTTTAAGACCGGACATGTACCCAGGCTCACCGACTCAACCTTCACTAGGGCATTTCATGCCTCCAATGATCAGGCAAAAACAAAAGGGGTCTCAATTCTAATTAATAAGAATGCACCCTTTGAACTGACAGAACAATTGACAGATAAAGAAGGCAGGTACATTTTCCTGAAAGGGAACTATGGCGGAATACCCATTACCATAGCAATTGTCTATTTCCCGAATAAGGCCCACTTAACTTTCTGTAACCAGATGGTCCATCAATTACAGGAATTCTCCTCAGGGTGTCTGATACTGGGAGGAGATTTTAACATTCCTCTGAATCCCTTGACAGATACCTCTACCGGAAGTACCAGTATCAGATACAAGACACTGAAAAGCATTAAAATGCTTCTCCACTCACTCAAGCTGATAGACTCATGGAGATTTCTTAACCCGACAGGCCATGATTATACGTTTTATTCAGCTCCTCATGAGAAAAACGCTCGGTTAGACTACCTTTTTACATCACAAAACAATCTCTCTGTACTCACAGAGGCATGCATAGGCTCACAATCCATATCAGACCACGCACCAATAGCCTTAACCTTAGATTTGACGAAAATGCCACAAAAAGCCCAGAGGTGTAGACTTAACTCCTCCATAATCTCGGATCCTACCCATATATCTAAACTGAGGGAATCACTGAGAGATTTCTTTGATCGCAACAACACACCTGGGATGGACCTGCTAACGCTGTGGGAGCCACACAAGAGCACATTGAGGGGGGAACTGATTTCGATAGGCTCCCGGCAGAAAAAAACAAAGAGAGAAAGAGATCACACACTTGATAGATCGCATTCCCAATTTAGAATCCCTACACAAACAATCCCTGTCGGTCAATACGACCACTGACTTGCTAAACACCAGGAATACTCTGCAGAAACTCTTTCACACGAAGGCCAAACACTTCTTGTTTTTCAAGAAAAATATTTATTATGAGGAAGGTAACAAACCTGGATGGACATTGGCTAGGGCTCTGAGAGTACACACACATAACACCAACATCTTGGACATTAAACGAGAAAATGACGTGTTGGACGTCTCTACAGAGGCAATTGCAAAACACTTCCATGCTTTCTACACCGATCTCTACAATTTACCGCAACAGCACAGACTGCCAGGCATGACAGGGGACAGATTCCAGACCATACGTGACTACTTAGACAAGAGTGGCCTCCCTTCATTGGATGACATAGAAGCCAATACTCTTGAATGCCCAATAGATGCAACTGAGATCAGACTTGCCATTAAAAACCTGAAACTGGGTAAGATTCCAGGACCAGACGGGTACACAGCAATTTATTATAAAACATTTGCGGATTTGATAACTGACCCCTTGGCGGCGGCCTTGAACTCCATGTCTTACTCTAGGGAGGTGACACCGGATCTACTCTCGGCATTCATAACGGTCATACCAAAAGTGGGTAAGGACCCTTGTGAATGTGCAAGCTATCGTCCTATATCCTTGTTGAATATAGACATCAAAATTTTCGCAAAAATACTTGCCAACAGATTGAGACCCTTCCTACAAAAATTAATTGGTCCAGAACAGGTAGGCTTCATGCTTCATGAGGCCAAGGACAACGTCATTAAATCATTGTTACTAATACACAAGACTAGAGCCAGCGAAATCAAAGGTCTTCTCCTGTCCACTGATGCGGAGAAGGCCTTCGACCGAGTAGCTTGGGACTACATGCTGGCCACTTGCAGACATATGGGTTTGGGCTCGAGGATGTTGGCTTGGATTTCAGCACTGTATCAAAACCCGACAGCAAGATTAAAAATAAATGGCACACTTTCCGAGAGAGTTCATATTGCAAACGGCACAAGACAGGGGTGCCCTTTGTCCCCTCTCCTGTTCATACTGTCCCTGGAACCCTTTATCAGATAGATCAACACAAACCCCTCTGTAAGGGGATTACAGGTGAAGGATAGGGAATTCAAGGTTGCCGCCTTTGCTGACGACTTACTGTTCTTTATATCTAGGCCACATATTACAATTGGAAACTGGAGATAACCAGGTGCAAATTACGCCACCCCTGACCTGTATTACCACCTCCGCGCTATGTTAATAAAATGTCGAAACCCTACCAAAGCTGCCACTTAACAATAAAATATATATAAACTGAATTCACCAAAAGAAAATTATAGATGAAATAGTGGCGCTAATCCCCAGGTGGGGAGATGCCAGACACTCTTATCCAGCCAGTGAGCTGAATACAGACGTGACTAGAGAAAAAGTGAAAAAACATATATTGCTAAATATCCCAAAAAGTAAAAATTAATATTAAATAAAATAAATAAATCAATATGAGCTAATATAAATTATAACACTCAGTGAAAGTGATATACAAATATATAAATCCAAGAAAAAATATATAATAAAAATTGAGCACAGTAAATATCTATAAAGTCCAGAAACCAATCAATCGTGAAAAATAATCGTGAAAATACTTGAAGAAAGTCCAAAAAAAGAGTGAGGGTGACTCCAAACTTGCATATTTGGTGGCAATGCCCACTGATTGTCAGATATTGGAACAAAGTCATAGTTCTAATCAAATTGATAACAGAGACTTGATGCAGCTTGATGCAGCTTGTTGTTTATTGCACATCTCAAACTGGTCTTTAAAAAAATACAAGCGTTCCCTCACAAGACACCTACTGAACGTGGCCAAATCGCTCATTCCAATTCATTGGAAATCCCACCAAGTACCAACAGTCACCGATTGGCTGCATAGGGTTGCAGAATTCTATGAAATCGAAGACACCTTCGCTCAATCCAATGAACAGGTCAAAAGCTTCCAGGAGACTTGGCGCCCTTGGAATGTTTTCAAATATTCCAAGGCCTTCACTGACATTACCAATGTTCAGACTTCTGGGCTTGATTAGGACTGGAACACTTGTAAATACAACAATAGATTCTCACTGGATCCATACAGCTGGATAACGTGGTTGGTCACCTACCGCAATAACTCTGAATATAAATTGGTCATAAATTCTTTCTCTTCTTTGTTACTTTCTTCTCTCTTTTTCTTAGATATGGCAAACAAATCAGAGTGTACCCTCTACCAACTTACATTTGAGGTGAATAGGTCTAGACAAGGTGAGGTGTGATAGACAGGGTTCATTAACTCTGAGACATCATTATGCTAATGATCACACTTGACATTACTGAAATTATCTTTATAACATGTTCTACACAAGTTATCTATAGATATATTGTAAACTTATGTCGATTAAATAGTACTTTGTAAGGTTACTTGAAATCATTTCTCTGATTTGTACTGACTTTTCAACATCTAAATAAACTTTTTTTGATGTAAAAAAAAAAAGAACTCATCCGAGATATAAATGTTCTTGAGCGGCAACATAAAGCGGGACTATCACATTCTGTGTTAGCTGCCCTTACTAAAAAGAGAGAAGATCTGAAAAACATCTTCTATGCGGAACAGAAACAACAATTCCGCATAGTAGCTCAACGCACATATGAATGGGGCAACAAGCCCGGTAGATTGTTGGCTCGTTCTCTGCAACAAAAATAAGCAGCGACTTTTATAGCTAGAATTAAGAACATGACAAATTACTTAGTCTATAATACCCCTGCAATAGCAGCAGAGTTTAGATCATTTTATCAACACCTATACCACGTACATGAACACACCACAGACCAGGAATCTCGGAAACAATGCATACAGGATTATTTAGTACAGGCCAATTTGCCTAAGCTCCCGCAGAATGCGTTAGCTGCCTTAGAAGGGGCATTTAACACAGAAGAAATGCATAGAGCACTCAAATCCATGGCCACGGGCAAAGCACTAGGACCTGACGGTCTTACAGTCGCATATTACCGTTCCTTTGCTGATATTTTACTTCCACGTTTAACTAATTGCGCCAATGCGATCTCCTCAGGGGGTACCCTTATGCCGCGTACACACGGTCGGACTTTCTGTCCTACTTGGTTCGGCACACTTTCCGCCGGACTTTAAAACGGACGGACTTGCCCACACACGTCCGGACTTTGCGGCGGGCTAAGTCCGCCCGTTTTTCCGACGGACTTTCGCCGGAGTTACGGCGGACTTTCAGAATGAACGAACTTGCCCACACATGGACAAGTCCGTTCATTTTGAACGTGACTCAGGTGCGACGGGACTAGAAAAGGATGTCATTCTTGCCGCTTTTATCGGCGAGATTGACACCTTGTGAGCCCTGTCGCGGGGCATGCCAGGCCCTTAGGTCTGGTATGGATTATAAAGGGGAACCCCCTATGCCGAAAAAACGGCGTGGGGTTCCCCCTAAAATCCATACCAGACCCCGATCCGAGCACGCAGCCTGGCCGGTCAGCAAAGGGGGTGGGGACGAGCGCCCCCCCCTCCTGAACCGTACCAGGCCGCATGCCCTCAACATGGGGGGTGGGTGCTTTGGGGGAGAGGGGCACCCCGCGGGCCCCCCCCACCCCAAAGCACCTTGTCCCCATGTTGATGAGGACAAGGGCCTCTTCCCGACAACCCTAGCCGTTGGTTGTCGGGGTCTGCGGGCGGGGGGCTTATCGGAATCCGGGAGCCCCCTATAATAAGAGGGCCCCCAGATCCCGGCCCCCCACCCTATGTGAATGAGTATGGGGTACATGGTACCCATTCAATTAGGGAAAAAGTGTAAATAATAAAACACTACACAGGTTTTTAAAATATTTTATTAAACAGCTCCGGGGGGGGGGTCTTCCTCCGTCTTCGGGGGTCCCTCCGGTTCATCCTCTCCCGGCGTCCGGTTGGTTCTTCTCCGCTCTCTTCTCCCGGTGTTCCAGTCCTTCGGCCGGCTCCTCCGCTGTCTTCAAGTAGCTCTCTTGCCAGCAGAGGTCCGGACTTCTGTGCTTCTTGTCTTCTCTTCTCTTCTCCAGATGTTGACATGACGCTCTCTCCGGCTGGACTGTTCTCTGAGGGCTGCGTTGCGACTTATATAGGCGGAGACCCCGCCCCCTTATGATGTCACAGTCCCTGGGCATGCTGGGACTGTGACGTTTTAGGGGGCGTGGTCACTGGGTGATGTTGACCACGCCCCCTAAAACGTCACAGTCCCCCCATGTTGAGGGCATGCGGCCTGGTACGGTTCAGGAGGGGGGGGGGCGCTCGCTTGTCCCCACCCCCTTTCCTGACCGGCCAGGCTGCGTGCTCGGATCGGGGTCTGGTATGGATTTTAGGGGGGACCCCACGCCGTTTTTTCGGCGTAGGGGGGTTCCCCTTTATAATCCATACCAGACCTAGGCCTGGCATGCCCCGCACTCGCCGCAATAGGAAAATTTGTTTTTCCTATTGCAGCGAGCGCGAGATGCAATACCCTGCCCTCGCGTCGTATCTGGTCCGTTGGACCAGCATACACATGAGCGGGCTTTCCGTCGGACCAGCACACAGACGAGCGGACTGTCCGCCAGAAACTGAGTCCGACGGAAAGATTTAAAACTTGTTTCAAATCTAGGTTCGGCGGACTTTTTCCCAAAAGCCCGCCGGAAAAGTCCGCCGGCGCCTACACACGGGCGGATTGTCCGGCACACTCTGGTCCGCCGGACCAAGTATGCCGGAAAGTCCGACCGTGTGTACGCGGCATTAGACCAGAAACCCTTCATGCTCACATCACAGTTATTCCTAAAGAGGGGAAGGATCCTAGTGTCTGTGGTAGTTAGCGTCCCATTTCTCTCCTGAATTTAGATGCAAAACTTGACGCTAAATGCATAGCCAATAGGCACCTCCCACTAGTACCGAAATGGATCTCAACTGAACAAACAGGTTACATTCCTGGCAGAGAGGCACAAGATAATTCTCTATGTACTCTATCCCTGATAGCACATTTCCGCGGATCTTCCCAGCCCACCCTGTTACTATCGATGGATGCAGAGAAAGCGTTTGACAGGGTGGACTGGGATTTCCTATTAGCGACATTATCTCACTTAGGTATCGGCCCATCACTCCTAAGTCAAATATCAGCCCTGTACAACGACCCTACTGCACAATTGAGAATAAATGGTACCTTAAGTGATCCATTCACACTTCACAACGGTACTCGACAGGGATGCCCCCTTTTACCTATTTTATTCGCCATTTCCTTAGAACCATTCCTATCCACAATAATACACAACCCAAATATCCACGGTATCACTGTAGGCAACTTCGAACATAAAATATGCGGCATACGCTGATGACATCCTATTCTATATTCAACAGCCCAGAATCACTCTTCCTAATTTGATGCAAGCTTTTTTGACATTCAATCATATATCGAATTTTAAAATCAATATGTCAAAGTCCGAAATTTTAAACATTTCAATCCCCAAGGACACTACCTCACCTGTAGAACTCCTTCCCATTTAGTTGGCAAAAAAGTGCCATGAAATACCTAGGAATATTTCTTACCCCTAACCTTACATCTATATTTCGGGTCAATTTTATACCGTTGCTGAATACACTTAAAACTGATTTACAGAAATGGTCACACTTGGCACATTCATGGTTGGGGAAGATAAGTGTGGTGAAAATGAACATATTACCCAGGTTACTATTCTTGTTACAAATGCTTCCAATTAAAATCCCAGCAGGTTTTTTCTCACGATTGACAACTCGTATGTAGATATGTCTGGAATAGACGACGTCCAAGGCTGGCCATATCCTTTCTCATTAGACCAAAAAGGGCAGAAGGATTAGCTTTACCGGACAGTAAACAATATTACTTGGCAACTATCCTCTCCAGAATCTCAGACTGGAAATATCACAAACATTCTAAGCTTTGGGTGCCCTTGGAGATGGCACTCAGTGATACTGACCTTTATTCCCAAATCTGCATACCGAGGAAATATAGATCACTATCTAAAGACACCTCTCCGCTCACACGCTCTACCCTAATGAGTTGGGATTCGCTCTACAAAAAATATAAATGGCCCTACAACTCTCCCCTTATGCCATTGACTGGTCACAATTATTCCCCACCCGGGACTATTGATCCCAAACTTCATTCCTGGAACCTCTGCAACATGGTACTACTACATCATGTCACCAAGGCTTCGAACATTGTGCCCCTGTCCATGCTTACACTTACTTCAACTACGTCTCTAATAGATCAATGGAGATATTTTCAACTGTCAGCTTTCGTTCAGGCTCTCCCAAAACCCTTGCGAGACATCACCAGCTTGACACCAATAGAAACAGCCTTTGCTGATAACCAACTGATTGTAAAACCCCTATCCTACTTTTATCAAGCATTATTAACACTTTCAACTGCCGGCTACCCTAGCTTTCTTCATAGCTGGGAGAAAGACCTTCACAAAATCCTGTCGGAGACTCGTCTTCAATGTCCTCAAAGCTGCAGAGGTTAACTACAAACTCCTAACTAGGTGGCACTACACCCCGATGCTTCTACATAAACTATTTCCTCAAACTTCACCACTTTGTTGGCGGGCATGTGGTGAAGTGGCATCGCATGCTCATGTTTGGTGGTACTGTCCACATATAAGGCTTTACTGGCTCACTATCCTCTATTGGATTAAGGAGATTCAGGGCTTCGAGGTTCCCAACGACCCCTGGATAGTATTACTACATTGTACAGACAAACCGATAGGACCATACAAAAAAATCTATCACCCCTCACCTTTTGAATGCTGCTAAAGCACTCATCCCCAGGTTTTGGAAAACTTCATTGATACCTTCACTGCACCAATGGTTAGTGGAGGTAGATCATTTATATTATATGGAAGACTTAACTTACTCCCTTAGTAACAAAGCTGATTTAGTGAAAAAGAAGTGGTCCTGTTGGTTTGCCTTTAAATACACTACAGCATATGCGGAAATCATGGCTCCGAACACATAGTATACTCATGATTTGATTATGCGATACAAGAGATCTGACTGAGGCAGTCATCCCACTTTCCCAACCCCTATTCTTACTCCCCCCTTTTTTCTTTAATCTTCCCCTTACTTTATCTCTACTTTCTCTTGCTCCTGTTTTTTTTAATTTCTTGTACTAGATAAAATAACAAAATATAGGTCGGGATATGGTGCTTTTGGAAAGTTTTATTATAGCAGAAACAAACAACTGTTATGTCATATAGTGTATTAACACATGATTAAGTTACATACCGGTGTATCAGTGTTACATGATTGCATGCAATGCATGTACTTCTGTTACTTAATATACTGTACCAATTATCCTGCCTTTTAATAAAAACTTATTAAACAAAAAAAAAATCTCCTGGTGGGGTGATCCTGAGGATCGTGACCTGGTACCAACACACAGCAAAACCCATCTCCACCATCAGGAGTTCTGGTGAATTAGTGCTTAGACCCTGCACCTCCAGTGATCCCAAATCATCCCCCGGGGTGACCTACTTGTGTACTTATCCTGCTGGTCAGTGGGAGCCTCTACTGCTATAGCTACTGATCTCTGAGCCTGACCCCTGACTGTGACAACTGCACTTCAAGATGGAGACAAGGCAGGTTTTATCTTGAAATACGCTAACTTTAGAGTGTATTATCTGAAACACAATAACCACAAATAGTTTTCAGTGCTGGAATAGCCCACAAAATCTGAGGCTTAGCACAAGATTACCCTGCAGCAAATATTAGAAATTTAGCAGCTCTAACTGAGTTGTAGAAACATTGTGTGGTCCCTTTATAGTACCAGAGCATCATCATAGGGTGTAATGCAGGAAAACATAGAAATTCTGTAGTTGCGGACAAGCTTTGTAACATTGTATGACACCTTTACAGTGCCAGAGTACTGAGATAGGTCAAAAAATCTAAGGCATAACACAGGATTTACCCTGCAGCAAAAATGAGAATGTTTGCTGGCCTGGCCACTGCGGTTTGACAAAACTCCAAACTCGGGGATCAAGAAGATTAAAAGCACATTTACAGTATCATTGGGGGATCAGAAAAGTGGTTCTTACACAGCACCTCCTTAAATTGCCACATTTTTGGCTCCCTCAGTATTCCCTTGTTTTGGTAATCTAGACACCCAATGGTGGTCTTTGTTTTTGATTAACCAAACATGAGGCCCTAATTCTCTTCATATTTCTCCTGAACTTTCTGCTGTCTTTGCCTCACAGAGATCGAGACAGTAGAGAATGTTTTCTGGAGGCCCTGAGACAGCAGCAAGTCCCTCCTCTTCCCCCTACTGCTGTTCCTTCAGTGCCATGACAATCACTATTTTGGTCACCTCTTCAAAAGGTGCCAAAATACTGTATGCATCTTGAATGGTAGGCCATTAATGTAGTGAAAGGAATCCCAGCTGCCCAGAGCCTGTTCTAATCATATAGTTGCACAAATACTCAATATTAACTCACTTCTGCTGGCGCAGCCTCTTCACTATGGCCGATATTTATGTGCCTCATGTGAGGGTTTCACAAAAGAGGCAGCTGTCAGGCAGAAGATATTGGCACTGCATTTCTTACAGGCATGTCATGGCCATGCTTGACCATCTAATGTGGCAACAAACCCTTCTCACCTGATTGAAGGACCTTCCTGAATGCAGAGTACCTTACAATGAATTTCTGCACCACGGTGGACATTTGCCAGAGATGGGTGTATGAGTACATGTGATAAAATTATATATGTGTTATTTTTTTTCCCAGGTAAAAGTGTGGAGGGGGCCATTGTCACACATTACTTTGCCTGTCTGAAGATGGTGTGGACTCAGCCACCTCTTGGCCTCGGCCTGGACCTCTTGCCTAGTGTGGCTCTGGTCCCCCAGGCATAAAAGCTGTAACACAGCATAGCAGTGTTTAGCTTGAAATATCGTTATTATATGATGCTTACCTCCCATAAAACAGGCTAAAAGTCATCGCTCAGACAAACACCTGGACAGCTAAAGCCCAGTCTGAGCTTTGGCTGTCCAAAGCTCAGTCTGAGCTTGTGCTTGTAATTTACCTTGATCTCCTCCCTATTAACAACAAAACTGAAGGGGTTATCCTTGTGCACTCCCAATATGTAATCGCTTTTTGGCAATACTGTTTAAAGCATTAAAACATAGATTGACTCAGAGTGCTGAGGCTGAATGCTGAGGGCATTAACAGTGATGAGTTGGCAGTTTCCCCATAATTAGGGGTGAGACCACCTGGAAAGCAGGCACGATCTGGGAAGAACCACCCAAAAATTGGATGTGATCTGGGTGGGACTACCCAGAAGGAGAACATGATATGTGGGGACCACGTGGGGGTGACAGTGTCCTGTGCACTCAAATAAATATGTTGGCAAGTACTGTCTCATGGCATGACTTTTAGCACAATCTGCTATTTCAGCATCTAAAAAAACATTTTCATGCATATGCAATCAGGATCAGTACAATTGTTACAATGCACACAGGTGGCCTAGGAGGCATTTTATTTCTCATAAAAAAAAACAGTTTCACCTTAGGCAATGTTGTCTCCATCTAAAAGGCACAGTCAAGCCGTTCGCTCTTTCTGCTGCACGGAAGGGGTTACCAATGCAGCTGTCAGACCAAATCATGAGCTAAGTGAAGCTTTTGTGCATGGGGGTGGATGCTTCATCTTGTTGCTAGGCAATGATTTACAAAGGCAGCCAAAGAGGGCCGTGCAGGTGAGCGGAACTGCGTGATATGTGCAAATATTGGCTGATTTGGGTTTGTTGTAGCAATCAGAGATTCTATGAAGCGTGGAAGTAGAGCTATCCAGTCATGTCTGCTGAGAAAGGCCTTTCAGTTTGTAAACTGATGCATATGTAACATCAGGGGTAACAAATAGCAGAGCCCATGGGTCTGTTATTTAGGCTAAGCACTAGGCAAATGTTATTTTCAAACGTTATGTGCAATCATTTATTGTTTTTGGACAATAGAAGTCTATAGATAAAATTGTGGAAATAACTTTTTTTGATGTATGTGTTGACCTGTTTTGCTGCAGAATTTTATGATGTTAAAATCTGACATGGATGTGGATAATTTCAAAGGGGCAATTTTATTTAGGTCTGCAATTTCTTTTTCAACGTGGATTTTCAATTCTTGGCATTCAGCACTTACTAATTAAAGATAAAGCCTAGACAGATATAAAGGACAAAAATTAATACAGCTCTGTATTAATTAAATGCAACTAGTGTAAGTACCTGGATTTGACCTGTTTTCAGCCTTTTTGCAGGCTCCATACAGTACGAGGGAGAGGCAGCACTAGGAGCCAATCAGGTGTGCTGATACAAATTTACCCAGTAAGAAAGCTACGTGTGGGGAGATGAAACAAATGTTTCTTTATCGTACATCAAGTGACACAGAGCCATATTAGTTACTATGTGGGTTATATAGGTCACCTTTAGGTGATGGACACTGGCGCACCCTAAGACAGGAAGTTCACTCCCTATATAACCCCTCCCATTACTGGGAGTACCTCAGTTTTTTCGCCAGTGTCTTAGGTGTTGGTCACAAGTAAAGATGCGCTATGCTGAGCTCCACTGGAGTAATTCCTTGCTGGGGCAAGCTATGCAGCTGGATCCATTCAAAGTGTCTTTTCAGGCCGAATTGAATAATACCTGGGCCTTGTGGTGGAAGAAATAAGGTTTAGCCCGTAATGCTTCTCTTTTTTGAGAGCTGGACCCCGGGATCCAGAGCTTTGGATTTTTTCAGTCATTTTTCCTGGCAGGGTGCTATATAGGTCCACGGGAGTGGAACCCCCGATAAAAAGGTGTCCCGGTCCTTGAAAGTTTTTTAACGGAGCCTACTGTGAGGGGTGAAGATTGGGTCTGTTTGGTTTTACCACAGAATCCCTGCAGCGGGATAAGGTAAGTGGAGATTCCTAAGGAATTTTAAATTTTCTTATGGATTTTCTCCTTTAAAAGTAAATGTTGTCATGCCTAAAGTCACCACCGGGGGCTGTATAGAGCATGTACCTTGTTGATGCTTTCCATATCTCGCTCTGTGTTAGCAGAAGCTGCAGACTTCTTCCGGCTAAGCAGTCCCAAGCCTCGGTAAGATGTTGAAGGGGGGATTTTTTTCTAAAACACCCTCCACCTGGGCAGAAGCTCTTCCCCTCTCCCGGAATAGGCAGGGGGAGCCCAGAATGATTGGCGGATGCCGCTCCGTTCTTCCACCACCTCAACATGGCAGTTCTCCATCTCCTCTCCTCCTCTCCACCACCCCCCTCCACACATGCCGATCCTGTCGGATTGGAGGCCCACTCACACGGGGGAAACAGTCTTTTTTGAAAAGAGAGGCGGTGGTAGGAATGTGGAGAGGGCGTGGCTTAGCGTGGCTTTGGAGTGCTTCAAACGTCCACAGCGTGGGTGCATAATAAAAAGCTCCATTTGCAGACTGCAGGCTGATGGAGGGACACAAGAGCAGATGGGGGCAAGTGGTGACACAGGCATTCCCTAGGTACATTTACTGAGCATCAGGCTGAGCATTAATAGCAGCGGCAGTTGCTGGACTATTTGCTCAAGCAGTGGGTTTATTTTCTTCTGGCAGTACCTCTGCATTTGTGCATCAGACTATGGTCAGAAGGGGAGGTGGAAACACCTAAAAAAAAGGCCCAAAAGTGTCTCCCTCAGGCTCTAACGACCATAGTCTCATCACTACAATGTCATCTTTCCCTGAGAGTTCTGGGGTGGCTGGTCAGAGTGAGGCATCGGGGCCGTCAAGTGTTGCAACTGTTTCCAACATCGCAGCCCCTGTCTATATTACTGAGGAGGTTTTTTTCCTCAGCTTTTGTGGGATTGGAAGAAAGGTTAGCGGCTTTAATCGCATCTTCCCAGAGTGGGAGAAAACGCGACAGGTCCCCTTCTACTACCCAGAACCCTCAAACAGAGGAACTGGGGGCAGTAGAAGATGAATTCCCCTCAGGGGACCGTAAAGAGGCTGATGAC
Source organism: Lithobates clamitans (assembly GCA_037952925.1). Classification (NCBI taxonomy): domain Eukaryota; kingdom Metazoa; phylum Chordata; class Amphibia; order Anura; family Ranidae; genus Lithobates; species Lithobates clamitans. The sequence continues at coordinate 13,967,754 of JBBGZY010000573.1, forward strand.
TCCTCTTCTGAGGGGTCAATTGAGGAAGGACCTCCTTCAGCTTCACAATCTGAAAGATTGCTGGTGCAATCTCTTACTGAAATGGTCCGCTCCACATTTATGTTACCGGTTGGTAAGCCCACTTCTTGTTTGGGTTCGCTAAAGCCTCCTCAAGCTTTGCATGCCTTTCCTGTCCATTAATTGCTGGAGCAGCTTATGTATTCTGAGTGGGATCACCCAGATAAACATTTTTTTCCTCCTAAAAAATTCTCAGCACTTTATCCCATGGAGGAAAAAAATCACTAAAAAGTGGAAGATACCAGCAATTCATGCTGCTATATCCTCTGTGAATAAAAGTTTGACTTGTGCGGTAGACAATGCTCAAATGCTTAGGGATCCAACTGATAAGAAATTGGAATTCCTGATTTTGGCAGGTTCAGTGACTCAACCTGTGGTGGCAGCAATTGGTGTAAGTCAGTCCTTGAAAGACCAGTTAAAACAGGTGCTCAAGGTTATCCCTGATCAGCAGGCCCAGGATTTAGCCAAGCTACCAGGGGCTTTATGTTTTGCAATTGATGCTATGAGAGATTCTATCCTTCAGGCCTCACACCTTACGCTTGGGCTGGTGCATATGTGCAGAATCCTATGGTTGAAAAATTGGTCAGCCGAAGCACCATGCAAAAACTCCTGGCTAGTTTTCCTTTCCGCAGTGAACGGCTGTTTAGGTATAATTTGGATAAATACATCCAAAAAATTTCTAGTGGAAAAAGTACCCATTTGCCAGTTTAGAAAAGGAGTAAACGTCTTTCATGAAAACAAGCTCCTTCTACGGTGCCAGGGGCATCAGCCTCCAGGCATTCACGACAGCCTCCGCCATTAGGTTCAAGAGGTAAACCTCAGGGTCAACCCCAGGGACAAAAGAAGTCCTGGGGAAGGAAACCTACAAAACAAAATACTAAAGCCTCCTTATGAAGGGGCGCCCCCACTTGCTGGAGTGGGGGGAAGACTTCTGCAGTTCTCAAGGGTCTGGCAGGAAGAGTTTTGAGACCAATGGGTGATCTCCTCAATAGCTCTAGGTTACAAACTAAAGTTCCGAGAGTTTCCATCTCCTCGTTTTCTCAGATCAAATGTCCCCAAGCATTCAGAGAAAAAGAAGTCTCTCTTTCAAGCATTGGACCGTCTTTTGTCTCAAAAAGTGATCATGGTGGTCCCCATGGAAGAGCATGGGTTGGGATTTTATTCAAAAAGTTTCTCGGTGCCAAAACCAAATGGAGATGTCAGACCCATTCTAGATCTTAAGGATCTAAACCAGTTCCTGAATATTCCCTCATTTCGTATGAAGTCAATTCGATCAGTTGTCTCCATCCTACAAGGAGGAGAGCTTCTGGCGTCAATCGACATCAAGGATGCATACCTCTATGTACCTTTTTTCCCCGCTCACCAGAAATATCTACGTTTTGAGGTAGAAAATCTCCATTTTAAGTTTGTAGCTCTGCCTTTTGGTCTAGCTACTGCACCTTGGGTGTTTACAAAGGTCCAGGCCAATCCTCTGGCCAGATTAGGGGCCCAAGGTATAACGATTATAGCTTACCTAGATGATCTGCTCTTGATAGACCAGTCGGTAGCCCGCTTAGACCAAAGTATGGTCACCATAGTCAACTACCTGGAACCTGGAGAAATCTTCCTTAAAACCATCAAGGAGGTTAGAATACTTGGTTGATATAGCCCAGAAAAGGGTATTCTTGCCCCAGGCAAAGATTAGCGCCATAAAGGAGCTGATTCAGGTGGTCAAAGCAAAGAAGAATCCTTCTATTCGGCTTTGCATGAGGTTGTTGGGAAAGATGGTGGTTCATTCAAGGCCGTTCCTTACGCTCAGTTTCATTCTAAACTGCTGCAAAACAGTATCCTATCGGCTTGGAACAAGAAGGTCCAAGCTCTAGATTTCCTGATGCCTCTGTCTCCAAAGGTGCGCCGGAGCCTCAGTTGGTGGCCAATAACCAAAAATCTGCAGAAGAGAAAATCCTTCCTACCAGTTACCTGGAAGGTGGTAACAACAGATGCCAGCCTTTCCGGTTGGGAAACAGTCCTGGAAGAGGCAACTGTCCAAGGAAAATGGTCCAGAACAGAAAGGACCTTGCCCATCAACATTCTAGAGATTCGGGCAGTGCGATTGGCCCGTTCAGGTTGTGGAATTGTCCTGTCAGGATCCAATCCGTCAATGCCACAGCTGTGGCCTATATCAATCACCAAGGGGGCACAAGAAGTTGTGCGGCCCAGAGATAGGTGAATCATATCCTAACTTGGGCAAAAAAACATGTACCTTGCCTATCGGCAGTCTTCATTCTGGGAATAGAAAATTGGCAGGCGGACTACTTGAGTCACCAGCAGTTGTTCCTGGGAGAATGGGCCCTTCACCCCGATATCGTCCTGGCAATATGCCGGAGATGGGGGATCCCAGACGTAGACCTGTTTGCGTCCAGGTTCAGCAAAAAGATTGACAACTTTGTGTCAAGAACAAGGGATCCGCTAGCATGTGGAACAGATGCCTTGGTGGTCCCGTGGGATCAGTTTTCACTGATTTATGCATTCCCTCCTATTCTGCTGCTTCCATGACTTCTTTCGCAGGATCAAGCAGGAAGGGAAGTCAGTGATTCTTGTGGGCCGGCGTGGCCCAGAAGATCTTGGTATAAAGAGATCATAAACATTTTTTTTGTTTTTTTCCAGAACCCTGTTCTATGGAAGAAAAGTCACTACATTCTCTTGATGTGGTGAGAGCAGTCAAAGTCTACTTGAAGGCGACTGCTCAGATTCAAATAATGGATGTTTTGTTTGTGTTGCCTGAAGGTCCTAAAAGAGGACAGGCAGCATCGAAATCTACTATTTCTAAGTGGATTCGGCGAGTCATTGTTCAAGCTTATGGTTTGAAAAGGAAGATTCAATTCAAATCAAAGCACACTCCACCACCATGGCTGTTAGTTCTTCATCGGCAGTGCATCACCAAGCCTCCATGGCTCAAATCTGCAAGGCCGCAACTTGGTCTTCAGTTCATACATTTACCAGATTCTATCAGGTGGATGTAAAAAGGCATGAGGATATCGTCTTTGGGCACAGTGTGCTGCAGGCAGCAGTATAGGTCCTCAGGTCTGATGGTGCCCTACTTTTGTTTGGGTCTCCCTCCCCTCAGATAGCATTGCTCTGGGACATCCCACATAGTAACTACTATGGCTCTGTGTCCCGTTATATACGATAAAGAAAATAGGATTTTTATAACAGCTTACCTGTAAAATCCTTTTCTTGGAATACATCACGGAACACAGAGGTCCCTCCCCTCTTTTGATACATGACAGATGAGCTGCCCTGGCTGTAAATGTTCTGCTCTAAAGTGATTGCAAACACATGTGAACATCTGCTGCAGAGAGGTTGATCATTGGTGGTATATGGCCAAAATTGGCCATGTGAATGAAGTCCTATATTACATTGGTAGTTGAGGATTGTAAAAATAGGTGGTTGATCTGCAATTATACTGTTCCCCTGACTGCCCGCATTAACCCAATATGGTGGCTGGAAAAAGTGGTACATAAGCTGTGCTAGCTAAGTAAAACATCAGTTGCCCTTGGCAGGTGAGTGAATAGTATGAATGGGACTGTGTCTGCCTGCATTTAAATTCACGTGCATTAGACAGTTGCAGTGCAGACAGGGTTTCAATGGTTTAAACAGCCATGTCACCTCTAAACCATCTCTCAACTTGTAGGCAGCAGCCTAAAGAGTAAAAAAAACCTGTGGTGTGCCACCTCCTGTATCTATTTATTTATTACAGGTACTTATATAGCGCAGTCAACTTGTGCAATGCTTTACATTTATATTGTACTTTTACATCAGTCCCTTCCCTCAAGGAGCTTACAGTCTAAAGTCCCTAACTCGCATTCATACAGGTACATACACATACTAGGGCTAATTTAGACTGGAGCCAACCAACCTACCAGAATGTCTTTGCCATCAAAATTGATTTTCTTCCCTTTGATGATCCTGTTATTTTAAAAGTTTTGCAATGTTTTTGGTTTCATATTTGGCATTTTCTATGAGTTCTCAGCATTGATTAATTTAAATACCAAAAAATGCTGTACTTCTACTGTGGATCACAGGAGTGCAGTTCATTCTGCACCCCTATGAACCCTTTTCAGCTGACAGCAAGCTGAATCCTGCTGTTGAATGATGTCACATAGCCGGTCCAGGCTGGGGAAGGATCACGACCATATGGCGGGGATCCACCCAGAACCCTGAACCGGCACCTGGCTCAGACTCTCAGTGAGCTGCTGAGAGTCTGAGCCAGCTGCTCCCACCCTCGCCACAGCTCAGCACTCTAATGAGCATGGTGGAGTGGTCAGAGCAGACAGTGGTGACTGACAGTAACCAGCTCTCTGCTCACGGGGGTCTGAGAACTAAGCGATCAGCAGTGTTTGATTGCTCAGTTCTCAGTCTTAGATGCAGTGGGGGCAGATGCTGCATCCGCCAAGGTAAGTAGGATTTAAGAAAAAAAAAGAGCAAACTTCTCTTTTAAAGCTAGAATCCAGGCAAACAGCTAAATACAAAGACAAAATACATGTATGGGGGCTGTTTTTCCTATCAAAGGATTTCTCCATCAAGAGAAATTGAAGTCCCGCATGAGCTCTACTTTACAGACTGTACAGAAGACTGCAAGAAATCAATGCCAAGTCAAATCCAATTACTTACATGGCTTGCATTTAAAAAAAGACATTTAAGGTAGTGTAGCACCCTCTATCTAGTGTGCTATGTGTATATAGTTAGATGTTAGAGTAGGTAAATTGGTTTGTCTGAGAGCCAGGCCTGGGTTGAATCTGGGTCAGGGTTGAGTGACTCGGGGAGGCTGGATGACTCAGCAAGCAGCATTTCTGGTGCCTCCCCCTGTTTCTGGAACCTTGGAGAAGCTTTCAGATGTAGGAGGAGCTGCTTGACGTATTTATGAGGGCCCCGGGCCAATCCCCAGCAAATGGACTGGCAGGGGACAGGCCACCTCATAAATGGGCATGAGTCATACCAGCAGGGGCAGTCAGGAGGAAGATGGAGATGGAGTGCTGAGAAAGCTGTCGGTGGCCCTTGAGGGTGTACCCTAGTCTGGGGGGGTGACTTTGGGCCTGGGGCTCGGGTGCTGGAAGGATTCCCCACACACACGGAGGAACCCCTTTCTGGAGGCACAAGAGCAAGGATAGGACAGCAGGAGCAGGTCAGCACGTCTGGGAGATCTCCTGAGAAGTCAGCTGGATGGGATGGTGAGTGTTCAGTCTGGGAAGACTGTGGAGAGAGTATCAGTCTGGGATGACTGTGAAGAAGTTAGCCAGGAGGGCTGGTGAAAGAGGCAGCTGCAGCCAGGCAGGCTGGCAGTGCCTGAAGAGGTGGTTCTGAGATCAGTAGCTACAGGGATGTAAGCTGGACACTGACTTTTGCTCTACACACCAAAGGAGTCTCAGGTTCCTGCCTATAACAGAATATTGCTCAAAATCTGACTGAGTGCTGTGTCAGATCCATGATCAATGTGCCAGTGGGGTACTGCAAGCAAGAGAATGATGGAGGAAGCAGATGAGACTATATAGACTGTATATAGGAAAAGTTGCCTCTGGAATTGTTCTGAAGTCAACTGGGCATCCCATAGTTCCTAATCCCCATCTAAATTCTAATCCCTCCAATAAATAACAAAAAAATTGACTGTTTTCTGACTCTGGAAGACTGTGAAAATTTGGTGTGCCTGGCTGTGCAGGGTGGGGAATCCATGTCTACTTGTGGTTCCTTGGGGGTGCGCTAGAGTAGAACTATAGGCATACTTTTTTTTTTCTTTTAGAAAGAGAAAAGGAGGGTTATAACCCTTGTTGGTTTTTTTTGCCAACTGTGTCCTATTGGGGAGATTTACATTCACTTCCTGTCCTATAGCCAATTGGGACCCCCAGGTCACCAGAACCAGTGTCCCCATTGGAAGATTTCCCCCTCTATTACTTTTCTAGGGACAACCCAAAATGTGGGATTTTTTTTACTCCTTAACAGGGACAAATTCAGCAATAAAAACCTGACAGGTATTCTAATCCATCCCCATACTTTCCAAAACTAAAAAAAAAAACTGCTGTCTTTAGTTATACTTTTTTGACACATTAATAAATACACACACTACTGCTTTAATTTGTATCTTTTATATTTTCCTGGAGTTCAGCTTTAACAGTTTTTAGGACAGATAGTGTTCAAATCTAGTTTACACAAGATAATGATATCTGCCAGCACAGTACACAAAGAGTTAAAGGAGAAGCATGGCCAGAGTTTTCAAAGAAGAATATTTTAAAAGGTAAGCAGCAATTTTTTATTTGTATTATGTTTTTTGCTTATGCTATGCGAACAGGGACATGCAACAAATATAAAGTAGGCATTATAACAATTTGGCTGCAAAAGTGAAAATACATTTTAAAAGTATAACATTCCTTAGTAATTTTGCTTCCAACTTTTAATCAAACATTAGTGCATAATAAGTTTTAATATGATTTTGGGGTGAAAATATTTCCAGAGTAACCTAGCCCATGTCATTTGCCAAACCTGCAAAATGCCAAAAGTATGTTTTCAAATGCGCCAAAAAAGCCTAAAAACTACGTTTTACTGAGATTTGCATTTAAAAGAGACTATTCCCAACAGTATACAGTATGAAATGTGTGAACTCATAATTAGAGACTGGAATATTCCAACAGCATAAATTAATCAACAATGTAATAAGACCCTTCCAAAACATGTGGCTCTAACAAATGGTCACTATTTCACTTGTCATTTCAGTGTCCCATTCAGTGGCTTATGAAACACGGACAACAGGGAAATCACTTATATAATCTAGATATGGGACTTTGGCTCTTATCTGAACAGTGCAGTGAGTATCTGCCAGGCTTAGCTGCTCCCTAATTCCAATCACTCTACTGACCTACTCTCACCTCCTACTCTTGTAAAGACTCAAAAAGTCGCAATGTTTCAAGTTCCTTTGAGGACATCATAGAAGGCTGATCTTTTTGTTTGTCCTTATACTCCTTCTTGAGGGCTAATTTTCTGGCAAATAGGTTAATCTGTTTGTTTTTGCCTAGAAGCTCAGGCTTTTTTTGTTGATTAATTTGCCAATTCACCTCACCGCTTTACTATTACATTATATAAAACCCCTACCACCAGACACCTTAAAAAAATGTCGGCACTGTCTCTGTGGTGGGTTACTGAATTCTTAACTGTGAGTTATCTTGTTAGATTTTGTGGCCAGGCCAGGGTTGTTACTAAAAATTAGTAGCCCACGCAAATGTTATTGAGCCTGGCTGCGGAAGATTGAGGGTTTTGGCTGCCAATGCAGAATGTCAGGTGCCACAGAAAGAAGTATCTAAAATGTATGGGCCCTGAAATCTCTAGTTACACCCTGACCTAGCCATACAGTGTTTTCCTATAACAACAAGCAGTGCACTGTATGGAGTTAAAGGGAGGTGGAAGTGTACTGTATAGCTTTTGTAACTAGTGGGAAGCACTGATTGGCTGCCAACACAACCCAGTCTTAGGACTCATGCACATGGTCTGGCTTGTCAGTGGTTTGGCCTGAACACATGACCCTAAACACAAGTACTGCTCAGTACAGCATGCAGCCACTGTGTATTTTAGCCTGTCATCACGTGTGCCCAAAAATGCCAGGAGTTGACTGTGTATAAAGTAAAGGGGTGAAGACTGGCTCAAATACACAGCATGCATTAATATATTTTTTATCAGGAGAAGAAGTTATTTTGATTTCTATGGCATTTGCAGCCATAAGAATGTGAAAAAATTGAGCCTGCCCATGCTCTGCATCCCATGCCGTTAACAGCCTCTGCTGAAACTTTGCTGGAGCTCATGTCGGGCGGAGATAACTTTGCCTGACAGAGCAGTAAGGGGCCGAGGCCAGGAATGAGCATTCCAGCACCTGGTTGGCAGTGGTACACTGGCAATTTGTTAAAGGCTCAGGACAGTCTCTGATTCTGGAGCTATTGGAATGTACGGATAGGAGGCTGTAGGTACAGGAATAAATAGACACAATCACATACCAGGAAGCAAATTGTTATTTTTCAGAAGTAATTCCAGTAAATGTAGCAATAACCCTGGGAGAGGCAGTTGGAAATATACAGGTCTCTTTTACAACTTCAGAGGCTACCTGCCCTGTGTTCAATCCCAGAAGCACACTGACAAATCAGGCTCAGTCTATGGGTGTTCTTTGAAGATTTATTGCAAATCTTGAACAAATGCAAGGAGTATGGGTTGAGGGTACAGGATACTAAAGGCACAAAACATTTGATGACCGCATCCTAAAAAATCCTGTTCCAGCAGTATTAGTCCCTATAGCAGCAGCCACTAATATAATGTTGAGTAAGAGGGAACAGCCAGTTAACCTGAGGCTTTATGCGAGCAGTCACAGTCCTTAAGCAGCAACCTCTGGCATCTCTTACTCAGTGAACAGTTCTGTACCTGGAGATATAGGCAAGGGTCCTATTCATAATGACTAGGCATCTCCTAACCAGCTCCCCAGCAACACTGTACATGAAGGTTTCCTTTCTTCAGCCCAGCTTCTAGAAGTAGCATCATTTAGGTGTCTGTCCAGCACATGGCACATGCTGAGGGCTAGTAGCAGTAACCCTCTGGAACACAACACACATTCTCCCCTCCCAGGGGAGAGGTCCCAGGGGAAGATTGCTCTGATCAGATATTCCCAAATATTTATCTTTTTCCCCAGCCACACCTTCTGGGCCAGCCTTCCAGGGATTTGCTAGTGTCAAATAACTATTCATAACCCAGGATTGATCCTCCCACGCTATTTCTGGAACATACTTCCAGAAACAGACAGAAGCAATCAGCCACCAAGTTTAGGGATAAAAATGATCAGATCTAAAAATACGGTATAATAGGTTTAATCAAGGATACAAGGTCTTATTTACATCCACTACCTCCCCATAATAGGAAAATTGCAATGGGAGAATTAGAGAGATTTAAGGTGCATATTGATCAGATCAGATCAGAAGACAAAATAAGAATAATACATTTTATTTAATAAACATCATTAAAATTGAATATTAAAACCAACATGAATAAGTTCATATGGTCGTTGTACAAAAGTTTATCGATTACATATTTTGCCAAGATCATGGCTTCCTCAGAGTCTTGGCAAGACTTTGTGTACAGTATCACTATATGTAAACAAAGAAATATAAACTATAATTCATAATACACATAGAGACCAATTATGATCTAAAAATCTCAGAATATTTAAAGTGTTTGTTAACCCAAAAAAAAAATTCCGATTCTGGTCCCTTAAAGCAGATTACACAGCATAGTGCTTGTGCTGTGTAATCTTCCCCCCTTTAAATTGTAAAAAAAAAACACCCTGAACCTGTCACTTCCTGTATGCTCTCTCTATACTGACCATGATAACCAGGGCTGCTCACCCCCTGACCACCGTGGTAAAAGTACGTCCCTCCATCATACGTAGCTGTCCTATCTGCTCTCCTTTCTCCCCCTTCACCCTCATTCCTGCCTGTCAGCTCCCTCTCTCTGTCTCCGTCTGCACCCCTCTGCCCCGCTGCTACTATTAAAAATAAAAAACCTACAATTGCCACTGCTAGCCCTCTATTAGAAGCTGGCATACCACACTATGTAAGATCTTTGTAAAAATGAGCATTATAAATAGCTATCTAGAGCTGTCTTCAGGCCGGTCACATGACTCGCTGCTGCTTTACAGCTCTGATACATTGCTTCTGTGGGAGGTTTTGTGATCTCCCTGGTTGAGGTCATAGGCAGCTCACAGCCCTACCTGTAAAAGCAATGTCTCGGAGCTGTAAAGCGGCACGAGTCATGTGACCGGCCTGAAGACAGCTCTAGATAGCTATTTATAATGCTCATTTTTACAAAGATCTTACATAGTATGGTATGTCAGCCTCTAATAGAGGGGCTGGCAGTGAATAATATTTTACACTTACCAAACACTTTAATTTACATACAGTATCTCACAAAAGTGAGTACACCCTTCACATCTTTGTAAATATTTTATTATATCTTTTCATGTGACAACACTGAAGAAATGACACTTTGCTACAATGTAAAGTAGTGAGTGTACAGCTTGTATAACAGTGTAAATTTGCTGTCCCCTAAAAATAACTCAGCACACACCCATTGATGTCTAAATCATTGGCAACAAAAGTGAGTACACCCCTAAGTGAAAATGTCCAAATTGGGCCCAATTAGCCATTTTCCCTCCCTGGTGACATGTGACTCGTTAGTGTTACAAGGTCTCAGGTGGGAATGGGGAGCAGGTGTGTTAAATTTGGTGTTATTGCTCTCACTCTCTCACACTGGTCACTGGAAGTTCAACATGGCACCTCATGGCAAAGAACTCTCTGATGATCTGAAAAAAAGAATTGTTGCTCTACATAAAGATGGCCTAGGCTATGAGAAGATTGCCAAGACCCTGAAAGTGAGCTGCAGCACGGTGGCCAAGACCATACAGAGGTTTAACAAGACAGATTCCACTCAGAACAGACGTCATGGTAGACCAAAAAGGTTGAGTGCATGTGCTCAGCGTCATATCCAGAGGTTGTCTTTGGGAAATAGACATATGAGTTCTGCCAGCATTGCTGCAGAGGTTGAAGGGATGGGGGGGTCTGCCTGTCACTGCTCAGACCATAAGCCGCACACTGCATCAAATTGGTCTGCATGACTGTCGTCCTAGAAGGGAGCATCTTCTAAAGATGATGCACAAGAAAGCCCTCAAACAGTTTGTTGAAGACAAGCAGACTAAGGACATGGATTACTGGAACCATGTCCTGTGGTCTGCCGAGACCAAGATTTGGCTCAGATGGTGTCAAGTGTGTGTGGCAGCAACCGGGTGAGGAGTACAAAGACAAGTGTGTTCTGACTACAGTCAAGCATGGTGGTGGGAGTGTCATGGTCTGGGGCTGCATGAGTGCTGCCGGCATTGGTGAGCTACAGTTCACTGAGGGAGCCATGAATGCCAACATGTACTGTGACATACTGAAGCAGAGCATGATCCCCTTTCTTCAAAGACTGGGCCACAGGGCAGTATTCCAACATGATAACAACCCCAAACACACATCCAAGATGACCACTGCCTTGCTAAAGAAGCTGAGGGTAAAGGTGATGGACTGGCCAAGCATGTCTCCAGACATAAACCCTATTGAGCATCTGTGGGGCATCCTCAAATGGAAGGAGTGCAAGGTCTCTAACATCCACCAGCTCTGTGGTGTCATCAAGGAGGAGTGGAAGAGGATTCCAGTGGCAACCTGTGAAGCTCTGGTGAACTCCATGCCCAAGAGGGTTAAGGCAGTGCTGTTAAATAATGGCAGCCACACAAAATATTGACACTTTGGACCCAATTTGGACATTTTCACTTAGGGGTGTACTCACTTTTGTTGTTTAGACATTAATGGCTGTGTGTTGAGTTATTTTGAGGGGACAGAAAATTTACATTGTTATACAAGCTGTTCACTCACTGCTTTCCATTGTAGCAAAGTGTCATTTCTTCAGTGTTGTCTCATGAAAAGTTATAATAAAATATTTCCAAATTTTGAGGGGTGTTGTCACGTACCTTACATCGGAGCCTGAAATGATGAGGGTGACCTCTTGCACGGTTCCAGTCCAAGCACCCCTGGTGGTGGGTACAGGGAGTGCGAGGGCAACAAAAGGGTGCAGGTGCCTGCAGTCAGGAGGCTGGAACTTGGAGATACAGGACTATAATTTCACAAAAAAAGTGTCAAAATGTTAAAAAAAGACAATAGACGGTTTTTGACAATACCTTTATTAATGTCCTCTTCTTTCCCCGCTTCTTCTTCCATCTTCTTTTGGTCTTTCTTTGGTGTTCTTCTTTTTCCTCCATCTTCCTCTGCTTCTTCCTTCGGCCTTCTCATCCGGCATCTTCCTCCAGCTTCTACTTCTCCATGTCGTCCTCCGATCCACCTTAATGGGAGTCTCCCGTTGTGTGACGCTTCTGTTCAGGTGACAGCTCTAATATAACGAAAGGCAGGGCTACCTGGTGACCCCGCCCCCTCTGACGCATGGGGACTTCCCTATGGCTTTCCCCGTGGTGTCAGAGGGGGTGGGGTCACCCGCTTATGTAAAGGAAGACCAGAAAAAGATGGCAGAAGAAGCGGGGAAAGAAGAAGACATTAATAAAAAAATTGTCAAAAACTGTCTATTGTCTTTTTTTAACATTCAGGGGGGGGCTGGGATCTGCGGGTCCCCTTGTTAAAGGGGGCTTCCAGGTTCCGATAAGCCCCCCGCCCGCAGACCCCCACAACCACCAGGCAAGGGTTGTGGGGATGAGGCCCTTGTCCCCATCAACACGGGCACAAGGTGTTTTGCGGGGCTACCCCAAAGCACCCTCCCAATGTTGAGGGCATGTGGCCTGGTACTGTTCAGGAGTGGGGCTGCTCTCTTGTCCCCCCCCTCTTTTCCTGCGGCCTGCCAGGTTGCGTGCTCGGATAAGGGCCTGGTATGGATTTTTGGGGGGACCCCACGCCATTTTTTAAATTTTGCCACGGGGTTCCCCTTAATATCCATACCAGACCTGATGGGCCTGGTATGAAATTTGGGGGACCCCCACACATTTTTTTTTTAAATTTTGTTTCGGGGTTCCCCTGTGGGGGAATCCCTTGCTGTTTTTATCAATGAATTTTTATGTGTATTGCCGGGACCGACAATTCATTATAGCCGCGAGTAGTTTTTAATGACTTTTTTTCCTTTAGAAATGTCATTTTGCTGTCAGACTGTTCTAAATATGGGAAACATGCGCCACTTTACAGGCATACTATAGACACCCCCCAGGTAGGAAATTTAAAGGAATATTACACTTTTATTGTTTCACTTTAAGCATTATTAAAATCACTGCTCCCATTGCCATTTTTAAAACTTTTTTTTTGCATTGACACATGTCCCCTGGGGCAGGACTCAGGTCCCCAAACACTTTTTATGACAATAACTTGCATATTAACCTTTAAAATTAGCACTTTTGATTTCTCCCTTAGACTTTTAAACAGTGTTCCGCGGCTTTCGAATTTGCAGCGAACAACCCAAATTGTTTACTATTCGGCGAACGGCAAACAGCCAATGTTTAAGTCGAACTCATGTTCGACCCGAACATAAAGCCCATCCCTAGTCCCCATCACAACCCCCTGCACCTGGAGGTAGTGGGAGCATTTGAACAAAAAAACATTATTCATCAGAATAAATCACAAAATAGTAACATCCATGACCAAATATTTCCACCTTTGTCAGATGGTTTTAGCCAGTTTCTGAGCAGGACTAAGGTTAGAGGTTGTTAGATCCTTCCATCTCATTAACTACTTGTTGTGTAAAGGGCTAGATATTTGGATTGGCCTGGAGAAGGGGGAACGCCCAAGATTTCATTTTGTATAACTTCGGTGGAGGGAACGATCTAACAAACTGTCTCTCGAAAACCTAAGAGATATTTCCCAATTGGTTATAAAGCCATCTAACAAAGGTGGAAATATTATGGTTATGGATGTTACTCAGTATGAACAGATAGTTCTGGAAATACACGGTAACCAGGAATGGTATAGGAGGGTACCAGAAACATTCCTAGAGAGGATGACTAAAAATATAGGCACCTCATTACTGAAGCCCATGTAACAGGAATTATTAACAAGAAAACTCTTGAGTTTCTTAATGTTAAAACTCCAAAATCTACCACTATATATGCTCTACCAAAAATCCATAAGAGCCTGATTCAGCCACCAGGAAGGCCAATAGTATCAGGAAATGGCTGCTTAACTGAATCCGCAAGTCAACTGATTGACAACTATTTGAGACCACATGTAAAAGCATATACTAGCTTCCGGTTCCGGCGCCGCATGGAGTAGCTGACTCCTCTCACGGCTCCCACAGACTTCACCTGAAAGCCAGCATACAATGACCGGGTCATCGGCACAGCTCCCCGTCTTCCATGGATTGCTTCCTGGACAAAAGCGGCGCCCATTCTCACCCTACACAGCGCTCGCCGGACACAGCAGATACAGCTCCGCTCTCCAATATGGCAGAGACATGGAGGTGAATGCAGCCTCGGCCCCTCCTCTTCAGGACCATGAGGACACTCACACTGAGCACATAGCTCAGGCAGTAGCTGCTCTGGTCCTGACCATCGCTGCCCCAGTAAAAAAAAGCAGGCATGTCCCAGATCAAAAAGGAGCTGGAAGAGCATAATGTTAGATTTAATGACACAGAGCACAGAATCTCTAACATTGAGGATGAGCTCTATAAGGCTCAAGCCACAGAAGAGTCTCAGGTAGGGATGAGCGAAACACCCCCCTGTTCGGTTCGCACCAGAACTTACGAACAGGCAAAAAATTTGTTCGAACATGCGAATACCATTAAAGTCTATGGGACACGAACATAAATAATCAAAAGTGCTAATTTTAAAAGCTTATATGCAAGTTATTGTCATAAAAAGTGTTTGGGGACCTGGGTCCTGCCCAGGGTACATGGATCAATGCAAAAAAAAGTTTTAAAAACTGACGTTTTTTCAGGAGCAGTGATTTTAATAATGCTTAAAGTGAAACAATAAAAGTGTAATATTCCTTGAAATTTCGTACCTACGGGATGTCTATAGTATGCCTGTAAAGGGGCACATGTTTCCCGTGTTTAGAACAGTCTGACAGCAAAATGACATTTCAAAGGAAAAAAATTCATTTAAAACTACTCGCGACTATAATGAATTGCCGGTCCGACAATACACATAAAGGTTCATTGATAAAAACGGCATGGGAATTCCCCCCAGGGAAACCCCAAACCAAAATAATAAAAAAAAAAGGACGTGGGGGGTCCCCCTAAATTCCATACCAGGCCTTTCAGGTCTGGTATGGATATTAAGGGGAACCCCGCGCCAAAATGTTTTTAAAAATTGGTGTGGGATCCCCCCAAAAATCCATACCAGACCCTTATCCGAGCACGCAACCTAGCAGGCCACAGGAAAAGAGGGGGGGAGAGAGAGTGCCCCCCCTCCTGAACCGTACCAGGCCACATGCCCTCAACATTGGGAGGGTGCTTTGGGGTAGCCCCGCAAAACACCTTGTGCCTGTGTTGATGGGGAAAAGGGCCTCATCCCCACAACCCTTGCCCGGTGGTTGTGGGGATCTGCGGGCGGGGGGCTTATCGGAATCTGGAAGCTCCCTTTAACAAGGGGACCCCCAGATCCCAGCCCTCCCCCCTGTGTGAAATGGTAAGGGGGTACTTTCACAAAAAAACTGTCAAAAATTTTTTAAATGACAAGAGACAGTTTTTTTCACCCGTTGACCCTGCCCCCCTCTGACACACGGGGACTTGACGGGGACTTCCCTGTGGCATTCCCTGTGACGTCAGAAGGGGGCAGGGTTACGTAAGGGGTGACCCCGCCCCCTCTGACATCACGGGGAATGCCACAGGGAAGTCCCCGTCAAGTCCCCGTGAGTCAAAGGGGGGGGGGTCACCGGGTGGCCCTGCCCCCCGTTATTTAAGAACTGTCAGAAGAGGAGAAGCGTCACACAGCGGGAGCCTCCCTCCATGCCATCATGGATGCAGAGCGGGCCGAGGAGAACGAAGGAAAGAAGATGCTGACGCCGTGGAGGAACTAGGCACAGAGCTGTTGATCAGGCAGCACCGATCAGAGATAACAGCAGACCTAAATAGGCTGGCGCCAAACGCCGCGCTCGTGCGCGCGCCGATACGCACAGACGCCCGCGCACCCGCACGCACCCGAGCGCGCCCCCGGACACTGGTGTGCACACCAGCACCACCATGCACAACGCGGCCAGCCAGGTTAGACGTGCCAGTGCCCCCAGAAGCACGCGCCCCAGCACGCCCAGGAACGCGCGCACCAAGCGCCCCGTCGCGAACCGACGCCCAAACAGGTAACCTCTCTGACAGTGCCCCCTCCTCAAGGGCAGACTCCGGATGCCCAGCTGGGCCAACTTTGAGGCATGAGAAACTTTTAATGACTGCAAGAGCTCTCTGGCATACAAGTTGCTTTCTGGCTCCCATGAGTTGTCTTCAGGCCCATAGCCCTTCCACTTTACGAGGTATTGGGTTTGGTTGCGTCTTCTTCTGCAATCTAAAATTGCCTCCACCTCAAACTCCTCTTCGCCGTCAACTAGGATAGGCTTGGGTGGACCGATACTACGGCCAACAAAGGAATTGGGAGTAACCGGTTTCAAAAGAGACACGTGGAAGACTGGATGTATCTTCAGGGAGTTAGGCAGGTCAAGTTCATAGGCCACGTTGTTAATCTTCCTCTTAACCAAGAAAGGACCCAAGTACTTAGGGCCTAGTTTTCCGGATGGACAGGCCAACTTCAGGTTAGCGGTGGATAACCAAACTGGGTTGCCGGGTTCCAAGACAAGCTCTCCACGCCTCTTCCTGTCGAACATCCTCTTGTAGTATTCCTGAGCCTTGGCCATGGTGTCCTGTAGTAGTTTATTGTTTGTTGAAAAGAAATCCAAAGTTTCAGACACTGCAGGGACAGAGAACTCGGGTATTGACCCAGGCAAAAAGGACGGATGGAAGCCGTAATTAGCATAGAATTGTGTTTGATTGGTAGCTGAGTGCAATGAATTATTGTAAGAGAACTCTGCGATAGGGAGCAGGGAGGCCCAATCGTCCTGGGAGAATGCAGAAAAACAGCAGAGATATTGCTCAAAGGTCTGATTCGTCCTTTCAGTTTGCCCATTTGACTGGGGATGATAGGCCGAGGAGAATGCTAATTCAATTTCCAAGGAGCCGCAGAGGGCTTTCAAGAATCTGGAGGTGAACTGGGCACCACGGTCAGAAACTATGTTCGTTGGCACTCCATGTAATCTGATAATTTCTCTGATAAAGATAGTAGCTGTTTCCAAAGCCGAGGGGGTACCCTTCATGGGAAGGAAATGGGCCATCTTAGACAGCCTATCTACCACAACAAAGATGGAAGAAAACCCTTCTGATGGGGGGAGTTCAACGATGAAGTCCATTGAAATCATGGTCCACGGCCTCTCTGGGACCGGTAAAGGTTTTAATAGACCCCATGTCCTTGCCCGGCTATTCTTGCTTCTGGCACAGGTATTACAAGAATCAACATACTCCTTGCAATCTTTAACAAGATGAGGCCACCAGAAGGTACGTTGTACTAGATCGATTGTTTTTTGTGAGCCAAAGTGTCCAGCCAACTTGTGATCATGGCAAAGTTCTAACACCTGTACTTTTAGCTCCTCAGGGACCACAATTTTGTTTTCATACCAAAACAGCCCATCTTTGGCACGAGCTTCAGCAGGTGGTGTCATTCCCATAGCCCATCTAATTTGAGAGACAAGATCTTCTTGAAGCAGTAGGAAATTCCCAGAAGGGAGGATGGTGTCTGGAGGTAGGGCTTTTTCTGAGTCGTGGATCATGCGAGAGAGTGCGTCAGATTTGACATTCTTGGATCCGGGTCTGTAGGTAATGTGGAATTGGAATCGCGAAAAAAAAAGTGCCCATCTGGCCTGCCGAGGTTTTAGTCTCTTAGCCGTTCTCAGGTATTCTAAATTTTTATGGTCTGTATAGACCAAAATGGGGTGAGCAGCACCCTCCAGAAGATAACGCCATTCTTCTAAAGCTGCTTTGATGGCTAGAAGTTCCCGATCTCCCACGTCGTAATTCCTTTCTGAAGATGAAAGTTTACGTGAGAAAAACCCCACAGGGTACAGGAGAGCTTTGGCGCCTTGTCTTTGCGAGAGCACAGCTCCTACCCCAATTTCGGATGCGTCAACTTCAAATACGAAAGGTAGGGCTGGATTGGGATGTTTAAGAATGGTGGCTGAGGTAAACAAAGCCTTGAGTTCTTCAAAGGCCAGCTGCCCCTTAGGAGTCCAGCAAAACCGGGTCCCTTGTCTGATGAGTTCAATGATGGGGGTTATTATCGAAGAAAATCCTTTGATGAACTTCCTATAGAAATTGGCGAAGCCAATAAAGCACTGTACTCCTTTCTTATCTACAGGTGCAGGCCAATCCAGGATAGCGGATACTTTTTGAGGGTCCATCTTGATACCCTCGGGAGAGATGACCAGGCCTAGAAACTGAATAGATTGGAGCTCAAACTCACATATTTCGAATTTGGCATAAAGCCCATGTTGCCTGAGTCGGGTAAGTACGTTTCGTACATGTCTGCGGTGGTCGATCAGGGAAGCGGAAAAAAACAGAATATCGTCCAGATAGACTATGACGTACAGGTCCAGAAAGTCACGGAAGACATCATTAACGAATTGTTGGAAGGTGGCTGGCACGTTACACAGGCCAAAGGGCATGACGAGGTACTCGAAGTGCCTGAATCGAGTACGAAAAGCCGTCTTCCACTCGTCCCCCTCTCTTATGCGGATCAAATTGTAGGCTCCGCAGAGATCCAGCTTGTTGAAAACTGTAGCGGACCCCAATCTTTGAAACAGTTAAGGTACTAAGGGTAGCGGATATCTGTTTTTTATGGTAATTTTATTTAATTCCCGGTAGTTGATGCAGGGACGTAGGGAGTGATCCTTCTTCTCAACGAAGAAGATGTCCGCACCTGCAGGAGATGTGGAGGGGCGAATTAATCCCTTCTTTAGGTTTTCATCGATATAGGTTTTCAGGGTGCCCAGCTACTGCTCAGTTAAAGGAAAAATCCTTCCGAAGGGAACTTCAGTTCCGGGTAAGAGTTCTATTGGGCAGTCATAGGGCCTATGTACCGGGAGAGTCTCTGCCCCCTTCTTGCTGAACACATCCAGGAAATCCCAGTAGGGCTCAGGAAGGGATTGGTAAAGCTTGGTATCAGAGTCTAAGCAAAGGCACTGAGATGGTGTAATGGGTGTTCCCAGCAGACAGTGTTGTTTGCAGTAATTGGAGAGAAACTGAATCTTTCCTGTGGACCAGTCGATGCTGGGATTGTGAGCTTGCAGCCAAGGCATTCCTAGGATAATTGGAAAGAGGGGAGAGGAGATGACATCCAGGTGTAAGAGTTCCTGATGTTCCGGGCCAATAGTGGCCAGTAAGGGAACCGTCTCCTGGGTAACTGGTCCGGAGCTGAGGGTGGAACCGTCTGCTAAGAATACTGCAAGTCCCTGGGCCTTGGGTTGGAGAGGAATACTATAGTTATCAACAAAGGTTCGGTCAATGAAGCCGCTGCATGCTCCTGAGTCATTAATGACCGGTACTGGGATGTTCCTTCCAGGAAGCTGTAACATAACAGAAAGTGTCAAATGGTTACCAGATCTGGGTAAGACAGGTGCACATAAAGAAGAGGACGGCAGGCACTTACGTCTCTTGTTGGGGCAGGCCCTCACAAAATGTCCTTATTCTCCGCAGTACAGACACAAATTGAGCGTACGTCTGCGCGTCTTTTCTTCTGGGGTCAGGGATGGACGGAGCAGACCGAGCTGCATGGGTTCTGGAGCTTCTGTGGCTGGAGCAGAAGAGGTGGGAGGAACTTGATTCGGAGCACTAGGAACCCTGGGCAACATCCAAGTGGGACGTGGGTGGCTAACGGACCTCTCTGAACGTCTCTCTCTCAGACAGCGGTCAATCTGGATTGACAAGTTTATGAGCTCATCCAGCGTCTGAGGAATCCCAACACGTGCCAGTTCATCTTTGAGGGGATCAGATAACCCCAACCGATATTGGTGACGCAAGGCAGCGTCATTCCACTCTGTATCAGAGCTCCAACGTCTGAACTCGGCGTAGTCTTCGGCCTCTCTGCGACCTTGCTGCAGGGAGTGCAAGGCGGCTTCAGCAGTAGCCGTTAGTTGGGGGTCCTCGTATAGCTGAGACATTGCTAGGAAGAGGTCATCCAAGGAATCCAGAGATCTGGATTTCTGCTCCAGTAAACGGTGAGCCCAAGTTTGAGGCTCGCCGGTCAGTAGTGATATGACGAACCCCACCTTTGTGGCTTCCAGAGAAAACCTGCGGGGTTGTAAGGCAAAATACAGCTCACATGCGTTGCGGAATGCCCGGTACTTGCAACGTTCTCCAGAGAACTTTTCGGGTGTGGGTACCCTGGGCTCTGCGGAAGGGCTGGCAGACGCTGCTCCTTGAGGAGATGCTGAGAGGGCCTGGACTTGTCCCTCTAATCTGGTATAGCCTTCTTGTAGGCTTTTGACTGCCTGGGTGAGGCCCGCTAGGTGCCTACAGAGTTCATCCACGGGGGAGGCCCCCTGCCCGGACTCGGTCATGGCTGTCTAATACTATCAGGTCTCTCACTTACCAGACCGGAGAGTCCACTTGGGCAGAGGGTAGGCTCCCTTACGTATCCGACTTGCGGCCCCTGGTAGAGCAGACAGGAAGCACACGAGTGCGGAGTGGTATGAGAGCCTGTGCAGGAGTCCGTATTTCGGAAGCTAGCAGTCTTCAGACAGCAGGTTATAGTCAGAGGCACAGGCAATGGATGCTGAGCAGGAGCTAAAGACAGGTCAATGCACAGGCTGGGTTTGGCAACAGGCGGGCAGCAGAGGTACAGGAGGAGCAGGCAGAAGCGAGGTCAAAACAAGCCGGGGTCAGATGCAGGCAGTGGTCAGAAGAATCCAAAGGCAAGCCGGGTCATTAACAGATCAGGAACTCAGAAACACAGGAACTAGGAACAGGAAACAGGAAACAGGAACTAGGCACAGAGCTGTTGATCAGGCAGCACCGATCAGAGATAACAGCAGACCTAAACAGGCTGATTGGCGCCAAACGCCGCGCTCGTGCACGCGCCGATATGCACAGACGCCCGCGCACCCACACGCACCCAAGCGCGCCCCCAGACACCGGCGCGCACACCAGCACCATCATGCACAACGCGGCCAGCCAGATTAGACGCGCCAGTGCCCCCAGAAGCACGCGCCCCAGCATGCACAGGAACACGCGCACTAACGCGCCCCGGCGCGCACCGACGCCCAACCAGGTAACCTCTCTGACACTTGTCATTTTTAACATTTTTGACAGTTTTTTTGTGAAATGGTAGGGGTACTTTTGTACCCCCTTACCATTTCACACAGAGGGGAGGGCCGGGATCTGGGGGTCCCCTTTTAAAGGGGGCTTCCAGATTCCGATAAGCCCCCGTCCGCAGACCCCCACAACCACCGGACAAGGGTTGTGGGGATGAGTCCCTTGTCCCCAGCACCCTCCCAAAGTTGAGGGCATGTGGCCTGGTATGGTTCAGGAGGGGGGGCGCTCTCTCGTCCCCCCCTCTTTTCCTGCGGCCTGCCAGGTTGCGTGCTCGGATAAGGGTCTGGTATGGATTTTTGGGGGGACTCCACGCCATTTTTTGCGCGGGGTTTCCCTTAAAATCCATACCAGACCTGAAGGGTCTGGTATAGATTTTGAGGGGGACCCCACGCAATTTTAATTTTTTTAATTTTGGCCGGGATTCCCCTTAATATCCATACCAGACCGGAAGGGCCTGGTATGGAATTTAGGGGGACCCCACGTCATTTGTTTTTTAATTTTGGTTTGGGGTTCCCCTGTGGGGAATTCCCATGCCATTTTTATCAATGAACCTCTATGTGTATTGTCGGACCGGCAATTCATTATAGCAGTGAGTAGTTTTAAATGACTTTTTTTCCTTTGAAATGTCATTTTGCTGTGAGACTGTTCTAAACATGGGAAACATGCGCCCCTTTACAGGCATACAATAGACACCCCCAGGTACAAAATTTAAAGGGATAATATACTTTTATTGTTTCACTTTAAGCATTATTAAAATCACTGCTCCCGAAAAAACGTCCGTTTTTAAAACTTTTTTTTGCATTGATCCTTGTCCCCTGGGGCAGGACCCAGGTCCCCAAACACTTTTTATGACAATACCATGCATATAAGCCTTTAAAATTAGCACTTTTGATTTCTCCCATAGACTTTTAAAGGGTGTTCTGCGGCTTTTGAATTTGCAGAGAACACCCCAAATTGTTCGCTGTTCGGCGAACTGGCGAACAGCCGAACAGCCGATGTTACTCGAAGCTCATCCCTAGTCTCAGGACAAAACTAACCAATTTATCATTCAGAAACTGGAAGATTTAGAAAACCTCTCATGGTGTAACAATCTGCGCTTTGTAGGAGTTCGTGAATTCCTACAAGCATCTGCCATTTCAGATTTCTGTGCATCACGCATCCCAGAAGCCTTAGGCTTCTCTGCCCCTGCATAGTAGAATGAGCACATCGTCTGGGGGCCCCTACCACTGACCGCACATCTCCTCACCCGATCATTAGCAAAAATCGTAATTATGTGGACAAGGCTACCATTCTACAAAAATTCAGACAGTCCAGTCCACCGCAAATCGACAGGATCAAAATCCTAATTTTTGCTGACTACTCCGCAGACTTCTCTAAAAAATTAAAAGCCTTCCAGCACATATGCTCAGAGCTCTTCAAACGCCAAATCAAATTCACTCTAGCATTCTCTGCCATACTTCAGTTTAGGTCACCGAACAGGGATCAACTCTCCTTCCATGACCCGGCTCAAAACTTTCTGCACACTCTAAACCCAGAGGCACATATGAACCATCCTACTAACACCCAACCCAACTCGTGCCCCCTGGACCAACGGAGCCCAAGAAAGGACTCCCTGAAATGCTTCAAATCCTCTGGCTTCAGCAATCCCTCCAGACATCGCTGACACTACCATCACCATGGCCTCCACCTCCTATAAGATGTTAGGGTAAATGCATTCTTACTAGGTATCTCATCTGTTGTTGTTATGCTATGGATATAGTATATAATGGTTACCGATAAAAGCATTTACCCATATGGGCACTGCTTTTCCATGATTTCTCATGGACTTCACTGGCCACCACCCAATATTCAGATGTGTGAACAACCTGGGCATTCCTAACAAGGTTCAAATTCACACAGGCACCCATATAACTCCTAAACCTCGGGTAAGCTCTTGGGAGCTGGCTCATGCAGTGATCCCATGCAGAAAAAAGCGAAGTCCTGCATTTGTATGTTTGGATTACTTTCTCTCTGACCCTTTTATGTTTCTACATAAGGTAGAAACATAATGTTCCTGTTGTACTTTCCCATCTTTCATTCTAGCACATTTTCCTGGTACACAGACCGCACCCATACCCTCCATGGCACTCGACATCTATCTCACTTTTTCACTGATTCTGCCTTGGTGACCCCTTTCACTTGCATACCCATTGCTCAGATCCACCTCTCTAGAGCACATTCATGAAAATAACCTCATGACATGTGAAAGGCCTTAGGTCACCCATCAAAAGACTCAAGATCCTCCGCCACCTCAAAAGACTAAAGACCGACATTGCCCTACTGCAGGAGACGCATCTCACATCTCCTGACTTCTACCGTATGAAATAGCTTTGGGTAGGCACTGTCTTGGGATCTGATGCAATTGGCTGTAAGGCTGGAGTACTAATTCTGATCCACAAAAATCTCCCCTGTGAGGCTATAGCAACATATTCTGACTGTCAGGAAAGACTCATTACTGCTCACCTATGATTAGGTAATAGTGACCTCCAAATTACAAGTACTTATGCACCCAAAAACCCTGAGAAACCCTTCTATGGGGAACTGTCCACTAGACTTTTGAGATTCCCCCACCACCCCCATATAGTAAACGGCGACTTCAATGCTTTAATGCACCCAATGGAGGATAGGTCCACTCTCAAACGTTCCCAGAGATCACCAGAAGAGTCTAACCCGACTTCTCTAGCAGCCACCATGGAAACTCTACATTTCACTGACATTTGGAGACTATTCCACCCTGTAGATAGGGAATTCACCTTCTACTCTCCACAACACAATGTATTTACAAGGATTGGGATTGACTACATCTTTGGCACTGGCAATACCATACCGATAATTTCTGAGGTAGAAATCCATGAGATAGCTATCTCAGATCATGCACCAATATCAGTTTCACTTCTAGACCCCGGTCTTCAACCGAACCCCGTCTGTGGCGCTTTCCATCCTTCATATACAAAAACTCTGACTTCCAGGTCTCTATGGAAGCTGCTTGGGAAGAATTTCTATCCGCAAATTTCCCACACATGGATAATCCTAATTTGCTTTGGGAAGCAGACAAAGCTTTCATTAAAGGTCAGATTATCTCATATGCTGCCTCTTTCAAGAAGCATGCATTATCCAAATATAGGGAAGCTAGTTTAAGACTTAAGTGTGCTCAACGGTCCTTAATCTCCCAAAACACCCCAGAATACAGGACAGAATGGCATGCAGCTAAACATGCCTTTGACTCGTGGGCTGAAAATCTAGAACTGACCAAACGAGCATTCAGTGACGCAACATTCCACAGATTTGGCAACAAATCTGGTAAACTCCTATCGAGACCATGTAAAGGCCCGTACCGCCCTACGTGGGATAGCTGTATGCGCTATACCTCCCTCCGAGACTCTACAGGCTCCATCAAGTGACTTCCCCAGGAAGTAAATAAGATAATGCTCCAAATCTTTTCCTCTTTATATGCTCCTGAACCTATAGATGGAAATTTTGCCTCAAGATTTCTTGAGAAGATCGATCTTCTGATCATCTCTCCCCTCCAACTCGAAACCTTAAACACGTCCATCTCCTTGTCACAACTCAGTGCAACAATACGGCATGTAGCTCCAAACAAAGCCTCAGGCCCAGATGGGTTCACGGGCAAATTTTTTAAGACTCTACAGGACATAATCACCCCCACCCTTTTTAATGTATATCAGGGAATCTGGCAAGGGATCCCTATCTGCCAACAGGAAATCAAGCCATTATTAAACTACTCTCTAAAAAAGGGAAAAGACCTGTTATAACCCGGCTCCTACAGACCTATCTCCCTTCTAAACCTAGATGTCAAGATACTCTCAAAAATTGTAGTGACCAGACTAGCCAACATGATCCCCTCCCTAATCCGGCCCGCCCCTTTCGTCAAGGGAAGAACAGCCACTCTTAACATCCACAAGATAATGATGGTTTTGGAACATACTAGAACCAACCTAGGTGGGGACTTCACCATCATCACTCTGGACGCAGAGAAAGCCTTTGACAATGTCAGCTTTGATTGGCTATCTCTGGTTCTGGACAAAATGGGCTTTTCTGGTCCCTTCGGGCACCTGATTAAATCAATGTATACTTCTCCGACAGCCAGACTATTAGTGGCAGGTCTCACTGAAGAACTTAGACTTTACAAAGGCACCAGACAGGGATATCTTCCCTCGCCGCTACTATTCCACTTAGCCTTGGACCCCTTATCCAAGTTCCTGAATGATAAGGCTCTCTTACATGGCATCCACCTAGGAGACCTGGAATTACACACAGCGCTCTTTGCAGACGATGTACTAATTTTCACAGCTGACCCCCTTTCAGATAAAACATCCATCAAGGCCATCTTTGATGAATTCAGACAATGTTCAGGCTTCCGTATCAACTATAAGACCCCTATTACACTGGGGCATTTTTCAGGCGTTTTTCAGGCGCTTTAGCATTAAAAAAAGCACCTGTAAAGCACCTGAAAGAAGCCTCATCTGCAATCCCAATGTGAAAGTCTGAGTGCTTTCACTCTGAGACCCCTTTCACACTGGGGCGTTTTTCAGGCGCTTTAGCGCTGTAAAGTGCCTGAAAGAAGCCTCAAGCAAGCATCTTCTTTGCAGCGCTTTCGTGTTTTTGCCACCAGGCTGGGTGCGCTGATGGCCCGAGCCCTTTCACACTGTCAGCCCCCGAAAAACACCTGACAAATGCCCCAGTGTCAAAGGGGTCTTAAGAGGCACTTTACCAGCCTTTTTCGGGCGCTGGCAGTGTGAAAGGGCTCTGGCTTTCACATTGGGATTGCAGATGAGGCTTCTTTCAGGCGCTTTACAGGCGCTTTTTTAACGCTAAAGCGCATGAAAAACGCCCCAGTGTGAAAGGGGTCTAACAAAAGCAAAATCCTACCCCTCTGTACATACAGTGGGGACGGAAAGTATTCAGACCCCCTTAAATTTTTCACTCTTTGCTATATTGCAGCCATTTGCTAAAATCATTTAAGTTCATTTTTTTCCTCATTAATGTACACACAGCACCCCACATTGACAGAAAAACACAGAATTGTTGACATTTTTGTACATTTATTAAAAAAAAAACTGAAATATCACATGGTCCTAAGTATTCAGACCCTTTGCTCGGTATTTAGTAGAAGCACCCTTTTGATCTAATACAGCCATGAGTCTTGTTGGGAAAGATGCAACAAGTTTTTAACACCTGGATTTGAGGATCCTCTGCCATTCCTCCTTGCAGATCCTCTCCAGTTCTGTCAGGTTGGATGGTAAACGTTGGTGGACAGCCATCTTTAGGTCTCTCCAGAGATGCTCAATTGGGTTTAAGCTCTGGCTGGGCCATTCAAGAACAGTCATGGAGTTATTGTGAAGCCACTCTTTCGTTATTTTAGCTGTGTGCTTAGGGTCATTGTCTTGTTTGAAGGTTAACCTTCGGCCCAGTCTGAGGTCCTGAGCACTCTGGAGAAGGTTTTCATCCAGGATATCCCTATACTTGGCTGCATTCATCTCTCCTTCGATTGTAACCAGTCGTCCTATCCCTGCGGCTGAAAAACACCCCCACAGCATGATGCCGCTACCACCATGCTTCATTATTGGGACTGTATTGGACAGGTGATGAGCCGTGCCTGGTTTTCTCCACACATACCACTTAGAATTAAGGCCAAAAAGTTCTATTCATTCATTAGACCATCTCCTAAAAAGGGTTTGGGGACCCGGGTCCTGCCCAAGGGGACATGTATCAATGCAAAAAAAACTTTTAAAAATGTCCGCAGTGATTTTAATGATGCTTAAAGTAAAAAAAAAAGTGAAACATTCCTTTAAATATCGTACCTGGGGGGTGTCTATAGTATGCCTGTAAAGCGGCGCGTGTTTCCCGTGCTTAGAACAGTCCCTGCACAAAATGACATTTGTAAAGGAAAAAAGTCATTTAAAACTGCTTGCTGCTTTAATGTAATGTGGGGTCCTGGCAATATGGATGAGAATCAGTGAGACATACGGCATGGGTACCCTCCAGTCCATTACCAGGCCCTTTGGGTCCTGTATGGATATTAAGGGGAACCCCGAACCCAAATTAAAAAAAGGAAAGGAGTGGGGCCCCCAGGCCCTATATACTCTGAACAGCAGTATACAGGCGGTGCAAACAAGACAGGGACTGTAGGTTTGTTGTTAAGTAGAATCTGTTTGTAATTTTGAACTGGTACATTTTTAAAGTGTAGCTCCAGCCAAAAAATCTATTTTTAAGCTTTTTGGAAAACATAGGGAAGGGTTATCACCCCTGTGACATTTGTTTTGTTGTCTGTGCTCCTCTTCAGAAGATTTCACCTCCCTTTTTGTCCCAATGACAAATGTTTTTTGAAAATTTGGGGGTTTTAGTGAAACAAGGATTGGTGATAAAGCATCAGTGGAAAGGAGAAAAGTTTTTCCCATATTAACTCTTACAGGAGAGAATTTCCCTTCCTATGGGGTAGATTTCATCTTACTTCCTGTTGTCTCCTTCCATTTGCAAGTAGGAGTCATTTGTAAATTGGATGTTTGAAAGTAGGCGTCTGCCCTATATACTCACAGAAATTTGGGCCTCAGGTGTTGTTGTGGCCTCAACACTGTAAGCCCTCACAGGGCCCTGCTGCAAAGAATTGCATCAAAAATTGTAATTACATGCCCCTGTTAAACAGGAGCTGAAAAATTGGGCCTTAGGCACTGGTGGCGGTGCCCAGAACCAAAAATGTTCTTACAAGCTATCAGCATGATCATTGAGGAGGAAGAGGATAATTACTCAGCATAACAGGATAGTCAGTCAGCATCAGCATAGGCAGTCTTTGAAGGGATCTGAGATTTCAAAAAAAATTATTCGGTTACATCAGCATCAGGTGCTCAGTAGCTAGTGGTGATCCAAGACTGATTCATTTTTATGAAGGTCAGTCGATCGACCGAGTCGGTGGACAGACGCACCCTGTGATCGGTTACAAAGCCTCCAGCAGCACTGAATGTGCGTTCCTGAAAGAACGCTGGATGCAGGACACGCCAGTAGCTCAATTGCATACTGTGCAAGCTCTGGCCAGTGATCCATCCTCAAGACCCAGTAACCCAGAGGATTTTCGGTGGGAAAGGTGTCCAAGTCAGATCTTGCCCCTAGGTATTCCTGCACCATGTAAAACGGACGCTGGCGATGGTTGCTGGAACTGACATACCTTGGGGCTGCGGACTAAAAAATTGTCTGAACGCATCGGTCAGATGGCCACCTTCTCCACCGCTCCTTCTTTGACTGACCGAAGCCTCAGCAACACGTTGTCCAGAAACAGGAGTTTGTAATCTCCCAGTCTCTGGGAACGCGTTGCACAGACCTTTCTGCAAGGCCTCCCGAAGATGGTTCATCCTCTGCTCCCTCTGCGACGGCAAGATAAGGTCCGCAACGTTACCCGTGTAACGTGGATCAAGGAGGATTGCCAGCCAGTATTGGTCCTTCTCCTTGATACCATGAATACGAGGATCCTTACGCAGGCTTTGCAGGATCAGGGAGGCCATGTAGCGTAGGTTTGCTGAGGCATTCGGTCCGGAGTCCTCTGGGTCACTAAGGATGACATGGTCCGCAGCCACCTCCTCTCAGCCACGTACAAGTCCATGTGTTTCTTGGGACTGATCCCTTAAAGACTGCTGCTGATGCTGAGTGCCAGGCTCCACCTCCATACTGACACAATCCTCCTCCTCTTCCTCCTCCTCCTCCTTGTCCTCTTCCTGTGTGATCGGTGGGCACGCAGGAACACTGTCTGGATAAAGGGGGCCTTGAGAGCTAAGGAAGTCCTCCTCTTCCTGCCTCTGTTCTGCCTCAAGTGACCTGTCCATTATTCCGCGCAGTGTGTACTCCAACAGGTGGACAAGGGGGACAGTGTCACTTATACATGCACTGTCACTGCTCACCATCCTTGTGGCCTCCTCAAATGGTGACAGGACAGTGCATGCATCCCTGATCATGGCCCACTGGAGTGGGGAAAAAAAAAGCTCCCCTGACCCTGTCCTGGTGCCATAGTCGCACAGGTACTCATTGATGGCCCTCTGCTGCATGTGCAGCCGCTGCAGCATGGCCAACGTTGAGTTCCACCTGGTGGGCATGTCACAGATTAGACGGTTCTTGGGCAGGTTAAACTCCTTTTGGAGGTCTGCCAGCCGAGCACTGGCATTATATGACCGGTGGAAATGCACACAGACTTTCCTGGCTTGACTCAGGATATCCTGTAAGCCCAGGTACCTGCCCAAGAACTGCTGCACCACCAAGTTAAGGACGTGAGCCAAACAGGGCACATGGGTCAGTTGTCCCTGTCGGAGGGCGGAGAGGAGGTTGGTGCCATTGTCGCAAACCACCATTCCTGCCTTAAGTTGGCGTGGCGTCAACCACCTCTGAACCTGCCCCTGCAGAGCTGACAGAACCTCTGCCCCAGTGTGGCTCCTGTCCCCCAAGCACACCAGCTCAAGCACCGCATGGCATCTTTTGGCCTGCGTACTTGCGTAGCCCCTTGAATGCCTACGGAGCACCACTGGTTCCGAGGACAAAGCACAGGAAAAGGCCATGGAGGAAGAAGAAGAGGAGGGGGTGGAAGAGAGGGATGTGTCATAATCATTAGTAGTGGCATTTTGGAGGCGTGGTGGTGGAACAACCTCCAACACTACTGCACCTTGTCCTGCTTCCTTCCCAGCTGCCAGCAGAGTGACCCAATGCGCTGTGAAACTTAGGTAACGTCCCTGTCCATGCCTGCTGGACCATGAGTCAGCGGTAATATACACCTTACTGCTGACTGCCCTGTTCAGCGAGGCCAAGATATTGCCTTCCACATGCCGGTAGAGAGCCGAAATTGCCTTCCGTGAGAAAAAGTGGCATTTGGGTACCTGCCACTGAGGAACCACACATTTCACAAACTCACGGAAGGGGGCAGAGTCTACCAACTGAAAAGGTAGCAGTTGAAGTGCAAGCAATTTTGCCAAGCTAGCATTCAACCGCTGGGCATGTGGATGGCTGGGAGCGAACTTCTTTCGGCGGTGCAGCAGCTGGGGCAGGGAAATTTACCTGGTACAATCTGATGTCGGTGTACCGAAAGCAGATTGCCCACAAGTACTTGGCTGTGACACACCTAATTCTACACCTTCATTCCTCTCAGTGCAGGTCTCAGGGATGACTGAAGGTATAGTGGGGTTGGAGATCTCAGCTGATGAGGAGCAAGGAGAGGTCCTCTTTGTTCTTTGGTGTGGGTCTTTTAGATACGCTTGGCAACAAACTGTATGGCAGGTCAACATATGTCTGGTCAAGCATGTGGTGCCCAAGCGGGAGATGTTTTGGCCACGCTAGATACGCTTGAGACATATGTTGCAAATAGCAGCGGTGCGATCTGATGCACTCGTCTCAAAAAAGGCCCACACCAAAGAACTTTTACAATAATGCGCAGAGACAGCAGCGCCCTGCACATGCAGAGCTTTGCGGTGTGATGCAGTCAGTGTGCTGCTGTCATGAAGATCCTGCCAGTAATCAGCGATCCAGACGCAGGGGGACACGACCGCGGGTTCCACTGCCCATGCGCGTGCGTTCACGGGTGCTGTCACGCACGGGCACGCGCGCGCGCACTCCCGCTAGTGCCAGGCGGGCTATTTAAACCGGCCTGTCACACTCCATCCCCGCTGTCTGCTCTACAGCGTTCCGTGTGCCTTAACCTGATCTGACCTGTGTACTCTGCTATCTGACCCGGCTTCCTGTTAGACCATCCTGCTATCCGCCTGCACCAGACCCTCTTGGCTTGCCTGACCATCCCTCTGTGTTGTCCCTGGTACCTCTGCTGATCGACCGATACTGACCTCCGGCTTGTTTGACCACCCCTCAGTCTGATACCTGTATCCAGCGTTCCAGTCTACTACCTGCTGCCTTGTTCCTGGTTCCAGTCCAGCGTTCCAGTCTACTACCTGCTGCCTTGTTCCTGGTTCCAATCCAGCGTTCCAGTCTATTACCTGCTGCCTTGTTCCTGGTTCCAGTCCAGCGTTCCAGTCTACTACCTGCTGCCTTGCTCCAGGTTCCAGTCCAGCATTCCAGTCTACTACCTGCTGTCTTGTTCCAGGTTCCAGTCCAGCGTTCCAGGCTACTACCTGCTGCTTGTTCCAGGTTCCAGTCCAGCGTTTCAGGCTACTACCTGCTGCTTGTTCCAGGTTCCAGACCAGTGTTCCAGGCTACTACCTGCTGCTTTGTTCCTGGTTCCAGTCCAGCGTTTCAGGCTACTACCTGCTGCTTTGTTCCTGGTCCCAGTCCAGCGTTCCAGGCTACTACCTGCTGCTTTGTTCCTGGTTCCAGTCCTGCTTACTTACCTGCTTACTTACCTGCTTCCTTATCTGCTGTGGCTCCGGGTCCTCTCTGTAATCCAGCTTCCTCTTCAGCTTCTGGACCCAGAGGGTGTCACTACTCCTGAACTTCCGGTGACTGTCGATCCTGCCAGGCACCCATACCACTCCTCACTCCTAGCCTTCTGTCTCCATTCCAGAGGAACAGGAGTGGGAGCTGTAAGGGAGGTCCTTCTCTGCACTTCGGGCTCAAAACCTACCAGGTACGTGACAGTAGCAGACAGCCATGTCTGAGCCTGAGCAGGGAACGTCTCCCATGGAGGAACTTGTGCACACCTGGCAGGATTGACTGAAGCAGTCAAGAATCAACAGCAAGGATACACCAGGCTGGAGGAACGAGTGTTAACCTTGTCTAATCCCATTGGGGCTCAGGGAGTTCCTTCCGCTCCTGCTCCTTCAGTCGGGCCTTCCTCAACAGTGGTGATGCTCCCTCCAGAACCCAAGGTCCCGACGCCTGAACGTTTCTCCGGAAATCGCCTCAAATTCAGGGCTTTCCGCAACTCCTGTGAACTGTTCTTTGCTCTTCAGCCACGTACCTTTTCCCTGGAGGCTACTAAGGTGAGCTACGTAATCTCTCTGCTTTCTGGTGACCCCCAAACCTGGGCCCACCGCCTCTTGGAGCAAAAGGACGTATCCTTGACTAATCTTTCCGCCTTCTTTGACACACTAGGTCTGCTGTATGATGACCCCCAGCTGTCCGTGACTGCAGAAGCGGTTTTGCACACCCTTCAGCAGGGTCGCAGGGCTGCAGAAGACTATGTGGCGGAATTCAGAAAGTGGAGTGCAGACACGAATTGGAATGATGCGGCTCTCCGCTATCAGTTTCGAATGGGACTTTCTGACTCTCTGAAGGATGAATTGGCCAGGGTGGGTACCCCACAGACTTTGAATGCATTGATCGATCTAACCATCCAGATCGATCGACGTCTAAGAGAACGGAGTACTGAGAGAGCTATGGGAACTTCTGGCCCAACTTGGGTTATCCCTAAAGTTCCCCATCATACATCACCAGCACCACCAATGTCTACGTTTAACCCACCTGAGCCAATGCAATTAGAGGTTCTGCGGCCTTCTCTTACTCAGGAGGAACGACAACATCGTCAAGTGAATAATCTGTGCCTGTATTGTGGGGAACCTGGGCACTATGTCAGGAACTGTCCCCTTAAACTCCGTAAGTGCCTATCCCTGTCCTCTGACTATGTTGCACCTCTGGTTAAGAACACTACTCACCTTGCTCTCTCTCTCCTGTTACAGCTTCCAGGAGAGACTCTGCAAATAGCCGCCATTATTGACTCTGGAGCTTGCAGTTGTTTCATGGACTCTCTTTTTGCTACCCAACACCGGATACCTCTGTTGCCTTAAACCCATGGACTTTCCATCCATCTAGCTGATGGAACAGCCATTAAGTCTGGGCCTGTTACCCAAGAGACTGTTCCAATACCCGTTTCCATCTCCAATTCTCATCAAGAACTGTTACGCCTAGATATCATCGCTTCACCTCTGTTCCCCATAATCCTCGGCATGCCATGGTTACAGGCCCACAATCCTGACATTAATTGGATCACAGGTGAGGTTACCTTTTCCTCCCCATATTGCCAACAGTCTTGTAGACTTTAGAACACTCAGAAGAACCCTACCCTGCTCTGTTTGAACACAGATCCTAGTCTACACCTTTCCATCCCTTCTGCAGATCATGATTTCTAAGATGTATTCAGCAAGCAGGGGGCAGAGGTCTTACCCCCTCACCGGGCCTATGACTGTCCTATCGAATTACTCCCCGGTGCCGAGATACCTTTTGGAAGAATATTTCCTTTAACGGAAGTGGAACAAGGGGCTTTAAAAGAATATATCGATGAGAATCTAAAGAAAGGCTTCATTCGTCCATCCACGTCTCCAGCAGGTGCAGGTATCTTCTTCGTACAAAAGAAAGACAAGACCCTCAGACCATGTGTAGATTACCGCGAGCTGAACAAAATCACTGTAAAGAACCATTACCCTCTTCCCCTGGTACCAGAGTTGTTCCAAAGACTTGGGACAGCAATCATATTCACTAAGCTTGACCTCCGCGGAGCCTACAATTTGGTTCGTATTAGGGACGGAGACGAATGGAAGACCGCCTTTCGTACCCTTTATGGACATTTTGAATACCTTGTGATGCCGCTTGGTCTGTGCAATGCTCCTGCTATATTCCAGTACTTCATCAATGATGTTTTACGAGACTTTCTAGATCTGTTTGTTATCGTCTATTTAGACGACATACTAATTTTTTCTTGTTCCCTTGAATCCCATCGCAGGCACGTCAAAAGTGTGTTGGCCCGGCTTCGACAACACGGTCTATATGCAAAAGCTGAGAAATGTGAATTTGAACAGAAAAGTATTCCATTTTTGGGGTTAATCATTTCCAGCAAGGGCATTAAGATGGACCCTCAAAAGGTCACTGCAGTACTAGACTGGCCAGTCCCAACAGATAAGAAGGGGATCCAGCGATTCGTTGGATTCGCTAATTTTTACCGTAAATTTATTAAGGGGTTTTCAGCCATCAACACACCCATCACACAGCTAACTAAACAGGGTACACGTTTCCACTGGTCTGCTGAGGCTCAAAAGGCTTTCGAGACTCTCAAGGGCCTTTTTACTTCTGCTTCCATGCTAAAACATCCAGATTCCTCTCTGCCATTTGTACTAGAGGTGGACGCATCCGAAATTGCAGTAGGGGCAGTGGTGTCCCAAAGACAGGGAACTAAGGCCCTGTTATATCCTGTGGCCTTCTTTTCTCGTAAATTGTCCACGGCAGAGAGAAATTATGATGTAGGTGACAGAGAATCATTGGCTATCAAATCCGCGTTGGAGGAGTGGCGCTATCTGCTAGAGGGTGCCGCTCATCCAGTCTTAATTTTTACAGATCATAAGAACCTGGAGTATTTGAGGTCTGCAAAAAGGTTGAAGCCACGCCAAGCCAGGTGGGCCCTCTTTTTCTCCAGGTTCTCTTTTCATGTCACTTATCGCCCTGGCTCCAAGAATACCAAGCCTGATGCCCTATCCAGGATGTTTCATAAGCCCCAAGAGGTTTCCCCTCCGGACACCATTCTGTCCCCAGGGAATTTTCTTTTGCTTCAGGGAGATCTGCTTTCCCGGATTAGGCAGGCTTCCGCAGAATTGGGGTCTTCCATTAGGCCAGAACTCCAAGTTAAGGATGGGTTATTATGGCACGAGAATAGGATTTTTATACCTGAAGAACTACGAGTTTCAGTACTAGAACTCTGTCATGACCATGCTTTGGCTGGGCATTTTGGAGTGGCTAAGACTACTGATCTGGTACAGCATACCTTTTGGTGGCCTCAGTTACGTGAAGATTGTAGGAGATTTGTTGAATCCTGTACCACCTGTATCAGGAACAAGGGCCACAGGACCAAGGCATGGGGTTTGCAAAAGCCATTACCTGTCCCAGATAGGCCTTGGAAGATGCTTTCTATAGATTTTATTGTGGAATTACCTCCGGCTGGGGGTTTCACTTTGTCCCTATGAAGGGCACTCCCTCAGCTACAGAAACAGCACAGGCATTCATTAGAGAAGTCATCAGGCTCCATGGGGTACCAGTTAATATTGTTTCAGATCGGGGGGTACAGTTTACCTCCCGATTCTGGAGGTCTCTGTGCAAAACATTGAAGATTGAACTCTCATTTTCATCTGCTTATCATCCCCAGACTAATGGGCAAACAGAGAGAACAAACCAGACTCTTGAACAATATTTACGCTGTTTTTCTTCATTTGCCCAGGATGATTGGATTTCTGTTCTTCCATTGGCTGAGTTTGCCTACAACAACTCTATTCATTCCGCTATCAAACAAACCCCATTTTTTGCAAATTATGGTTTCCACCCTTCTTTTCTGCCTAATTCTCTTCCAGAGTGCACAGTACCCGCAGTTCAGGAGAGGTTGGACTTCTTCACTTCCAACAATCAAGTTTTGCAGGAGACCATGACCAGGACCCAGGAGTATAATAAAGCAACTTTTGATAAGAAGAGACGAGGTGAGCTGTTACTTACACCCGGGGACCAGGTATGGTTATCTACAGTAAATCTCAGGATGGCTTGCCCAGCAAAGAAATTGGGTCCCAAGTTTCTTGGACTATTTCCTGTCAAGCGAAGAATTAATCAGGTGGCATACGAACTTGAACTTCCAGATTCATTAAAAGTGCATCCAGTATTTCATGTGTCTCTACTCAAACCCTCTGTTTCTAACCCATTTCCAGGCCGAAGTACGGATCCTCCTGATCCAATTTTGGTAGATGGGGAGGAAGAATTCGAGGTGGAGGCTATCATGGACCATAGGAGAAGAGGCAACCAAAATCAATTTCTGATAAAATGGAGGGGATTCGGCCCAGAAGAAAATTCTTGGGAACCCGAGGATAATATTCATGCTGAAAATCTTTTGCAATCTTTTAAAAGAGCCCATCCGGAGAAATTCATTCAAAGGGCCATCCGGAGGCTGCCCCTTGGGGGGGGCAATGTCATGAAGATCCTGCCAATAATCAGCGATCCAGACGCAGGGGGACACGGCCGCGGGTTCCACTGCGCATGCGCGCGCGTTCACGGGTGCTGTCACGCACGGGCACGCGCGCACGCACTCCCGCTAGTGCCAGGCGGGCTATTTAAACCGGCCTGTCACACTCCATCCCCGCTGTCTGCTCTACAGCGTTCCGTGTGCCTTAACCTGATCTAACCTGTGTACTCTGCTATCTGACCCGGCTTCCTGTTAGACCATCCTGCTATCCGCCTGCACCAGACCCTCTTGGCTTGCCTGACCATCCCTCTGTGTTGTCCCTGGTACCTCTGCTGATCGACCGATACCGACCTCCGGCTTGTTTGACCACCCCTCAGTCTGACACCTGTATCCAGCGTTCCAGTCTACTACCTGCTGCCTTGTTCCTGGTTCCAGTCCGGCGTTCCAGTCTACTACCTGCTGCCTTGTTCCTGGTTC
Source organism: Lithobates clamitans (assembly GCA_037952925.1). NCBI lineage: Eukaryota > Metazoa > Chordata > Amphibia > Anura > Ranidae > Lithobates > Lithobates clamitans. The sequence continues at coordinate 14,004,112 of JBBGZY010000573.1, forward strand.
CAGTCCAGCATTCCAGTCTACTACCTGCTGCCTTGTTCCTGGTTCCAGTCCAGCATTCCAGTCTACTACCTGCTGCCTTGTTCCAGGTTCCAGTCCAGCGTTCCAGGCTACTACCTGCTGCTTGTTCCAGGTTCCAGACCAGCGTTCCAGGCTACTACCTGCTGCTTTGTTCCTGGTTCCAGTCCAGCATTCCAGGCTACTACCTGCTGCTTTGTTCCTGGTTCCAGTCCAGCGTTCCAGGCTACTACCTGCTGCTTTGTTCCTGGTTCCAGTCCTGCTTACTTACCTGCTTACTTACCTGCTTACTTACCTGCTTCCTTATCTGCTGTGGCTCTGGGTCCTCTCTGTAATCCCGCTTCCTCTTCAGCTTCTGGACCCAGAGGATGTCACTACTCCTGAACTTCCGGTGACTGTCGATCCTGCCAGGCACCCATACCACTCCTCACTCCTGGCCTTCTGTCTCCATTCCAGAGGAACAGGAGTGGGAGCTGTAAGGGAGGTCCTTCTCTGCACTTCGGGCTCAAAACCTACTAGGTACGTGACAGCTACCTTTAGGCTGGCCCCTGGAGGGCATCCTGCCTCGTTGGTGATGTGCCTCCTCCTCCTCTCTCCTATCAGGCACCCACGTTGAGTCAGTGACCTCATCATCCCCTCCCTCCTCATCACTGGAGCAAACCTGGCAGTATGCTGCAGCAGGGGGAGCATGACTGCCAGATTGCTGTCCTTCTTGGGCACCCCGTTTGTCCGTGATCACATTACTGCCTTCATCTAGCTTAGTATCATCATCAGAGCCTTCTAAACGCTGGGCATCCTTCTGGAGCATGTACCCAACACTGTGGTCAAACAGTTCGATGGACTCCTCAGGAGGACATGGTGGGGCTAGGGAAGGAGTCACTGATGCCATTGAGCCAAGGGAAGAGGCCGTGTTGGCAGCTGCTTTGCCAGACAAAGTACTCTGAGCATTAGTGAGAGAGGATGAGGAGGATGAAGACGGCTTGGTCATCCACTCAACCAAGTCTTCCACATGTTGCGGCTCAAAGCGGTCAGCTACCGAAAAAAAGGCCAAGCGTGTCCCACGGCCACATGCTGATGAGGATGCAGCATCTCCACGACCAGCACTGTTGCCTCTAGACACAGAGCCTGCTTGCCCTCTTTTATTGGCTTGTGACTGTCTGCCTCTCCTTGTTGACCTTCCAGACATACTAATGGCCTGTAGCTGCATTAAGCTGGGATATATATATATATATATATATATATATATATATATACTGATACTGCAGCTAGCAAAATCAACTGCCTGCCTGTAGTATGAGAACACCACCAACCTTCTACAGGTAGCTTTAGCTGAACACTGTGCAGAGGTCGCACTACACTAACGTGTAAATAATTTAGCTGCCTGCGGTAGTGATAGGATCAGGAAAACACTACCAACCTTCTACAGGTAGCTTTAGCTGAACACTGTGCAGAGGTCGCACTACACTAACGTGTAAATAATTTAGCTGCCTGCGGTAGTGATAGGATCAGGAAAACACTACCAACCTTCTACAGGTAGCTTTAGCTGAACACTGTGCAGAGCTCGTAAAAAACTAACTTGTAGCTTATTTAGCTGCCTGCGGTAGTGATAGGATCAGGAAAACACCACCAACCTTCTACAGGTAGCTTTAGCTGAACACTGTGCAGAGCTCGCAAAAAACTAACTTGTAGTTTTAGCTGAACACTGTGAGGAGGACGCACTACACTAACTTGTAGCTTTAGCTGAACACTGTTCAGAGGACACACTACACTAACTTGTAGCTTTAGCTGAACACTGTGCACTACACTAACTTGTAGCTTTAGCTGAACACTGTGAGGAGGACGCACTACACTAACTTGTAGCTTTAGCTGAACACTGCAGAGGTCGCACTACACTAACTTGTAGTTTTAGCTGAACACTGTGAGGAGGACGCACTACCCTAACTTGTAGCTTTAACCGAACACTGTGCACTACACTAACTTGTAGCTTTAGCTGAACACTGTTCAGAGGACGCACTACACTAACTTGTAGCTTTAGCTGAACACTGTGCAGAGGTCTCACTAAACTAACTTGTAGCTTTAACTGGACACTGTGAGGAGGATGCACTACACTAACTGTAAATAGTCTAGCTGCCTGACTGTGGTACTAATAGGCTCAAAAGAACACCAGCAATTTTCTTCAGGTTGCTGTAAATACTGTAACAACACAAGCCTGCCTGTCAGTAGCAAAATAACAGGAACGGATCTAAACTGAATACAGTGTATATATATATATATATATATATATATATATATATATATATATATATATATATATATATACGTGTATATATATATATATGTATATATATATATATATATATATATATATATATAATTATATATATATATATATACACCACACCTGGGATGAATATATATACACAATACACTGTAAGTGCAGCTAACTCACTGACTGTCCTGCCTAATCTATCTAACTTAAATCAAATGACACTGTCTCTCTGTCTATCTATCTCTCTCTCAACGCCGGAACACACACTACACAGGGCCACCGTGCAGGCGGCCTTATATAGTGTGGGGCGTGTATTAAATCCCCTGAGCCATAATTGGCCAAAGCCTCCTTGGCTTTGGCCAATTACGGCTCTCTGTTCAGACGGTGCTGTGATTGGCCAAGCATGCGGGTCATAATACATGCTTGGCCAATCATAAGCCATCAGCCAGCAATGTACTGCGATGCCGCAGTGAATTATGGGCCGTGACACGCCACACGAATTTGGCGCGAACGGCCCATATCATTCGCAATTCGAACGGGCAAACAGACGATGTTCGAGTCGAACATGGGTTCGTCTCGAACACGAAGCTCATCCCTATTCTCCACTATGCCCATCAAGGAACTTGATACCTTCAAGGAGTCCTTTTCCTATCTCCAAGGTCTCCAACAACTATGACAAGAACGATACCTTTTAAGAGATTTATTGCCTAGAGTGCCTTATGCAGTTTCGATTACTACATAGTCAGTCTGCCAGATAGATATGCAACTTCCCTCCCTTTTATTCCCCCCCACTCATTATCCTTGCAATTAAGATCCATCATTTTTTCAACCAACCCTTATTGTTTATTTGGTTACATCCTTGGTGTACTTCAATTAACGGCTGTGTTGCAAGCCTTTTCTTGTATTGTATTGCATTTTTTAGCAGTAAACAATGCTTAATGTATGAAAAAAGAACAATCCTAGGTGACACTTCCCCTGTCACTTTGTTATGTCTTTGTACTTTGCTTCTTTGACAATAAAATCTTTTAAAAAAAAAAGCACTTACTTCTCATATTCAGGACAAAAGGGATCTCATTCGTGCTCTGGATGGTATTGATATTCCAGAGGAAGCATGGTTAGTGGCCCTTGATGTAGAGGCAGTCTACAACTCCATTCTCCATGAATGGGGGGTCAGGGTTGTGGAGGGTTTCAAATCGGAGTGGGGTACCATGGCAGGTCCCTACAACCAGTTTATTCTGAGTCTTTTGTGATTTATTCTGATAAATAATATTTTTTGTTCAAACGCTCCCACTACCTCCAGGTGCAGGGGGTTGCGATGGGGACACGTTGTGCCCCATCGTATGCGAACCTGTACCTGGGGGGGGGTGGGAGCATGACCTTTTTTTCAAGAGAGGACCTACAGGAATATCTGAGTAAAATATCAATATGGAAAAGATTTATTGATTATATTTTTCTGATTTGGATGAATTGATGAGTTTTCTTGAGGTCTTAAAAAGCAATAATTATAATTTAAAGTTCACAATGACCTATCATTAGCGAACTATAGATTTTCTAGATATTCAGATCTATGCAAATGAGGATGGGAGCCTAGGATTCACCCTCTACAGAAAACCATCATCAGGTAATACCATCCTTAATGCCAGGAGCTCACACCCGGCACCTTTGGTGTCGAGCATACCCTATAGTAAATATTTGCATCTGAAACTTAACTACTCAAAACAGAAGGATTTTGAAGTTTTTTTTTTTCAAAAAGGGTTTTATTGAATTTTATGGTTGAACAAAAAGTTTAGAACATTCATCTCAATAATCAAGGTTACAGACGAATAATATGCAGTCATATTGCAATGGTACAAGCTGTCCGCCCATGAAAGAAGTATCGGTCATCTTAAGCGAGGTGGGGAAATGTAAAAACATTAACCTATATAAACGTGCAAGATTTCTAATTCATTTTCAGTGCAGGTGAGATGTCCAAGGGCCAGCATCTAGCCCATGGGAACTAGTTAGAAGCACAATGGAACTGTCAATTATCAGTCAATATCGTCGTTATTTCCTGCAGAAATAAGAAGCGGACAGTGTTGAGATCAGGATAGGCCCGTGGGTTGCTTACACACCAATGAGTGATAATCCCAGTACCATTCAGCCCTAAAGGGAACTTCGCTGTGAATGGACCGGGATGTTCGAGAGGTGGGTGGATGGAGCTAGAATTGGTGGTGTGGTTAGAGGTGTGCTTAGTTCCTGATAGGAACTCTGAATGACGGGATGGGAATGGCAACTGGAGTGTTCATAACAGTACGAGCATGAGCCCTTATCTGTGGGGGAAACAGGAAAGGGGATGTTCTGGGGGTAGTACAGAACTTATCTAAATGGAAGACAGTGTTGGGAAAACACTGTAGGGGAGAGATAGGGTGGGAGATGGGGACGGGAGATGGCGGTTGTGTTATAAGGGGGTATCTAGAACGGAAGGCAGCAAATGGCCTTCATGATGATCATGGAGGGGTTTGAGGCAAAGTGGTCCACATTTGGGTTTGTCTGTAGTGTAGCCAACTTGCCCATGTGACGTAGAATTTGGTAGGGTTGTCATTGGATTGGCATATAAGATTTTCCATGTCAGCTATTCTGTCTACCCTACGGATCCAATCTAGGATCGTGGGGGGGGGGCAGTGTTCCTCCACAAGGCAGGGATGCATAGGTTGGCTGCATTGATGAGATGTAAATTAAGGGATTTTTTGTAGGAACTCAGAGACACGGAAGTGTGGTGGAGCAAGTAGTGTGCTGGAGAAAGTGCTAGTTTGAACGTGGTGATTTGTGAGATCAACTGATTAATTTCAGTCCAAAATGGTTGTATCAGGTTGCATTCCCACCAAGTGTGCAGTAGAGTGCCCCTGGATGCACCACATCTCCAGCAGGTTGGGGGAATGGTTGGGTGGAAGTGGTGAACCTTCTCAGGTGTCCTATACCATTTAGAGAATAATTTGTATCTGTTTTTCTGCGTGGAGACGTTGATGGAGCCTTTGTGCATGAGGGTGAATATTCGATCCCATTCATTGGATGAGAGATCTATAGACAGATCATTTTCCCATTGAAGTACCAGTTTGTCCTTTTTGACCCCATGTTGTGAGAAAAGGAGGGAGTAAAGCGTGGAGATTAGGTGGCTCTGGGGTTCTGTGCTCGAGCAAATATGTTCAAATGGTGTGTGGTCTCTATGCCAATGGGAAGTGTGCTGGGAGGCCTGAAGGAAATGTCCCAGTTGTAGGTATTTATAGAAGGGTATATCGTGGTTGGGTAAGGTTGCAGAGAGTACCAGGTGAGGGAGGAGCGACCCGTTCTGAAAAAACTTGTGTGCCCTAGCCTGTGTGGTATGTGCTCCAAGAGTCCGATCTTTCAGCGTCAGGCCTGGGGAAAAGTCTGGGTTGTTGTCGAGTGGCGTCATAGGGCCAGGTGATGGTGTAGTACTGAGTAATTTACAGGCCATTTTGAAAATGGACAGTGTGGCACTAATGAGGGGGTGTGAGGAGAAATCTTTGGGAACGTGTCTGTGATTAATCCAGGGTGAGTTGGCAATAGGAAGACTCGTCAAGGAATCCTCCTGGTTAATCCAGTCTTTGGAAAGGCGGTGTATGTGCCAGTCAACTATTCTGGTTAAGTGACAGGCCCAACTTTTGAAGGTCTGGGAGGCCTAAGCCTCCGAATTGTTTGGGAAGAACCGGCCTGTCCCAACTAAGTTATGGGGCTTTGGTTGCCCATGTGAAGGTCCTACAAATACGCTTGTAGGAAAGGAAGAAAGAAGCCGGGAGCTTAATCGGTATAGCTTGGAGGAGGTAAAGGAATCTGGGTAGGATATTCATTTTCAATATGGCGATCCTGCCCAGCCAAGAAAAGGAGTCCAGGTGCCACTTCTGGAGATCTGTTTGGATGGACAGTATCAATGGTAGAAAATTTTTGGCGTAAAGGTCAGATAGATTTGTTGTAGGAAATGTCTGATTTTTCCCAACTGAACGGGAAGTTGTTTTTACATAGAGTTACAGTAGCTGTTGGTAGGGTGATATTGAGGGCCTTTGATTTCTCAAAATTAATTTGAAGGTTAGAGAAGTTTTTGAAGAGTGTAAAGTCTGCTAATAGGTTGGGGATAGTTGTAATGGGATCCGTCAAGAAAAGTAAGATGTCGTCGGCATAGGCTGCCATTTTATACTGAGTATGCCGAACGTCCACACCCCGAATGGCAGGGTTGTCTCTCAGTCTGCGGAGCATGGGTTCCATGGTTAATATGAATATTAGCGGAGACAGGGGGCAACCCTGGCGGGTTCCATTGGATACAGAGAAGGCATCCGACAGTTCCCCGTTAACCATGATTCTGGCCCTCGGGGAGGAGTATAGAGCTAAAACCATCTGTAGCAAACGGGGTGGTAAGCCCACGGCTCTTAAAGTGGCCTCCATGTAGTCCCAGGCAACTCTGTCGAACGCCTTCTCTGCATCCAAGGAAAGGAAAAAAACAGGTGTAGACGTTCTAGTGAGCCAGTGGTGAATGTTCAGTGCTTTGGTGGTGTTGTCCCTGGCTTCACGGCCTGGGACAAAGCCCACTTGGTCCAGTGAAATCAGGGTAGGGATGAAGGGTAGAATACGATTAGCCAATGCTTTTGCATATAGTTTTAGATCTACATTTAGAAGGGAGATGGGGCGGTAATTGGTTACCAGTGTGGGATGTTTACCCTGGGAAGAAGTGTAATGTGGGCTTCGAGCAGGTCATTATTTGCAGTCGAGTCAGGAGTAAGGTTGTTAAGAGCTTTGGTTAAATGTGGGAGGAGGATGGTAGCAAAGGACGTGTAATAGCTGACCGATAGGCCATCCGGGCCAGGGCTTTTGCCCGTCTTCATTTGTTTTAAGAAAAAAGAGAAAAAAGCGCCTCTGAGTGCAGGTATTTATTACTGACAACAACAGGTTATCCACACTTACAGTAAGGTAAGGAGAAGACCGGCTACAAAACGGGACATGGCTTCAGTGACAATCTCAGCGTCCATGGCATGGATCCGGCATGATGAGCGGTGGAGATGGTCTCGATCCCCCACGGGAGGAAGCAAACAGGCCGCTGCGCTGGATGAGAGTCCCGTAATCCAAGACGAGGGCGTGTGACATCACCGAAGTGAAGAGAACCACAACGCGTTTCTGAGCATGCACAAAGTTCCCACTGGGCACGCGCGCTCCTTTATCAAGACTTGTCCCGTTTTGTAGCCGGTCTTCTCCTTACCTTACTGTAAGTGTGGATAACCTGTTGTTGTCAGTAATAAATACCTGCACTCAGAGGCGCTTTTTTCTCTTTTTTCTTTCATGGTTATTGGAGAGCTTGCCCTTAGCGCTGGTTACAGATTATGGACATTTTAGTTAGAGACATTTCAGCCTTGTTTTATCTTGCCCTTATCCCCTTGATACAAGTTTACTGCCAACCATGGCTGTAGCTATGAACTAATAATGAGACTGTTCTGCAGCTGCAGCTACATTGTTGCCATGTACTATTGATTATATCATCTTGCAGTCGTCTTGTCCTTATTTGTTTTTGGTTCATTGATCGAATTCATATTTATTATTCTCAATAGTGTACCCTCTAATCCTGTCCTGAGCGCTTGCACGCATCTGTTATATATTCATTTGTTTTAAGGCCGTGTGTAATTCGATCACTGAGAGAGGAAGGTCTAAGGATTGCGCATCCTCTAGAGAAAGAGGGGTTGGAGCATATTGTGCTAAAAAGTCTTTGATGGCTGTTAGGCGGTCTACTGAAGTGTCGGTGGCGGGGGGGGGACGGAGGAAGGTTATATAGTTTGGAGAAGTATTGGATAAATTGCGCTGATATGTCTTCATTGGTAACCAAAGCTTCCCCGGCAGGGCTGTTAATTTTGTGAATGGTATGCGAGGCCTTTCTTGCTTGGAGAGCCCTTGCCAGGAATGTACCAGCCTTGTTGCCAAATTCATAATACAGCTTTTGTGTCAGCGCGAATTTGCGTTTCAACGTAATGTTCAGCGTTTCTAAAACTTCCTCTCTTGCCTGAGTAAGTTCAGTTAGAGAAGTAGCCGCAAGGGAAGCTTTGTGTGTTTGTTCGAGTCTGCGTATATGTGAGGTTAATTCATTGATGCGTGCGTGCCTAAGTTTGTTACGTTGCGCAGCTATAGACAGTAGTTTGCCACGAATTACACATTTATGTGCAGCCCACGTAATAGCGGGAGTGACATCATTTGAGGAGTTGTTTGTGAAAAAAGTCAGAGAGGCAAGTGGATAGCCTGCGGACATTAACCTCGTCAGTCAGCAATGAGCTATCAAGGCGCCAAATACGTGTCTTCGTGCGTAATGCGGAGAATTGCAGAGTCATGGAGATAGGGCTATGGTCGGATATTAAGGACGGGTCAATGGTGGCTTTGGTGAGGTACATCAGGTCTTTTTGGGATAGAAAGAAGTGATCTAATCTAGAGTACTTGTTGTGTGGCGATGAGAAGAAGGTGAAATCTTTTTCCTTAGGGTGTAATGTACGCCAAGTGTCATGGAGTAAAAGGTTGCTTAGTTGTAGTTTGATGGATCGTAGGGCCCGGTATGTGAGGGAAGAAGTCCCGTTTGAAGTGTCAACAGGCGGGACGAGTGGGACATTAAAATCACCTCCGACAATAAGGGTTCCGAAGTAAAAGCTGGAGAGCAGTTGTAGAGTGTTACGAAAAAAGGTGACTTGGCCAGAATTGGGAGCATATATATTGGCGATTGTAAAGGGCATCAGGTGTATATTGCCTTTTATGAAAAGGAATCTGCCGAGCGGATCCCTTTGAACGTCAGTCACCTGGAAAGGGCAGTGTTTGGAAATGAGGATGGTTACACCTTTAGATTTTGCCTCGGAATTGGAGGCATGAAAGACCGTGGGAAAGTAACTATTGTGTAGTTTAGGGATGGAGTCCGTCCGAAAATGTGTTTCCTGTATCAGTGCGATTTGTGCTTTAGATTGTTGGAGTGAGTAAAGGAGTTTGGATCGTTTTTCAGGAGTGTTCAGACCCCTAATATTGACAGAGTATAATTTGAGGGAGTGCAGTTGAGAATGTGGCATCCTTCCGTGTGTATGGGTGTCTGAGGTAGCCGCCATTGGGAGGGAGCAGGGAAAAGGATAAAGGATAAGTGGAGAGTGGTGGTATCCGCTTTGCAAGGTCTAAGCGTGAGTAAAGCGTGTGTGTAACAAGGGGGGAACCGAAGAGGCGTGGAGTTATGCGTCCACAAGCCTCTAAAATAAGGAATCGGTGTGGTACAGAGCACGCCCGAGGCACAGTTCCCTGTAGGGAGTACTGAACCCCGGTACGGATCTGTATGGGGGTTGATCCAAATCAAGGCAATGGAGAGATGGAAATAGTATGGGAATAAGGTTCAGACGGTGGGATGTGATCCGCCGCCACAGGATAAAGAGAGGCATTGGTGGAGGTATAAAGCTTTCAATGCGCCCTTCCGGGACTTGTAGTGAAAGCCTTGGTTAGTGTGTGGTGAGACTCAGTGAGCCCCAGGGGCAGAAAATACATTAGGACATTTGGGTTGCATAGTAATGTATGCTGAGCCGTGGGGCCGACCACCTGCCTTGGCCTGTGGGAGAAGACAGTCTATAATCTATGCCATCTCCCCCAGGTCAGCAATGTCCATTGCCCTAAATGGGGTTGATGGCACAAGCAGGGGATAGGAGCCAGGGCTCGTAAACAAACTGCATTATAGAACGATAACTCAAAGTGAGAGGTATGGGCATCTACCTTGATGTGCCTCCTGATGAGGCTCTCAAGCTCCAGGACTGCCCTACGAAACCTAAGAAGCTAGAGAGTCCACAAACAATAAACAGCGGTTGCGTTCTAAAATCAGCATTACAGTATAATAATGCTAGTCGTGTTGGAAGACTATGTAATACGGGAACATGGTGTTATAATCACATTACCAGGACAGTCCAGCAGTGTAGAGTGTGTGAGATGACCAGCGTGATGGCAACATCAGGTGCTGCACACATAAAGGCATCAAGTGTGAAGGTCTATGTGCAGAGTCTCACATATTGTGGAGGAGTCGGAGGCGATGATGACGGGATCCCGACGACTTCGGAATGGCAGGAGGGAGGCAGGGGGAGAAGCGAAGAGGTGATAATCAGGAGCCGTTGTTGCTGGAAGATCTTCACGGGGAGTACACAGAAGAGCATCTCGGGGTTGACAGGAAGCCAGTTCATATAGGTGAAGCCTCGTGTCCTATCCAGGCGGGGTTTACAACCACTAAGCATTATGGTAAATGCAGTCCCGTGTCGATTAGATCGGTTGAGTCTGGCCGCTTACTTGTGAAGTCTACTATTAGAGTAGAGTGGTGTTGCTGGCAGAGCAGATGGTGGAAGTTCTGTCAGAGGGATAAGGTGTAGTCAGTCGAGCTTTGCTGAGGTATCAAGGGAGAGGCAGGGTGTATAAGAAGGAAGTGCGGCATACAGTGCTGGGTTCCTGTATGTATAAATTCCAAAATGAGTAAGAAGAACATAAAGTCTAAAACACAAAACTAGTTCAAAAAAGCAAAAATGACCATCAGAGGGTCTAACTGGGTAATCAGATATGAAAGGCAGTGCTTCTACTAACCGCAGTTAATGATCCCTGGGAGCTCTCCTGGACCGCGGAGAGATAGTGGGGTTCGCCTCCCATGTCCCAGAACGGTATATGATGTGGCTCCATAGGGTAGAAGGAGAGCGTCGCCTGCAATGTCTGGAACCTTGTGTTTCCATGGGTTCATCCCGGAGCATGTCCCGTTGGGATGGTCTGGGGCGGAAAGCTGCGTACCAGAGAGGTACTGAGACTAGGGGAAAGCCGAGTGCGGAGCAGAAGTGTGGCAGGTCTTCAGGGACCTTGAGGACAGCTGAGCAGCCATTAAAGGAAGCCACGAGGCAAAATGGGAACTTCCATTTATACACAATGTTTTTCTCTCTAAGGGCATCCAGAAGGGGTTTTAGATCGCGCCTGTGCTGCAAGGTAATGCCCGAGAGGTCTTGGTATATTTGGACAGGGCAGCCCTCGTGAAGAATTTGCTGTATGCCCCTGGCTTGTTTGATGATTTCCTCTTTCACTTTAAAATCAACAATGCAGCATATAATGTCCCGTGGTGGATCAGTCTCCCTTCCTTTGGGGCACAGAGCTCGGTGGATTCTCTCCATGGCAATGGGGTTTGAGGGGGGCGATGAAGGAGGTTATTGAAGATGCTCACTACAGATTGAGAGATTTTTTCCCCTTCAATTGACTCTGGAAGACCACTGATTCTCAAGTTATGCCTTCCACCTCGGTTGTCGAGGTCTTCCAGATGCCGTTACATGTCTCGCATCTGTAGGGTATGCAAGTCAATGCATTCAGTGACATAGTGCAGGGTCTTTTCTTGGCATTCTGTTACACGTTCAACTACTTGCACCCTGTCATTGAGCTCACGCAGATCAAGCCTTAGTTCAGAAATGGTCGCGGAGAGAGTCTCCTTAATATCATCAGCAACCGAGCGGAGATCCTGTAAGTTAATGGGAGGATGGGGTCTCAGTTAGATTCCAGCTTCCCCGCCATGAGATTGCGGGGGTTGTTGAAGTGAGGAGGTTGAGTTAGTCATCGGCGTCGATAGCTGTGAAGAGTGAGGGAGCCCGTGGCGGGAAGGAGCCATGTTACTTCTGCCAGCTCTGAACATCTCCGGGATATTCTGTCCTTGCGACCCTGCCAAATCTTTGGGAGATCAAGAGCGGGAGGCAGAAGAGGTCCGGGAAGCTGTCCCCAAAGTTTAAAAGTATAGCGGAGATAAAATACCTCAGTATTTCAGAAGTTATCTCCTGTGGCGGGCAGAGCTCAGGGATTAGACGTCTTTCTCCATGCCAGGTCAGGTCACGCCCCTGGATTTTGAAGTTGTGGCAAAAGCATTACAAAAACGTCTGCTAATTAGGGGATATATTAAAACATCATTAAAAAAAGCATATTAGTGGGCAAATGGTCAAAATAGTTTTTTTATACAAAAACTAAAAACAATAGCAGAAAGTCAAAATGTAAGACTAATTACACGTTACTCTGGACAGCATAATCAAGTTTGAAAAATCATGAGCAAATTTTGGTACCTTTTTAAATGCAGATGAAACCATTTCCAAATACATAAAAGATTACCCGGAAAATACTTTCGGGAGATCAGAATCCCTGAGGGACAATTTGGTCCACAGTCATCACTCAAATCCAAGTAAAAATGAATGCTCCAAAAGTATGGGTACTGCCCCATGTAGGAAATACAGTTGTTGTCAATACATTTGGAAAGCGCAACAAATCATACTGCCCAATGGTAAGATGTATAAGCCCCATTTTTTGCCAACTGCCAATCGATAGGCATTGTGTACCATATGGAATGTCAGTGTGGCATCTTTTACGTTGGTAAAACCAAGAGGCAATTCTTCTATAGAGTTAGGGACCATGCTAAACTGGTTAATGGAACGAAATTTGAGAGCCCTATAAATTGCCACATATCATCAATATCATCAATTTGATGCTATGAAGATGACATTTTTAACTTTGGAGCAAATTCCTACAAATAAAAGGGGAAGTGATGTTGACAAACTGCTCCTACAACAGGAGACCAAATGAATATTCAACTTATCTGCTACCAAATATCCAGGGTTGAATGATGCTCTTAGTTTTAAGCCATTTCTTTGAGTTTTTCTGTATGCTATAGTGCTCAATCTGGTTGGGAAATTACTGTTTGGTGAATTTCTACCGTAATGAGGGTTGTTCTCTGTAGATAATACCTGTGTTCCAAAAATGTACATAAAATATTGTGAAGGTCTTCTGAAGATTGGTACCATACTCTGGAGTATGTTTCATGACTTAATGTGGTTGGTATGGCCATGCGGGTAGTTATTAGTGGAATGGGTGGTCATACAGACAATCAGGGCATCATTCTAGGTATGCAGTTTGAGTAACCAATTGGGGATCACTGCATGTTAGGTGGTGCCAAATTGTTTCCACTCTCTACCATTTTTTTACCTCCCTATTTGAATATGCTTTTTTTAAAAATGGGTTATGGATGATTAATCAACAGTGCTGTGATGCAGATATTGAATACACTTGGTGTTAGAGCAGCATCTATGGAAATTGGTTTTGTTCTTTGTTGGAGGGGTTCCCCTTTAATATGGATATGTCTCTCTCTCTCAACCTGCAGGTGAGTCAGAGTGTAATTGTGGTTCATCTACCTGGTAACTAGGGATGTGTGAACGGTTCGGGCCGAGCATAAGTTCGGGCTGATCTTTCGCTGTTCTGCTGTTCTGCGAACAGCCGAACGAACAGGTCGTTCGACCATTTGTTCGGTCCCCCGAACCAACCACAATGCATTGCAGCGCTGAACAGTGCATTGCAAGCCCTGATTGGCTGAAGCAGTGAAAGCTTTAGCCAATCAGGGCACAGAGCACTGTCAGATTGTCATAAACCAGATGTGACCAGAACTGTGTGGACTGCGACAGAGTGGACAGACATAAATAGGTGAAAGTAAGTTTATTAAGGTAAATGCATATACATGTGAACACACCACCAATACAGAGTGAACAAACCAAACAACCAAACAGTGATAATAAACCAACCAGCATATGTAGCAAAAGGGAGTATCAGAATCGTAGTCAAGCCAGGCCACGGTCATAAACAGGAGATCAGTAGCTGGGAAGGGAAACAAACAGGACAAGAGAGGATGGTTGGATCACAGGAGGGACGGGTCAGGTACAAGGCTCAGGATCCAGGGTTCAGGTAACAGACAGTGCTATTAGTTAGTTAGTGTGCTATACTGTGCTATTTTGCTTCAATTGTCAGTGTAGAATATTAGTTTAGTGTGAGTCTAGGGATAGTGTGAGTGTAGTAAGAAGGACCATCATTCAGCTTTGCATAGTGTGCAGCTAGAGTAGGGACAGCTCAGATAGTTTCACTGTAGAGTAGTGAGACCGTGTTATTCATACATACATTAGCGTAGAGTGGGGACAGCTCATGTAGTTTCAGTGTAGTGTAGTGAGACCATGTCAGTAATCTTTACATTAGTGTATAGCTAGAGTGGGGATAGTTCAGATAGCGTCAGTGTAGTGACGGTTGAACACCGTCTATTTAATTGTGTTAATGCCAGTTTGACGTCATTTAGTTCTGTGTGCGTTACTTCCAGTTTAATGCCATATAGTTCTGTGTGCGTTACTGTCAGTTTATCGCCATATAGTTCTGTGTGCATTACTGACAGTTTAATGCCATATAGTTTTGTGCGTTACTGCCAGTTTAACGCCTTTTACTTCTGTGTGTGTTACTGCCAGTTTAACGCCATATAGTTCTGTGTGTGTTACTGCCAATTTAACGCCATATAGTTCTGTGTGCGTTACTGCCAGTGTAATGCCATATAGATTTGTGCGTTACTGCCAGTTTAACGGCGTTTACTTCTGTGTACATTACTGCCAGTTTAACGCAATATAGTTATGTGTGCTTTACTGCAAGTTTAACGCCATAATGTTCTGTGTGCGTTAGTGCCAGTTTAACGCCATATAGTTCTGTGTGTGTTACTGCCAGTTTAACCCCATATAGTTTTGTGCGTTACTGCCAGTTTAACGCCATTTACGTTTGTGTGCGTTACTGCCAGTTTAACGCCATATAGTTCTGTCCATCACTGTATGTTTGGAGCATTATATTGCAGTAGATTATAGTATATCCATGGAGTGTGTCTGTGTAGTGTGAGTACTCAAATTAAAGTGCACCAAGCACCTCTTTACATTGATTAAAGTGCATCTACATACTGATTTCAGCTTCTTCTTTACATTTGCTTATAAGCACCGCCCCCTCCCAATAATGTCTGGGAGGACAACAAGGAGAGGCAGACATTCCCTTGGCACTGTAAGGGGGCCAGCAACAAATGTGTTCACAAGCAAAGGTGGACATGGTGGTCATTCCTCAGGCAGGGCATCATTTCCTCTGTTTAGTGAGTTTGCCCGTGCTATCCAGCCACAGCATGCAGAGGAGGTGGTGAACTGGCTTACTAAACCTTCCTCATCCTCCTCATCCTCTGTTATGCTAGCAGAGACAAGTGTGCAGTCCCCTGCAGTTGCCAGAGTGCATAAACCTGCTTCCTTGTCCTCATCTATTCCTGCCATAGCCCCAACATCAGCCATTGAGGAGTCGGCTGAGTTATTTGACCACAGCATGAGCCACTTGCTCCTTGATGATGCGCAGGCATTACTGGATTCAGATGTTGGTTCTGAGGTTGAGGCTGACAGGAACATGAGCCTAGAGAGAGGGAGGAACACTGGTAGACCAATTGGCATTCATGTTCCCCAAGCCGCAGCGTAATGCCAAGTTGTCTCCAGTGGTAATGATGAAGATGGAGGAGATGGAGATGATGAAGATGATGAGGCCACTGATGCGACGTGGGTGCCAGATAGAGCAGAGGAGGAAACTGAAGGTGAGGGGGCCCAACCCCAAGGAGGCCGACATCAAGAAAGAGTAGAGAGCAGCCACCCTATTCCATCAGATTCTGCAGCTGTTATCTCCCGGCCCACTCCCCAAAGCTCAGCTGTCTGGACTTTTTCAGCACATCTGCAGCAGATTGCACTGTTGCTATCGCAAACTGTGTCTCAGACACATCAAACTTGGCAAAAACACCAACCATTTGGATGCCAAATGCTTAAAAAGGCATTTAATGTCCAACCCCTTAGCCCGTTCACAAGAGCACCTAAAAGCCACACAAAAGGCGCACAAATTTGTCCATCCTCCTCCTCCTTACCCACTTAAGTCTGCCCCTGCTATACCGAGTCATTACCTCTGAGCAGCCTCCACTGACAGGGATGATGGTATAGCACAGGGTGTCCCAGGTCCTAGCAGCACATCTGCCAGCAGCATACCACCAGCTGTAGACTGTAACTGGCAAATTTCTCTGCCCCATATGCTGCAGCAGAGAAAAAATACAGTCCCTGCCACCCACATGCCCAGCGTCTAAATGCTAGCTTGTCAAAGCTGTTGGCTTTCCAACTTCTGCCTTTCAGCCTGGTGGATACTGCTCCCTTTCCTTGAATTCGCACAATGTGCTGTACGACAATGGCAGGTTCCCAGTCTCTACAACTTTTCACTTTTCCATCTCTCTACCATCACATGTAAGGGAATGTTCTGGCATCGTTGGGCAAGGCAGTCCACCTTACTGCTGACACGTGGTCTAGCAAGCATGGACAGGGATGATATATTTAGTTCACAGTACATTGGATAACGCTACTTGCAACTCGAAAGGGTGCAGGACAGGGCTTGGTGCTGCAGCATGTTGTCCCCCCATGTCTCCATACAGCTGGTGGTGATGATGCCAGACCTTTAAGCTCCACCTCCTTCTCCTCCACCACCTCCATGCCCTCCTCTGCAGAATTGTCCTATGAACATCAGGTACCCCCTAAGTGTTCTAAGGCTATTCTCAGAATCAGGCTAAATGGTGCCATGCAGTGCTTCAGCTGATGTGTTTAGGTGACAGGAACTGGAGCAGAGATTCTTGCAGCTCTGCAGGGACAGGCCCAGAGGTGGTTCACACACCATGCCAGCTGGAGCCGGAAATGGTGGTGTGCGATAATGGCTTAAACCTCCTGTCCCCCCTTAGACAGGGAAAGTTGACACATGTACCATGCCTGGCATATGTCCTCAATTTGGTGGGGCAGCATTTTCTAAATACGTACTCAGGGTTGCAAGATGTGCTAAAGCTGGCCAGAAGAGTCTGTAGCCATTTTGGGCAGTCATTCACAGCCAGTGCTCGGTTGACTGAAATTCAGCGGGAAATCCACCTGCCCGTAAACAACCTGATTTGTGACATGCCGACCAGGTGGAACTCAACTTTGTCAATGCTGCAGCGGCTATACATGCGGCAGAGGGCTGTCAATGAGTACCTGTGTGAATATGGCACAACCACGGGCTCAGGCCGCCTCAGCTTTTTTCCCCACGCCAATGGCTGATCATTAAGGGTGCATGCACTGGCTTGTCAACATTTGAGGAGGCCACAAAGATGGTGAGCCGTGACAGTGCATGCATCAGTGACACAATCCCTTTTTTGTTCCTGCTGAAGCAGACTCTGCGTGTCATTATGGATAGGGCACTGGAGGCAGAGCAGCAGGAGGAAGAGGAGGCCTTTCTTTCTTCTCAAGGCCCACTTTATCCAGACACCATCATTCCTATGTCACAGAACACACAGGAGCATGCACATGCACATTCCTTTTTTCACATAGACTTAGATACTTGGCAATATCATGCACTTTTTCCTTAAATTCACACATCACACATACACTCATTTGTTTTGTGTTAGTTTTTTGTTTTTTGTTTTTTTTTTTTTTGTTTTTTTTTTGCTGTTTAAACACTCACTCGCATCATTTTCATGCACATTTCTTTTTTCACATATATTTTACATGTCATTATTCACTATTCACTGTGCACATCCCTCACTTCTCTTCTTATCACTGCCATTGTCAGCATTTAAAGACAAGGTCATCCCTGACATATTTTATATTAGTTATACCAATATAGTCACTTTACTCATTTTATTATCCTTCACATGATCAATTCAAGCTGTAATAGATTATTACAACACTTTCTGACCGCCCAACAGTTAAATCTAACCACTAACTATATGGGTATATTCATGAGCTAACGCTCTGACAATTTTCGTAGGTTCCGGCCCCACCCCCCCGTGGCGTGTTGGTGGGGGGGCAATTATACGTGTGACTCCTTGCAAGCCATATCAAGTGGATTCCTGTTCCCCCTTCTTCCGGGGTGCTGCTACGTGCGGGCACACTGGATGGTCTGGCTGCTATATGGGGAGCCTCTGATCGAGGGGTACATCCAAACTCAGTGGTAATTATGTGCAAAGTGTTACTAAACATGTTGCTAAACAAACTTGCCTATGCTGTAATTCTTTTAAATAAGCTGGACATACTATTATAAATTTTTCTTTTTTCTGTAGCAAACTCATCCTCTGAAGAGACCCCAAAATTCATGGGTCGAAACGCATCAGGATTGTTATGCAATAGCCTTATCACATGCTGTGTATAACCTATGTTTGCTATTATATGTATTTGGTATGGGTATTTTCCCACTTGAGCTCCCAATTTATATTTATATGTTGTTACATTTATTCATTACCCTTCAATAAACAATTTTAATAATATTTTACTTAATGCCTTGCTCATATCTATAGCTAGCTGCCAAAGTTTTGTGGGTTACCCTTTTCGGGTGAACACCTGTTTGGGCCCGGCCTCCAGGAGGCGCTGGAATGTACTCAGGACAGGGAGAAAGCCTTTCCTGAGAGAAAGAAGAAAAGCAAGGGCAAGCGTTTTTTTGGAGGCCCCAGACAATAAGGCCAGCAGGAGAGGGATGGTCATCCCAAGAAACATTGGACAGGCCATAAAGGACGTGGAAGGGGAGGAATCCTATTTAATCCTCCTCAAACCACCTCAAAACCCCAGTGACTCCTGTGTCCCAGTGGGAGAGAGACTGGGGGAGTTCCTCTCACAATGGACCAAGTCTACGCCAAGTCTGTTCATTCTAGACCTCATAAGGAACGGTTACAGACTGGAGTTCAAATCGGTTCCCCCCTCAAGTTATCAAGTCGCCCAGTTACCCAGAGACCGGGAAAAAGTGAAAGCTCTGGGCTTACTATTAGGGAACCTAGTGGATCAAAAAAGTCCTTATACAGGTGCCCCAGAAGGAGCAGGGTCAGGGTGTATACTCCCATGTGTTTGTGGTGAGAAAACCTACAGGGAAGTTCAGACTAATCCTGAACCTCTGTCCCCTGAACCAGTTTGTAAAGTACAAGAGGTTCAGGATGGAATCAATATTTACCATAACTAACCTCCTTTTTCCAGGCTGCTATATGGCCACGGTAGATCTCAGGGATGCCTACCTACATATCCCTATACATCAGGAATTTCAAAAATTCCTCAGGCTAGCGGTCAGAAT
The DNA here is from genome assembly GCA_037952925.1 of Lithobates clamitans. Taxonomy (NCBI): domain Eukaryota; kingdom Metazoa; phylum Chordata; class Amphibia; order Anura; family Ranidae; genus Lithobates; species Lithobates clamitans. The sequence continues at coordinate 14,023,358 of JBBGZY010000573.1, forward strand.
AAACTCAGAAGTTCTGCGCTTCCAGTTCCGGGCATTACCCTTCGGTCTGTCCTCTTCACCGAGAATCTTCACGAAGGTTCTAGCAGAGGCCTTAGCTCCGCTAAGAGTCAGGGCCATTACAGTGATTCACTATCTGGACGATCTACTGTTTCTGGACCCCTCTGTTCATCAACTAGAGAGAGATCTGCAGGAGGCCCAGAGTTTCCTCCTATCTCTCGGGTGGCTAGTCAACAGGGAAAAATCCCAGCTTACCCCATTACAGGAGGTCCTGTATTGGGGGTACAGGATATCTTCAGTGGAGATAAAGGTGTTCCTCCCCAGGGAAAAAATCCTGAAGGTGGATCAGGCAGTAGCCCAGCTTCAATTCAATCAGGTAGTCCCGATCAGGGAGGTTATGAGAGTTCTGGGTCTGATGACGTCTTGTTTTCCAGCGGTTCTGTGGGCAAGACTTCATCAGCGTCCTTTGCAGAATCTCATGTTTCATTTCTGGGATGGCAGAAAACAATGTCTAGATCTACCTATGCGCCTACCAGCAAAAATCAAAAGGACTTTATGGCGAGCTCATCACAATCTGGAGGTTGGTCTGTCCTGGGCCCGTCCTGTAGCCATAGTGATGACTACCAACGCCAGTGCATGTGGGTGGGGTGCCCATCTGGAGGAGTCCTTAGCTCAGGGAGCCTGATTACCAGTGGAGGCTCATCGATCCTTAAATCAGAGGGAGCTTCTGGCAATCCTAAAGGCTATAGAGGCCTTCCAGCCCCGGATAGGGGGATTACACCTACAAGTTCGGATGGACAATGCGGTGGCTGTCGCATATGTGTACAAGCAGGGAGGTACAAGGAGCCCTGCTTTACAGGCCATAGCCAACAAGATTCTGTACTGGGCCGAGGTGAATCTGTCTTCATTGTCGGCCATTCACCTAAAAGGCTTTCAGAATTCGCTGGCGGATTTTCTCAGCCGCCAGCATGTTTGTCAGGATGAATGGTCCCTCAACATAGATGTTTTCAGGGAGATTGTACAGTGTTGGGGACAACCCGAGGTGGACCTCTTTGCCTCAGAGGCCAACAAGAAAGTGGCACAGTTCTTTTCTGTCCACCCACAGGATCAGGTCACAGGGATAGACGCCTTTGCCAGTCCTTGGCAGTTCAACCTGTGTTATGCCTTTCCTCCAGTTCGGCTGATAGCTGCGGTTCTTCAAAGATTTCTGGCTGAATCGACGGATCTCATCCTGGTGGTGCCATTTTGGCCAAAGAGGCCCTGATTTGCCATCCTGAAGAGACTGGCTACTTGTCCTCGCTTACCCCTCCCGGTCAGAGAGGATTTGATTTCCCAGGGCCTGATTCTACACCCTCAGATAGAGAGCCTCAGGCTATCAGCCTGGTATCTGAGGAACAGCTGTTGAAAGTACAGGGGTTCTCAGATATAGTAATTAGAACTCTTCTCGAGTGCTGTAAACCGGTAACCAGGGCGATTTATGCCAAAGTATGGAAAAGATTTAATTCCTGGTTGGTAGAGCAGGGGCTGAGTCATCCTGGGATTCTGGCAGTTCTGGATTTTCTTCAGACAGGCGTAGAACTGGGCCTCTCTGTTAGTACACTGAAGGTTCAGACAGCGGCCTTGAGTGTTTTCTTGCAGACCTCACTTCAGCAAGATCGATTCATTAGGAATTTCTTTAAAGCCCTGTCAAGGCTAGGCCTGTGAGAGCTACAGCCTGCCCCACTTGGGATCTAGCATTGGTCCTCGGAGCACTTACTGGTAGTCCCTTCGAACCCCTGGAGAAATCCATGCTAAAATGGGTGGTACTCAAAACTGTTTTTCTGATAGCTATCACGTCAGACAGAAGAGTGAGTGATTTGCAGGCTCTTTCTATTCAGGAGCCATTTTTGTTGATTCGGGAGGACAGGATCATTCTTAAGACAGATCCCAGTTTTCTCCCTAAAGTAGCATCTATGTTAGATAGATCCCATGATATTGTCCTGACGACTTTCCGTTCCAACTCAGAAGCAGATGAGGAGGAATCTTTAAGTGTATTAGATGTTAAAAGAAGCCTTTTAGTTTATCTAAAAGTCACTAGTGGTTTTAGGAGCTCAGACTCTCTTTTTGTTATTTTTTAGGGGGCCCGCAAGGGTTGCAGTGCCTCTAAATCTTCCATCGCTAGATGGATAAGAATGGCAATCATAGAAGCCTATAAGTTGGAAGGTCGACAAGCACCATTAGTTAAGGCACATTCTACAAGGACAGTCTCGGTTTCAGTCTCGGTTTCATGGGTAGAGAGGGCCGGAGCCTCTCCGGAGGTCATCTGCAAGGCAGCAACATGGTCCAGCTACTCAACGTTTGCTAAGCATTACCGTCTGGATTTATTGTCCGACAAAGAGCAGACATTTGGACAAAAGGTCCTCCAGGCAGTGGTCCCACCCTAACAAAGTAAGTTTCTTGCTTATCATCTCAGAGGCTATCCTGGAAGACGAAAGGAGAAAAGCGGAGTTAGACTTACCGGTAACTCTTTTTCTAGGAGCCTTTCAGGACAACCTGGTTTCCCACCCGGTGTTTTGTATTTAACTGGTTTTGGAGTTATGTACTGAAATAGTGTATTATGTCTTTCAGCGCCTACCGGTAGTTCTTTGGTAAACTGAAGAGTGAGGCCTGGAGGACCACCTTTTAAGACAATTGGTATACGTGTTTCCTGTCCTGGAGGGGGGAGCCCTATGTCTCAGAGGCTGTCCTGGAAGACTCCTGGAAAAAGAGTTACCGGTAAGTCTAACTCCGTTTTTTTCTTCTATCAAGCTGTACATTCATTTTGAAGCATTCATCCTCCTATTTCCATGGCCATATACTAGAACATGGTAGGTATAATGGACTAGATAGGCAACATGTGTGTGCCTAATTTGACTTAATTATTTGTGTCCAAGTATAATTGGTTTTATGTTCTTGCAGGTTCAAATATTATTATTACTATTATTATAATACAGGACTTATACAGTGCCGACAGTTTACGCAACATTAGGGCAGACGGTACAATTAATATACAATTCAATACAGGGGCGAATCAGAGAGCCCTGCTCGTTCGAGCTTACAATCTAGGAGTGAGGGTCAAGTTATACAAAAAGGTAATAGCTGTGGGGGATGAGTTAATGGAGAAAATAGTGCAGTTGTTAGATGGAGGCAGGATAGGCTTCTCTGAAGAGGAAAGTTTTCAGGGATCGCCTAAAAGTGCATAAATTTGGACACAGTCTGACAGATTGGGGTAGCGAATTCCAGAGGATGGGCGAGGCTCGGGAGAAGTCCTGAAGGCAGATATGGGAGGAGGTGATGAGGGAGCTAGAGGGGTTATCTGTTTGGGGCTTTTGCTAGTCCTTTGGAGTTGTGCTTACATTGGGGGTGAGAGTCCTTTCATCAGATGACCTATATATATATGATTGTATTTTGTTATGTATATATGTAAATTTAATATTCTGATATTTTAGACCATATTTAGTCTTTATGTGTATTATGAATTTACAATATATGTTTTTGTTCACTTATAGTGATACTGTACCTAAAGTCTTGTCAAGACTCTGAGGAAGCCATGATCTTGGCGAAACATGTAGAGTCGATAAACATTTGTACAACAACTGTATGAATTTATTCATGTTTGTTTTACTATTCAATTTTAATGATGTTTATTAAATACATTTTTGAATCCTATTTTGTTTTCTATCTGATCAATATGCACCTTAAAACTCCCAATTTCTACTTCCCCCTTTGACATAGACCTAAAAAAATACATTGCAGTTCAGCTGGCTACAGCACAGCCATACATGAAAATTAGCCAGCCTAGGGAAGGGTTGCTACAGGTAAATATTCAGATAGGCACAATGAACACTTCTGGATGTTTCCCGAGTTCACCCTCAAAATAAAAACGTATTGCTCACAGCCTGCACCACAGGGCATCGCTCTGATAGTGAGAAATTGACAACTGAAATCATCTTCAGAAGTGGGCCCTTCTGGGCAGTACTAGGACAAGTTCATCCAATGCCCAAGATGAGGATGCAGAACTGCAAACTTCTCCCCCCACTTCTAACACATGACATAGAATGAGCAGATTAACCTGTGCCTCCTTGATCTGGCTGCCTATGGTTCACATGGAGTTTGCACTGTGCATGTGTAGCCAATCATTTGCTTTCTATCAGCTGGAAGGTGGTTGCGCATATGCAGTGTGCTTTTCGTGTTGGCTGTGGGTGGTTAGGGTTGAGTTGTCACCAGAACAGGAATCTTATGAGGACATTGGTCCACTGAACTGTTTAAGAGTGGATTTCCTTCACATTGGAAACATATCCTCACTTCCTGTTGAGTCTTTGGGACAGAAAGTGGTGGGAAATCTCCCTTTAAGTGAACCTTTGGGCTGTATACGGTGTCTTGAAAAAGTAAAAGAAAAGTATTCATACCCCTTGAAATTTTCCACATTTTGTCATGTTACAACCAAAAACGTAAATGTATTTCATTGGCATTTTGTGAGAGACCAACACAAAGTAGTACATAATTGTGAAGTGGAAGGAAAATGATAAATCTTTTTCAAATTTTTTTACACATAAATATCTGAAAAGTGTGGCGTGCATTTGTATTCAGCCCCCCTGAGTCAATACTTTGTAGAACCAGTGACTGAGAAGGTGGCCTCTCTCATATAATTGCTCTATAATTGATGACTAGGGAGGTGTCTTTCCCTGGTTTAGGGATTACTGTAATGTGAGCTGTCAGTAAGTCATGAGGGGGTATCAATGGGGAAGCGAAAGAGTTATAGGCGGAGCGAAAAAAAGGTAGAAAAAACTCGCTCTGTATAGGTTTTGTAATATCCTACTGTTAGCCAACCTGGTCCCGGGCTCTTGCCTGGTTTCATTTGTTTGAGTGCAAGTTTGGCATCTATTTCTGATAATGGGCTGTCCAGGTCTTGAGCCATGGTATTTGAGATTGGGGACGGGCTATATTGTTACAGAAATTCTGTTATTAGTTGTTTCCTCGATGAGTTTGTCGTGGCTGAGTCTGCTGGGGGTAGATTGTATAGTTTTGAGTAGTAATTGACAAATTGTTTGACAATGTCAGGGTTAGAGGTAAGTTTACGGCCTAATTGATCTGTTAGGGAGTGTATTGTCAAGGCTGCTCTCTTGGATTGTAGGGCCCTCACTAGCATTTTCCCATCTTTGTTGCTGTGTTCGTGAAGAAAAAGTGTTTTTGGGATAAAATGTATTTGCGTTTTTTTTTTTTTTTTGCCTAGTGCCTCCAAAAGTCCGGTTTTAGCTTGTATAAGGGTTTGGAACGTGTCTAGGGCTTGCGTCTGTTTGTGAGCATGCTCTAGCTTCTGAACTCAGGTGGTCAGTTCTGTGAGTTTTCTCTGTCTTCCCCATTTACGTTTGTCAGCGGCTGCAATTAGAATGCCCCTAATTACACATTTGTGTGCTCCCCATGTGATTGCCTTGGAAGTGTCTCTGGGTTTGTCGTCTGTGAAGTATTGTTGTATGTGTGTCTTGACTTCTGCAGCGATAGAAGGGTCCATGAGTAGGGAGGGATCTAGTCTCCAAGTTGGAGGGTGGTTATGTATCTCTGGGATCAATAAAGACATGGATATAGGGTGATGGTCTGAGAGGAACAGGGGGTCGATGGATGTTTGATGGAGGAGGGGTAAATCTTTCTGAGATATAAAGAGGTAGTCGATCTGTGAGTATCATTCGTGAGGGTTTGAGAAAAAAGGTGAAATCTCTGCCATTAGGGTTCAATGTGCGCCAAGAATCATGTAGTAGAAGATCCTGTAATTGTGACTTCATGGAGCGTAGGGCTTTGTAGGGTAAGAGGCACCATTCGAGGTGTCCTGGAGGGGGTTCAGGGAAACATTAAAGTCACCTCCTAGAATCAGGGAGCCTTCCTGAAATGAGGTGAGTGTTTTGGTTATTTCACGAAAGAAGGTGACCTTGTGGCTGTTCGGGGCGTATATGTTTGATAGGGTTATCAATTTGCCATGGCAGATCCCTTTCAGAAAGAGGAATCTGCCTTACTCATCAATAAGTGTGTCAGTAATTTTGAGTGGGCACTGTTTCGCTATGAGTGTGGAGACCCCTTTAGCATTTGATGTACAGTTTGTTGCATGGTAGGATAATATTGATTCTTCAGTTTTGGTATAGCGTCATCACAAAAGTGCGTTTCCTGTATAAATATTATATCTGCTTTATTCTGTTGCATTGTAAGGAGGAGCTGGAATTTTTTCTCTGGAATATTTAGTCCTCTGGCATTAAACGAGAAGATCTTTATAAGGGGTTTGTTTTTGTTGGGAGGTATAGGGGCCCTGGTTTGGATGTTGAGCATTTGTACCACTGGGGTTATTGCAATCGAGGCCTCAGTAATTTAGTTACGTACCTTGTGAGGGTTGCGGCAGGTAAGGAGGTAAGGTCTGAGCTGGGAGTTGGGTCTGGGTTGGTTTTGGGATGGGTGTGAGGGGATAAGGAGAGGGTAGGGTGGGATGGGGAGAAAAGGCAGGGGGGCCTACAGAGGAGGGATCTCTCACTTGCCCGGGTGTGGATTATACCTTAAATCCAGTATTTGTCCGAGAGGGTCAGTGGTATTAGAGGCTGATGAAGTCTTATGCCCCGTACACACGGTCGGATTTTCCGATGGAAAATGTCCGATCAGAGCGTGTTGTCGGAAATTCCGACCGTGTGTGGGCTCCATCGGACATTTTCCATCGGATTTTCTGACACACAAAGTTGGACAGCAGGAGATAAAATTTTCCGACAACAAAATCCGATCGCGTCAATTCCGACCGTGTGTGGCCTGTTCCGACGCACAAAGTGCCACGCATGCTCAGAAAAAATTCCGACACGGGACAGCTCGTTCTGGTAAACTTAGCATTCGCAATGGATACAGCACTTTCGTCACGCTGCAATGTAAAAAATGGTTTAATACAGCGCACTCTCTTCTTCTTTATAATGTGACAAGAATTAAGTAGTTTTGATGCTCATATTCACACACACTTCTCACAAAGTTTTATTTGTGTTTTTTTAGTGGGATTCCCTCAATATATTGTTATTAGTTGTCACATCTGACAGTTTTATATTTTTTATGTTTTTGTTTTTTTGTTTTTAAGCCTTTTTTTTTTCTTTAATGTTTGGATTTTTTCCAAGGCTGATCTTTGTTCAATGTTATTTTTATTTTTACTCCAGAATATTTTTGTGTGTGTTTTGTGTGGCAAGTTACCCCAACACCATTGATATCTTTTATTATTTAATCTCAAGGAGATTGTTTGTTGTTGGTGTCCCTTGTTCATTTCACATTGTATATTAGAAATGTACCTGAATCCTCACAAACAAACCATCATTTTTGAAGTAAAACACATAGGAGAGTATAATTCAAAACAAAAATCCTTTATTAAGTGCTCAGAACCAAACAAAGAGGAAGGTAACACTGGATCAACAGGAGAAATTAGTGAAGCCTGGGACCCCCACGGCAGACATCAATTCTTAAACCTCAAAATTGGTGGCCTGAGGAGTCCATATGTAAGGGAGGGCAGTCTGGTCCGGGATTCACAGAGATCCGGATAGCAGCAGATGACATCAGTGTCCCCAGGATGTGGTACCACAAGAGGCTGCATCTTTTGGCCGACCAGACTGGATCCAGGGTCCTCACTGTCTGGTCTTCCTTTCACACTTCCTTCCGGGCTGTGGCTGTGCAGTTGGAGATGTGGCAGGAGGAGGAGTAGGACCTGGAGGAGGCGTAGGACCTGCAGGAGGAGGAGGAGGACCATCCCAAAGCTGTGTGTGAGGTGTAAGTTGGCCCCTCACACCTTTCGCCAGAGCCTCTGATATGAGGGCCTCACACATGGCTTTTTGGCCCTCCTCCATCCTCTGCATTTTATAGGCTATGAATGCAGCAAGGTTCTCCTGCCTGGTGTGTGGTGCTCCCAGGACCTCTGTAGCCCTACAAAAAAATCTGATAGCAGCCTCCTCTAGGGTACTCCTCCTACTGCCACTTTCTCTTTTCAGGGGGGGTGGAGGGACCTGCAGATCAGCCACCTCCTGGCTGAGACTTCCCTGTGTATGAAAAAGGGACATGGTTTTAGTTTTTGCATCATCAATCACAATCATAAATTAGTACTCCCAACTAACATCTAGTTAACATCATTGATTGGACAAGCAGAAATATTTAGAGGAATGCTATACCTGGCTCAATCTGGGCTCCTCCACATGCGGCCTGGAAGGCCCAGGTTGGTCATCAGAAGCCTCAGCCGGGGGGGGGAAGGAAGCGTGGAAGGAAGACTGGAGAGTGATGGCCTGGGTTCAGTCTGGTCTGCCAGAAAGTGCAGCCTGTCGTAGTACAACATCCTGGGGACATAGATGTCATCTGCTGCTCCGGATCTCTGTGAATCCAGGACTTTCTTGCGCTCCCTCAGATATGTGCTCCTCAGGCCACCAATGAAAATCTTTAAAAAAGTGATGTCTGCCGTGGGGATCACCTGCTTCACAATTTCACACAATTGCTCCAGTGCTGCCTTCCTCTTTGCTTGGTTCTTGTAATGGGGGTGTTTATTCTCCCACAGACAGGGCAGCTCCCTTAGCATCTCTATGAAGACTGAAATGAAGTCCTGATCTTCCAGTACCATATCCATGTTCACTGCAAGACACAACACAAGACAAAGCCTAATGTCACACCAAACTCTCCTAATCTTGTTACAATATAGGCCTCAATCTATAGAAGCAGTATAGGCCCAAGTTTGTCTCTTACCTTCGTTCTTACGATCGCCGCGTTCAATGCTCCTTCCTCTGCTCACAGATCAAACGTAATACGCACGCGTGTTACGCTTTATATACACTGCGCATGCGTGTAACTCCGCCCGCCCCTGACGTTCTTTCTAGTGTATTCACCGCCCCTTTTCGTTCGGCGCAGTGGGGGAAGAGCATGATGGCGGACATACAGCAGGTGCGGGCTAATTGTAGCAACGAGGAGGAGGAGGAGGAGGAGGAAAGGGCGGATCCAGGCACGTCCCGATCCAGAAGGAGACGTTTTAAGGCTACAAATATGTCGTTTGGGGAGATGTTGGAGATGGTAGACATCATGAGGAAGTCCGACTATGACGGAAAATATGGGCCTTACCCCCACCCCAACATCCGAAAGGCCAAAATCATTGGTAAAGTGGTCCGGAGTCTAGAGCGGAATTTCGGGGTACGAAGGTCTAAAGATCAGCTCAGGAAGCGGTGGTTGGACCTGAAGTTGAGAGAGCCAGAGCAGTACCGAAAGATCCGGAGAGTGCTGCAAAAAAGTAAGTAGTTGTGCTGTGTTCCTATTCTTTTTTTTTTAATTACGTTCGTTCTGCTCCATATGCTTTGATTAGTTGTAACGTTTCCAAAGGTCAACTTTAATGTTCATGGGCACATTATTCGTTCGTATCAAACATTTTTCTTTCGGCCTCTAGAACACCATTGTTTAGGCCATATGCATTTTCACACATTTTTGGGGGCCTACTTGGATGCCAAATATTTGTTTGTGTAGATTAGTTTGTTACTAGAATGAAATGCAAACTAGATTGTGTGTAAGGAGAGGACACTGAGCAGCTGTTTTCACATCTGGACACTGGAGCACTAGTGTGGGACACAAGAACACCATTTTTATTAGGGGGCCACACAGGGGCTCCACTGTATACTATAGGGGGGTCTCCATCTGTGAAGCTTGTACCAAACAGGTAAAGTATTGCAGCTTGACAAAGGACAATAAAAAATATACATCTTGGAACTCGGCTAAAATAAACAATTGTACCCCACTTCCAAGCAATGTTTCCTATTTCTCGTTCTGCCATCAAATATCTGTGTGCTAAGTATACCATTTTTGTTTTACATAGGGGAGAAAAGACTCGGACACCCCTCATCCCAGGAGACCAGAGACCCCCCCCTCTGGAAGAAGGGGAAATACCAACACAAGAAGAAGAGCAGGAGGAAGAAGAAGACGTGGTGGAGATTGGCACCACAACAGGTGAGTGTCTGCGACCACAGACTCAGGTAAAAGAGATGGCTGGTGGCAGATTTTTGAGACCTTTTTTTTGTTCTTTATCTCTTTTTAGGTGATCGTGATGTGAGGGATCCAGAACGCTTTACATCTGAAAGTGCCCAGATACTGATAGGGGAGATCATGGGGTGTAATCTCCAATTGCAAAACATCCAGCAACAAATCAGTGATGTTATTAAAAAAAATAATAACATCATTGATGTTTTGGGGCGAATTTAAACCCCACAAAATCACCTGTTTTATGGTACCAAACTTTTTTCAATGTTTAGAAAAGCCAAATTTGGAGGATGCACACAATGTGCCAACATGTGCTATCTGCCATCACGGGAGATCAATGGACGCGTTTTGGGGGGGCAACCCCTTCCTCAATTATAAAGTAACGTTGAGGAAGGGCTTGCTCCCCCAAAACACGTCCCTTGATCCCCCCTGATGGCAGATAGCACATGTGGACATTTGTAAATTGGTGTGCATCTTCCAAATTTGGCTTTTCCAGGGGTGATTTCCCCCCATCTGAACGCTATATCAAACCCAGTTCATAAATACTGATGTCTGATATAGCCTTCAGGTTTTACCTAATGTGAACTTTGTAAGTTCTAGTTTTTTGGCTTTCTTGTTGGTTTTACACAGGCCTGTTTTATCTGAAATGGATATTTTGATTTTTCATAATGCTACTGCAAACATTGTTATACAACAAACATGTTGGTTTGTTTTAAAAACCTTTGGTAAATGCGCATGTGATTGTGCAGGTATAAAAAAGTGCCTTACTCAAGAATGTGTGGATTATTGTCTCAACACTACAACACTTTTGGGGTGATGTAATTGTTGTTTTATGCACAAATGGGGGTTATTTCCTAAGGGCAAATCCTCTTTGCACACAAGTGCAGGTTCAGTGCAGTTGCAAGTGCACCTGTAGTGAAATGTGTTTTTGCATTTAGGAAGTACCAGCCAACACTGTTTTTTATAAGGTTACCCAATCACGACATTTTCTGCACTCAACACATTTCTGTCAGGGTCAGCTAAAACAAACACAAGCAGTAAATGTCCACCAAGAATTTCTTTTGGTTGTTTTTTATTTGAAAAAGGTGTCACATATTGTCTGGCATATTGATAGCCCCCCTACCCGCAAAGAACTCCAGGTATCGTAACCGGACATCACGGGCATTCAGGGAGGGCAAGCCAGGATGGCCGCTTTCAAGTGCCGTCATTGTTGAAGTATTTGGGATTCCAGCCTCAGGCCCAACTGAGCCAGCATAGTTGGCTGAATGTTTTCGTAAAAAATTATGGAGAATACAGCAGGCAAGTATTATATGGTTCAGTTTATACTCCGCCATATGGATGGGTGTCATAAATAATCGGAACTGGCTGGCCAGGATTCCAAATGTGTTCTCCACCACTCTTCGGGCTCTGGCCAGCCGGTAATTAAAAACCCTCTGTTCCGGGGTGAGGGCTTGCCTCATGCAGGTATCCTGCCTGCTGATATAGGGGGTCAGCGAAGCCAACAAACGGTGAAACACGGGGTCCGTCATCCTGAGAAAGTTCCTGAAATCATCAGGATTATTCTCACGGATCTCACGGAGCAAAGGCATATGACAGAACTGGTCACGCTGAAGCAACCAATTCTTGGTCCATGAACTCCTCCCCACCCTGTTCATGGACTGGACTTGTGTCAAGGTCAGGACCCCAACACCAAGCCCCCGCACAGCACGAACTCTACGAGGAGTACGCATACGCAACATGGCTAGAAAACGGTCGGCTGCTCAGAACGAAGTAACAGAACGCACTGAAGAACAGCAAGGCCTGTGAAGAGCGACCTGAAAAACAGCAACGAGCGGACAAGATCGCACAGAAAACTCCAATATGAACTGACTGCAGGCACTGAAGAGCAGATACAAACCCACAAGCACAAACTGAACGGCAGAAAACGATCTGAAAGCCACGAGTCTGAAAAAGCGCGAATCGTCTCTCACCAAACTTTTACTAACACGAGATTAGCAAAAGGAGCCCAAAGGGTGCCTCGCTTGGTTCTGAACTGGCCTTTTCTAGTCTCGTCGTACGTGCTTGACGTCACCACGTTCTTGGCGATCGGAAATTCCGACAACTTTGTGCGACTGTGTGTAGGCAAAACAAGTTTGAGCCAACATCCGTCAGAAAAAATCCGAGGATTTTGTTGTCGGAATGTCCGAACAAAGTCCGACCGTGTGTACGGGGCATAAGAGTACTTGCTAAGTGGACTACCACTGTGTGGGAGTTGGATTGTTGAGGGAGAAGGAGTATTCCAAATACCACATCAGACAGAATGCCATATTGGGCTCGGTTGCAAAAGGGTAAGGAGGATGGCTTAAGGGGTGCATTTATGTGATATAGCTGGCGTGGGAGTGGGTAGCAAGAGGAATGTGTAGGTGTTGAGAGTGAATAGCTCCTAGAAAGGAGAGTGAGTTGGACTGTAGATAGCAATAATAGTAGGGTTATCTGCTGTTTTTGAAATACCGTGTGTATTCCTAAAGTGTTTGTCTATGAGCTGAACATAGCCTTTCCCACCTTTTGCCAGACTATTGCACTCATGTGGTTACAACCAATTGCGTGTGAACCATGTGGAGAAGATGTGTGTTAGAAAACAAAACTAAAAGAGACAAGATCTGATATTAACGGTAACGAAAGTTTCAAGTATAAAAAGTTTCAAATGTAGAAAATGTAGAGAATACCTTGATGAGATCCATGGCCTTTAAGTGTTGCATTATCAGAATCCTGCCAATAAGAGATGTCCGTGTTGTATCTCCGGTTTCTAGAAACCTGGTAAGTGGTTGTTACCTAATCAGGGGATGGGTGAAGCAGTGGCGTATAGGAACATATTGGAGAGGAGGGCTCCCCGAGTGTGTAGTCGGGGTAAGGATGTCAGTGCAAATATACCCATTTACCCATTTAGGGGCGGGTGATCAGCACTTGTTTATGGTGTATGTGGTAGTCTCTTACCTCAGGCCTTCCGCCTGTTGTGTAGCCTCTGTTACGTAGTTTTTGCTGGCCCGTGTTCTGATAATGTGATTCAAGGAGGTGAGCTGTACTGGAGTTTTCCGGAGGCCTGCTCAGTTCACTTGTCTAGGGGAGAAAGGCTTATAATGTGTGTGTTAAGCTAGTGTTAACTACTCAAAAGATAATACAAACATGAATGGTTAAATAGTGGTTTTCCTTTTCAGGGTTACATTGCTCTGATAGGTAGGTTCTTTGCCAAAGATATAGTGCAGATTATCAACTCTTGGATGTATGGTACATTTAACATTTAGCAGTTCAAATGTATATTGCTCATGTTTGGCTTGCATTCACCTTGTTATTATAAGATATTGTGGCTATTAAAATTAGCTGGGGTGCAGAACTCAATATGTCAGTGGGTGGCATTACCAGATGACATCATCAGGTCGATGGGAGTATGCAAATGTGTGACCAGCTATACTAGCCTAATGAGATGAGCATTGTTGAGGCTGTTGTAGCACAAATAGAGAGCAGAACATCTGAGTGCTATTATCTGTCATCACAGCAGAGAAGGAGTATTAGGCAATGGAAAACTTGTGCTGTAAACACTCTCCTCTATTGAACCTAGTGTGCAGGTACAAGAGTAGACTGTAGGTGGAGCAAGTTGTTACCATACTTTGTCTTAGCTCTAGGTTCTCAATCTGATCTGCAGGGCTTTGAGGCTGGGCTTAGGCCTATGTTTTAATTGGGTAGGGTTGCTTTAGTCTCATCTAGTTGTATTATGAGACTATTATCTGCATGAGCTAAGAGACATGGATTGTAGAGTGAGGGAGAAGTGGGCTTGTCCTCCTGTGGTGAAGAATTACACCTAGTACCTTATGTCAATTTGGACAATGGGGCAGATAGACCAGCGGATCAGCCCAGCATCCTCCAACCCAGATGGGTCTCCCTCTTGTAGCACCGGGGTTGGTGGTAATGCCAGGATTAGTGAGGGTATAATAGGTGTTGTATTGCATCGACATCTTGTCCAGATAGGATTGCGTATCCATAGTTCACATGCTGTAGTGTGCAGCATCAGTTCCAGGGGAAGGGGGACTGGGTCAGGGATAGTAGTCATATGCCTTCCTCTAGTACAAGGTGGAACGTAGGTAGCTGGGATGTGGAGGGGCTAATTAGCCGGAGTTCAACCATAAGGGGGCAGTGGGGTGCGTAAACAAGGTTGAGTTTCAGCAGTTGCCCTGCAGGGCTCTGCTTGGTATGCATGTCCTTGTGAGAATGTAAGTAAGAGTCGGCCAAATTGGAGTTAGTAACAGTGCGTAACAAGCATTGCAAATCCTGGGTGCATCAGGGTAGCAACAAAACACAAAAAAAAAGAATAAAGGTTGAATACTTATCTGACATGAAGATTGGTTACGGAACCAATTTTATTTGTCTCGGCGTCCCCTGCGAGGTAGGGGAGCTTTTGTAGGGCTCGAATATTGGTGATGAGCCATCGGTGTAGGGCTCGGTCTTACGTCAGATGGTGAGTAATGTCTCCGGTAGCTCACATCTTGTGCTTCCATTGGTTCTTCTCTGTCTGGAGAGTGCCGCAATCCGGGAGTCTGGAAGTCAGCATACCAATTCGGGACCTCGACTCTCGGTATGTCGAGTGTTGTGCAGTAGGCATCTTGTTCCTCTGGAACTTCTCTGGAATTCTCAGTAGAGCTGCGCGATCCTGGTGGGTAGCAGAGAGGCTGAATGGAAACTTCCATCGGTAGTGGATTCCTCTGGTTCTCAGGAGATCCAGGAGAGGCCGGAGATCCTTATGATGCTTCAGGGTGATCGCTGAGAGATCTTGAAAAATGTGGATGTCATTACCCTCATGTAATAGTTGTATCCTGTTGCGGGCCTTCCTGAGGATCTCTTGTTTTTAGTTTGAAGTCGGTCAGACAGCAGACTAGTCATGCGGTTGGTCTGTGTCTCTTCCTGATGGCCTGAGGGCTCTATGGATATGTTCCATGTTAATGGGGGTAGATGGAGGCCTATTTAGGAGGTGATTGAACAGGCCAGCTACAGTAGGGAGAATTTGCTCGGGTTCAATTGTTTCGGGTAGGCCTCTTACCCTCAAGTTCTGGCGTCTCCCTCGATTTTCCAAGTCCTCCACGTGTCTTTGGAGGTCTCTTAATTGCAGGGTGTGTGTGTCCATGCCATGTCGGATCTTCCACATCTTCTTATGTTGGTGAGCAGCCGTTCGCTCCACTTCATATACCCTGCCCGCCAGTGTCTGGATATCGTGGCGGAGGTCAGTGATGGCTGCGGACAGTGTGTCCTTGATGTCCGCTGCTATAGTGCGGAGGTCGATCAGACTTGGCTGCTGTAGTGATGGCATGTGTCCTTCAGTGAGGGAGGGAGGCAGACCGACAGGAGTCGGGCTGTAAGTGGAGTGGCTTTGCGCGGATGTAGGTGCCGGTAAAGATGCCGCCATGTTGCTCGCCTGTGTCTGCAAAATCTACGGGATATTCTGGCTTATATGTCCGCTGGTGTCTCGAGGCAAGCAGGATCTAGTGGCTGAGTTCCCACGGGATGAAGTGCCCATTCTATAAGCCTGGATCGCTGCTTGGATCCTCTGTTGTAGCTTAGATGTGGCTGATGTCTGACGGAGCTCGAGGTCTAGACAGCCATCTTCCTCAAAGGCAAACCACGCCTCCATCTTTTTCCATTTTTTTGTCCTTTAGATATTGATATGTGAACTTTAATGCAGGTTCTTGTATCTTGGAAAATTAGGGAGCTTAGCGACCCAGTAAAAAGACAAGCAGTGTTCTCTACATTGAAACAGTTTTCTTTGTCTATTATCTGCCTGCAGGAGACTCATTTAAATGCATACAAATTAAACTATTTGAAACGTACACAATATAGTAGACAATATCATTCTATTTATACTACATATTATAGAGGTGTATCAATATTGATTGCAAATGATGTAGATTTCCTCTGCAGGCAGGTACAAACGGATATTAAAGATCAGTATATATTTTTGTATTGTACAGTATTTAGAAGATCACAAGTGTTAGCTAAAATATATATATATATATATATATATATATATATATATATATATATATATACCACCCCCATATAAAAATTAAAATTGATATTCCTTGGTTAATAGTAGGAGATTTTAATAATTATCTAGATCATTCTTTAGATAAATTTAGTTTGAATGCAGTCTTAACGACTACGATATCTACTTCATTTGCTGGCTTTATTGGGAAAATTGGTCTTATGGATGTCAGGAGAATGTTACACCCTAATAATAGAGCTTTTTCTTGCTTCTCTAGCACCCAAGGAACCTTGTCAAAAATAGCCTTAGCACTAGTTACCCCTGCGATGCTACAGGTGATATCTGAAGCAACCTATGCTTCTAGAGGATTATCTGATCATTCCCCATTGGTACTTAAGTTGGCTTTAAATTTAACTCAGAATTGTACTTTATGGAAAATCAACCCTTATTGGTTTGATCTTTGTCCTTCAAAACAGAAAGTAATGCTTGACATCTTGGCCTATAGAGACATAAACAAACCCTCCATATCTTCGCAGATATATTTGGACTCTTTAAAAGCCTATATGAAGGGTTTGTTTATCTTTCAAATTCTAAGGATAAAAAAAGATCTAGGGCCTGGGAACATTTAGTGACCGAAGATGTTTTAAAGGCACAACTTATCTATAAAGCGAATCCTACTATATAAACACAACAGAAGTAGATAGAAAAACAACAGATATATGCTGATATTTCTAAAAAAAAAGCAGAGCAAAAACATTTTTTTCTTAACAATCTTAAGGAGAAAATATGGGTTATCTTTTGGCAACAATAGCGAAAGCTCAGAAACCAATGACTCAAGTAGTAGAATTACAAATCTCCCCAACTGAAACTGCACAAACTACCTTGTATAGTAGTAAAGTATCCTATAAGGAAGATGAACTGCAACTCTTTCTTAAATCTATTCAATTAACAGAATTATCAGTAGAGGAAAAGGAGATGTTGGATCAACCATTGACATTAGAAGAACTTCAAACTGCTTCAATTAGCTTGACTAATAATAAAGTCCCAGGTGCAGATGGGTTACAGGGGGAAGTCTACAAAGTTTATGGAACTGATTTATTGACAGTATTATTAGAGGTGTTTAATATAGCATTCGAAAGTGGTCACCTCCCACCCTCTATGAAAGAAGCAATTATCATAGTTTTGTTAAAGAGGAAGTAAAGGCAGGAAAAAAAAAACACACCCTGTAAGGCAAAGGCATAATGAGCTAGTATGCATAGCATACTAGCTCATTATGAATAACTTACCTGAGATGGAAGCCCCCAAAGCGACACTCGTTCTTCTCCTTCATCGCCGCCATCTATCCCTGAGTGACTTCCGGGTATCGCGGCTCCGGCGCTGTGACTGGCCGGAGCCGCGATGACCTCACTCCCACGCATGCGTGAGGGAGCCGCCACTAACAGCATGATCGCCGTTAGCAGCGGCATGCTCAGTGCGCCTGCGCGTCGTAGACTTCGGTGTCAGTCTTTTGCCAATATCTCCTAAACCATCTAGGTTTAGGAGATATTTGTTGCACCTACAGGTAAGCCTTAACCTAGGCTTACCTTTAGGTAAAAGTGGTCCCAGAGGGTTTACAACCACTTTAAAACCTGATAAAAATCCAAGCAATCCTGAATCATATCACCCAATATCATTACTTACATCAGATGTGAAGCTATTGGCAAAAGCGTTAGCCATCAGATTGGCTAAAGTAATACCTAAGATGGTTTTATCTCAAATCGATCTACTACAGTGAATATAAGACGCTTATTCCTTAATATGCAGGCCCTCTCTGAAAATCTGGGTAATAGAGCTATATAGTCGCAAAAGCTTTTGACATTACAAAATGGAATTTTTTATGGCATTGCTTAGAAAAATGTGGTTTTGGTCCATACTTTATACGGTGAATAAAACTCCTTTATGCTGCCCCGTTACTTTGGTCCTTGAACCTTTGGCTGCTTCTGTCAATCATCAAATATTTTTGGATTTCGCAGATCGTTGGGAGAGGACAAGATTGCTTTATGAGCTGACGATACACTTTTATTTTTGGGAAACACTTTGTCATCTTTAAAAGCAGTAATGTCTTTAACCGCTTGCCAAACAGCCGCCGTCATTTTACTGGTGGGCACGATCCTGCGAACCATCGTAGTTATACGTCAGCTCACGGGATTGGGTAACACACACTTCCCTGTTCTGTTCTGAGAGGAGTGACAGATCATGTGTTCCTGTTAGCTAGGAACCACGATCCGTCACTACCGCTAGTCAGTCCCCTCCCCCTTCAGTTAGAATCACCTCCCAGGGAACACAGTTAACCCCTTGATCGCCCCCTAGTGTTAACCCCTTCACTGCCAGTGACCTTTTTACAGTAATCAATGCATTTTTATAGCACTGATCGCTGTATAAATGCCAATGGTCCCAAAAATTGGCAAAATTGTCTGCCATAATGTTGCAGTCATGATAAAAATCGCAGATCTCTGTCATTACTAGTAAAAAAATAAAGATAATAAAAATGCTATAAATCTATCCCCTATTTTGTAGATGCTATAACTTTTGCGCAAACCAATCAATATACGCTCATTGCTAATTTTTATTACCAAAAAATATGTAGAAGAATACATATTGGCCTAAACTGAGAAAAAATTTGCTTTAAAAAAAAATGGAGATATTTATTATAGCAAAAAGTACAAAATATTGTGTTTTTTTCAAAATTGTCACTTTTTTTTGCTTATAGCGCAAAAAATAAAAACGGCAAGGGTGATAAAATACAGCCAAAAGAAAGCTCTATTTGTGGGAAAAAAAGGATGTCAATTTTGTTTGGGTGCAGTGTTGCAAGACCGTGCCATTGCCAGTAAAGCGACACAGTGCAGAATCACAAAAAATGGCCTGTCATTTAGCAGCCAAATCTTCCGGGGCTGAAGTGGTTAATCAATACATATGGATCTTTCTCAGGTTTTACAATAAACTGGGATAAATCAGTTCTTTTACCAGTGGACCCCCTGATGACCAACCTGCCAATTTCTGCCTCCCAAATAGCAGTAGTTTCTACATTTAAATATTTGGGTGTACAAGTTACATCACAAGTAAGTGCACATGTGGAGAGAAATTTAGACCCATTGCTTAAGTGGTTTAAACAAAAGGGGAAAATTTGGAGTAAGTTGCCTTTAACGATAATAGGTAGAGCTAATTTGTTAAAGATGATATGGATGTCACAATTGTTATATTTGTTACACAATTGTCCTGTATGGCTTACTCGGAAATGATTTAGACAAATATATACCTTGTTTAGAGATCTTATTTGGAAGAATAAACATCCTGGGATTAGATTGGAAATTCTGCAGCTGTCTAAGGATGAGGGAGGCCTGGCTCTTCCTAATGCCAGATTGTATTTTCTGGCATCTCAACTTCAGCAATTGTACGGTTGGAATATTTTAGACTGTGAGGACTCCATACAACAATTATATTTTCTCAATTACCAATAAATCCATGGGTACACTTATTAGTAGCCCACCACTTTTATAGTAAACAAAACTATCCCACATTTTACTTAATTCATAAAATTTGGACTACTATTCAACGAGATACTCATTATGAAGGATATACTCAATACATACCCATATGGAATAATCCATGACTGTCTGAGGTAGCAAAACTTGAAAATTTTGATTTATGGAATAGAGTTGGTGTTCTGCTTCTTTGTCAACATTTTAATAACAAGGTTTTGCAACCATTTGACAAACTGGCAGAGATATATCATTTGCCTAATAATACATTTCTTCAATATTTACAGCTGCGACATGCTCTGCAGAGTCAAGCAAAGAATTTTTTATTAAAATATAACCCTTCATTAAATCTAACTATGGCAGTAACTGTAAGACAATCTAAACAGGGACAGGGACAAGAACATATATTCTTCTCTACAAGAGAAAAGTATAGCAAATCTACTAGAGGGTAGCTCTAGATGGTGGCGTAGAGATCTGGAGACACTTAGTGATGAGTGGGAGCAAGCTCTGAAGAACTTATTTGGGGTATCCCTATCCTCCTCACAGCGTTTTTTAAGCAGCTGTTTATTATTCATAGAGCTCATCATACTCCTTTGAAGTTGCACTCTTAGGGTAAGGCAACTACATTAAATTGTCCAAGATATACTTCTGATGTAGGTACACTCATACATAAGCTGTGGCGTTGTCCCAAATTGCATTGTTACTGGGAAGGTGTGATACGTTGAATTCCTTGTGTTCCACACAGGTTCATTTTGATCCAAAGGTAGCATTGTTAGGGATTGTACCTGAGGATACTCTCCCAGCTGTAATGCACGTGATATGGTTAAGAACTATGTATATGGCTTGTAAACTTATATTACAAAAATGGATATCAAACCACAAACAGAAGATCAATGGATTAAAGCAATTCATTGTAATTTAAGATGTGAGGAGTTGACATATAAACATAGGAGATGCCCCAAACAATTTGTGAAAATCTGGTATTGGTGGCTAGTCTCTGATTTGTCTGAGCAGTCAATTGAGCATATTAATGATAATGTGGAAAGTTAGTAATGAAATAGAATATCTGTTGAGGATAACTGCAAAAGTAAATAAATACTGTTAAAATGCAATAATTTAAATGGAATACTTAGGTCAGGTTTATAATACTGCTAATTCTGTTAACCTGAAGGGGAATCAATGGTTCTGAAGTGAAAGAGGGATTCAACTGATGACTCAAATATCTGGTGCGCGTAAATGAATTACATTTTTTTTGTTTTGTTTTGTTAAACTGGAGTATATGATGGAAATGTTCTATGTTGTAATGTGTTTTTTTGTATATGAGAGATTTAATAAAAAGTATATAAATTAAAAAAAAAAAAAAAAAAGATTGAGAGAAAGGGGCCCAACTGAACCATGTTGGAGAAAAGATTGCAGGTCCGTAACCCTAAGCCCTAAAATATTAGCCTTATTTAACCAGGGCCAAAAGTATCAGTGCTACAAGTTGCACACCAAAATAATTCATGCTTTGGGGCCAACTGTTTTGAGGGCCTATTTGCACTGTATATAATGGTGACTGAATGGCAATACATGCTGCACAGAATGAGAAATCCTTTTGCAGGTTAATTATATCACATACAGTACATATAGAATTTTACCTTTGTTTTTATCTGTTTGCCTGAAATTCAGTTTTATAAACATTACAAAGCCAAGAGAGCCTCATATTTCCCTCTATAAATGACCACATTTATTAAAGTACTGTATGTAATTAAATTAACTTTTTAAAATGTATATCGGCAGGCATACATTTACAAGTAAACACAGAATATCTTATGCATGTTAAATGTCCCTAATTTTAGACAGAGTTTAATAGAGTTAACCATTATAATAAACAGAATCAGAATGTGTAATGAGGCAAATCGCATTGTTATTACCATGCCATAAAAATGTCATTATTCCTTTAGCATACTTGGCTGCACTAGTGCTAGTCTGCACTCATCTTTATTTAATACAGTTCACAGGTTATTGCTTATACTTGCTTTGTCCTCAGATTGTCCAGAAATATGAATTTATTTTAATAAATTCAAACAGCCAGTTGGAAAAAAATGTGCATTTATGTTTTGATAGTGCTAGAGGGAAAAAATGTTTTTGTTTTTTTCAAGATAGGGTTTACACTTGTTGTCTTTGAAGCTTGCAATCTACATTCAATGACAACTTGCACAATGCTACACCACAATAGTATGTATACAGATACATACATACAAGAGGTTTAGTTGTTCTCTAACCTAGCAGAAAAGGATAGATCAGAGATGGATTAAAGCGTATCTAAAGCCAAACACAAATATATAATATATTGCAGCTTACCAGTCCTTAGATATGTTGACTGCATTATTTTCTTTTTTAAGGTGTTACTAAACCCAGGACCCTGTGTTCACTATATCTGGACTCCCACAGTACACAGAACATGGAAATGCAATTATTTTAGTAATCATCAGCAGTATTACATAGCAGTCTTGTGGCTTCTATCAGTGTTTGGCTGAGAATTGGTTAAAGCTTGTAGGAGGAGTTTTCATTCACCTCTGACTGTCCTATGAGGCTGCATGGACCCTGACTTTCGGTCTGGACAGTGCTGATTGACCCTGTGCTGATCACATGCAATCAAAGAAAAAAAGGGGGGTGAAGAGAAGGAGGAATCCCAACTACTCCTTAATATCATCTGGTGTTCTCATATGGGAAATATTGGCCATGGATTGGCCTTACCCTTTGGAGATTCAACCGGTTGAATAAGGTGTGAGGTGAAATTGGAAGATGGTGGCCACCTATGTCCTCTTTAGACTTTAGGTCTTTTTAGTATGTGTTGGGAATAGGGATGTATTCTTTTTATTGTATTTTGTATTTAGAATAATATTTTTGGATAGTTTCAATTAAAGATTAATATTTTCATCACCGGTTTGTCCTCATAGAAGAGTTGCTTTGTGACTTTCACGAATTTGTTTCTGCTGATCACATGCACCCTTCCAAATGGAAAAAAACCTCTCTAGCTATACATATCAACCTGAGCATGAGCAGAGTGCCCCCAAAGGCTTTATTCTATCAGCAGATGGATTGGGGACAGTAAAGGAAGGCGAGGATCAGAGAAGAAACAGCCTTTCTACACAATGCAGAGGATTAACCCCTTATGCCCTGTACACACAATAGGATTTCCCGATGGAAAATGTGTGATAGGACCTTGTTGTCGGAAATTCCGACCGTGTGTAGGCTCCATCACACATTTTCCATAGGAATTTCCGACACACAAAGTTTGAGAGCTTGCTATAAAATTTTCCGACAACAAAATCCGTTGTCGGAAATTCCGATCGTGTGTACACAAATCCGACGCACAAAGTGCCACGCATGCTCAGAATAAATTAAGAAACGAAAGCTATTGGCTACTGCCCCGTTTATAGTCCTGACGTACGTGTTTTACGTCACTGCGTTCAGAACGACCAGATTTTCCAACAACTTTGTGTGACCGTGTGTATGCAAGACAAGTTTGAGCCAACATCCGTCTGAAAAAATCCTAGGATTTTGTTGTCGGAATGTCCAATCAATGTCCGACCGTGTGTACAGTGCATTAGGCTCCACAGCGAGTATAACAAGCATTCTTTACTGCATATGCAGACTGATTTTACTGTTGTGGATTTAGTAACACTTTGAGGCTAAGAGCATTTTCAGGAAGTACAAAAAAAATGTGGCCATGCCAGAAGTGAAGTATCCTTGTCATTTCCTGTGAGCTACAAAGCAAGAAAAAATCATCCTCATCTTTTTTGTGTAAACTACTAGTCCCATTAATCCACCGGATAAGGGGCTTACTGCAAACCGTCCACAAATACTTTGCACTAGGTTTCTCACCCCTGATACACTGACGGAAGGGTGCCAGCTCCAAACAGTCCATTGCCAGCTCAAGATTATAATGCAAAAAACATAGACTGAAATTGGTCTATAAAATGTAACCGATACAAAATAAATCCACCTACCCTCATGTGCGTTTCATTCCATCCGGAGCTTAGTCATAAAGATTTTCTGTGACAAAGCTCCAGATGGAGTGAAATATGTAAAAGGGGAACAGGTGGCTCTCTCTTGTGTTGGATAACTTTTTTAAACTTATTGCAAACTCTGAAGTTTAGTGGCTCCACTCCTATTTTTTGCATCCCCAGATAATATAGATAACCAATGGCGTTTGAAGTCCAGCCACTGTGACAACCATGGCTCTTTCCACAAATACAGTGCCTTGAGAAAGTATTCACACCCCTTAAAATTTTCCACATTTTGTCATGTTACAACCAAAAACGTAAATGTATTTTATTGGGATTTTTTGTGATAGAGCAACACAAAGTGGCACATACTTGTGAAGTGAAAGGAAAATTATAAATGGTTTTCTAAATTTTTTGCCAATAAATTTGTGAAAAGTGTGGCGTGAATTTGTATTCAGCCCCCTTCTACTTTGTAGAACCACCTTTCACTGCAATTACAGCTGCAAGTCTTTTGGGGTATGTCTCTATAAGGTTTGCACATCTAGAGCGTGACATTTTGCAAAATAGCTCAAGCTCTGTTAGATTGGATGGAGAGAGTCTGTGAACAACAATTTTCAAGACTTGCCACAGATTCTCAATTGGATTCAGGTCTGGACTTTGAGCCATTCTAACACATGAATATGCTTTGATCTAAACCAGGGATATGCAATTAGCGGACCTCCAGCAGTCCCATCATGCCTCTGCCTCTGGGTGTCATGCTTGTGGCTGTCAGAGTCTTGCAATGCCTCATGGGACTTGTAGTTCTGCAACAGCTGGAGGTCCGCTAATTGCATATCCCTGATCTAAACCATTCCATAGTAGCTCTGGCTGTATGTTTAGGGCAGTTGTCCTGCTGGAAGGTGAAGTCTTTTGCAGACTCTAAAAGGTGTTCTTCTAAGGTTGCCCTGTATCTGGCTCCATCCATCTTCCCATCAACTCTGACCAGCTTCCCTGTCCCCAATGAGGAAAAGTATCCCCACAACATGATGCTGCCTCCACCATGTTTCACAGTGGGGATGGTGTGTTCAGGGTGATGTGCAGTGTTAGTTTTCTATCACATATAGCGTTTTGCTTTAAGGCCAAAACGTTCAATTTTGGTCTTATCTGACCAGAGCACCTTCTTCCACGTTTGCTGTGTTCCCCACATGGCTTCTCACAAACTGCAAATGGGACATCTTATGGCTTTCCTTCAACAATGGCTTTCTTCTTGCCACTCTTCCATAAAGGCCAGATTTGTGGAGTGCATGACTAATAGTTGCGTGGTGGACAGATACTCCCACCTGAGCTGTAGATCTCTGCAGCTCCTCCAGAGTTACCATGGGCCACTTGGCTGCTTCTCTGATTATTGCTCTCCTTGCCCAGCCTGTCAGTTTAGGTGGACGGCCATGTCTTGGTAGGTTTGCAGTTGTGCCATACTCTTTTCATTTTCATATGATGGATTGAACATTGCTCCATGAGATGTTCAACGCTTGGGATATTTTTTTATAAAGTAACCCTGCTTTAAACTTCTCCACAACTTTATCCCTGACCTGTCTGGTGTGTTCCTTGGCCTTCATGATGCAGTTTGTTTACTAAGGTTCTCTACTAAACCTTGAAGGGCTTCACAGAACAGCTGTAATTGATAAATTACACACAGGTGGACTCTATTTACTAATTAGTTGACTTCCGAAGGCAATTTGTTCCACTGGATTTTAGTTAGGGGTATCAGAGTAAAGTGGGCTGCATACAAATGCAAGCCACACTTTTCTGATATTTGTTTGTAAAAAATTTTGGAAATCATTTATCATTTTACTTCCACTTCACAATTATGTGCCACTTTGTGTTAGTCTATCACCTAAAATCCCAATAAAATACATTTACGTTTTTGGTTGTAACATGACAAAATGTGGAAAATTTCAGGGGGTATGAATACTTTTTCAAGGCACTGTACAATGGAAAAATTAGTATACAGTAGCTTCCATGCCTCCAAGTTTCAGGGCTCATTCACACCACGTCAGTTGAGATAATCAACGAAGGCTGAACCACAGGGCACATACTGTATATGAGTAAGGCAATTGTTTTCTATATGCCCTGTTCACACCACTATGCTGCATTGATGTAGGTTGTGGCGCAGTTCATAAAAATGCAGACATGCTGTATTTTGTCCACATACACCGCATCTCCCCTCAGTGTGTCTTTCTGCCTGTTACTATAATGCAGGTTGTGTGAATGGGCCCTATAATTGCTTAATGCCTTGAACCCCTTCTGATCAGATGAGACACACTGAAAAATAATGGGAGAGAAGTAGAGCAAAGACTGTATGCCTATTTTTACCTGCACCCCCCCCCCCAACTTACTTCCAAACCACTCCTTGTACCTTTCACTAACATTGGAGTTAACATTTGTGTTGCACTTGGTTCTTTTTGTAGCTTCAATTCAACCTGTGCTAGTACTGCTTCATGAGAAAACTTTGTTTCTTCCTATGTGCTGTTTTTATACCCCTGCCTCATCTGCTAGTGACAAGCTAAAAGCATACCTCCCAGGACAGGTTAGGAATAAGTAACAGAGTGCAGGGGTCAGGATTAAGTAATGCTGGCCATACACTACATGAAAAATCAGCCGATAGTGATTTCGATAATCAAAAGAATTTTCAGAAGGGCTAAAGATACCACCATCGTGTAGAAACCAAATTCAAAAAGATAAACGTTCAATGGACATAAATTAACCGGTTTATCATTCAATTAGGTCACATTAGAAGGGAAATTATGAAATAAAATTGACCTCTTGAAGTCACTTCCGGGTATACCCGCTTGGTGTACCATACAGTATGTTAGTTGTGGACAGATCTTTCTTCTTTGTTATCGGTATCTTCACTTTGTTAGAATTCCCATAGCTTTCCATCCAGTATTGTTCAGGTGGATGAGAGGACCATTGCCATAGCAATGCTTGGTATCATGGCAATACAACAGGCACAGGAGAAGAAGAAAACTAGAAGAAGACAATGGACCAAGCACATTTTCACATGACATTGTTGAGAGACAAGGAAAATAATCCGGATGACATTCGTAATTATCTAAGAATGCCGGATGAAGCTTTTCAGCTGCTATTGAGCCATGTAGCACCTCTCATAGGAAGACAGGATACTGTCCTCAGACAAAGTATAACCGCAGAGCACCGGTTAATAGCTATACTGCGGTTTCTCGCAACTGGAAGGACATATGAAGATGTCAAGTTTACCACAGGCATATCGGCCCAGTTGCTGGGTCGCATCATCCCAGAAACCTGTGCGGCTATAGTGAAGGTCTTGCAAACTGAATATCTAAAGGTAATCAAATTATCTCTATTATTTGAAATGATGTACAAAAAACAGCATAGAAGTGATGTGAGAATTGCTTTTTTAACAGTAGGTAGTACAATTTGGCAGTAAAAGAATTTACTACAGATTTTTCTTTATATAACAAGAAATTAAATGTTTTTTTTTTTTTAACGAAAACATAATTTAACAAAAAAACTGAGCACAAATCGCTTTTCTGGGGGCTATCAACATCAGTATAACCATGAAAAAAAAACATATTAACACAACTCATCAAGCGCAAAAACACAGTTACAAGGATGTGTAATGGAAGTCATTTCCCCAGGTGTTTTGTGTTTGTTTATGTTGTATGGATGGTCCACGTCAGTGATGTGTCTGTTGAGATTGTTCAGATTGATGCCCTGAGTAGGGATGAGCCGAACACCCCCCGGTTCGGTTCGCACCAGAACCTGCGAACGGACCGAAAGTTCGCACGAACTTTAGAACCCCATTGACGTCTATGGGACTCGAACGTTCGAAATCAAAAGTGCTCATTTTAAAGGCTAATTTGCATGGTATTGTCCTAAAAAGGGTTTGGGGACCCGGGTCCTACCCCAGGGGACATGTATCAATGCAAAAAAAACTTTTAAAAACGTCCGTTTTTTGGGGAGCAGTGATTTTAATGATGCTTAAAGTAAAAAAAAAAAAAGTGAAATATTCCTTTAAATATCGTACCTGGGGGGTGTCTATAGTATGCCTGTAAAGTGACGCGTGTTTCCCGTGTTTAGAACAGTCCCTGCACCAAATGTCATTTTTAAAGGAAAAAATCTCATTTAAAACTGCTTGCGGGTTTAATGTAATGTCGGGTCATGGCAATATGGATGAAAATCAGTGAGACAAACGGCATGGGTACCCCCCAGTCCATTACCAGGCCCTTTGGGTCTTGTATGGATATTAAGGGGAACCCCGCACCCAAATTAAAATAAGGAAAGGTGTGGAGCCACCAGGCCCTATACTGTATACTCTGAACAGCAGTATACGGGCGGTGCAAACAAGACAGGGACTGTAGGTTTGTTGTTAAGTAGAATCTCTTTGTAATTTTGAACGGGTACATTTTTAACTTGTTTAGCTCCAGCCAAAAAATCTTTTTTAAGCTTTTTGGAAAACATAGGGAAGGGTTATCACCCCTGTGACATTTGTTTTGCTGTCTTTCCTCCTCTTCAGAAGATTTTACCTCACTTTTTGTCCCAATGAAAAATGTTTTTTGAAAATTTGGGTTTTTTTGTGGAACAAGGATTGGAAAGCATCAGTGGAAAGGAGAATTTTTTTTCCCATATTAACTCTTACAGGAGAGAATTTCCCTTCCTAGGGGTAGATTTCATCTCACTTCCTGTTGTCTCCTTCCGTTTGCAAGTAGGAGTCGTTTGTAAGTTAGATGTTTTAAAGTAGGGTCCTGCCCTATATACTCAGCAGAAATTTGGGCCTTAGGTGTTGCTGTGGCCACAACACTGTAAGCCCTCACAGGGCCCTGCTGTGAAATATTAGATCAAGAATTGTAATTACATGCCCCTGTTGAACAGGAGCTGAAAAATTAGGCCTTAGGCACTGGTGCTGGTGCCACAACACTGCAACCCCTTACAGACACTCTAGTTGGAACGCAGGAACGAGCCCTGCTGCAAAGTATTGCATCAAAAATTGTAATTACACGCCCCTGTTAGACAGGGGCAGAAAAATTGGGCCTTAGGCACTGGTGCTGGTGCCACAACACTGCAACCCCTCACAGACACTCTAGTTGGAACGCAGGAACGAGCCCTGCTGCAAAGTATTGCATCAAAAATTGTAATTACATGCCCCTGTTAGACAGGAGAAGAAAAATTGGGCCTTGGGCACTGGTGCTGGTTCCACAACACTGCAACCCCTCACAGACACTCTAGTTGGAATGCAGGAACGAGCCCTGCTGCAAAGTATTGCATCAAAAATTGTAATTACACGCCCCTGTTAGACAGGAGAAGAAAAATTGGGCCTTGGGCACTGGTGCTGGTGCCACAACACTGCAACCCCTCACAGACACTCTAGTTGGAATGCAGGAACGAGCCCTGCTGCAAAGTATTGCATCAAAAATTGTAATTACACGCCCCTGTTAGACAGGAGAAGAAAAATTGGGCCTTGGGCACTGGTGCTGGTGCCACAACACTGCAACCCCTCACAGACACTCTAGTTGGAATGCAGGAACGAGCCCTGCTGCAAAGTATTACATCAAAAATTGTAATTACACGCCCCTGTTAAACAGGGGCTGAAAAATTGTGCCTTAGGCAATGGTGGTGGCGCCCAGAACCAAAAATGTTCTTACAAGCTATCAGCGTGATGATTGAGGAGGAAGAGGATAATTACTCAGGGATAGTCAGCATAGGCAGTCTTTGAATGGATCTGAGATTTCAAAAAAAATTATTCGGTTACATCAGCATCAGGTGCTTGGTAGCTGGTGGTGATCCAAGACTGATTCATTTTTATGAAGGTCAGTCGATCGACCGAGTCGGTGGACAGACGCACCCTTTGATCGGTTACCACACCTCCAGCAGCACTGAATGTGTGTTCCGAAAGAACGCTGGATGCAGGACAGGCCAGTAGCTCAATTGCATACTGTGCAAGCTCTGGCCAGTGATCCATCCTCAAGACCCAGTAACCCAGAGGATTTTCGGTGGGAAAGGTGTCCAAGTCTGATCTTGCCCCTAGGTATTCCTGCACCATGTAAAACAGACGCTGGCGATGGTTGCTGGAACCGATCATACCTTGGGGCTGCGGACCAAAAAATTGTCTGAACGCATCGGTCAGACGGCCACCTTCTCCACCGCTCCTTCTTTGACTGACCGAAGCCTCAGCAATACGTTGTCCAGAAACAGGAGTTTGTAACCTCCCAGTCTCTGGGAACGCATTGCACAGACCTTTCTGCAAGGCCTCCCGAAGATGTTTCATCCTCTGCTCCCTCTGCGATGGCAAGATAAGGTCCGCAACCTTATCCTTGTAACGTGGATCAAGGAGGGTTGCCAGCCAGTATTGGTCCTTCTCCTTGATACCACGAATACGAGGATCCTTACGCAGGCTTTGCAGGATCAGGGAGGCCATGCAGCGTAGGTTTGCTGAGGCATTCGGTCCGGAGTCCTCTGGGTCACTAAGGACGACATGGTCCGCAGCCACCTCCTCCCAGCCACGTACAAGTCCATGTGTTTCTTGGGACTGATCCCTTAAAGACTGCTGCTGATGCTGAGTGCCAGGCTCCACCTCCATACTGACACAATCTTCCTCCTCCTCCTCCTCCTCATCCTCCTCGTCCTCTTCCTGTGTGATCGGCGGGCACGCAGGAACACTGTCTGGATAAAGGGGGCCTTGAGAGCTAAGGAAGTCCTCCTCTTCCTGCCTCTGTTCTGCCTCAAGTGCCCTGTCCATTATTCCACGCAGCGTGTGCTCCAACAGGTGGACAAGGGGGACAGTGTCACTGATGCATGCACTGTCACTGCTCACCATCCTCGTGGCCTCCTCAAATGGTGACAGGACAGTGCATGCATCCCTGATCATGGCCCACTAGCGTGGGGAAAAAAAATCAAGCTCCCCTGACCCTGTCCTGGTGCCATAGTCGCACAGGTACTCATTGATGGCCCTCTGCTGCGTGTGCAGCCGCTGCAGCATGGCCAATGTTGAGTTCCACCTGGTGGGCATGTCACAGATTAGGCGGTTCTTGGGCAGGTTAAACTCCTTTTGGAGGTCCGTCAGCCGAGCACTGGCATTATATGACCGGCGGAAATGCACACAGACTTTCCTGGCCTGCCTCAGGACATCCTGTAAGCCCGGGTACCTGCCCAAGAGCTGCTGCACCACCAAGTGAGCCAAACAGGGCACATGGGTCATTTGTCCCTGTCGGAGGGCAGAGAGGAGGTTGGTGCCATTGTCGCAAACCACCATTCCTGCCTTAAGTTGGCGTGGCGTCAACCACCTCTGAACCTGCCCCTGCAGAGCTGACAGAACCTCTGCCCCAGTGTGGCTCCTGTCCCCCAAGCACACCAGCTCAAGCACCGCATGGCATCTTTTGGCCTGCGTACTTGCGTAGCCCCTTGAACGACTACGGAGCACCGCTGGTTCCGAGGAAGAGGCCATGGAGGAAGAAGAAGAGGAGGGGGTGGAGGAGAGAGGTGTGTCACAATCATTAGCATTTTGGAGGCGTGGTGGCGGAACAACCTCCAACACTACTGCACCTTGTCCTGCATCCTTCCCAGCTGCCAGCAGAGTCACCCAATGCGCCGTGAAACTTAGGTAACATGCCTGTCCATGCCTGCTGGACCATGAGTCAGCGGTAATATGCACCTTACCGCTGACCGCCCTGTCCAGCGAGGCATGGACATTGCCTTCCACATGCCGGTAGAGAGCCGGAATCGCCTTCCGTGAGAAAAAGTGGCGTTTGGGTACCTGCCACTGAGGAACCGCACATTCCACAAACTCACGGAAGGGGGCAGAGTCTACCAACTGAAAAGGCAACAGTTGAAGTGCCAGCAATTTTGCCAAGCTAGCATTCAACCGCTGGGCATGTGGATGGCTGGGAGCAAACTTCTTTCGGCGGTGCAGCAGCTGGGGCAGGGAAATTTGCCTGGTACAATCTGACGTCGGTGTACCAAAAGCAGATTGCCCACAAGTACTTGGCTGTGACACACCTAATTCTACACCTTCATTCCTCTCAGTGCAGGTCTCAGAGAGGACTGAAGGTCTAGTGGGGTTGGAAATCTCAGCTGATGAGGAGCAAGGAGAGGTCCTCTTTGTTCTTTGGTGTGGGTCTTTTAGATGCGCTTGCCAACGAACTGCATGGCAGGTCAACATATGTCTGGTCAAGCATGTGGTACCCAAGCGGGAGATGTTTTGGCCACGTGAGATACGCTTGAGACATATGTTGCAAATAGCAGCGGTGCGATCTGATGCACTCGTCTCAAAAAAGGCCCACACCAAAGAATTTTTTGAATAACGCGCAGAGACTGCAGTGCCCTGCACATGTGATGCAGTCAATGTGCTGCCCTTAGGCTGGCCCCTGGAGGGCATCCTGCCTCGTTGGTGATGTGCCGCCTCCTCCTCCTCTCTCCTATCAGGCACCCACGTTGAGTCAGTGACCTCATCATCCCCTCCCTCCTCATCACTGGAGCAAACCTGGCAGTATGCTGCAGCAGGGGGAGCATGACTGTCAGATTGCTGTCCTTCTTGGGCACCCCCTCTGTCCGTGCTCATGTTACTGCCTTCATCGAGCTCAGTATCATCATCAGAACCTTCCAAACGCTGGGCATCCTCCTGGAGCATGTACCCAACACTGTGGTCAAACAGTTCGAGGGACTCCTCAGGAGGACATGGTGGAGCTAGGGAAGGAGTCACTGATGACATTGAGCCGAGGGAAGAGGCCGCTGCTTTGCCAGACAAAGCACCCTGGGCATGGGTGAGAGAGGATGAGGAGGATGAGGACGGCTTGGTCATCCACTCGACCAAGTCTTCCGCATGTTGCGGCTCAACACGGCCAGCTGCCGAAAAAAAGGCCAAGCATGTCCCATGGCCACGTGCTGATGAGGATGCACCGTCTCCATGACCAGCACTAGACACAGAGCCTGCTTGCCCTCTCTTATTGGCTTGTGACTGTCTGCCTCTCCTTCTTGGCCTTCCAGACATACTAATGGCCTGTAGCTGCACTAAGCTGGGATATATACGGTATATATATATATATATATATATATACTGCAGCTAGCAAAATCAACTTCCTGCCTGTAGTATGAGAACACCACCAACCTTCTACAGGTAGCTTTAGCTGAACACTGTGAGGTGGACGCACCCCACTAATTTGTAGGTTTAGCTGAACACTGTGAGCAGGACGCACTGCACTAAATGTAAATAGTCTAGCTGCCTGACCGTGGTACTAATAGGATCAAAAGAACACCAGTAATTTTCTTCAGGTAGCTTTATATACTGTAACAAGACAAGCCTGCCTGTCAGTAGGAAGATAACAGGAACGGATCTAGCTGAACACTGTGAGCAGGACGCACTGCACTAACTGTAAATAGTCTAGCTGCCTGACCGTGGTACTAATAGGATCAAAAGAACACCAGTAATTTTCTTCAGGTAGCTTTATATACTGTAACAAGACAAGCCTGCCTGTCAGTAGGAAGATAACAGGAACAGATCTAGCTGAACACTGTGAGCAGGACGCACTTTACTAAA
Source organism: Lithobates clamitans (assembly GCA_037952925.1). Lineage (NCBI taxonomy): Eukaryota > Metazoa > Chordata > Amphibia > Anura > Ranidae > Lithobates > Lithobates clamitans. Next base: position 14,056,436 of record JBBGZY010000573.1, read on the forward strand.
TGTAAATAGTCTAGCTGCCTGACCGTGGTACTAATAGGATCAAAAGAACACCAGTAATTTTCTTCAGGTAGCTTTATATACTGTAACAAGACAAGCCTGCCTGTCAGTAGGAAGATAACAGGAACGGATCTAGCTGAACACTGTGAGCAGGACGCACTGCACTAACTGTAAATAGTCTAGCTGCCTGACCGTGGTACTAATAGGATCAAAAGAACACCAGTAATTTTGTTCAGGTAGCTTTATATACTGTAACAAGACAAACCTGCCTGTCAGTAGGAAGATAACAGGAACGGATCTAGCTGAACACTGTGAGCAGGACGCACTGCACTAAATGTAAATAGTCTAGCTGCCTGACCGTGGTACTAATAGGATCAAAAGAACACCAGTAATTTTCTTCAGGTAGCTTTATATACTGTAACAAGACAAGCCTGCCTGTCAGTAGGAAGATAACAGGAACGGATCTAGCTGAACACTGTGAGCAGGACGCACTGCACTAAATGTAAATAGTCTAGCTGCCTGACCGTGGTACTAATAGGATCAAAAGAACACCAGTAATTTTCTTCAGGTAGCTTTATATACTGTAACAAGACAAGCCTGCCTGTCAGTAGGAAGATAACAGGAACGGATCTAGCTGAACACTGTGAGCAGGACGCACTGCACTAACTGTAAATAGTCTAGCTGCCTGACCGTGGTACTAATAGGATCAAAAGAACACCAGTAATTTTCTTCAGGTAGCTTTATATACTGTAACAAGACAAGCCTGCCTGTCAGTAGGAAGATAACAGGAACTGATCTAGCTGAACACTGTGAGCAGGACGCACTGCATTAACTGTAAATAGTCTAGCTGCCTGACCGTGGTACTAATAGGATCAAAAGAACACCAGTAATTTTCTTCAGGTAGCTTTATATACTGTAACAAGACAAGCCTGCCTGTCAGTAGGAAGATAACAGGAACGGATCTAGCTGAACACTGTGAGCAGGACGCACTGCACTAAATGTAAATAGTCTAGCTGCCTGACCGTGGTACTAATAGGATCAAAAGAACACCAGTAATTTTCTTCAGGTAGCTTTATATACTGTAACAAGACAAGCCTGCCTGTCAGTAGGAAGATAACAGGAACGGATCTAGCTGAACACTGTGAGCAGGACGCACTGCACTAAATGTAAATAGTCTAGCTGCCTGACCGTGGTACTAATAGGATCAAAAGAACACCAGTAATTTTCTTCAGGTAGCTTTATATACTGTAACAAGACAAGCCTGCCTGTCAGTAGGAAGATAACAGGAACGGATCTAGCTGAACACTGTGAGCAGGACGCACTGCACTAACTGTAAATAGTCTAGCTGCCTGACCGTGGTACTAATAGGATCAAAAGAACACCAGTAATTTTCTTCAGGTAGCTTTATATACTGTAACAAGACAAGCCTGCCTGTCAGTAGGAAGATAACAGGAACGGATCTAGCTGAACACTGTGAGCAGGACGCACTTTACTAAATGTAAATAGTCTAGCTGCCTGACCGTGGTACTAATAGGATCAAAAGAACACCAGTAATTTTCTTTAGGTAGCTGTTAATACTGTAACAAGACAAGCCTGCCTGTCAGTAGGAAGATAACAGGAATGGATCTAGCTGAACACTGTAAGCAGGACGCACTTTACTAAATGTAAATAGTCTAGAAGATAACAGGAACGGATCTAGCTGAACACTGTGAGCAGGATGCACTTTACTAAATGTAAATAGTCTAGCTGCCTGACCGTGGTACTAATAGGATCAAAAGAACACCAGTAATTTTCTTTAGGTAGCTGTTAATACTGTAACAAGACAAGCCTGCCTGTCAGTAGGAAGATAACAGGAACGGATCTAGCTGAACACTGTGAGCAGGACGCACTGCACTAAATGTAAATAGTCTAGAAGATAACAGGAACGGATCTAGCTGAACACTGTGAGCAGGACGCACTTTACTAAATGTAAATAGTTTAGCTGCCTGACCGTGGTACTAATAGGATCAAAAGAACACCAGTAATTTTCTTTAGGTAGCTGTTAATACTGTAACAAGACAAGCCTGCCTGTCAGTAGGAAGATAACAGGAACGGATCTAGCTGAACACTGTGAGCAGGACGCACTGCACTAAATGTAAATAGTCTAGAAGATAACAGGAACGGATCTAGCTGAACACTGTGAGCAGGACGCACTGCACTAAATGTAAATAGTCTAGAAGATAACAGGAACGGATCTAGCTGAACACTGTGAGCAGGGCGCACTGCACTAAATGTAAATAGTCTAGAATTTAACAGGAACGGATCTAGCTGAACACTGTGAGCAGGACGCACTGCACTAAATGTAAATAGTCTAGAAGATAACAGGAACGGATCTAGCTGAACACTGTGAGCAGGACGCACTGCACTAAATGTAAATAGTCTAGAAGATAACAGGAACGGATCTAGCTAAACTGAATACAGTGTATATATATATATGCAACACCCTGGATGCATATATATAGACAATACACTGTAAGTGCAGCTAACTGACTGACTGTTCTGCCTAATCTATCTAACTCAAATCAAATGACACTGTCTCTCTGTCTATCTCTTTCAACGCCGGAACACACACTACACAGGGCCGCCGTGCAGGCGGCCTTATATAGTGTGGGGCGTGTACTAAATCCCCTGAGCCATAATTGGCCAAAGCCTCCTTGGCTTTGGCCAATTACGGCTCTCTGTTCAGGCGGCACTGTGATTGGCCAAGCATGTGGGTCATAGTGCATGCTTGGCCAATCATCAGCAAGCAATGCACTGCGATGCCGCAGTGAATTATGGGCCGTGACGCGCCACACGAATTTGGCGCGAATGGCCCATATCGTTCGCAATTCGGCGAACAACCGAACAGCCGATGTTCGAGTCGAACATGGGTTCGACTCGAACACGAAGCTCATCCCTAGCCCTGAGTGATATTGCACTCTGCCAAGTGTGTATGTTGTGTGAGATCTCCTCTGACTCACTTATTTAGTAGCTGGATCAGTAATGGTTCCATTAGTTGTTTTTGCTCTTCTGAAATCCGTCGTATTTTCTTAGCAGTTAGGCCTTCTAAATCATCACATTCATCCCTCTTTTGATTTAGTGCAGCTGATGCTTGTGAAAAAGCTGGTAGTTGAATCTTGTGATGTTCGTCTTTTTTTACCTCTGTTTGGTGTTTCAGCTGCTGATGTTGAAGGTTCCAATTCATTAAAGAATAGATCCTGTGTAAAAGAAATAAAATGTGTTATTATAGTACATAAAAGCACACAATCTTTTAAACAATTATTCTTTTCTGTTACAGTTACCAACTTCTGTGGAGGAATGGCTGGCAACAGCCAAGCAATTTCAAGATTATTGGAATTTCCCGAATTATGGTGGTGCGATAGATGGTAAGCATGTGTGTATTACACCCCTTGCAAACTTGGGTTCCTACTATTACAATTACACTGGATATTTCAGCATCATGTTAATGGCCATAGTGAATGCAACATACAAATTCATTGTTGTGGACATTGGGAAGAATGGACAAAACTCTGATGTAGGAGTAATAGACCAAACTGAGTTTTACAAATGTCTGAAATTGGGTCACTCAATCTGCCATCAAAACAAGAGACAGTAAATGGACTCAACTTCATCTTTGTTGCCAATGAGGCATTTGGTTTAGGAGAAAATCTGCTCAAACCATTTCCTATGAAAAATCTTAGCCCAGATAAAAGAATATCTCATTACAGATTATCCCGAGCTAGACGTGTGGTCGAGAATGCATTTGGTATCATGGCCAACAGGTTTAGAATCTTCCATACTGCTATCAATGTCTCTCCTAAAACATTGATACAGTTGCTGCGTGCTGCACAATTTCCTGCGTCGCACTACCTCCTCATATATGCCACAGGCCATGCTTGATAGGGAAGACACTGTGGCAGGTAATGTGATTCTTGGTGATTGGCGGCCTGACACCGAGGCACTGGTAAACCTAGGCCATGCAGATCCATGCCTCCCAGGTCAAATTGCACGATAAAATTGTGTGGAATATATGCAATACTTTGTTGGGTCTAGTGCTGTAAATTGGCAGAATAATGTGTAGAGTGTATGCCACTGCTCATTATTTGTCAGGTTATACCAAAGCCATCTATCTGAATAATCGCTTATCCCGTACATGTACATAGATGTTCTTTGCTAGGCAATTTAAGATAAATGTAAAATGAACATTGACAATCCATAAAGTGTTTATGTATTTTTCATTACGTAAAAAAAAAATCCAAATGGTAAAAATAAAAAGCATTTCCTGCAATTTACCTGACTATCTGCAAGTTCCTCTTGTGTCCTATCTTCTGTGTCTGGTGAATTGTGATCTATGGCTAAACTGTATACTGATGGTCTAGCATCATCTTGGTCAGTGAGAAAGTGAAGACTGTCAAAATACCATAGATGAGTTATGCATATTTCATCTGCCCCAGCTCCTGATCTTTTAGGCTCATAGATTTTGTTTAATTCTTTTTTGAACACGGTTCTCAGTTTTGCAATCTTCCCTTTGACATAAGTAACATCAGCTTTAACATAAACAGCAGTGCAAAGTTCAACCAATTTCATATATGCTTCATTTTTTTTTAAGTTTGTCTGAATATTCCCTTAAGCGCATTTTCCATAGACAGGGCAGCTCTCTATACATTTGTATGAATTGCAGTAAAAAAGCAGGTGAAGTAAACTTACTCACCATAGTGCCTGTACAACAAAAAAATAGAACACTCACAGCATGCATACATATTAGCACTAGCTCATCAGTACAGATCTCTACTTACCAATAATTGCTTGAAGAAAATGATTGGAAGAATTGGGATAGAGTTTGTTCGCGACAACGATCTGTGCACCGGAACAGGAAATGCGTCACCTTGTGTACTGAGGAAGAAGCTGATGTGCTCCGCCCTTCTTCTCCAACAGGTGCCATTTCGCCCATACCATGAGGAGTGAGAGTCCAGACACAGATGTGCTGCCCAGGAAGCGGCAACGCAGCACCATGAAAGCAACACCATATATATATATATATATATATATATATATTAGGGTTGTCCCGATACCACTTTTTTAGGACCGAGTACAAGTACCGATACTTTTTTTCAAGTACTCGCCGATACCGATTACCGATACTTTTTTTTTAATGTCACGTGACAGTGTTTTTTTTTTCATTTTTTTTTTTTTTTTTTTAACAGTGCTTGCTTTTTTTTTGGGGGGGGGAGGGGGTGAACGTTGTATGTGTGTGTTATTTTTTTTTTTTTACAATTTTTATTTTTTACAATAATATTTCTTTTATTCTTTATTGTTTTGTTTTTTGTTTTTAATCAGCCCTTTTGGGGGGCTTTGGTGAGATATCAGGGGTCTTAACAGACCTCTGATATCTCCCCCTTGAGACAGAGAAAGAGACAGAGGATAGAGAATCCCCAGTCCCTTTCTCTGCAGCCTCAGCTGCACTGACAATGAATGGAGAGAAGACAGCAGCTTCTCTCCATTCGTAAACTGACACATAGTAATCATAGAAGATTACAATGTTTCAGTTATGTGAATGGACAGAGTCAGCTGACTCTATCCATACACAAAGGAAGGAGGAGGGGGAGGACGGAGGAACGGAGGGGGAGAACGGAGGGGACAGATAAGAGCAGAACGGAGGGGACAGATAAGAGCAGAACGGAGGGGGACAGCTGAGAGGGACAGAGGAAAGGAGGGGGCATGGAGGAGGATGCAGTGACAGTCAGCTGTGAGCGATCACCGCTGTCTGTCACTAAAGCTGGTGAAAGCCGCTGGGGGAGAATCTTGTAACTCCCCCACGTGCCGATCACTGCTGACAGTCAAGGTATCGGGGGAAGCATCGGGAGCATTTGCCCGAGTACAAGTACTTGGGCAAATGCTCGGTATCGGTGCCGATACCGATACTAGTATCGGTATCGGGACAACCCTAATATATATATATATATATATATATATATATATATATATATATATATATATATATATGCTAAAGGGAACATTGTTCTTCCCCAAAAATCCAGTGTTGAAATTGGTCTTTTAATCCTAACCAACCTGAGCAGGTCTAGGGCTTGATGGCATCAGAAAAAAAAAAAAAAGCCATTACAGCATTTGTGCATCCCCACTGCATGGTAACATTTTTCTTGACCTGGAAATATTTTGCAGTTGTGATGTCAACTCCAGAATACCATAGCCCAGTCTCAGAGCACATTTTGGCATCATATGAGTAGACCTGAGCAGGTAGAACATTTTTTTTTTTTATAATCTTAATATTATTTCATGTGTAGTAAAAGTCCATATGCAATTACATTAAACAATCACGTTTAAAAAAACATTCAAACAAATCTGCAATACAATTATGCACACGTTTATGTCTATTCTTGTACTGTTTATTCTCCATCATGTGCCTGTAAACTTTATCATGCACATTGCATAATCTTGCTTATTGGGCGACTGGTGTCATTCCTGATCATAGCTGTTTAAAAAAAAGGGTGCCGTTTTATATAAATAAGAAATATAGGCCTTGTTGTATTACCTAGTGGATAGCGACAAATGTGTGTGCATAATTTGATGTCATAACCGTATGTACTACCATTATTTTGCATCATGTGCGAACACATGCAGCCTTGTTACTATTATGGACTGAAAACCAAAAATTTTGCACTGTTTTTTGAAAAAAAAAATATGATTGCAATAAAGTTTGCTAAAAACAATTTTGCTTGTCTTTACTTTGTAAGCTTATTTTTTACATGACTGTAGTCAATGGCAAACTCATATGTACTATGGGTTCTGCTAGCTGAATGTGTATTTGAGCTTGTGTAGACAAAAGATTGTTGTGGCTGCATGTGTTATCACGCATTTGTTTACAAAAAAATCGAACTATTTTTCTCCTGCGAGAAAGTCACTAACCTAGCAAAGTTCGTTCATTCAATAAAAATATTTCCAAATTGTCAATCGAATTTTCGGGGCTGAAAATTTGGAACTGATTATCGTTCATCATCCACTAACTATCAGAAAATTGGCCGAATGTTCGAAACAATAGAATTTTGGATAATTTTTCGTATAGTGTATGGCCAGCATAACGTTCAGAGTGCAGGGGTCAATATTAAGTAAAATACAGAGTGCAGGGGTCAGAGTGCAAAGTGCACAGTCTATTTGCCTTGAGTAAATCAACCACATAGACTGCATGGATTTCATTGGCGTTGACAGTACACATATATGCAGCCTCTTGGTGGGTGGGCCTTAACGCCGATCGGCCACATATATGCGGCCCTGTGTTACCGTGCTGTGACCGCACTCCAGCAAAGTAGCCGGCAGGAATCGATAAGCTCTCAGTGCATGCTTGCGATTGGAAGCTTTCCGATCATGTAACCACTGTGACAGCCAATCACAGCGGTCACATGAATGCCCGCCTTCGCCTCCCGGGTTTTAGAACTCTTAAAGGGCCAGGTGGCACCAAGCGGTTAAGTAACACACAGAGTTCAGGGGTCAGAATTAAGTAACATACAAAGTTCAGGGGTCAGGATTAAGTAACACAAAGGGGTTGATTTACTACAACTGGAGAGTGAAAAATCTGGTGCAATTCTGCATAGAAAACAATCGGCTTCCAGGTTTTTTTTATGCCAAAGCTTAACTGAACATGCTAAAGTTAGAAGCTGACTGGCTACCATGCACACCTGCACCAGATTTTGAACTCTCCAGTTTTAGTAAATCAACCCCATGGAGTGACCAGATCAGGATTAAGTAACGCAGGGATCATAGATACATAGTAATGCCGCGTACACACAACCGCACATTCCGAGTCCAAAATCGATGTTTTTTTTTTTCCGACGGATGTTGGCTCAAACTTGTCTTGCATACACATGGTCATACAAATCTTGTCGGAAATTCCGAACGCCAAGAACGCGGTGACAAGCAACACGTACGACGAGCCGAGAAAAATTAAGTTCAATAGCCAGTGCGGCTCTACTGCTTGATTCCGAGCATGCGAGGAACATTGTGCGTCGGAATTGTGTACACAAGATCAGAATTTACAACAACGGATTTGTTGTCGGAAAATTTGATATCCAGATCTCAAATTTTGTTTGTCAGAATTTCTGCTGGAAAATGTCTGATAGAGCCTACACACGGTCGGAATTTCTGACAATAAGCTCCAATCGAACATTTCCCGTCGGAAAATTCTACCGCGTGCATTAGTCTGGTTGAAAAAAGATACAAGTTCATCTAGTTCAACCAATAAAAGGGAAAAAAAATATCCTAAAAAAAAAAAAATCATACAATCCTATATACACAATCCTATACCCAGAGTTGATCCAGAGGAAGGAAAAAAAACCCCAGCAAAGCATGAACCAATTTACTCCAGCAGGGGAAAAAAAACCTTCCCGTTCTCTCGAGAGGCAATCGGATATTCCCTGGATCAACTTTCCCTATAAATGTTAGTACCCAGTTATATTATGTACATTTAGAAAAGAATCCAGGCAATTTTTTAAAGCAATTTACTGAGCTGGATTGCAAACAGAGTCCAGTCCTGTGCAACTCCGGCCGAACTTGGTGGATGCGTCGTAGCAACCATTTCAAAACTTCCTCGTAGAATGCGGCATTCACTTTTTGACCCACCGGAACCATGGTTGATGACGTCATTGTCAAAGAAGCTGATCAACATTGTCTTGACTTTGGACTTTTGCAGGTGACTCTTTTTAGATCGCGGGGAAGACAGTGAACGCCATTCCATTGATTGCCGCTTAGATTCTGGATCTAACTGGTAGCACCAAGTCTCATCTCCTGTGGCAATGGTTCATAGAAGGGATGGATCCCAGTATCATTAGGTATTCTTGAAAAGAAAGCTATAGAAAAAATTGAAAACATTTACTATTATGTTACCTAGTTAAATTTTATATGAGATTTTGGTAATTAGGTTTACATTTACATGCTTAACTGCTCAAACTGAAATTTATTTTTGATAAATAGACAATATATGCCTTAACATTAGAGCATGCAAAGTGTTATAAAACATTTTGCAGTTTTCATACCTAGTAACACAACTAAGCCCACAGCCTAAAATTCTTCTCTGCATCTGCATTAGGGATGGGTGAACAGTTCAGCCCGAGTATAAGTTTGGGCCAAACTTTGGTTGTTAGGACGTCCGGCGAACAAAGTAAATTATGCGGCAACAATTTTGAAACGCCTTTTTTTTGGAAATCAAACAGTTTCATGAATTAAAAAATAACAAAACAATAAAGTTAGCCAAATTTTTTTGTATAATGTGAAACATAATGTTATGCCAAGTAAATAGATACCCAACATGTCACGTTTTAAATTTGTGTACACTCATGGAATGGCGCCAAATGTTTACAGGTTACCAGTTTAGAGTTACAGAGGAGGTCTAGTGCTAGAATTGTTACTCTCGCTCTAATGCACGTGGCGATACCTCACATGTGTGGTTTAAACGGCGTTTACATATGTGTGTGTTAGCTTCTGAGCACGAGCTACCGGGGACAGGGGCATTTTAAAATGTATTTTTTTTAAATTTTACTTTATTTTTTTTATTTTTACACTTTTTCTAGATTACATTTTTTTGATCACTTTTATTCCTATTATAAGGAATGTAAACATCCCTTGTAATAGGAATCTATTGTGACAGGTCCTCTTTATGGAGAGATGCGGGGTCAATAAGACCCCAAATCTCTCCTCCAGGCTGTAAAGCATGAGATCAGAAAAAAATTAAACAATCTCATCCTGACAGCCGCGATCACGCCTTTGTTTATGTACGGGGTCCGGGCGTGACATCATAACGTCTCGCCCAGGCCTCTGACGGTCATAGATATGACTGGTGACCATCTGGTCACCGGAAATCTCTATGGTCATCATCCAGTGGCATCTGATTCTTTCTCCAGGCCCGGATGGCACAGGAGAGCCCGGAGAAGCACCGGATGTTGGCGGGAGGGGGGTACATCCCCTCCCGTCACCTATAAGAATGATCAAGCAGCAGAACTGCCACTATGATTGTTCTTATTGTGCACAAATTCACTGCCTGCAAATAATGATATCTGAATGATGCCTGTAGCTGCAGGCATCATTCAGATATCCCCGCACAAAGTTAAGGACGTCATATGACGGCGTGCAGTATTAAAGTGGTTAAAGGTTTATATGTAAGTTATTTTCTAAAAAAGTGTTTGGGGACCTGGGTCCTGCCCCACGGGACATGTATCAATGCAAAAAAAAGTTTTAAAAACTGACGTTTTTTCCGAAGCAAAGATTTTAATAATGCTTAAAGTGAAACAATAAAAATGAAATATTCCTTTAAATATCATGCCTGGGGGGGAGTCTATAGTATGCCTGAAGAGTGGCGCAGTTTTCCCATGTTTAGAACAGTACCACAGCAAAATTAAATTTCTAAAGGAATAAAAGTCCTTTAAAATTGATCGCGGCTGTAATGAATTGTCGGGTCTAGTCAATATAGATAAAACTCATTGAAAAAAATGGCATGGGTTCCCCACCAGTCCATTACCAGCTCCTTTGGGTCTGGTATGAATATTAAGGGGAACCCGGAACCATAAATGTAAAAAAATTTGCATGGGGCACCTAAATCCATACCAGGCCCTTCAGGTCTGGTATGGATTTTAAGGGGAACTCTGTGCCAAAATAAAAAAAAAATGGTGTAGCGGCCCCCCCCCCAAAATCCATACCAGACCCTTATCAAAGCATGCAACCTGGCAGGCCGCAGGGCAAGGGGGGGATGAGAGAGTGTCCCCCCTCCGGAACTGTACCAGGCCATATGCCTTCAACATGGGGAGCGTGCTTTGGAGTAGCCCCCCAATGCACCTTGTCCCTATGTTGATGGGGACAAGGGCCTCATCCCCACAACCCTTGCCCGGTGGTTGTGGGGGTGTGTGGGCGGGGGGCTTATCAGAATCTTGAAGCCCCCTTTAACAAGGGACCCCCAGATCCTGGCCTCCCCCCAATGTGAATTGGTAACGGGTACATTGTACCCCTACCATTTCACAAAAAAGTGTCAAAAATAGTAAAAAAGACAGGAGACACTTTGGGACAAGTCCTTTATTAAAAAATAAAAATGTCCCGCGATGCAGATCCATCTCACGCCACCCGACGAGCTGAAAAAAAAGAAAAAAAAAGCTGCAACAGCTCCGCCTCCATGGGAGGCTCCCACCGAGTGACGTTTCTTCTTGATGACAGCTGTTATAAAGCTGAGGGCGGGGCCACTCAGAGACATAAATGGGAGACCGCGCCTTCCTCTGACGTCACGTGACGTCAGCGATATAACAGCTGTCGTCGAGAAGAAGCATCACTCGGCGGGAGCCTCCCATAGAGGCAGAGCTATTGCGGCTTTTTTTTTTCTTTTTTTAGTCCATCGGGTGGCATAAGATGGATCTACATCGTGGGACATTTTTATTCTTGTGATTTTTTAATAAAGGACTTGTCCCAAAGTGTCTCCTGTCTTTTTTACTATTATTTGCACTTTTTTTGTGAAATGGTATGGGTACAATGTGCCCATTACCAATTCACATAGGAGGGGAGGCCAGAATCTGGGAGTCCCCTTGTTAAAGTGCATCTCCATCAGTGCAGCTTATCAGTGCCGCCTATAAGTGCCCATCAGTGCTGCCTCATCAGTACAGCCTCGTCAGTGTTGCCTCATCAGTGCTCATCAGTTTTCCATGACACATGTTCACTATGTCCTATGACCAGGTACTGCTGTGTCACACATTCACAGAGCCTGCCTTCTGAGCTACAGAGGTGATGAGAGGAGGGGTTTTAGGAGGCGGAGTCAGTACAGGAATCACTGCTTGCAGGCAGATATGTAGTACCATGGGATATGTAGTCCTTGGAAATAAAAGTATACAGCAGAGAAGAAGCTGCAATGCATGCAGGGAATCAATGAAGTTGTGGAAAGCAGCGGTGGCTGGTGCTCAAAATTTTTCAGGGGGCGCAAACAAACTGAAAAAAAAACATCAATTGCAGCCACTGTTCCATCAAACACAGCTACTGTGCCCATTAATTGCCGCCACTGTGCCATCAAACACAGCCACTGTGCCATCAAACGCAGCCACTGTGCCCATCAAACGCAGCCACTGTGCCCATCAAACGCAGCCACTGTGCCATCAAACGCAGTCACTGTGCCCATCAAATGCAGCTACTGTGCCATCAAACCCAGCCACTGTGCCCATCAAGTGCAGCCACAGTGCCCATTAAACACAGCCACTGTGCCCATCAAGTGCAGCCACTGTGCCATCAAATGCAGCTACTGTACCCATCAATTGCTGCCAGTGTGCCCATCAATTGCCGCTACTGTGCCCCATCAAATGCTGCCAGTGTGCCAATCAATTGTCGCTACTGTGTCCCATCAAATGCTGCCAGTGTGCCCATCAATTGCCACTATTGTGCCCCATCAAATGCTGCCAGTGTGCCCATCAATTACCGCTACTGTGCCCCATCAAATGCTGCCAGTGTGCATCGCCCAGCACTTACCTGTCTCGCAGCGGCTCAGCGGTGGTGTCCTGCACGCTCCTCGATGTTTTGTTCCATCCTCTCTATCAGGCATTCAATCACAGCACCTGACGTTTCAGCCAATCAGGTGACAGGTAAAAGACCCAAACACCTGATTGGCTGAGAGGCGGTTCAGTGTTAGCCAAGCAAATTCCTTCGCTTGGCTAACACACAGCTGAGTGAACAGCGAACGCACAGCATTGCACCCCCTGTTCGTCTTTTTGGGCGCCTATTAGAGCCTACGGCTCTAATCAGGTGCTTAAAAAAACCACCCCCGCCGCTGCAATTCAGGTGCCCGGCGCCCGAAAAGGGGTCGGACACCTGAATAGGGGGTGTCAGCAGGGACCATAGATAGATTCATGCAATGCATGAATCTATCTATGGCAATAGAGCGGTGCCAGGAGAGAGGGGGGAAGCGCTCCTTCGTCCTTTATGGATGCACCGCCACTGGTGGAAAGAGATGGCCAGCAGACAGGCAGAACTTTTTTTGATATTGGATTGTCAAATAACTAACTAATTACTATTGTGGATATTGATATTACAATGCTGAGGTTCTGAAATGAAAGTGTATGCTATGACTATAGATGTCCTTTAAATGCAATACTGTAGATCCATGGAGCCTAAATTTATACACGCTATACATTACTTAATCTGTAAATTCTGCATCATGCGAATGTAGCATATAATTGGTTTACAATTTAATTACTGATGGGGAAGCAAGAAGAGCAAAAAAAAAAAGGGGGAAGCAGGCTTGAGCAGGCTTGAGACTAGGGAAGTAATATATTCTATAGGCTGGCACTGTGAGCAAGGCTGTTACGTACCTGGGATGTGAGCCTGACGTGTAGAGGAAGGCCTCTCGTACAACTCCGGCTCGCGGACTACTGGTAGTGATACAGCAGCCACAGGAGCACGGTGGGGTATGAGTGCCTGTAAACAGTTCAATAGTCCGTGTAGTAGCAGTGATCAGCAGGCAGATTGTAGAAGAGCTGACACGATGCTTGACTGGTGGCAGGCTGGGATGAACCACAGAGCAGTACCAGATGCAGGCTTGCAGGGCTGGGAGCTGTAGCAGGCTGAATGAGCGAGATGCAGGGTCAGACAGGCCGGGTCGGTAATACCCAGGCAGATCAGGCATAGACGGTAGGCAGAAGAGAGGTCAGGTCACAAGCCAAGTAGTACCGGAAGATCAGCAGACAGAATCAGCAGGCAGGATCAGAGTCTATGGGAAGCCGGGATCAGAACAGGCAGCAGGCAATCACAGGTAACAACAAGCTGGATCAGAATCAGAGGTCACACAGGAAACAGGATACAACACAGGAGCTGCAGACCAAACAGCAATGAACCTCTGTAGGAGCCCTGTTTAAATATCCCGCCTGACTTCAGTATTAGTGACAGGTGTGTGTCTTAAAGTGCTAGTACGCATGCGTGCATGCCGGGCGCTTACATGGAAAGCCTGTCTTCCCTGACATTGCCCCCTCCCTATGGGCAACCTCAGGGTGCCCAACTGGTTCCTTTTTTGTGGGTTACTGTGAAAGAAGTAGGTTAAGGAGACGGATGTGAGGAAAAACAGGAAGGACGAGCACCTTTACCGGTCTTAGGGCTTTACGGTGGATCAACTCCTCAAATCTCACGCCCGCAACAACTATTTAGAAACAGCACCTCCACATGCATCATACGCAAGCATAGAGGACAGCATGAACGAGCGGTGATGTGAATAAAGGCATTCAACAAGGTGATCCATCCATGCTGACCGGTCAGATGGTAAAGTACATCTTGCCCCTTTACCCTCTCCACCTTTGATCTATCAATATATCCGCAGATGCCAGCCTACTAATACTTGTGGGCATTATCTATACCAGCATCAAGAGCTGTTGATTCCCTCTGATATGTTTGTCATATTGGAACCAATTGATGAATTATTGGATACCCCAATGGTGGGATTGGACTACCTTATGTGACTGTTTAGTTGGTTTGGTTGATTATGAGGCCGCTGCATTTGCTTTTGCCGCATGCTGTACCCTGTGGGGGATTTTGGTGATAGCCGTTTGAATTTCCCGGTTGAGAACTGTCTATTGAACCTAGCCCAATATAGGTGACAACACCAATTAGCCTGCATGATATATAGAGCCTCATTTTTTCATTGCCATCTATAGTCACACACCATCTGAGGGGGAGCATCCACAGTGATACTGAGTATATCCCTATCTTGATCATTAAAGGGCCACTGACCCCTATACCGTTTTCCCATCCTTTGGATGGTTATGGTAGCTACTTGTGGTGATTGTACTCAGCCTCACTGTGAGTGGATAGCCGGCGTCCGGACTGTCTGTGTTTGTGGTTGTGTTAAATGTGTGTCCCATATGTGTTTTTGTTTGTTTAGGTTTATGTGACCCTGCCTTTTGTTTGATATGTGTTCACTAAACATTATATAGTGCTCCCACATAGCACCTGGTGGTGCACACAGTGTACATGAGCTCATGCTCTGCGTGTGGATGCAATTTTATGTACGTTGAAGCTACTTTTTAATTAAATAATAAATACAATTACTTTTATATACATATCCTGGGGTTGACTCATTGTTGCCTAAGTAGCCACTTTCTTTGATCCCTGTAGTGATACAAGGGTCAATTTTGTCTATTATATGCTTTGGTCTTCCTTGGCTATAGCAACATCACCAACTCTGGTAAGGTTTTAAAGGGCATATCACTTTTCCCTATCACCAGGGTATGTATACAGTGGGACCTGGTTTTAGCTCCCCTTCTTTTGTTTATATATACTGTGAAAGAAGGCACGGATCAAGTCTGTGGCATGTACATTTCGTGCAGGTTCCCAGGAATTTTCCTCTGGACCATAATCCTTCCACTTGATTAAAGATTGTGTCTGCCCCCTTCTTTTCCTGCAGTCTAAAACAGCCTCAACCTCAAATTCCTCATCCCCATCAATAATAATAGGTGCGGGAGGACCTGGTCTATGATCCGGAAATGGATCTGGCACAACAGGCTTTAGCAAGGATACATGAAACACTGGGTGGATTTTAAAAGACTCAGGTAAGGTTAATTCAAAAGAAACATCATTCATTTTTCTCCTTACCGGAAATGGTCCTACGAACCTTGGTGCCAGCTTCCTAGAAGGACATAGCATCTTCAAATTTGTTGTTGAAAGCCATACTTGATCTCCTGGTTGCAAGATCAGTTCCCCCCTTCTTTTCTTGTCAAATGATTTCTTCCTGTCCTCCTGCGCTTTCGCGATGGTTTCCTGTTACAACATATTATTGCGAGAGAAAAAGTCCAAAGTATCCTGGATGGCTGGAATGGAAGATTCTGTGACAAGAATAGGTAAGAAGGTGGGATGGAATCCATAATTAGCAAAGAACGGAGACTGCTTGGTGGCAGAATGGTTGGCATTATTATAGTCAAATTCTGCCAGAAGTAATAATGATACCCAATCATCCTGGACAAAAGAAGTAAAACAACGGATGTATTGTTCTAGGGTTTGATTAGTCCTCACCGTCTGCCCATTAGTTTGTGGGTGGTAAGCAGAAGAGAATGAGAGTTCAATCTGTAGGGTCTCGCACAAGGCCTTCCAAAATTTGGATGTGAACTGGACACCGCGGTCAGACACAATATTTGCGGGGACTCCATGGAGTCTAACAATTTCTTTTATAAACACCCGAGCGGTTTCTGCAGCCGATGGTGTACTCTTTAGAGGAATGAAATGAGCCATCTTTGATAAGCGATCCACTACCACAAAGATAGCGGTACATTCTTCAGAAGGTGGAAGTTCAACTATAAAATTCATAGCAATCATCTTCCGCTGTCTGTCAGGTATAGGAAAAGGTCTGAGTAATCCCCAAGCTTTGTTATGATAACTTTTACTCCGGATGCAGGTGGTGCATGCATTTACATAGGCTCTGCAGTCTTTCTTCAAACCTGGCCACCAAAATGAGCATTGTAAAAGTTCGACACTCTTATGAACCCCAAAATGGCCTGCCAAAGGGTGGTCATGACAAACCCCCAAGATCATTGCTCGAACCTTTTTAGGTACAAAAATCTGCTTACCCCTCCATAATAGCCCATTCTTTGCTTGTAGTGTGACCCCTGGAGGACTGGGTGTTTCTGCAGAAGCTTGCTGTAACTGAGACATAAGGTCAGTGTGTAATAGTAGGAAATTTCCAGCTGGTAAAATGGTGTCTGGTATTAGGATGTCTCTTGGATCTTCGAACATGCGCGACAATGCATCAGGCTTAGTGTTCTTTGATCCGGGCCTCTACGTAATATGGAATGAGAATCCTGAGAAAAAGAGTGCCCAGCGAGCTTGGCGGATCGCAGATATTCAAGATTCTTATGATATGTGTAGATCAGATTTGGACAGGCCGCTCCCTCCAACAAGTACCTCCATTCCTCCAACGCGGCTTTGATCGCCAAAAGTTCCCGATCCCCTACATCGTAGTTTCTTTCAGCTGACGTGAGTTTGCATGAAAAGAATGCCACTGGATGGGTCACTTCTTTGAGGCCTTGACGTTGTGATAGAATGGCCCCAACTGCACTTTCTGAAGCATCCACCTCCACAATATAGGGCAAGGTAGAGTCTTGGTGACTTAAGACAAGAGCAATGGTAAACCGTCTCCTCAAAATTTCAAAAGCAGCTTGAGCCTCAGAAGTCCAACAGAAATGGATACCTTGTTTGGTCAGCTGTGTAATAGGGTGAATGATAGCAGAAAAGTTCTTGATAAACTTGCGATAAAAATTGGCAAAGCCCACAAATCGGTGTATTCCCTTCTTGTCTGTGGGGGCTGGCCACTCTAGTATCGCTGAGACTTTCTGTGTGTCCATCTTGATCCCTTCGGTCGAAATGATCAGACCTAAGAACTGGATGCTCCGTTTCTCAAAGTCGCATTTCTCGGCTTTGGCATAAAGTCCATATTTGCGGAGCCGGCACAATACGCTTTTAACATGCCCTCGGTGTACCTCTAATGATACAGAGAATCTCAAGATGTCATCAAGGTAGACAACCATGAAAATATCCAGAAAGTCTTTGAAAATGTCATTAATAAAGTACTGGAAGGTGGCAGGGGCATTACAAAGACCAAAGGGCATAACTAGATATTCAAAGTGCCCAAATCGGGTACGGAAGGCAGTTTTCCATTCATCCCCTTCTCGTATGCGAACCAGGTTATAGGCCCCTCTTAAATCCAGCTTAGTAAAAATGCTTGCTGATTTGAGTCTTTGGAACAGTTCAGGGACTAGAGAAAGGGGGTAGCGATTTTTCACTGTTATTTTATTTAGGTCATGATAGTCCACACATGGTCTCAGGGAATGACCCTTCTTTTCTACGAAAAATATAGCAGCACTGGCCGGTGAAGTAGAGGGACGGATGAATCCTTTCTGCAGATTCTCATCAATATAGTCCTTCAGAACTCCTGATTCCCGCTCAGATAAAGGGAAGATGCGCCCAAATGGAATCTCGGTCCCAGGAAGGAGCTCAATGGGGCAGTCATAAGGTCTGTGTGGAGGAAGGGTGTCTGCTCCTCGTTTACTGAAAACGTCCAGGTATTCGTGGTAGGAATTCGGAACTACTTGACATAATTCAGGGTCTGCGTCCACACACAGCAGGGTAGCAGGTGATGGTGGTGAAGTTTCCAAACAGTGTCTCTGGCAATATGCTGACTGGAACTTGACACTTCCGGATTTCCAGTCTATCTGTGGGTTGTGGGCCTGTAGCCAGGGTAGGCGCAGGATGATGGGAAATAAGGGTGAAGAAATTGCGTCTAAACGCAGCAGCTCTCAGTGGTTGGTGGAGGAGATGGTCAGCATCGGTGGGGTCTCCTTGGTTACCAGTCCAGATTTAATGCGAGACCCATCGGCCAGGAATACAGTGAGTCCCTGTCCTCTGGTTTGTAGAGGAATGTGTTGCTGAGCTGTGAAGGACTGGTCGATGAAACAGCTACACGCTCCAGAATCAATAATGGCGGTCACTGATACGGTTCTTCCCGGTAGTTGGAAGGAAACAGGCAGAGCTATATGAGCTGAGCTGGCAGACAAGGCAGGCAGGGGTGACTGCTTGAGTGAAGAAAGGGAAAGACACTTACGCAGCTTGGCAGGACAGGTATGTACGAAGTGACCGGCTTCTCCACAGTACAGGCAGAGGTTATTTACTCGTCGGCGTTCTTCTGGAGTCAAAGAAGAGTGAATCAGGCCCAATTGCATGGGTTTAGGCACCTCTGGATTGGAGAAAGTGGAATTTCCAGGAGCCGGGTTAGGAGAAGCAGGGATCTTGGGTAACATCCAGGTTGGACGAAAGTGCTGTGTGGTTCTTTCAGACCTGTGTTCTGGTAGGCGGCGGTCAATCTGAATGGACAGAGTGATTAGGGCTTCCAAAGAGCTTGGCACCCCGACCCGAGCGAGCTCATCTTTCAGGCTTTCCGAGAGACCCAGACGAAATTGATGACGCAGGGCTGCGTCATTCCAGCTAGTGTCTGCACTCCAGTGTCTAAAGTCAGTGACATAGTCCTCTGCCATTCTACGGCCTTGCTGGAGTGCATGAAGAGCGGCTTCAGCAGTGGTGGTACGTTGTGGGTCATCATAAATCAGTGCCAAGGCGTCAAAGAACATTTGCATGGTGTTTAGTTGTGCGTTGTTCTCTTCTAACAGCCGGTGGGCCCAAGACTGTGGTTCCCCTTGGAGGAGGCAAATAATGAATCTCACCTTGGTGGTTTCCAGGGAAAAAGTCTGTGGCTGGAGAGCAAAGTAGAGCTGACAGGCATTGCAAAAGGCTCTAAATTTACTCCAATCACCGGAAAACCTCTCAGGAGTAGGTACACAAGGCTCAGGGGGTAACATCATTACTGTATGGCTGGCTAAAGCCCCAGCTTGGGTGATGGAGGAGGCAGGATCAGATGCAGGAGCTGTGGTTTCTGGATTGGACAGGGACTGTACCCGCTCTTCGAGACGCACGTATCCTTCCTGCAGCGACTTAACCGCCTGTGTAAGAGCAGCAAGGTGCTGACATATTTCATTCACTGGAGAGGGTCCTCTTGCAGGCTCAGACATGACTGTTTGGTACTGTTACGTACCTGGGATGTGAGCCTGACGTGTAGAGGAAGGCCTCTCGTACAACTCCGACTTGCGGACTACTGGTAGTGATACAGCAGCCACAGGAGCACGGTGGGGTATGAGTGCCTGTAAACAGTTCAATAGTCCGTGTAGTAGTGGTGATCAGCAGGCAGATAGTAGATGAGCTGACATGATGCTTGACTGGTGGCAGGCTGGGATGAACCACAGAGCAGTACCAGATGCAGGCTTGCAGGGCTGGGAGCTATAGCAGGCTGGATGAGCGAGATGCAGGGTCAGACAGGCCGGGTCGGTAATAATCAGGCAGATCAGGCATAGACGGTAGGCAGAAGAGAGGTCAGGTCACAAGCCAAGTAGTACCGGAAGATCAGCAGACAGAATCAGCAGGCAGGATCAGAGTCTATGGGAAGCCGGGATCAGAACAGGCAGCAGGCAATCACAGGTAACAACAAGCTGGATCAGAATCAGAGGTCACACAGGAAACAGGATACAGCACAGGAGCTGCAGACCAAACAGCAATGAACCTCTCTCTCCTGTTTCTCTGGAAATCTTTACCGCATCCTCATATGCCGCTCGGCGCCAGGACAGCCTTGGCCAGATAGCCAATGCCCACCGCTCTCCCAGCAATCAGTGGCCGCTTCAGGGAGGAGGATAGGAGGGAGTCCACACACACACCCTACTCTCTCATTCCATACTCTCCCGCTCACATACAGTCACCGCCCCTCCCAAAAACACTCACATTCGAGTGTCTTGGAGAAAAGCTCCCAGCAAGCGGCGGTGGTTGCAGCAGCATTAGAGCTGGAACAATATGCACATACCCCTGCTCAGAGCCCACCAAAAAAGGGGTCACTGTCCAAAGCTCAACAGGGGGTCTTTCGGATAGGAAAAGCCAGGGTCAGAGCCAACTAAATGCTACAGCACCGCCAACTCTGTCAACAAAATCACAGAGTAATAAAAATTTGGGTGTGTGCGAACAAAACACAGATGCAGACGTAACAGCCGAGCCTTGTGTACTTTTAGAGAAGGAACCAACATTGTAGGATGTTTTGAAGGCAGTGAATGCATGTAAGGGGTCGCTTAAAGATCTGTGTGATCAAATGAAGGGAGTAAAAGATGATTTGCTATTGGTCAGACAGGACCTACAAAAAACAGCAGAGAGAGCAACTGACCTGGAAGGAAGGACTAGTCAGTTAGAAGATGATATGTTCCCATTGATAAAAGAAGTGAAAAGTATGAAGGAACAGATATCCAGGCACGCGTCCAAAATGGAGGAGATGGAGAATAGGCTCCGAAGGGATAATGTGAGGTTGGTGGGCCTGCCTGAAAAGAGCGAGGGTTCCAACCCTATAGAATTCCTAGAAAAGTGGTTGCTTGATCTCTTTGGAAAAGAATCATTCTCAGCTATGTTCTCTATTGAAAGAGCACACAGAGTGCCCTTTAGGGCCCCTCCAGCAGGAGGATTCCCCCAGACCCCTATTAATGAAGTTTCTTAACCATAAGGACAAAGGGGGTTATTTACTAAAGGAAAATCCACTTTGCACTGCAAGTGCACTTGAAAGTGCACTGAAAGTGCACTTGAAAGTAAAGTCGCTGTAGATCCGAGGGGGACATGCAAGGAAAATAAAGAACAGCATTTTAGCTTGCACGTGATTGGATGATAAAATAAGCAGAGCTTCCAATCATTTCAGATTTACCCCTCAGATTGAGAGCGACTGCACTTCCAAGTGCACATTCAGTGCACTTTCAAGTGCACTTGCAGTGCAAAGTGGAAATGTCTTTCATAAATAACTCCCAAAGTGTCATTGCTACGTAAAGCAAGAGAGGCGGGGAATGTTTTGTTTAATGGTGTTAAAATATCATTTTACTCTGACTTTTCACCGCATCTTCAGAGACGTAGAGCAGAATTTATACAGCCCAAGCGTACTTTACAAAAATTCAAGTTGTCTTACGCCCTCCTTTACCTGGCTAGGTTACATGTAACCGCATTAGGTGGAACCCTTTTTTTTTTATTCCCCGACTGGGGTGGAGAAGTGGCTAGATGAAAATAAAGAGAAACTCTAAATAACATGTAGCGAGGGGGGGGGGGGTAGGATGGGAGAGAAAAAGAAAAAAAAGAAAAAAATGTATAGGATACTTGATGTTTTTTTTTTTCTCGGGGGGGGGGGGGGATATACACAGTTGTTGGATGGGGAGTGATGGAAGCGAAAGGAAACGGGAGTAAATATGTGGAACAGGAGGTGTGGGATATGGTCACCCAAAAGCCCCTTAGGGGTCACCTAGTTAGGTGGTGGGGAGGTGGGAGGGGGGTCGGGGGAGGGAGGAGTGGGAGGGGGGAGGTAATATGGGAATTGTTCAAGAATCACCAATGGGGAAGTGTGGAGTAATTGAGGTCACAGCACAAAAGAAGTTCATAGGAAACTGCACTTGTTGGATGCAGGATAATGCACAAATTAATAATTATAGGTATAAGAAAATGGTATTTGCAACTCACAGGAAATTTTTCTTTCTCTTTTGGAAAGTATATTTACTTCAAATGGTCACGTTGGTCCTGAGGTTCAAAATCACTAAAGGTAATAGAAAAGAGACTGGGTTTTGGGGGTCACAACTTAAAATATTGGGTATTAGGGGGGATTTAAAGTACGTATTAAATATTAATTTAGGTTTAAATAGATACGCTTTTACAGATTTGTATACACTCCCTGACTCGATATGTTAGCTAAAACACTTAATATTGGTTCCTGGAATGTTAGGGGACTGGGAACATCGTCTAAAAGAGTGGCGGTATTTACTATGGTAGAGAGGTATGGAGTAGAGTTGGTATGCCTGCAGGAAACCCACTTAACTAAACATACAGTCCAGCAATTACAAAATAAGAAATACCAATGTCAGTACCATTCGGTATATTTTTCCTATAGTAGAGGGGCAAGTGTTATGATGAGAGCCGGGGTGAATTTTTCCTGCAGACAGACCAGGATAGATGAGATGGGCCGTTATATCTTTTAGTATTGTTTAATTGATAACAGTAGGAATATTGTGGCAAATGTTTATATCCCCCCACCATTTAAAATAGATGTTATGCTCAGATTAAATGAATTTTTGCTAGATAAAGAAGATGTGCCGATCATACTAGTGGGAAACTTTAATGAGATCCTAGACAGAAAGTTGGATAGGCTTTCTGTCCGGATCCTCTCAGAGTCTATGGAGAGGAGTGCCAATTCCTGGATGAAGTGGGGTTAGTGGATGTGTGGAGAGTGCGAAATCCGGAGGTTCAACAATATTCTTGCTACTCAGCCTCACACTCCACGCTCCCCAGGATAGATATGGCCCTGGGAAATGATAGAGCTCTACAGATTATAGAAAAAATTACATACTGGCCAAGAGGGATATCTGATCATTCCCCAATAGTGGTTACAATGAAACTAAGGGGGAATAGACCCCAGAAGGAGTGGAAAATAAATCCACACTGGTTTGAATTAATTAAAAAAACAATTAATTGAAAGAATTTGTAGAGTTTAATGAAGGCATGGCGTCGGCTGGGATAATGTGGGATACCCTAAAAGCATATCTTAGAGGGATTCTAATACAGCAGGTGGCCAAATATAATAAGGTGTCAGGAAAAGCCCTCTTGCAGTTTTCCCAGCAGATTGAGGGTTAAACGAATGCCTGTGCATAGAAGCGCCATCAGGCGCTCGCGCACGCGCAATAGCGCTAATAGTGCTAACAAACGTACGCGCATGCGCAATACCGCCAATATTGCTATCGTGCGTACGGGCATGCGCAATAGCGCCACTTGGCGCCAAAGATAGGCTATTTAAAGAAGACTGTTTCAATGCTGCCTTGCTGTCCGGTCTACAGCGTTTCCTGAGACCCCTGCTACCTTGTTACCAGTTGTCCTGTATCCAGTACTTACTTGGCTTGTTCCTGACTTACCTGCTTGCTGCCCGCCCCGATCTTGGCTTGGACTCTGACTATTCTCTTGGTTTGCCCTTCTGTACCTGATCTGCCCGCCAGTACCTTGACCCGGCTTGTCTGCACCTCCCTGCTGTCTGCAACCTGCTACAGGACTACAGTGCACCTCCCTGATATCTGCATCCTGCTACAGTACTACAGTGCACCTCCCTGCTGTCTGCAACCTGCTACAGGACTACAGTGCACCTCCCTGCTATCTGCAGCCTGCTACAGTACTACAGTGCACCTCCCTGCTGTCTGCAACCTGCTACAGGACTACAGTGCACCTCCCTGCTGCCTACAGGATCCTGCCTTCTACTTCAGTGTTCCAGTCAGGCACTTGTGCCCCTCTGTACTTTCAAGTCCCTGTTCACACCTTCAGGGGTTCTTAAGTCAGAGGCATACGAGAGGCTGTTCTCTGCATTCCGGGCTCCACCTACCAGGTACGTGACATAAGGATGCTAGAGCCTGGGAGGAAAAAATTCGAAGAGAGATGCTGGAGGCTGAAAATAATTATATAATAGACCCTATACCAGGGAGGGAAACAATTTGGTTAGATAAACAACAAGAGTATAAGTTAGTAATTATGCCGAAAGTTGAGACTAGACGACTTCTTCGGCGGCAATCCTCCTTCACAGAGGGTGAGAGCGTGGGAAGGATGTTGGCACAATTGGTGAAGTCCAACTCCCCACCGTCCACTATCCTTGCTACTAGGTCTTCAGGGGGAGAGATAATATCAGACACTACAAAGATAGGGCAAATATTTAGGGGTTACTATAAAAATCTTTACACCGCCCAGAAAAGGGGAGTGGAGGATGTGATGGAAGATTTTCTGGGGAACCTAGAAATACCGGTTATTACACAGGAGGAAAAGGAGGAATTAGAAACCTTAATAACCCTTGCAGAACTCCAACAGGCAGTAGCTAGCATGGCAATTCAAAAATCCCCCAGCCCTGATGGACTTCCAACCGAAGTGTACAAATAATATTGTAATAATCTACTCCCAGAGTTACTAAAAGCATTGCAGGGGGCAGTTAGAGAGGGACAGTTGCCAGCTTCAATGTTAGAAGCAACCATTATAGTCCTCCAGAAAGAAGGGATGGATCCTTTAGATGTAGCGGCATACAGGCCAATCTCTCTTTTATGCTCGGATGCTAAAATTCGGATCAGGCGGGTTTTATTGCTAATAGATCTACAAGTATGAATATCAGAAGAACTTTCCTAAATTAACAGGCCCCAACAGAGAACGAGGGAACAAGAGCTGTTTTATCACTGGACGTGACTAAAGCTTTTGACAGTGTGGAGTGGGGATATATTCGGCAAGTGTTGGGGAAATTCGGCTTTGATCCATCTTTTATTGGCTGGATTAAAATGCTTTATGATAGGCCTATTGCTAGACTTAAAATTAACAATGAACTCACTGACAAAATAGAATTGGAGAGGGAGACGAGGCAGGGATGCCCGCTGTCACCTCTGCTCTTTGCCTTGGCGATGGAACCCCTGGCTATCTCTATAAGAACGAAACCCGAGCTAACGGGCTTTCAGAGGAAGACGGAAGAAGAAAGAATTGCGTTATACGCGGACGATATTCTGTTGTTCCTGGGAGATACCGGTCAATCACTGACAAAAGCGATGAGCATAGTGGAGGAATTTGGTAGCTTTACAGGATTGGAGATAAACTGGAAAAAGTCTGAACTTTTACCAATACACTCTATTAGTGACCCAACAATCCCAGGTATACCCCAACTAGTAGTAGTGGACACTCTGAAATACCTGAGGATCGCCATGACGAAAGACCCTAACCAATTTATAAGTAAAAACCTCACTCCACTTCTGGTCAAATTTAAGCAAAAAACCGACATCTGGAAATGGTTACCATTGTCAGTGGCAGGAAGATGCAGCCTAATAAAAATTATTTGGATGCCACAATTGTTGTATGTGCTACAAAATTCCCCAGTGTGTTTATGCAAGAAGTGGTTTAAAAAAATCAAGAGCCTGTTTAGGGAACTAATGTGGAAGGGGGGACAAGCTAGGATTAGACTTTGAACACTTCAACTTCCGATGGGGGAAGGTGGGTTTGCGTTGCCCCATCCAGAGCGTTATTATCTATCATCTCAGCTGCAACAGCTGATGGGATGCGGAGCTCCGGATGGGGGTACTCTCAATGGAAGAATAATATTAACTGGCGCTAAGCATAGCACAATAGCTGAAGCATTAGAGGCTTGTTCGTTTTGCTATAAGTACCCAACAATTAAAATGATAATAAAATATAGAAAACCCATTTTCCATAGATATAATGGGTTAACTGAGTATACCCCCATCTGGAATAACAGTAACCTGCAGGAAATCCTCCAGATAGGAAAAGTCAGAGAGTGGGATAAACAAGGTATTAAAAGGTTGAGACAACTTTATGTGGGTAATACCCTTAAAACATTTTCAGAACTGAAAAGTGAATTTAACTTACCGCAGAGTACATTTTATACCTATTTACAGCTTAGACATGCCCTTGCTGCCCAATTCAGTCAGTCCTTGGAATGGAAAGAAACACCTCTCTTCGAAAGTATATTTCGGGTGGGCCCCACTAAGGGTCTAATATCCGAAATATATGGACAAATAAGCAAAGAAGTCAATAGAGAGGGGAAACTCAATGCAGTAAGAATAAGATGGGAAGAGGACATAGGGGCAATAACACAGGAGCAGTGGAGGAGAATCTTAGAGATGGGACCGATGGTATCTGTTTCTCCCCCGCAGAAGATATCCCATCTGATGTTGCTAAATAGAGCCTATTATACTCCCAAGTGACTATTTGGCAGAAGAGATGATGACAGATGCCCCAGATGCCATATGACTGGGGATCTCGTACACATGGTGTGGAGATGCCCCAAATTATTCCGATACTGGGAGGGGGGTGATTAATACCATAAGAGATACATTTGGAATAACATTAGAGAGGGAGGCCATAGTATGTATACTGGGGCACAGGCGGGAACAGGGTGAGAGGAAGGGTATTACAATACCAATTCTGAGATGTTTTTTCCAAGCCTGGAAAACAATTACACTGAGATGGCAATCATAGGCACCCCCTACAGTAAGAGACTGGATCGAGCAATAAATGAGACCTTCTGTAGAGAAAGGGCAGTGTATACAAAGAGAGGTAAGCTCAAGGAATTTGTCAGGATGTGGAGACCCTGGCTGGAAAAAAGAGAGGAAAGTGTATTATAGACTAGGAAAATCAACTAGATTGGGCATCCTGGTAGGAAAAGCAAATATTAGACTAAACAGAACTAAAAAGTCAGTTAATTTTCAACAAGGATAACTAATTGCACCATAAATAGTGTTTGATAAAATGAATATAGGAATCTAAATATGAGCACACTTAAAGGAGAGGGGAGGGCTGGGTCAGAAGAACACAACAAAAGAAGCATTAAAAGGAGGAAGAAAGACAACAAAATATATGTAAATAAATAAAAAAATGAGCAGCATTTACAGTATTTCACAAAAGTCAGTGCACATTTTTGTAAATACTTTCTTATATCTTTGCATGTGAAAACTCTAAATAAATGACACTTTGCTACAATGTAAAGTAGTAAGTGTACAGCTTGTATAACAGTGTAAATTTGCTGCCCCCTCAAAATAACTCAACACAAAGCCATTAATGTCTAAACCGCTAGCAACAAAAGTAAGTACACCCCTAAATGAAAATGTCCAAATTGGGCCCAATTAGCCATTTTTCCCTCCCCGGTGTCATGTGACTCATTAGTGTTACAAGGTCTCGGGTGTGAATGGGGAACAGGGGTGTTATATTTGGTGTTATCACTCTCCCTCTCTCATACTGGTCACTGGAAGTTCAACATGGCACCTCATGACAAAGAACTCTCTGAGGATCTGAAAAATAGAATTATTGCTCTACATAAAGATGGCCTAGGTTATTAGAAGATTGCCAAGACCCTGAAACTGAGCTGCAGCATGGTGGCCAAGACCATACAGTGGTTTACCAGGACAGGTTCCACTCACAACAGGCCCCACCATGGTCGACCAAAGAGGTTGAGTGCATGTGCAGATGTATGAGGGCTGCCAGCATTGCTGCAGAGGTTGAAGAGGTGGGGGGGTCAGCCTGTCAGTGCTCAGACCATACACCACACACTGCATCAAATTGGTCTGCATGGCTGTCATCCTAGAAGGAAGCCTCTTCTAAAGATGATGCACAAGAAAGCTCACAAACAGTTTGCTGAAGACAAGCAGACTAAGGACATGGATTACTGGAACCATGTCCTGTGGTCTGATGAGACCAAGATAAACATATTTGGTTCAGATGGTGTCAAGCATGTGTTGCGGTAACCAGGTTAGGAGTACAAAGATAAGTGTGTCTTGCCTACAGTCAAGAATGGTGGTGGGGGTGTCATGGTCTGGGGCTGCATGCTACTGGCAATGGGGAGCTACAGTTCATTGAGGGAACCATGAATGCCAACATGTACTGTGACAAACTGCAGCAGAGCATGATCCACCCCTTTGGAGACTGGGCCACAGGGCAGTATTCCAACATGATAACGACCCCAAACACACCTCCAAGACAACCACTGCCTTGCTAAAGAAGCTGAGGGTAAAGGTGATGGACTGGCCAAGCATGTCTCAAGACCTAAACTCTATTGAGCATCTGTGGGGCATCTTCAAATGGAAGGTAGAGAAGCGCAAGGTCTTTAACATCCACCAGCTCTGTGATGTCGTCATGGAAGAGTGGAAGAGTGGCAACCTGTGAAGCTCTGGTGAACTCCATGCCCAAGAGGGTTAAGGCAGTGCTGTAAAATAATGGTGGCCACACAAAATATTGCCACTTTGGGCCCAACTTTTACATTTTCGCGTATGGGTATACTCACTTTTGTTGCCAGCGGTTTGGACAGTAATGGCTGTGTGTTGAGTTATTTTGAGGGGACAGCTAATTTACACTGTTATACAAGCTGTGCACTTGCTACTTTACATGTCATTTCTTTAGTGTTGTCAAAAGAAAAGAAAATATTTACGAAAATGTGAGGGGTGTACTCACTTTTGTAAGATTCAGTATGTGACAAGAAAAAAAAAAAGAGAACACAAACTTTTGAGTTGTCATAGTCTGATGCACTGGCGCAAGACACTGGAAGAGTGCAAATCCCTCTTGCTGACTCTGGTAATCCTTTAGCTTTACCCAATCAGTCTTGCAATATTTTCCCTTGTAGATGTGTTCATTCTGAATTAGATTTTCAAAACACACAGTATGCTAAACATCTTGCCAAAACTGGCTGATTACTTCTCTGACTCTTTCGCCTAGCAAAGTCAGGGAGAGATTTGAACAGCAGGAGAGTTCAAAATGCCTCTCGCTCAGGATGGCTGCCAGGATAAAAACTGCTAGAATTTAATAGACAGAGACCGTCAGTCTACTCACTAACAACTTATCTTTAACAAGTGTTTGGAAGAATTAAAGCCCCTGAGCCTGTGCAATTGCCAGGCTGAAACAAATAAGTAAGTAGCGGAAAATGTGTATTGTAAAGGCTGTCGGAAAGAAAAAAAAAACTCCACCCTGTAACTCAATTTCATAATGTGCTAGGTTGCACCTCATACTAGCACATTTTGAAAAAGACTTACCTTAAAACGAAGGCCTCCAGCGGCACACTGTCACCGCTGCCAGGGCTTCCATTTTCACCTGGTTATCCTTCTGGGTTTGCGGTCTATGGCTGTTTGAATGGTCGAGCCACAATGACGTCACTTCTGCCCACGTGCACAGGAGCCATGATCATGGCACTGTGCTCTGAATGGACAGCATATTCTGTATGCCATCTATTTAGAGCATAGTGTGCATGCACCAATGATGTCACTGGCTGCAGGAATAGTAAATAGCTCCTAAGCAGTGCACGTTTAGGAAATATTCCTTGTACCTACAGGTAAGCTTTAATGTAAGCTTACCTGTAGGTACAAGTCACTAAGCAGTGTTTACTACCGCTTTAATAATATAATAATAATTATATTTATATACTATTGTGGGTGGTAAAGAAACATAAAAGTGACACAGTAAAAGAAAAACAATTATTGGGTTTTTGTCTCTTAAAGTACCGTATTTATCGGCGTATAACACGCACTTTTTTCCCCTTAAAATCAGGGCAAAGTCGCAGGTGCGTGTTATACGCCGATACCCTGCGATCCCGAGCTGTCAAAACTTAAAAATCGCCGACCGCGATTTGAAAATGGCGCCGCCGGCGCCGAAATACACAGAGCCGGTCCTCGGCTCTTTCCGGCGGCTCTCGTTTACTTTCGGCTCTACTCGTAGTCCCGAGCGGAGCTATCCGAACCTACTCGGTCGGCGATTTTGAAGCCCAGGAAGCAGGGACAGGGGATCGAAGGCTGCACTGGGGCAAAGCTGCACTGGGGAAGGCTGCACTGACAAGGTTGCACTGCGGAAGGCTGCACTGGGGAAGGCTGCACTGGGGAAGGCTGCACTGACATGGCTGCACTGACAAGGCTGCACTGACATGGCTGCACTGACATGGCTGCACTGACATGGCTGCACTGACAAGGCTGCACTGACATGGCTGCACTGACAAGGCTGCACTGGGGAAGGCTGCACTGACATGGCTGCACTGACAAGGCTGCACTGGGGAAGGCTGCACTGACAAGGCTGCACTGACATGGCTGCACTGACAAGGCTGCGCTGGGGCAAGGCTGCACTGAGAAGGCTGCAATGATGGGCATTTAAATGTAAGTTTTTTTCCCTTCAACTTCCCTCCTAAAAGTTTTTTTTTCCTTAAAATTCCCTCCTAAATTGGGGTGCGTTTTATACGCCAGTGCGTGTTATACGCCGATAAATACGGTATATGTAAACCCTCATGTTGCAAATGAACCCATTCAGTTTAAAATACATCATATTGTCAAAAGTATTGGGATGCCTGCCCCACGCCCCTACACGCACATGAACCTTAATGACATCCCAGTCTTAGTCCATAGGGTTCAATATTGAGTTGGCCCACCCTTTGCAGCTATAACAGCTTCAACTCTTCTGGCAAGGCTGTCCACTAGGGATGATCCCAATGTCCGTGTCAAATGTAAGTTTGACTCGAACATCGGGTGTTTGCCCGTTCGCCAAATTTAGAACATTATAGGGCGTTTGCCGGAAATTTGAGCACCTGCGGAATGCCCCATAATGAACGGCCAGACAGTCAATGCATTGCGAGATCTGACCAGCATGCTTTGGCCAATCACAGCACGCTCTGCTGTGAGGGCCATGATTGGGCAAAGGAAGGGTGCCTTTGGCCAATCATGCCCCACACTATGTAAGGCTGCTTACATAGAGGTCGTACATAGTTTTATGAATGAGAGCAGCAAAATGATATTTGTAAAGGAAAAAATGTCATTACGGCTGTAATGTATGTAATGCAATATAGATAAAAATCATTGAAAAAAACAGCATGGGTCCCCCCCTAGTCCATTACCAGGCCCTTTGGGTCTGGTATGGATATTAAGGGGAACCCTGCGCCAACAAAAAAAAAAATTGTTTTGGGGGTTCCCCCTAAAATTCATACCAGGCCCTTCAGGTTTGGTATGGATATTAAGGGGAAACACGCACCAAGATTTAAAAAAAAAATGGCATGGGGGGTCCCCCCCAAAATCCATACCAGGCCCTTCAGGTCTGGTATGGATTTTAAGGGGAACCCCGTGCCAAGATAAAAAAAATTATGTGGAGTCCTCCCCAAAATCCATACCAGACCCTTATCCGAGCACACAACCTTGCAGGCTGCAGGAACAGGGGTGGTGAGAGAGCGCCCCACCTCCTGGACTGTACCAGGCCACATGCCTTCAACATGGGGAGGGTGTTTTGGGGTCTCCCCAAAACTCCTTGTCCCCATGTTGATGGAGACAAGGGCCTCTTCCCCACAACCCTTGCCTGGTGGTTGTGGGGGTCTGCAGGTGGGGAAGCTTAGTAGAATATGGAAGTCCCCTTTAACAAGGGGACCCCCAGATCCCGCCCCCCCCATGTGAATGGGTATCGGGTACATTGTACCCCTACACATTCACCAAAAAAAGTGATAAAAAAGGAAAAATGACAGAAGACAATTTGGGACAAGTCTTTTAATTTAAAAAAAATGTCCCGCAATGTCCATCTATCTTCGATCACAGTGCCAACGGACCGAGAAAAAAAGAAAAAAAGGAAAAAAGCGTCCCCACGACTGCAGCTTTTTTGCTTTGACAGCTGTTATATAGCTCAGTGCAGGACCACCCGGTGACGTAAATGGGTGACCCTTACCCCCTCTGACGTTATGTGACATCACTTTTTTTTTTAAATAAAGGAATTGTCCCAAATTGTCTACTGTCATTTTTACTTTTTTGACACTTTTTTTGGTGAATGTACCCGATACCCATTCACATAAGGGGGTGGGATCTGGGTGTCCCCTTGTTAAAGGGGGGCTTCCAGATTCCAATAAGCCCCCCCCACCTGCAGACCTCCACAACCACTGGGCAAGGGTTGTGGGGAAGGGGCCCTTGTCCCCACCAACAGGGGGACAAGGTGTTTTGGGGGGGACCCCAAAACACCCTCCCCATGTTGAGGGCATGTGGCCTGGTATGGTTCAGGAGGGGGAGGGGGCTCTCCCCTTTTCCTGCGGCCTGCCAGGTTGCATGCTCGAATAGGGGTCTGGTATGGATTTTGGGGGACCCCCATGCCATTTTTTTTGGCTTGGGGTTCCCCTTAAAATCCATACCAGACCTGAAGGGCCTGGTATGGATTATGGGGGGACCCACACACCATTTTTTTTTTTTTGATGTGGGGATCCCCTTAATATTCATTCCAGACCTGAAAGGCCTGGTAATGGAATGGGGGGGTAACCCACACCATTTTTTTCAATGATTTTTACCTATATTGCTGGGACCTGACACTACATATAGCCACGAGCAGTTTTAAACGACATTTTCTCCTTTAGAAATGTAATTTAGCTGCGGTATTGTTCTAAACACAGGAAAGATGCGCTACTTTACACGCAGACTGACGACACCCCCCAAGCACAATATTTAAAGGAATATTTCATTTTTATTGTTTCACTTTAAGCATTGTTAAAATCACTGCTCCTGAAAAAAAAAGTCTGTTTTTAAAACTCTTTTTTGCATTGATACATGTCCCCTGGGGCAGGACCCGGATCCCCAAATACTTTTTCTGGCAATAACATGCATATAACCCTTTAAAATTAGCACTTTTTCATGTTCGTGTCCCATAGACTTTAAAGGTGTTTGCGTGTTCACACAAATTTTTTGCCCGTTCACAAGTTCTGGTGCGAACCGAACGGGGGAGATGGTCGGCTCATCCCTACTGTCCACAAGGTCAAGGAGTGTGTCTATAGGAATGTTTGACCATTCTTCCAGAAGGCCAGTCAAGATCTTCCACCCCAAACTCCCTCATCCATGTCTTTATGGACCTTGCTTTGTGCACTTCTGCGCAGTCATGTTGGAATAGGAAGGGGCCAAACCCAAACTGTTCCCTCAAAGTTGGGAACATGAAATTGTCCAAAATGTCTTGGTATGCTAATGCCTTAAGAGTTCCCTTCACTGGAACTAAGCTCAACCCCTGAAAAACAACCCCTCATCATACTTCCCCCTCCTTCAAATTACTTGCCTAAAACAGGTCACAGGAGTGCAGAACAAACTGCACTCCTGTGATTTACAGGGGAAGTACAGCCAAACAAGCTTTGGCTGTACTTCTCCTTTATGCTGGCTACACACTGGATACAATTTGAAGAAATACAAAATAAAATGCGGCGCCTAAAAAATGTTTAGTGAAAAAATTATAAATAAGGAAAAAAAGACTAAGGCGCAGTCTTATCCCCATAGAGAAACTGAATAAACTGAATAAGTACACAAAATCAAATGAGTGATAGTAGAATATATAACAATTGAATATAGGGATGAACGCTGATTTCCAAAAGAATAATAAATAATAAAAAACATATATATAAAAGGAAAGAACCCTCAAGTATGAAGTCCACAAGATAAGAAAGTAATCCTGAAAAAGTGATTGGAGAAAAGTGCCAAAAAAAGCAGGTGAAGATGCAAGTGAAGATAATCTTCTGTGTCTCGTCACACCCAGGGTGTAAAATCAAATGCGCTTACCGGATCCTGGTAACTGCTATTATGGCAGTCTTAATCAGAACAGGGAAATCGCTCTCCCCACAACCTTAGCGTACAGCAGCCATAAGCAGCAGATGATTCCCAGGGGTATAAAACAGAAAATAATCCATAGCATAATACATCCAAACAGTTGATTTATTAAAAAGGAATTGCACTTACAAGATCGTAGTATAAACCAGCGAAATATTGTAGTATAAAAAACTGCGGCGTCTCCGTCTGTTGCCTCCACTTCCACTTGGCCAATCCCCAGACGACATCCTATCGTGACGAAACACATAGGGAGGAGCCTACGACGTCATCACGTCCATTCTCGGATGGGCTTTACACGAACCTAGGAAGTGGGGGCAACACACGGAGATGCCGCAGTTTTTTATACTACAATATTTCTCTGGTTTATACTACGATCTTGTAAGTGCAATTCCTTTTTAATAAATCAACTGTTTGGATGTATTACGCTATGGATTGTTTTCTGTTTTATACCCCTGGGAATCATCTGCTGCTTATGGTTGCTGTACACTAAGGTTGTGGGGAGAGCGATTTCCCTGTGCTGATTAAGACTGCCGTAATAGCAGTCACCAGGATCCGGTAAGCGCATTTGATTTTACACCCTGGGTGTAAAAGACACAGAAGATTATCTTCACTTGCATCTTCACCTGCTTTTTTTGGCACTTTTCTCCAATCACTTTTTTCAGGATTACTTTCTTATCTTGTGGACTTCATACTTGAGGGTTCTTTCCTTTTATGTATATGTTTTTTTGTTCACATGCTGCTATTTATTATTCTTTTGGATATCAGCGTTCATCCCTATATTCAATTGTTATATATTCTATTATCACTCATTTGATTTTGTGTACTTTGTGTTCTTTTTTCCTTATTTATAATTTTTTCACTAAACATTTTTTAAGCGCCGCATTTTTTTTTTTTTTTGTATTTCTTCTTATTGTGAGGTTTGGGACTAGACCTTTGGTGCAGGCTGCTTTGATTTCACATTTTATATTTATATTTGTTTGAATCCTTTGAGCGCAGCTTTTTTTCTTGTTTTTCCACTGGATACAATTTGCTTAGTGGGTGGCCCTGTCAGCCATCTCCTGGCCACTATCCTTCAAGTAAAAAATTGCAGCTGGGCAGAAAATTTTCAAATGAAAAACAGCTGCATCCAATCAGATTCAGTCACTGTTCTGGAACTTTGACAGCTGGTGGGACCACTGTAAAAATACTATTGCCGCAGCTGGAGATTTGTCCATCTGCACCATATAGCATGGATAGAGTGATCTACTACTTTTTTTCAGCCTGTTGGCTAAGGAAATTAAAAACCTCTCAGTGTATGGCCAGCTTAAAGTGGAACTAAACTCTTAGAAATACTCACCTACTCATTCCATTGATGCAGTGGTTAAATCCCTCAGACTCCATTCACACTTATACGACTCCATAGTTGTGCTGACTTTGATGCAACTTTAGGTGGGTGCAACTTGGATACAACTTTGGCATTGACCAGTGATAATGGACAACTGTTGCACTGTATAACCTTCAGGTATGACTTTCATGCAACTTGGGTTATCATTGAAGTCTATGGCCCTATTAAGTTTCATGAAAGTTGGAAAAAAGTAGCTGCAACTTTAAGTCGTACATACAGTATATGAATAATTATCATTGTAAAACATTGAGAACGACTTGTCATGCGACTTTGATGTCCAAAGTCGCTTCCTCTCGGCTACTTACAGGTGCCAGGTTCTTGGCCTCTTGATTGCCCAATAGGGGAATGATGTTATACCATGCATACATATAGGGATCCATCATTATGGCACAATCAGATGTGATGACCACTGCAAAATTATCCCTAAAATGAGAGTTAATGCAAAAGGGCCCCTTTTATACATTGCGATGAGTGCAAAAATACTCTGTCTATACACTAGTGGCCAGTGCTAAAATGCCACCTTTATACATTAATAATCAGTGTAGAAATGCTGACTTTATACATTGGTGGAAAGCACCAGTAGAATAATGTTGCCTTTATACATTAGTGGTCAGTACCAGTGGAAAAAAAACTCCCATTATACATTGATGGTCAGTGTGAGACACACTGCATCCCATTTTAAACTAACTCCTAAAGTCCGTCCAGCTTTTTCTGCCAGTATGCTTACAGCCTGTCAAGGATCATGCCCACAGCAATTTTCTAATCAAGGTGAGAGCCTTGTTTGGAGGAAGAGAAAAATAAAAAGGATTTTTATAACCGCTTACCTGCCTGTAAAATCTTTTTCTTGGAGTACATCACGGGACACAGAGCAACAATATTTACTGTATGGGTTATATAGGCACCTTTAAGTGACACTGGCACACCCTAGACAGAAAGTTTAGCTCCCTATATAACCCCTCCCCTTACTGCGAGTACATCAGTTTTGTAGCAAAGCAATATACCTGTATTAGAACAGGGGAGGGTACTCCAAGAAAAGGATTTTACAGGTAAGCTGTTATAAAAATCCTATTTTCTTTATCGTACATCATGGGACACAGAGCCACAGTATTTACTTTATGGGATGTCCCAGAGCAATGCTATCTGAGGGGAGGTAGACATAAACAAAAGTAGGGTGCAATCAGACCTGAGGACCTTTATTGCTGCCTGCAGCACACTGCACCCAAAGGCGAAATCCTCATACCTTCTTACATCCACCTGACACAATCTGGTGAATGTATGGACTAAAGACCAAGTTGTGGCCTTGCAGATTTGAGCCATGGAGGCCTGGTGATGCACTGCCCATGAAGCACTAACAGCCCTGGTGGAGTGCACTTTGATTTGAAAAGGTGGAACTTCTCTCTTCAAACCATAAGCTTGTGTAGCAATAACTCTCGGTGGAGCTGCTGGTTTTAAGCGGGCCTGTCCTCTTGTCTCTTTACCCCTCTTAAATTGTTCAATCCCCTTGACACAACTGTAGTGCAGTGCTGTAATGATATGAGTATTGACTTTAACCCACAATATACACTTATGTTTATATTTACCTCTACCTGGGTGTCTGTAGCTCCATCTGCAGGAGAAATAATAACACTGCACACAAACTTCAGTAATAACCAAAAATAACTTCTTCCTTTGAGTAAATAGTATATTTATATAAAAGGTTATTACAATAACTACACTATCACACCAACGTAGTGCCACATTATAGTAAACAGTTCTAACAGTCTGAGTAACATACACAAATATACTTAAGTATATGTATATATCTATATTTATACCAGGGAGCTCCCCCTGCTCTAAACTGTAAAGTCACTATCCTCTGTAACTATGTGCAGGGCCCTGCAGTAAAAGAGATAGTCTTGACGTCTTCAGTCTTCGCTAGCTTATGAATTTGTAATTGTAATCCACAAAATGGGTTCCTCTTGGGTGTTGCACAGTGTAAGGTAATACACTAAAGCAGTTATAATCCAGAAGACTGATTAAGTGTTCTTATACGAAGGAGATAAACATCTAATATCAATTCTTGAATACTGAAGTCTATGCAGATGTAATGTGCTCCAACTTAACTTGTTCCGTGGGACTATCAGTCCCAGCGACACTCTGTAACAGTTCTAGGTGTGTGTAGTATTTAAACAAACTTCTGGGTGTTAACCCTCTCACCACATGGGATCCAGGCGGATGGCAGTTCTCAGTCCGTATGGAACCACCGCCATGCCGTCACACTTCTCCGTTCGGTAACGACCAGGACTTTATCCAATCATGGCTCATTCCCACCCCACAGTATAAAAGTATTCTTTCAATGGCAGCCATTTTCAGTGTGATTTTGGAGTGGAGAGAAATAGAACAGGGCTCTGTTCAGTGCTATTAGTTAGTTAGTGTGCTATACTGTGCTATTTTGCTTCAATTGTTAGTGTAGAATATTAGTTTAGTGTCAGTTTAGGGATAGTGTGAGTGTAGTGAGGACCATCATGTATTACTGCCAGTTTACTGCCATATAATTTTGTGTGCGTTACTGCCATATTAATGCCATATAGTTCTGTGTGCGTTACTGCCAGTGTACTGCCATATAGTTTTATGCGTTACTGCCAGTTTAACGCCATTTACTTTTGTGTGCGTTACTGCCAGTTTAACATCATTTACTTTTGTGTGCGTTACTGCCAGTTTAACAGTATAGAGTTTTGTGTGTTACTGCCAGTTTAACACCATACAAATCTTGCATATGATCTGGTTCACTCTGTTCTTATATAAGCTTCAGCTTATATAAGTACAGTGAGAACAGGACGCTTTGACAAAGCATTTTAATGGCAGTGATGACTGCCACTTTAAACAAGCTGCTAGCAGGTTTCAGCAGTTCTTGAAGCTTAGTGAAAACCTGCTAAAGCCTGCTAGCAGTTTGCTTAAACTGGCAATCAACACTCACATTAGAATCTATGTTCCACTTTTAAAAACTGGATCTGAATGCTGTGTGCGTTACTGCCAGTTTAACACCATATAGTTCTGTGTGCCTTACTGCCAGTTCAACACCATATAGTTTGGTGCTTTGCTGCCAGTTTAACGACATTTACTTCTGTGTGCGTTACTGCCAGTTTAATGCCATATAGTTTTGTGTGCGTTACTGCCAGTTTAACGCCATATAGTTTTATGTGCTTTACTGCCAGTTCAATGCTATATAGTTCTGTGTGCGTTACTGCCAGTTTAACATCATATCGTTTTGTGCGTTACTGCCAGTTTAACGCTATTTACTTTTGTGTGCGCTACTGCCAGTTTAACGCCATATAGTTCTGTGCATCACTGTACGTTTGGCGCATTATATTGCAATATATTATAGTGTATCCGTGGAGTGTGTCTGTGTAGTGTGAGAACTCAATATTAAGTGCACCAAACACCTTTACATTGATTAAAGTGCATCCGCGTACAGATTTCAACTTCTTCTTTACATTTGCTTATAAGCACCACCCCCTCACTCCCAATAATGTCTGGGAGGATAACAAGGAGAGGCAGACGTTCCCTTGGCACTGTAAGGGGGCCAGCAACAAATGTGTTCACAGGCAAAGGTGGACGTGTTGGTCAGTCCTCAGACAGGGCATCATTTCTTCTGTTTAGTGAGTTTGCCCATGCTATCCAGCCACAGCATGCAGAGGAGGTGGTGGACTGGCTTACTAAACCTTCCTCATCCTCCTCATCCTCTGTCATGCAAGCAGAGACATGTGTGCAGTCCCCTGCAGTTGCCAGAGTGGATAAAGCTGCCTCCTTGTCCGCATATATTCCTGCTACAGCCCCAACATCAGCCATTGAGGAGTTATTTGACCACAACATCAGCCCCTTGCTCCTTGATGATGTCCCGCCATTACTGGATTCAGATGTTGGTTCTGAGGTTGAGATAGACAGGAACATGAGCCTAGAGAGAGGGAGGAACACTGGTAGACAAATTGGCATTCATGTTCCCCAAGCCACGATGTTGCTGAAGATGATGATGAAAGATTAATGAAGATGGAGGAGATGGAGATGATGAAGATGATGATGAGGTCACTGATGCGACTTGGGTGCTAGATAGAGCAGAGGAGGAAACTGAAGGTGAGGCGGCACAACCCCAAGGAGGCAGACATCAAAAAAGAGTAGAGAGCAGCCACCCTAGTTATCTCCTCCACCGGTCTCCAGAACAATCACTTCTGCTGCTTCAGCACACTGTGATATGATGGCAGGATCCCTGCTGCCGCTCTGCTCCCTCACAAGGTAGGCTGCAACCCTGTGGGACACACACACCCACAGAGTCCTGCTGGCAGGCCACACGTCCCAGGAACAAGAGACCTAAGATGGCCGCTCCCAGCCCTTTTATATCCTCCCACAATGCAGTTCAGTTCTTCTCTTGTCCAGGAGCATTGTGGGTAGGTCACAGTTAAAGTTCAGAAGTAAAAAATCAATCACTTCCATGTCACTTCTCTTAATCATAAAACATAAAAGTATTGTACCTTTTCAATTGTCCACAAGATGGCACTATAACAACTTATATCCTGTATAACACACAAATGGCTAAAAACAAAAGTTGTCAGCGCTACACTTGAATAATTACTTGCCGAATCCACTTAGCAAAAGTAGATTTCAACGCTGCCTGTCCTTTTCTAGGACCTTCAGCCAACACAAACAAAACATCTGTTTTCCGAACCTGAGCAGTCGCCTCCAAATAGATTTTGACTGCTCTCACTACATCCAGAGAATGTAGTGACTTTTCTTCCATAGAACAGGGTTCCGGAAAAAACGAAGGCAGAACAATATCCTGGTTTAGATGAAAACCTGAAACCACCTTCGGTGGAAAGGTAGGGTGAGGAAGCAATACTACTCTATCCTTGTGAATGATTAAATATGGCTCTTTACAAGAAAGAGCCGCCAATTCTGATACCCTTTTGGCAGAAGAAATGGCTACCAGAAAAACTAGAAATGAAGAGAAAAATCTTGCGAGCCACAAAAGGACCAATGCCTAAAGAAAAAAATGATGATAATAATAACCAGCTGCAAATGCAGATCACGTTTCATAACAGTGCAGTGGTGAAATAAATAAATAAATGTGTTGCGCTAGAAAAAATATATAAATGTGTATCCAAAGTGTATAATTCAATTGTAAATCTATAAGTGATAAATATAAAATATATACCAGCTTATATAAGAACAGTGAGAACAGGAAGCTTTGACAAAGCATTTTAATGGCAGTGATGACTGCCACTTTAAACAAGCTTCTAGCAGGTTTCAGCAGTTCTTGAAGCTTGGTGAAAACCTGCTAAAGCCTGCTAGCAGTTTGCTTAAACTGGCAATCAACACTCCCATTAGGATCTATGTTCCACTTTTAAAAACTGGAGCTGAATGCTAAGTGTT
Source organism: Lithobates clamitans (assembly GCA_037952925.1). Taxonomy (NCBI): domain Eukaryota; kingdom Metazoa; phylum Chordata; class Amphibia; order Anura; family Ranidae; genus Lithobates; species Lithobates clamitans. The sequence continues at coordinate 14,096,939 of JBBGZY010000573.1, forward strand.
TTGTCAAAGCTTGCTGTTCTGTAGGGATGGGCGAACAGTTTGGCCCGAGCATAAGTTCGAGTCGCACTTCCGTTGCTCGGACGTTCGGCGAACAGCCGAACAAACGGGTTGTTCGACCGTTTGTTCGCCCCCCCCCGAACCGATCACAATGCATTGCGGCGCTGATTGGCTAAAGCAGTGAAAGCTTCAGCCAATCAGGTCACAGAGCACTGTCAGAGTCATGATTGGACACTGTCATCATGACTTTATCCAATCATGGCTCATTCCCACCCCACAGTATAAAAGTATTCTTTCAATGGCAGCCATTTTCAGTGTGATTTTGGAGTGGAGAGAAATAGAACAGGGCTCTGTTCAGTGCTATTAGTTAGTTAGTGTGCTATACTGTGCTATTTTGCTTCAATTGTTAGTGTAGAATATTAGTTTAGTGTCAGTTTAGGGATAGTGTGAGTGTAGTGACGACCATCATGTATTACTGCCAGTTTACTGCCATATAATTTTGTGTGCGTTACTGCCATATTAATGCCATATAGTTCTGTGTGCGTTACTGCCAGTGTACTGCCATATAGTTTTATGCGTTACTGCCAGTTTAACGCCATTTACTTTTGTGTGCGTTACTGCCAGTTTAACATCATTTACTTTTGTGTGCGTTACTGCCAGTTTAACAGTATAGAGTTTTGTGTGTTACTGCCAGTTTAACACCATACAAATCTTGCATATGATCTGGTTCACTCTGTTCTTATATAAGCTTCAGCTTATATAAGTACGGTGAGAACAGGAAGCTTTGACAAAGCATTTTAATGGCAGTGATGACTGCCACTTTAAACAAGCTGCTAGCAGGTTTCAGCAGTTCTTGAAGCTTAGTGAAAACCTGCTAAAGCCTGCTAGCAGTTTGCTTAAACTGGCAATCAACACTCACATTAGAATCTATGTTCCACTTTTAAAAACTGGAGCTGAATGCTAAGTGTTTTGTCAAAGCTTGCTGTTCTGTAGGGATGGGCGAACAGTTTGGCCCGAGCATAAGTTCGAGTCGCACTTCCGTTGCTCGGACGTTCGGCGAACAAGTGTAATGCCATATAGTTTTGTGCGTTACTGCCAGTTTAACGCCATTTACTTTTGTGTGCGTTACTGCCAGTTTATCACCATAGAGTTTTGTGTGTTACTGCCAGTTTAACACCATATAGTTTTGTGTGCGTTACTGCCAGTTTAACACCATATAGTTCTGTGTGCCTTACTGCCAGTTCAACACCATATAGTTTGGTGCTTTGCTGCCAGTTTAACGACATTTACTTCTGTGTGCGTTACTGCCAGTTTAATGCCATATAGTTTTGTGTGCGTTACTGCCAGTTTAACGCCATATAGTTTTATGTGCTTTACTGCCAGTTCAATGCCATATAGTTCTGTGTGCGTTACTGCCAGTTTAACATCATATTGTTTTGTGCGTTACTGCTAGTTTAACGCTATTTACTTTTGTGTGCGCTACTGCCAGTTTAACGCCATATAGTTCTGTGCATCACTGTACGTTTGGCGCATTATATTGCAATATATTATAGTGTATCCGTGGAGTGTGTCTGTGTAGTGTGAGAACTCAATATTAAGTGCACCAAACACCTTTACATTGATTAAAGTGCATCCGCGTACAGATTTCAACTTCTTTTTTACATTTGCTTATAAGCACCACCCCCTCACTCCCAATAATGTCTGGGAGGATAACAAGGAGAGGCAGACGTTCCCTTGGCACTGTAAGGGGGCCAGCAACAAATGTGTTCACAGGCAAAGGTGGACGTGTTGGTCAGTCCTCAGACAGGGCATCATTTCTTCTGTTTAGTGAGTTTGCCCATGCTATCCAGCCACAGCATGCAGAGGAGGTGGTGGACTGGCTTACTAAACCTTCCTCATCCTCCTCATCCTCTGTCATGCAAGCAGAGACATGTGTGCAGTCCCCTGCAGTTGCCAGAGTGGATAAAGCTGCCTCCTTGTCCGCATATATTACTGCTACAGCCCCAACATCAGCCATTGAGGAGTTATTTGACCACAACATCAGCCCCTTGCTCCTTGATGATGTCCCGCCATTACTGGATTCAGATGTTGGTTCTGAGGTTGAGATAGACAGGAACATGAGCCTAGAGAGAGGGAGGAACACTGGTAGACAAATTGGCATTCATGTTCCCCAAGCCACGATGTTGCTGAAGATGATGGTGAAAGATTAATGAAGATGGAGGAGATGGAGATGATGAAGATGATGATGAGGTCACTGATGCGACTTGGGTGCCAGATAGAGCAGAGGAGGAAACTGAAGGTGAGGCGGCACAACCCCAAGGAGGCAGACATCAAAAAAGAGTAGAGAGCAGCCACCCTATTCCATCACATTCTGCAGCTGTTATCTCCCGGCCCACTCTCCAAAGCTCAGCTGTCTGGGCCTTTTTCAGCACATTTGCAGCAGATCGCACTGTTGCTATCTGCAAACTGTGTCTCAGGCACATCAAACGTGCCAAAAACACCAACCACTTGGGTACCACATGCTTTACAAGGCATTTAACACCCAACCACTCAGCCCGTTGGCGAAAGCACCTAAAAGCCACACAAAAGGGCACAAATCTGTCCCTCCTCCTTACCCACTTCAGTCTTGCCCTGCTATACCGAGTCATTACCTCTCAGCAGCCTCCACTGACAGGGATGATGGTATAGCACAGGGTGTCCCAGGTCCTAGCAGCAAATCTGCCAGCAGCACAACACCAGCTGTAGACTGTAGCTGGTAGCTCTGCCCCATCTGCTGCAGCACAAAAAAAAATACAGTCCCAGCATCTAAATGCAAGCTTGTCAAAGCTGTTGGCTCTCCAACTTCTGCCTTTCAGCCTGGTGGATTCTGCCCCCTTCTGTGAATTTGCACAATGTGCTGTACCACAATGGCAGGTTCCCAGTCGCTACTACTTTTCATGTATGACCATTCCACCTCTCTACCATTACGTGGAAGGGAATGTTTTGGCATCGTTGGGCACGTAAAATCCACTTTACTTCTGATACTTGGTCCACAAAGCATCGACAGGGATGATATATTTTGTTCACAGCACACTGGGTAACGCTGCTTGCAACTCGAAAGGATGCAGGATAGGGCTCAATGCTGCAGGTTGTTGTGCTCCCATGTCTCCATACAGCTGGTGGTGATGATGCCAGACCTGTAAGTTTCACCTCCTCCTCTTCCACCACCTCCATGCCCTCCTCTGCAGAATTGTCCTATTAACATCAGGTACCCCCTAAGCGTTCAAAGGGCTATTTCCAGAGTCAGGTTAAAAGGTGCCATGCAGTGCTTCAGCTGGTGTGTTTAGAGGGCAGGAACCACACTGGAGCAGAGATTCTTGCAGCTCTGCAGGAACAGGCCCAGAGGTGGTTCACACCATGCCAGCTGGAGGCAGGAATGGTGGTGTGCAATAATGTCTCAAACCTTCTGTTCGCCCTTAGACAGGGAAAGTTGACACATGTGCCATGCTTGGCACATGTACTCAATTTAGTGGTGCAGCGTTTCCTAAATATGTACCCAGGGTTCCAAGATGTGCTAAAGCTGGCAAGAAGAGTCTGTAGCCATTTCAGGTGGTCATACACAGCCAGTGCTCGGTTGGCTGAAATCCGCCTGCACGTAAACCGCCTGATTTGTGACATGCTGACCAGGTGGAACTCAACTTTGTCAATGCTACAGCGGCTATATATGCAGCAGAGGGCTGTCAATGAGTACCTGTGCGAATATGGCACAACAACAGCCTCAGGCCACCTTGGTTTTTTTTCCCCACGCTAATGGCTGATCATTAAGAATGCATGTATTGTCACCATTTGAGGAGGCCACAAGGATGGTGATGCATCAGTGACACAATCCCTGTTGTGTTCCTGCTAGAGCAGACTCTGCATGGCATTATGGACAGGGCACTGGAGGCAGAGCAGCAGGAGGAAGAGGAGGACATCCTTTCCTCTCAAGGCCCACCTTATCCAGACACCATCATTCCTATGTCACAGAACACATAGGAGGAGAGAGGGGAGGAGGATGAGGAGGAGGATTCTGGCACTTTCATAGGCTTCGAAGAAAATGAAGACATGCGTCAATCTGTTATGCAATGTCTTTCCAACCTCAGGACCCTTGGGAGTAGTGCGTGCCTGGGAGGAGTAAGTTCCAGATGCTGTCATTCTGAGTGACTCCGAGGAGTCTGCTGCTCAAGCCTCGGCAAATTTGAGGCGCATGGGCAACCTCATGCTTCAAAGCCTGCGAAAGGACCCAAGAATATGTGGCATAAAGGAGAAGGATGATTACTGGTTGGCAACCCTCCTTGACCACCTTGACCACCGTCCCCACAGAGAGAGCAGAAGATAAAATCTCTTGAGGACACGCTAAAGAGGATTTTATTGAACGTTTTTCCTGACTCCAGTAGGTTACAGTGTAGTGGAAAATGTAGTTTTGAGTCTTCTGTTGGTCAAGAGAGGAGCGTTGGAGAAGGTGTCTGCCTAATTGAGGTATTTCGGAATTTTTTTAGTCCTCGCTGCCCAGGGCTGTCAGCTTCCACATCTCATCGGCAGAATCTGCATCACATGGTGGACGATTACCTCAGGGCCAAAACAGAGATGAAGAGTTTTACAGCTGATGATCCACTGACTTACTGGGTCATGAGAATAGACCACTGGCCAGAACTTGCCCAGTATTCTTTGAGTTGTTGGGCTACCCTGAACCCAGCGTGCTTTCAGACATTCAGTGCTTTTGTTACTGCTTATAGAACGTGTCTGTCCATAGACTCCGTGGACCTTTGACTTTTATAAAAATGAATCAGCCCTAGATTACCAGCTATGAAACCCCTGATGCCGATGTCACTGATTAAATCGGGGTTTCACTGTCTCCAAATTTTTTATTTTTTTTGCAAAATGACAATGATTAATATATTTAAATATAGAACTTACTTGTTCCATTTTTAGTGCTTACTGCTGTCTGTTTTCTCCTAAAAAAAAAACGTTATAAATTTTAAATTTTTAGAAGCCACTGAGCTGACCTTTAGAAAATGTGTAAAGATCCGCTTTAAGTCTTTTTGGGATGTGGAATTTTTGCAGGACTTCAAGGCTGCCTAGCTTTGAGGTTGTTCAATCATTTCATCTGGAAGAATGTTTTTGGTATATGTTTCATGGGCACAATTAACACCAAAGACCAATTTTTCAGCACCTGTTTGACAGGTGCATATCATTGGAATTTTTTTTGCTTTCATCAAGAGCACCTCTATAGGGTTATGGTGGGAAGGCATCCCCGACACCCAAAGAGTACATTTTCTGCACCTGTTTGACAAGTGCTTATCATTGCAATTTTTTTGCCTTCATCAAGAGCACCTCTATAGGGTTACGGTGGGAAGGTGCCCCCGACACCCAAAGAGTATTTTTTCTGCACCTGTGTGACAGGTGCATATCATTGCAATTTTTTACAGCAAGGCCAATTCTTGCTTTCATCGAGAGTACCTCTATAGGGGTACGGTGGAAAGGCGTCACCAACACCGAAAGACCAATTTTTACACACCTGTTACCTCTATACAAAGTCAAAGTGATACCAGATTGTATCCAAAAAATCTCTAATCTTGTTCCCAGTGCACTACATTGTGGTCTCATCATACACACTGGCTCCCCAGCTGTTGCTGAGCAAAATAAAGGCAGCTTGCAGGGAAAATGTTATTTTTTTTGGCTTTATAAATGCAATTACTGCTGTAGCATATTCTAGACATGTTACAGATCTGCCACTTTACAGGTAGACTAGGACCCCCCAGGCACTATATTGGAAGGAATTTTTCATTTTTATGCTTTCACTTTAAAAATCAAAAAATCACTGCTCATTTACAAAATGAAGTTTTTAACAAACTTTTTTTTATTGATACATGTCCCCCAGGGCAGGACCCGTACCCCTATAACCATTGTATGCCCAATTACTTGCATATAAGCCTTCAAAATGGGCATTTTTGATTTTTGATGTTCGGGTTCCATTGAATTTAATGGGGTTCATTATTCAGGTCCGAACTTTCGTGTTCTCGTGCAAACCGAACAGGGGTCCATTCGCTCCCATCCCTACTGTTCTGTTCACACTGCTCTTATACAAGCTACCGTATATACTCGAGTATAAGTCGAATTTTTCAGCCCTTTTTTTTGGGCTGAAAGTGCCCCCCTTAACTTATCACCGCCGTCTGCCTACATGATCAGCGTGTCATGCAGGTAGATGGCGGCCAGCGTGTGCTATTACTATTCGGTGGCCAATTACTGTTCAAAAGCTGCGCCTCCTCCTCGTCTGTGATAGGCAATCAGTGTACAGCCTATCACAGACATTCTCTCATCCTCGTCCGTGGTATGAGGATGAGAGAATGTCCGTGATAGGCTGACCGCTGACTGCTGGGAAATGGAGTTTTCTGCCTATCATGGACGTGGAGGAGGAGCGGCTTTTGAACAGTGAATGGCCGGCGAATAGTAATAGCACACGCTGATCGGTGCAGAGCGGCACACAGAGGCATGCACAGGACACAGGTAGGATGCACACAGACACATGCACACAGACACATGCACACATACACAGGACACATACACAGGACGCAGGTACATATACACATGACACATGCACATATACACAGGACACAGGTACAGGACACATGCACATATACACATGCACATATAAACAGGACAGAGGTACATGACACATGCACATATACACAGGACACATGACACATGCACATATGCACAGGACACATGCACATATGCACAGGACACATGACACATGCACAGGACACAGGAATGTATACAGCTGCAGATGGGCATCGTTGATCCTCTTTTTCCACTTACAGTAGCTGCTGCATTTCTCACCCTCGTCTTATACTCGGGTTAATACGTTTTTCCCATTTTTTTGTGGTAAATTAGGGCCTCGACTTATACTCGGGTCGACTTATACATGAGTATATACGGTAAGGCTTGTGTGAAACATGCCTAATGCCCCGTACACACGGTCGGATTTTCCGATTTTCAGGCGTGTTGTCGGAAATTCCGACCGTGTGTGGGCTCCATCGGACATTTTCCATCGGATTTTCCGACACACAAAGTTGGAGAGCAGGAGATAAAATTTTCCGACAACAAAATCCGTTGTCGGAAATTCCGATCGTGTGTACACAAATCCGACGGAAAGTGCCACGCATGCTCAGAATAAATAAAGAGATGAAAGCTATTGGCCACTGCCCCGTTTATAGTCCCGACGTACATGTTTTACGTCACCGCGTTTAGAACGATCGGATTTTCCGACAACTTTGTGCGACCGTGTGTAGACAAAACAAGTTTGAGCCAACATCCATCGGAAAAAATCCTAGGATTTTGTTGTCGGAATGTCCGAACAAAGTCCGACCGTGTGTACGCTCTATTAGTGTGTGAAGCATCTAGGTAACATAACATGCTTCTGAGATTCACATGCAATCTTGTGAATTGGAATAATATCGTAATTTCACTTTTCCCACTGCTCACAAATGCACAAACACCTGAGGTTTGTCAATAGACTGGTCTTCTAGGCAATCATACAAACACACATTCCTGACAACTGAACATACATGCACAAGTAATAAAATACAATCTAGGATTTAGAATTTTTAATATCCCTAGACTGTTATTGCATAGAAATATGTAGAGAAGTAAAAATGTTACTTAGGGAGTGATTCTAACTGTGGAGGGATGGGACTGCCTGGGTGAGGAGAGCGATCTGTTGTTCATCAAGTTTGAACAATGATCGCTCTCCTCACTCAGGCAGTCCCATCCCTCCACAGTTAGAAACACTCCCTAGATAACAAAGTTAACCCCTTGATCACGCCTTATTGTTAACCCCTTACCTTTACACAGTAATCAGTGCATTTTTATAGCACTGATCACTGTATAAATGCCAATGGTCCCAAAAATGTGTCAAAAGTGTCTGATCTGTCCACCATAATGTTACAGTCCCGATAAAAATTGCTGATCACCGCCATTACTAGTAAAAAAAAAAAATAATAATAAAAATGCCATAAATCTTTTTCCTATTTTGTAGACACTATAACTTTTGCGCAAACCAATCAATATACGCTTATTGCGATTTTTATTACCAAAAATATGTAGAAGAATACATATCAGCCTAAACTGAGTAAAAAAATTAGGGATATTTATTATTGCAAAAAGTACAAAATATTGTGCTTTTTTCAAAATTGTTACTCTTTTTTGTTTATAGCACAAAAAAATAAAAAGCGCAGAGATGATCATATATCACCAAAAGAAAGCTCTATTTGTTAGAAAAAAAAAGGGCGTCATTTTTGTTTGGGTACAACGTCGCACGACCACCCAATTGTCAGTTAAAGTGACGCATTGCCGTGTCACAAAAAATGGCCTGGTCATTGAGCAGCCACTTCTGGGGCTGAAGTGGTTAAAGTGATTGTAAAGTCTCTTTTTTTTTCTATAGAAATAACAAACATGTTATACTTACCTGTTCTGTTGTAGTGGATCTGCACAGATCCTCCCAGATCCTCCTCTTCTCGGGTCTCTCTTCTGTGCTCCTGGCCCCTCCTTTCTGTTGAATGCCCCCACAGCAAGCAGTTTGCTATGGGTGGTCTAGCCCCACCCCCTCTCTCTCCTGATTGGCTAACTGACTTTGATTGACAGTAGCAGGAGCCAATGGCACTACCACAATCAGGATGGAGAATCCCAGATGGCTGAGACACTTGTGGACATCCCTGGACAGGCATGGTGCTTCGGTAAGTATTAGGGGCAGAGGGGGGGGGGGGGCTGCTGCACACAGAAGGCTTTTTATCTTAATGCAAAGGAATGTCTGGATGTGAGACAGAATCTAAAGTTGAAAACACATTATCCCCTTCCCGTTGACCGTACGCACATCTGTGTACTCGGCTTTCTGGGGCTATATTGGGATGATGCCCGCAGCTGCAGACATCATCCCGGTACCGTTATTTCGAGCCGGCGATCGGCTACGTGTATATAACAACAGATGCGGCTAAAAGCCGCTCGGCTGTTATACCAGAGGAGCGGGAGGGGACATCCCCCCTCCTGCCGCCTCCCGCCGCTCTTACCGGGCCTCCCGTGCGATCGGGAAGCCCGGTGTCCAATCGGCCGCCTTTGGCGGCTGGGGGCAGGCTGGAACGAAGCTGTGGGCGGCTTCGTTCCAGCCTTCTCAATGTAAACACGGAAGCGACATTATGACGCCACTTCCCGTTTACTCGGCTGCCAATGGCGCCGGTTTTAAAAAAATATACAACGTTCAGAATCGCCGTTTTCGGCGATCTGAATACTGTGAAGTGCAAAGGAGGGATCGGGGGTCTTTTAGACTCCCGATCCCTCCATAAAGAGTACCTGTCACCACCTATTACTGTCACAAGGGATGTTTACATTCCTTATGACAGCAATAACATTTTTAAAAAAAATGTTTTTTTTAAACACAATTTACAAGTATAAAAATAAAAAAATAAAAAAATAAAATAAAATACATTTTTTAAAGCACCCCTGTCCCCGCGAGCTCGCGCAGCGAAGAAAACGCATACGGAAGTCGTGCCTGCATATGTAAACGGTGTTCATATCACACATGTGAGGTATCTCCGCGATCGTCAGAGCGAGAGCAATAATTCTAGCCCAAGACCTCCTCTGTAACTCAAACCTGGTAACCGTAAAAAAAATTTAAAGCGCCGCCTATGGAAATTCATAGGTACCGTAGTTTGTCACCATTCCACGAGTGCGTGCAATTATAAAGGGTGACATGTTTGGTATCTATTTACTCGGCATAACATCATCTTTCACATTATACAAAAAAATTGGGGTAACTTTACTGTTTGGATTTTTTTAAATTCATGAAAGTGTCCCTTTTCCAAAAATTTGCATTTAAAACACCGCTGCACAAATACCGTGTGATATAAAATATTGCAACAATTGCCATTTTATTGTCTAGATTCTCTGATAAAAAAATATATATAATGTTTGGGGGCTCTAAGTAATTTTCCAGCAAAAAATACGGATTTTAACTTGTAAACACCACATTTCAAAAATAAGCTAAAAATTGGTGGGGTCAACCTGCGCTAGTGAGCAATACGTGAAGATAATGTGTAAAAAGTGCAGCAGCAAAAAAAACTTCAAATATCCATGAAGTGATAACCATACAAAATAAAACTTAATTGCGCTAGCAGTGATAATATAATTGACAACAGTATTTAGGACACACAATATATGTATGTAAGTCCCAATCGAAAAATAAGTGCATAGACCTTATAACAGAAAATAATTATGTGCTAAAAGTCGATGTTCAGGCATCAACACCACCTATAATGTGTCCATAGAAAGATAATTCCAATTAAATTAAAAGTCCATTAAATTCATCTGGTCTCCAAACCATAAGGACTGATGGATCAAAGAGGCTTTCTATCGGACGTACATTGATTGCAGAGAGAAAGTAATAGATGTCCGCTTACCCCTATTGTTGGACCTCCTCTGTGGCAAGGTCTTACGAGCTTGCAGATTTCGCCCTCTGCAGGGACCAAGTGTTGATAACCAGGTCTTGACAGCGTACACCGCAGACTTCCGGGTGGTCGGGATAGTCCAACAGCTCCAGCATCAGAGGGGGGACCCGAAAATGGAGAGGCCCATGGATAAAGAAGACATAAGGAGAAAAGAAGAGGCTCCTCTGGTGTGATATCGTTGGGGTTTTATTGGATAAACCACAAGTGAACATTTAAAAAACTTCATAAAAATATTCGTAAAAAGCCGGCATATACAAAGGCAGAACGCCCGTGCAAAGTAAACCTTCAGAACACGTGATGGCAAGCACTGCGAGGCCACGCCCTACATGTTTCGTCATACGTGACGTCATCTACGGGGCACGTAGATGACGTCACGTATGACGAAACATGTAGGGCGTGGCCTCGCAGTGCTTGCCATCACGTGTTCTGAAGGTTTACTTTGCACGGGCGTTCTGCCTTTGTATATGCCGGCTTTTTACGAATATTTTTATGAAGTTTTTTAAATGTTCACTTGTGGTTTATCCAATAAAACCCCAACGATATCACACCAGAGGAGCCTCTTCTTTTCTCCTTATGTCTTCTTTATCCATGGGCCTCTCCATTTTCGGGTCCCCCCTCTGATGCTGGAGCTGTTGGACTATCCCGACCACCCGGAAGTCTGCGGTGTACGCTGTCAAGACCTGGTTATCAACACTTGGTCCCTGCAGAGGGCGAAATCTGCAAGCTCGTAAGACCTTGCCACAGAGGAGGTCCAACAATAGGGGTAAGCGGACATCTATTACTTTCTCTCTGCAATCAATGTACGTCCGATAGAAAGCCTCTTTGATCCATCAGTCCTTATGGTTTGGAGACCAGATGAATTTAATGGACTTTTAATTTAATTGGAATTATCTTTCTATGGACACATTATAGGTGGTGTTGATGCCTGAACATCGACTTTTAGCACATAATTATTTTCTGTTATAAGGTCTATGCACTTATTTTTCGATTGGGACTTACATACATATATTGTGTGTCCTAAATACTGTTGTCAATTATATTATCACTGCTAGCGCAATTAAGTTTTATTTTACATTTCAAAAATAGGCTTAGTCATGAAAGGGTTATACAACTTTTGTTGTTTGATTTCCTTTACATTTACCTTCAACTATGTAGTGCAAGGGCCTACATGATTGCATACAAATTGAAAGTGTTTAGGTTTGACCTCATATATGGCTTTGGTAAATCTTAAGGAAAAAATCTAAAGGAAATTGTATAGTGTGTAGCCAGCTTAACTCTTGTCCAACCACCTCTGGAGGTGGTATCTACAGAGGTTCTTCCCCCCAAACTGGTTATATGTTATATGGATCAGTCGGTTCTGATGGCTGGGTCAGAGTTAAAATTCCCAACATTCTGATCATGAGTCACACCACACCACATGTCTGTCACGAGCAGGGTCCATACCATGGTTTAGTCAGTCCCTAGGGTGTCCTATAAGGCCTGAACATATCATTTTGCATCTGCATGTAGCTCATTGTGCAAACTATTAGAAAGAATATTCCTAATTTCTTTGTGACCAATATTGTGGATTTTATAAGAGAAAGAACATATTCCCTCTGACCTAAGGAAATGAGTGATCCAAGCAAACAGTTTTTTGCCTCCAATATGAAATGATCGTATACCCCCATTAATTTTGCATTTGCCATGTGAAGGATTCTCTTGTTACTGTAGCTTGATAAATAGATAATTGATTAACATTATCTACACTACAAGCCTACAATTTCTTGTCAGGGATTTGTTAACAACTGTGTGTTAAAATGGTTTTAATGCCAAAAGGTTTTCTTACCTTGCAATAAGGTAGAAACCTTCCAGTTGCTGTTACCCCCTCTTCTCTCCAAACACTTATTAGAGTCCTGTGTCTATCCAGTGCTGTGCCCACCTGCAGGTCTTCTTTCCTCTCTCCCCACACTTACAAACTTGTCTGAGAGCAGTGGGAGCTATTGGCTCCGGTCGTTGTCAGTCAAATCCAATGAGGAGGGAGCAAGGAGCAGGGAGGAGCATGCCCGCATGTGTGCCCCCATAGGAAGCAGCTTCCTATTGTGGCACACAAAGAAGAGGCAGAGCAGGGAGCGCCAGTGGGGGACATCAGAGGAGGAAGTTTGCGGCCGTTCTGTGCAATACCCTTGCACAGAGCAAGTAGGTATAACATATTTCTTACTTTAGTTTAAATTTGTATTTTATTTTATTTTTCATTTTAGTTAAACATTTTGACTTTACAACCTTTTTAATTCCTTCCATTTAAGACATCTTCCATTGTAAGTTAATGGGAACACATGCTCATCAAAAGCACATCAGTGTGAAAGGGTCCTAAGGTATGCGAACGTGGTGCCTTTAAATAATCTTTTTTTTTAAATTATGGTGATAGTAGGCAAATTACTCCAAAAGCATTATGCCCTTTCTCAAGCCCTAACTGATCACTGTCTGATCCTGGGCAAGCCTGGGCAGAAAGAAAAAACACATTTATTTAAGTTCTGTAGACAAAATGATACATTTTATAAGTAGGGGGTATAATGCTCGATTTGTGGCACATACAGCAGTACTTAGTATATATCTTCTTCCAGCTAAGACAGAGCAGTGTCTGTAGGGACATATATCACACGTAGGGCCTTATTGGATCATAAATGACAAGGTGAGGGAGTCGAGGTGTTTAATTCAGTTCCCATTAAATGCCCTGTCTATCAGCTCTGCAGCAGACATACTGGGAAGAATTGATTTTACAATATTATGCACTTAAGACATGTTCTTAATGTGCCATTAAATTACCATCTGTAACTGGCTATATTCCCTAACACACTCATTGTGAAGGGGACTTCTGGGACAGATGAATTAGGGCTTTTTTTTCTCCAGAAAGCAGCAAGAAAGACGCTTAATCATATATGCTCATGCTCACCATTCAAAAGCCAACATGTTCTTTCTAGGATGAACAAGAAGAAAACTGTCATTTTCAATCCATTTGGTTCCTTTCACAGTTGTTCACAATTTACCCTAGATTATTTATTTTCAATATGTTTTTTGAGTTTTAACAGAAAAATACATTGTAAAACGGTATTATTCCTATCGTCGGACCGCAAGGCCCATAAACAAAGAAACAAAGCAGAACCATAAGGAACAAAAGAGTAACAGTTTCTCATCTTAAGGTGTTTGATATCTAACACTAGTCATTTGTATTAGGCTAGCAGATAACTTAGGACTGATAGCCTTATGGCTCTGCGGGGATAGGACCCTCCTGTCCGGGGAGTCATCTAATGGTTTCCCACTGCCCAGTACCGGAGTCTCAAGCTGAAGTATTACCTTGGGACCATGAGTGGGGGTCAGCCACCTGACCCAGGAGTTGCCCAGCACCCCACCCCTTTGGGAACTCATTGTGGAAATGCACGGTCCTCCCCAGGCACCATGCCCTCCCCCCTTCCCCAGTTCTGCATCAGGCTGACTGTGTTACAAAGCCTGTTCATTGCAGTATCTTGTTTTAATGTGTTAAGAACTGAGAAGGTGGTCTGGAAATACTGCTGCTGGAATAATCTTAACATGCTAGCCTGCTTAGATCCTTTTCCGCTTCACCAATGGGGGGTGTAATTACCCCTGCTCATAGAAACAAGAGAATGGGAACAAGGTGTCCCTGACAGTGAGAGTAAAGGGAGAGAGAGGAAAGAGAAGGGGTAGAATTCCAGGTGCGTCCAGAGTTCAGGTTGGCATACCCAGACAGAGAGAGATATTACAATAGGAGGCCCAGGGTTCCCACATAGCTTAGAACTTTCCTATTCTATCATGTAGTTTTGCAACTATGTTTTCTTGCGCCATTATCCAAGATATTTTTTTCTTAGCCCCCCTAAAGGGTACAGTTAGAGTTTTCCAGGCCCTTGTGCACGTTATCTTGGCTCTCAGGAGCACGTAGAATGTCAGAGAGAAGTTGTAAATGTTTGAGTATCCCAGGAATTTTGAGGTTCAAGAGGGCAATGGTGGGGTCCGGAGCGATAGTGATGTCTGTTATTATCCTTATAGTGTGAAAAACCTTTTTCCAATAGGACCTAATGAGGGGACATGACCACCAGATGTGGAACATTGTGCCCTCCAGATCATACCCTCTAAAACATAAGGGAGATACCCCTGGGTAGATCATTGCCAGCCTAGAGGGGACATAGTACCACCTAGTGAGGATTTTGATATTAGCTTCTATCAGGGACACATTAAGAATACCTTTATATGAGCGTTGAAATGCTTGATACCAGACTGCTGGTTTCCAGGAGCACCCCGTGTCCATCTACCAAGCCCAGGTGTAAGCTGGAATGTTGACCTTACCCACCAGGGAGGAATATATCAACGAGATTACCCCCCTCTGATCCATGGTGTTATAACACCAATGCTTGTATGGGGTGATTTTAGGTGGTTCATTCCTGTCAGTCCAAATTAAGTTAAGGAAGTGGGCAAATTGGGAGAAGTGGAATATTTCCGAATTGGGGATTTCCAATGTCTTTCTACAGTGTTTTAAAATGAGGGAACCTGCCTGGGGTGTGAAAGTGGCCAGTGCAATACAGACCTTTGTTAGTCCACCAGCAGAAAGCTTTCATATTTAGGCCTGGGGGAACTTTGGATTGTGGAAGATATGCGACAGGGGCCTTAGCGGGGAGATCAGAGGGAGGTGTTAATGTAGTGTGTTGCACAGTGCCACCGAGTGAGAGAGAGTAGGGGACATTATCACCGGTCTGGATTTCGTATCACTCCATAGGAGGTGATCTATGGTATTAAAGGGGATATCTTGCCTTTCCATGGAGAGCCAGTCAGGCATAGGACCCCTAGAGTAGGCTGTTGAAATTTGGATGAGTTGGGCAGCTTGCTGGTACCACCACAGGTTCAGAAGGCCTACACCCCCCCTGTGATTTTATCCTGAATAGGACCTCTTTGGGAGATCTGTAGCCTTTGTTTCCCCAGACAACCGTACTATTCGGGAATGAAATTTAAAAATGAATTGTTTCTTTACAGGGATCGGGAGAGAGCGGAAAAAGTATAGCACTTGCAGGAGAAGGGTCATTTTTACTGCGTTAACTCTGCCCAGCCAGGAAAGACCACATTTCAACCACCTCTCCAGGTCCTCCCCACACTTATGTACCATAAGGGGGTAGTTTGCTCGAAAGAGCTTGCTTATGTCATGATTGAGTCTAATGCCCAGATATGGGATCGCATCTGTTGTTGTATACAGTAGGGGTGGATGTAAAGGAGAGGTAATGAATAGGAGTAAGTCATCCGCATATAATGCACACTTGTGTTCCTGGTCCCCACAAGTTACCCCCTTGATGTTGGCATTGGTCCGGATCGTGATGGCCAGAGTTTCAATGGCCATCGCGAAAAGGAGGGCAGAAAGCAGGCATCCCTGTCTAGTACCCCTGCCAATGGTGAAGGTGTCTGAGTATCTGCCCATCAAGTGTACTTGTGCGTTTGGTGATGAGTACAGTGAGTGAATTATGCCTAGGAAGTTTGGCCCAAAACCCCATCTTTCCAGAAATTCATAAATGTAAGGCCAGGCTACCGAATCAAAGGCCTTATGAAGGTCTATCAAGAGGAGGAAACCCATCTGAGGGGGACCACCATCCCATTGGGAATTGAGCAATGATATAATATCTACCGCTCCTCTAATCTGATCTGGTCCCTGTCTCCCAGGGATGAAGCCCACTTGATCTCTGTATATGTATGTAGCTATAAAACTCGCTACCCTGTTATAAAGTATTTTAGTTATTATCTTTATATCATTATTGATAAGTGAGATTGGACGGTAGTTACCAACCTCACTCCTATCTTTCCCTGGTTTGGGAATGACAGAGATGTATGCGGAAATTAAGATCTTTCCCTAGGGGGGCTCCATCCCTGAGAGAGTTGAAGAACCGCGTCAGATATGGAGCTAGGCAGGGGCCTGTGGATAAGTCGTCAGGCCCAGGAGAGGAGCCCAGTTTGGAGGAATTGATGGTGTCTAAAACCTCCTCATAGGCAAAGGGGTTCTCTAAAAGCTCCTTGTGGTCTCTGGTTATTAAGGGTATAAGGAGATTGTCGAGGAAGGTTTTCTTGAGTGCTTGAGAAGGCGGGGGGTTGGTTTTGTAAAGGTCAGAGTAAAACTGCAAGAAAGTATCCATTATTTTGGTTGGATTTTGGGTCAGGTCCCCGTATGAGGTTCAAATTTTGGGGAAAGTCAACGTGCATTGTTTGGGACCCAGTTTGGTGGCAAGTCTGGAGCTAATTCTGTCTTTTTGGGAATAAAATTTAGCCCTGGTCCATCTGAGGTGTTTCTCTGCAGCCATTGTGAGGGATAAGTATAGGTGGGTTCGGGCTATGTCAAGCTGAGCTAAAGTTTCGGGTGTAGGGTTATGCTTGTGGGCTTTAGCTAGTGATTGATATTCTTCTGTTCGTTTCTGTATGTCTGCCCTGTGCTCCTTCTTAATTTTAGAGGAGAGCTGGATGACCTTTCCCCGGGGACCATTTTGTGAGCTGCTTTTAGGATTGTTGGGGGCACCTCGTTGTTGTCATTTTCATGGAAGTACTCTTTAATGGCTTGTTCTAGAAGTGTACACTGTATTGGGTCGCTCAAGAGAGCCTCATTGAGATGCCATCTGAAAGGGCCTATGGTTCCCGATGACTGCTGTGTGACTAGAGTAACAATAGAGTGATCTGAGAGAGGGGTATTGACAATATTAAACCTTAGGATCAATGGGATCGTTGTGGAGTGTGTTAAGGTGTTCTCTACCCTGGCATAGGAATTGTGGGGTGCTGAAAAATGGGTGTAGTCTTTTGCGTGGGGGTTGACCTCTCTAAGAATGTCCACTAGCCCTGTCGAATGTAGCAGGTGAGCAATTTTAGCGCTCTGTTTTGAGGGGCATTTGGGTTTTGGTTTCCCTCCAGCCGTTTTGTCCAGGGAGAAGTCAAAAGCAGCATTGGAGTCTCCTCCAATGAAAACCATTCCTTTGAAATGTTTTTGTAGTTTTTGTGGCATTGAGTCAAAAAATTTCCCTTGGCCCTGATTGGGGGCGTAGTACGAAATAAATGTATAACTCTCCCCATTGATGGTGCCTGATACTAAGATGTAATGATCTAGAGGGTCTGAGACTATCTCCGGCTGGGAAAAGTTGATATGTTTGGCGAAGCAAATAGCCACTCCTTTTGTTTTGTTTTGTTTTTTGGTGTAAAAAAGCAGGTTTATAGGTAGCAGGAAAGTGTGTTTCTTGTAGTAGTAGGATGTCAGAGTGCCTGGTATGGTATAGTCGGTATAGTTTTCAGCGTTTAATAGGGGAGTTGAGTCCCTGAGTGTTGTGTGTGATAATTTTGAAAGTGGGGGTTTGTGTTAGTCATGGATCAGAGGGGAAGACATCACAGAGATGGTGCATAACCTATCTCCTCCCGGCGGAGAGTATGAATGGTGTGACTATTCCGTCAGTAGAACCAAAGCTCTGGGCCCTGAGTGGAGAAAATGGATGTACCTGGAGAACCTGGAATAGATGAGAGAGAAAGTAGAGAAGTAGGAAGGGAGGGAAGCGGAAAAAGAGAAGAAGATTAGGCGAGTAAAATCAAACAACCTATGATATTGGCTCAAAAAATAAAGAAATAGGGGGCCCCCTGGCCTCCTCCCACTCCGGGGTAGGAGTAGACCTGCCAGTGCCCACCCCTTTACCTGAGAGATCTGGAGTTCCCTGAATCAGGGTCTCCGAATTGTCATTTGGAGGCAAACTAGTTGCCTTCAGAGACTGGTGGAGGTGCACTGGGTCCACCACGGTCCTACCGCAAAAAAAAAATATAAACAGTAACATTATAGGATGAGCAGAACACCCTTGAGATGGGTAGTATTGGAATCGTATTCATACACTGGGGTCCACCCTCCCAGCCCGCCTCCCCCTCGAGCATCCTCCCTAGGTATTCGGAGGATCCCGGGTGAGACCGGGCCCAGGAAGGGGAAGTAAGTAACCTCAAAGCTTGTTTCGTTACGTGCCCCCCCCCCCTCAACTGTGTGGTTGTGAGCACGTTTACCCAAGTTGCGTGAGGGCCATGAAAAAGAACTTTGGACTTTGAGGTGGGTGATAACGTAATGGGAGCTTGAACATACAATGAAAGCTTTATGGGTGAAAGAAACTTGTATAACAGGAGAGTCACATATGCTGTTGCTGAATATAAGGACTAATGACCAACCGGGTCGTACGTTGGGGCCAAGTGACCGGTCTCTTCCTCCCCATCCCTCTCTCAGAAATGGGGGGCCCTACTTCCCTATCCTACCCATAACTGTGAGGGAGGAGTGATTAAACACTGTTATTGTCAACAATCTGGGAAGGTAAGTCCTGGGGGTAAAACCTTAGAAGGAGAGACTTGAGGAAAGGCCCACATTACATAGGTAGGTGAAGTCGCAAACCAGAGCCCTGGTTTACTAGGGCGGGCAGTCCAATCATGTCGGTAGTGTCTCTTTGGACCTCTTGGAGTGTTGCGTCAGCCAGGCAGGTTGTAGGGGGCTTGCCGGCGGTGGTCGCTTCAATGATGCAGTAGTAGACATTTCCCCTTCTGCAAAAGAAGAGAAGCCATATCCATCTGAAAGACCATCTATATGATATCTCCTTCAGTATTAGGATTTGAAGTAGTGGTTTAAGTGATCTTTGTTTTTGCACCGTATAAGATGAGAGGTTGACAAATACCTGAACTGTGTGTCGTTGTATATTGAGAGCTTCAGCTCTTCTTGATTTCCTAATCATCTCCTCCTTCACTGAAAAAAATGGGGTTTCACAATAATGTCCCTGGGGAGCTTGTCAGAGTGGGGGGCTATAAAGCTGTGTGAGTTCTGTCGAGTTCCAGATGGTGTTCGGCAATGTCAGGGATGAGTCCTTTAATAGGTGCCTTAACAGCTGGTTGGACCTCTTTCATTGATTCAGGGAGCCCCCTTATCCTAAAGTTGTATAGTCTCGACCTGTTCTCATGGTCCTCAATCTTCGAAAGTGCAGGCTCTTGTTGGTCCTGCATGTCTTGGAGTCTGGCTGAATTTTGATTTATTCTGGCCACAGATTGATCTGCTTTCTTTTCTATCACTTCAATCCTCATCCCCAATTGCTGCAAGTCTGCATGAATGGATGAAGTGATTTGGGCAGTATTCATTGCTAGGCTTCTGGATATCATCTGTGAAAAAGCCTGCATCATTGAAGGAAAGTTAGTGGGTGCGGGGGTGATGTCACAGGTTTCTCCCTCACAGAAGAGCAGGGCTGTATTGGGATCCTGCATAGGGGTTGTGGGGAGTCCCGTCACTGTTCTTCTCAGCAGGGATTTGGTAGAAGTTGGGGAGGGTGCCATAAACAGTAGGAAGTGTGCGGTACCCGGGAAGGATGGAGGGGCTGTGTCTTGGTCTGCAATGGAGCCCTCTGCCTCAGCTTCTGTGTTTCTTTCTCGTGGTGCAGCCACCATTTTGGCATAGCTGAGCGGGCTAGCAGCGGCGGTCATCTGGCTGGAGAGGCTTCTTCTGGCCGGTGCTGAGGACATCCGCAAGTCCCAGAGGGCTCCCAGCTGGTTCGTCCCGGTGTGGTGGTCGGGGAGGTGTTCTGGAGGCTGTAGAGGTGAGTTATGGCACCGTGGTGACGCAGAGCTCTAGAGGGTCGCGGCCATCTTGGGAGCTTCCACGCATGCTCCTCATACCCTAGATTATTTTAGCATGCAGTCAATATTTAGAATCGAAAGAGTGATTTACCAATTAGCCTCTTTTTAATGTTTTACTGCAATTTGTTAAAAAGTTCTCTTTTTTAGGGGTTCTGCAAAGCTTGCACTGGCTATTCCACTTTGTAATATCAAATATACATTCTTTACAGGTACACTGCAGTCTAAATTGAAAATACAATTATTAAAGGGAGTATGCCTCACCAAGATTCAGAGCAAAGTGGCAGGTTCCCTTGAAAACTACCCAAACCCTGATGCTCACACCTTGGGATAGTATTTCAACTCTACTGAGCACTGAACCATGGGAGTAAGGGTAAACTGTACATGCCCAGCCCCTATACCTAGATGCACTGGGTAGTTCCAAGGGCTTCAGTAGACTAACAGAGCAGAATTTGAGCCCAGCAAACCTTAGTATCAAAAGGAGGGGTGGGGGGTGAGATCTTTTAAGAGAACCTGTTACTTTGCCATGAATGGTAAGTAACAGATTCTCTTGAAACACATTCAAGGAGAGAAATTCTTGTCTAAAGATTTTACTTTCTTATCCTGAAATGTTTGTAGTCCACCAGGTCTCTTACTACTTTCTGCCTCACAACATATCTCTGACTCTTTTATGGCACACGCAAACAATCTGCACAACTCACCTTCCACTTTCCCATAATTTATTTATTTTACACAAATTTTTATTTAGTTTTCTTACAGTTTTACTATTATTCATTTCAAAAACACAGAGGTGGTGTGAAATTTCCATAGTACAACAAAACCAATGGTAAATGAAACAGGCCTACTGAGAAACATGACCAGCATAGCAGTATGAAAAAAAATGGGAATAAAGGGTAAAGGGTGGGAATTCCTGGGGAGCAAAGTAGCAATAGTGGCAGGCAACTAGGTAGCACAAAAAAAATGAAAAAGCATAGGCAGGAGAAAAAAAAAGCAGAAGGGGTTTAGAGAAGAAGGGAGAAGGGGAGGATTAAAAAGAAAGGAGAGGGAATGTTGCAAAGATTTTTTTGTGTAGTAAGGGACCTTACTGGGTTTGGGCCAGGACCACTAAGGTCCTTAGATCAGGAGGATAGAGCAGTCAAAATCTTCTGGTACATAGTGTGTAACCCAAGAATCCTAAATTGTATTTAATTTAGGTAGCCGGTTGTTTAAATCATTTGTAGCAGCAGGTCATACAGAGGTTGATACAAGATTTAGGTTCTTCAACATAAATAGTTTGCTTTTTCCAGGATCAGGCGATCCTCTGCTACACAGTGGTAAAAACATGACTATGTGTACACAATTCTGTTTTGTGCAACCTGATGTTTTTTTTTTCTATTTAGTTCAAAAGAACTTATACAGGATCTATTTCAAGGTCTTAAAAAGCTGTGACCTGAAGCACTTACTTTTTGAGCAATCCCACCAGATATAAATAAATGTGCCCTCAGCAAATTATTTGCGTTTACTTTGTTCCTTCACAGAAAAAGCATTTCCGCTCTGCCCCTGCAGTATTCCCAGCCCCACTTAAAGCAGCTATTCAATCATTTTTTTAACTTTTCATCTAATAAATCGTCTACCCTTTTTTTCTGCCAGTAAATACCTTATACAGCACACTTCCTGTTTCTTTTCTGATAATTAGCCTAGGCTTATGACATCACTTATGCACGGCTCTCTCTCTAACTCTCGTGAGCGTTTGCCATGTAGTGGAGGGGGGATGAGTCATAGGAGGGCCAATCAGAGCTGCAGAGCTGTAGGGGGCTGGATGAGGGCGGAGATAACAGGAGACTGCAGAGATCTATGTGTATTCATCCACAGAGGAGAAATGTGCAGGCAAGCAGAGGTGTGCATGTGTCTGTCTGTCTGTATATGTGTGTGAGTGTGTGTGTGTGTGTGTGTCTATATATATGTGTATGTATATGTGTGTCTGTGTGCCTCTGTGTGTCTGTGTAAATCCAGGAAGTGAACAGGCAGAAGCTTCAGCTGTCCACAGTTAAAATGGCTGCAGCCAGACTTAGTGAAGGGAGATTGATTTCTGAAGCATATTTGGCAAGTACAGAATCATAGTATGCATAAAATATTATGCAAAGTGGTTGGAGGGAAGCTTCAGTATGGCAAAGGTGTTTTTATTACAAAATATGTGAGCAGACTGCAGTTCCTCTTTAAGATTGACTGACGGACAGACTTTACCACACAGCTGAATGAGTCAGAGGAGGGACATACTCCCCTACATTTCTACTAGTAGAGATGATATCTACAGTGCCTTGAAAACGTATTTATACCCCTTGAAATTGTCCAAATTTTGTCATGTTACAACCAAAAATGTATATGTATTTTATTGGAATTTTATGTGATAGACCAACACAAAGTGGCACATAATTGTGGAGTGGAAGGAAAATGATAAATGGTTTTCAAAATTTTTTACAAATATATCTGTGAAAAGTATGGCGTACATTTGTATTCAGCCCCCCTGAGTCAATACTTTGTGGAGCCACCATTCACTGCAATTACAGCTGAAAGTCTTTTCGGGGATGTCTCTACCAGATTTGCACATCTGGAGAGTGACATTTTTGCCCGTTCTTCTTTGCAAAATAGCTCAAGCTCTGTCAGATTGAACAGAGAGTGTCTGTGAACTGCAATTTTCAAGTCTTGCCACAGATTCTCAATTGGATTTAGGTCTGGATTTTGACTGGACCATTCTAACACATGAATATGCTTTGATCTAAACCCTTCTATTGTAGCTCTGGCTGTATGTTTAGGGTTGTTGTCCCGCTGGAAGGTGAACCTCCACCCCAGACAATGTTTTGCAGACTCTAACACATTTTCTTCTAAGATTGCCCTGTATTTGGCTTCTCTGATTAATGCTCTCCTTGCCCAGCCTGGTAGTTTTGGTGGACAGCCATGTCTTGGTAGGTTTGCAGTTGTGTCATACTCTCTCCATTTTCAGATGATGGATTGAACAGTGCTCTGTAAGATGTTCAAAGCTTCGGTTGTTTTTTTGATAACCTAACTCTGCTTTAAACTTCTCCACAACTTTATCCCTGACCTGGTGTGTTCCTTGGCCTTAATAATGCTGTTAGTTCACTTGTGGGTTTAACTAAAATGCACTTGTGGGTTTACCTAATCATTTTTTTTTTATAAATCACCTTTAAGGGGGTGTGGCAGGGGGTGTGTCATATGTCTACATACTTTTACTAAAAAGGTGTCCCTTGTTCTCATCTCAAAAAGTTGGGAGGTATGTAAATGCATGAATAGTATTTCCCAGAGCAGGTTCCCTGATAGCGACAACAGTGGAATATGCTTGTGTAATGTGTGTAGAAAAGGCCAGTTGTAGTCTCCTTTTGAAAACTGTGTGACAAAGTGACAACACGGGAACATAGTTGGGCCACAGAGTGCTGTCACCCTGTCACAGGAAGCACCTGTAAAGATCCAGCCACCAGCGGGGGAACCACGGCCATCGCTGCCACCACTGCAAGAGGCGATGCAGCCGCCACTACAGCAGATATTGGCAGAGCCGCCACAATGGCAGGCATCGGCGGGGCCGCCACCACGAGGGCCCGACCACGGTCTTGAAGTTTTTGGGTATCATAATTGATACTACAATGATGGAGTGCAGGTTATCAAGTGATAAACTTGAGGATCTTCGGGTGACCGTGGCTATGGTCGCTCGATGTTCTAATGTTCAGCGGAGTTGCAGTCCTTGTTGGGAAAACTCAATTTTGTGTGAAGAATTATGCCAAAGGGGAGTTTTTTTTGCAGGCGCCTCGCAGCTGCAACTGAGGGAGTCAAGGCGCCGCATCATTTTGTGCATCTGGGTCGGGACCATCTGGATGATCTGCAGGTGTGGGATTCGTTTTTGAAGCAGTATAATGGTAGGTCCGTTAGGCTGGGGCCAATGGTCCAGGCTGCAGAGCTTGAGCTGTTCACCGATGCGGTGGGGTTGGTGGGATATGCGGCTTACTTTGATGGGTGGTGGTGTGCGGACCGGTGGCCGGAGAAATTAGAGGGAGTCTGCTCTCGTGCGTAACCTTATGCCGTTATAGCTGTTTCCTATAGTGCTTGCAGTGGAACTTTGGGGCTCGGAATTCTTTAGTGGTACAGGCCATCAATTCCCTGTCGGCATCTTCTTAACATGTAGTGCGACTGCTGTGACATCTGGTATTACTGTGTTTGCGACTGAAAATTTGTGTGTACATACCTGGGGTGGAGAATGAGGTGGCTGATGCGCTTTCTCGTTTACAGTGGGAACAGTTCCGGCAGTCGGCACTGGGGGCGGAGCAGCTGGGAGTCCCATGCCCCAGGTGTATGTGGGAGCTCGTCTTGACACTGTGATGGCATTGGTGCGGTGCTTAGTGGCGGACGCTACGTAGCATGCGTATGAGCAGGTATGGTAGAAATGGCTTGAGTTGGAGAGTAGTGTCGGCGGTTGCTCCAGCGACAAGGATAGACTACAGGTACTTGTATTGTATTTCCTGGGTAAGAACTGTGAAGAAGGGGTGTCCGTTGCTTCAATCAACAGGAAGATGTTGGGCCTTGCATTTATGTTTCAGCTGAGTGGGGTGGAGGATGTTATGAAGGCGTTTATAGTGCGTAAGGCTTTGAGGGGTTACAGAAGGGGATTCCCGGCGACCAGTGTCGTTGGGGATGTTAGCTGTTTTGGTGGGTGTTTTACCCCGGGTCTGTTTTTCGCCATTTGAGGTACAGTTGTTCAGAACAGCTTTTGTGTTAGATTTTTTCGGGGTGTTACGGATGGGTGAATTGGTTAGCCCCTCAAAGTCGGTTGTTGGGGTTTGGCAGTTTTGGATGTGTTCGTGGAGGACGGATCGGTCACATCCGTAGGTCAAAAACGGATCAGTGGGGAAAGGAGGAAAGGGCGGAGTTAGGTGCGGTAGTTGGTTTGGAGTTATGCCCGGTAACGGTAGTGGCTGGGGGGATGGCCTTCCAGGGGGATTTCTCTCCTTGTGCATGCCAATGGTTCGCCATTGTCAAGATATCGATTTGTGTCCATTTTCCAGAAGAGTTTAGCGGCGGGGGGTTTCTCCCTTTAGGACTATTCTCCCCATTCCTTTAGAATTGGGGCAGCTACGGAGGCGGCGAGGTGGGGTGTCAGTGACCAGATTCTTCAATGTATTGGTCGCTGGGAATCTCAACGGCTCTGGCTCTATGTACGCCCTCATTTACTTTGATGGGTTGGGGAAGTGGTCTGGGGGTATGGTAGTGCCCGGGTAGACAGGTCCTGTCTGGTGTTGTCTGTGTATGTCTTTCTGTGGGGTTTGTTGTCTTTGGGTAATGTATGTATTTTTCCTTTTGTGGAGTGGTGTGAATAGTGTTGATTTATGTGTCTATGTTTCCCTTTGTGTTTTCTGTCTTACAGGCCCAGTGTGCATGATGTGGATCCTGGAGCACTCTTATGTCCATTGGGGGCGAAAAGGGCCCTGGTCAGACAGGAGGGCAGGCAGATGGGTTTCTCAGGGGAGGAGGCTTCAGTACGTTTGATTGGGATTCTGGGCATGTTATGGTCCCACGTCCTTCCTGAAGTGCAACGTTATGCTAGGTTGTATAGGCCCCCGGATGTGCTGTTGTTGCACGTCGGGGGTAATGACCTGAGTATCAGGGCCTCTAGGGATCTTATTCGGGATGTTAAATGGGACTTCCTTTATTTAAGATCAGCTTTTCCTGAGACGGTGGTGGTGTGGTCGGTTGCATTGATCAACAAGACCAGGATGAAGGTCAATAAGGCATTGGCGAAGTTCGTGGTGCGTAATGGGGGACTGGTGGTCCACCACTGCGAGTCGTATAAGAACATTGGCCTGTATTTGAGGGCCGATGGGGTTCACTTGTCAGCAGTGGGGATTGACATGTGGTTTCCGGGGCTCCAGGATGGGCTACAGTGGGCCTGGTGGCTGTGGCGGGTCTCCCACGCATGAGGTGGTCACTAGTGGGAGTCTGTGGCGGGGGTCTCTGGTTCGTGAATGGTGGAAGGTAAACATGATATGGTGTGGGGACCGGTTGGACCTCGCGATATGGGTACCCTCCCTATCTGGAAATAATGGGCTACCGGTCATCGGGCTGCAGTGGCAAGAAAGTGGCAATAGCTCATCCCTGAGCTGGTAGGATCACAGCTAAGGGCCAGGATGCAGAGGTGGTGATGGTGCAGCCGATGCGGTAGAATATCTTCCTTCATGAACCTCAGACATAGCAGTAGCTCAAAAAGTTGGTGTCATTATATGTTGAATATATATATTTCAGTATATATATATATATATATATATATATATATATATATATATATATATATATTTAAATGGAGTTCATTTTATAAAATTTGTTATATGTTAATAAAGGGGCCGCATGGCCATTTAATCCAGATGGTGTGGTGTACTGTATATTATTTATTAAGTAAGGTAAGATAAATAAGTTGGGGTTATGTTTTGAGGTGGGGCATACTGGACATCAGCTATACACCAGTCAAGACACAAGCCCTAAATAATGACTCATCAGCAATAATACACCACCAGATATCATTGCTGTCAATTAAAATCTTGATTATATCTGTATATCTGTATTACCGCCATTATAATTTTGTATTCCACAGAAGCTTTAATTTACCGTTTGCATATTTTTCGTCTTTATCTCTCAGTATCTTTTATCTTTTCTAACAATTCATTTTTGAAGTTTATCTTTTGTAATGGAAATGTATACATCTATAAACCAAGGCTAAGCTTTTTGAAATTGTTTCCCAAAGTTTGGAAGCTTCAAAAAACTCTATATTATATGACAATGACTATCAAATAATGCAAAAAGTATTGCTTCCCAAGTTTTGAACACAATTTTAAATACGTTTTTTTATTTTTATTTTTCATGTCTTTCAATTCCATGTCCTTTGCACAGCATATGTTTTTTTACAGGGCTAGCTGCAGTTCAAAGCTTGTAAGGCCTTTACTTTATTTTAGTATCACCTTTTGTTAGTATTTTTTGTTAGCTAGGCAGCTTGTTCTAGATTGTGGTTCTTCAAGGACCTGCCTGCTGCAAAGACTAATATTAAGAGGTAACATGGTTATGAGCTTTTTATGGTCTACTTAGGATGCAAAAAGCCCACACTCGTTTGTATGTGTCTCAATACACACTTCAGAAGGAGGTCAACTGTAGGTCTGTAGATCTGTAGGTATGTCAGTAAATTCTAAATGATCCCATAACTCTCAAATTGATACCATCAACACAAGCCTAAAGCATGCTGACATGCCCTTATACCCACCTATTCCGCTGCCCATTCTTTAGATCTTCACACTATTCAATTGCTACAACCGCTGAATCTTTACATTTCTAAATGGGTCACTTGCTTGGTCCATGCTGTGTGCTGTGGCCTCGCCTGCCAGCTGCTATGTCACTCACTAAAGAAAATAGTAGGGTCC
The DNA here is from genome assembly GCA_037952925.1 of Lithobates clamitans. Classification (NCBI taxonomy): domain Eukaryota; kingdom Metazoa; phylum Chordata; class Amphibia; order Anura; family Ranidae; genus Lithobates; species Lithobates clamitans. The sequence goes on from JBBGZY010000573.1 coordinate 14,124,534, forward strand.
GACTGATGGAATCAGAGCATGTGAGGAATATGTGGCAGGACAAGTAAGTTTAAATTTGTAAATTTTCACATTTGGTGACAGGGTCACAACTTTTTGATACCCTCATGAAGCACCTGCCTGATAATGAAAAATGTTTGGCTTGTCTAATATGGACCCATGCACACTCACATCCCTCTTGTAATATGGATACCAGCCCATATTCCCGGTGTTTAAACAATGCTATTCTCTTTGTACCTATATGTTGAGCTCAATAGGGGGGCATGTTATAATGTAAATCCACCCATAGGTATGGTATCATTATATTCTGATCTGATATTCTGATTCTGATCAATCTGATCAGATTGGTTAGAGTTTGAACACTGCTGATTGGCATTCTCAGTTCCTTGGATATCTTTGTATAGCCCTTTCCTGTTTTTTATAGTTTAACTACCTTTTTCTGCAGATCCTTTGACCATTTCTTTTGCTTTCCCCATGACTCAGAATCCAGAAATATCAGTACAGCACTGGATGAAAGTAGAGTGCACTGTGATTGGCCAAAGCATGCAGGTCAGGTGCATGCTTTGGCCAATCATCAGACGTCAATGCACTGCGATCTCGCAGTGCATTATGGGGAATTCCACTCCGCTCAAACTTAAATTTGACTTGAATATACAGAGAATAGTTCAATTCTATTGGGGAAAAGGAGAAATTGCCCACATCCCTAAAAGTAAATAAACAAGACAAAAGGAAACCCTCTGGCGGGACTTTAAAGGGGCAATGACTCTAAGAATTAGTGTATGCGAACAATAAATTAGAAAATTAAAAAATATAGTTTAATACAAACTCTAAACACATCAATACATAAAAGCTTTTGTCAAAACTGCATAGTAAATTGATGCCATAAATTAGAAGAGCATAATCAAATCACTATTTACAACACTGATGTGCAAATATGCATAGTGAAGCTCAAGCTCAACACGTTTCGAGGTTTTTTGGGGGCGTAGTTCCTCTTCGTCAATTTAGGAAAACATTGTTTACTGACAATATACGTTTATATACATTCAGTTTTCCTGATACTTTGATTCAGGGATGAGGCAAAAGGGGGGGAGAGAGAAGGGCAGGTAACAGAAAGGATGGCTGCGCCAACCATACAATGACCAAAACACGGAGGGACAGATACACCCACGACCACCAAAGTGGCAGATCAACTCCACCATCGGCCCATCCCTATTGGACAGTTTGTGATCTCCATATCGCCACAGTATAAGTAGAATAATATTTAGGACTGTCAGACAGAAATCCATTTTTCTTAGCCCCCCACAGCCTTTTATCAGTGTTTCTAGGAGGAGGCAAACCAGTATGACACGTAGAAAAAGTCAAAATCAGTCATAACCAATCAGCAGGTTGCCATGGAGAAAAAGGGGATGGAATTTTAACTTCAGGGTTTATGAATGCTGATTACTCAAGTATAATTATCTCGGAAGCAGCAAGGTACTGTGCTCATATGCAACACTTGTTTGAATCAAAATTTACTTTTCAGGAGAGTTTAGAATGCGTCCTTTGTTTGCGCTTCACCAGGAATGTACTAATGTCAAATGCCCGATGCTACTTACCTGCATACAGATATACTGTACTACAAATTTAGTATCAAATCGCTTTTGAGTTCTATCAGAATTTTTAAAGCCAAACTGAATACATTCCAATACATTTGTCTATCTGCAAAGGTTTGACTTATCCCTTGCTGAGCCAGAGCTAGAGCTGTCCAATTGAGGGCGATAAGAAGCTATTAATGGAGAGCTCTAGCTCTGACTGAGCAGAGGGCGTGTCTGTCCTCAGCAGATAGTCTATTAAGAATTCTGTAAGAATTTTGCACATCTTTTTTATGCACCTGGAATGTATTTAGCAAATATAAAGTCAAAGTTCTGTTGGGCTTTAAAATTCTGACAAAATCTAAAAATAATTGGATTTCCAAAGAAAACTAACTGTTAACAAAACTTTGAACACCTTTTGTGTTGGTGTACCTGGAATGTTTTTATCTGATTTAAACTGAAAGTACAACTGGGCTTTATTCATTTGTTTGTTAAAAGTTTATTTTTATTGTGACACACATTAAGAGGTATAAAAGATTTGTTGGACAATTGTCAGAAGCATTCATCCAGGGTGCACAAATATACCCCGTCTTTTTTTTTTCTAATACAATGACTGCCTATGATCATCAGCTCCATTTAGTTGCCAAAATGTGGTATATCTTCTTATTGAGATATTTAAAAAAATAAAAACAAACCACTATGGCCACTACATCTTAGATGGAGCTGACGATAAGAGGAAGTCATAGTAGTAGAGAAAATACGGGGAATGTTCATGCAGCCTGGATGAATGCTTGGCACATTCATCCAACTAATGTTTTATAAATAGACCCCTCTTGTGCTCAACCAGCAATAGTGAGTGGTCAAGGAAGGAACATCATAAGTGTGTACAGCACCACAGGTTTTGTCATCATGTATCTAGGTGATAAAAGTGTAGTGGAAACTGCAGAATTGAGTGCCTCAAATGATAATGATATAAAATATCTCAATATTGAATACAAAAATTACAAACATTTAAATCAAAAACATGCAAACATAAATTAGTTGAAAATATATCCATGCAATGAACACACAAAGAAGTGAAGTGGTGATGATTTTAAATAAAAAAAGTCCATAAAGTGAAAAATGAACTCCAGAGTGATGAGTGATATAAATTCTCATTAAAGTGCCAGGTGCATTGATGGGACCTCCACCTTAGAAAACACTGCCGCTTACCAGAGAGCGATGGTCCCTTGTTACAGGGGACCACGCTGAGCAGATGGCTGTAACCCCAGTCCGGGATCTCACAGGCAGGCACTAGATACCGCAGCGTCCGTGGGGATCCTTACCATCAATCACAGCAAGATGATGTATTTACCAAGAAATAAAACACATAGAGTGCTCCACATAGCGTAAATCCTTTTTAAATTTATTAAATTGATAAAAGACAAATGGACACTTACATGTTGAAGAAATAAAAACAGCAAAACAAAAAAGAAAAGCCGGCCGGCTCCGAATTAGCCCGTAGCTTCCGGGACTGGACATGCAGCGGTGACGTCAGGACGTGGCTCCTCCTCCCTACGTCGTTTCGTCACTAGCGGACGTGGTCACGGGGTGGTGCGGTATCTAGTGCCTGCCTGTGAGGTCCTCCGTAACAAGGGACCATCGCTCTCTGGTAAGCCGCAGTGTTTTCTAAGGTGGAGGTCCCATCAATGCACCTGGCACTTTAATGAGAATTTATATCACTCATCACTCTGGAATTCATTTTTCACTTTATGGACTTTTTTTATTTAAAATCATCACCACTTCACTTGTGTGTTCATTGTATGGATATATTTTCAACTAATTTATGTTTGCACATTTTTGATTTAAATGTTTGTAATTTTTGTATTCAATATTGAGATATTTTATGTCATTATCATTTGAGGCACTCAATTCTGCAGTTTCCACTACACGTTTATCAGCGCGACTTCATTTATTTTTAATACTTTGATTGGTGTCGTATAACACTTTTTAGTTGCAGCTATTTTTTATTTTAATTTATTTTTGAGTGTTAGCGCAGTATTCTTTTTACATTTATCATGTATCTAAGACCAGGAAGGGAGGCAGAGGATGCTCATGATACAATACTATAACAGAAAAGTACTATATTTCTTTTTTTTTTAGCAAATGTATTGGGCTTACAATAGATAGCAGTACACTGGCACAGCTGGGGCAAGGTAGTCACCAAAATGTGGTTGTTTAACATATATCTCCATGAATATAACAAAATAGAAAAAGAAACCACTTACCTTTCTAATGGGGGATTCACCAAGTAATAATGACTGTAATAGCAATGTCACAAAGTCTAAAAGAACCTTAGTAATGTACTGGATGTAATGAATACAGTGATGGAAACACCAAGTGATAAGGTCACAGTGCTAAGCTCTGAGCTAGAGAACATTTTAAATCCTACAGAGCTGTGGATAACTGGCTGTTGTGCTAATGAGAAAAGAAATGTGAATGTACTCATAATGGGAAAGTGTAAAAGGGCCAAAAAAACAAAAACAAAATTATACCCAACACCTGTGGTTCATAAATAGTATCCTGCTCATCCAGCAAAAATTTCTGACATCCAGTAATGCTCAGTTTAATCCCAGCACCCCAGTCTACCGATTTTTAGCTCTGAAATGTGTAACGCCAGTGGGTACTTCTTCTCATTCTGATGATTTCCGCGTTAGTCTTGTACTGGTTGCAGAGCAAGTGTGATAACATCAGCAAGAGGAGCAGCAGCAAGACCAGTATTTAGAGTAACTGCAGCAGCACAGCCTTCCACCGCCACAAAGATTTTTGAACTGTGAGTAGTATGGAAAAATAGCATAAGCTTCTTTTATTGGTATTGCTATCTTGTCATAAGGCATTGATGTTAATGTAGGTGATCACATTCTTGGACAGGTGGCTCCTGCTTCTAGAGTATCTATGCGGTCTTCTTGGCTTGTAGTGATGTGTGCTAAAAATGTAGCACCAAACCACTGCAAAAATGTCCAGATAATACTTCACTCCAACATAGGTCAGGGAGACAATCGTAAAAGTACTCAATGTGTTTTGGGGGTCCAAACCCACCCTCTTCTCAGCAGCAGCAACCTTGCTGACAAACCAGCTGCTGAGACCTATACTTTTAATCATAATATAAGAAAGACCATTAAAAGGTCCAGTTCACTTCTTGTCCATTTATATTGTTTTTAATCTCAAACCTTTATTAGACCCCCAAAACATGTCATATATACTTTAAATTGCCCCTCTGACCTTTATTTGAATAAGGTCATATCTGAACCTTTTAACAGTGGTGTGCCACTTCAATTTACATTTTTGTTAAACAGGCAAGGAGGAAGCAAGGCAAGATGGGGGAAGCATACCATTGGTCATCAGGAACTGAAAGTGGCTCAAATTTGAACTGGCAAAAGTTCACAGATATCTGCATTAGGCGGATTGGTCTGATCTGGCAGGCAGCTATATTTTTGTACTTTGATGTGTCAGTTGAGGGCACTGTTCCCAATCCCAGACAAAGATATGCAGAATTCTTGCAGACGATGCAGTCACCAACTTTCAAAGCCTCTGCTCAGAGAGCATCATCTAATATTTGTTTTTACTGCAGTACTGAAAAGGAATCTCTAGTCGACATAGCAGAAGCAAGAGAGCTTATCAATATAAACAATCGCCTGCAGAGCAGTGTCTACTGTATGTTAATTCCTATAGTCTCGTTTTTAACCCTTCTAATGTCTTTGAAATGAGGCATCTGTCAGCGGGCCGTCTCTTGCTCCCTCCAGTGCCTTATTGCCATATGTGTCAGGTTTTGAAAGGCAATGCCACTGTGCCACCTACATATTTAGAACTGTGATGTCTTTGGCTGAATTCATTATACATAGAAAGGCCACCTGCTATTTTGAAATATCCTTTCATTACCTAGTTCCACGCCAGAGAGAGAGAGAGAGAGAAAGAGGGAGCGCAAGTGAGAGAGGGAGAGAGAGAAAATGAGCTCTGGAGATAACACTGTAGCAGATTGAGAAGGAACAAGGAGAATATTCTCATGTACAATCCGGGACATCTGATTGGTGGGTGGGTGACAGCTGGACCTGGGAATCAAATTCACTTGCTTTGAGATTTTTGGAAGAGAAAGTGAATTTTACAGTTTGCAATGTTTTATTATTTTTTTTCTTCCTTGTGGCATGCTGTCCTTTGCTGATCTATTAACTAGGAGGCTATAAAAGGCAGCCTGGAGCTCATTAGCAGACGAGAAAGGATAAGCGACAGGTACTGAGTGTGTCACCAAGCAGTGAAGAAAAGTTGGATTCCTTTTGACTCATCTCAAGATGCTGGGAAAAAGAGAACACTGGTTTAACTGTTTCTTCTGCAGCTCATGCATTGGAATTGTCCCTGTTATATAATGTCTGATTTGTATTATTAATAATAATACCAATAATATTAATACAGCAATAATTAGTGATGAGCATTTTTTTTGAAAATTTGGTTCAATGATCTTAGGGAAAAAATGAATTCTCCTGAATATATAAGTGCCCAGTCTGCACAGTTCACTAGTCTTGATTGCTAGGATTGAAGTGTATGTAAAGCCAAAATTTGTTTCTTTTTAATTTTTGGATAGTGTAGGGATTGGGTAAAGCCCAACTCTGGACTAAGTTTTTTTAAACACATAGTGAGTGGAGAGTGTCATGGTTTCACCCTATGAGGGGGCATTATCGTGGTACCCTGAACAACACGGTGTACTGGCACAGAGAGTTGCCCTGACTTCATTAAAAGTTTACTATGTATCACTGTGAACCACCTAGCCCAGAGATGAGAAGAAGAGGGCCATGTGGAGACATGACATGCTTGAATATTTAAAAAAAGAAGAGTATTTAAAGAGGCGTTCCACCCTTAAGTGGAACTTCCACTCATCGGATTCCTCCCCCCCTCCACACATTTGGCACCTTTCAGGGGGGAGGGGGTTGCAGATACCTGTCTAATACAGGTATCTGCACCCACTTCCTGGCATAGATAGCCCCAGAATAGCCGCAGATACCGCCCCCCCCCCCCCCCCATTGTGTTCTGGAAAACACACAGTTCTCAGAACACAACAGGGACCACTATAGGCGCGCAGCGCGACTCGTGCATGCGCAGTAGGGAACCGGGCAATGAAACCGCAACGCTTCACTTCCTGATTCCCTGACTGAGGATGGCGGCGGGGGCAGCCGAGAGACGAGCGATCGATTGGCTTCAGCTGCCAACATCTCTGGACCCTGGGACAGGTAAGTGTCCATTTATTAAAAGTCAGCAGCTGCAGTATCTGTACTGTAATTGTGTTGTCCCCCCTACACATTGTAAAGCGCTGCGTAAACTGTTGACACTATATAAATCGTGAATAATAATTATAATAATTTAAACCCAAACATTTTATCTAGTGCACCTAACCTTTTTATCCTGTTTTTATATTCACATTCCACTGTATTGGTAGAAGGAGCCATGTTATCACACAGACTGATCTTCAAACATATCTGTCTTTGTTTATCTCAATTACATAGTGGATTGATGGAACAAGTAGCTTACACAAGAATTGTAAGGATGTTTGTGCTTTCTTTTCAGCTCACAGGAAGTAACAATGACACTGCATTTCTGGCAATAGCAACAGACATTTTCTGTACTTGAAAAATATTCTGCAAGGAATGCACAGAAAAAGAAAAGGAATGCAGCACCCATACAAAGACTGGCAAGCGGCATTATATTATTTTATTTTATTATTTTTTTGGTGGGGTGGGGTTAAATATATTTTAAGAGTGGAGATTCAGATTCTTGATTTTTACAGATGGCCAGTCCTGATTGGGTAAAAAAAATGTGAGGTTACCATTCTAAAAACTGGATGCCAAGTGCCCCATTTTGTCATTTTGCCTCTTTTCCTCTTCATTTAGGAAAATTATACTGAGAAACGTATAAAAGCCCTCCCCGTCTGAAAAAACGAGTTGCTGGGCCGTCTTCACTTCTTTCAAGTCACTGGCTTAGAACTAGAGGAGAGCTCAGGTCTGTTCAGACCCTAGTCTGAACCCATCTGAGCTAGCCTGCCAGGAAGCCCTCACTGTACTGGGCCAATGATAAGTAGATGAGGCATTCCCCATCCCACGGATGAATGTATTCCTGCACCTTCTCTTTCTTGGCTGCAGATGATTGGGTCAGTACGGTGACAGTTTCCTGGTGGGCTCACTCAGGAGGATTCAGACCAAGATCTCAACACATCTAAGCTCATCCCTACTTAGAACAAATTTGCAAATTTGTTGTTCTGGCTTCACAGTCAGACAACTAGCATTTTTAGAAGGAACCCACTATTGGCCTTTGCATTTTTCTACAGGTTTTGGAAGTACGTTTAAAACACAGCAAAAGCATAGATTTTTTTAATTCTAGCAATGCTCTTGTATATAACTTACCCCTGTTGGGTACTTTAGTTGCAGATATTATTATACTGACTGGTCGTTTTCTGTCATAACATTCCGCACTCCCAGGAATCCATCCTGTTGATTACAAACTTTAAGCCATTTGAAAATGTCACCAGTAATGCTGTTAATTAGATTTATTTCCTGTCTAATTGATGGCTAATTAACTCCAGTTAGTCCTTAACAATGTATTAGTAAAAGTTTTTACCCAGAAGGTTTATACAGTATGTGATATTTACAGGTGCTTGTAATTGTGTATAATAAATATAAGCATGCTGAATGTTTTCATGTACTTGACTTTAAAATGTTTTTTTTTTTGTCTGTATGTTACCCACTGATAGCTGGAGGTGACATATCATTGGTTTTAAAGAGACAGGCAGCTGAATATTCTTTTTGCTGTTCTTTGTTAAAGTGCCACTAAACTTTAGTTTTAAATATATATATATATGTTCAAGCATGTATTCTTAGCTCAAAAAAGGTACATTCTATTGCTCTCAGACTCTTCCAAATCTCTTTTTGTTTTTCCGCTGTGATCCAACTTGCTGTTAGAAGGTGGCTATGTTTGTTCTCCATTGTCCCACTATATGAAGGAATGCAGCCATCTTCACTTGCTCACTCCTGAGATGGACTACGGACTATGAGATTTATAGTGTGCATAGAGCAGTGTTCATGACCGCAATTAACATACACTGCTTGTCCCCTAATGACAATTCCGACATTGCCAGGTGAATTCCAGAAAATTCCCAAGTGAAAACATCTGTAACCAAGCCAAAATGTTTTGAGGGTTAGAAAGGACACATTTGATTCGGGTTGGGTTGTTAATTGCTTGAGTTGAAGTAGCTTGCTATAAGATTGGTCCAGAATCTGTTGCAGCTGAGTGCTGGAGCAATCATAGCATATTTATCTTAAGTGACTGGACTTTTCCATTAGTCTTCTTGTCATTTCCTATATATCTCACCTGAAATGCCATTTGGTGGATTTATGGTTTGAGAGCAGTCGTAGCAAGGTCATTACACTTCAATATGTGGAACCTACTGTCTATACCAGGGGTCTCGTACTCAAATTACCTGAGGGCCACAGGACAAATTTTCACATCCAATGGGGGCCGCATGCAAACTGTCCTTTTCCCCAGCATTGGTGTCAAAGGACACACTATTAACCCCCAGCACTGGCGTCAGCGGATGCAATATTAACCCCCAACATTGGTGTCAGCGGACGCAATATTAACCCCCAGCACTGGTGTCAGTGGACGCAATATTAACCCCCAGCACTGGTGTCAGCAGACGCAATATTAACCCCCAGCATTGGTGTCAGCAGACGCAATATTAACCCCCAGCACTGGTGTCAGCGGAAGCACTATTAACTCCCAGCATTGGTGTCAGCGGACGTACTATTAACACCCAGCATTACCTCCTACACTCCACAAATACCCCCCACTCCACTTCACACAAATACTCCCCATACTCCACGTCACCAATATCCCCCTTACACTCCACAAATACCACCCCCCCACACACACGCACACACACACACACTCCACAAATACCTCCTCTTCACAAATTTCAATCCCAGTCATGCAACTAAGGACTTTGCTCAGCCTCTATGTGATGGCTCACTTACCTCTCTTCCTGGCAGTCAGCTGGTGGCCTGATCTTCTGCCTCCCGAGTCCTTTCCTCCTGTCAGGTCCTGGCTTCATCACAGGCACCATCTCGCCAACACAACAGCTGATCATAAAATCAGCTGTTGTGGTATTACGTACAGTGCATGCGCAGTTCGTCCCGGCACTATTCGATAGAGGGCACTTTTCGATAGAACTAGGTGGGCGGGGTGATCCTCCCTCCGCTCTGCTCTCCTGTGTTGTGCACGCTGGTCTGCAGCAGCATGCGGGGGAGAGGAGACGGAGAGAGAAAGCTCCCAGCTGCTACCACCCACCTTGGATTGTCCCTGCCTGCGGGCCATTTGTAACCGGTCCGTGGCCCGTAAATGGCCCGCAGGCCAGTACTTTGAGACCCCTGGTCTGTACAGCTGTCTTATTTTAGACATACTATGAAAAGAGCCAATTTACTGGAAAAAGACAATAACGTATGGAATAGTTCATGGGAAGAACAAAGAGGACGGTCAGAAAAAAGTTGGCTGGATACAGTTACAGAAAGTATAAATGTGCTACTGGGAAGACTTAAAAGCATTGGCCAAAAAGGATAAACAGAGGGCAAAGCTCTAGTCACCAGTACTGCCTGTGGTCTTTCAGCAACTGATCTTTTCCCCATAACTGACTTACCATGCCTTGTTCTGCACTGTGTCTCTGTGTGCAGATGGCCATCTAAGTAAAGGCAGAGCACTGATTCCTCGTGTCAGTGTGTCAGGGACATGGCCGTCCTAGTACTGGCAATGTTGCCCAGACCATCCATGGACACCCACGGAGGATCTTGAGATGTGCACGAGCGTGCGCCATGCATCAGCGTGCATTGGCGCATGCTGGCACGCATCAGCACATGCGCAATACGGTGCATGCGCGACGGCGCGCAAGTGGCGTGACAGGCGCTGGCACCAGTGGCCCTATTTAAGCCAGCCTATGACCACAGGACATTGCTGGATTATTTCCTCAGCCTCTTGTGTACTTTGACCTTGCTTCCTGATCTGTGAATACCCGTTGTGACCCGGCTTGCCTTTACCTTGCTTCCTGATCTGTGAATATCTGTTGTGACCCAGCTTGCCTTGACCTTGCTTCCTGATCTCCTGGTTTGATCCCTGGCCTGCTTGACCTTTGGCTTGTTCCTGGACCCTGCCTGTGTATGACCTTGGCTCGCCCCTGTATTTACTCTGGACTGACTTATCCGTGTATGACCCCTGGCCTATCTCTTGGTTTCTCCATTTACCTGCACACCGCAAGTTCTGCTTTGCCAGCATTGGCTACCCCTCAGTGGCCGAGCTCATCGGACTGTAAACAAGCACCTGGCCAGCCCTGCTTCTTTGGGCACCACGCTTCCTGTTCCCAAATCCAGGAATGCGCTGGACGCAAGGGGAGCCCTCTTAGCATCTTGATCTCCATACCCGCATTTGACACAGTGTCTCCAGCAAGGAAAACAGTAAGCAGCACAGTCCTGATATCACCATATCTCACTCCAAATCTCCTGATACCAGCAGTCAGCAGCAGATGTGAATTAGATTTGACACTGCAAGTATACACCTATAGGGCTGTAGGCACATGATTGCCTAGGCACACTCACAAAGCAAGAAACACAGAGCTATTTTTCAGGAGGAACCCCAGACAAATGCTACATTTTTCAGATTATTGGTTAGGCGCAATTAGTATTTCTAGTATTTCTGCTAGACATGGCAACAAACTCTTAACGTTTCTCTGATGTTTCATTCTTGTGTTTCCTCAGGTAAGCAGTTGTGCATTGGACCACATACATCACTGTGTATGAGCTGCAGGGGGTGGGTCATTTTTCTCTAGGAAGCCTGTGGAAGCGGAGCACGTGTGGCTTTTGCTTCAATACAGCATTTGCATTTCATGAGCCCTTTGCAAGGCGCTATTGTCAAATCTTCTGATAAGCCTCTCTTTATAATGTCCTGTATGGCTTCTGGACTTCTGTGCCCCAGCCGCCTGTGCCATAAGTGAATTCATGTGCTGTGTAGGTCATTAGAGACTATATTGGCTTGCTGGTCTGTGGTGATAAGCCTGTATAGGTGATCATCCAGTTTTCCTTTTGCGAGGAATCGCTTATTATTGTAAATTGTGCATTCATCCCCCTGGAACTTAACTGTGAGACCATTGTTTTCAAGACTTTTCACTGATAGGAGGCTATCTTCTAGTTCTGGAACATACAGAACTTTCTTTACAAAGATACTATGGTGACTTCCTTATGGTGTAATGCAGTTCAGGAAGCCCTGGCCTTTACTTTCTGCAGTGGTGCTTTTCCCATTTGCTAGGAAAACGCTTTTTGCACTGTAATCAATGTTTGTGAAGAAGTTCTCATCGCTAGTCATGTGGCTTGTCTCACCTGAGTCTATGCACCAGCCGTGTGGCTTGCCAATTTGTGTCACTTTAAATGTTCCACTTCATGAGGTATCTGCAGTTTCCTTTGTGATTGCTTTGACTCATTCTTTTGTGGATAGCTTTAGCTGTTGTTGCTCGGCTTTCCACATAGAACAGTCCTTTTTTAAGTGACCGGTTCTTTTACAGCGAAAACAGGCTCTGCTATCTTTGTTGCGTTTGTGTCTTTGTACATCTTAAGAGCTTTGTTATCATGGTGCATGTTTTCTTTCCTTCTGTCATATTCATCAATTAATTTCTCTTTGACATATTCTAGTGTCAACCCCTGCTCAGGTCTGGTTTCTAAAGCGTTAATAAGAACAGTATATGTCTCTGGAAGGCTGCAGAGGAGCAGGGCAACAATATGGTTATCTTTGATGTCATCTTCGATGGTACATAGCTGATCTATCATCTCTAGCATAGCTTTCACATGGTCAAACATTTGCTGGCCTTCTTCTAGTCTTATCTTTTTTTTTTTATTAATTACTTTTTATTGCCATTTCAAACACAAATACAAAAAGAACAGAAAAATATAGTCCGGGAACAAGTCAAACAAACATAACTATATTTTTTAAATATTAATATCTCTGCTTATAGAGCAATTTTTTATTTTTACCAAAACAACAGAAGCAAAAACAAAAAGAAGGAGGGGGAGGAATAGGGAAGGAGGGAAGGAGGATGAAAAAAAGAAAAGGGGATAAATGCACTGCGTTCTATTTCTGGCCTGAGATTATAAACATGCCAACATCTTTAAGTGTTTGTCAACCAACCCTGCCCTTGGTATTGGTATTCTAATCTTATCTTATATAACTTTCTTAGTAGAAAGAGCTTGCTGTTTAGGCTGGAACTTTCATGCAGTTTCTGTAATGGAGTCCACATACCTTTGGCCGTTTTCTCTGTTCTTATGTGGATAAGCTGGTCATCTTCCACTAGCAAGCTTATAGTTGCTTCTGTCTCTCTATCCTTCCTGTCCCAGTCCTCCATCTCTCCATTTGTTGCTCTGTCTGTATTCAGCACTTGCCACAAGTCATCCATGCTAAAAAGCTTTTCCAGTTTAAACTTCTACAGCTGGTAATTGGCATTGTTCAATTTTGCTATTGCAAGCTTCACATCTATTGCAAGCTTCACATCTGAACAGCTTGCCATTTTTCAGTAGCTTAAATTCTTTGTTCCAGTGCCTGGGTGCCTGCTGGGTATGCTGGGTGCCCTGGGTGCGCTGAAGGTGCCTGGGCCCATAACCTGTTGGCAGGGTATTGAATTATGCGCTGGAAGCTTCTTGTATACAGCAATACGTTTTATTTTCATGGAGGATTGCAGTACATATCTTTACATCATGGAGACAGGAAGAGAACAACAAACAAGTACATTGAACATAGATAGACAATACATTCTCTTATATCATAGAATACATACTATAGCACTATAATACTACAGCGCCACCTCCTGTATAGATATGTACAATGCATACTGTATATAGTCAGTTTATATGCAACCATGCTATTGTTCTTTCCAACAAAAAGCCCTGTCAGTTTTTTTTGTCGGCTCTGTCCTTTTGATGAGATTACATCACTTCCTGCCACAGTGACACAGCAGGATGTGAGAAATAATCTCTCCAAAGTGAGGGAACATCCCATTTTTTTGTCCCCATTGTAACCAGAACAGTTGTCCTCATTAAAATATTTCACCTTTGTTTCTGTGGTAACTGGGATTTCCATAACTTTTGTGTCCCAGTAATAATGGTCACCAGGACAGGATAAATCTACCCAGCGAGGACAGATACAGCATTAAAAACTGTTCTATCCCTTTTACATTGTGTCTAAAACAAGAAAAAGGTTTTGGCTTTAGATATACTTTAACTATTACTGAGAGATAAGATCAATACTACACAATTATTGCTGTTTCTCTACTTCCTGGCAGCTGTTCAAGCTCCAAAATAGATGAACTAATTCTGTTCCATGAAAAGTCTGGCCTAAACTACGCAGCCATTAGCATGCAAGCAGAAAGACACATTTTCTGAATTCAGATATGGGCTCATTTAGGGGTTAGGGCTAGAAAATGAGCACCCTAAATCAGTTATACAAATAATTAAAACTGTTATAAGATTTTCAAGTGTTTGGCGGAATGCTCTGGTCAGATTGTAAAAAGCCTAACTTCCTTACATAGTCAGGAAAGCCATCCACTGACCTGTAGACGTTGGAAGATATAAGCAAAGAATGATCATGTGATTGCTCATCAACTGTCACCAAATAGGTTTTTCATTTCATTTAGCAGTGAGCCAATATGTGAAGTATGCCTCTAATTAAAAAAAAAAAAAAAAGAACAAATCAACATTACCTAACCAGTAATTCACATAAGCAACAGACAGATTTTTTTGTATAGTAGGAGGAAAAAAACCCCAGTCAGCTGTGTACTGTGCTGCAGGTTTTCCCTCACCCTGTAAAGTGAAACAATTGTCTCTGAACAGCAAAAAAGATGAAATCTCTCTAAAAGAGACCCAGATAGTTGTATAAACTTGATAGAGGTTCTTACTTTATCCAGAAGGAGAAAAAAAAATTGGCTGGATTTATTATTTTAAGTGGACCTGAATTCAAATGTGAAGATTTGCTATGTCACAGGGAACATCTAGAAATGTGAATTGTGCCTAAGCTGTACCCTAAAAAATATACCTTTTGTCTTGAATTCCTCCTGAAGAATAGGTGTGCAATTTCTGATATATAAGTTTACCTACGCATATAGTCACTTGCATATCCAGGAGTTCCTGGTCCATAAGGGGCGCCGCCCCCCTAGTTTGCATGTGGGGCACTCATAGGTTTCTATTCATTTTTTTTTCAAGCCACATGATTACCCACCCACTAGTGACACTAGCAAATCAATATTCACTATTATCTTCAGCTTCTCCTTCAGGCCAATCAGGACAGAAGGTGGATCAGGTTGGCCAAGAGGAGAAGCCGAGGAAGCCACAGTGTGACCCACTTGTGAGACTGCGATTGCCTGGTTGGAATGGAGGGCTGCAGATTGAGCGGATCTAGACTGTTGAGACTCCCCTCTCTTTGGAACCTATGAGTACATGACTGCCTGCCATATCTTCTGCAATTCCCAGCAGTGTCTCCTGATACCTTGATTTATTCTGTTTGCCCAGAACTGAATACCTCTTTTAGCCTATCCAGAAAATCATTCTGCCACCAACCCCCCCCCCCCCCAAAAAAAAAAAAGTAGCAGCTGCCACTGTCTATATCTGCAGTGTGAACCTGTCAACATAAAGAAAACAAAAAATCAAAAATAGAATCCCAAAATACCACTACTGAAACAAAAGCCACTAAGAATTAAAATACACTTTTCCAACTGACCCTAAAGTCTCCCTGTGCAGTTTTTCAACTCCCCTAAGTTTTCCCTACAGCAGCTTCTGATTCACTGTCGCTATGAGTACTTCCTGCATCCCCCCACCATCCTTTTAATATGAGGGAGCTGGCTTAAAGAGGAAGCAAACCCTGCAAAGTAAAAGCATAATGGGCTAGTATGCATGACATCACATTAAAGTGTACACTTTTTATAGCTGTTTATAAATTGGACCAAAAAGAGCAACAACTATTGAGGAAAAAGGGCAGAGGCATTTGTTTCCAAAAGGACAGTCCCCCCCCCCCCCCAATATTTTTAACAGTTGTGAGATTTGAGATGCTTGCGATGCAGGTTTTCTGGTAGAGCTTCCACTCTAGCAAGGAGAATGATGAGCAGCACAGTAATGACAACAACAAATCTTTCTCTAAATCTGGTAAGACTCCCAGTTAGAATATGCAGTGTCTTAGATGATTTCACTCTGTAGATGTACAACTACTGTATGAGGCTGTGGGCGCAGGAAATGCACTGCTGTTCATGAGCTATTCAAGACAAAGGTATATTTTTTAGAATACTACTTAGACAGAGTGAACATTTCTAAATGTTTTCTACAACCTGACAAACTTTCACTTTTAGAGTTCAGGTCCACTTTAAAGTTAGGAACATCTAATCAGTTATCATCTTGAGAAGGAGAATCAATAAGAGGCCTTCTATTTGGTGTTGTTTCTCTATTATGTAATGTATCTGTCCTTTTACATCACTAAAATGGAAGGGTTTGAGGGCTTTCAATGCTATCTGAAAAACACCAGATGAAACGGGGAGAAAAAAAACTTGACCAAGAAGTGTAAAGGGAATACCCTAGGCACACTAATTTCTTTGATAATTTGTAGTGATTCTTTCCCATTATTCACAGTTTCTCTGCTGATCAAAGATGAATCTCGTTTGTCTAGGCATTGGGCGTGTTATACACATACTCAGCTGCATTGTGAGTTCCATGTTAAAGAATGCACTGTTAAAGTCATGTCTCCATACCCAGAACCTTACACCCTTTCATCTTGCCTTTTCCGTCAGCAGCACCATCACAATCAATGTACCCTACATAATTCATGACATCCAGCGCTCTCATTTGAATCTCAGTCCCAGAAGGGATTAATAGCATAATCATGTTTTCAGGCAGAGTAACTCAATGTTCTTCGAGGAAATGTTAGCCTGTCAACTAGTCTACAAGTTTTGTTTAGCAGCGTACCAGGGATTTCTATATGCAAGTCCACATAGGGTATTACAACAGACCTTGTATTATAAACTAATTAAAGAGAACCTGTAAACGTGTAAATTCCAAGGCTCCTTATGCTGTTGACTTTTCAGGTCCAGGGCTTCATCTTCATCTTCTTTTTCTACCGAGTGACTAATTGACCCAGGAGAAGCATACACTTGTTCTGCAATAGTGACAGCCCTAAAGCTTAAAACCTAAAATTTAAATAGTAATGTCAGCAACCTTTGTTTTTGTCCTGGCAAGGTCCTTCCAAAGAGATCAACATTAAGAAATTGCAGGAAAAATTGTAAAATCAATGCTGGATTGCAGTGTTTTTCCTATCTATAAATATTTATACAAATGTCAGCAAAGTTGGAGAAGCTTACAGCCGAGGCATTTCCTCATATGACCAGCGACTCTGGGATCCCGAAGGAACAGTTTAACGCAAGCAATGTATATATTTCAGGGCCTCTTGCTACCTTTCACAAATTTTAGAAAGTGGGAAGCGGAGAGTAGAAGCAGCTCTTCTTTTAGCTATACATTTCACTTTAATATTTTTGCAAATTTGAGTTATGGTTGCTGCTGTCAGGGACAGACATTCCTTGCAATTTTCTGTGTACAAGTATATTCTGGAGTTACTATATTGAGTAGCCTAATGCCCCATACACACGGTCGGATATTCCGACGGAAAATGTTCAATGGGAGCTTGTTGTCAGAAATTCCAAACGTGTGTAGGCTCCATCGGACATTTTCCATCGGAATTTCCGTCACACAAAATTTGAGATCTGGATCTCAAATTTTCCGACAACAAAATCCATTTCGGAAATTCCGAGCTTGTGTAGACAATTCCAATGCACAAAGTTTCACGCATGCTCAGAATCAAGTATGAGACAGAAGCGCTCGGTCTGGTAAAACTAGCGTTCGTAATGGAGATAGCACATTCGTCACGCTGCAATTTTTTAAAATCTTTTAGTGCTGCGCATTCTCTTCTTCTTTAGAATGCTAGAATAATGAAGTTGTTTTGCTGCTGATATTCACACAGAGTTCTGAAAAAATGATTTCTTTATTATTTCTCGTGATCGCCTGAATATTTTATTTTTTGATTTTCGTCAGATCTCCATAATAATGTATAATAATTTTTGTTTATAGTGTTTTTGTCCCTTGTTAATTTGACATTGTATTTTGGAAGTGTATCTGCCTACTCACAAACAAACTGTCCTTTTTGAAGTAAAACACATAGGCAAGTATTTGTGAATACAAAATAGCCATTTATTATGGGTCATAATAAAATAAAGAGGAAGGCAACGCTGAAGAAACTGGTGGTATTGGCAAAGCCTTTGTACCCCAGGGCACACATCAACTATTTTACACCCAAAATTGGTAGCCTGAGGAGTCCATATAATAGTGAGCACAATCTGGTCCCGGACTACAAGAGATCAGGAACAGCAGCAGATAACAAATATGTCCCCAGGCTGTGGTCATATAACAGCCTGCGTCTTTTGTCAGACCAGACTGAACCCAGGCCATCACTCTCTTGTCTTATTTCTACTCTTCCTTCCCCGCTTGCTTCCAGGCTGTGGCTGTGGTGTCAGAGGTGTGGCAGGAGGTGGAGGAGGAGGAGGAGGATGGTCCAACTCACACAGGTGTGTTTTGGTTGTGATTTGGCCCCTCAACCCCTTATTTAGGGTCATATACATAATTTCCTCACACAAGAGGCATTGGCCCTCCTCTATTTCCTGCATTTTGCTGGCAGTCATGCAGGCAAAGGCCTCTTGAAGAGTGGGGGTGGCTCTGAGGGCCGCCTTAGCCTCCCGAATCAGCCCAAGCGCTGCCTCCTGCGCATTACTCCCCTTCCTGGGCCTTTTGGTTGGAAGGTGGAGGGGAGGGACCTGGGATTCTGTCAGGCTACTATTGGTCCCAGCCATCTCCTGGCTGCCACTTACCCCCACCACCTCCTGGCTGCCACATTCCACAGTCTCCTCCTGGCTGCCACATTCCACGCCCTCCTCCTGGCTGAGGCTTTCCTGTGTATGAAAAAAGAACATAGTTTTAGTTTTTTGTTCATCAATCACACACAATTTTCAGCTCATGACTGTTGCAAATTGAATGTTAACAAATAGAAAAATATCATTCTGACCCCAGCATTTTTCCTTCCTGTCCCAAAAATTTTTGGCCACTACTGTCTAATGATATCTAAAACACTTTATTAAATCAGCAATTAGTGATCAATAATAACATCTAGTTAACATCATTAATTTTACGACAAGAAATATGTAGAACAATGCTATACCTGGCTCAAGCTGGGCTCCTCCACTTCTTCCTGGCTGGAAGGCCCAGGTTGGATGTCGGAAGCCTCAGCAGGGGTGGAAGGAAGCGTGGGAGGAAGAGTGGAAGGTAGGGTTGAGAGTGATTGCCTGACTTCAGTCTGGTCTGACAGAAAACAAAGTTTCTCATAGTAGCAGAGCCTGGATACATAAATGTCAACTGCTGCAGCTCCTGATCTATGGGAATCCTGGACCTTATTGCACTCCCAATTATAAGTGCGCCTCAGGCCACCAATTTTGGCCTTCAAATAGGGGATGGTTGCCGTGGGGATCTGCAGCTTCACCAACTCCAGCAGTTTCTCCAGCACTGTCTGCCTCTTTTGTTTATGATTATAATGCAGGTGTTTCACCTGCCACTGACAGGGCAGCTCCCTGTACTTGTCTATGAATATGGGTAGGAAGTTGTGGTCATCTAAGCCATCCATTTTCTCTGCAAGATACAACACAAGACAAACCCTAATGTCAGGCTAAACTCTCCCAATCTTGGCCCAATATAGGCCTCAATCTATAAGCAGTATAGACCACTGATGCCCCAAGTTCAAGTTGTACCTTCGTTCTAACGATCGGCGCTTCCGATACTCCTTCCTCCGCTCACAGATTGTACATACGACGCACGCGTGTTACGCTTTATATACACTGTGCATGCGTGAAACTCCGCCTGCCCCTGACCTTCTTTCTAGTCTATTCCCTGCCCCTTCTCTTTCTGTGCAGTGGGGAGAGCACATGGCGGAGAAAGAGCAAGTGTATGCAGACAGCAGCAACAACGACGAAAACCCGGAGCCACGAATGTCTCGATCCTGGAGGAGATTTAAGGCCTCAAACATGTCCTTTGTAGAGATGGTGGAGATGGTGGACATCAAGAGGGCCGACTACGATGGGAAGCATGAACCTTACCCAAACCTAAATGTGAGAAAAGCCACAGATCATGACTAAAGTTGTGAAGAGTCTGCGCTGGAATTTTGGGGTACAGCAATCCAAGGATCAACTGAGGAAATGCTGGTCAGACCTGAAATTGAGGGAGCACGATCAGTACAGAAGGAAGTAAAAAAGTAAGTTGTTGTCGTGTGTTCCTATTATTATTATTATTATTACTTGCATGCTGCTCCATGTGCTTTTCTTTATGTTGTACAGTTTAAAATGGCAACTTTCAGGCTCGTGGTCACAGTAATCGTTCGTAGTAAACATCGTTCATTTGCCAACTAATACAATGTTTTTGGCAGATGCAGGTTAACTACATTTGTTCAGGTCTATTTGGATTAAAATAGGTTTACTACATTGTTGTCTAGATGGGTTTGTAACTAGAACGAAATGCAAACTTGATTCAGTGTAAGGAGAGGACACTCAGCAGCTGTTTACACATCATGACACAGGAACAAATTTTTTAGGGTGTCCCACACAGATGCTACAATGGATACTAGGGGTGTCTCCATGTGTGAAAATTGTACAAAAAATGTAAGTATTCCAGCTTTAGAAATGGAAAATAAAATGTCTTCAGCTTGGAACTCTGCCCTAAAAGACAATTGTACGACACTTCCAAGCAATGTTTCATATTCCTATTTCTGAACTCAAACATCTGTGTGATAAGTATATCTTTTCTTTATTCACATAGGGGAGAAAAAACTTGCGACATCTGAGGACACCAGGGCCCCACAACCTCCTAAAGAAGGGGAAATACCACCAACACAACCAGAGGATGTGGAGGAAGGAGAGAGTTTGGAAGTTGGCAAAATTGTGACCACAACAGGTGAGTGTCTGAGACCACAGCTTCAGGTAATAGATGTATGCCTGCATATTTGTAATACATGGTGTTTTTTTTTTTAATTTAAGGTGATGTGGATGTTGTGGAAGAAAAAACTAATTTCACAAGTGCAAGTGCACAGATCCTCTTTGGGGAGATCATGGTCTGCAATCCTGATTTACAGAAGATCAAGGAAGACATCAATGATGTTGAAAAAAGACTCAAAAACATCATTGATGTTTTAGGCCGAATCTAAAAAACAACTAAAGTCTTCATTTTTTAAATATTTTTCACTAATTTTTTAAGTATCTTGATAGCCATATTTTGAAGATGCACACAGTGTGTCAACATGTGCTATCTGTTATCACGGGATATCAATGTACATGTTTTGTGGGTGCAACCCCTTCCTCGCAACTAAAGTAGCTAAGAGGAAGGGGTTGCACCCCCGAAACACGTCCATTGATCCCCCATGATGTGAGCTAGCACATGTTGACATTAGGCATGGGATCAGGAGGGAAATCTCCATTTTGACTCTCAATTTGTGTGCATCTTCAAAATTTGGCTTTCACAGGGGTGACATCACCCCATCTGATGAAGGCAAGATCAACACAGTTTGGACATACTAATGTCTGATCTTGCCTTCATTTTTTTAAAGTTGAACTTTGTAAGTTCCTGAATTGGGCATTGTTTTATGGTTTTAACCACTTAACAACCGGCCCATAGCCGAATGACGGCTGCAGGGCGGTTGCTTAACTCTGGGAGGGCGTACTATGACGTCCTCCCAGAATTCCCCTCTCGCGCGCCCCCTGGGGCGTGCACCCGAACACATCCGTGACCGCTGGGTCCAGGGGACCCGGCGCATCACGGATCCCAGTAAATGGCCGCTGTTCGCGGCCGTTTACCATGTGAATGCGCCGTCAAATGACGGCGCAATTACATGTAAACAGACCGGCGTCATCTGATGACGCCGGTTCCTCTCCTCCCCTCCTGTGTACCGATCGGTACACTGTGAGCGGAGAGGGGGATGGATGGCTGCAGCGCTGTGGGCAGGATGTGTAGTGCCCACAGCGCTGCACAGTGACATCCAGCCATCCATCCATCCATGCTCAGCCATCCCTACTACTCTGCAATGCTGTGCAATACTCTGCAAAGCCCCACATTACCCTGGAATACCCCACATTACTCTTCAAATCCCCACATTACCCTGCAATACCCCGCATTACCCCGCAATACCCCACCATACTCCGCCATACCCCGCCATACTCCGCCATACCCCACCATACTCCGCCATACCCCGCCATACTCCGCCATACTCCGCCATACCCCGCCATACTCCGCCATACCCCGCCATACCCCGCCGTACTCCGCCATACCCCGCCATACTCCGCCATACCCGCCATACTCCGCCATACCCCGCCATACTCCGCCATACCCCGCCATACTTCCCCATACCCCGCCATACCCCGACATACCCCGCAATACCCCGCCATACCCCGCCATACTCTGCAATACTCCAAAATACCCCGCCATACTCCGCAATACCCCGCCATACTCTGCAATACCCTGCCATACTCCGCAATACCCCGCCATACTCTGCAATACCCCGCCATACCCAGCCATACCCTGCCATGCTTGGCTGTACTCGGCCTCTGTATGTGGCCAGGCTGTGGAAGTCTCACACATGTGGTATTGCTGTACTCCACCATACCCCGCCATACCCCACCATGCCCCGCCATACCCCGCCATACTCCGCCATACTCCGCCATAACCCGCCATACCCTGCCATACCCCACCATACTCCGAAATACCCCGCCATACTCCGCAATACCCCACCATACTCCGCAATACCCCGCAATACCCCGCCATACTCCGCAATACCCCGCCATACTCCGCAATACCCTGCCATACTCCGCAATACCCCGCCATACTCTGCAATACCCCGCCATACTCCGCAATACCCCGCCATACTCTGCAATACCCCACCATACTCCGCAATACCCCGCCATACTCTGCAATACCCCGCCATACCCAGCCATACCCTGCCATGCTTGGCTGTACTCGGCCTCTGTATGTGGCCAGGCTGTGGAAGTCTCACACATGTGGTATTGCCGTACTCCGCCATACCCCGCCATACCCCACCATACCCCGCCATACCCCGCCATACTCCGCCATAACCCACCATACCCTGCCATACCCCACCATACTCCGAAATACCCCGCCATACTCCGCAATACCCCACCATACTCCGCAATACCCCCCAATACCCCACCATACTCCGCAATACCCCGCCATACTCCGCAATACCCTGCCATACTCCGCAATACCCCGCCATACTCTGCAATACCCCACCATACCCAGCCATACCCTGCCATGCTGAGCCATGCTCGGCTGTATTCGGCCTCTGTATGTGGCCAGTCTGTGGAAGTCTCACACATGTGGTATTGCCATACTCAGGAGGAGTAGGAGAATCTATTTTGGGGTGTCATTTTTGGTATTTACATGTTATGTGGTAGAAATATTGTATAACAACTTTGTGTTAAAAAAAAAAATGCGTTTTAACCACTTCCCGCCCGCCGGCCGTCATACAACGTCCTTGACTTTGTTCGGAGATATCTGAATGATGCCTGCAGCTACAGGCATCATTCAGATATCAGCTTTTTTAGCCGGCGATTCCCTACACCATAAGAATGATCATAGTGGCTGTTCCACTGCTAGATCATTCTTACGGGAGGCGAGAGGGAATGTCCCCCCTCCCGCGCTTCTACCGACTCACCGCTACGATCGAAGTCAGGATCGTTTTTTTTTTTTTATTTCAGGCTTCCCAGCCTAGAGGTGAGATGTGGGGTCTTATTGACCTCATATCTCACTGTAAAGAGGACCTGTCATGCCATATTCCTTACATTACATTACAAGGATGTTTACATTCCTTGTAATAGGAATAAAAGTGGTCAAAATTTTTTTTTGGGAAAAAAGCATCAAACTAAAATAAATAAAGTAAAATGAACAATAAAAAAAAAAAAAAATTTAAAGCGCCCCTGTCCCTGTGTGCTCGCATGCAGAAGCGAACGCATACGTAAGTCCCGCCCACATATGAAATCGGTGTTCAAACCACACATGTGAGGTATCGCTGCAATCGGTAGAGCAAGAGCAATAATTTTGGCTCTAGACCTCCTCTGTAACTCAAAACATGTAACCAGTAAAAAATTTTAAAGCGTCGCCTATGGGGATTTTTGAGTAGCAAAGTTTGGCGCCATTCCACAAGCGTGTGCAATTTTGAAAGGTGACATGTTGGGTATCTATTTACTCGGCGTAACTTCATCTTTCACATTATGCCAAAAGATTGGGCTAACTTTACTGTTTTGGTTTTTGTAAAGCACAAAACATTTTTTCTTCCAAAAAAAAGCGTTAAAAAAATTGCTGCGCAAATACCGTGTGAGATAAAAAGTTGCAACGACCGCCATTGTATTCTCTAGGGTCTTTGATAAAAAAACATATATAATGTTTTGGGGTTCTATGTAATTTTCTAGCTAATAAATGATGATTTTTACATGTAGGAGAGAAATGTCAGAATTGGCCTGGGCACTCCAGAACGCCTGAAGGTGCTCCCCTGCATGTTGGGCCCCTGTATGTGGCCACGCTGTGTAAAAGTCTCACACATGTGGTATCGCCGTACTCGGGAGTAATAGCAGAATGTGTTTTGGGGTGTAATTTGTGGTATGCATATGCGGTGTGTGAGAAATAACCTGCTAATATGACAATTTTGTGGAAAAAAAAAAAGTAAAAAAAAAACCTTGAATTTGCAAAGAATTGTGGGAAAAAATGACAACTTCAAAAAACTCACCATGCATCTTTCTAAATACCTTTGAATGTCTTCTTTCCAAAAAGGGGTCATTTGGTGGGTATTTGTACTTTTCTGGCATGTTAGGGTCTCAAGAATTTAGATAGGCCGTCAGTACTTTAGGTGTGATCAATTCGCACCATAGCTTTTGGACTCTATAACTTTCACAAAGACCAAATAATATCCACCAATTTGGGTTATTTTTACCAAAGATATGTAGCGGTATAAATTTTGGCCAAAATATATGAAGAAAAATTACTAATTTGCAAAATATTATAAAAGAAATGAAGAAAAATGTATTTTTTTACAGATTTTTCGGTCTTTTTTCTTTTATAGCGCAAAAAATAAAGAACCCAGCGGTGATTAAATACCACCAAAAGGAAGCTCTATTTGTGTGAAAAAAAGGACAAAAATTTCATATAGATACAGTGTTGCATGACTGAGTAATTGTCATTCAAAATGTGAGAGCACCAAAAGCTGAAAATTGGTCTGGTTAGGAAGGGGGTTTAAAGTGGGGTTCCACCCAAAAAACAAAAATACCTGGAAAAATTCTAAAAAATAAAAACAAAAAAAAATTTGGATATTTTTTTTTTTCACTTACCTCTAAATGCCTGTTGCTAGGTGGTTCCTCGTAGTCTGCCTGTTCCTTTGCCTGGGCTGGTGACATCACTTCCCCCTTGGCACAGGAAGGGCTCCGCTCTGCTCCCTCCCTCCTGTCAATCATCTGAGACCCATTACAGGTCCCAGGTGATTGAGCGGCCAATAACGGCGCGCGGCGCCACTCGCGCATGCACAGTGGGTGCCAGGCTGTGAAGCCACAGCCCGGCGCCCACAGTTGAAATGCGGAGGGGGGGGACGAGTGGGGCTTCGATCCCCCGCATCGCTGGACCCAGGGACAGGTAAGTTTCCAAATAAAAGTCAGCAGCTGCAGTATTTGTAGCTGCTGACTTTTAATTTTTTTTTTTTGACGGCCCCCCTGGGTGGAACTCCTCTTTAAGTGCCCAGTTGTCAAGTGGTTAAACATGCCTATTTAACACAAAAAAAGGCTATTTGAACCGTCTATACCAAAAATGTTATTCATAAAATATGTTGGTTTGTTCAAAAACCATTTTCTAACGCACATGTGAATGAGGGTAAAAATGTTTATACTCAACAATGTGTGGCTTCTTCTTTCAATGCTCAATAGCAGTTTTTGGAGTAAGTTGTTGTTTGACAACGAGGGTTATTTCCTAAAGGCAAATTCACTTTGCACTACAAGTGCACTTTCAAGTGCACTTTTGCAGTGCACTTGGAGTGCAAAGTGGATTTTCCTTTAGTAAATAACTCCCACAGTGCTTTATAATTTGCCACAATCGTGCCATTTTCATGACTCTCCAAATTGAATTCATGGTGCTGAAAATTATGAATCTTTTTATCATTAATGCATTACATACATTAACAACAAAAACAAGGTGTGTGTGTAGCAGACCCACAACATAATATTTCGCAGAAGAAGAGATTGTCACCTCATGTATCAAATAAATTATGTTTGCACTATAGAAGAAAATTGCCATAAAAAAGACCATTGGATAACCTAGGAGACAGCTAAAAGAAACACAAGCAGTAAATCAAATGAAATATGAGTTCAATTTATACCAAAAATATTTTTTTTGAGAAAAGTTTCACACATTGTCTGGCATATCAATGGCCCCCTACCTGCAAAGTACTCAAGATACTTCCGTCTAACTTTGCGGACTCTTTGGGGGGGAGGCAAGCCAGGACGGCCAGGTTCAAGTGTGGTCAAGGTAGTTGGCTTTGGAACACCGGCCTCAGTCCCAACTGAGGCCACATAGTTTATAGCATTTTTCAATAGGAAATTGTAGAGAATGCAGCATGCTAGAACTATGTGGTTCAGTTTGTACTCCACCATATTAATTGCCGTAAGAAATAGCCGGAACCGGCTGGCCATTATTCTAAAGGCATTTTCAACCCTTCTTCTGGCTCTGGCCAGCCGGTAATTAAAAACCCTCTGGTTTGGGGTGAGGGCCCTCATCGGGAATGGCCGCAGAAGATGGTCCCCCACGCAAATGCTTTATCCGCGACAAAGACAAACGGGAGTCCCGCCACATTGTCTTCCAGAGATGGCAAGCCCAAGCTGCCATTCTGGAGTCATCTGTAAAACTCCGTCTGGGCGATGACTCCACCATCCGACATCTGGCCATTCTTCCCCACATCCACATATAAAAATTTGTATGTCGCCGACACCACCGCCATCAACACGATACTATTGAAACCCTTGTAATTAAAATAGTATGACCCTGAGTGGGGTGGTGGTACAATGTGGACATGTTTCCAATCGATTGACCCTCCGCAGTTAGGAAAGTCCCACCGCTCGGAAAACTGGGAGGCCTCAGTCTGCCATTCCTGTGGCATTGAAGGAAACTGTGGAGTCAAAAAAGAAAAAATATTAGTACGTTTGCACATAACATTGTAAGCAGATTAGACACAAAGATTCTTGGCCAACATCAGTATAACATTTATTTGAAGGAGTATTTAAAGACAAATATATAAAGTACACTTATCAGATTCCTCACCCTCTCTGATTATTCATTGTAAAAATTATGGGGGGGGAGGAGATGTTTTGGACAGGTAACCCTCTCCACTTCCATGAGAGCTGAATGCATAAATAAATGTGTTTAACTTTGGCCAGCCCCCCTTACGTACACTAGCACATTTTTTCATTCTGCAAGAAAATAAGAGAACAAAACTTTAAACAGTACCATTTGAAAGTATTAAGGCAGGCCCTTGGACTGCATGCACGAGATTAGCAGAAGGAGTCCAAAGGGTGGCGCACTGGCTATTGAACTTTTCTTTTCTAGTTGCAGTTGTACGTGTTGTACGTCACTGTGTTCTGGATGATTGGAATTTCCAACAAGATTTGTGTGACCGTGTGTATGCAAGACAAGTTTGAGCCAATATCTGTCGGAAAAAATCCATGGATTTTGTTGTCGGAATGTCCGATCGCGTGTACAGGGCATCAGACTGCATAGAATGTGACAAAGCTAAAGTGGAGGAAGACTGTTAACATCACATATCACATAACCAACACACCAGAAATGCTGTGCTGTCTTAACAGATTGGCAAAGAGATTAGACAAGCTGCAATCGGTAGCATGCAGAGCAGGCCCCAGGCTTTTTGGTAATTATATTTATGTTACATGACCAAGGCAACAATGTAGATCATACTATAAAAATGCAATTTTACTGCGATTTATGTTTAGAAGCAGTTTGTAAAGGACCAGCCTAACTAAAACTGATATTTTAGTCATGGATATACACTGGTATGCCTTGAAGCATGCACTGGCTTCCTACATCTCTCAGGGACTCTGAGGCACCTCTCTTTTGAAGTTCCCAGCACCAGCCACTCATGTTATAGCACCTAAACCCTTCTCCTCCCACCAAAAACAAAGGTAGAGCCACTTAGCTTCTAAAAGCCCAGCATAAATGTTATTGTTATCTGGTACCAGAGTGATCCACCTGCTCCTTTACGCATTTCACTCCTCTATGAGCTTTGTCATAAAGTACACACAAAATACTTTGTGACTAAGCTCCTAGCAGAGGGAAACGCATAAAAGAGCAGCAGGTGGATCACTCTTGTACTGGATAACAACAATAACATTATTCTTGGCTTTTAGAAGGGAAGTGGCTCTATCTTTGTGTTTGGAGCTGTAATTGTTAGCAGGTCATTGACTGCTCAGAGCCAGAAGCAATTGGTTGGTGGAGCAGAGATGGAAGGCTTGGAGTGGAGTGCTTGGGACTGTTTGTAACTCTTTCTGCTGCTGTAACAAAATATCTCAGCGTTTTTGCTCTATTTTTACTGTAAATAAATTGGAAAATCCAACTGCTGTTGAGTCCAGGTTTCAGTTTACTGACCTTTAACAAAATACAGGTTGACATTTGATACATCACATTTTTAAAAGTAGATATAAACCCTAAATGGATGACATTTGGCTTGCTAACACACAGCATATCATAAACAACTACCAGGTTGTCATAAAATACAGTTTCACCCTTTTTCATTCTTTTGTGCATCTCAGCATCCTGATCTTCTAACGCACCATTCAATCACTTCTTCTCTATTTAAACGTCAACGATAGCTACACATCATTGCTCCAAACCGGCTGACAGTGGCATGGATGGACTATGCCATTTTCAATGTGTGTAAGTTTGACCACTCATAGTCAAATATAGTAGTGTAGAAAATGAAGTGACAATGCAAGGGGACGATTAGGAGGCAGATGTCACTTTATAACATAAAGTGCATGAACAAGGACTTTCTTGGCAGGATCACCAGTTATTATTCCAATAAAATTCCCATATTCAAAAATATTGAAAACAACTAGGCAAAACTTTTTTTTTGTTTTGGATAGTGTGAGGAAGGGTTAAACCAATGTCAAATTTTTATTGCTGTCTATATCCCCTTTGGGAAGATCCACCCTGTTCATTTGTTCAGGTGACCTTTGTTACCGAGGAAGAAAATGAGCAGAAATCCAAATTTTTAGATATTTGTTCTAACTTCCCGTTGCCAGGGCCATCTTAAGAGCATTATAGGCCCCTGGGCAATACAGTGCACTGGGGCCCTGTCTACACAATCACACACAAGAATAAAAATGCAAATTATCAATAAGGCTATATTTATTGGTACTACCAACAAAATCAGTGTTTAAACATTACAATATAACACAACATTGAAAAGCAAGAAATTGAAAAACAAGAAATTACAGATTGAAATGATTGATGGGCACAGTGGCAGCGTTTAATGGGCACAGTGGCTGCGTATGATGGGCACAGTGGCTGCGTTTAATGGGCACAGTGGCTGCATTTGATGGGCACAGTGGCAGTACTTGATGGGCACAGTGGCTGTGTTTGATGGGCACAGTGGCTGCATTTGATGGGCACAGTGGCTGCATTTGATGGGCACAGTGGCTGCATTTGATGGGCACAGTGGCTGCGTTTGATGGGCACAGTGGCAGCGTTTTATGAGCACAGTGGCAGCATTTTATGAGCACAGTGGCAGTGTTTTATGAGCACAATGGCAGCGTTTGATTGGCACAGTGGCAGTGTTTGATGGGCACAGTGGCAGCATTTGTTGGCACAGTGGCAGCTTGGATGGGCACAGTGGCTGTGTTTGGTGGGCACAGTGGCAGCTTTGATGGCAGGAGTAGGGGGCTGAGATGTGGTCAGATAGTGATGTTTATCATTTTAAAAAAGACTATTGTGCTCATCTACCAATATATACAACAATACATAATACAGAATTGGTATGTAAAGAAAACATCCTGTTATAAGATGTAAATATCTATATAATCCAACCCCTAGCACTCTATGTATGTCCAGATAATGTGAAATGTATTTACAGTATGACAATTCATGTAACCCCGTGTTAGCCAAACTCTGAGTCTGCACCATCAGAAGTGTTAACTCACCACATAAACACAGAGTTACATGAATGGTCATAAATTACCTTAACTTTATCTGTACAGAGTGATTGGGGGGTGTTATATAGATAGGGCTGTGTGCCAGTTTGGGAGATATCTGTCACACTCATCTCCTTGTCTTCTTATCACTGATCACAATACCTACAAGACAAATCCTACAGAAACTTTTGCAGCTTTTCTTCCAAGGAGACATTACTCAGTAAAAAAATGATCTCACCTCCTCCCTGTAGTGTGAGCGGACATCCCGGCCAGCAGTATCTACAGTGAGCTCCGCCCCTTCAGCACACCGCACTGTTGATTGGAGGAATGGGGGGGAGGGGGTGGAGTCAGAGATCTCACAGTGCAGGAGATGGAGGGAGAGAAGAGCTGCTTTGGTGGTTCTAAATACAAACACCGATGGCACAGTGTATGTATTTGGAAGCTGCTGTCCCCACAGTGACAACTGTACCCCCCATCCACTTACTCTGGGCCCTCACTGCCCCTGGTCAGAACAAGGGAGACTGGCTCCATCGGCTAGGTGATGGTGTGCTGCTGTGATAAGCAGCCGACACCTGTCACAGAGAGCTTCATTGCCGCGCCGGTCCACAGAGGATATGCGGCAAAGTACCCAAAGCAGTGGTTCCCGCTCGGGCCCCTTAAAGTTGTATGGGCTGTACCCCCTGATGGCGGCCCTGGCGCTGAGGATCAGCCCTTGGTGGGGCCCTCCATGCAAATGGGGCCCCGGGCAACTGCCCAGCGTGCCCATTCGAAAAAACGGCCCTGCCCATTGCATCTCTTTGGACAGAAAGTGAAAGAAATTTTCCCAATGGTATACAGATGGCAAAAAAAATAATAACCTGGCAGGGGCTTTAATGCTTTATTACTAAAAAAAAAAAACAAATAAAAAAACTGTTTTGGTTATACGTTCATTTTAATTATTGTTGTTTCCACCATTCCGTCATAACATACTATGTATTGAAAATTGTCCCAAATAGACAATTTTGTCGGGCAGAAAAACAGACCTCATTTAAAACCTTCCTCTAAAATGTAAATTAAAAACAGTAGTCTCACTTGCATATATTTGAAAATGTATTTGGAAGCTGCATGCCACTGCTTTAGTGTCTGTATGTTATCTACAACCAGGTTCATAGATTAAAGTTATCCCGTAGTGTACAATTATGCTTTTCTCTTGGTTAGTTTAAAATGCTTGTGGATTAGAACTTATTTTGTATGTTTAATTAATACATTTTCTTTATTGAGCAATGCAAAAGCCTTGGTGTACGCTAGATGAAAAGCTTCCACCAGGGGGCGCTATGATAGTGGCTACAAAAATCTGTATCACCATTATAAAAAAAAAAACATAAACTGATTAGACTAAGCAAGATGAAAATCTTCATGTCAGCTCTCTGTTGCTGTACAAGTGAATGTATTTTTTACAAACCTTTATATTTCCAGAGTTTCAGTAACCACATCATTTATCCATTTGTCAACGCATTCTTTTAAATATCTTTAGGTAAAATGGCAAATAAGAATTAGCAAGGCCAAAACTTTTTTTAAGTCTGGATAGACTGAGACCCGGGATTAGGAAAACATTTCTGAATACATGAGGAGCATTAGTATTTTGAATCTTGGTGTGCTTTGTCTATTTCTTCCAGATCTGTGCAGTAATCCAGTGTGAAACTGCTTTTCTGTGCAGGAGCTTCCTGTAATCAAGACCAGTCAATGCTACTCTCTCACCTTGTGTAGGGTGACTGGTCTTATCTCCCCCAATTGTAGCCTGTGGGACGTGGGGCCAGCTGAGCCCCTCCCACAGCTCTGCTCAGGTTATATATACAGCAGAGTGATGATGTCAGTGCTACTTTTATATGGTATAATCTAGGTTTAGTGTGTATAAAGTTAATTTATATCCTCTCTGGTTATCAAGGAATATATTTCAATTAAACCACAAAACTCTTAATTAATCCCTGGTTATTTCTCACCTTGACTACTGCAACTCCCACCTCATTGGCTTACCTTTAAATAGACTATCCCCCTTCAGTCCATCATGAATGCTGCTGCCAGACTCATCCACCTTACAAACCGCTCAGTGTCTGCTACCCTTCTCTGCCAATCCCTCCATTGGCTGCCACTTGCCCAACAAATTAAATTCAAAATACTAACAATAAGTTACAAAGCCATCCACAACTCTGGTCCCCAACTAGACCACTAGCCTAGTCTCAAAATACCAACCCAATTTCCCTCTTTGTTCCTCCCAAGACCTCCTGCTCTCTAGCTCCCTCATCACCACCTGGAATTCGCTACCCCAATCTGTCAGACTGTCTCCACATTTATCCACTTTTAGGCGATCTCTGAAAACCTTCCTCTTCAGAGAAGCCTATCCTGCCTCCATCTAACAACTGCACTATTTTCTCCATTAGCTCATCCCCCACAGCTATTACCCTTTGTATAACTTGACCCTCCCACCTAGATTGTAAGCTCTAACGAGCAGTGCCCTCTGATTTCCCCCTGTATTGAATTGTATTGTAATTGTACTGTCTGCCCTAATGTTGTAAAGCGCTGCGTAAACTGTATATATAAATATAAATGCTATATAAATCCTGTATAATAATAATAATAATTAAAGCTTTTGTGTCTGGAGATCAGCCTAACATTGTCTGTCATATTTACTGCTTATTGTTTTACATGTACATTATTTGCAAATATATACCTTCCTGCATTTATTTGCAAATACAAGTTAAGGCACACTGCCACTTATTAGAGGTCCCTTGACAAAGCAAAGTGGCTTCACATGCATTTGCAAATGTGCTTAACAAAAAGGAAAAAAAAACTCTATGTATCTAAGTGCAAAAAATTACCTATTGATCCTGCCAGAAATCTTGTGAGCCGATAGCTTTCTGCGCTTTCTGGAGGAGTTATGAAAATGAGAAGTGGGGAGGAGATGATGGGAGATCTCTGTGCTTTGTAATTGGAAGTGAAGTAGGTTGAGCTGACACCACGTGCTTAGGAACTCAAAGCTGTGTTGTCATATCAAAGAGGAAGGTAGTAGCCCACTATATTTCTAGCACATTAAAAGTTATTTGTCTATAGTTGCAGTGTGTTTAAAGTGATTGTAAAGTCTCCCTCTTTTTTTAATTAGAATAACAAACATGTCATACTTACCTCCCCTGTGCCCCTCCCTCCTGTTCAGTGCCCCCACAGCAAGCAGCTTGCTATGGGGGCACCCGAGCCGAGTCACAGCTCCCTGTGTCCATTCAGACATGGAGTCGCTACCCAGCCCAACCCCCTTTCTCTCCTCATTGGCTGATTGACTTTGATTGACATCAGCAGGAGCCAATGCTGCCGCTGCTGTGTCTCAGCCAATCAGGAGGGAGAGTTTCGGGATGGCTGAGGCAGTCATAGACATTTCTGGATAGAGAGGGGGCTCAGGTAAGCATTAGGGGGGCTGAGGGGGGCTGCTGCACACAGAAGGCTTTTTATCTTAATGCATAGAATGTATTAAGATAAAAAAAAAAAAACCTTCTGACTTTACAACCACTTTAAGGATAAAACATGAGTGAATATGATTTAAATTTGTACTAAATATGTTTTTTTTTTGCCTTGTTAATGTGCAAAGCCGGTTTCCATCACTACAACAAACTATGGAGTTGATTTACTAAAACTAGAAAGTACACAATTTGGTGCAGCTGTGCATGGTAGCCAATCAGCTTCTAATTTCAGTTTGTTAAATTAAGCTTTGCCAAAAAAAATGGAAGCTGGTTGGTTTCTTTCCAGAGCTCTGAAAGATTTTGCACTCTCCAGTTTTAGTAAATCAACCCCTATCTGTCTATACCCACCCCATCCTCATAATAACACAACTTTCAGAACTCCAGCTGTAACATGGAATATACTTTTTGTCCTACTACATACCATCTTAGCTATGGCATGTTGAGGAGTCACAATGACCACACACAGGTACATAGATTTCAATCCCAGGATCTGTGCCATGAGAGGCATGGAGATGCCAAAACATTATTTTATTCCTTGGAAAGTCTTTTAAGTTACATATTAAAATGGCAGTGGGGTCATCTTATTTTTAGCTACAGATTTTGCTTAGCTAGATATCTGTCACTGTTCACTCCACTTAGCCAAAAGAGATTTTAAAAAGTTAAAACAAGATTTATTTGACAGAATAGAAAAAAAAACAGGATATGCCATGTTAATACAGCTACACCACACCATGTTTTTTCTGCCCATCCGCTGTTGCGTTTAATCAAACCGAGCAAGTATCTCATCCCAGAGGAGCGCCCATTCTGAAGCCCTATCTGCCGAGCGCAATGACTATGTGATGGATCTGATTCTATCATTGTCATCCATCCAATTCCATATTAACTGTGTGGCTTAAAGTAGTGCTCTCTCGGCGGGGCCTGTAAAAGAAATAATTAGATGGGTATAAGCGGTAGCCTCTGGGACCAGAGGCAGATAGCATCTATGACTGCTCTACATTTACGGTTACATCACTTCAGAGACGTGGCCGGGCCAGACAGCTTCAAATCACAGATGGAGATCAAGCACACAGAAAAGAAGTAATAGAAGAAAACTCAATTAAATAGTAACCTGCCTCCCCAATCACTGTCTGTTATTAGCGGACTGCCTCTATGTTTACTTAGAGGCACTTTCCGGCCAAACATAACATTTTGACTTTCTCCATTGACACATGCTACCTGCCTGGGTACTGATGAGCTCTTATTTTTCTTCTAGCTTTTTTTCTACAGCAGGCAAGAAAAATAATTATGGCTGCAGATATACCAATGCTTTTGAATAACCCTGAACCACAGGATGGAATAATACAAGCTAATATGTTTTACAGTCTCCATACTGCACTCCTTATGTACCCACTGCCGCCTTGCACTCATACATTGAGAATTCATTCAGAATGAGAGAAAGTCCTAAGGCAAGAAAGTACAGCCCTTTCCAGAAGCTCTGTCACAAATATGTTCATTACAGATGCACTGGACATGATAAAACTTATATTAACTGATTAAACAAATAAACAGAATGTATTTTCTGAATTTGGCACAGTTCCAATGTAATTATTTGATTTGTTAAAGTAATGCTAAAGTCTTGTTTTTTTTCTTTAAAAATAACAAACATGTTATACTTACCTGCTCTGTAAAGTGGATTTGCACAGAGCAGCCCAGATCCTCCTCTTTTTGGGTCCCTCTTCGGTACTCCTGGCCCCTCCCTCCAATCGAGTGCCCCCACAGCAAGCAGCTTGCTATGGGGGCACCCGAGCTGAGCTCCTTGTGTCCATTCAGACATGGAGCCGTAGTTCTGCCCCGCCCACTCTCTCTCCTGATTGGCTAACTGACTGTGATTGACAGCAGCGGGAGCAGGAGTCAGTGGCGCCACTGCTGTGTCTCAGTCAATCAGGAGGGAGAGTCCCGGATAGACAAGGCACTCCTGCAACATCGCTGGATAGATATGGGGCTTAGGTAAGTATTAGGGGGGCTGAGGGGGACTGAGGGGGGCTGCTACACACAGAAGGTTTTATTTTTTAGTTTTAATTTACAACCACTTTAAGTAGTTTGCTTAATAATGCCTAATAATGTTATGTTATATCTTATCCTCTGGCGCCATCTAGCGGCCAAAATATACAAGGACTGAATCTTTGCTTTATTTCTATTATGATTATTCAAGTTGACCTGGAAGTCTTTTGTTTGTTTATATCTGGACATTAACTTAACCCACCCACAATGCTCAGTGACTCCAATGAACCTCAGGGAACAGAACTGCATTGTGGGGAGATTATAAAAGGGCTGGGAGCGGCCATCTTAGCTCTCTTGGACACTCATGGCCAGCCTGGGAGGATCTGTGTGA
The DNA here is from genome assembly GCA_037952925.1 of Lithobates clamitans. NCBI lineage: Eukaryota > Metazoa > Chordata > Amphibia > Anura > Ranidae > Lithobates > Lithobates clamitans. Next base: position 14,160,366 of record JBBGZY010000573.1, read on the forward strand.
GGTCTCCAGCACAGCGCGGCCTACCTCCACGGAACAGCGATCCGAGCAGCAGTATTGTGACATCCCACAGAGCTGGACTGACAACAGGGCAAGACTAAGAACGAGCCAGAGGAGCCTGTCATAGTCATCTGGGAGTTCCGGAGCATCTTGTGGAGAGGAGCGGAGCATCGCAGCAGTGCCGGCCAGCCGGAGACAGAACCCTGCACATCAGAACAGAGTCTTCTGACAACACTGTCCTGGTTGGGTGAGAGGGCTGTTGCCCACAAGTTCCTTGATGCACTTTTATACACACGTGTACACAAGACAGAGTTGCTGGGACCCATAGTCCCACAAGCAGATTCAAGAAGAATTAGTACTGAGTCCTTGGCATCAAAGTTAGTTAAAGTGCCACGGCACCAGAGCCTGGCTTTCATCTTTTCAGCATACTTTGATAAGGAATCATTAACCCTTGGATTACAAAATTACCTTGTTTGCTAGCAGAAGAAAAGAAGATAAAGAAGGACTGTTCAGTAACACATAAGGCCTTGGGTTATTTTACTATATCAGGGCAGTGTGATATTATAGGAGGGAGCTCCCTAGTGTTGTATTATACTTAGTTAAGTCAGCATTTGATTTAGTATAGCTTTAAGCGCGCAGAAAATTGGACAGTGCTTAGAGTGAGATACACTCACTCTGAAGGTATCCTATTTACTTTGTTATACCTCTCATATATTACTCCAGACATTATACACCTGTATTGTACCTTTGTAAAGTTTAGTTGTCTGTCAGACTATGTTGGTCTGACAGTACAACCATTGTAGTTTAACCCTTCTAATACAACTACAGTAAATACGGTTATTATTTAAGCACAACTGTGTGAGTATTGTTTTACTTTTCATCACCAGCCAAGAGGAGGGTAAGGTAACTACAACCAGGTATGCTATATTGAGTATTGTGAACTTGCCTTTGTGATTTCGTTCTAACTGCACACTATTACACCACAGCTGTGTCAGGGGGACTGAGATATTCAAAGGAGTATAAAGCAGAGTACAGGCCCAAATAACTCAGCAGCTCCTTCGGGGGTTTGTGCTACATAACATAGGTTTTCCTGTTTTCCATACTTGCTGTGTGTAAAAGAAATTGTACATTCTGTACATAACTGTATTCTTCTTTGTATGCTTTGCCTATATATTGCACACTGCACTCATTGTGCACACGGCACTAATAATGTTTTGATTACATGTTGCATTCCTGATTAGAATGATTTAGTCTGCCTATGTTATGCTCATTGGTACCATAAAAGTACAATTGTAATAGTAATGTGATACCTATGTGATCATGTGTATAAAAAGCTTCAAATGCACCAAATAAACAGAACAGTTATTTGGAAAGATGCTGAGTGAATCTTTTGTGTTTGTTCCCTACTGCAGTAGTTAATAGTTTGGAACCACTAATCAATATGAGGATAGGAGTTGCCTATCTCTAAATCTCTGTGTAATGCTGTGTTTTCTATGAATGTATTTTAGCCCTCATTCACACTGAGGGCGGGTTTGAAATCGTGCGCGTTCAGCTGAATTTGCACAATTTCAAACCCGTATTTCAGTGCGAGTTCGGGGGCAATTTGAAAGACATCTGTGAGGGTTCATTTACAGATGTCTATTGAAACTGCCCCCAAAGTCTCCAAAAGGAGTGCAGGGACTACTTTCGGGAATTGTTGCGGCATCGAAAAGTTGTCGTCGCACCGGTTCGGACAGTGCCGTTGCCGGCAATAGGCTCTGATTTGGCATGCGATTTGACATGTGAAATCACATGATAAATCAACCCGATGTGAACAGGGGCTTAACCACCTTAATACAGGGCACTTACACCCCCCTTCCTGCCCAGGCCATTTTTCAGCTTTCAGCGCTGTCACACTTTAAATGACAATTGCACGGTCATGCTACACTGTAACCATGTGAATTTATTTTTAATTTTCTTCACACAAATAGAGCTTTCTTTTGGTGGTATTTAATCACTTCTGGATTTTTTTTTTCCTAAAAAAAGACCGAAAATGTAAAAAAAAAAAAATGTCTTCGTTTCTGTAAGTACATTTTGTAAATAAGTAATTTTTCTCCTTCACTGATGGGCGCTAATGAGGCGGCACTGATGGGCACTGATGAGGTGGTACTTATGGGCACTGATTAGTTGGCACAGATGAGGAGGCACTAATATGCTGCACTTAGGTGGCACTGAAATGTGGCACTGATGAGCACTGATAGGCGGCACTGATGGGTGGCACTGGTGGGCACTGATTGGCACTGATAGGCAGCACTGGTGGGCACAGATAGGTGGCACTGGTGGGCACAGATGGGCGGCACTGATGGGCATTGATGGGTGGCATTGATGGGCAGCAGTGATGAACATTGATGGGCAGCACTGATAGCCAGCACTGACTGGCATCAGTAATGGCCACTGATTTCTGGCACCACTGATTTCTGGCACTCGAGGGCACTGATTTCTGACACTTGTGGGCACTGATTGCTGCCACTGGTGGGCAATAATTGTAATCAGGGCACTGATGATCAGTGCCCTGACTACATCCCTTGATGTCGTCTGTGAGGAGATGCTACTGATCGGCTCTCCTCTCCTCACACTTTGTCAGCGTGAGGCAAGGAGCGCCGATTACTGGCATCTTCATGTTTACATATGACTGATTGAACACAGCCGATCACATGGTTAAAGAGCCGCAGGTCTTTACAAAGATCGGGGTCGCCCAGTGTCCTAGCAACACGGCGCGGCTACGATCGCCACGCTGCGCGCCCCCGATCTCTGCGCGCAAGAGTGGTCGTTCTGTGAGACTGTCATATGACATCCACCCAGAACGAGAGTCACACCGTCCAGCCGTCATTTGACGGTGGGCGGGCGGCAAGTGGTTAAAGACAGATCTGTAGCCACTAGATGGCACGCCCATGCTCATTTATAGTCAATGCAGTCAGAATCCTTGCTGAATTATTTCTCTGAGATGATGTAAGATAATGTAAACTGTAACTGAATGACATTTAGTTTGGTAAAGTGCTTGGCTTTGTTTTTTTTTTTTAATAGGTAGTATTGTACTGTGCTAGTTAATGAATAATGCAGAAAGTTTGGAGTTGAAATTATACTCTTCATTGGCTAACTTTAGTTATTAAATATACATGCCTTTAGGATAAGGTCAAGGTCAGCGACAATACTCGGGTAGGCCGTGGCGTTTAAGCAATGCTCAATTGGTACTAAGGGGGCTAAAGTGTGCAGAGAAAATATCCCCCACACCCTTACACCACCACCAGCCTGAACTGTTTATACAAGGTAGGATGGATCCATTCTTTCATGTTGTTTACACCAAATTTTGACCCTTGAAGCTGAAATCAAGACTCATTAGACCAAGCAACGTTTTTTCAATCTTCTATTGTCCAATTTTGGTGAGCCTGTGTGAATTGTAGCCTGAGTTTCCTGTTCTTAGCTGACAGGAGTGGCACCTGGTGTGGTCTAATGCTGCAGAAACCCATCTGCTTCAAGGTTTGATGTGTTGTGCATTCAGAGATGGTATTCTGCATACCTTGGTTGTAACAAGTGGTTATTTGAGTTACTGTTGCCTCTCTATCATTTTGAACCAGTATACCCATTCTCCTTTGACCCCTGACATCAACAAGGCATTTTCGTCCACACAACTGCTGCTCATTGGATTTTTTTCTTTTTTGTACCATTCTCTGTAAACACTAGAGATGGTTGTGCGTGAAAATCCCAGTAGATCATCAGTTTTTAAATTACTCAGACCAGCCTGTCTGGCACCAACAACCATGGCACGTTCAAAGTGACTTAAATCCCCTTTCTTACGCATTTTGATGCTCGGTTTTAAAACTCAGGAGGTCATCTTTATCACGTCTAGATGCCTAAATGTGTTGAGTTGCTGACATGTGATTAGCTGATTAGCAGTTTGTGTTGCCAAACAATTGAGCAGGTCCCTGCCCTTGAGGGCAGGGACTGATGTTAATGTAAAATAAAATATGTAAAGCACTGTATAAATTGACAGCGCTGTATACCTATAATAAATACGTAATATATACTTGTTGTACAAACCTATCAGCAAGTTAATTTTATTTAAAATTACCTATTTGTTTTTGTTTGAAGCCTTTTTCATTTTTAAAACTATCAAAAAATGAGCCTGTAGTTCAAAAAAGCTGCTGATCCCCAGCTTCCAGCCTAGGTAGCCCAGATTTTATGGCCTCTGCCTACAAATTATTACTGCAGAGAGTCTGTCATTTTCATCTATACTGGATCAAAAAAAAAACCCATTTACTTAAATGTTCACAAATTATATATAGAACGCATGCTGATTTTTATCAGGGGTGCATACATAAATCTGAGAATGTGCTGTAGAGGCAAATCATCATTGATAACACACAAGATGATGTACAATTAGCCTGCTGTGCTTCCTCAGAGGAGCAGCAGTCCATGACAATTCATATTTGTCAGTGCCCTGGACTATATTACACAATGACAGTGAATTGTAGGTACCATGACGAAGCAGCTCTGCTGTGCATATATAAAATGTCAAAAGGCATTTTACACATTATCCAAGAGTCAGTGACAAAACACACAGCCACATTCTCATATGTAGCTGATTCCTGCTTCATGTTAGTAAGGACATGAGTCCATACAACAGCACTAACAGCTGAACTACAACTCCTAACTTTGAGACACTGGGATGCTATATGTGTTGTTGTAAGCCTGAAGACCTAATGACCATGCAGCAATGGTTTTGGGGTAAGTTTTATTTGTTCACCTAAAAACATTTTATCATTTTTGTTTAACATTTGTATATATTTTTTTTACTGCTTAAGTTTAGTTGTTTTAAAAATGTGGACCTTGCATCAAAAATCAAGGCACTGGGAGGGCACACCCACCATAGTTAAAGTGTTAAAAAAACACACATGAGAAAAATAAAAAAAAGATATCTGACATACAGTATCTCACAAAAAGGAGTACACCCCTCACATTTTTGTAAATATTTTGTTATACATTTTCATGTGACAACACTGAAGAAATCTTTGCTACAATGAAAAAGTAGTGAGTGTGCAGTTTGTATACCTATGGAAGAGCCCTGGGGCCATCATAAAAAAAATACAGAATTATGAGTTTGAAAAAAAAAATAGTTTTAAGTTTGAAAGTCATAATTCTGAGATTAAAAGTCATAATTCTTAGTTTCAAAGTCAGAATTCTGAGTTTCAAAGTCAGAATTCTGAGTTTCAAAGTCAGAATTCTGAGTTTCAAAGTCAGAATTCTGAGATTCAAAGTCAGAATTCTGAGTTTATAAATATAGTAGTCTCTATTAGGAAGATTTTAGGACCAATGAGCAATAAGGTAGTAACACCCACAGATCATCATTCTGCAGACATACATGTCTTCTGCTCTGTATATGAATATGTAAATCTATTTTAGTTACAGCACACAGTATAGGAAAGCAGGCAGTGCTGGTTTCTTTGGTTCCTCTACTGTATTAATTAGTTCCTCGGTTTGCTGTCTTATCCTTCTTCTCTGTCATCTGCTCCAACATAAAGAGCCATGCTGAAAACATGTGTACACTATTGTGTGTGAGTGTGTGTGGGGGGGGCACAGCTTCCATAGATAGCAGAACACAATGGCCAGCAGAGCTCTGTACCCCAACTTGTAGGACACATTTATGGAAGAGCCCTGGGGCCATCATAAAAAAAATACAGAATTATGAGTTTGAAAAAAAAAATAGTTTTTTTTTTTTTTTTTTTACAGAATTCTGAGTTTGAAAGTCAGAATTCTGAGATTGAAAGTCAGAATTCTGAGATTGAAAGTCAGAATCGTGAGTTAAAAAAAAAACATTCTACAGAATTCTGAGTTTGAAAGTCAGAATTCTGAGATTAAAAGTCAGAATTCTGAGATTCAAAGTCAGAATTCTGAGATTCAAAGTCAGAATTCTGAGATTTAAAGTCAGAATTCCGAGTTTCAAAGTCAGAATTCCGAGTTTCAAAGTCAGAATTCTGAGTTTCAAAGTCAGAATTCCGAGTTTCAAAGTCAGAATTCTGAGATTCAAAGTCAGAATTCTGAGATTCAAAGTCAGAATTCTTAGTTTCAAAGTCAGAATTCTGAGTTTATAAATATAGTAGTCTCTATTAGGAAGATTTTAGGACCAATGAGCAATAAGGTAGTAACACCCACAGATCATCATTCTGCAGACATACATGTCTTCTGCTCTGTATATGAATATGTAAATCTATTTTAGTTACAGCACACAGTATAGGAAAGCTGGCAGTGCTGGTTTCTCTGGTTCCTCTACTGTATTAATTAGTTCCTCGGTTTGCTGTCTTATCCTTCTTCTCTGTCATCTGCTCCAACATAAAGAGCCATGCTGAAAACATGTGTACACTATTGTGTGTGAGTGTGTGGGGGGGGGGGCACAGCTTCCATAGATAGTAGAAAACAATGGCCAGCACAGCTCTGTACCCCAACTTGTAGGACACATTGCACTATTGCCCCTACATGAGGGAATTGTAAATGTCTAGAAGGCAGCAGGACAATCTGTGTCTATGGCCATAACAGATTAATCATAGCAATTAATTGTATGGGCTGATAAGGTGTTTCACACACAATTTATCTCATATTAAACATAAAAAGCAATAACCAAGAGTCCTTAAGTGATACCGTAATGGTTAGAGAAACAGGCTTATAGCGTTGAAGGTTGTGGGTAGGGATGAGCCGAACACCCCCCGGTTCGGTTCGCACCAGAACCTGCGAACGGACCGTAAGTTCGCACGAACGTTAGAACCCCATTGACGTCTATGGGACTCGAACGTTCGAAATCAAAAGTGCTCATTTTAAAGGCTAATTTGCATGGTATTGTCCTAAAAAGGGTTTGGGGACCCGGGTCCTACCCCAGGGGACATGTATCAATGCAAAAAAAACTTTTAAAAACGGACGTTTTTTCGGGAGCAGTGATTTTAATGATGCTTAAAGTAAAAAAAAAAAAAGTGAAATATTCCTTTAAATATCGTACCTGGGGGGTGTCTATAGTATGCCTGTAAAGTGACGCGTGTTTCCCATGTTTAGAACAGTCCCTGCACCAAATGTCATTTTTAAAGGAAAAAATCTCATTTAAAACTGCTTGCGGGTTTAATGTCATGTCGGGTCATGGCAATATGGATGAAAATCAGTGAGACAAACGGCATGGGTACCCCCCAGTCCATTACCAGGCCCTTTGGGTCTTGTATGGATATTAAGGGGAACCCCGCACCCAAATTAAAATAAGGAAAGGTGTGGGGCCACCAGGCCCTATATACTCTGAACAGCAGTATACAGGCGGTGCAAACAAGACAGGGACTGTAGGTTTGTTGTTAAGTAGAATCTGTTTGTAATTTTGAACATTTTTAACTTGTTTAGCTCCAGCCAAAAAATCTTTTCTAAGCTTTTTGGAAAACATAGGGAAGGGTTATCACCCCTGTGACATTTGTTTTGCTGTCTTTCCTCCTCTTCAGAAGATTTCACCTCACTTTTTTGTCCCAATGAAAAATGTTTTTTGAAAATTTGGGTTTTTTTGTGGAACAAGGATTGGAAAGCATCAGTGGAAAGGAGAAATTGTTTTCCCATATTAACTCTTACAGGAGAGAATTTCCCTTCCTAGGGGTAGATTTCATCTCACTTCCTGTTGTCTCCTTCCGTTTGCAAGTAGGAGTCGTTTGTAAGTTAGATGTTTGAAAGTAGGGTCCTGCCCTATATACTCAGCAGAAATTTGGGCCTTAGGTGTTGCTGTGGCCACAACACTGTAAGCCCTCACAGGGCCCTGCTGTGAAATATTAGATCAAGAATTGTAATTACATGCCCCTGTTGAACAGGAGCTGAAAAATTAGGCCTTAGGCACTGGTGCTGGTGCCACAACACTGCAACCCCTCACAGACACTCTAGTTGGAACGCAGGAATGAGCCCTGCTGCAAAGTATTGCATCAAAAATTGTAATTACACGCCCCTGTTAGACAGGGGCAGAAAAATTGGGCCTTAGGCACTGGTGCTGGTGCCACAACACTGCAACCCCTCACAGACACTCTAGTTGGAATGCAGGAACGAGCCCTGCTGCAAAGTATTACATCAAAAATTGTAATTACACGCCCCTGTTAAACAGGGGCTGAAAAATTGTGCCTTAGGCACTGGTGGTGGCGCCCAGAACCAAAAATGTTCTTACAAGCTATCAGCGTGATGATTGAGGAGGAAGAGGATAATTACTCAGGGATAGTCACTCAGCATCAGCATAGGCAGTCTTTGAACGGATCTGAGATTTCAAAAAAAATTATTCGGTTACATCAGCATCAGGTGCTTGGTAGCTGGTGGTGATCCAAGACTGATTCATTTTTATGAAGGTCAGCCGATCGACCGAGTCGGTGGACAGACGCACCCTGTGATCGGTTACCACGCCTCCAGCAGCACTGAATGTGCGTTCCGAAAGAACGCTGGATGCAGGACAGGCCAGTAGCTCAATTGCATACTGTGCAAGCTCTGGCCAGTGATCCATCCTCAAGACTCAGTAACCCAGAGGATTTTCGGTGGGAAAGGTGTAGAAGTCTGATCTTGCCCCTAGGTATTCCTGCACCATGTAAAACAGACGCTGGCGATGGTTGCTGGAACCGATCATACCTTGGGGCTGCGGACCAAAAAATTGTCTGAACGCATCGGTCAGACGGCCACCTTCTCCACCGCTCCTTCTTTGACTGACCGAAGCCTCAGCAACACGTTGTCCAGAAACAGGAGTTTGTAACCTCCCAGTCTCTGGGAACGCGTTGCACAGACCTTTCTGCAAGGCCTCCCGAAGATGTTTCATCCTCTGCTCCCTCTGCGATGGCAAGATAAGGTCCGCAACCTTACCCTTGTAACGTGGATCAAGGAGGGTTGCCAGCCAGTATTGGTCCTTCTCCTTGATACCACGAATACGAGGATCCTTACGCAGGCTTTGCAGGATCAGGGAGGCCATGCAGCGTAGGTTTGCTGAAGCATTCGGTCCGGAGTCCTCTGGGTCACTAAGGACAACAACGTCCGCAGCCACCTCCTCCCAGCCACGTACAAGTCCATGTGTTCCTTGGGACTGATCCCTTAAAGACTGCTGCTGATGCTGAGTGCCAGGCTCCACCTCCATACTGACACAATCTTCCTCCTCCTCCTCCTCCTCGTCCTCTTCCTGTGTGATCGGCGGGCACGCAGGAACACTGTCTGGATAAAGGGGGCCTTGAGAGCTAAGGAATTCCTCCTCTTCCTGCCTCTGTTCTGCCTCAAGTGCCCTGTCCATTATTCCACGCAGCGTGTGCTCCAACAGGTGGACAAGGGGGACAGTGTCACTGATGCATGCACTGTCAGTGCTCACCATCCTCGTGGCCTCCTCAAATGGTGACAGGACAGTGCATGCATCCCTGATCATGGCCCACTGGCGTGGGGAAAAAAAACCAAGCTCCCCTGACCCTGTCCTGGTGCCATAGTCGCACAGGTACTCATTGATGGCCCTCTGCTGCGTGTGCAGCCGCTGCAGCATGGCCAACGTTGAGTTCCACCTGGTGGGCATGTCACAGATTAGGCGGTTCTTGGGCAGGTTAAACTCCTTTTGGAGGTCCGTCAGCCGAGCACTGGCATTATATGACCGGCGGAAATGCACACAGACTTTCCTGGCCTGCCTCAGGACATCCTGTAAGCCCGGGTACCTGCCCAAGAACCGCTGCACCACCAAGTTAAGGACGTGAGCCAAACAGGGCACATGGGTCATTTGTCCCTGTCGGAGGGCAGAGAGGAGGTTGGTGCCATTGTCGCAAACCACCATTCCTGCCTTAAGTTGGCGTGGCGTCAACCACCTCTGAACCTGCCCCTGTAGAGCTGACAGAACCTCTGCCCCAGTGTGGCTCCTGTCCCCCAAGCACACCAGCTCAAGCACCGCATGGCATCTTTTGGCCTGCGTACTTGCGTAGCCCCTTGAACGCCTACGGAGCACCGCTGGTTCCGAGGAAGAGGCCATGGAGGAAGAAGAAGAGGAGGGGGTGGAGGAGAGAGGTGTGTCACAATCAGCATTTTGGAGGCGTGGTGGCGGAACAACCTCCAACACTACTGCACCTTGTCCTGCATCCTTCCCAGCTGCCAGCAGAGTCACCCAATGCGCCGTGAAACTTAGGTAACGTCCCTGTCCATGCCTGCTGGACCATGAGTCAGCGGTAATATGCACCTTACCGCTGACCGCCCTGTCCAGCGAGGCATGGACATTGCCTTCCACATGCCGGTAGAGAGCCGGAATCGCCTTCCGTGAGAAAAAGTGGCGTTTGGGTACCTGCCACTGAGGAACCGCACATTCCACAAACTCACGGAAGGGGGCAGAGTCTACCAACTGAAAAGGCAGCAGTTGAAGTGCTAGCAATTTTGCCAAGCTAGCATTCAACCGCTGGGCATGTGGATGGATGGGAGCAAACTTCTTTCGGCGGTGCAGCAGCTGGGGCAGGGAAATTTGCCTGGTACAATCTGACATCGGTGTACCAAAAGCAGATTGCCCACAAGTACTTGGCTGTGACACACCTAATTCTACACCTTCATTCCTCTCACTGCAGGTCTCAGAGAGGACTGAAGGTCTAGTGGGGTTGGAAATCTCAGCTGATGAGGAGCAAGGAGAGATCCTCTTTGTTCTTTGGTGTGGGTCTTTTAGATACGCTTGCCAACGAACTGCATGGCAGGTCAACATATGTCTGGTCAAGCATGTGGTACCCAAGCGGGAGATGTTTTGGCCACGCGAGATACGCTTGAGACATATGTTGCAAATAGCAGCGGTGCGATCTAATGCACTCGTCTCAAAAAAGGCCCACACCAAAGAACTTTTTGAATAACGCGCAGAGACTGCAGCGCCCTGCACATGTGGAGCTTTGGGGTGTGATGCAGTCAATGTGCTGCCCTTAGGCTGGCCCCTGGAGGGCATCCTGCCTCGTTGGTGATGTGCCGCCTCCTCCTCCTCCTCCTCCTCCTCCTCTCTCCTATCAGGCACCCACGTTGAGTCAGTGACCTCTCATCCCCTCCCTCCTCATCACTGGAGCAAACCTGGCAGTATGCTGCAGCAGGGGGAGCATGACTGCCAGATTGCTGTCCTTCTTGGGCACCCCCTCTGTCCGTGCTCATGTTACTGCCTTCATCGAGCTCAGTATCATCATCAGAGCCTTCCAAACGCTGGGCATCCTCCTGGAGCATGTACCCAACACTGTGGTCAAACAGTTCGAGGGAATCCTCATGAGGACATGGTGGAGCTAGGGAAGGAGTCACTGATGACATTGAGCTGAGGGAAGAGGCCGCTGCTTTGCCAGACAAAGCACCCTGGGCATGGGTGAGAGAGGATGAGGAGGATGAGGACGGCTTGGTCATCCACTCGACCAAGTCTTCCGCATGTTGCGGCTCAACACGGCCAGCTGCCGAAAAAAAGGCCAAGCGTGTCCCATGGCCACGTGCTGATGAGGATGCACCGTCTTCACGACCAGCACTAGACACAGAGCCTGCTTGCCCTCTCTTATTGGCTTGTGACTGTCTGCCTCTCCTTCTTGGCCTTCCAGACATACTAATGGCCTGTAGCTGCACTAAGCTGGGATAGAACACCTGTAATTTTCTTCAGGTAGCTTTATATACTGTAACCAGACAAGCCTGCCTGTCAGTAGGAAGATAACAGGAACGGATCTAGCTGAACACTGTGAGCAGGACGCACTGTACTAAATGTAAATAGTCTAGCTGCCTGACCGTGGTACTAATAGGATCAAATAGAACACCTGTAATTTTCTTCAGGTAGCTTTATATACTGTAACCAGACAAGCCTGCCTGTCAGTAGGAAGATAACAGGAACGGATCTAGCTGAACACTGTGAGCAGGACGCACTGTACTAAATGTAAATAGTCTAGCTGCCTGACCGTGGTACTAATAGGATCAAATAGAACACCTGTAATTTTCTTCAGGTAGCTTTATATACTGTAACCAGACAAGCCTGCCTGTCAGTAGGAAGATAACAGGAACGGATCTAGCTGAACACTGTGAGCAGGACGCACTGTACTAAATGTAAATAGTCTAGCTGCCTGACCGTGGTACTAATAGGATCAAATAGAACACCTGTAATTTTCTTCAGGTAGCTTTATATACTGTAACCAGACAAGCCTGCCTGTCAGTTGGAAGATAACAGGAACGGATCTAGCTGAACACTGTGAGCAGGACGCACTGTACTAAATGTAAATAGTCTAGCTGCCTGACTGTGGTACTAATAGGATCAAATAGAACACCTGTAATTTTCTTCAGGTAGCTTTATATACTGTAACCAGACAAGCCTGCCTGTCAGTAGGAAGATAACAGGAATGGATCTAGCTGAACACTGTGAGCAGGACGCACTGCACTAAATGTAAATAGCAGGAACGGATCTAGCTGAACACTGTGAGCAGGACGCACTGCACTAAATGTAAATAGTCTAGAAGATAACAGGAACGGATCTAGCTGAACACTGTGAGCAGGACGCACTGCACTAAATGTAAATAGCAGGAACGGATCTAGCTGAACACTGTGAGCTGGACACACTGCACTAAATGTAAATAGCAGGAACGGATCTAGCTGAACACTGTGAGCAGGACGCACTGCACTAAATGTAAATAGCAGGAACGGATCTAGCTGAACACTGTGAGCAGGACGCACTGCACTAAATGTAAATAGCAGGAACGGATCTAGCTGAACACTGTGAGCAGGACGCACTGCACTAAATGTAAATAACAGGAACGGATCTAGCTGAACACTGTGAGCAGGACGCACTGCACTAAATGTAAATAGTCTAGAAGATAATAGGGAACGGATCTAGCTGAACACTGTGAGCAGGACGCACTGCACTAAATGTAAATAGCAGGAACGGATCTAGCTGAACACTGTGAGCTGGACGCACTGCACTAAATGTAAATAGCAGGAACGGATCTAGCTGAACACTGTGAGCAGGACGCACTGCACTAAATGTAAATAGCAGGAACGGATCTAGCTGAACACTGTGAGCAGGACGCACTGCACTAAATGTAAATAACAGGAATGGATCTAGCTGAACACTGTGAGCAGGACGCACTGCACTAAATGTAAATAGTCTAGATAGAAGATAACAGGAACGGATCTAGCTAAACTGAATACAGTGTATATATATATATGCAACACCTGGGATGCATATATATACACAATACACTGTAAGTGCAGCTAACTGACTGACTGTTCTGCCTAATCTATCTAACTCAAATCAAATGACACTGTCTCTCTCTCTCTCTATCTCTCAGCACACCGGAACACACACTACACAGGGCCGCCGTGCAGGCGGCCTTATATAGTGTGGGGTGTGTACTAAATCCCCTGAGCCATAATTGGCCAAAGCCACCCTGGCTTTGGCCAATTACAGCTCTCTCTACAGCTCTCTCATTTTAAAGTATGAGTTAGTGAGGGCTTAAATTGTATTTTATTGATATATCCAAATTGATTTCAAGGATTATTAACAAAGACATATTGATAAAATTGCTGTATAAGCTGACCACTATAAATTAGAGAGTAGGGATTTTTTTTACAAATCGGTGTATGTATTGGGGTGATTTTGGTGACATGCAGCCAGTTCTCAATTTCAGGAGATTGACCCTGGAAGCTGCATGATAACCATCATGTCTCACAACTCAGCCCTGGGCTCTGCACTATAATCTGTGCGTACTACAATGTACACGCTCATATCTCCCCTTCACTGATTGGCTACACTTTATCCCCACTGACACCGATGCAGCGCCATTTTCCTCTTAGCTACACTGTTGACACAGAATTTTTTTCCATCCAGTGACACCACCGATGCAGGGTAATTTTTTCCATCCAGTGACACCACTGATGCAGGGTCATTTTTCCCATCAAATGACACCACCGATGCAGAGTCATTTTTTTTCATCCAGTGACACCACCGATGCAAAATGAAAAAAATGACCCTGCATCAGTGGTGTCACTGGATGGTAAAAAATTCCCTGTCAACGGTGTAGCTAAGAGGAAAATGGAGCTGCATTGGTGTCAGTGGGGATAAAGTGCAGCCAATCAGTGAAGGGGAGATATGGGCATGTACATTGTAGTACGCACAGATTATAGTGCAGAGCCCAGGGATGAGATGTGAGACATGATGGTTATCATGCAGCTTCCAGGGACAATCTCTTGAAATTGAGAACTGGCTGCATGTCACCAAAATCACCTCAATATATACACCGATTTGTAAAAAAATCCCTACTCTCTAATTTATAGTGGTCAGCTTATACAACAATTTTATCAATATGTCTTTGTTAATAATTCTTGAAATCAATTTGGATATATCAATAAAATACAATTTAAGCCCTCACTAACTCATACTTTAAAATATGTTTAATATAAAATCAATATATTGAAAATATATAACTAGTGACTATGCTCTGAACTGGATTAGAACCCACAACCTTCAACACTATACACCTGTTTCTCTAACCACTAGGGTATCACTTAAGGACTCTTGGTTATTGCTTTTTATGTTTAATATGAGATAAATTGTGTGTGAAACACCTTATTAGTCCATACAATTAATTGCTATGATTAATCTGTTATGACCATAGACACACATTGTCCTGCTGCCTTCTAGCCATTTACAATTCCCTCATGTAGGGGCAATAGTGCAATGTGTCCTACAAGTTGGGGTACAGAGCTCTGCTGGCCATTGTGTTCTGCTATCTATGGAAGCTGTGCCCCCCCCCACACACACTCACACACAATAGTGTACACATGTTTTCAGCATGGCTCTTTATGTTGGAGCAGATGACAGAGAAGAAGGATAAGACAGCAAACCGAGGAACTAATTAATACAGTAGAGGAACCAGAGAAACCAGCACTGCCTGCTTTCCTATACTGTGTGCTGTAACTAAAATAGATTTACATATTCATATACAGAGCAGAAGACATGTATGTCTGCAGAATGATGATCTGTGGGTGTTACTACCTTATTGCTCATTGGTCCTAAAATCTTCCTAATAGAGACTACTATATTTATAAACTCAGAATTCTGACTTTGAAACTAAGAATTCTGACTTTGAATCTCAGAATTCTGACTTTGAAACTAAGAATTCTGACTTTGAATCTCAGAATTCTGACTTTAAAACTCAGAATTCTGACTTTAAAACTCAGAATTCTGACTTTGAAACTCAGAATTCTGACTTTCAAACTCAGAATTATGACTTTCAAACTCAGAATTATGACTTTTAATCTCAGAATTATGACTTTCAAACTTAAAACTATTTTTTTTTTCAAACTCATAATTCTGTATTTTTTTTATGATGGCCCCAGGGCTCTTCCATAATTCAGCCACATGTCTTTGGTAAAAAAAATGTAATTAAGCGTATATTTATTGGTTTGTATAGGAAGTATAGGAAATTGCTGAGAGGCATGTTGAGCCCATTGAATATTTTCTTTTTTTGTCACAAGTGATTGAAAAATGGCAAAAAAAAAATACACAAAGTTGTCACCAAATTATACATTGCTCACACGTGCTATGGTTATATGTGGAATTACACCCCAAAATCTCCTGTGTATGGGGATACTTTTTGGGAGCCAAGCCGCGTACAGAACCCCAAAAACCAAGCACCGCCTTCAGGATTTCTAAGGGCATACATTTTTGATTTCACTCCTCACATTTTCGAAAGCCATAAAATGCCAAGATAACACAAAACCCCCCTAAATGACCCCATTTTGGAAAGTAGACACCCCAAGCTATTTGCTGATAGGCATGTTGAGTCCATGGAATATTTTATATTATAGTAACAACTTTGTGCAAAAAAAAAGTTTGTAATTTTCCCAAAACGTGTGGCAAAATATAAAATATTCCATGGACTCAGCATGCCTATCAGAAAATAGCTTGGGGTGTCTACTTTCCTAAAAGGGGTCATTGGGGAGGCTTTTGAACTGTCCTGGCATTTTATGCACAACATTTAGAAGCTTATGTCACACATCACCCACTCTTCTAACCACTTGAAGACAAAGCTCTTTCTGATTCTTTTTGTTTACATGAACCCCCAAACATTATATATATTTTTTTAAAGCAAAGGCTCTACAGATTAAAATGGTGGATGTTGCAAGTTTTTTCTCACAGTATTTGCACAGCGGTTTTTCAAACGCATTTAAAAAAAAAAAAACACTTTTTTATTTGGATGCACTAAAACACACTATATTGCCCAAATGTGTGATGAAATATAAAAGATAAAAAAGATGATCTAATGTCGAGTACATGGATACCAAACACGACATGCTTTAAAATTGCGCACAAACGTGCAGCTGTGACAAACTATATACATTTTTAAAAGCCTTTGAAAACCTTTACAGGTTACCACTTTAGATTTACAGAGGAGGTCTACTGCTAAAATTACTGCCCTTGATCTGACCTTCACGGTGATACCTCACATGCATGGAGTAATTGCTGTTTACATATGACACCAAACTAACACTTGCGCTTGAGCACGGGGGGGGCAGGGGTGCTTTTTTTTTATTTTATTTATTTTACTTTTTTGTTTTATTTTTAAACTGTTCCTTTAATTTTTTTTTTTATCATTTTTTTTGTTATCGCAGGGAATGTAAATATCCCCTATGATCGCAATAGGTAGTGCCGGGTACTCTTTTTGAAAAAATTGGGGTCTATTAGGCCCTAGACCCATAGACCCTAGTTTTATAAAAACTGTAAACTGAACATTGCAGATTAGGGTCTCCCAAAATATAATGGCCATCTCATCTTTTGAGACCCTGTGTTAGTGTGCCTAGGACTGTGCAATGCTGTACCCTACGCTAATACTCCACTAGTGTGTGGTAGCATTCAAAACAGTCACCAATGCAAAAGAACAGGTTGGTCAGGACAGGAGGGAGAATAAAAGCGGGTGTCATGCCTATATCTGCGCTTTCTACAGATACAACATCTTCTTTGGGGGTTTCTTTGGGTAGGGGTACCAGGGAGGACATGCGGAAAATGCCACACATGCAGCCGGCTCACTGCATTTGGATTGAGAAGTTGGGCCACAGCACCGTTTGGAAACAGAAGGGCTGTGATGATCTCTTCCTGGAATTTAAGGAAGGATCCAGTTAGTCATGAAGCTTTGTATAGCACATAAGCATTCAGCAGAGCCAATTGGAATAAGTATACAGACACTTTTTTATACCAGCATCTGGCCTCACGGGCAATTAGGTACGGCGCCAACAACTGATCATGTAGGTCCACCCCTCCCATATTAAGGTTATATTTGTGGACACAGAGGGGTTTCTCCACAACACCAGTCACCATAGGAATTTAGACCGTCGTGTCTGCGTGAAGGGAGGACAAAACAAAAACATTCTTATTATTCCTCCACTTCACAGCGAGCAAATTATTACACTTCAAGCAGGCTCTCTTCCCCAGCCTAAGAATGGAATCTACAAGCCGCTGGGGTAGGCCCCGGTGATTAGATCGTACGGTGCCACATGCGCCAATTCCAAGATCAAACAAGTGAGTAAAAAGTGGCGCTCATGCAATATATGTCCACATATAAGTGGTACCCCTTTCCGAATAAGGGTGACACCAAGTCCCACACAATCTTACCAGCGCTCCCTATGTAGTCTGTGCAGTTCTCTATCTCTACGTAACTATCTCTTCCCTTGTAAACCATAAACCTATATGTATAGCCTGTGGCCCTGTCACAGAGCTTATACATCTTGACCCCATATCTGGCACGCTTGCTGGGAAGATACTGTTTGAATGACAACCGGCCAGAAAACCTAATCAGGGACTCATCGAGGCAGACAACTTGATCGGGAGTAAACAAGGCTGCAAACTGCTGGTTGAAGTTGTTTAAGAGGGTCCAAATTTTGTAGAGCCGATCATATTCAGGGTCACCCCGAGGACGACAGAGTTTCTTTTTCATTGAAATGCATGAACTGCAAGATCTGCTCATATCGTGTCCTAGTCATGGAGGCAAAGAACACGGGCATATGGTGAATTGGGTCAGTGGACCAATATGACTGCAACTCACTCTTTTTAGTTATGCCCATGTGGAGGGATAGGCCCAGAAAGGTCTTAAATTCGCAAACAGTAATAGGTTTCCGATCTCTGGCAAGAGTCAAATGGGGATTAGCGGCGATGAATTGACCAGCATATAAATTGCTTTGGTCCACAATAGAACTATAGAGATCTTCCCTGAAAAACAGCGAATAAAAATCACGTGATGTAAAATCCACTGTTTCCACCTGAATTCCGGGTTGGCCAGTGAATGGGGGAAGTACGGGTGCTGCAGAAGTGGTGGACTCCCAATTTGGATTGGCAAATGCAGCAGGAAGGGCACTATGAGCTCGATGGGCCTGTCTTTGTCTTCTTGGTGGCTGCGGGACTCTACTCATGCTAGACACCTCACCAGCTTCAACTACACTTATGGGCTTCGCCACATCACCACGTGATACTGCAGTGCTGGATGTACTACCAGGATGTACTAGGCCGCTGGTTCTTGCCAGTTCACCAGAAGGATGAGCGGCACTAGTACTGGCTCTCTGCTTTATAAGAGAGCCCTGTGGTTCTTGCACCTCAATGACAGCAGAAGAATCGGGTCGGGTACACCTGACCTTGGCAGGGACCAAAACTCTGTCATCAGAGCTATCTGTCAGGATGCCGCTGCTGTCTACTGGTTCATATTCTGAGCCTGAATCTGACAGATGGGTGACTTCCTCTTCACTATCTGTCATGCTCAGAAACATGTAGGCCTCTTCACTAGTGTACCTTCGATTTGATATTTTGGTCTCTAAATTTATTGGTACACTAGTGAGACTCACAGGAAAAAGAGCTCCTGACTGTCAGTGACTGCTTCAAGCACCATCAAAAAACTGTTAGCATTTGCAGGGATCAGGCCTGACTCTGCGAATGCTGCAGTTGTGTTTAGTGTTTTTTGTAGGTGACAGTGATCGATTGATACTGCACTTGGGTGGGCTGGGCTGGGCTGGGCTGGGCTGGGCGGAGGGGCTAAATGCAGGTGCTAGAAGGTATCTGGGCTGATCCTGCTAACGTTGCATTTTTTGGAACCCTAAGCTGTTGGGGACGCTAATATAGTTCTGATCAGATCAGATATTGATCCTTTCAGACACTATACTACTAAGGGAGGTGTATGGTGCGTGCATGGGTGTTAGCGCTACTGGCCTTAATCTGAGGCCGCCTGGGGTGACGCAGACCCTGACTGAGGCTAAAACCTAACTGATGTCGGGGGGGTTCCTAGACCTATCTGGGCCTAATATTATTTATGCTAATGCTGATTAGTGTCACTAATGACAACAGTACAGTTATCAAAGAGAAATATGAACACTGCACTGGGTGATACAGTGACAGGGGGTGACCTGAAGTATCTGGTATGGATTTTGAGGGGGACCCCCACGCCATTTTAAAAAAAAAATTGGTGCGGGGTTCCCCTTAATATCAATACCAGACCTGAAGTGCCTGGTATGGAATTTGGGGGGACCCCCACGCAATTTTTAAAAAAAATTTTGGTTTGGGGTTCCCCTTAATATTCATACCAGACCCAAAGGGACTGGTAATGGACTGGGGGATCCCATGCCATTTTTTTCAATGACTTCTTTTATCTGTATTGCCGGGACCGACAATTTATTATAGCCGCCAGTAGTTTTAAATTACTTTTTTTCCTTTAGAAATGTAATTTTGTGCAGGGACTGTTCTAAACACGGGAAACATGCGCCACATTACAGGCATACTATAGACACCACCCAAGTATGAAATTTAAAGGAATATTTCACTTTTATTGTTTCACTTTAAGCATTATTAAAATCACTGCCCCCGAGAAAACAGACATTTTTAAAACTTTGCATTGATACATGTCCCCTGGGGCAGGACCCAGGTCCCCAAACATTTTTTATGACAATACCATGCATATAAGCCTTTAAAATTAGCACTTTTGATTTCTCACATAGACTTTTAAAGGGTGTTCCATGGTTTTCGAATTTCCTGCGAACAACCCAAATTGTTCACTATTCGGTGAACAGGTGAACACCCGATGTTGACTCGAACATCGGGCTCATCCCTAGTGGTCCGGAGTCAAGCCTGGGTAATGAACAGATGAGGAGTTGATAACAGGATATTAATGTTTAATATTTCATATTTACCTGGCTAAAATAAATATTTTTACTAGGGTAATATTTTCAGTTGTGACCATAATAAATAATAAAGTGTGCAAAAACGACTACAGATCTACTTTAAAACACAGTTTTGTGCAGCTCTGTTAATTTGGCACATGAAGAACTAAATATCATAAAGTATATTTACCAACAACATCTATTTGCCTCCTTTTTTATCTAGAAAGAGGACTCTGAAGTAGGTTATGAATAACTGAGTATTTGAGTCCATCCTGTTACCTGATTGGTCTCGCTGGTTTTGGAAATGCAGGAATTTTTTGCCATGGAGGCAACCCTATATCAATGTGACCAGTGGCATGTGTCAAGTGTGGGACTTTGCTGCTAAGACAAAGCAGAGTGACCAAACATGGCATTTTTGCAACACCCATCTTGAGTTCTTGAGTAACAACTTTGTGTGCCACCCTTGTGGAAGCCCCTGTGGGCTTGGATGTTCTTTGCTCCTCTATTGTTACACAGGAGAGACTGCCACACATGTTTTCAAGTTCTAGAGTTAATTGAAACGTATTCACACTTTGTGGATTTGCTCTACACAGTTTCTTAGTACCATTTTGTGTAGATCATTGTGCTGTAAGAGTTAATTGCAGGAATATAAACTTGCCAGTAACCATTATAACTGTTTTAAAAACTATTAATACCATCAGATAATTTTTGTCTGTCTCTTTAACCCCTACGTGCCTGCAAACTGTATATAAACTTGGGGTATGTTAATAAATTCCTGCCGCCCGCAGACCCCCACGACCCCTGGGCAAGGGTTGTGGTGATTAGGCCCTTGTCCCCATCAACATGGGGACAAGGTGCTTTGGGGGGACCCCAAAGCAACCTCCCCATGTTGAGGGAATGTGGCCTGGTACGGTTTCAGGAGGGGGGCGCTCTCTCGTCCCCCCCTCTTTTCCTGCAGCCTGCCAGTTTGCGTGCTCAGATAAGGGTCTGGTATGGATTTTGGGGGGACCCCTATGCCATCTTTTTTTACTTGGCTTGGGGTTCCCCTTAAAATCCATACCAGACTTGAAAGGCCTGGTATGGATTTTGGGGGGGGACCCCTATGCCATTTTTTTTTACATTTTGGAGCAGGGTTCCCCTTAATACCCATACCAGACCTGAAAGGCCTGTTATGGATTTTGGGGGGACCTCCACGCAATTTTTTTTTCTACTTCGGGTGTGGGGTTCCCCTTAATATCCATAGCAGACCCAAAGGGCTAGGGAGGGGGACCCATGCCGTTTTTTTCAATGATTTTCATCTATATTGCCAGGACCCAATGATACATTACAGTCGCAAGTAGTTTTATATTACTTTTTTCCTTTAGAAATGTCATTTTGCTGTGGTACTGTTATAAACACGGGAAAAATGCGCTACTTTACAGGCATACAAAGGACCCCCCCCCCCCCCGGCACGATTTTTAAAGGAATATTTCATTTTTATTGTTTCACTTTAAGCATTATTAAAATCACTGCTCTCAAAAAATTGGTCGTTTTAAAAACTTTTTTTGCATTGATATATATCCCCTGGGACAGGACCCGGGTCCCCAAACACTTTTTATGGCAATAACTTGCATACAGTGCCTTGCAAACGTATACGCCTCCCTTGGCATTTTTCGTGTTTTGTTGCCTCACAACCTGGAATTAACATGGATTGTTTGATGATTTGCATCATTTAATTTACAGAACATGCCCACAACTTTGAAGATTTTTTTTTTTATTGTGAAGCAAACAATACATAGGACAAAATAACAGAAAAAGTCAATGTGCATAACTATTCACCCCCCTAAAGTCAATACTTTGTAGAGCCACCTTTTGCGGCTATCACAGCTCCAAGTCACTTTGGATAAGCCTCTATGAGCTTGCCACATCTTACCACTGGGATTTTTGCCCATTCCTCCTTGTAAAACTGCTCCAGCTCCTTCAAGTTGGATGGTTTGCACTTGTGAACAGCAATCTTTAAGTCTGACCACAGATTTTCTATTGGATTGAGGTCTCCAGCACATTTACATGTTTCCCCTTAAACCACTCAAGTGTAGCTTTAGCAGTGTGTTTGGGGTCATTGTCCTGCTGGAAGGTGAACCCCCATCCTAGCCTCAAATCACACACAGAGTGGTACAGGATTTGCTCAGGAATATCCCTGTATTTAGCACCATCCATCTTTCCCTCAACTCCAGTTTCCAGTCCCGACTGCTGAAAAACATCCCCACAGCATGATGCTGCCACCACCATGTTTCACGGTGGGGATGGTGTTCTTTGGGTGATGTGATGTGTTGGGTTTGCGCCAGACATAGCGTTTTCTTTGATGGCCAAAAAGTTCAATTTTAGTCTCATCAGACCAGAGCACCTTCCTCCATACATTTTGAGAGTCTCCCACATGCCTTTACCCAAACTCAAAACGTGCCATTTTGTTTTTTGCTGAAAGTAATGGCTTTCTTCTGGCCACTCTTCCATAAAGCCCAACTCTATGGAGCGTACGGCTTATTGTCGTCCTATGTACAGATACTCCAGTCTCTGCTGTGGAACTCTGCAGCTCCTCCAGGGTTACCTTAGGTCTCTGTGCTGCCTCTCTGATTAATGCCCTCCTTGCCTGGTCTGTGAGTTTTGGTGTGCGACCGTCTCTTGGCAGGTTTGCTGTTGTGCCATGTTCTTCCATTTGGTTATGATAGATTTGATGGTGCTCCTAGGGATCATCAAAGATTTGGATATTTTTTTATAACCTAACCCTGACTTGTACTTCTCAACAACATTGTCCCTTACTTGTTTGGAGAGTTCCTTGGTCTTCATAGCAGTGTTTGGTTAGTGGTGCCTCTTGCTTAGGTGTTGCAGCCTCTGGGGCCTTTCAAAAGGTGTGTATATGTAATGACAGATCATGTGACACTTAGATTGCACACAGGTGGACATCATTTCACTAATTATGTGACTTCTGAAGGTAATTGGTTGCACCAGAGCTTTTTATGGGCTTTATAACAAAGGGGGTGAATACATACGCACATGCCAATTATCAGTTTTTTATTTCTGAAAAATAGTTTTATGTATATATTTTTCTAATTTTACTTCACCAACTTAGACTATTGTATTCTGATCCATCACATGTAATTCTGATTAAAAAAACATTGAACCAAAGGCTGTAATTTAACAAAATAGGTAAAAAGCCAAGGGGGTGAATACTTTTGTAAGGCACTGTATAAGCCTTTAAAATTAGCACTTTTGATTTTTCATGTTCGTGTCCCATAGACTTCAACGGTGTTCACGTGTTAGTATGAATTTTTTGCCTGTTCGAAAGTTCTGGTGCGAAGCGAACCAGGGGGTGTATGGCTCACCCCTAATGACATCACACAGTGATTACAAATACCAAAAAGTCCCACCAGTACTGGTACTTAAATTCAGGTACCTACTTACAATGTTTGTTTTTAAAAATATGGATTTAGATTGTTATTGAATTACAAAAGGAGAACCAGCTGATTGGTATGCTTCTTGCACAATTAATTGGTACCATGTGCTGTTTCTCCCTCCCCCAGTCACTCCCCCTGTTGTAAAGGTACTGCAAGAGCCTGGTACCAAGTGGTATTGAGCAAATGGTTCAGTCGTGCCTAAGTTTGGCCCGAACATTGGCTGTTCGCCCGTTTGGCGAACACCCGAATTGGCAGGGTGTTCGACCATTTGCCCCACAATGCACTGCGCACTGCACAGTGCATTCTTAGCCTTGATTGGCTGAAGCAATGAAGGTTTTGCCCAATCAAGTCACAGAATACTGTCAGAGCAGTGATTCAAGAAAGTCATGATGACTTAGGCCAATCATGGCTCTTAGACCCACCCCACACTGTAAAAGTTAGCTTTCCAGAGGAGCCATTCGCAATGTGATATTGGAGTGGTGTTAGATAGAACAGGGCTCTGTTTATTGTTACTAGTGAGTTAGTGTGCTATTGTGCAGTATATTGAAGTGCGTCAGTGCCGTTTTACTGCAGTATATTGTAGTGTAGCAGTACAGTTTTACTGCAGGATATTAAAGTGTGTTAGTGCAGCTTTACTGTAGTATATTATAGTGTGTCAGTGCAGTTTTACTGCAGTATATTGAAGTGCGTCCGTGAAGTTTTACTGCAGTATATTGTAGTGTGTCAGTGCAGTTTTACTGCAGTATATTGAAGTGACATTTCTGTCAGCAACAGTCTTCAAGTTAAAGTGAACCAAACACCACTTTCCATTGATTAAAGTGCATCCAATTACACATCTCCCTGTCTCTATTACATTTTGGTAGGAAGCCTTCCATCATGTCTGGGAGGCCAACTAGGAGAGGCAGACATTCCCATGCCACTGTTAGGGGGCCAGCAGCATATGTATCCACAGGCAAAGGTTGACATAGCTTTTCCTCAGGCAGGGCACCATTTTATCTGTTTAGTGATGTTGCCCGTGCTATCCAGCCACAACATGCAGAGAGGGTGGTGGACTGGCTTAATAAACCATCCTTCTCTATCATCTAAGTAGAGACTAGTGCACAGTCCACCATAGCTGCCATAGCAGCTTATTCTGCCTCCTTGTCCACAGCTACTCCTGCCCTAGCCCCAGCTACATGCATGAAGGAGTCAGCTGAGTTATTTGAACACAGCATCAGCCACTTGCTCCTTGACAATGCACAGGCATTACTTGATTCTAATGTTGGTTCTGACTGAGGTTGAGGAAGGTAGGAACATGAGCCTACAGAGAGGGGAGAACACTGATAAACAACAAATTGGCAGTCATGTTCCCACCTGCCGCAGCGTATTACCAAGTTGGCTCCAGTGATGATGAGGATGGAGGGGATGATGAGGATGATGATGATGATGAGGTTACTGGCGTGTCTTGGGTGCTGGATAAAGCAGAGGAGGAATGTGAGGGTGAGGCACAACCCCAGCGAGGCAGGATGTCTTCCAGAGGCAGCCATCATGGAAGAGTAGAGAGTAGCCACCCTATTCCATCAGATTGTGGAGCTGTTATCTCACGGCCCATCTCACACAGCTTAGCTGTGTGGGCCTTTTTAGCACATGTGCAGCCGATTGCACTGTTGCAATTTGCAAACTTTGCCTCAAGCGTGGCAAAAACACCAGCCATTTGGGTACCAAATGCTTGACAAGGCATTTAACCTCCCACCACTCAGCCCATTGTCAAGAGCACCTGAAAGCCACACAAAAGGGATGCAATTCTTCTTCTCCTCACCTTTCAGGTCTACCCCTGCTATATCTCATGACCTCTCAGCAGCCTCCACTAAAAGGGGTGACGGTATAGTGAAGGGTGTCACAGGTCCTTGCAGCACGTCTGCCAGCAGTACACCACCAGCTGTAGAGTATAGCAGGCAAATTTTTCCACCCCAGCTGCTGCAGCAAAAAAAAAAAAAGTACAGTCACTGCCACCCACATGCCCAGGGTCTAAATTCCAGCTTGTCCAAGCTGCTGGCTTTACAACTCTTGCCTTTCTGTCTAGGGGATTCTGCCCCCTTACATGAATTTGCAGAATGTGCTATACCACAGTGACAGGTTCCCAGTCGCTATTTCTTTGCAAGTAAGGCCATTCCAGCTCTGACATCATAAGACAAGGTAGTCAGCTGCAAGCTCCACCTTATTGCTGACTCGTGGTCCAGAAAGCATGGTCAGGGATATCGTTTGTTCACATCACACTGGGTAACTCTGTTTGCCACTAGAAAGGATGCAGGACAGGGCTCAGTGCTGGAGTTTATTTTGCCACAACATCTCCATACAGCTGGTGGTGATGATGCGAGATTTGTCAGCTCCATCCCCTCATCCTCCTCCATGCCCTCCTCTGCTGAATTGTCCTATGAACCACCAGTACCCCCTAAGCCTTCAAGGGGCTATTCAACAAAAGTTGCCATGCAGTGTTTCAGCTGGTCTGTCTTGGGGACAGAAGCCACATGGGAGCAGAGATTCTTTCAGCTCTGCAGAGGCAGGCCCAAAGCCACCGAAGCTTGAACCAGGAATGGTGGTGTGCGATACATGCACCAGAGGAAAGGGAGGAGGAGGAGGAGGGGGAGGATTATGGCAGCTTTGGAGGCATTAAAGCAGAGGAAGACAAACTTCAAACCTTAAGAAATGGTTTTGCATCCCCAGAATGCTTGGGAACAGTATGTGGCTGGGTGGAGGCAGTTCCAGATACTGTAATCCTCAGTGACCATGAGGGCTCTGCTTCTCATGCCTCCACAAACTTGCGGTGCATGGGCTTCCTTATTCTTCAAAGCCTGTGATAGGACCCAAGAATTTGTGGCATCAAAGAGAAGGATTATTATTGGTTGGCAACCCTTCTTGACCAATGTTACAAGGGAAAAGTCTCGGAACTCATCTCATCCCCACAGAGGGAGCAGAGGGGGAAATATCTTGAGGACAACTTAAAGAGGAGTTTATGTAATGCCTTTCCAGACTCTGGTAGGTTACAATCTCATGGGAAAGCTAGTTTTGAGGCTTCTGTTGGTCAACGTAGGAGCAGTGGAGAAGGTGGCCGCCTCAGTGATGCATTTCAAATTTTTTTTAGTCCTCGGCACCCAGAGCTGTCAGCTTTCACATCTCATCGGCAGCGTCTGCATCATATGGTGGGAGATTATCTAGGGGTGAAAACAGATATAGAGAGCTTTCTAGTCGACGATCCACTGGGTTACTGGGACATAAGAATAAACCACTGGCCAGAACTTGCCCAATATGCAATTGCACTGCTGGGCTGTCTGCATCCAGCGTGATTTTCAAATGGGCATTCAGTACTGCCAGAGGTTTTGTGACAAATAAAATAGTGCATCTGTCCACAGACTCTGTTGACTGGCTGACATTTATCAAAATGAATCATTCCTGGATTGGCAGTAGCTATCAGGCCCCTGATGCCGATGTTGCAGATTAAGTGTTTTTGGGATGTGGAATCTCTGCAAGATGGTCTAGGTTGCATAGCTTTGTGGGTGTTGATTTTATCTGGAAGAAATGTTTTGGTATAGGTTTCATAGGCACAATTAACACCCAAAGCCCAATTTTTCCGCCACTGTTTGCCCAGGGCATATCATTTCAATTTCTTACACCAAGGCCAATTCTTGTTTTCATTAAGAATGCCTCGATAGGGTTACAGTGAAAAGGCACCACCAACACCTAAAGCCCAACCCAAACCCGGGGGACTGAGAGCGACAGTGGGCACGGGCCATCAGGAGTGACGAAGGACAGCGCCAGCGCCACCTCAATGACTCTTCCAGAGGAGGCGGGACTGGAAGAGAGGCTGGGAGACCGTGGGAACTGTGAGGTGACAGGTCTGACTGGGGGAAGCGGCAGGTAAGTGTGCTGCAGACCGGAGGGGGAGAGTGACAGGAAGACAGGGGAACGGTGGGAGCAGTAACAGGCAGGCTGACCAGGGGAAATCGTAGACACTGACAAGCCCTGCAAGTGTCAGATTGCAAGGGCTTTGAACAGGAGCAGAGCTGGCATAACCAATTATCATAAAAATAAAAAAAAAAACTGACTGACTGTGTCTAGTGGGGACGTGCGTATTGTGGAGTAACTGTTTGTTGAGTACTGCAAGTATTTGTATATTGTGGAGTACCTGAGTATTGGGAGTACCTGAGTATTGGGAGTACCTGAGTATTGGGAGTACCTGAGTATTGGGAGTACCTGTGTATTGGGAGTACCTGTGTATTGTGGAGTAACTGAGTATTGTGAGTACCTGTGTATTGTGGAGTAACTGAGTATTGTGAGTACCTGTGTGTTGTGAGTACCTGGTTATTGTGAGTAACTGAGTATTGTGAGAGACCTGTGTATTGTGACTGACAGGTGTATTGTGAGTGACCTGTGTATTCTGAGTGACCTGTGTATTATGAGTGACCATGTGCTGTGAGCGCACATGTGCTGTAAGCGCCCAGGGGCTATGAGTGCCCATGTGCTGTGAGCACCCGGGGGCTGTGAGCGCCCATGTGCTGTGAGTGCCCGGGGGCTGTGAGCGCTCATGTGCTGTGAGTGCCTGGGGCTGTAAGTGCCCGTGTGATGTGAGCTCCCGGGAGCTGTGAGCGCTCATGTGCTGTGAGTGCCCAGGGGCTGTGAGCAACATGTGCTGTGAGCGCTCAGGAGCTGCGAGTGCCCGTGTGCTGTAAACGCCCTTGTGCTGCGAGTGCCTAGTGCGGTGAGTGCTCGTGTACTCTGAGTGCTCATATACTGTGAGTGCCCGTGTATTGTGGGAGCACTAGGAGTAGACAGCTACAAATAGGGTAGGGTACAAATAATTAGCCTTACTCAATATCCCCAATAGAATAGAGGATAAGATGTACAACAGGACTGGTGATGCCACTCAGTGCTCATCCTGCACCATGTATGCGTTCCTTGATGAGCCAATCGAGGGTGCACACTGCTGTGCGAGATGTGAGAGAACTGTTTCTCTGAAAGTCCAGATCCTAGATCTGAAGAATCAAGTAGCAACACTGAGAAGCATTAGCAACCTGGAGAGGAGCTTGGACATTACCCACCAGGTGCTGGCGGGGGCCAGCCTAGAGGAGGTTGGAGAGATGAAATCACAGGAAGCAGAGGTAGGTAGCTGGGTGACAGAAAGGAGGAGGGGTAGAGGGAAGAGTGTTAGGGAGGCCAGTTCTGAGTTGGTACACCCCAACAAATATGGCAAGTTGCATGATGATGGGGATATAAGCTCAGGGGTGTCAGAGCTGGAGCAGGCGCCCTCCCCTAGCTGCCAGGGGAGTGATGACTCCAGTAAGGAGGGGAGCGGTGATACAGGTAAGGCCAGACAAGTGCTGGTAGTGGGAAACTCAATTATTAGAAGGACAGAGAGGGCAATCTGTCAGAAAGACCCGGGTTGCCCAACAGTGTGTTGTTTACCAGGCACTCGGGTTCAGCACATCACGGATCGGTTAGTCAGATTATTGGGAGGGCTGGGGAGGACCCAGCAGTCATGATACATGTTGGTAGCAATGACCAAGTGAGAGGAAGGTGGCGATTCCTAAAAAACGATTTCGGGGACTTAGGGAATAGATTGAGGAAAAGGACCTCCAAGGTAGTTTTCTCTGAATTACCACCTGTACCTCGAGCCACACCAGAGAAGCAGCAAGAGCTTAGGGAACTAAACAAGTGGCTGAGGAACTGTTACAGGAAAAAGGGATTTGGGTTCCTGGAGAACTGGGCTGACTTCTCAGTTGGTTACCGGCTCTTTAATAAGGATGGAATGCACCTTAATAGGGATGGTACAGCTCTATTGGGAAGTAAGATGGCCACAAAGCTGGAGGGGATTTTAAACTAGGTGTTGGGGGCCAGCGAAAGCGATAGCCATCAGGGAGCAGGTGACAGAGGGTTATAGGAGAGTCAGCAGTAGTAATAGCAGTGAAAATACAACCATAACAACTAATCACAAGGTAAGTGAGTGGCCAAATCAAATTCAAAAACAAAGCCAGGAGAAGGATAGGGTGAAAACATTATGCACTCATACAACATTAGGAGGAGTATACACAAATGCTAGGAGTCTAGCTAACAAAATAGTAAATCTGGAGCTGCTATTAAACGAGGAGGATTTAGACTTTGTGGGAATAACTGAAACTTGGTTTGACAACTCACACGATTGTCTGGCCAACATACAGGGGTATTCCTTGTATCGAAAGGATAGGGAAGTTAGAAGAGGGGGAGGGTTGTGTTTATATGGCAAAAATTATGTAAGGGTAGTAGAGATGAGCGACATTATGTACTGTATGGGACCAGGGGGGAGGTGGAATCAGTATGGGTAGAACTTCAAAGAGAGGAGGTGAGTGGGAAATTATTAGTGGGTAGTATGCTATAGGCCACCCAACATGAAGGAGGAGGAGGACCTGGAATGACTATCTCAGTTACAAATGGCAGGAAAACAGGATAATGTAATCATAATGGGGGACTTCAATTATCTCAATATCGAATAGGCAGAGGGAACAGCTCACTCAGTAAAGGCTTGTCACTTCATGAATGTTTTACAGGACAACTTCATGTCCCAAATGGTGGATTCCCCAACTAGAAAGAATGCCCTGTTAGATCTATTAATTACAAACGATCCAAGTCTGATCTCAGATGTGGAGATATGTGATAACTTGGGATCTAGCAATCATAGGATGATCGCATTTACCATAAATCACAGGAAAAGGAGGCATATGGGTAGTACAAAAACACTAAATTTCAAACGAGCCAATTTTCCTGCGCTACGGTCATTGCTACATGACATTAATTGGGACCAAATTCTGGAATCATTGAACACAGAAGACAAATGGGAATGCTTTAGGGACATATTAAACAAAGGTATCAAATAGTGCATTCCATTGCGCAATAAATATAGTAAAGCGAAAATTAGACCTGGGTGATTAAACTGTAATGTGAGTAGCCTCATCAAGGAAAAAAATATGCAATGTAAATAAATAGAGATCTTGCGAGCTACCATTAGACAACCCAAGGTTACAATTACCATCAGGTGTAGTGATGGAAGAATTATAAATGTGAATAAAGAACCAATTCACAGCAGCTTAGCATTAATCACGATCCCATAATCTGTTAAAAAATAAGAAAATGCAGCGCTATGTGATAATAACCTTACAACTGTAAGGATGATGCCGTGAACAATTACACCCCAGTTGCAAGAAAAAAAGAAAATATATCAATACAAATAACTCAAGCGAATTGTGTCAAGCAAGTTCACAGTGAAAAAATTCCATTAGTATCAAAATATCATCAAGTGTTCTCTCAATTTTCAACAAGTCCACAAAGATATATGTTGAACAATATATCAATAAAATAATGTCCCATAAAGTGACTCTTGTGATGATAATCCAGGTAAAAAAGAGAGAGTGACTTCACACACGTGCTCCCCCCTGTGTGATTGTGCTCACCTCAATTAGTGTGACCACACAATCAAGTTTGGTCTACACAAGCAGCTGAACCACTTCACAGGTGCTTCCAGCGCACCAAACTATATAATAAAATCCTCTCCAAATGGCTTACAAGCTTGTGTGTGGCCCTTTGTACCAACCTTTGGGCTCCTTCTGCTAATTTCGTGTTGATTCGCGCTTTTCATTTCACGCTTTTCAGTTTGCGCTTTTCAGTTCCTTTCTGAACGGCCGTTAGTCAACCAGACATGTTGCAGAATCGGAGGAGATAACGTGTTATTTAATTTCAATATATTTTATTTTCAAAATAAGAAGAATACATCATATGCATAGATACAATTTTGGTCTACACTCCTTAGGGAAATCTGAAGTCACAGTAAAGATCAGTTGGTTCCAACAAGGATAAACTAGCGTTTCATATACAGGATGAGTATAATGTGCTGTAAGGAGTTGATCTGAAAAAAAACAGTATACAAACATAGCTCTGTATGCAGTTAGAGTTGGCCTAGAATTAAGAGACTGGAGGAAGCAACGGAGGGGAGCGCTCCGCCACCCCAATAGGGAACAGGCTGTGGCTGAGACTCCGTCCTCCGCGACCCCTCTCTTCTAGCACACCGAGGCTCTATCTGCAGCTAATAAAAAATCTAAAGAAAACCATTTTAAAAACAAACAAAAAAAACCTGCCTCTTTACTAGAGAACTCATGGTGCACTAGAGATACCATAGGTTAACTAGATTAAGCAATATCTAATACAACAAATGATTGTTTGCATAAACGAATGTAGGAACAAAATGTTGATCTGTAAATCCTTAAAGATTATGCATGAGGAACCAGTTTGAGAAGGGATCCCAACTCTAAGGGGTGTTGGGTCCCGGCTCTGGAGAGATTCATTGAAGAGAAGAGTAGTGATCAAAGAGCATTCCTGAGGAAAGAGGAAAAGGAAGAGAGAAAGAAAGAAAGAGATGAGATAAGGGGAGGGAAAGAGAGGAAGCGAGTGGAAGTCGACTGGGGGGGACACAGCAATACCACTGTATACCCAGAGGTTATCAAATGAGAGTAACGCCCACAAAGGTTGCCCAAGGTTCCCATGTGAGTTTGAATTTGTCCGAGCAATCTAGGATGACACTAGCCATTTTTTCTTGATTCATGACCCAGGATATCTTTCTTTTGGCCAAGAGGGTGGAAACGGAAGGTTGTTTCCAAGCCCTGGCCAGTGTGAGTTTTGCGCCCAGTAGAATGAAATGGATGAGGCGTTTGAAACTCTTGGGCGCCCCCTGTACCGGGAAGTTTAGGAGCGCAATGAGAGGCGACATTTGAATAGATAGTGAGGTAAGTTTGTTGATCCAACTAAATATCTTGTGCCAGAACTGACGTATTCTGGGACAACTCCACCAGGTATGGAGCATATCCCCTCGTATATCGCAGCCTCGGAAGCAAAGAGGAGACGTGGAGGGGAAAATAGCTGCCAGTTTTGAGGGGACTAAATACCATCTGGTTAATTACACTAGCTTCCATAATGTTGGAATTAAGAATACCTTTAAAGGAGCGAGAAAAATTTCGGTGCCAGGTGTCAAGTTTCCAGTGGTGTGTTAGGTCCTCTTCCCATTGAAGCATATATGATGTCTTAGCTTGTGCTGATGAGATTGCCCTATAAACCACCGATATGCCCCCCCTCTGCTCATCGGCCTGGCCGCACCATGATTCGTATGCAGTGATTAGGGGGCCATTCGGGAGTGTTTTACACTTTTTCTGTAAGAAGCTGGAGATTTGAGCGAATCGAAAGAATTCTGAGGCGGGCATTTCTAAAATACTTATACAGTAAGCTTTAGTGATAGGGCCCAGAGGTCGGAGAAAGTGTCCAATTCTGTAGAGGCCTTTGTGAAGCCACCATTTAAAGGACCTGATATTAAGACCCGGTGGGAATTCAGGGTTTTGAAAGATGTGCTTAAGAGGTTCTATGGGTGAGGAGAGCTGAGAGTTTTTCCTTAAGATATCCCAAAGAGCTAATGAATGTGAAAGCGTAGGGGCCATGATTGGAGGTCTCAGATTTTTGGGGCACCACATAAGATAGTCTAAAGTATGGAGGGGGACTGCCTGTCTCTCAATATTTATCCAGTCTGGACGTTCCCAATGTGAGTAAACCACCGAGATCTGTGCTAGATGGGCTGCTTGGAAGTACCAGAGTAGGTTGGGGAGGCCCAGCCCCCCTTCCTTCCTAGATCTGAACAGGATTGATTTAGAGAATCTATGTCCTCCTTTACCCCAGACAAAATGGATGATTTTAGCTTGGAATTGTTTTAAACGTGCTTTATCAATGGGGATTGGGAGGGCTCGAAAATAATATAAAATGCGTGGAAGGAGGGTCATTTTAATTGAGTTAATTTTGCCAAGCCAGGAGAGAGAGAGCCCGGACCATCTTGTCAAGTCTTCCTCTAATTTTTTGTATAGCTGAGGGTAGTTCGCTTGGTAGAGGAGCTCGATCTTGGGGGTTAATTTAATCCCCAGGTAGGTAATATATGAGTCATTCCAAGTGAACCGGAAGCTCTCTCTGAGCCTGGCAAGGAGTGGATCAGGAATGTTAATGTTGCGAGCATGTTATTTGTTGTAGTTCACTTTTAGGCCTGTAATCATTCCAAAGTCATCCAGGAGACGACAAATATTGGGAAGTGAGGTTAGGGGGGACGAAATAAAAAGTAGAATGTCATCCGCAAATAATGCACATTTGTGGTGACGGGGGCCACATTGGATGCCCTGTATATTTGGGTTGGATCTGATGGCTATTGCAAGTGATTCAATTGCTATGGCGAAGAGCAGTGGGGAGAGGGGACAACCCTGTCTCGTGCCTCTGGAGATGGGGAAAGACTCAGAGTAAAATCCTTGCAGACGCACCTGAGCAGAGGGGTAAGAGTATAAAGCATGCATAACATTTAGGAATGAGTCTCCAAAGCCCCAACGTTGTAGGATATTGAATAAATACGTCCAATGAACAGAATCAAAGGCCTTTTGGAGATCTAGGGATAACAGGCAACCTTGTATGGGAGAGCTCTTATCCCAGTTAGAGTTAAGGAGGGAAATTAGATCTATCGCACGTCGTGTTTGATCAGGGCCTTGTCTCCCAGGGATAAAACCCACTTGGTCCTTATGAATGTATAGACTAATAAAGGAAGCCAGGCGGTCTGCAAGGATTTTGGTCAGTATCTTTAGGTCGTTATTAATAAGGGAAATTGGCCTATAATTACTAACCGAGCTAGTGTCTTTATTGGGTTTGGGAATGACTGTGATGTGGGCCATGTTGAGTGAGGAGTCTAATTGTCCCCCCTGTCTAAGGGCATTAAAGAAGCGGGCCAAATAGGGAGCTAACGTGCTAGAAAACGATTTATAATAGGGGACCGAGAAGCCATCAGGGCCAGGAGCAGAATGTGATTTCAAATTCTTTATGACCATGCAAACTTCTTCCGCAGATATAGGGGCATCCAGTTTTTGGCGGTGATTATCTTTTAATGTAGGTATTTGAATATCATTTAGAAAATTATCTATCGCCTGCTGAGATGGACTTTGGTCACAGCTATATAAAGATTTGTAGAAATTTTGAAATTCTCCCATAATACGATGGGGATTTTGTGATAGGGTACCTCCTTGGATTCTAATTTTAGGGAGGGCCGGAGATCTAAATTGCGGTGAGAGCCTGTTAGCTAACATTGATCCTATCTTATCGCCTTGACAATAGAATCTATTTCTATTCCACCAAATCCATTTTTTGGCCCTAGTCGTGAGAGCCAGATTTAGTGCCGTCCGGGCAGCGTCTAGTTTAGTAATGGGAACTTATCTTGGATCCGTCTTATGTTTTTTAGCCAAAGTTGAAAATTCCCTGTTAAGCTTTTCCATTCCTGCTTTATTGGACTTATTGATCTGGGAAGCTATTTGGATTAGGTGACCTCTGAGCACTGCTTTGTGAGCAGCCCATAAACAAGAGGGGCCAACATCAGGTGTGTCGTTGATAAGAAAATAGTTTTGTATATGCCTTTCGATTTCCGTTGCTCTGAGTGGGTCGCTCAGGATGGACTCATTTAGTCTCCATCGTCTATCTGGGTTCTTTCCCTCCTGGCGATTGAGAGTTAGAATCAC
This sequence comes from Lithobates clamitans, assembly GCA_037952925.1. NCBI lineage: Eukaryota > Metazoa > Chordata > Amphibia > Anura > Ranidae > Lithobates > Lithobates clamitans. Next base: position 14,195,524 of record JBBGZY010000573.1, read on the forward strand.
CAAGGAGTGATCTGACCAGACCACGTCCCTGATAAGTGCCTTGATTGTTAAAGGAACGGAGATTGATGAAAGGAGAATATGATCTATCCTTGCGAACGAACCGTGGGGGCTGGAGAAGTGAGTGAAATCCTGAGCAGTAGGATTTACTTCCCTCCAAATATCGATGAGGCCGTGTTGAAAAAGCAGTTTGGCTATTCGGAGGCTTTATTTGGTGGGTCTAATTTGACGTTTTCCGAGAGGTCTGGACTTGTCCAGCCCCTGGTCGAACGCAGTATTGGAGTCTCCTCCAAAAATCACCGTACCTTCTAAGAGTGGGGACAGTTTTGTTAACATGTGTTGAAAAAAGGCTAATTGACCCCTATTAGGGGCGTAGTAAGATATGAATGTGTACAAAAGTCCATCTAAGTCCCCTACTAGAAGTAAGTACCTGCCTTCTGGGTCTTTATGTTCTGATTTTAAGGTGAATTTGCATCTCTTAGAAAAGAAGATGCCAACACCCCTAGTTTTGTTTTCAGCGTTAGCTTAAAAAAAAGGAGGGGAAGTTGGGGTGTATGAAAGATGGGTGGTAACTGATTGGAAAGTGAGTCTCCTGTAATAGTAAAACGTCAACCTTTTGGGTGTGCATATATTGAAAGACTTTGCGTCGTTTGATAGGGGAATTTAGGCCCTGTACATTGTGAGTCACAACCTTGAGGGGTGTTTTTACTGCACGATTATCAGCCATTGAGCAGAGGAGGGTGGCGATCAGGTAACCCAGCAGCACTTACCATCAAGTTTCCTTGATGACCAAGACGGATCACATGCCAATGTGGAGCTTCAGAGGGCTTCAGGTAGTATCTTTGAACTTCCCCCCAATCGACCTCCGAAAAGAGACTGTAGTAGGTGCCTTGAGAGAGAGAAAGAAGATTAGAGGAGAAAAGAAAGGCGAAAGACAAGGGAGTCTTCCGTAGGGAGGAGGTGACAGAAACCTCCATCTAGGGGCAAAGTGAATTTTAGAGTCCCTCTAACTGACAGGGACTAAACTTGTCTAGAGGATGGAGAAACTCGATCCACCAGACAAGAGGGGGTGCATGAACACCACCCCAGCAGGAAGGCCGCTAAAACTATGCCTATCAAGCCATTGAAAAAATAAGAAATAAAAACTTACGCCTGTTGTGGGCTCTGGGCCCATCGGTATATTTAAGAAAAATGAGTCAGATAGCTGAGGTTAGGAGGTGAAGGTACACATAACCTGAATACTTATTAAGGCTAGGCGGCGAACAATCTTATAACTAAGATATAAAAAAATAGGAGAACTGGATCCATAAGGGGAATTTAAACCAATGGGAAGGGGCTGAGGTAAATGTAAAATTTACTTCACTGAAAAAAAAAAAGGGGGTGAGGGCCCCAGTGTCAGGGGAGATGTAGGGAGAGAGAAGACCTGTAGGATAGGCCGCCGAGGTGGTCCAAGGACCACTCCCTACGTCCACCTCATGACCCACCACAATGGAAGGTGAGGGGGAGAGGGCGTGTGCGACCCCAGTGCATGATGAGTGCTTTGTCCTGAGGTATTCTCATGTGAGGGCTCATGTGAGGCGGGCTCATGTGAGGCCATCTCATGAGAAGCGTAGTGTGACACTAAAGGTGTCTTATCTAATGAGAAGGCAACACATGGCGGTATTCTCCCTAGATTGTCATTGGCGAAAGACAATAAGTCCCGGGAGGAAGGTGAAAATGTTAGTGTCTGTAGCGACATAAGGTTCATGGCGGAACAGCTTCCTTAGGTTTCTTGAATCTTGCCGATTCCCACACTGGAGTCAGAGGGCTGGTTGGGAGGTGTCTTTTGGCGGAGTTTGGAGGGCATCCAGACGACTGAAGGTTTGAGTCCAAGCTGATTAAGCCTAGTTGGAGCAAGAGTTTTTCTCCCTCTTGAAGCGAGCCAAAGGTGAACGATTTGCCTTTCCAAAGGAATTTGAGATGGAACGGGAAGAGCCACCAGTATTTAATTTCTTTGTCCATTAGTATTTGGAGCAATGGTTTTAAAGCTCTCCTCTTTTGGATGGTAGAGGGGGACAGGTCTGCGAAGATTTGCAACTGGTGACCTTGAAAAACAATTTTGGGTAGTGATATAGATTTCCGCATCACCTCCTCTTTGATGGAGTAGAAATGTGGTTTGACCACGATGTCACGGGGGAGGCCATCAGCTCTAGGTGGTTTGAGAGCTCTATGGGCCCGATCTAGCTCCAATCTGTGTTGTGGAGTGTCAGGAAGAATGTCCTTGATGAAAGCTTTAACGGTTTCAGGTATGTCTTTGTAAGATTCGGGTAGCCCCCTTAGCCTGAAATTGTACCTGCGGTTTCTGTTCTCAAGGTCGTCGATCTTAGCGTGCGCTGTCTCCAGCTGATTTTGTAAAATCTGTATGCAGGCAGTGTTTTGATTAGTTCTGGATGTGGTGGCTTCCAGGTGAGATTCTATCATTTCCATGCGAGTTCCAATGTTTTGAAGATCTGCTTTTATATCGTTCGTTATCTTGTTGGCTGTGTTAATGAGACCCCTGTCAAGTAGCAATGCAAACTTGTTAAACAAATCAGCTACGTCCACCGGCTGGAGTGGGCCCGAATCCCCGGTCTGTAGTAGCTGGAGCATCTGGGGAGGGCCTGCCGCCATAGGGGAGAAGTCCAGGCCAGCCAGTGAGCATCCTATGAGGGACTCAGTGGAAGCAGGAGATGTGGGGTCAGTAATCTGGTGTTGAACAGCCATGTCTTGTGGCAGTAGGGAGGGTGAGGCCGCGTCCTGCATGTCTGTTTGACTTACTGAGGTAACACAGTGAGGTGCCGGCCATCTTGGCTGTTCCGGGCTGGGTCTGTGTCGCTTCGAATTCTGGCTGGAGGTTACGTCTCATGGCCTCGGAGTACATCGGGGGGTCCCCGGGGGTTCCGCAGCTCGTGGGGGGGGGATCCAGGCGATCTAGACCGTTCGGTCTGTCCGTAATGCGGCCGATGCTGCTGGGGCGGAACGGAGCTCCCGGACTAAGCGTCCATGTTAGGTGCTGCCGCGCATGCGCCTTAACGTGTTATTTATTATTGGCCTTGGAGTTATTGCTTTGACCCAAGTCCAGGAACAGGAACAGGAGGAGGAGGATTTCTTGGACTTTCCTGCGAGAGCTCCAGGAGAATAATACAGATGTTTTTTGGAATTATCTCCGGATGACGGGCCCCTGCTTTCAACAACTCTGGGCATTGTTAACCCCTATATTAAGAAGCATGACACATGCATGAGGCTTTTATTTTATTTTTTGGTTGAATAATGATTTGATTTGGTATATTTTCTATTTTTTTTGGATGCATAGAATGCACTTTTTGGTTAAGTTCTATTGGCAGATAGCATGTCTGATTTTATTTGTTTTCTTTTTTTAATGCACAATGAAAAAATGTGGAGAATAATACTTGGCTATATGTTTTACTTCAAATGACAGTTTGGGAGTAGACAGTTACATTTTAAAAAATACAAGTTAAAATGAACAAGGGACACCAACATAGTTGTATCTTTGATCTTAAAAACTACGGGATAATGGTGTTGTTATAACTTGCACCAAAAAAAAAAAAAAAATAGGCATAATAATATTATTCTTGACATCACTAGAAAAAAAAAGCCTTTGAAAATTTGTTTGCTATAACTCCATCAGTATCACCAGCAAAGCAGCTTCATTATTATCCCATTAAAGAAGAAGAGAATGTGTACTGCATTTTTAAATTTCATAATTTGTCACGTCACAAATGTTAATTCTCCATTACGAACACTATTTACCAAGACCAACCATTTCTGGCTCGTTCTTGCTTCTGAGCATGCGTGTTTGTACTTTGGACTTTTGTCTGACGGACTTGTGTACACACGCTTGGAAAATCCGAAAACATACGTTTGTCCGCAGAAAATTTTAAAGCCTGCCATCCAACATTTGTTTGCGGAAAATCCGACAATTGTTCAATGGAGCGTACAAATGGTCAGATTTTCCGCTAACAGCCAGTCATCACACAATTCCTGTTGAAAAATCTGATCGTGTGTATGAGGCTTTACTTTAAATTAAGGATAACATCTCTGCATTTACCCGTGGGATCCTGCAAAGCCTGTTTTACTTAGAGCCCAGAAGTGGTTCAGCTGCTTGTGTAGACCAAACTTGATTGTGAGGTCACACTACTTGAGGTGAGTGAGCACAATCACACAGAGGGGGGAGCATGTGTGTGAAGTCACTCTCTCGTTTTTACCTGGATTATCATCACAAGAGTCACTTTATGGGACATTATTTTATTGATATATTGCTCAACATATATTGATATATTGTTCAACATATATCTTTGTGGACATGTTGAAAATTAAGAGAAAAAAGTTTTTTGACACTTGATGATTTTTTGATACTACTGGAATTTTTTCACTGTGAACTTGCTTGACACAATTCGTTTCTGAGTTATTTGTATTGATATATTTTCTTTTTTTTCTTGCAACTGGGGTGTAATTGTTCATGGCATCATCCTTACAGTTGTAAGGTTATTATCACATAGCGCTGCATTTTCTTTATTTATAAGGAAAAAATGATGGCCTTTAAGAAATAGAAAGAGAATGGGTCACCACCAGCATTCCTGCACTACAAGGAATGCAATAAGAAATGTAAAATCGCAATCAGGGCGGCTAAAAAAGATCTTGAGAGACACATAGCGGAAGAAAGTAAATAACCCAATTTCTTTTTTTAGATATACAGTATTACCAATAAAAAGACAAAATTGGAGCACATTGCACACTTAAAAGATAAGGATAGCAGGATGGTTACAGATGACACAAAGAAGGCAACTGTACTAAATGCCTTCTTCTCCACAGTTTTTACGCAGGAAAAAGAAGGGTTTACCGACAGTGACTGTAGTGTTAGTGACATAAAACGTGATATACCCACGTGGCTAACAGGGGCCAGAGTCAATGAAAGATTCAATAAACTTAACACAAATAAATCAACAGGCCAGATGGCTTACACCCGCGAGTCCTCAGAGAAATCAGCCAAGTTATAGCCAGGCCACTGTTCCTAATCTTTATGGACAGCATACTACCAGGATTGGTACCAACTGATTGGAGAAAAGTGCTAATTTTAAAGGCTTTTATGCAAGTTATTGCCATAAAAAGCATATGGGGACTTGGGTCCTGCCCCAGGGGATATGTACCGTATTTATCGGCGTATAACACGCACTTTTTTCCCCTTAAAATCAGGGGAAAGTCGTGGGTGCGTGTTATACGCCGATTCCCGCTATCGCTATGTGAATGTCGGTGATCGCCGCCGACATTTACATAGCGAGTAGTTTCAAATATGGCGCCGCGGACTTCGGAGGGACTCGGCGGTGCTGAACGAGCGCCGCCGAAATCACAGAGCCGAGATACACATAGTCGGGTGTATTCGGCTCTTTCCGGCGCCGCTCACTGTCATGCCCAGTCCCGCCATTGGACCTGTGTTATGTCCATCATAGGGCGGGACTGGGCGGGACTGTGAGCGGCGCCGGAAAGAGCCGAGAACCCTCGGCTATGTGTATCTCGGCGGCGTTCGTTCACTTCCACCGGCGCCGAGTCTCTCCGAACTCCGCGGCGCCATATTTAAAACTACTACCATGTGTATGGCGGCGGCGGCGTGGGAGGCGGCAGGAGGCAGGAGGCATGGACACTAGGCTGCACTGGGGACAAGGCTGCATTGAAAAGGCTGCATTGGGGACAAGGCTGCATTGAGAAGGCTGCACTGGGGACAAGGCTGCATTGACAAGGCTGCACTGGGGACAAGGCTGCATTGACAAGACTGCACTGGGGCAAAGCTGCACTGACAAGGCTGCACTGACACTGAAAAGGCTGCAATGACACTAACAAGGCTGCAGATGAACACTGATAAGGCTGCATTGATGGGCATTTTAATGTACGTTTCTTTTCCTTAAACTTCTCTCCTAAAAGTTTTTTTCCTTAAAATTCTCTCCTAAACTTGGGGTGCGTGTTATACGCCGGCGCGTGTTATACGCCGATAAATACGGTATTTATGCAAAAAAAAGTTTTAAAAATGGCAGTTTTTCCGGAGCATGGATTTTATTAATGCTTAAAGTGAAACAATAAAAATGAAATATTCCTTTAAATATTGTACCTGGGGGTGTCCTTAGTATGCCTTGTAAAGTAGCGCATCTTTCCCGTGTTTAGAAGAATATCACAGCAAAATTACATTTCTAAAGCAAAAAATCTCATTTAAAACTGCTCGCGGCTGTAAAAAAATAAAAAAAATAAAATTGGCGCAGGGTTCCCCTTAAAATCCATACCAGACCTGAAGGGCCTGGTATGGATATTGGGGGGACCCCTACGCCATTTTTTTTTAATTTGCCGCAGGTTCCCCTTAATATCCATACCAGACCCGAAGGGCCTGGTAATGAACTGGGGGGGACCCATGCCATTTTTTTTTTAATTATTATTGTTGTTTCACTATACACATAATTAAAATGACTGCTCCTGAAAAAACTGCCTTTTTTAAAACTTTTTTTTGCATTGATACATGTCCCCTGGGGCAGGACCCAGATCCCCAATGATTTTTATTTATATTGCTGGGATCTGACAATTCAATACAGCCACAAGCAGTTTTAAATGAAATTTTTTTCCTTTAGAAATGTCATTTTGCTGTGGTATTGTTCTAAACATGGGAAAGATGCGCTAATTTACAGGCATACTAAGGACACCCCCAAGCACAATATTTAAAGGATCATTTCATTTTTATTGTTTCACTTTATGCATTATTAAAGTCACTGCTCCTGAAAAAATGGCCGTTTTTAAAACATTTTTCTTGCATTGATACATGTCCCCTGGGGCAAGACCCACACTTTATAGGGCAATAACTTGCATATAAGCCTTTAAAATGAGCACTTTTGGTTTTTCAGGTTAGTGTCCCACAGACTGTAACGGTGTTCCACAGCTTTCAAATTTGCAGCGAACCAGCTCCGTTCTACTCACACCGACTAGCCTGCTCCCTGGGGCCATCCAGCTAAATAACCCACCACAACCACTCCTAACACCCACAGGACCACACTGTGCATGCCGCCGAAGAAGCAGAAGGGGGGGACCGCGCAGAGGTCTCTAACAAACTACCTACTGCAGTCACAGGAACGATTCGGCATGTCACAAGATGGCGTCGGCAGCCCTGCCTCTCCTTCTCCACAGCTCACACAGGATGCGTTAGCACCACTACATGACAGTGAGTACTCTACCCCCTCACAAAAGAGGACTTAGACAGGAGTCTGGAATCTATATACAGCAAAATTGCAGCCAAATTTCAGACTGAGCTGCATGAAAGCACAAACACCCTGACACAAGAAATAACATCTCTGGGAACCCGCACTGATCGTTTAGAAATGAAACCTGACGAATTCAGTATTGCCCATAATGATCTCTCCAGGGAGTTTGAATCCCTTACTGTGACGGTCACACAATCACAATCGCAAGTCGAAGATCTCGACAATCGGAATCGCAGAAACAATCTCAGGATCAGGAGAGTCCCTGAAACTAACACAGACCTTATCCCTGCCATGCATAAGCTGTTCATTCTCTGCTTCCAGACCATGAACCTGAGTCATTTACTTGTGACCGAATTCACCTGGCTTTGCACTCAAAACCACCCCCTGACAAGCCCCCTAGAGATATTGTACTCTGCCTAAAAGACTTCCTTATCAAGGAGGAGATCCTTAGGGCTGCTCGCAATTCACATTCTATTACCCTGGATGGCACCCCTGTACAAATTTATCCGGACATCTCTCCAGCAACCTTGGATAAACGCTGTAAGATGAAGGAGGTAACCACGGTGTCAGCTAAAGCACATATCCGTTACAGATGGGGTCTCCCCTTTAAACTTTCGGTTCCCCATAATGGGACCACATACACTGCAACCACGCTTTTGGAAGGACAAGAAGTTTTAGTGAAGTTGGGTCTTTTAGATGCTGAATCCCTCCCTCGCCAACCTTCCACCCCTGGAACAACACCTATTTGGTGTACACCTTCCCCAAGACGAGATAGGAGACAAGTCAGACATGACACTGATCACAACCCCCCTGATTATGCTGGATCAAGCTGAATCCATTATCACCCTCTGTGCCTGCTGAACATTGTCTGCTGATCTCTTTGATTAGAACTCCACCTACTGGCCGTTTTTGGTAACTTACCTGCACAACTTCATTCTATCAGTCCACCATATACTTTATCCGGATCTGATAACTGTGCGACCGTTTCAAACTCCGGAAGATATCCACCTCTGATGAACCTGGCTAGCTACAATTGATCCTGAGGCGCTTATACATTTTCCCAGGTCACCTCATGAGATCTGATTGACTCCGGCCCGAACGTATTTTGTTGTTTTTCTTCCTTTTTTTTTCTGTCATTTAGGTGGACACAACTCTCTACCAAACCTGTGTTAGTGGGTACCCAGAGACGGCCTTCATTTCTACAACAGTAACTGGCCTTTGGGCCCCTGACATGGACACAGACTGCAATCGTTTGCTTTCTGTCTCCTATGATTTAATGTCGTGACATGCACACTTTATATATATTGTTTAACCACTGTAGGCTAGTTTGGCGGATGGCGTTGCTATGCCACCCCACTCCACTCATATCTAGACTTCTTCTCGAAGTCTGGATGTGACCTCTGGAGTTGGGGGCGTTTTTGCCCCTTACATGGTTCATGTCTCAGTTTCAGGTTTTTGCTATTTGAAACCTGATCCCATGTTATACCAGCTCCGAATCATTAGGCTGGCTTTCTTTTCTGTTATTATTTTGATTGTTCATTTTCAATTCCAGTTTTTGTTTTTTTAGTTATCAAAGCACATCAACCACAGCATACTTTGTAATGGTTTATCCATGTTGTATTCGATAAGGTATATCTCCTCTGGCGTTTTCCTTGTGTTGGAGAATTCTGACGATACACTGAAGTCACCTCCATTCCTTTCAGGTGAGCCCGCTCAGATCTCATTTCACAAATGGTGATTACATGTCTATCATATAACGTGCGTGGCTTTAATTCTCCCCACAAACGGAAAAAGGTCTTTACCACCTATAAAAAATTGGGTGCGCAAATTGATTTGATACAGGAAACCCATTTTGCTGAACATAGTCATCCTACTTTTTTTCATAGATCGTACAAGCAAGCCTTCTTTACCAGGTACAAATCTAAATGTAGAGGGGTTGCTATATTTTTACATAACTCATTCCCCTTAGAGGTCCAACATATCTACAAGGACCCAGATAGCAGATTCCTCATCAAAGGGTCCATAGCTGGACGGGAGATAACTATAGCAAATGTATATGCACCTAATTTAGCAAAGGCCTCTTTTTTCACCGCTTTCTTTCACATTCTGCATCAATATTCCTCGACACATATGTATGTAGGAGGCGCTTTTAACCTTGTGGCCCATCCCCAGCTAGACAGAAGCACTGCTTCCCACTCCTCTACAGCTTTTTCCAAATCAATGTCTAAATCACTACAATCCTTCCAATTAGCAGATGCATGGCGCTCACATAATACCGGAGCTAGAGACTACACCTTTTACTCTCACCCCCACAACTCTTTTGCTCAGTTAGATTACATATTCTGCACCCCCATCATCTTAGCCAACTCCATCAGCTCTACTATCCATGTATGCCCATGGTCGGGCCATCATATATTGACTCTAACTACTACCCTCATTGGCCTGTCTGACACCCCTTACTCATGGCTCTTGAATGACTCCCTGCTGGCAGACACTATCACATGACAAGAAATTGTATCTGCCATTCAGGAGAACTTTACCCTAAATGCTACCCCAGAAATATCCCCTAGCACTCCATGGGTGGCTCACAAGGCGGTGTTAAGGGGCCGTCTCATTAGTATAGCCTCAAAAAAAAACAAGGAATGCTGGCAACAAATCTATGCATTGACCTTAGAACTAGAAAAATTACATAAAATACAAATAGGGAATCCAACACTCTCAAACGCTCAATTAGTAGCCCAGAAAAGGCTGGAGTTGGATACTCTCTTATCCACAAAACAGAAAAAGCCCTCCGTTGGTCCAAAGCCAAATTCCTTCTCCATAGCAACTCGGCATCCTCTATGTTCGCCCGTAAACTGAATCAGACTATACACCCCCCTCATCTATATAAGCTCCGTAATGCCTCCGGTCATATAGTCACACACCCTAAAGAAGCCCTGACTATTTTTGAAAATTTCTACTCCAACCTACTTTCCCACCTACCCTCCTACCCCTCTCAAACCTCACATGACTGGCTATCCTACCTTCCTCTACCTTCTTTAACTTCCTCCCAAGTTGAATCCCTTAATGCACCCTTTACAGAACAAGAGCTACTTACTATAATTAAATCCCTGAAACGCTCAGTCGCCCCGGTCCTGATGGATTCACAGCCAGTTATTACAAACACTATGCCTCGGTCTTGATCCCACGATTGACCTCTATGTTCAATAACATACCTAAAGGAGACCACTTCCCAAATGAAATGACCTTAGCTAACATGTCCTTGTTACCCAAACCCCTTAAGGACCACTCACTCCCGCAGAACTACAGACCGATATCGCTCATTACCAACAACCTTAAAATTTTTAGTCGCACCCTGGCAGATAGACTAGCCAACATTATTGAGACTCTGACCTCTCCTGACCAATCAGGATTTATACCCAATAGACTTATCACGGACAACATTCGCCTAACCCTGAATGTGCTTCAGGACGCTACTCTACACCGAAAACAAACCCTCCTCTTGAGCCTTGACATCAATAAGGCCTTTGATAGTGTGCTTTGGCCTTATTTGTTTTCAGTCCTAAAACAGGTGGGCTTTAGGGATGAATTTTTAAGGAGTGTTCAGGCCCTATATAGCCATCCTAAAACGAGAGTTAAATTACCAGGATGCAATCCTGACTTTTTCACACTGGGCAGAGGCACTCGTCAGGGATGCCCCCTATCTCCTTTATTATTTGCCCTAGCACTAGAACCCCTGGCAATTGCCATTAAACAACACCCAGACATATCTGGATATCCCCTGGAATCTTCCCATTTTAAACTCTGTATGTATGCAGACGATATCATGCTCTTTTTGACCCAACCTCAAATCTCCCTTCCCAACCTATTCACTGTTTTGAATAAATTTGCGATCATCTCAGGACTTACTGTAAACATATCAAAATCCACAGCACTCCCCATTAATTTATCCTCTGCCCAGTGTGAGACACTCTTAAGATCCTTCCCTTTCCAATGGTCTAGTGACAAAATCCCGTACCTTGGCATCTACATCACCCCTCAATTCCCATCCATTTTTGCGGCTAATTATCCAACATTTGTGTCCAGACTCCAGAAGTGTCCAGAATTGAAGTTCATATCATGTATCTTTTATAGGGAGAGTCATGGCAGTCAAAATGACCCTACTACCAAAACTCTTATGCCCCGTACACACGGTCGGATTTTCCGATGGAAAATGTCAGATCGGAGCGTGTTGTCGGAAATTCCGACCGTGTGTGGGCTCCATCGGACATTTTCCATCGGATTTTCCGACAAACAAAGTTGGAGAGCAGGAGATAAAATTTTCCGACAACAAAATCCGTTGTCGGAAATTCCGATCGTGTGTACACAAATCCGACGGACAAAGTGCCACGCATGCTCAGAATAAATAAAGAGTTGAAAGCTATTGGCCACTGCCCCGTTTATAGTCCCGACGTACGTGTTTTACGTCACCGCGTTTAGAACGATCGGATTTTCCGACAACTTTGTGCGACCGTGTGTAGACAAAACAAGTTTGAGCCAACATCCATCGGAAAAAATCCTAGGATTTTGTTGTCGGAATGTCCGAACAAAGTCCGACCATGTGTACGCCCTATTATACCTTTTCAGATCCCTCTATCATGATCCCTAAAACTTTCATTGATAAACTACAACAGGATATCAATAGATTTATCTGGCAGAACAGACGACCCAGATTCTCCAGACACATTTTATATAAATCTCAATCCTCTGGCGGCTTGGGTCTGCCTAATCTCTGGTTTTACTTCTTAGCCGCCCGTTTTTCCCAGATAGCTCAGTGGAACATTCTGGATTCGAGAGTGCCCTGGGTCAAATTTGAATCCACCTCTGTCAGAGCATTCTGCCTTTCGTGCATACTATGGTTCCCCTCCAACTCCACACACAAGCTCACGCCCCTTAACTCCATAATTTTCCAATCACTCTCTCTCTGGCACAGATATAAAAGTAGACTTAGACTAATTTCACCTGCACCCCCAGGATCTTGCTTCCTTGGAGAACCACTTTTTGCCATAGCATTTAATCACCCCGACAGTTTTGCATGGTGGTAATCCAAGTCCCTGGTCACTTTGGCTGCTCTTCAGATTGGAGATGCATTCGCTACATTCGATGTCCTTCGCACACAACAACAAATCCCACTTCGGGAACACTATCATTTTATACAAATAAGACACTTTTATACCTCCCATCACTCCGTCTTTTCCCCCTACACCCTTCGAACAGATCTGCCATGACTCTCCCAGAGGCAAAGGCCTCATTTCAACACTCTATAAGACAGCGTTGGCACCATATTTCTCAGATGAGCTTCCATATCAAAGTAAATGGGAGACTGATTGTTAAGTAAAATTTACTCTGGAGGACTGGAGTACCATGCTACAAAACCTGCGTAAGGCCACTAAGTCTCTGGCAGTTAGAGAAACGGCCTATAAAGTTTAGACCAGATGGTATTACACTCCTTCAAGACACCAGATGATGTTCCCAGGAACATCCGGGCTGTGCTTTAGGGGTTGTCAACTTCCAGGCACCTTTAGACACATCTTTTGGGATTGTGGATTTCTGTCTCCAGTATGGAAGGGAGTAACTGCTGTTGCTTCTGCAATAGCTGAAACTCCTTTGCAGCTCACAGTCTCAATGGGCTTACTTGGAGCGACAATCCCAGGTATCCTTCGCAAAGAGGAATGTCTTATACTGTACATACTATAGGTATATCAACTTTATGGGCTATTGCTCTCCACTGGAAGACCCCCGTAGTGCCCCTACCCTCCATCTGAGACAGAGTGGATATGGTTATGATAATGGAGAGAATTTTGTATACCCTACAAGATAAAATGCACCTATTTGAACGTAGATGGGAAGCCTGGAAAAACCATAGACATATATTGGTAGTACAGGACTAAAAAGCATTCAGTGTTATATATTTTAACTGACAATACCTTCAGATATACCTTTTTAATGCTTCTTATTCTGTATGCTTTGAAATTATTCCTGATTTCTATTGTTGATGACACATGTTTGATGCCAATTTTATGAAGAATATTGTCAAATGACTGTATGTTTTTTTTACTTTGCTAAATAAAAACGTTTGTAAACAAAAAAAAATTTGCAGCGAACACCACATAATGTTCACTGTTCGGCAAACAGGCGAACACCAGATGTTCAAGTCGAACCTACGTTCGACTCGAACATCAGGCTCATTCCTATGGAGGCTAAATCAACCCAACCACTGCCTCTGCATTCTATCAGACATCGCTCTAGCTAAACAATTGTCGTGGGTCTTTCTTAACAAGATGGTCCCCTTTTGACGAAGTCTTCAGAACTCTTTACCCCTAACCTTCCTTCCTACAAGATAAAATGCACCTATTTGAACGTAGATGGGAAGCCTGGAAAAACCATAGACATATATTGGTAGTACAGGACTAAAAAGCATTCAGTGTTATATATTTTAACTGACAATACCTTCAGATATACCTTTTTAATGCTTCTTATTCTGTATGCTTTGAAATTATTCCTGATTTCTATTGTTGATGACACATGTTTGATGCCAATTTTATGAAGAATATTGTCAAATGACTGTATGTTTTTTTTACTTTGCTAAATAAAAACGTTTGTAAACAAAAAAAAATTTGCAGCGAACACCACATAATGTTCACTGTTCGGCAAACAGGCGAACACCAGATGTTCAAGTCGAACCTATGTTCGACTCGAACATCAGGCTCATTCCTATGGAGGCTAAATCAACCCAACCACTGCCTCTGCATTCTATCAGACATCGCTCTAGCTAAACAATTGTCGTGGGTCTTTCTTAACAAGATGGTCCCCTTTTGATGAAGTCTTCAGAACTCTTTACCCCTAACCTTCCTTCCTTAGCACTAGGTGTGTCTATAATATAGGAAGTGCTTTCTAAGTGTGGGTTTGTACACCCCACCTACCGTGCTCACTGTTACCTTGTTTGTTCCGTTTTTTTTCTCTCCCCCGGAGGAGCACTGTTCTCCTTTCTTTTGGTTTGCTCCAGCTGTCTCCCTCTGACCTGTAACCACAGTTCTCATCTGGTTGTCATGTGATGACCCTCCTGTACTGCCTCCCTACGGTTATTAGCATTCACTTGCACCCCAACTACCCTCCAGTAAACTCTGTGAAGAAGTTAGCTACCTAGTCCAAGCAAGTATCTTCCAACCTACTCTGAGTTTACAACAGTACCTTAAGCAGTCACTCCAATTTACCATGACCATTAAGATTCTGTCTATAAATACTAATTGACTCAATCGCCATGCTAAGAGATCATCTCTCTGGAAACTCGCTGCACAAGCTCAATGCGACATCCTATGCGTTCAGGAAATCCACTTCATCGCATCACACCCTCCTCCTTGTAACAACAAGAACTATACTAGCATCTACACTGCCAACGCCCTTCTCAAGAAGAAAGGCATACCGATCGCCATCAAAAACGTTCTCCTTCCAAAGTCGTAGCTGCACCACAGATCCTGACAGGCGCTATATCATCTTGGTGGGCTCCTTTAACAATGCCCCCTACACAATTGTATCTGTATATGCTCCTAACGTTCATCAGCTGATATTTTTCTGCAAACTCCACAAAAAATTATTGGCAGTGCAATAAGGATTGGTAATTTGGTGTGGCCACTTCAACATCACCCCTGATCCCCACATTGACTCTACATCCCTGACTAAAAGAGGTGAACATGCTTTGACCCACTGATATCCTCTTTCCGCCTCTATGATGTATGGAGATGCCAGCATGCAGAAGAGCACAATATTTTTCTCCTCTTCCCACAACTCTTACTCATGCATCAACCTTTTTTTACTAGACCAATGGACCCTGCAAAAGGTTTATTTTTTTTCCATACTCACAGCCACCTCGTCGGATGACTCTTCAATTTGCATTACCATTGAGGATAGCCCTAAGCGCTCTCCCATCTCCTTATGGAGAATGAACACCCGGATCCTTCAGACTGACCCTTACACAAACTCCTTACGTGAACACCTAGAGGATTGCTTTAGACACAACAAGGACCCTATATCTAACCCTCATATTGTCTGGTCTGCACATAAATCCATATATGCGAGGCCTCTTCATACAATATGGGGCACGTGATAAGCGGCAAAGGAAGCAGCGCATTGATACATTACTAACCAAATTCCAGATCACAGATTCTCTGCCTTCCCCGGAGCTCAAATCCAAAATCCTCACACTACGCACTGAACTACACTCTATTCTCTTAGAAAACTGACAAATATCAAAATTGCCTCAAAATACGATCCTATGCGAGCAGTAACAAAGCAGGCAAATTATTAGCCCGACAAATGAAAAGGGGCCCAAACCAAAACCCACATTTCCTTCCTGTACCACCCAATTACTAAACAGAAATTATCCGACCCGCAGGCTATAGTGGATGCCTTCAGCACTTATTACGGTACTCTATATAACCTGAAAAACAATAATACCTTTGGTCAACCAGATACCGCCTCTATTCAGGCATTCCTTGACTCTGTCCACCTCGCGAGCCTATCCAATGACCAACTGACAACCCTCAATGCCCCATTCACAGTATTTGAAATTGGGAAGGCCATTGATTCCCTTCCAAACGATAAAGCTCCTGGCCCTGATGGGTTTGTAGGAGAGTACTACAAACAGTTGAAACCTTTACTAGTTGAACACATAGCTCAGGTATTCAATGCTGTTGCCTCCTTAGCCACTTTTCCGTCAGAAATGCTAAATGCCTTAATTATCCCCTTACAAAAGCCAGGTAAAGGACCCACCTCTCCCCAAAACTTCAGGCCAATTTCTCTGCTTATCCATGATACAAAACTGTATGCCAAAGTTACAGCGAACAGATTATTTGACTTACTTACTTACTCTCTTATTCATCCAGACCAATCAGGGTTAACCAAAGAGTGGCAAACATCAGATGCCACACGCAGGATGAGTAATATCATTCATCACTCCGAAAGCCACAAAATACCTTATCTGCTGTTATCCTTAGACGCAGAGAATGCCTTTGACAGAGTCCACTGGTTATATTTAGACAAAACCCTGCATAAATTTGGATTCCAAGGTCACATCCTATCAGCAATTATGGCCCTATATTCCTGCCCCTCTGCACGAGTATACTGCTCATCAATGTTATCTACATCCCTTAGTATCTCTAATGGCACGAGGTAAGATTGTCCCCTTTCTCCTCTAATTTTCAACCTAGTCATTGATTGAGCCATTAGCAGAAAAAAATATTTCTCAAAGTGACATCAAAGGATTCACAATAGGCTCTTACATATGCAGGATAAATCTGTTTGCAGATGATGTCATTCTTATGCTAACCAATCCTGATGCTTCCCTGACTTCGGCAAAGAAAGCTCAGATTTCAGTTCTGTATCTTACTATAAGGTCAATACCACTAAGTCCTTTATACTGCTCCTAGGGTAATCACTAGGGCAACATTCCACCCTGAGCAAAACCTACCCGTATATATGGGCTAAAGATTCTATCTCATATTTAGGTATCAAACTTACTAAATCAGTGTCAACGCTGTTTCAAGCAAATTTTACCCCCTTCTTAAATAACCTTCCCATGGAATTGGATGGTATCTCCAAGCTGTATCTCAAATGGTTAGGCAGACTTGCCACGTTCAAAATTGTCAATCTACCACAATTGCTTTATATATTCAGATCTGTACCTATACCTGTGCCCTTATCCTTTTTTACAACTTTATAATCTACTCTGGGTAAATTTGTGTGGCAAAATAGAAAAGTCAGAAGCTAACCTGACTAAACATAGACTAGGAGGAGGAGCCGGATACATGCATTTTAGGGACTATGGCACGGCTTCCATCCTAGCACAACTTAAGATCTGGTTTATTAAATCCTCAACGTGTATCTGGAGAGACATTGAAACTACGCAGATCCCGGGTCTGGATTTAAGCGTATGGCTCATCAGCAAACCCAAAATGAAACCTAATAGCCTAACTTACTCACTCACTATTGCTGCAATGGTGGCAGCCTTTAATTACTTTATCTTTTTCCAATAAAGTTTTATTTAGCAAAAATGTTATTGCAATATAACATGGGTTGTGTATGATATAATCACAAATAACAATCACTTAATGTCTTATTACAGAGTTGTAAAGATCATATCTTGGATCTAGTTGTACAATTTCTACTGATAATTCTGAAATCTTGTTTGTGAGTATCAAGACTCACTCTAAGATTATAACACTGTATAGTAAACAGTAACTTAAATAAAGAGAAGTAAAGAAGGAGAAAAGGTAGGAATGAAGAAATGAAGAGAGTGTGTGGGTAATGAGTAGTCTAGCTCCATGCATATAGAGATGACTTAGGATATGAGGACCTCAATCCTCTCATAACTTCTGTGAAGTCATCTCCATCTTGTGTTTTAGAGAATATGGGCTACAGGGAGAACAGTCCTTCAACCATTCTGCATCTTAGTAAAGTCCTCTGTGTATTTAAACATGAACCAAGCTCTCCACAGGTTATGAAATTTGTCTGTCCTTTCTGTGGATATGGCTACCGTTTCCTCCATTCTGTATATTGAGTCCACCTCTAAGAGCCATTCTGCTAGCGTGGGTGATTGTGTTGTTTTCCAGTGTCTAGGTATAATGGTTTTTGCTGCATTCAGCATATGTCGCACTACTGACTTTTTGTATCTACTTAACGAGTAGTTTGAGATGTGTAACAGGCAACATTCAGGTGAAAGAACTATGCCAGTTTCTGTTATTGCTTGTATCCTTGCGCAAACGTTGTCCCAGAAAGCACGTATTAGTGGGCAGTACCACCATATGTGCAGCATATCTCCTTTTGCAGAGCCACATCTCCAACAGTTCTCGGAAACCTCCGGGAACCATGAGTGCAGCCTGGCCAGAGTGAAGTACCAATTTGTCAGGATATTGTATGATGTTTCCTGGTTGCTTGTGCTAATTGAGCATTTGTGAGCCAGAATACAAGCATTGTTCCATTGAGTTTCAGTGAAAGATTTTTGAAGTGCGGTTTCCCACTCTTTTTTATGTTTACTCTGTTGTTTGTCCTGACTAGGCCGTAACCAACCATAGATCAAAGAGGTGGCTTTGTATACTTGCTCCCCTGCTATGCAAACTTGTTCAAAACTTGTTTGTTCTCTCAAAATATTTTCCTTATTCGTGGGGCAGAGAATATAGTCATGTAGCTGTCTGTATTGCCAGTGGGTAAAGTGTTTGACCTGTAGTTCCGTCTGTAGTTTGGTAAAAGTTTTTAGTCTGCCGTTCTCTAGGCAGTGTGCAACTGTCATTGGGGTTTTGTCGTCCTTATGAGGGAAAGACTTTGTCGTGTGTCCTAGGGCAAACTCTCTATTCTTAATCAATGGGGTTAGAGGGCCAGGGGAGGACGCGAGTTTGTAAAGCTGCGAGACTATCTGAAAGACCTTTAATGTTGGTCCTATCGTGGGGTGTTTCTCTACATCAGTTGTACGTGCTTCTTTGTTCACCCATGGCAAAAATCTTAGTGGTGTTTCTGTGTTAAGGCTTTCTAGGTTGACCCACGCCTTGGAGTGAGCGTGACAGTTCCAGTCCAGAATGCGGGTCAAATGCGTCGCGTAATAGTAGAGTTTAAAATGTGGTAAATTAATACCTCCCTCAGCTTTCGTCTTCATCAGCGTTTGCATACTGATACGCGGTTTCTTCCCTGCCCAGATGAAATCTCTAAGAATTGCCTGTAATGAGGAAAAGAACTGTTTAGATACTGAGATAGGCAGTGTGTGGAACAGGTATAGAGCCCTGGGGAGGACCGTCATTTTTGTCGCCGCTGCTCTCCCAAACCACGACAATGGTTTAGTGTTCCACTGTTGAAGATCCTGTTGCAGATTATTTAGGAATGGGAGGAAATTTTGCATATAGATGTTGTTTAGGTCAGGGGTGAGCCATATCCCCAGGTATTTAAATTTGGAGTTTACCCATTTGAAGGGGCAGTTTGACTTGGTTGCTGATAATTGTTGTGGAGTTAAAGATATGTTAAGAGCTTCAGACTTTTCATAGTTAATTTTAAAGTTGGATATATATCCAAATAAACGGAGTTCTTTTATCAAATTGGGAAGCGACGTGTGTGGTTGTGAGATCACAAACAACAGGTCGTCTGCATATGCCGTAATTTTATGGCATGTCTTATCTACATACTAACCTTTTATAGATGCATTTCCTTTAATTGTGCGTATATAAGGTTCTAGGGTTAGAATAAATAAGATTGGGGACAAGGGACACCCCTGCCTTGTGCCATTATGGATTTGTACTGGTTCTGAGAGGAATCCATTAATTTTAAATCTTGCCGTCGGATTCTGATATAGCGTCGAGATCCATTGTAGCATATTCGTCTGGAGACCTACATGTTCGCATACTGCGAACATATAGTCCCATGCCACTCTATCGAAGGCCTTCTCCGCATCCGTAGATAGGAGAAGGCCTCCCGATTTAGTCTTTCTAAGTGAGTGAATGAGATTTAGTGCAGTTATCACATTATCCCTGGTCTCCCTCCCCGGCATGAACCCGGCTTGATCAGGTCCTACGATATCTGTCAATATTCTACTAATTCTTGTTGCAATAATTTTAGATAGTAGTTTCATGTCTAAGTTGAGTAATGAAATTGGTCTATAGCTCGAGCAAAGGTTGGGGTCCTTACCGGGTTTGGGGATGACTGTTATGTGTGCTGTATTAAATGAGGGCGGTAGGTTTTGAGTTGACGAGAGAGAGTGTAAAGCCTGTAATAAGGGCTTTGCCAGCAGGTGGGCAAAGGTCTTATAATATATAGCTGTATAGCCTTCTGGGCCCGGGCTTTTCCCTGTTTTTAAGGATCTGATCGCTTGCATGAGTTCCACTTGCTCTATTGGCTTATCTATTTCCAGTGCATCATGCTCTGCAATGTTTGGAATACCACTTTGGGTTAGGTATTGTGCTATAATCTGTTTTCTCGAACCCTCTGTTGCCTCAGGTCTATATGAGGCTGGGAGGTTGTATAACTTTGAATAGAACTCATGGAACTCCGCCGCGATCCTATCTGTGTCATGTAACAGTTTGTCCTCCTTGTTCTTTATACTCGTGATGGTAGTGGTTGAACGTATATCTCTCAGGGCCCTTGCCAAGAACTTGCCACTTTTATTGCCATGTTCATAGAAAAAACCCCTTCGAAAGAATAATATTCATTTTGCTTGTAACTCTAATTTTTCTTGGACCTCTCTTCATGCTATTAAAAGCTCGTCAGCCGTGTTCACGGCCAGCGATCTTTTATGCTGAGTTTCCAATTTTTGTACTTTGTCTAGCGCTGCTTTTAATTCTTTTGCTTTGTTCTTTTTTTTAATTGAAGCTAGACTAATGAGTTTGCCTCTTAATACACATTTATGTGCCTCCCAAATCATGATATGTGATACATCTTCTGTTGAATTTTCTTTGAAATACGTTTTGATGGCCTCCGTCACTGGTTCTAAGGTTACAGGGTCTGTAAGCAAGGTTGAGTTTAGTCTCCAACAGCCCTGACTTTTAGGTGTAGTTTGGAGTAGCAAAGTTATGGAGGTCGGGGCATGGTCTGATATTGTCCGTGTTCCTATATGTGCTTCCTTCAGTATGTTCAGGTCTCTTTGTGTTATAAACACAAAGTCTATACAGGAATACTTGTTCTGCATTGTGGAAAAATAGGTGAAATCTCTGTCTTGAGGATGTGCTATGCGCCATGCGTCTTTAAGGTTTAATTTATTGAGTATAACTCTAATCTTTTTGAGTGCACGATACGTTATGGAGGATTTACCATTAGATGTGTCCTGGAGAGGTTCCAGTGGAACATTGAAATCCCCTCCTAGGATGATACATCCAGAGGCAAATTCTGTAAGTACATCTATCAATTTTTGGCAAAAAGTCAAGTGAGCTGAGTTCGGGAAGTATACATTTGCCAGCGTGACTGGTCTCTTCCCAATTAAACCCTTAAGAAGAAGAAACCGGCCCCCAGGGTCCGCTAATTGTTGAGATAGTTCAAAACCTGCATCTCTCCCAATTAAAATGGAGACACCTTTTGTTTTGGAGTCCGTGTTGGCAGCGTGATATGCCTTAATAAAGTACCTGTCAGTTAGTTTAGGTATGGCATTAGCTTTGAAATGAGTCTCCTGGAAGAACACAAAGGGCGGCTTCTTCTTCCCCAGGAGCCTCAACAATTGTGTGCGTTTTTGTGGTGTGTTGAGCCCTTTTACATTATGCGATATTACTGTTGGGCTTTTGCCCAATGTTGAGTAGACCATGGTAGCGGAGATTGACTTAAATGGTACCACGAGCTAGAGCTGTATAATCAAATATATAAAAAAAAATTAATAAATAAAAATTGCCTTAGTCAAAATAGTATGGTTTGTAAGATTCAAGGAAGTAAAAGAAAAAAGGAAAGCTAGGAAAAGAAGAGAAAGGGTGAAAGAGAAATTGAATCTCACTCTCAACAGTAGCGGAGCGAGATCTGTTTTAGTAGTAATAAACCTCTAAGTGGACCCCTAGAGGAATGTGTTCAGATTGGGGCCTAAAGCGGGCACACCGGTGAAACCCACACCCGGATAAGGCGTCACCAATATGTCCACTGTTGGCTCCCACTGTGGGGGAGGTGGAGGGTACGTCCAGAGTAATATCTGCTGATATTGTCTTAGACTGCCTTAAATCTCAATGAGAATATACCACTAAATTTAGGTAACTCCTCCTCCCTCGAACTCCTATGTTATTTCAAAAGATAAATCCTAACTTAAGAAACGACAACCGACATCTCTAAGAGATGTAAACCTTTAACTGAGAATACTTTAAGTCTATTAGGTAAGCTTCAGGCATAAAATGTGAAAAAAGCCTATATTTCAGCGCCCAGCAAGTTGTGGGATTCCTCCCATGTCACCTATGTCACAGTTCCGGTAGTAAACTTGATGTCCTTTGCAGAACCCTGGGCAGAAGGTCACATTCCGTTTACAAGTGTCTCCGCTGGCTGTAAGCTAGTTTCAATAAAGTATTATTGTGTGTTTAACCTCTGCTCATGATCTAGCTGTAGGGACAGTTTTCACCTAGCCTTGCTTGTTTAAGTAAATTCAATACTTTTACCTGCCTTCAGGACTGTTTGTGATCAAATAGGTTATTGCTGCTGGCGCTCTTACCAACCAAAAAAGAAAAAAAAAAGAGGAAACCATTGAAAAAATCAGTAATGGAAGATCTGAGAAAACAAAAGGACATCCCCCTGTTCACAAAGGAAGGAGAAAAAGATCTTGATTGTAGATCTTTCAATAAACTGTCGAACGGTCGGGGACCAATATTTCTTGTGTTTTCCCTTCTTCACTCGGGGTCAGAGTCAGGCAGTAGGGGCCTCGCCACATTAGCATGTTTTTTAGTGGAGCTGGGGCCTGGTGTATTATGCTTCTGGAATTTCCCCTTCTTGTAGGGTGGTTTGGCAGGGGTTGAGTGGGGTGAAGGTTGTGCCTCTGGTATAGTTGGAGGTGTGCAAAATTCCCCGTACCAATCCGGTAAATCCATGAGTGGTATCTGTAAGTCCCAACAGAAATCTGGGAGCTCCATGGGTGTGCGTAAGAACATTTGTTTACCTTGGAAGGTTGCATTTAGTGCAAAAGGAAACTTCCATCTGTAAGGAATGCCTTGTTTGCGCAATACCTCCAGCAGGGGGCGTAGAGCTCTCCTGTTATTTAGGGTGATGGGAGATAAATCCTGGTAAATGGAGATTTCTGTGTCATTGAAAGTGATATGTTCATTGCGTCTAGCTTTGGCCATAATGTCCTCCTTCAGTTTAAAGTTGGGTAAACAACATATAATGTCTCGTGGAGGAGTAGTGTCCGCTGGTCTAGCTCTCAAAGCTCTATGTGCTCTGTCAAAATCAATAGGTGTATCTGTTTGGCGCTCTAGTAGTTCATTGAACACATATTGCAGAGCAGAAGTGATGTTGCCTGGTTCAACCGATTCGGGGACCCCTCTCACCCTAATGTTGTGTCTTCTCCCCCTGTTGTCGAGGTCCTCCAGCTGACTATTCATTTCTATGAGTCGTGCTGAGTGGGTGTTTGTGATTTTGTCTAGGCACGTAATCGCCTTGTCTCTCCTCTGACCCGCCATCTCAACCCCCTCCATTTTCCCTGATAGTGACAGCACATCTGCCTTAAGTTCCGTTATGGCGGAGAATAGTGTGCCTTTGATGTCCACTGTGATTTTTCTCATAGCAGTGAGTGTGAGAGGTAGCTCCGGGGTCGGGGTGTCTCCTACCTCATCCTCATCAGCGTACTGTGAGTCCTCACTAAACTCCTCTTCCCCACGAGGCTGCGCCATCTTGGACTGGGCCTTGCTTCTCCGGGGCTGTGTTTTGAAGATGTCCGGGATGTTTCTCGAGCCGGACATTGGGGCCGAGCGACGGGGATGATTGCTGGAGTTGTGGTGAGTTAGTCTGCTCATCTTCGCTGCTATCGTCGGTGTCGTAAGTGCTGTAGGAGCCGAGGGCTTAGCGGAGCTCCACTAGTCTGCTGCCTTCCTCATCGCGCGCCAAGCCACGCCCCCTAATTAATTACTTTATCTTAAATGCAACCAAAGGGGATATGCCTTGTGAAATTCCAGCACCTATATCCACTCTCTCTCTACTTATTGCTAACCTCTCCACACCTTCATGGCAAAACAAGGGTATTAGACAGATCTCAGATCTATACTCCTGCAATCTCTTGAAACCATTTACCTCCCTGCAAACAGAATTTTCTATTCCTGCCACAGACTACTTTAAATTCATGTACATAACCTACTGCATAATGCGCAATCTACACCTTCATTTTTATATACATGAAACAGCATGGAAATATCTAGCCTCTGACAAATCCTATTTTAAGGGTATCACACTTTTCTACAATCTTCTACAAGATAAAACCCCTTTTGTCAAACTTACTCCAATGATAAAATGGAAAAAAGACATAGGTCGCTCATTCAGTCCCTCTTAATGGTCAGCTTCACTATCCTCTAGTTACAAAGCAACCTAATCTGCCAACCTGTGGGAACTTACCCTTAAATTCAACCTCCGTTGGTACGTTACCCCATTCCAAATTTACACATCAACCTCATCTTCCTGTTGGAGGAATTGTGGTGAACTATACAGCTTAATACATTAACTTTGGAGTTGCAATAATGTATTGACAATATCCCCTATTGATTACATTATGTGACTGTTCACATACTCCTAGCTGCCAGATTAACCTGGTGCATATTCATACATACGAACGTATGTTTGCAGCCTCTGAAGGCCGCCTTATCCCCATTAGCGAGCATTGGTCAACATGGCTCGAATGGTATCAACACAACTTCTGATGTATTACATACATAGATCAAGGAGAGGCTCCCCTTTGTACTTTATTATCATTGCAAGTGTGTTATGTTTTTCTTTGAATTACACTGCTCTCCCACTATAATCATCTCGCATGGCAACCATTTTCTTTGTCTCTGCTATGTTCCATCTTTTATGTTCTTGTATTTGAAACTCAATAACAATTTATTGAAATTTAAAAAGATATTTTTTAAAAACTTTTTTTGCATTGATACATGGCAGTACCCAGACCCCCATACCCTTTGTATGCCCCATTAACTTGCATATAAGCCTTCAATTTTGCACTTTTGTTTTTCCCAGTTTGGGTCTGATAGTCTTTAATGGGGTCTGAACTTTTGCGACGTTCAAAAGTTTTGGCGTGAACCGAACTGTGGGGGGGGGGGGGGGGGTTGACCCATATCTAGTACCAAGTTGAATTCAGCTACTTACGCTGCTTGTTTAAAAAAAAAAGTACATATAAGAATGTGATAAACACAGAGCTGCATTTATTGGTATGTTTAGCTTTATGCCTAGATTTAAAATGATACATTTCCTATTTCTATAGAACTGACCAACAGACTGTACTACAGCTCTTGGTTAATGTACATTTAGCTGGAGCTGCATATAATAGGAAAGCATGAAGTACTGTAAATGAAACTTATATATCAGGATGCCTCATATCGCTTGCCAAAGTTACTGACAGCTCTGAGGCCTCTTCCTTCCCAGGCTGATCAGCAGTGCCAGACTTTTTTATATCTCAGAACAAATATGTGTTACTTTCCCCGAAACATTCCACACGGCTGGCAGAAGGTTGGAACAAGAAGCATACACGCGCACACTTTACCCAACACAATGAATAATTTAACTTTAATAATGACATACAGAAGCTTATATAATGATCAGAGCAAGAGGGAGGGGAGCGTTGAAGTAAAAGAAGGCAAAATACAGTTTGCAACAAGACATTCTCTCACCAAAGGTAATTAGATAAAGTGTTATTAGCGCTCCTAAGCAAGGTGCAATTATCTTTAGAGTTGCTTTCTTTTATTCTGAAACTACTGCAATTAAATAAATAAAAAAAGTTGAATAGGACTAATACCTTTCCATTTCCTCTTTCTGTTCCCCTCACTATCATTCCCTCCTTTTATTTCTCTCTTGGTTCATTGTTCTTATGAAAACAAGAAAACATGTGACGCACAAATGCATGCACGTGTAAACAAATGGAGAAACTCAGTACATGTTTGTGTAACAGCATTACCATATTATTCATTACCTTTTAGTGGTTTAACTGATTCTTGGCTGTTAGCTGAGTCTATTTTTGCTAAGCATGACTGAGGGACCTACAGAGTGTAAAGGCTCCGATTTTCTATAAAACATTAAACACTTGACCAATCCCTCCTTCCAAAATGACCAGACAACACATTTTATTTGGAGTCGAATGGCCATAGGAGCCTTTTATTACAAATCATTAAATAGAACATTCACAAGAAAACAAGTTTAATGCATATAATACAGTCAATGCATAACAAATAAACCAACCTCAGCTTATGCCCGGTCTAAGGTCTTTGAAGGTCTATATACTCACGATTAACCGGTTGTATCTGCCACCCAATCAAAGGCCCCCAGCCGCAACTACACCAGCTCAGGGACAATTAACCACTTACATACTACCAGATACAACCTAATTGATACCCTGATGTTACCACCGTATTGTTAGGAAGGGACACCCATACCTCAGATGGGCCCAACCCACAATTTCCCAGAATTATTTAACCAGCACCGCCTTCAAAGACCCAATAGAACCCCTGCCTTGCTATGACAAGAAAACACTAAGGTCTTAGAGAGCCTATATACTCACGATTAACCGGTTGTATCTGCCACCCAATCAAAGGCCCCCAGCCGCACTACACCGGCTCAGGGGCAATTAACCACTTATGTACTACCAGATACAACCTAATTAATACCCTAATGTTACCAATTTATTGCTAGGAAGGGGTACACATACCTCAGATGGGCCCAACCCACTATTTTCCACAGTTAGAAAATGACACCCATATCTCAGATGGGCCCAACCCACAATTTTCCATCAATATTTAACCAGCACCGCCTTCAAATACCCAATAGACCCCCTGCCTGCTGCTATGACAAGAAAATAAAAGGAGCAAGAAATTGAATGGCAAGCCAACATAAAACCCACTACAAATACCCCATTACCTTGAGGAAGTAGGAGGCTCCCCCAAACCAAAACAAACAAGGGAGGGAGGGTGGGAAAAACTGTCTGATGCTGTGATAAGCTCTGACTCAGCTTTGGGACGATCCCCCTATTAGCAGAGTATTGAAATCATGCTGGAAGTTTGTTGTATGCAGTAATATGGCTTATCAATGCATGTCTTTACAGAATGGAGAAACATGAACAGAGGAACAAGGAGCATCCAAGCACATAGAGAAAGGATAGACAAACATCCTGTTATATCATAGATAACATAACTGTACACTATAATACTACAGCACTACCTGCTGCTTAGACAGGCATAATGCATATGCAGTATATAGTCAGTTTATAAACAACTTTTCTGTTGTACTTTTGCAACACCCCCTCCTCTCTACCCACTACAGGTCACACCCTCTGCCTTGAACTCTTCAATCTGATAAGCAGACTGCAGCATATCAAAATCCCCCACTAATACTCTGCCTCTTCTGCAGGCCCCAGTCATGCTGGCCCTCCTTCTAGTTTCACTAGACCCCCCATCACTAAATTTTTATATGCACTTTAACATGTTAATATGCTTTGAAACATGGTTTTCAATTTTTGAAATCTACAACTTTCATTAAAATAATAGTTGGTGGTTCTGCCAAGAAGGACTTTGTTCAGGCACTTCCTATTGATGGGTTATAACACTCCTTCCATGTTTTCCAATTGTGCTCCTGCGTTGTCACCCTGTCACATGTGCCTATGGTGCCCAACTGACGTTGCTCGGGCATGGCCTAATATTGTCAGTGCCAAAGAATTCATGTACGGCCAATGCTGGCGCCAGAGAAAACAGTTGTTTATGATACACCTTGTTCTAGCAAATAAATGTTAGCCAATAAGGGTTTAGCTGTACTTTAGGTTTAAAATGGAAAAATAATATCAGTGCTATATTAGGGCTAATAACAGTTTAATAGCATTATCGTCATCATGACAATATTCTTTTTATGTAAATCAGTTTAATCAATTTTCCATTCAGAAGATACAGGGGTTGATTTAAAGTGATACTAAACACACCCTGTTTAATTTACATGGTTTCTTCTATTTCTGCATATGGATAATGGCACTGTAATTAGCTAATGAAAAAAATAAATACAGTACAGTACCTTTTTCCTTATATACAGTTGTCACATGACTCGGCTCATTCTAAGCCTGTCTGTGAATAAACATAAGCAGAAGAAGCTTCTTGGCCTTCCACCTCCTCTGCTGCTGGTCACAAATTCAAAATAAAAAAAACAGCCTTTGGAATACAGAGTAAAAAATAATTATTATCAATAAACTGTTTATATATTTGAAATTAAATATTTATTATTTTTTTGGCAATAATATGGTGTGGGTGGATTTCTGCCATTTACTGGCCATGTCACGCCACTCCAGGCTGTGTCTTAGAATAATAGGGAGGTAAAGCCTCCATCAAGCTATATGTACCATCCCACCTCCCTTGCATTTAGCTGGTTAGTGGGCATTGAGGAGGGGGGGAGTGGGCTGTCATGTACCACTGTGAATGTGCCCTCGTGTGTGACTCTATAGTCACATGGGCTACTCAGAGTTATGGGAAGGAAATGCTCAGCATAGAAACTCACTGAAAACTGAGCATGTGTAGAGCTGCCAACACAAAATCCCTAGCTGAATTGTGTACAGAAGGGAGAGATAGAGAACAGCAGGATCAACCCGTTTTTTTGCAGAATGCGGGACTGAGTATGAATAGCATGTTATACAGCATTTATTGATACTGTAGTTCTTTATGATGTAGGTTTAGTAACACTTTAATAAAGGCAAATAGGCTGTTCACATTGCAAGAGAATTTACCCCAGAGCTTAGTGAATGAGGTGAAATTTCACGTTGCAAATAATACTGAATCAAATGCAAGAGAAAATTAAAAAAAGACTTTTGCTTGTGCATGACTGGATGATGGAAGTCAGCAGAGCTCATTGACTAAGTTTTGTGGAAAATTCCCTTGCAAAGCAAGTACTTCCTTTGCAAAGTGAGCAGCCTATTTGCCTCTGATAAATTAACCCATCTGTATGCAGCGCCACCCCCGAAGGAGCCGCTTGGTCAGCAAGTTTGTGTTTCCCAGGGATGCCCAAGTTCCTCAGTAACACTCTGTCACCAGGCTGCAAATCATGTACTCTCACCTTTAGATCAAAGTTTTGCTTGTTTCGCTGGCCCTGGGTGTCTGATATGCTGTCTTCAGACTCTTCCTCAGGCGGTCCACATATCCTCTGTGTGACACCATTGAGGTATGATCTAAAGAGGTGCCAAATGCTAAGTCCACCGGCAGTTGAGCTTCCCTACTGAACATCGGCCTATATGGTGGATAGCCTGTGGCATAGTTTTCAGTGCTATTATAGGCATGTACAATAGCTGCAATGTGCCTGCTCCAATGTTGTTTCTTTTCAGCTGTAAGACCCCTTTCACACCGAGGGCGTTTTGCAGGCGCTATAGCGTTAAAAATAGCGCCTGCAATCAGCCCTCAAACAGCTGCAGCATTGTCTCCAGTGTGAAAGCCCGAGGGCTTTCACACCGGAGTGCTGCGCTGGCAGGACGTCAGGAAAAGTCCTGCCAGCAGCTTCTTTGGAGCGGTGAAGGATGGGTGTGTTTACCGCTCCTCCACCGCTGCTCCCCATTGAAATCAATGGGGCAGTGCTGGGATACCGCCGACAAAACGCCACTATTGCGACGCATTGCGGGCAGTTTTAACCCTTTCTCGGCCGCTAGTGGGGGGTAAAAGCGCCCCGCTAGTGGCCGAAATGCGCCGCTAATCCGACGGTAAGACGCCGCTAAAAATAGCAGCGTTTTACCGCCGACGCTATGGGCGGCCCGGTGTGAAAGGGCTCTAAGAGGCCCAAGCATATCCAGGAGGGTGCGATATATATATATAATATAATATATATTATACATACATATATATTATACATACATATATATATATATATACACACACATATATATTTATGGTTGGAGCCCTATGTCCGATATGGACATAGATAACATTTATAGTTAAGATAAGACTTACCATCGGAAATAGACCTGGAAGTGTGGACTTACCATATGAAATGGACCTGAAAGTGTGCCTTGGTCTAATGGCCGGTATGCCAAAATAAGGGGGCATACCCTGGTTTAAGAAATGATTATTCTGTAAAGAGAAATGAATAGTTGAGAAATGCTGTGAAATGGGGATCGGGCACAGGAAACCGACAAGCACCACAGGTGAGCGGGCTGCTTAAATACCCCCCGGGCTCCTCCCATAAATGCAGGCCACCATACTGGCCTTCCTACCTATGGTTGGAGCCCTATGTCCGATATGGACATAGATAACATTTATAGTTAAGATAAGACTTACCATCGGAAATAGACCTGGAAGTGTGGACTTACCATATGAAATGGACCTGAAAGTGTGCCTTGGTCTAATGGCCGGTATGCCAAAATAAGGGGGCAAAAACATTCAGGTAGGGGTATAATATTTTATTGGTTTTCAGTTATTCATTGAGCCAATTTGGAGAATGCCTGTGCCATCTCTACTTGAGGATTGGGGATATACCGGGCGAAGCAGGCTGATTTCCACCTGCCTAGTCTTTTGATGACGTGGTCTGGAACCCCGTGGCGGGATGCTGCGGAGGCTGCTCCGATGCGAAAGGAGTGTCCGGAATACTGACTGGGGTTAAGGTGAAGATTGCGGAGAAGTATCCTTATGTATTTTACAAACTGACAGGCGCTTAAGGGTTTAACTGGGATTGGTAGAAGAGGACTGGTGTCCGGTTGTTCAGGCAGGAGTGACAGGAGTCGGTTGAGTACGGTGACTGGACACCAGCTGTTATTGGTTTTGTAGAGGTGAATGTCCACTCCAGAGCCCGTTTGCTGGGTTTTAGAGACCTCGAGGTGAAGGATGAAATGGTCTTGGTAGCGAAGCAAGTGCCGTCTGCATACTACTTGGTCTGTGGGGTTGTTATAGGTGAATTCGCCAGGTCGCAAGAACCCGTAGTAAGCCAAATATATGGCTGCTTGTAAGACCGTGCTGGGGAGCAGACCGAATGGCGAAGTAGCCAGAATAGTCGACATGTCCCTGAAGATGGGCCCCGTAATGGGTAAGCGCTTGGTGCTGATGACTGGTTGTTGTTTCTGAATGCCCCTTAGGATGGCTCGTATAGTGTGTGATGAGAACAGTGAAGATTTCGTGGGGTCTTCAAGCATTAAGAAATGTTGTATGCCAGCTAGGTATAGCCGAATGGTATTGTAAGATAAGGCCAGCTGAGTGTGGCAGTATGAAGTGAAGGCCAGTACCTGTTTGACATCTGTTGGTCCTTTACGGCAGGATGTGAGAAATTTATTGAACGCCTTCCAGGCTGTCTGGTAGGCTTTGAGTGTGTTGTGAGAGAGTGAATGATTGATGAGCTGCGTTGCTCCGTGTAAATGTTGAACTAGTCCAGGGTCAGCTGTGACCAGACAGGGATAGGGGCCGACACTGGTTCGGCTTCGGGAACCTGTTTGAAAAAGGAGGTGTAATTAAAACGTGACAGTGCGTCAGCAGCTAAATTGTATCTGTCGGGAATAAATGCACAGTGTATGTTAAACTGATGCTGTAAAGACAGTTGTACCAATCTGCGCAGGAAGGACATGACTGCTAGGGACTTGGACCTGCCTTTGTTGATGATGTCTGCTGTGGCCTGATTGTCGGTGGTGAAGACTACGGTTTGCCCTGTCCAATGGTGGCCCCAGAGTTGTGCAGCTGCCACTATGGGATAGAGTTCGAACAGGGAAGATGTTTGAATAAAGCCGGGTATCAACAGAATCTGTTGAGGCCAGGGTCCTGAAAACCATTGGTGGCCAAAAATTGCCGCGAAACCTGTGGAGGCTGCAGCGTCTGTCACCATCTGGGGTGACAGGGCCGAAACCATGGGTATGAATAGGGATATGCCATTCTAGGCGGACAGGAATTCCTCCCACATAGATAGGTCCGCTATTGCTGCGGTGTCTAGATTTAGGATCTGATCGGGGTCTTGTGTTTCTGACAGGAATCTCAGCAGGCGTGACACGAAAGTGCGGCCTTGTGGAATAATTCGCATGGCGAAATTAAGCATTCCCAGGAGAGATTGCAACTGCTTTTTGGTACAGCCCTTGGTGTGGGTGAATTCGTGAAGGACCGCCCTAATGTGGGTTAGTTTGTCGAGGGGGAGACTGGCTTGCATGGCGCAGGTGTCTAAGTTGACCCCGAGAAAGGTGATGATGTGTGCTGGGCCGTCGACTTTGTGCTCGGCGATGGGAACATTGAGATTTCCAAATATCACTCTGAGTTTGTCGAGGTCTCCTGGGGGCTTGCTGGGAGGTTCTATTAGTAGGAAGTCGTCCAGGTAATGGATGACTTCTTGGCATTGTCCTTTGTGTAACAGTATCCAAGCAAGGGACTGAGCGAATGTGTCGAAGAGCCAAGGACTACTCTTTGAACCGAAGGTCAGTTTTGTGGCAAAATAATATGCCTCCTTCCACTTGATGCCATGCCAGCACCAAAGGGATGGGTGGATGGGCAGGAGCTTGAAGGCATCCGAGATGTCGGCTTTGGAGAGCCAGGCACCTGTACCTGCTTTGATGACTGCTTGTATTGCCATGTCGACGGAGGAATATTTTAGGGAGAATTCTTCGGAGGGGATCAGGGAATTGAGACTGGGGATGTGAGAAGAATGAGGCGCAGACAGGTCGTACACCAAACGTAATTTATTTGTGAATTTGCCCTTGACAAGCCCAATAGGGCTGACTCTCCAAGTGCTGAAAGGGGGCTGAGTGAAAGGGCCTATAACGTACTCTCGGTCTACTTCTGCTTGTAAGAGCCGATCTATGGCTTGTTCGTCAATGGCTGCTGAACGAAGATTCCTACATTCTTGAGTACTGTGGGGTAGTGAAATGAGGCCGGTGTGAAAGCCTACTGTGAAGCCCTGGATAAGGTAGGTGGCCAGGGAAGGGGTGGGATGTGAAGTGAGGTAGAGTCCTAGCCATAAGACGTTGATCCGGCTTAGTCATGCCCTCTTCTGTTGTTTGACTTCGCACAAGTTTCTTGGGTGCGCTCTTTGGCATAAGGTGCAGATGTGGAGTAGGCAGCACTAACTGAAGTTGCAGGACCCGTAATTGTAATTATTGCAGATGGCTGCCCCTCTCAAGGTTCGGACTGGGCGTCCGAATTTGTCCACCTGAGGCGTTTGTTCAGGGGGCGACTGACCCTGAAGTGCACCGGAGGTAGAGGGAAATTCGAAGGGACGTCTGCATTGGCGCACCAGGTGGCAGTGTGGGTGGAGGACTGGCAAATCGCACACAGGGGTGAGCGTAAGCCGGCAAAATGGCGGCAGAAGAGCTCTGTGTCCATGAGACTCCAATTTGTTGTTGTTTGGAACTGTGTGAGTCTGGCGGCAGCCTTTGCGGAAAAGGAACGGTGGTAATCGTAAAAGGAAAATCCTCCATACTTGTAGCCCAAGTCTACTACCGTATGGAGGTACAAGTCCAGCTCTTCCCTTCTGCTGGGGGCGGCTGAGCATAGGACGTCTCTCAGCATGCCAAAGGCCAAGGTGAATTCTGGGACATATAACTTGCGGTTCAATCTGGGGTCTTTGGCTTTAAGGACCACCGATATGTCACCCCAGGAGTAAGCCTTATTTTCTGCCAGATCGTGCACAGAAATAAGGAGAGAGGCCAGGTTGACGTCCCTGCCGTCCAAAATGTCCTTCCTGATGCTGGTTGGAACCAAATGGGAGGGGTAGACAATGGGGCTCCAGCCTGAGGTACCTGCAGGAAGGGGTGTTAAGGTTTGGGTTGCGGTTGGGTCGGGGACAGCCGCGGCCGGTCGAGCCTCCAGGAGTGCCACCCTGGTTTGGACGTCTTTAACCGAGGTAGACAGGGATGACACCATCGTGTGTATTTGTGAGATGGCTGAAGATATTGACTGGAGGGATGCCTGTTGGGTACTGGGTCCTGCTGCTGGTGGGGGAAAGAGGAGTTTGAAGAGCTCGCCTTTCCTCGCTGTGGCGGGGAAGGGCACACCTCTGCGTCTGAGCTCTGCCGTCAGTTTGGGGATGGTCCATCCCCTGAGGGACTGCACGCTGCCGCTCTCTGAGACCGGGGAAGGTGACAGAGGGGCCGTGAAGTCTTCGCTGCCGGCCTGAGACATGGTTGATCTGGTGAGAATCTCCTGTCTTTGAGCTCTTATTTCTTTGGTTGACTGTAACCTATTGGGGGTGACATGAATTTCAAGTTTTTTCTTTGATCCCCTGAGTCATACTTACCCGACTTATTTTCTCCCATTTTTTTTTTTTTTTTTTACCTGGGGGGATATCATCCAACCTGGTGCAGGGTGGACCTACTGAATTTTGACTGACCTAGAGGAAAATGAAAGGTGATAATTCGTGAAGGGTTTGCTGACTAACTTGAAGCAACGACTTGTATGGTGCTAGCAATCTTGTGACAATGAAATGATTTGAAATGTTTGCCTTGATTATGAAATGAGTGAATTCCATGACAGAGGTCCGGCTCGGTCGTGTCGTGACTGAACCGACCGTGAACCGGGCTCTGGAGCATGTACTGAAATGAGGCAACTGAAAAACATTGGTGCACACCG